>OX424501.1:21141079-22562382 GCA_949152395.1 Agrochola litura
GGTACTTGTGGGGAGAGAAGAGGTACGCATAACTAAACTTTAATTAAATTAGCTTTCTTTCATTTTCGTGTGGTTAGTAACTAACCCTGAGTTTTTATGTCGCCCATGGGCCTCTGACTTGGCTTCACACGCCGTCGAGAAATATCTCTCAGGCATGGTTTCCTCACGTTGTTTTCCTTCACTGTTTTTTAATCAAGTGATAATTATACAATACGCACATGAATTCGAAAAGTCGGAGGTGCGTGCCTTGGGTTCGAACTCGAGACCTATGACTGCAGTCCGAAGCGGCGGCGGCGACGGTCACACTTAAAATAAAAATTAATAATAAAATCAGCATATCTCAGTCATACATAGACAGACATAGGCATTTCATTTGAGACAGCCGAAAATCAGGCACTCTCACCTATATCAGCATCCACTAAGTCATATTAAGCTAATATAATAAAGAGAAAGAGCGACTTTTGTGGTATTGAAATTACTATCTTGAATTCATGCAAGTCTAGTACTTTTTGTTAGGTTACTGCTCAGAACTTGTGCACAGCGTGTCGTGAACAGAATAACGTTTTTACATGTAAATTGCACACGTGTGAAGCCGGGGAGGGTCGCTTGCTAATCTGTAATAAAATGGCAGAAAGCCATGTGAGGTAGCCCATGGAGACCAATTAGGAGCTAGAGATGTGTCCCTCACTCATGAGGTGCCTCGTTTGAAGTACTCGTGATCGCAAATTGAAAGAGTTACTCGAATTTTAACATTGAACCACCTCACTCGTTCACAAGTCCTCACTTAAAAATTGACATTGACGTTATTGACGCGATTACTCGCGAGTGAGTATTGAGTGATTGAGTGAGCTTAGTGAGCGAATGAACCGACTTATTTCATAATTGTACAGAGTTTATAGAATGAGTGAGGTGAGGTCTCGAAATTTTGAAAAAACAGTAAAGTGTAAGTAATTGATTCGTTTATTTTGGCGGTCAAAAATTTATGAGCGAAAGAAAATTTTGTGGGAGACGTAAAAAAAGGAATCATGAGTACTTATGAGTTGACGCACCCGTCCGCCCCGCTGCCTCGGACCATCGGCTGAGTTCGGCTCGGGCTCGGCTCGTGAGGTGAATACTCCTCGCCTCAAATGAGGGGTGGTACCTCGTGAGGACCTCGCGGGGTAAAATGAGGTACTCCCTTAACCTCATATAAATATGATGAGTTACCCATCACTATTAGGAGCCCTATATCTATTAGCTAGTGGAGTGGGAGGAGCTCGTGGCTAAGTAACATCAGCTGCATGGGTCGATCCACCAGGTTAAGCTATGCTTGCCGGGGTTAGTCCGTAGATGGGTGACCATCTATACATACCGAGACTCCTCCGTGCATCGGAAAGCCCATTAAGCTGTTGGTCTCGGCTGTCATTCGTGGATCTTTGATAGTCGTTACGGATCGTCAGAAGCCCGAAAGTCTAACAACCAGTATTGTATTAATTACCTAGTTACTGGGTTGTGGAGGTCAGATAGGCAGTCACTCCATGTAAAATACTGGTATTTAGCTGCATCCGGCTAGACTGGAAGCCGACCCCAAGATAGTTGGGAAAAGGCTAGGCAGATTGATATCTAGTGGATTACAAAGACAAAGAAAAAGATGATAGATGATGATTAGATGTGTGGTGGTCAAGCACCACCATCATCCATGTGAGGTGTTCGTCAAAATATGTGGAGCACCGTAGTCCAGGCAGTGACACTCTTTGCGTAAAACGACAAATTTGCATCTGTCGCAAAGAAATTAAGTTTGTCTTTGACATATCTCGGGACCCTGGGAGCCCCGGTCTTTGGAAGGCGTACGAGTAGGCGAAACCAATTCACAGACGCCTCTTAGACAATTTTAAATGGAATGAGATACCAACCGACGATTATCCAACGACAAGGACAACTCCCGGTTGGTGTAGGACTATTTCAGAAAATGGAACTAAAACATATTGGGATATGAGTTTGGGTGGCTATGTATATTGGATTAGTTACTTAGACTATGGGAGGGTTATGTAATACACAGATAAAATGGCAGGGGGATATTTGCACACTCAGTAAATTTTAATTATTAATTTCTTTATTGAAAACCCTCACAGGCCTGTCATGTTACATGAGCTAATCATGCTATTTATTTACAGGAAGCGGCAAAATCAATATCATTCTACCGTCAACTGGATGTAAAGTCCAAAGAAGTTGAAGCAGAGATCGCCAAAATAAGACTACAGATGGACCCTAGACTGGAGAAGTTGCTTGAAGATGACAATGGTAAGTAAGACATAATATATAGGGTGGTTTTGAAAACATTCGAAATAATTTAAGGGAGTGTTCTACCCAGCAAATATAAAAAAAAAATTACTATGCGAACAATCGAATTAACAAAAAAAAAAAAAAACGAGCGTGCTTTATAATAGTCACATAATATGATGTGTAACAGGTGACATCTCACCATAAGCAACATTAAAGGGGCCTCGCCCGTTAAGGTCGTCTCTGACGGCCAACTTTAGCACCGCGCACCGCATTGGTAAAATCAAATAGCGCGCGCTTCTCCGGCTTCCTGTTACACACTTCCGTTTCTTTTCACGAAATCACCCCCACAGATTGCAGGAAAGCGAGAGAAAAGATGTTACACATAAAAAAAATCGACTTTCCCAAATAAAGGTACATACCCGGTTGGACCATTTTGTATAAGGTAAAATTTTTTTGCGATTTCCATTGACCACATAGTAAAAGTTGTTTATATTTGATGAATAGAACACTCCTCTCAAATTTAAGAGGGGTGTTCCCCCTCTCAAATTTTGTCGATTGTTTTCAAAGTCACCCTGCATTTACACATATAAAAGAATAATTATTTGGCTGTCTGAGAGACGAGGCACTGCCTAAAACCAGGGTTGGTACTTTCATTGGTATAAAATTAAATGCTACATCTAAAGCCTCTATGACCAATGTTTCACTGGCACGGTTGGAGAAAAAAATAATCTTTTAGAGCGCCTAAGCAGAACAACTGAGTGTTGAATGATCGCTAATTGCTCATCATAAATAGTCAGGCGTTTCATTAGGCGTTACGTTAGGCGATAATAAGAACTTATATATCTTTATTTACACCCATGCTATAAAACCTCTATAAAAGTTTCTGAAACAGTTAGCTTATTGGCAACATTATAACAGCCAGTGTCATAGTAACCATTACATCATCCAAACGAGTGTTACAATGTTGTACTAAATTCCATTACGCAACTCGTTTCAATGTTCAAACGGGGGATAGCAGCACCCGCTGCACGTATGTGTGTGTGATGTGCTGCTGTAGGCGACATTCATACGTGCAGTTGTACTGAATTTCGTGGGAATTTCTTTATTCTTGATCTTTTTTTTTTTTTTGGGTGGGAAATTATCAAATAACTTCTCCCCCTCTGGGCGGAGCGGGAGGGCGTGTCAGAGTCTTACTGACTAAAACCCACCCGTGTTCCTTCAGTTGCCCTGTTGCCGGGGGCCACAATTTCCCTATCGGTTTTCTTCGAAACCCCGGCAGGCATTGGCCCTAGCGGACCCCGTCAATTCTGTTGACATCTCTTTGAGGCGCGCGTGGAACACAACGCGCCGTCGACCCGGGCTTGGTCCTTATCGGACGGCGAGCTACCCATTGTTCACCGTCCGCAAGCCCGCGCCTACGGTGGCCGGAAATCGGCTCGCGATTCCCGCCCCGGGCGTCTCCTCCTGCGGCGGTTAGGGGCGTGAGGGCGCGAAATTTGCCTCTCCCTCACGCGTTCCGCCTCCTCCTTCGCAAGCATTACCGCTTCGCAGAAGGAGGTGACGGCCTGCCATTTCCTCTCGCTCCGTACCGTGGCCTGAACCAGGGCCGGACGCGAGAGATCACCGCCGCCGATCGCCTCTACGAGGACACGGCGTTGCTCCGCCCAAGCCGGGCAGACCTCCACCGTATGCTCCACCGTGTCCTCAGGCCGATCCACACAATGGTGACACTCGAGTGTTTCCTCCCGCCTTATCCTAAACAGGAACCTCCCGAAGCAGCCGTGTCCGGTGAGGACCTGCGTCAGGCGGAAGGTGAGGACGCCGTGGCGTCTCTCAAGCCACTCCTCAAAGAGGGGTCTTATCGCCGCAATTGTGGCGTGCCCAGCGCGGGGTTGCGACAATCGCACCCTCCATGACGCCATGAGATCCCGCCGGAGCTCTGTCCGCTGTGCCGCGATTTCTTGCGGCATCGGAGTTAAGCCCCGGCGTTTCGCCTCCTCGCGCCACTCCCAGATGTGCGCGAGGACCTTTGCCTCCAGATCCCATGGCGGTAATCCGGCAAGGAGGCTCGCCGCCTCGCAGGAGACCGTGCGGTATCCTCGGGCCAGCCGAATGGCCATGACCCTCTGGGACGCGTTCAACCGGCGGGCTGGCCGCAGCCTCAATGAACGCGCCCACACCGGCGCTCCGTAGAGGGCCATGGACCGCACGATCCCCGCATAGAGCCTCCGGCAGGAGGCGTTTGGATCCCCTTGATTGGGCAGGAGGCGCTTCAATGCAGCCCCGGCCCGCTCTAGTCTGGGAGCCAAACGTCGGAAGTGTTCTACGAAATTCCACCGGCTGTCGAGGACGAGTCCCAGATACTTCATCGTCGACTCGACACCGATGTGAACCCCTCCCGCCATTACCTGGGAGCCCGACGGTGGCGCATTCCGAGGACCATGAAAACCCATGGCTTCAGACTTATGCAGGGTCACCTCGAGTCCCAGCTGCCGGATCCTGTCAACGATTGTCGCTAAATCGGCCGCCGCCTGGTACGACCTCCCCTGCGCCAGGACCAGCGTGTCGTCAGCGTAACAAACGACGCTGACGCCGCTAGGGAGGTCGGCGCGCAGCACCCAGTCGTATCCGATGTCCCACAGATGCGGCCCCAGGACCGAACCCTGTGGGACACCGCACGACATCTCTTGCCG
Source organism: Agrochola litura (assembly GCA_949152395.1). Classification (NCBI taxonomy): domain Eukaryota; kingdom Metazoa; phylum Arthropoda; class Insecta; order Lepidoptera; family Noctuidae; genus Agrochola; species Agrochola litura. The sequence goes on from OX424501.1 coordinate 21,146,035, forward strand.
GTTCCACTCTCCTTGGTGACCGGGGTAGATGACGGCCCTGTCCGTCAGATAGGCCTCGACCACACGACAGAGGTAGGTTGGCATCCGGTGATACCGGAGTGCCTCCCTGATGCAACTCCAGGGCAAGGTGTTGAAGGCATTGGCGATGTCTAGAGACACCGCCAAGACGACCCCACCCCGGGCTACAGCATCCCCCGTCGTGAGGGCCCGCACGCGTATGATGGCGTCCACCGTAGAGCGCCCCCTGCGGAAGCCGAACTGGCTCTCCGCTGGATACGGCCCCACTCGCACCAGCTGCCCGACGAGGCGGTCTGCAATGGCTCTTTCAAAGAGCTTGCCCACCTCATCGAGCAGCACAATGGGCCGATAAGCGGATGGAGAGTCCGCTGGGCGCCCCGGCTTCTTGATGAGGACCAGTTTCCCCGTCTTCCAACAAAGTGGGAACTGGCCCCTCTCTATGCATGCGCTTAGGAGCCCCCTTAGTCGAGGCCCGGGAGCCCCCATGGCCAGGACTCAGGCTTTTCCGGGTATGCCGTCGGGTCCTGGGGCGGTATTCTTCGCACTCATTTTGCGTACCGCCACTCTCATTTCTACCTCAGTCACCTCTGGAGCATCGTCGTCGTTGGTGTGGTCCGCATCGGGCACCGCAGTAGGCGGAGCCATGGGCGGAGGGGTATGATCCCCTCTAGAATGGAACAGAGCGCTCAGCACGTCCCCCACAAGCTGGGGCCGGAGACTCTGCGTCAGCGGGGGGGCCCACGGGCGGAGTTTCTCCCGCACCATTTTGTATGGGCGCCCCCACGGGTCCCTGTTAAGAGTCTCCAGCAACTCCTCGCGGGCCAGCGCCCTGGCCCGCAGGATCTCCGCTTGGAGGGCGGTCTTCGCCGCTCTGTACCCCTCGTACAGCTCCGCCTGAATAGCTTCCGTATCCGGAGGGCGGATACGGAGCCTGCGATGCCTGGTGTACCGGCGTCGCGCTGCAACACACGCCCTGCGCAGAGCCTCTAGCTCTTGCCACCACCAGTACAGCCGGCGCGAAGCACGTCTAGGATGGACCCGGGGCATTGCCATGTCACACACATTGGACATGGCCTCCCGGAACCACTCCGCCTCGTCGTTGATGTCGGCAGGCCTGTCCACCGCGGACCACTCGGGGCCGTCGGACCGGCGCGCTCGAGGTCTGGGTGGAGACGTCAAACCGGATGTACCGGTGATCGGAGTAGGTCTCCACCCCCTCCATGACGCGCCAGTAAATGACACGCGGCGACAGAGCCGGGCTGGCGAACGAAATGTCCACCACCGATTCATCCCGCATCCGCACACACGTGGGGACAGAACCCCGGTTAGGACGACCAGGCCTGTCTCCAGAGCCCAGTCCTCCACCATCCTACCCCGTGTATCCGTATACCGGGAACCCCAAGCCAGATTCTTGGCATTGAAGTCCCCGAGTACGAGCACGGGGAGGGAACCAAACCCGACGACGACTACTCTTAACTCCGCAAGGGAGTTGTGGAATTCGGCAAGAGTTCGGCTCCGGGAGAAGTAAACACCCACCACGACAATCTCCCCGAACCGTGCTGCAACGCAACCCCGTCCTCTCTTGACCGACTCGAGGGACGGAGTACCGGCGGCGGCCGACGAAGTAAGGGTCACTGAGCCGCTCAGGTCCTCCACCCAGTCATCCCTGGGCGGGACAAAGTACGGCTCAGCGACCAAGGCGATGTTAATCGACCACTGCGCCATGCTCTGGAGCAACACATCCTGAGTGGCGGCGCAGTGGTTGATGTTCGCCTGGAGGAGGCGTAATGAGGCCGTTACTGGCATTCCATGTCAACCCTCTCCTCCCTCCGAGCCCCCTGTGAGGGCCCTGCTGCGGCGGCAACGGCGGTGGCGACGACGACGGTGGACACGGCAGCGGCCCCGGTGGAAGTGGCGGCGGCTGCGGCGGTGACGGTGGTGGTGGCGGAGCGTTTGCCCCTGCCTCTGGCCTCGGTGGGTGGAGCGCAGGCCCTGCTCCCAGCCCGGTGATCGGCCGGCTTGCCAGCCGCCGCACATACGACACAGTGCAGCGTGGCATTACACGAGCCAGCCTTGTGACCGGGCTGACCACAGCGAAAGCAGAGGTTGCTGCGGTCTACCTCCGAGGTGCACTTGACCCCCACGTGGTGGCCCACCTGGCAACGGAAGCACCTCAGAGGTCTGGGCTTCAGCAGTTTGACCTGCGCCGAAACCCAGCCCACCAAGAGCCTTTGGCCCTCCCCGGCTATCTTTTTGGCCGCCGTCACGGGGGAGCTCACCCTAATGGCTTGCATCCCCGTGTGATTAGGATGGATGGTGCCTGCCTTGATCTGCTCGACAGAGCACCCTCCAGCCTTAGCGATGGCGGCCACCACCTTTGCCTCCGTCACGAAGTCGTCTAGGCCCTGAATGCGCAAGTCTGCGCACTTGGTGGGCCTGGAGACTCGGGCCTCGTCTGCATTTAGGGCCGCCTTCAGCTTTTTATTCTTGATCTTGAATTACAAACACCCAATGGTTTCAGAAACTTTTATAGAGGATTCATATCATGGGTGTAGATAAAGTCTTGTATGCAACTGTTATAATTAAAACCCACATTCGTGTTTTAATACCCCTTATTATACAACAGTTGCATACATAACTATTATAGCGTTATGTTGATTACCAGAACATTCGGTTTTGAACTTTTCTAATATGACCGTGACTCGCGTCTATAAAGCTACGTTCGATTAGTCAATCAATCATTCTTAGGCAGATTGATTGTTTGATACCTTTTCCCAATTATGTTGGTTTCGGTTTCCAGTCTAACCGGATGCAGCTGAATACCAGTATTTTATATGGAGCGACTGTCCATCTGCCCTCCACAACTGAGTTACTGGGTAACACGATATCTCTTGGTAGGACTGATTGTCAGACTTTTGGGCTTCTGACTACCCGTAACGACTGTCAAAGATCTAAGAGTGACAGCCGAGTCAATTATAGTTTGTATGACCTGACGCCGCTGTTTACTGTCGTGGGTCCTATGAGACTACTGGTAATTTATTTAAGACGCAGTGAAATGCCAGTGACCTTGAGTGGTTAGTTTGTGTGTTCTGTACTGAGCTCACGCAACGCGTCGTACGTCCAGCCAGAAATAGGACTCGCCCATCAAGGAGTGCTGTCCCAAATAAGACGCTTTATTAATTTATTATACATAAAATAAAAGGTATTTTAATAAAACACATATACTTAAAGATCAATAATTAAATTATCTTTAAAATGGTGAAGGTTTCAGTAAAATACGCTAAATAGATTATGTGTGATTCTCAGTTTTTTATCCGGGTTAGATATAACTACAAATTTATTTTTCTAGGTACTAATATAAACAAACATAATCTAGAATATTCCTTTATTATTAAGAAATTGCTCTAATTTAAAATATATTTTTTCCAAATCATTAGCACTACTCGACGTGATCTTCAGTATAAAATCAATAAAAGTCGTTTATCGTCGCCTTAAGTACTGCTTTGACCTGACTTCTAAAATAGTAGCCTACGACGTATATGGCAAATGTGTAATGTTATCATTCTTTACAGATTTATTTTATATGGTCCTAGACTGCATCATAGATAATAAAGCGGAGAATTAACTGTCGCATCATCATGTTAACCTCATACAAAAACCGAACAAGTGCAAGTCGGACTCGCATACGAAGAGTTCCGTACTGTATTAAGAACGAGCAAAAATACTCCGAAAAAAACATGTGTGCAATTCACACATGGTAGAAAAGAAAACTTCAAAATAAAAATAAAAAATGGTACGCACACAAACACGTATTAACACACGTACAACGCTGAGGCCCAAGCAAACTCCCATTATGCCTTGGTAAACACGAGTGGAGGGGGTACGAAGCAGAGCACAAAGAGAACCACGAACATAAGAAACACTGTATAATGCTTCCTATCTCATTTTCTCCCACGTTAAATCTTATGAATTTTTGTGTCTGTCTCTTTATACTGTCGCTTTTTCGTTTCATCGACTTTGAAATCACAACGATGCTAAAACAGTTTTCACTTCTAAAATCGTTTTTTCTATGGTAACACCCCTTTAATTATTAAATGTATTTAATTATTATTATTTGTTAGTATAGCGGCAATAGAAATACGCAATCTGTGAAAATTTCAACTGTCAACCTATTACGGTTCATGAGATACAGACCGCTGACAGACAGAAGGACGGACGGACGGATAGTGGAGATTTAGTAATAGGGTTCCGTTTGGCAACCTATGGGTACGGAACCCTAAAAAGTGTGAATAACATTTATTTTTGAAGATCATAACCAGCTAAATGAGTGAATAATTAATTAACTACGCACATGCCATAATACGTCTGAGAAAACTTTATTACTATGTTTACTAAGAGATATCGTCTATTTGTTAGTATTATCTGGGCGCCTGGTAGGTAATTTAAATTGACGCGGGGAAAACCTCTGCTAAATAAAAGTACGGTATGTGTTGGCTTAAAAATATTTATTTGTGTTTAAAGCTAATTTCGGTATAATTAAAAGAATAATATTTAATTAAGCAAGTATGTAGTATTTATCTCTACGTGCAGATCGTAAAAGTGAAGTGAAATGTCGGGCGCGATTGTCTTTCATTAGGACTGGTTTCGGAAGACTAGATTTTTCATAAGGGTTCTTATTTCTGTCCATTCCCGGGTATCACGTCAAAACTCGAGAATTATAGAGCTGCTCGTCAGTTTTACATATATATACTCCCGCCATTTTCCCATAGGGTAGCGGACTTACTACTCTATCTGATCGTAGCAGGTGGCGTTCTGTAGTATCTGAATATTACAGAATGCCGTCTGCTACGATCAGACCAATCCGATCGTCAGATGCGTATGCAAGAATTAGCATTTAATTCACTTAGTGGCCTGTATTCAACAACGCTTGGAACCGCTTTGCGAAGTCTAATGGGGTCTGTAGACGGTCTTACTATTGTGAATATTCTAACGTCCGCGTCAATATGTTCCTAGACGGTCAAAATGGCTTGACAAGCACGAAAAATTCACGTCCTTGTCAAGCTTTTTTGACTATATAGGAACATATTGACGTTAGAAAAGTTAAAATAGTAAGTTTTACAACCGCAAACTCATCAACTTTTTTTCCTTCCAGATCCTGAAATTATCGGTGAGCTCGTACAAAAGAAGTTAGAAGCACCAGAAGAAAGAAGGAGTGAGTCAGCATGGACACACTTCAGTAAGTAACTACGATGTTTATTAAAATGCGGTTTATTATTTTACTAGTTTCTGCTCCCCCCCCCCCCCCGCCCGAGCTATTCAAAATATTTTATTTCACATAAACCTACATGTGCACTTATGAAACGTCAGAAGCTAGGTGCACGGTTCCAATTGGTCGTTTCCTATGGAGAAGAGCCGGCAAGAAACTCCACGGTTACTCTTATAAAAATACTAACTAAATATTACTTTGTTTTCGCATAGAGTTCTTTCTACCTTTTTTCTTTTTACTCGGCTCTTAAAGCTTGTAGCATGATGTTAAATAGCCTTTAAGAATTGAAAACCTTCCTCAAGAATTGGACTATGAAGTGGAAAAATATTTTTTAAATCCCACTTTTAGTTCCAGAGATTAGCGCGTTCAAATAAACAAAAAAACAAACTCTTCAGCTTTAATATTAGTAAATAAAGATATAGATCATCATCGGCTTCCAGTCTAACTGGATGCAGCTGAATACCAGTATTTTATATGGAGCGACTGCCTGTCTGACCTACACAACCTAGTTACTAGGTAACACGATACCCCTTGGTAAGACTGGTTGGGACTTTTGGGCTTTTCTATCTGTAACTACTGTCTAAGATATGATATCTTGGTATGTAAAGATGGTCACCCATCCACTGACCAACCGGGCAAGCGTAGCTTAACCTGATCGATCGACCTGTGCGGCTGTTATTACTTAGCCACAAGCCCCTAAGTAGCCCCACAAAATAAAATAATAATAAAAAATAAATATTAGTGTCAACGACTTTAGATACGCCAATGACAAACAGAGATCACCAATAAGACTGCCAAGTTTGGTGCTAATGGAATAGTTGAAGTTGAAGCTGGAATCTTTCCTTTATCAATTCACAAACATGAAAATCAAAACAACGTTTTTCTTCCACAGAAAAATCAAAGTCTTCCAAACGAGCGTTGACTACAGTCCTCATCATAATGGCTCTGACAACCCTGATGGGCTGTGTCGTGCTCCAGGTATACGCGGAGCCTCTGTTCAAGGAAGCTGCGCCAACCATGCCTTCTAACCAGTGTGCCATATTCTTGGCTCTGAACTTCTTGACAGCCAGTGTTTTGTGTGTGCTGGCTATTGATAGGTGTGGGAGGAAGGTAAGATCTTTACAAAGTAATAAAGATACACAAATCTTTAATTACTACTTCTAACTTCTACTACTCCATCTTGTTAACTTCAAATCTTTATTACTGTGTGATCACTGTGATCAGTAAACGGCTTTTATTCGTTTTAATTAAACTTCTTGATATAGTGGTTATATATGCAGCTATTGACTGTCTGAATTTTGAATAGAATTCCAGCTTAGGCAAAATGATAAATGCACTGGTTGTAATGTTTAAAGAATTTGGAAAAGATCCAAATAACAAATAATAACGCTCCGTAGTCCTTCAACCTTTTTTACATAAAATGTTCAACGTCAAAGATTTATTTGCAGATAAATATGGTTATAAAAGTTCTTACAATGGAGGTATGATAGTAGCTTAAAATATTTAATCATAACATAATGACATGCACATTTTTGGTATACAATCACATCAGTTTAATTTAAACTGAAGGAATTATTTTATGGTATAGAAGGAATTCTCAATTAACCAACTGCGTAAAACCTTTCTGAAGCGAACCACTGGGAGTTTTTAATTTGATTAGGAATCTTATTATAAATCTGAATACACATAGCATAGCAACTTCGCCCATATAGTTCCGTTTTCATTCTAGGAATAATTAATCTATTAGGATATCTAGTTTTGAACTTATGTTTATCTCCCAGTTTTTCAAATATTTCAGGCTGAGATTTGGTAAATTTACATACTGTTATTTTCTGATTAAAAAAATTAACTTACGAAATTCCAAAAACAGAGTTCCGTTTTATCTTCTTTGGCTTTATTTTAAACTTCTTTAATTTCTTCCAACAGTTCCTCCTAATCCTGACATCAGCCAGTTCTGGCGTCTTCACAGTATTACTGGGCACCCAGCTTCAGTTCCATTGGGCACCAGCGTGGTTCACCTTGTTCTTAATGTACGGGTTCAGCTTCGTCTACACGTTGGGCTGTGCTGTCATACCTTTTGTGTTGACAGCTGAAGTATTCTTACCTGAGGTACGTATAATTTATTGTATTAATTTAGTTAAAATGTAGAAAATTCGAGTACCTATTAGTACTTGTCAAAGAAATTACCGCCATGCTGGTACCGTTTGTAGTCACTGTAAGTTCTCCTTGTAACCATCATGTTTTTGGAGACTAGACTCCAGACGAGCAATTAAACAGTTTTTTAAGGAGAACTTTTGATCTTACCTCCTCGTTAACTTCAAGTAATGAACAAGATGAGGATGTAGTTACAATAAGATGGAGACTTAGCATTTACGAGTCCTTGAATATGTAAATTACTATTGTATCTAAAACACACACCCTTTACATCATAGATTGTCATCGATAGAAAACATTGATATCCTAAAGGATTGTAATTTCATCAACATCCAAGACTTTAAAAATTAAACACAGCAGAATAAGCAGCAGTCGCGTAGAGACTATTCTGATAAAACGTCTCTTTTTAGGTTCGCAGCTTCTGCAACAGCGTCGTGATGTTCTTCACATGGGTCTTCAACTTTATCACACTAGTCATCTTCAATCCTCTAGTAGAAGCTGTTGGCTTAGGACCAGTCTTCTACTTTTTCTCAGTCGTCTGCTTCATTGGAGCACTTTACAGCCAGTTCTGTGTACCAGAAACTAAGGGACTATCGGTCGATGCCATTCAAGCCCTGTTCTTGAAAGGAAGGAGACGGAGTATTAAGACGAAAGGTTAAGGAAGATGATGGAAGGTATTTTGATGACGTCATTGGCAGTGGAATTGTTTTTGAGGGATCGCTGGCTCGGTCCAGTATTGGAACCAATATTTGTCTGGTCTACAAATGTTTGTTAAAAGTTTGGTTGTGATAGTGTTTTTTATTAGTGAAATAAATGATTATTGTTATTTCCTATGAGTTTTTTGTTCAGTCATGATTGATTACTGATTTGTGTTATCTTAAGCAAACAATAGTTTAAAAATAACAGAGAGTCATAATAATACATGTCTCCTCAGACAGAGGAGTCTGTTGTAATCAACTCCTCTCTGCATGCCACACACCACACACCTTGAAATTATGGTCGACAATAAATTAGTTAATATAGCAGCCGACGTAGCTGAGGCATTTAATGAGTTTTTTGCCAACATAACTATAACTACGACTCGCTCCTTAAATTCGTCCCCGTCTAAAGCTGAAAACCTTTTGCATAGTGGTGTGCCTAAATGTAGTAGCTTATTTAGCTTCGAGCATGTAACACCTCGTGATGTAGTTAATGTTTTTAACACACTCAAGTCTAAAAACACTGGAGATTACTGGGGCATCTCGATTAAACTTTTAAGTAATATAATAGATATCGTAGCTCCCTATCTAGCTGTTACTTTTAATAAATGTGTTGATTTAGGAACGTTTGCTGACCTCTTGAAGAGTAGTAAAGTCATACCATTATTTAAATCAGGTGATAAAAATGACGTTGGCAATTTCAGGCCTATTTCTATCTTACCTGCATTTAGCAAAATATTTGAAAAATTAATACTCAAGCAGTTGCTAAGACATTTTAAATTAAATAGCCTCCTTCATAATGAACAATATGGCTTTGCAAAAGGTCGTTCGACTACAGATACGGGTGTGGTGTTGCTCTGCTGAAACACACATTATTTTAGTGCATGGAAGAATTCGCAAAATGCTATTGGACTTTTCTGTGATCTCTCCAAAGCCATTGATTGCGTGCACCATTATACGCTTTTGCGTAAACTACGTCATTACGGTGTGCAAAATGAAGCTCTAAACGTTATAAATTCTTATTTACATAATAGGTTCCAATATGTAGATGTTAATGGTGTAAAATCTTCTGGGCTACCAGTTCTGTTACGTGTACCTCAAAGCTCAATACTGGGTCCATTCTTGTTCTTAGTGTATATTAATGACTTACCATTCTATTTAAAGGGTATCTGTGAAGTTGTACTGTTTGCAGATGATACCTCTCTTATTTTTAAAGTAGACCGGAACAGATAAGATTTTAGAATAGAATAGAATAGAATAATATTTATTTGCTTAAAAACATGGTATAAAAAGATGGTATAAAAAATAACAAGAGCATACATGTTTTTGCCTGTACTCTTCTGTACTCTCAATGGTTACGGATTGGTTTATGACAAATAACCTTGTTCTCAATGCCAAGAAAACGAAATGTGTAGTTCGCCCTACCAAATGTTAGAAATCTAGGACCCAACATCGTCTTAGATAAAGAGGTGCTTGAAACTGTGAACTCGGCAGTTTTTCTGGGCATAACAGTAGATGCCAAACTTCAGTGGGGCTCACATATATCGAGCCTAACGGGAAGGCTCAGTTCGGCCGCCTACGCTATCAGGAAAGTAAGACAATACACTGACGTTGATACAGCTCAGTAAGTCTATTTTAGTTATCTTCATAGCGTTATGTCCTACGGTATTCTGCTGTGGGGCAAATCTGCTGATATTCAAAATAATAATATTTGTCTGATGTGGATTAAAAGTAATTTGAATTTGGAATGAGGATATTTTTAGTAAAAGTTCCAATTACCAAAGAGATCAAACACGAATATTGTATGAACAAGTAACAGGCTGGCAAGAGAGAGAGAAAAAGTGTGAATTTGGTCAAAATAAAAATCCAATTTTCATAATTTGTGTCGTTTCCATAGTTTTCGAGGGTCCTAAAGCCGATAGTGAGATCAAAATGTAAATCTAAGATGGTGGCTCTGAAAATTTTCAAATTTATCATCATGGGTATCGTTTTCATGGTTTTTAAGGGTGCTGAAGTCGATGGTGAGGTCAAAATTAAAATCGAAGATGGCGGCTGCGAAAATTTTTAAAATTTTTCATCATTGGTGTTGTTTTCATAGTTTTCGAGGATGCTAAAGACGATAGTGAGGTCAAAATGTAAGTCGGGAGTCGGACCGCACACGTTTTTTTTTCTCATGTAAGGTGATAAAAAGTAGAGTGTTCACCTCGGGAGCAACACTATTTTAAGTTCGAGTGAAGTACTTTGAATCCCTCGTTGCGCTCAGGTTTCAATGAAACACTCTCGCCTTAAAAATAGTTATTTGCTCCCTTGGTAAACAATCTACTATAATGAAGTATTAGTAAGTCCGTTATTAGTTACGTTTTTAATTTTAGCTTTTTTTTGCTATTTTCAGTTCACGCCTCTACTGACTAAAACACCGTTTGGGTTTTAGGCAGTAGGAGCAAAATTCACAGATCTTTGCCCATTGCGCATTAACCAACACTATCCACACTACGCCCACAGTAGTTAAAATATCGCTGATAATAACGAAAGAGTCACATACCCGTCTCCGACATATAGATAGATAAATAGAATATTTTTTATTATGTACATCATAAAAATTAAAGACATTAATTTAGAAATTATATATATGCTGATCGCGCGGTAAACTTTGCTTGCGCGATGCAGCATTTCGCGTAACGTCAGTGTGGTGCATGGTTCGCATGTGGCATTGTAGATGCCGCCACTGGTTTACCCAAAAAAAAAGTATTGTGAAATATTTAACTACATTATCTTTTCTCAATGCAGTTCTTTCTAGTTTCTTATACTTAAATCTTTGTGGACATTAACGATTTATCATTTATGTTTGCTCAGGTAGACATCAAACAAATTATATCATACACCTGTAAAAGATAAAATAAGTGAGATTAGATTTTAACTCTGTCTTGTGATTCTACGAACTTGCTTGATCTCACACGAAGGGTTCCGTACCACCGTATAATATTTAGCAAAAAACGCGAAAAAAAAAACATTTTGCTTGTATGGGGGACCTTTTATTTATTAACTTTTTAACATACAGATATCACAATAATTAATAAATATGCTTAACAATAGGGTTTCGGGGCGAAGAACAGGTTTCGTAAATTATATCTTGGTGCATTGTAGGTACAGCTGATGGATGTCAGACGATTCTTGTCAAAAAACCGGTCAAGAGCGAGTCGGACTCGCACACTGAGGGTTCCGTACCATTTTAAATTTTCATCGGCGAGGCCTTTATTTGACAGAAAATTTTAATACTGCACACTGCCGTGTAGAATATTGCAGTTTTAGGTCAGCGCCATCTCTTGACCGATAGTGTAACTAATACAATTTAAGTTGATGATTTCTGAAAAAGTGTACTATTTAGAGACATCGTTTTATTTTTCCTGTAGTCTTTAAGTACATAAACTTCTGTCACAGAATAATTTCTGATTTTTCTTTATACAAACTGATGGGGGAACGGTATTTTTTAAACATTTTACGTCAAAAGTCAAAAACTATGCGGCATAAAAAAAAAGAAGTATGAGAATGTGCAAATAGCGCTCTTTCATATGATACCCCACATGCCCTTGTAGCCCCACTTCGAACGTTTGCCCAACGTCATCTAAAACTATCCCAAATTTCAAGTAGATAGCATTAGTAGTTCTTGAGATATCTAGCTGTGACAGACAGACTGAGTCGCACCATAAGGGTTCCTTTTTACCATTTTGGTAAGGAATCCTAAAAAAGTGCGCATCGTCTGTTTTTCACACGGCTTCAAGAGCATTCTAGCTAGAAGCTGCACATTTATTGGACGAGCGGGAGCGGTTGGAAATAAATTCGCGTTATATCCTCCCCTTTTTGAGCAGGTTATGACCCCATCCATGCCTAGTCAAACAAAATAAGGAACGCACGCATCTTGGAGCGCGAAATAAGTTCGCGTTCTTCTTCTGCCTAGCCTTTTCCCAACTATGTTGGGGTCAGCTTCCAGTCTAATCGGATGCAACTGAATACCAGTATTTTACATGGAGCGACTGCCTATCTGATCTCCACAACTTAGTTACTAGGTAACACGATACCCCTTGGTAAGACTGGTTGTCAGACTTTTAAGCTTCTAACCACCCGTAACGATTGTCAAAGATCTACAAATGACAGCCGGGACCAACGGCTTAACGTGCTTTCCGAGGCACGGAGGGGTCTTGGTATGTAAAGATGGTCATCCATCCACGGACCAACCGCGGCAAGCGTAGCTTAACCTGATCGATCGACCCGTGCGGCTATTATTACTTAGCCACAAGCCCCATAATAAGAAAACAGAAAGAAGTTCGCGTTATAACTTTATATTTTTTTTATTATTTATTGTTATAGCGGGAATAGAAATACACAATCTGTGAAATTTTCAACTGTTTACCTATTACGGTTCAAGAGATACAGTCCACTGACAGCCAGACCGAGCGGAGCCTTTGTAATAGGGTTCCGTTTGGCCGTTTTTTTTTTTTTTTGGGTGGGAAATTATCAAATAACTTCTTGTCAGACTTTTACTGACTTCGTGTCAGACTTTTACTGACTTAAACCCACCCGTGTTCCTTCGGTTGCCGTGTTGCCGGGGGCCACGATTTCCCTATCGGTTTTCTTCGAACCCCCGGCAGGCATTGGCCCATTGACCCCGGCAATTCTGCTAACATCCCTTTGAGGCGCGCGTGGAACACAACGCGCCGTCGACCCGAGCTTGGTCCTCATCGGACAGCTCAGCGCACCCATTGCTCACCGTCCGCAAGCCCGCGCGCGCCTGCGGTGGCCGGAAATCGGCTCACGATTCCCGCCCCGGGCGTCTCCTCCTGCGGCGGTTAGGGGCGTGAGGGCGCGAAATTTGCCTCTCCCTCACGCGTTCCGCCTCCTCCTTCGCGAGCATTATCGCTTCGCAGAAGGAGGTGACGGCCTGTCATTTCCTCTCGCTCCGTACCATGGCCTGAACCAGGGCTGGACGCGAGAGGTCACCGCCGCCGATCGCCTCTCTGGTACGGAACTCTAAAAAGGATCACTTTTAGGTTTTCGTTCCTATTGAAGCATATGGTAACACTTTTGTACTTGCTTTTGGAAAATTCATCAAGTCGCAGACTATTCAATGCGGGTTGTAAATAAATAAATCGTAACTCGTGGAGGCTACATAATTATACAAAGACATTGTAATGCCAGTGCATTCACATTGAAGATAATGTGAACTTAAAATAGCAAGTCCTACGATACAAGCTAACAATTATCTAAGTTAGTCTGCAAATAGACTGCATTATCTTAGATTTACGAGTATACAGCGTTATTTTGATGTAGAGTAAGTAATCTGGTAGGGTGGAGTGTACGGTTGTCGTCCGAGTACCATATATTCAGAAATTAAGCTATGATATATAATAGAAATACGAAGACCAAGTATTGTTACCTGGGGAACTCCAATTTTCCCTACGGAACTAAATATTTCACTTTATTTATTTTCACTCAGTGTTGTCAGTATTTAATTTTCTGACAAATTGAAAAGTCTGTAATGTTACCGTCGTTATTATCTACATAGTTAAGTAAGCACACCGTTGACCTACGTAATAAAAGCCTTTTTTTAAATCCCAAGTACCTGTTGCAATGAAAATACTTCAGCAGTTTTACTGTCTAGCATGCCCAAAAATATAAATTACAATAATGTATGGCCTCATGAAACGACTTCATTTATGTCGTCATAGCGAAGCCATAGCAGTGTGACATTGACCATGAAAAAGGTAAATTACATCAAACTAAGACCACATTAGACTGGACAATTATTATGCTTTCTTGTGTTAGTACACAACACTTTGGATATCAAACTCAAAACTCAAACTCAAAGCTTTTATTACAATTAAACCATTTACAGGCACTTTTGAATTGTCAAGGAATCGGTCAGTCAGAAATATGAAGCTAGATATCGTTGAACCAGAATCTTTTCTGCAAAATGTTTTTCTAGTAATTACTTAACTCTTGATTACTCTTGAGCTTTGGTGGAGTAGAAGGCCAGTTTAATGACAGGCAGCATGATTGATGATTTCATTGGCTAGAAGCATAGGGAAACTAGATAAATTAATCAAAAGTATAAAGAATCAAGAAAAAAGACAGGAACTAAGAGTGGGCAACTCTGGAAGGCAAAATTCAGTTTCTGGATGATGTCTCTAATGTTATTGTAATGATGATCAGCTTAAAGATTTACATGTTTTAACAAATTTACCGATATTGTGAAATAAAGTCTGTTTTGGGAGTCACAGAGACAAGTTCTTTCTAGTCCTAGTACAAAATAAAATCTCTTGAATTCCATATGACATAAATTATCCATTAAGGTGCATTAATACCTGATATCAGCCTTTCCAGATAACACTTTAATAGTGTCACTTTATAATTCATAACAATTTTTATCGGCAGGCGGTTATTATTCCGCCCACCCTACACTATCATTTACTATACAACAATAAAGAGTAATGAACTATTTGTATAAGAGATCCGTACTTCTTTATATTGAGTAACATCTAGTGAGAAGTCATTTGATCTAAAATCTGTGATTGTTCAACATGGATGGTGATAAAGTGACAGTGAGAGGATTTCTCGTGCAGGGTGTAGCGACTTTAGCAAGTTAGTATTGGATTAAGTTAATGTTATTGTGTGGTTTCGAATTAATATGGTGACGCTTAGGACCACTCCTCATGTTGGTGTTGTAAATGGTGGCAAAGTGATGATTTCAAATGTAGTGGTAGTTTCTTCTTGTATGCAAAAGCATATTGTGATAGCACCGTGACTGCTAAAAGTGATGAAAGTGGATATAATCTCAATCATGGTTTGTCAGTGGATTATAACGAAGCCCATTTATAGTTGGGATCGGTGTCTATAATGACAAAATAATTTCATGAGATTGTAATCAAATTGTCCCACTATCGTATATAAATATCGGCAAAGAGCTTTTTCTATCATCACGCATGCTCACTGCCTGTTGGCAACAAGTCACTGTTGTAAAGGAAGATGAAAATAACCAATAAGTGGGTATAGTGAAGAAAAGCATTGAAAGGAAACCAGGACTTATTGCAAACACCGTTATATCAAATAAGCAAGCATAGTGATCTTTGTTAGTTCCTTCACCATGATACCTTTGCCCTGCAGTGAGACAATTTATTACTCAGGACTACTGTCCTACTATTTTGTTTTATTATTTCGCTTATAGTGATACTTCACTATACGCGAAATTATAATAATACCCATGCAAATATAACGAAATGCTATCTGTGATTAGGACTTCCCAGATAGGACACACTTTATTTGTATTCACAACAACTCAGCGTGTTCATGATGAGACTGAACTTCTTTTTATAAAGTACGATTATACTAGTCTATAAAGTATGTTAATAAACATAAAATAATATATTGACAACTAAGACACGACTTGCTGCACCTTGACTCATCATCTTTCGTTCGGATAGCTTCCAGGTCTGCAGGCTGAGTGTCGATAATTTGCACTTTGTTTTCCCTTAAACCGTTTTCTGACCTCATTAATCTAACAACAGAAAATCTCGATATGCTAAGCTTAGACACAGTAGTCAAATCATCGATAAATGTGGATTGTACTCACCAAATCAGAAGGGGCCTTGATGTGTGTAGAATGTTTACCTGTCAATGTACTAACCAAAACAAATGTTTATGTCAGACGCCTGCCAAAAGTTGTATAGCAACGTCTTAAAAAAGAATTGCGTTTAAATAACATCAGGCGTTTTTACTTTTTAAAACAATTAGAACGATTGCATAGAGAATTGGATCAGGCGTTAGTAATAAATACCCACAAACTATAAAAGAGCTTATAAGATTACATATTCAGCATAGTTATAAAAATATTCTGCTGCCAATTTAGTATTCTATTAAAAAAAAAATGTCCTACACAGAGAACGAAAACTGTTCCACCGTAATACAGTTTATAACTAGTAAGGGGAACAGGGTGCTCATGTTATGTGTATGAATGGTTTCTTAATAAATTTTTTTTATACTTTCTAGTTGCCTACCTCACCACACTAACCGGCCTGGTCTTCTCCTGGCCTTCCTACAATGTGGCCAACTTCATGTCCAACGACACAGTCCTCTCAGAGCCAATGTCTTCAGTGCACGTGTCACTACTGGGCAGCTTGACCAATGTTGGAGCCATGTTGGCCACTCCCTTTTGCGGGTACATAGTCAACTGGTTGGGGAGGAAGTATGGCGCGATGCTGTTTGGATTACCATTTGTGGTAAGGACTTTGTTTAGTTTTTAAGCGTCTTCGGAAATTATTGTTGTTGTTTACGTTGAACCGGATCTCATAACCATTTTGGCCTGGACACCTCCAAATATATGATCCAAATTTACATATTAAATCTTTTTTATACGAAAAATGATAGTGTAAATCTCTGTAAACTCTAGATGATTGAAGAGAATTGAGATTTTCAGTAGATTTTGTGGCTAAGATTAAGTTAATTACTTTATTTTATAATTCACATATTTCATTCGGGTAGCTAAATATCCATCTATAAATTTAATTACAATTGGGCAAGTTAACAACAAGCCAATAAAATATACTATTATTATTTTGAGAACTGCCTAAAAAAAATGCTTGAATATGGGTAACAGTGACGTGATACATAATAACAGTCTGTTGTAAATCATACCCTACCTTAACGGATAATATCGAAATGTCGATCTGATGACACCAACCTGACCAAGATTATGTGACCTCTGAGTTTGTTTCGGCCTTTCTTCTCAGATTAGTCAGATAGGAAACGCCGAACTCATCTAGCTTATTTTTAATATGACGTGTAAAAGTGATTCCGGTAACCTATTTACAGAATAAACTATTTCATTTAATTTCAACGAAAGAATGATTAGTTTATTGTTTATCCTTCTACTGTTTTATTCTAACAACTACTTTTCTTTCTATTACAGTTGGCGTGGACGATAATCTCAATCACCAATTCAGTACCCTTGATACTCACAGCAATGGCCCTATCGGGCTTAGGAACAGCAGGCCAAACGATATCATCAATATACATATCAGAAATATCACAAGATTCAATAAGAGGATCCATGATGTCTACAGTAGTATCTTCGTATTTCTTCGGACTGTTGGTCTCATACATCTTTGGAGGATACTTGAATTATAACGTGGTGGTTTACCTTCATTTGTCGATGTCAATTCTGTATATCGTGATGTTGGCACTCTTGAAGGAGTCGCCAGTGTTTCTGATGCAGAGGGGGAAAGAGAAGGTTAGTTTATTCGATTACATACCTAAACTCACGCCTTCTTCCCATGGGATAGGCAGAAACTACAGAATGCCACCTGCCACAATCCTAACATACTCCTTTTGCCTCGTTTATGTTCATACATCTGGTCATACACGCACGCCGGTTGCGAGTACTACGCATCTGACCTTTCTGAAGAACATCACCCATAAGGTCACTATATTATGTTCTTCTAGGGCGTCTCCTCCCGGAGTTTCTACTCACATCTGTCTTGTAAATACCTTTGTTAGTCGCCTTTCATTAATCCTCTCAACATGACCAAACCATCTAAGCATATTCTTTTCAATTTTTGTCACTTCATGTTCATTTAAACCGCACCGTTTTCTTATCACGTCATTGCTCAGCCTATCATTCATATTCACACCACATATGCTTCGTAAGGAACGCATTATTCGATTTTCGTTTTTCATTTATTCGATTACTAATTGTTAATTTACATAAACGACTACCTCGGTTAATCTAATGCTAGAGATGAAAAGGGTGAGCCTCTAATGTCAGTATTAATATGGGTTATCAATAAATCAACTGAGACTAGAACTGTGTTTATTAAAATTAATAATTATAGTCCAATCTAAATAATTCCAAAGATTTGTGTGTAATAGATTGCGGTGGCAACACATGAGTGTTTACGCTGTTTCTAGTTTCGACCAAATGTAGCAGATGGCGCTACTTGCCTCTTAATTTGAACTTAGTATAGTAGTTTTATGCCACCTAATAATATAGTTTGAAGTGCTTCGTTTGATTGACTGTACTGATGCCGCAATTGGCGTGGCCACTTACTGGGCCCAACTAATTTAGCAAAATAATAACATACTATATATATACCATCGACTCGACAAGACGAAGGAGAAGAACTGCTTCGTTAAGCTATGGTTTCCTAAGAAAGGGGTGAACGGTCACGATATAACTGCTGTCCAAATACAAAGCTTTTTTGACACCTTAATGTCAAATACTGGTGATTTTCATGACGGTCGTTATAGTAATTATGATGGAACCGCTTTTCTAGGTAAAGCTTAAGTTTGCAACGAGTTCTAACTTTATTTGTCTCATTTAATCCAATAATTTCATGGCTGTTTTGTTGATACCCTCATCGAGGATAGATCAATTAATTTCACATACAGTGACTTATCTCACTTCTCAGAGTTGACTATGTAGCTCTATATTTTATTAGATTTAAATTCTCTTTTCCGCTTTCTTTCTTTCTAATGACCAATTTTAGACGAGGCTTTGCTAATATACTTCGTTTCCACCTTGCATACTTTTCACGCGAAAACGTCGTGAGCTTTTATCTCCCGACATCGCAGCACGTGAGTGGATGACGACCAAAAATAGTGGCTGACTTTGACTGGAATTTTGTTTGATTGAGTCTTAATTTTATTGCGATAAAAATTAATTAAGTAAATATTTACTTCAATTTAACTGCACAGCTGTGATGATAATTATATGGTGCAGTAGCTTAGTTTTTAGCTTCTTGCCTAAAGAGGTCCTATGTAGGTTTGATCTCCACGCCCTATGCTATCTATGAGGACTAGTTTACTTAATGAAGTACCTGTGACCCCTCTGGTTTAGCGTAAAAAGCATCGAGAGAACTGGTGACAGCAGCCTCTTGTTTGCAAAAACAACAACAAGATCTCTAATCCGTCTGTCAAGCTTAATTTTATTATTATCGCTTTGAATTTTCTCGAAGCATAATGTTATAATATGGCTCGAATGATATTGTGGGGGTCATTGCAATTTAAATGGGAAAAACTAAAACTAAATTTAAGTGCGGTTTATTAAAAAGCCCATGTGCTGTTACTTATATACCTATACAATAAAAAATAAGATTTAACCCAGGATTTCTGACAGCCTGATTACAGATTATGTCAAATTTGATTGGCCGATTGCTGCCAAATGCCAACCAATCGTTGTTATTGGTTTTACAAAGCTTACGAAGAATATTTTCGAAAAAAGATGTACTTACGAAATCTTATGTTACAGGAAGCTGCAGAGTCAATAGCATTCTACCGGCAAGTGAGGGTGACTTCAAAAGAAGTGGAAGTTGAATTAGCCAAGATTAGACTTCAGTTAGATCCGAGACTGGAGAGGATACTGGAAGGAGATGGTAATTTATACCTAGTTACTTATCATACTACAATATTCACAGGTACCTTCACGACCAGTAACTGTACCATCACCTCATAAAGCAGTCATCATCATCATCATTCCAGCCGAAAGACGTCCATTGCTGGACATAGGCCTCCCACAAGTATCGCCACTTCGACCGATTCTGTGCTTTCCGCATCCAGCGGATTCCTGCGGCCTTTATAAGGTCATCGGTCCATCTTGTGGGAGGCCTTCCAACGCTACGTCTTCCGGTACGTGGTCGCCACTCCAGAACCTTTCGACCTCATCGGCCATCCGTTCTGCGAGCAAACAAAAAACCGTCCGTTCCGTTCTGCGAGCATAAAACAGTATTATTTTTAAATATTATTTCATAGTGAGAAAGAGATAGAGCTATACGTCTTGCATACAGTGTTGGATTCAGGATTGTCGTTTGGGAAGGGCTTGACCCCGCTGAGGGTAGGTTTTGTCAAAGTAAACACTAAAATGGCATTCAACATTTTACAAGCCCCATATTTTTTTTTTTTGGGTGAGTTATTATCAAATAACTTCTCCCGCTCTGGGCGGAGCGGGAGGGCGTGTCAGACTCTTACTGACTAAAACCCACCCGTGTTCCTTCAGTTGCCATGTTGCCGAGGCAACGATTTCCTTTTCGGTTTTATTCGCAACCCCGGCAGGCATCGGCCCTAGCGGACCCCGACAATTCTGCTGACATCTCTTTGAGGCGCGCGTGACATACAACGCACCGTCGACCCGGGCCTGGTCCTTATCGTGCGGCGAGCTACCCATTGCTCACCGTCCGTAAGCCCGCGCCTACGGTGGCCGGAAATCGGCCAGCGATTCCCGACGCCCAGGGCGTCTTCTCCTGCGGTGGTTAGGGGCGTGAGGGCGCAAATTTTGCCTCTCCCTCACGCGTTCCGCCTCCTTCTTCGCGAGCATTACTGCTGCCGATCGCCTCTACGAGGACACGGCGATGCTCCGCCCAAGCCGAGTTTTACAAGCCTCCTCGAATTACTTTTCGCAAATTCCTCAACGACTTCGTTAGTTTGTAGACATTGTAGACATTTCTCCGTTCCGCTGCCTCGCCCCGCTCCAGTGCATAGACAGCCTAATACCTGTTAAAAAGTTCACTTTAAGATTTGTCATGGAAGAACTCAGACGCTTTGTTGGGGGGGGGGGGGGGGGGTGCTTGAGCTCCTGGATCCGCTACTGCCTGCATAGCTCCATCACATTCCTACTATCAAGACATTATTGACAATTCCACTATTAAACATTTCTGGCTTTCTGCTCTACACCCGGCTATATAAATTAAGCTTTACATTTCCAGGGACTGTTTATACTGGAAATGTATAGCTTAATTTATATAGCCGGGTGTAGAGCAGAAAGCCAGAAATGTTTAATAGTGGAATTACTTCTTTTATTTGTCAATAATATCTTCT
This sequence comes from Agrochola litura, assembly GCA_949152395.1. Classification (NCBI taxonomy): domain Eukaryota; kingdom Metazoa; phylum Arthropoda; class Insecta; order Lepidoptera; family Noctuidae; genus Agrochola; species Agrochola litura. Next base: position 21,167,029 of record OX424501.1, read on the forward strand.
GAAATATTTAATTTGATAGCGTTACTTGCTTGGATGGCATCTGTGTTCTCTTCCACATATAATCCATCGTCCTTCAAAGCAAGAGTGAACAGGCATCTTCTGGGCACGCTCGTTCCATCATAGACCTCATCCATAGCTTTTGCATCGGGCGAGATCCAGGTCAAGAGCAGGCCCATTTCGCAATAAATAGTAAATATATTATATAAATGGGCAGCACCTGTTTTTCAAGTACAATAGCTTCTAGCCTTGCAAAACATGTGGTTTGATTTTTGGTTTAAGAATTCCGCTACACGAACATTTTCCTCGAAAATGTTGATCTCTAGTGTTCAGGTTTTTGTACTCCTGGCTTCCTCTAATGAGTGTCATATTCATTATGCTCTCATCATCATTTCAGCCGAAAGACGTCCACTACTGGACATAGACCTGCCCCAAGCACAGCCACTTCGACCGGTTATGTACTTCTCTCATCCAGCGGATTCCTGCGACCATCACATAGTCATCGGTCTACCTTGGTTGGCCTTCCGACGTTACGTCTTCTGGTATGCGGTCACCACTCCAGAACCTTTCGGCCCCATCGGCTATCTGTTCTGCGAGCAATGTGCTCTGCCCACTGCCACTTAAGTTTGGCAATTCTTCGGGTTACATCGGTTACCTTGGTTCTACTACGGATCTCTTCATTTCCCCTCATTTGCACTCATAGATCAATTGATTCTAGACTTTAGATATTTTACGCCTATCTGCTATACCAAGTATAGCAACACATTACATGCTTCACTATGATGTAAGAAAAATATTTGTTCAAATCACACGGAGGTGTTATTTGCTCATTTCAGCTTTGTTTGTGGTATATTATCACAACGTTATTTAAACATGGTTATTTGCTTAATATGATAGTGAAAATAAAATTACGACTTTATGCTCCTTGCCAGATGAGATCATTGTACCTGTTGGTTGTGCCATGTGAAACATGGCAAAAATATAAATTTCATATCTACGCTCTCCCTGGGTGAAAGGAAACGAGATATATACTTAAATAAAGTCATAGGTGTTGCTACATGTGTTGGCGAGTTGATGGTTATAAGAGTGGAGGAAGACTAAGAAAATGTTCAAAAAATGTTTGGTATGAAAGATGATATGGCTAGAAAGGGGATAAATACTGAGGTGATAGGTGAAGTGGCTTGAAATAACAGCCGCACGGGTCAATAAAGTTTGTTGTCGTTGGTCTGGCGATGGGTGCCTCGGAAAGCACGTTAAGCCGTTGGTCCCGGCTGTCATTTGTAGATCTTTGACAGTTGTTACGGGTCGTCAGAAGCCGGAAAGTCTGACAACCAGTCTTATCAAGGGGTATCGTGTTACCCAATAACTGGGTTGTGGAGTTCAGATAAGCAGTCGCTCCATGTAAAATACTGGAACATACAACATAGTTGGGAAAAGGCTAGGCAGATGATTTGATCGGCGAAGGGATGCTGCAAAAATGGGATATTATCAGTAGGATGATGATGATGACTCTTAACGTAGATATCATACAGTGTGCTTAAAGAGCTTTTTTGTTTAATAAAAAACACGTTTTTTTTTCTAATATATTTGTTTGGTTCCAAATACGACCACATGGTAGCCACTAGTCACATAATTCATCAACACGTTGATAGTTGTACCTTATCGGCGATCTTTCAATTTTACCACACATGTTCTGTTAACAAAAGAGATGATAAGTCTTGATAGTCTGTCGCATTCCGTGACATCAATCAACTTTATCTTCTACAAGTTACACAGATACTAACACGAGGAAATTTTTCTTTGTGCTTTGTGCTTTTCTCAAAAAAGATGTGCAATTTAAAAGACACCGTCTTTTAAATTGCACATCTTTTTTGAGGTATTGTAGGTGTGGGGAGAATAAAATGGCTGAACGAGTAATGTTAGTCACCTTTTTTGTTTTGGATAAGTCATTTTGTAGAGCCATCAAAAACATTCATGGCCGGAAAGCTTGCTTACCTGACAGTAGTTATTAAGAGTAGTATGGATGAGGGTTTTGAGAAAAATTAGGGTGACTTGGACTGCCCATAGGGCACTATTCAAAATGCACGTTTTGCAAGTATAGATAGATAGATAGATAGAATATTCTTTATTATGCACACCAAAAAAATTACAGACATTAATTGATGAAACATTTACTTCGGTCGTGTAACATAGTTTACAGGAAAATGCAAAAGTTAAAGTCAAATCATTTATTTTAAATAGGCACCGTATAAGGTATTTTTGAACGTAAAAATTTACAGAAACATATAATTGATTCTAGTTGCCCCAAAAGATAGTTTAGTATGGAGAAGAATGGGCAAGAAACTCCACCGTTACAATTGTTTGTATATGTACGTACATTAGATAAATAATTATTATATGTGAAGACGATGCACCTAGAATAAAATTACTATACCACAATAGGTAAAAATAATTAAAAATGAAGCAACGACAGATAATTTAATATGTGATAGATACATGGTGCTCACATATTTACAAACATTGTAAAAGTAGATGATTTTCCTAAAATTTTGTAATTAATAATTCAGTGTGTGAGGAAGTAATCACAGAATGTAAAATCAATGTCATAAAACACCTTTTGGAAGGGGCGACTAGAATCTATTTTATTATTTTGTAAATTTTGACGTTCAAAAGTGCCATACATGGGCCTATTTGAAATAAATGATTTGACTTTGAACTAAAAAATATTTTTTCAATTCGGTCTAGCCGTCTTTGAGTAATCTGGGACATACATTAAAAAAAAAAGATTCCGACGAGCTGAGAACTTCCTCCTTTTTTTGAAGTCGGTTAATAATAAAAGAGGCAATCGAAGTTCAAGACAGCACTTGTTTTAGGCAAGTTGAGAGTAATGCACTACTTCAAACGCTTTGCGTTATGAGGCGTGCAATTACTACATCACAGTAAGTAAAAATAATTAAAAATTCAAAAGTCAGTAGGTAAAAATAATTAAAAATTAATCAATGATATTAATTAATTATGTAGTATAGATACATGGTGTTCACCAAACATAGTAAAAGTCACCGATTTTCCAAAAAAAAAAAAAAACTTAATAAGTACTGACTAATTAATAGTCTTTTTTTTAACTTAAGGGGGCCCTTCCCGATCCGTCTATCGTCAACGCGAGCATGGTCGAAAAGCTTGTTGTTTCATCTAGCGCAAGTGAGAACCGCTAACAAGCAAGTGAGAACGCGATAACATTGTACGAAAAATAACTGGTTTCAGGAAATACGTGTTTTTGAATACGCCTTACAAGTTTGTAAAATATTTTTTTGTAATTTAGAATCTCCATAACATGGGCGAGGTTTCTATAAAGATGTTTTCTTTACTTTTACAATTTATAAGTACATTATGAACGGTCAAAGTTGAGGTAAAATTTGTGCAAAAAAGCAGATTTTTGGAGGCTTATATTCAATTTGTTTCGCCAAATTTTTATTTTTTGATTTCATAGAAACCTAGATATAGAGCACAAGATACCCATTAGTTTAAAAGAATTAAAGAAAGATGTGTTACAACGCCATAATCACGTACGAGCGTTTATATGAAAAGTATGACGGGTTGGCCGTTCTTAACCTCTCACACTGGTGTGAGGTTAAGTAATCACAGAATGTAAAATGGCGTATGAGTCAACCTTGCAAAGGGTGATAAGTTTCAACAATGGTCTATATTTAGATAATTTACAATCTATAAGCTAAGCTCCTTGTTCTTATGCTACGGTTACATTGTCGCGATAAGGCGAACTACACTTCGCGCGCGCTCGTTCTTGCCCACCATCGACGTCTTGCTCTGCTGTGTCTTGATTTTATTTGTTGTTTTCCACTGTGTAATAAGATCACTCTATAAATATAATGTATTGTTTTTATTGTTGATGAAATTAAAATTTGCAATGACTTATTTTGATATAGTCGCGGTTTGTACACCATTTTTTCTTATCAATTTGTACGCAGATTACACAGATTGAATCTGAGATGTACACCGTGTTTATACAAATAAATAATCTTACTTCCTTACTTACTTGCTGTTAAACAAAGAGCGCGCGAAGTGTAGTTCACTTTATCTCGACAATGCAGCTGTAGCATTAATGATAGGCGTAGAAAGTCTTTCCGTGACGTCAAACACTGTGTGTCAAGGTCCCTACGTCATAAAACAATTGAATTCAGCAAATATGTGAATAGAATTTGGGTGTCCAATATTAACTTTATAATGTGTAATATTAATTGTCCTACAAGATAAAGCGTCTCGTGAGTTTTATGACATAATGTAAGGCTTTCATTTGAATGTCTGGTGTTACGTCAGACGTAGTAAATAGTTTATTTGCTAACATACGTGTCATAGAAAAGTAGGCGGTTTAGGCACACCTTCTAAATTGGTGTAAAGAGTACACCTTTTTAGGAATATGGAAAAAGGCAGAGTTAAAAAATTCCAAAATAGTGCATTATTTTTCCTTGTAAACCAGGGTCAATTCATTATAGACATTATGTCGTAATCTAACTGTATTATGTCTTTTTCAGATCCCATCATTACTAAGGAGCTGATACAGACACCACCACCAGCGCAGAAATTGACAGAATGGCAGTTCCTAAGTAAGTAGTTTTAAAATAACATTTTTATTACATAAACGACTTGTAACGGAAAGGGTGTATAATGTCATCGCATAATTATGAATTTCGTTGGTTTCCGTTCAAATTCAAATTAAAAATATTTTATTTCACATAAATCTACAAGGGCACTTATGAAACGTCAGAAGCTAGGTGCACGGTTCCAATTGGTCGCTTCCTAAGAGCCGGCAAGAAACTCCACGGTTACTCTTTTCAAAATAAATGGTTTCTACAATGTTTTCAAATTACAGTGTTAATAGGTATGGGAGGGCAGTGTAGGCCTATCAACAAGTACCAGGTACCTACTTAGTAAAATAGAAAATGGTCCAAAAGTCTACAGCCTACAACGTTCTCACATTCATAAAATCTAAAAGAAAAGAATCTATGTAAAAGATAAACAAAATAATAAAAATAAGTACCTATTTAAACCCAATGACATGATTGCCCCTACAGCTGTAACAAATCTAATTTGATTAAAAAAATATGTAGAAAATTCAAAGGTAGGGATGTCAAATAATGAGAAGATTATGTCAATGAAGTATGTAAAAAAAAAAGTAAAATAAAATAATCATCGTAATTTGGGAGCAGTTAATAGACATTTACATTGTTATGCCGTTAATGAGGTACCGTAATTAGAACTCAAGACATTTAGTTTTGTTCGCATTAAGTAAAAGATTATTAGCTGCGAACCATTTCGAAAGAATTGCCAGACTATTGTTGACATGTTAGACATCCGTATCTTTTCTATCTATTTTAAAAATAAAAGAAGTATCATCAGCGCATATAATTAAATCCGATATATTAGCCATCATGTAAGGAAGGTCATTAATGTAAACTAGAAATAGGAAAGGGCCAAGAATTGATTCTTGAGGCACGCCCATCTTAACTAGAGACTCCGAGGACGCCGCCCAATTAACGTTTACTTTTTGTTGCCTGTTTGATAGATAGGAAAAACAAGACTAGCAGCTTGTCCACGAATTCCATAGTGGTGTAACTTACAGATCAGTTTTTTGTGGTCAACGCAGTCAAACGCTTTTGAGAGATCACAGAAAATGCCAATTGCATCCTGGGACTTCTTCCAGGATTCCAAAATGTGACTGATGAGTTTTACTGCTGCGTCAGTCGTCGACCTATCTTTCGTGAAACCAAACTGTAACTATGTAGATTATAAACTGTCAAAAAATTGTGAACTGGAACAAACCATTTACAATTTAATGCATTATTTTTCGATAGTTTAAAATCTATTAATGGGAAACCGACAAATTGTTATCTGGTATCAAACTTGCTTGCGAAGTAAACCACCTTGCGCTAATACTAAATAGCCTGCCTAGCTGCGTACAACTTGGAAGTAGCGCTCGCCGGCCTCTGCCGCGGCACCAGTCGCTTCGCTCGCCGGCCGCTGCCGCGGCACCGGTCACTTCACTCACTCGGCCATTTCACAATTTTTCGACAGTTTTATTTTATCGGAAATAATACCGCTAGATTATAAATTCACGGTTCTGACAATTTTACGGTGACATGTACATATCAAGTGCACTGCGTCTTTGGATGGTAACAAAGTATACGGCAAGAGTTTTTAAATCCTCTACATGTAAGGAACATATGAGAAATTTCAGTACATGAAAACAAACCACTCGCGCTTCTCCGCATTGACGGCTCGGTTGATCCCCTCGATTTAACTTAATATTAGCAAATGACGTGAAAGAATATTTATGATCCTCGTAATGCGGTGACTTGTTTGTTATGATTTGAATTCAATAAACTTACGAAACCAAAAATTTGGTATGAATTCTTTGAGGAATTTATTTTGAGTTGAAACTTTGCATAAGAGATTCTATACCTAATGTAATCTTCACCCCTTTATAGATAGATATACCATTTCTGTAACTAGTCGTATAATTAAATAGATAGCATTAATACAATCCGATTGAAAAAACCGGCCAAGTGCGAGTCGGACTCGCGCACGAAGGGTTCCGTACCATTATCGATAAAAACGGCAAAAAAAATCATGTCTGTTGTATGGGAGCCCCTTAAAGATTTATTTTATTCTGTGTTTTAGTATTTGTTGCTATAGCGGCAACATAAATACATCATTTGTGAAAATTTCAGTTGTCTAACTATCACGGTTCATGAGATACAGCCTGGTGACAGACGGACAAACATACAGACGGACGGACAGCGGAGTTTTAGTAATAGAGTACCGTTTTACCTTTTAGGTACGGAACCCTAAAAATCAATAGAAAAGACAAATTCTGATGGACAGTTTCTAAATACTACGATTGATAAATTATAAAACTTTACAGTTGCATATTGAAGAGAATGTGGTAACTTTGTGATAACATCGGGGGCTGAACAGAGCACGAGCTGTTGCTAATAATTTATAAGATAGAGCACTAAGCACCAACTTATTCAATAAGTATCACGTCGTAAAGAAAATGAAGATCTAAATCTAGAAGCCATCTCACAGTTTATGGTTTACTCGGTTGCATCATTTGTGATTATGTAATTTGATTAGTAATGATTTGATATTTTAAAATTACATCTAGCAACTTTTGATCAGTCGTTCATTTGATGTCATACATTGGGATTTTAAATTTTTTCTAAATAAAACATTTGGTCATTTTGTTATTTCGTTTATTGTTCTTTTGAAATTTGCTCGAGAAAGTTTTGATTTTCTAATATGCAACCAAACGGTTGCATATTATAAAATCAAAATCAAAATAGTTTCAATAATAATATAAGTATGAGTGTTTACTCATACTTACATTATTATTGAAACTATTTTTATATTGCAATGGTTTGTCAATAGCACCACGGGATGGGTTTGAACTCACGACATCTCTCTCGCTAGATCGTATCTTCAATTATTGGTTCAGTAAAAAATATTCTGGAATTAGGATCTTTTAAGTAACGGAAAACAGGTGGATTAGGTTCTTGGTCATACAATTCTTGATATCAGCCTGGGGTTTTAAACTATGGCATACAATATTGGGGAGTTAATAACATTGACACTTTGTTGAAATTCAACAATGTTACTGTGCCATTTATGTCAGAAGACACAGGCGTAACTATGAGGTGACGCTTGTGTGTATACTTTTACAAAATATAAAACTGAGAGTCTATTTATGTGGTAATTTTCACGAAAAAGAAAAAAAAAAATTGCCACCTTTTTTTCAATGGGGAATTTTACCGGGTTATTACGTGAGGCGCGGGCAACCGTCGGCGTCGTTTAGCGGGTGTCTACAAGTCATAACATATGACCCCTGTTGAAAATTTTCTAATTTTTAATGGATTTGGGGTAATTTTGGTTAGACTGAAAGCCAACTCCAACATAGTTGGGAAAAGGCTAGGCAGATGATGATGATACATCTAAGTTGATATACCTTCACAGAACAATCACAAACTTCAATCCGTGCGCTAACGACCAGCCTCGCATGCATGGCGACAATGATCCTGATGGGTAACATCGCACTCCAGGTGTACGCTGAGACCCTGTTCAAGGAAGCTGTGCCGTTGATGGACTCGAACCAGTGTTCTATCTTCTTGGCGATAGATCTGTTGGTGGCCAGTGTACTGTGTTCTTTTGTCATAGATAAGTTTGGAAGGAAGGTGCGTATTGGGACTTATTTTTGGTGGATGTTAATAATAATTGTTACAATAATGAATATTATTTTATTTATAACTAAATTTTGAGATTGGAAAATAAAAGCTTAAGGTAAAACGCTGATAACTTTTGGAGATATGACTCCGCGATTCTTAATCGTGGTTACTCCTTTGGTTTGATCAGTGTAATTATGATTATTTTATTAGACATTGTCTATAGATTTTGTGATTTAAATTGGTTATACTTCCTAATTTCAACTAGAAAGAAAAGGTGGTACTTCTTCTACAAAAAAAGCTATTCAAAAAGAGTACTATTAAAAAAAGGCAATCCCTAAAAAAAAAAAATCGGTGCCGTAAGTGGAATAGCTTAGGTGCCATTCACTCAAGTACTGGATCAGATCAGTGCTCTAAGTGGAATAACTCGATTTTTAAAAAAAAATGCTAGGCTAACATAAATACCAATTGTTTGTTCCAGCCCCTGATGATCAGCACATCGATCTTGGCCAGTGTTTGCACAATGCTGCTAGGCACACAGATACAGTGGCACTGGGCTCCTCATTGGTTTACTGCTGTCATCATCTACGTCTACAGCTTTATATTCAACGTAGGGGTCGCTGTTGTTCCTTATGTGTTGAGTGCTGAGCTGTTCTTGCCTGAAGTGAGTATTAGAATTAGATATTTTTTAAAGCTTAATATTCTAAGTTATGATTTCTTCATTAATGAACATCTCACTATCATTGGACAAAATAACGAATGCGAAATATACAAGGTGGAGACGACTTTACGACAGTAAATTAAACTACGTATATCTAATGACGTTCTTAGTCCGCATACGCAAATATATTCAATAGTTTAGTCACTATAGCTAGTCAAAGATTAGCAAAACCCATAGTTGGCACATGAAAAAAATCACTATATTAATTTCGAGGCTAGGATTTATTTGATGGTTCCAAAATACTCTTAAGCATTAGTATTACCAGTGTTTTCATTTATTGTCGTATTGTTGTCTCCACATAGTATATGAGACAAAACACTTATGAACAGACGACAAGTTACTTACGATTGCGAGTCCCATAAAAATTATGTTGGTATAAATAATATGTACCAACATGGTACATTAATTATGGTTTAAGGCATTTGTTTCTCAAAATCAGAATACAATTTATTCATTTAGTTTACAAATAATCGTTCCTTGGATCGGAATGGTACCATGTTTGAAGGTAAAAGTAGGTACAATATTGTTAGTCAAAGTCATTGATATATCATTAGTAAAATAAATTATTCTTGTCCATTCAATGTCTTTATCTGTAGTAAAATCAAATGAAGGAGCAATTTGAACACGTACAGACAAATATAGAACGATAGTAGGACACGTGGGGGAAGTAAGTTTTAGTTAATTGGAAGTGTTTAATCTGAGGATGAAATCATTGGGTCGGTTTCACTAATTATGAGAAGTCTAATCTACGGTCACTCAAAATGGATCCAACTGTATTAATAATTTTCAAGTCTAACGTAAGGCGTATCGTTTCATCTTTAGAAACATTGTAAGTGATCTAATCTTTTTGCGAGATAAATGTTCTACTCCTACATTTTTATCTTGATGTATTATTTGCTTCCGAATAAAATGTGGGTCATGGTTTCATAAGAAATCCACCTTTTTCTACATGGATCTGCATCAATGGTACACGACTTTTGCTGTGCTAGATTCTGGTTGATGTTGTAGAAGACGACTAAGGATTCAAAGCATAAAAAAACTTTTTACAAAAAAAAAATCGGAAGTCGGTGTCTTTGGTCTTGAATTTTCATTTTTTGCCACCAACTTCCGAAATTAAAGTTATTTTACACTTTGTAGTGTTTTTTTAAAGTTAGTTATTTTTTTTTGTAAAAGTTTTTATTTTTCACTTTTTAGTTGTGGCACCTAGGTAACCCACACAAATTTGAATATCACTCACTAACTGCTATGTAAAAAATAGTGACAGGAACTTATCATATAATCACCACAGCTAAAAACTGAAAAATAAAAACAAAGTTTTCTGTTATTTCTTTAATCACTGTTTGTGTTTAAATTCTTCCAGTCCTTAATCTCCAATATCTTTTTCCAGGTTCGCGGTCTCTGCGGTAGTATAGTCATGGCTTGTGGATGGGCCATGAATTTCATCACCATGGTCATATTCACTCCCGTAGTCGAAGAAGTCGGCTTTGCTCCACTATTCTATGCTTTCTCAGTAGTAGGATTCGTGGGAGCTGCCTACTGCGTGTTTTATCTACCAGAAACGAAAGGACTGTCTATAGATGCTATCCAAGCTTTGTTTGTTAAGAAGACTAAAAGAAAAGTTGGTGCTTAGGAGCTAGATTTAAAGTTAGGAATTGAATTAAGAACTTTGTTCATGATTTTGTACTGTCGACTGTATGTTGACACTTTCCTTGAGCTAGTCTAGTGTAGTATAGAGTTTCAATAGTATAGTATAAAGTGCCTGCTATACGGTTGCCAACTGCATCCCCGACAGAGGTGACCCTGGTAGTCAACCAGCAGAGCTGTTTGAAATTTGCTCGTAAACCACCATCTACACGGTTGTAAACCACCAAGGTCACCGCTGTCGGGACGCGGTTGGTGACCTTGTAGCAGTCGCTTAAGAGGCCAGCATAAACTGGTTTTGTTACCACTGACATACGGCCTACCACACTCGATCACACTGATTCTTATCGGTCAGTAGGTTTTCTTAATTTAAAAAAGTGACCGTACTTTGAATTCTGAAATGATTGTTTTTTTATCGAAATCTGTTGTGTTGACAACACATTTCTATAAATAGTCACCCGACCTTCTAGTCTGGTGACTTTGTTATCAAAAAAGTCACCAGGTGACTTTTTTATCGAATGTGTTGTGTAATATTGGCAGCATTCTATATTCTTATTTTTACGCCCAATAGAAGATAAGCTTATCACCTGTTCATAAGGAAAATAAAATACAAAAAGTTGATTTAGAACGTGTAGAAAAGAGTCACTCAGAATTATATTGCAAGATTTTTTGTCACATGAAGATTTATTTTATCATAATTGTGTACAATACTTTTTATTGACAAAGCTAACTTAAATAATGAGAAAGCTAAAAGAAAGAAAAAAATAATGATGAAGAAAATAATTAGGACAAATCCTTTGTTAAAATCAAAACAGTTACCCTCAAAAATGTAACAAATGACCTCTTGTATAAAATGATTACGGTCGCACAATGTGAAGCAAAATGCTGCATGCATATTAAACAGAGATTAAAATTCATAACCCTTCGCTTGGTCGGCGGAAAATCGATAAAAATATAATTATAGCTATTCGTTTGTCTACTAGCCTTTAATGGAGACAAAATGTTATATTTTACATGTAAAGAAGATGGATTTGAGAAAAATATAATTGTTAGTGGCTAAACAAGGTAAATTTTGTAATGTTTGTCTACCTCCGTAGCAATAAGTTATGTTTTTTTTCATAAAAATATCAACTTGTCTTCGGATATCAAATTTTTCATCGGTTATTTAAAAAAAAATCTGCTATTCCATACATTTTGACCGCGTAGGTATTGCACTTTTCTTTGAAACAGCAGATTTTTTTTAAAATAACCGACTAAAAATTTCAACGCAGGGGGGTTCAGAATCATGTACTGAACCCATGGTAAAAGTTTTCGCGTCGATGTTTCTGACACCCCGTATATTAATTTGAAAAATCGGAACCATTGTAAGCTAAATAAATGATTTTGAATTTGTAAGTTAAAATAACACTCAACTGTAACATAATAATTATAATAAAAAGCAGCGTTTTAATATTGTAAGATGATACAGTATTTTTATCTTACGAAGCGACGCGCGCTTTACTTGTGGTTTCCAAGTGTATTTACTGTGAATGTGTGTGTAAGCGCAGGAGCTCTCGGTACCGTGGATATATTGGCGAAGTCGGAAGTCTGTGTGCTTGTTTGTGTTATGTGCTGACGCTACTCGTCTTAATGCATACATTCGCAGCGTGTTTGTACTCGTATACTTGGTTACCATAAGTAAAGCACGCATCGCTTCTTAAGATAAAAATAATGCATGTAAAAATGACACTACTTATCAACTCTTGTTGCTGACCGTACCACAAAATAAGAATTTACAATAGGAGAAAAACGTCATGTTTTGAAGAGTTGCAAAACCAAATCATATTAAGCTTTTAAGTAGGTATGTAAGTAGAGTATGTGCCTACATAATTTTATAACGTATGCATTATTGTTGTCACTTGTAATAGACCTAGAATGATTCCCTGCGGGACGCCTAATTGTAAGTATTGTGAAAGTAAGAGGAGTGAGTATAATTAATTATTTGAATAAGATTATAATTTTATTTTACTTATAGTCTTAATTATTATAATAAATTAAGGTTGCAAGTCAAAAGAAAAGTATTTAATTTTTATAACGATTATAGTACCGGTATCGAAGAATTGGTTAGTTAACAACCTGTAATGTTAAGATTTAGAATAAGGACATCTTAAAAATAAATTAGATTCATTTCATAGTAACTGTTGTGTATTATTTTAATAATTTCGTTTTTACGAATATCCCCATACTAGCTTTTGCTCGCGGCTTCGCCCGCGTGGATGTCGCTAAAATATCCCACAGGAACATGCTACCGGAATTCAGCCGTTACGGTATTAAAAGGTAACAGGCAGAAAATCTGTACTCAAAATGCAAAATTGAAACCGTTAAAGGATAACTTCATTGTCTGTCAATACCTTTTTTCTCAGAAACGCATCAAGGCATCAAGTTGAAATCGACATCAAAACATAGATCTACGGTCCCTTGGAGCTGTAAAGAAAATCAAACTTCTAAGTCAATGCAATAAAAAAATACGGCCATTAAATTATATCGCATATTTATATTGATACTCGCAAATAAAACAAAGCCTTTATGGTACTTCCCGTTGTCCTAGCAGCATGAAGTTTGGCGAGAAAACTTTCATTACCTATAAATATATCACCTCCTTTAGGATTATTTTTGAGACAAAAAGTAGCCTATGTCCTACCCTTTTTTTTTTTTTTTTTTTTTTTTTTGGGTGGGAAATTATCAAATAACTTCTCCCGCTCTGGGTGGAGCGGGAGGGCGTGTCAGACTCTTACTGACTAAAACCCACCCGTGTTCCTTCGGTTGCCCTGTTGCCGGGGGCCACGATTTCCCTATCGGTTTTCTTCGAACCCCCGGCGGGCATTGGCCCTAACGGACCCCGTCAATTCTGCTGACATCTCTTTGAGGCGCGCGTGGAACACAACGCGCCGTCGACCCGGGCTTGGTCCTTATCGGACGGCGAGCTACCCATTGCTCACCGTCCGCAAGCCCGCGCCTACGGTGGCCGGAAATCGGCTCGCGATTCCCGCCCCGGGCGTCTCCTCCTGCGGCGGTTAGGGGCGTGAGGGCGCGAAATTTGCCTCTCCCTCACGCGTTCCGCCTCCTCCTTCGCGAGCATTACTGCTTCGCAGAAGGAGGTGACGGCCTGCCATTTCCTCTCGCTCCGTACCATGGCCTGAACCAGGGCCGGACGCGAGAGATCACCGCCGCCGATCGCCTCCACGAGGACACGGCGTTGCTCCGCCCAAGCCGGGCAGACCTCCACCGTATGCTCCACCGTGTCCCTATGTCCTACCCTAGGATGCTGTTAATCCCCTTGGCAAATTTGATCGAAATCGAATTCGAATTTGGAATTTGATTGTGGTTTAGGCGTGAAAAGTTAACATACAGACAGACATTCTTGTACTCAAACCTCAGTTGGCTCGATATAGTTTTTGGAAAAGTTTTTGTGAAAATTGGCAATTTTTAAGAAATCTGTGAATGCAGATCAACATGTTTCAAAAAGTTGTCATTGGTCGGTACAGTATCGTTTCGGTACCGATTCTGTACCGTTTTGGTACTGCTTATGTTTCTTCACTGGTCGGTAAACCGAAACGATACCGCACGCGCGCACTGCTTTCATTTAGAATTCCAAATTCAAATTAATTCAATTTGCAATTTGGCGGCCGTAAAGTGGTGGCCGTAATGTGGCGGTCGAAATTTGGCGGCCGCTATGTGGCGGCCGTAATGTGGCGACCGCAATTTGGCGGCCGATATGTGGCGGCCGTAAAAAGTTGACCGTAATGAGGCGGCCGTAATGTGGCGGTCGCAATGTGGCGGCCACAATTTGGCGGCCGTAAAGTGGTGGCCGTAATGTGGCGGTCGCAATGTGGCGGCCGCTATGTGGCGGCTGTTATTTGGCGGCTGCTATGTGGCGGCCGCTATGTGGCGGCCGCTAGGCGGCCGCTTTGCGGCGGCCGCTATGTGGCGGCCGCTATGTAGCGGCCGCTATGTGGCGGCCGCTATGTGGCGGCCGCTATGTGGCGGCCGCTATGTGGCGGCCGCTATGTGGCGGTCGCAATGTGGCGGCCGCTATGTGGCGGTCGCAATGTGGCGGCCACAATTTGGCGGCCGTAAAGTGGTGGCCGTAATGTGGCGGTCGCAATGTGGCGACCGTTATGTGGCGGCCGTTATTTGGCGGCTGCTATGTGGCGGCCGCTATGTGGCGGCCGCTATGTGGCGGCCGCTATGTGGCGGCCGTTATTTGGCGGCCGCTATGTGGCGGCCGCTATGTGGCGGCCGCTATGTGGCGGCCGCTATGTGGCGGCCGCTATGTGGCGGCCGCTATGTAGCGGCCGCTATGTGGCGGCCGCTATGTGGCGGCCGCTATGTGGCGGCCGCTATCTGGCGGCCGCTATGTGGCGGCCGCTATGTGGCGGCCGTTGTGTTGCCGCCGTTATGTGTCGGCCGCTATGTGGATGCCGTTCTTTGGCGGCCGTTATGTGGTGGCTATTATATGGCGGCCGTTATTTGGCGTCCGTTATCTAGAAGCCGTTATGTGGCGGCCGCAATTTGGCGGCCGATATGTGGCAGCCGTAAAAAGTCGGCTGTAAAGTGGCGGCCGTTATGTGGCGGTCGCAATGTGGTGGCCGTAAAGTGGCGGCCGTTATGTGGCGGCCGTAAAGTGTCGGGGCCGTAATGTGGCGGTCGTAATTTGGCGGCCGTAGAGTGGTGACCGTAATGTGGCGGTCGCAATGTGCCGGCCGTTATGTGGCGGCCGCAATTTGGCGGCCGATATGTGGCGGCCGTAAAGTGGCGGCCGTTATGTGGCGGTCGCAATGTGGCGGCCGCAATTTGGCGGCCGTAAAGTGGTGGCCGTAATGTGGCGGTCGCAATGTGGCGGCCGCAATTTGGCGGCCGTAAAGTGGTAGCCGTAATGTGGCGGTCGCAATGTGGCGGCCGCTATGTGGCGGCCGCTATGTGGCGGTCGTTGTGTTGCCGCCGTTATGTGTCGGCCGCTATGTGGATGCCGTTATTTGGCGGCCGCTATGTGGAGGCCATTCTTTGGCGGCCGTTATGTGGTGGCTATTATATGTCGGCCGTTATTTGGCGTCCGTTATATAGAAGCCGTTATGTGGCGGTCGCAATTTGGCGGCCGTAAAGTGGTGGCCGTAAAGTGGTGGCCGTAATGTGGCGGTCGCAATGTGGCGGCTGCTATGTGGCGGCCGTTGTGTTGCCGCCGTTATGTGGTGGCTGTTATGTGGCGGCCGTAAAGTGGCGGTCGCAATGTGGCGGCCGTATTGTTGCGGCCGTTATGTGGCGGCCGTTATTTGGCGGCCGTTATCTAGCGGGCTTAAAGATGAAATTTGGTAGGGAGGTAGTTCATAGTAGACGTCCGCTAAGAACGGATTTTTGGAAATTCGACTTTTAAGTGGGTGAAAAGGGAGAATTTTTGGCGGTCGTAAAGTGGCGGCCGTTATGTGGCGGTCGCAATGTGTCGGCTGCTATGTGGCGGCCGCTATGTGGCGGCCGCTATGTGGCGGCCGCTATGTGGCGGCCGCTATGTGGCGGCCGTTGTGTTGCCGCCGTTATGTGTCGGCCGCTATGTGGATGCCGTTATTTGGCGGCCGCTATGTGGAGGCCATTCTTTGGCGGCCGTTATGTGGTGGCTATTATATGTCGGCCGTTATTTGGCGTCCGTTATATAGAAGCCGTTATGTGGCGGTCGCAATTTGGCGGCCGTAAAGTGGTGGCCATAATGTGGCGGTCGCAATGTGGCGGCTGCTATGTGGCGGCCGTTGTGTTGCCGCCGTTATGTGGTGGCTGTTATGTGGCGGCCGTAAAGTGGCGGTCGCAATGTGGCGGCCGTATTGTTGCGGCCGTTATGTGGCGGCCGTTATTTGGCGGCCGTTATCTAGCGGGCTTAAAGATGAAATTTGGTAGGGAGGTAGTTCATAGTAGACGTCCGCTAAGAACGGATTTTTGGAAATTCGACTTTTAAGTGGGTGAAAAGGGAGAATTTTTGGCGGTCGTAAAGTGGCGGCCGTTATGTGGCGGTCGCAATGTGTCGGTTGCTATGTGGCGGCCGCTATGTGGCGGCCGCTATGTGGCGGCCGCTATGTGGCGGCCGTTGTGTTGCCACCGTTATGTGTCGGCCGCTATGTGGATGCCGTTATTTGGCGGCCGCTATGTGGAGGCCGTTATTTGGCGGCCGTTATCTAGAAGCCGTTATGTGGCGGCCGCAATTTGGCGACCGTAAAATGGCGGCCGTAATGTGGCGGTAGCAATGTGGCGGCTGCTATGTGGCGGCCGTTGTGTTGCCGCCGTTATGTGTCGGCCGCTATGTGGATGCCGTTATTTGGCGGCCGCTATGTGGAGGCCGTTATTTGGCGGCCGTTATGTGGTGGCTATTATATGGCGGCCGTTATTTGGCGTCCGTTATCTAGAAGCCGTTATGTGGCGGCCGCAATTTGGCGACCGTAAAGTGGCGGCCGTAATGTGGCGGTAGCAATGTGGCGGCTGTTATGTGGCGGTCGTTGTGTTGCCGCCATTATGTGGTGGCTGTTATGTGGCGGCCGTAAAGTGGCAGTCGCAATGTGGCAGCCGCTATGTGGCGGCCGTATTGTTGCGGCCGTTATGTGGCGGCCGTATTGTTGCGGCCGTCATGTGGCGGCCGCTATGTGGCGGCTGTTATATGGGGGCCGTTATTTGGCGGCCGTTATCTAGCGGCCGTTAAGATGAAATTTGGTAGGGAGGTAGTTCATAGTTAGTAGACGTCCGCTAAGAACGGATTTTTGGAAATTCGACCTATAAGTGGGTTTTCACCCACTTATAGGTCGAATTTGTTTAAAAGCCTACTGTCCTCCCGTACCTATTAACACTGTAATTTGAAAACATTGTAAAACCCAATTATTATTAAAAGAGTAACCGTGGAGTTTCTTGCCGGCTCCATAGGAAACGATCAATTGGAACCGTGTAGAGTCCGTGCAATCCACGACGACGCGCCCCACTCCGCGATTACTGTACTGTAAGCTGAACTCTAGAACGGAGCGGAGCGGAGTGGGGCGCGTCTTCGTGGATTGCGCGGACTATATCAAGCTTCTGACGTTTGTGAAATAAAATATTTTGATTTTAATTTTGACAATGCTGAGACCATATCAATGAATAGTGAAATCGCTTTTCTGAATCATTCGAAAAAAAAAATTCCTCTAGTCATTTTTACCACTAGCTCCGAAACTCCACCCGAAATGTATGCGATTTGCTCGTCAAAGTATAGATAGGTATTACCAATGCTAATCAGTCAGATTAGCGACCAATGTGACGGAAGGGTTTACGCGGGGGTAAATAAGACCACGCAACCTTTCAACATAAAAAAAGTATTATTTATAAAAATAATACGAGATAAGTCACAAGATTCCCTTAATTCCCTTGGGAATAGCGCAATACTCTCTTGGCTTAGTCTGGTGCGACGATGACCCCAGCGGGTGTGCCACGCTGCAGACGCCAATGGTGACGGTCGGCGGTTGGTCGCACCTGACCCGTAGATAGCTCGCCATGCTCACGCGTGTAAATATGTACCCGGCACGAAGCACGACGGCAATCACATATGCCGTGGAACGTGTTTGACCGTAACACAGCGTACGGATTCTACCGATAATTGAAGATGTTGAGATGTTGGCAATTAGGGTGCAAGAGCTTATCCCTGATTGACTATCAGGGATAAGCGCCTGCACCCTTATTGCGTAGTACACTATCAAAATCTGAATAATTTTCAAGGATATTGCTAATTCATTCTTCAAATGTTCGAAAAATTTGTCTGCTCAACAACGTAAATAACGCAATGAATGTTGTTGAACTGTGAAAATGAAAGCCATTACTACTGTAAATGTGATACGCAATTACTCCGCTGGCATCGTTCTACCGCAGTCCGTCTCTAAGTACCTTTTTTTATTTATTTTTTGGGTGGGAAATTATCAAATAACTTCTTCCGCTCTGGGCGGAGCGAGAGGGCGTGTCAGACTCTTACTGTCTAAAACCCATCCGTGTTCCTTCAGTTGCCATGTTGCCGGGGCCACGATATCCCTTTCGGACTTCTTCGCAACTCCAGCAGGTCTCTAAGCACCTGCCAGATTGTTCATTTGATTGGTTAGTTGGTCGTGTGGTCGCAAGCATGGCAGATGAGCATGGGTGAGTTCTGGGTTCTACCCGTCGGCGTCGGTCGGACAGTATTACTGCGCCTCTCCATTAGGAATTTCTCAGTAGTAGCCCAGAGTCTAGATTCTGCCCGGTTGGTGGACTCAAGACATAACTGGTGAAATGTGGATGTACCGACTTAATATACATACTATTCATACTACCTCTTTGTGGAAAACAAACATTCTGATATATATATTTGACGGCACGTCTAAAGGTTTTACGACGCTAAACCGCTAAACTTACTGAGTTGATTTTAGAACGATTATGACAGCTGTCAACTTGACGTAACCCCGAGTACTAAGAAGGCGGCCGGCTGTAAAAAAAAAGCAAGATCGAAAGGATGGATCGAACCCGGCATTGATTAATGGCTACTGAGATATTGGAAATCATTGTGACTACCCTTGCAGGGCAGTGATTGATTGATGAGCGCTCACGCTCACGTACTGGGGGGAATCATCATCAGCCTATAGATGTTCCCACTGCTGGGACACAGGCCTCCTCTCTGTGTGGGCCGTAATCCAACACGCGGGCCCAGTGTGAGTTGGTAGATGTCCCATATCTTCGAATTTTCGGTTCTAGGACATGCCGGTTTCCTCACGATGTTTTCCTTCACCGTTTTGAGAGCAGTGATGATGAAATAATTTACACAAAGTAAAGCGCCTGTCGAACCTACGACCTACAACTCGTAAGTCGCGGTCGTTACCACTGGGCCACCACTGCTCTTGGGGAAATAGGGGGAATGTCGATTACATTATTGTAAATTCCCGAATGTGATCAGAGATTTGTGATTATTCAGAATATTATTGACTTTCATTTACGTACATCTCCTGATCTCCTCTCGCCCGCATACCCACGCATAAGAGACAATAAGACTTCTTCTGATAAAGATCACGTAATGCTTTTATATTATAAGATAGAAGTTGTTATGTTAATAAGTAGTTATATAAATATTTGGATAATTATGCGTGTTCCTAATCATAGGTTTACGTTTCAAGGTCGAATCAAATCAAAAGTATGTATTCTGTTCTCTCAAGATGTCCACAATTGTTTACTTTTCAATAATAGACTTCAAAAAGTCTGTCCTATTCGTTACAAAAAGTTTTAAGTCCGTAAATTTGGCAATTCGTAACTATTATGGAAGTCTAATTTCAGTCACCCTTTCGAGAAATACTCATATTTCACACGCGCCTACCTGAAATCGAACATTGCTTTCAAGCACTCGAAAGTGGCCGTGTCTTCGTGGAGGTGATCGGCGGTGGTGATCGCTCGCATCCGGCCCTGGTCCAGGCCATGGTACGGAGCGAGAGAACTTGGGAGGCTGTCACCTCCTTCTGCGAAGTAGTAATGCTCACGAAGGAGGAGGCGGATCGCGTGAGGGAGAAGCAAATTTCGCGCCCTCACGCCCCTAACCGCCGCAGGAGACGCCGGCCACTATTGGCGTGGGATTGCGGAGGGTGAGCAATGGGTAGCTCGCCATCCGATAAGGACCAGGCCCAGATCGACGGCGTGTTGTGTTCCACGCGCGGCTCAAAGATATGTCAGCAGAACTGACGGGATCCGCTAGGGCCGATGCCTGCCGGGGTTGCGGGGAAGCCCAATAGGAATACCGTGGCTCCCGGAAACATGGCAACTAAAGGAACACGGGTGGGTTTTAGTCAGCAAAAGTCTGACACGCCCTCCCGCTCTAAGCTATTTGATAATTTCCCACCCAAAAAACGCACTCGTAAATCGAGGACATTACCACTGGGCCACCAAAGCTTTTCAGTCAGTATGTCTCGGATAAAATAAAAACAATGAGCCGTCGCGGGACGCCTGGCAGATGTAAAACATCGAAATCAATATGCATAAAGTGGTTAGATAGTTTACGATAGGAAATAAATATGGCGACTGTTGACGTGGCGACGTGTCGCCATGCCAACAATCGTTCTGACCCGCCGCTATAGATGTTTCACATCAAAAATTATATTACATCCTAACTAATATTTTAAATGCGAAAGTTAGTTTGTTTGTTACGCTTACACGCTAAAATGTCTGAGCGGATTTGGAAAAGAACATAGGCTGCTTTTCATCCCTTTTTCTTTTTTGGATAGGAAATTATCAAATAACTTCTCCCGCTCTGGGCGGAGCGAGAGGGCGTGTCAGACTCTTACTGTTTAAAACCCACCCGTGTTCCTTCAGTTGCCTGTATGTTGCCAGGGGCCACGGTAACCCTTTCAGACAAACCCGCAAGCCTGGCAGGCATCAGCCCTAGCGGACCCCTTCAGGTGTGTTGTGCTGACATCTCTTTGAGACGCGCGTGGAACACAACGTGCCGTCGACCCGGGTCTGGTCCTTATCGGACGGCGAGCTACCCATTGCTCACCGTCCGCAAGCGTACTTTTCATCCTGGATCGCAGACGAAGTCGCAAGCAACAGCTAGTTACCTATAAAAGAACAATGGGTGTAAGAACCTCCGATCTACCGCGACACCTAGCAAATATAAATAAGTTGTAACACCATAATTTATACCAAATCTCGCGTAATACTATTAATTGCCGTTGTTTGAGTAAAACTGAACTGTTATAGTATCTTACACAAATAGCTACTGGCTCTCGCTCTCATCTCGATTGTAATAATTTGATGTGACATTGAACAGAAATATACGCAGAAGTTAAACAAGTCTATTTATGTAGTTAAAATAAAATAAATATCTGGACAATCTTACTCATGAATATACGAACAACTTTCAATATGAGACCAACTCTGAAATTAGAAAAAAGAAAGAAAGAAAGATAATACTTTTATTTGTGGTTAACATGACGCAAAGAAAGAACACAAACACAAAAAAGAACAAGTAGGGGGACAATATGCGTCATATCCACGCAAAATGGCTATCGTTCAGCATGATGCTGCGACCCTATGCGAGACACAGCCCCAGCGCTGTCCGCTACGTCAAGGCTCGTTTACACCACAAATCAGTTAAATACGTTTTAGCACTAATCATATTTACAACATCCTTCTTCTATCTCAATCATCTTTGAACGATTGCCAGAAATAGAGCGATATTTTAAATACGTGTAGCGGTAAATGTAGTGATTTGTGGGGCCTTAGATAATTCTAAGGCCCCTTGCTCCACAAATCAAGACAAGACTATGGAAGTCTTGTCGGGAAAACCTGGACAAGACTGGGAGAAAATAGGAGTAGCGGGCAAAAAGTCTGTCGTTGGTGATGATGAAGATGATATTATAAATGAAAAGAAGATGTGGTGTGCAGGCACAATTTATAAAGCCTACCTCACTGGTGGTCCCGAAGGGCGGAAGGTGGCAGTGGCGGTTTGCCCCGGGCCCCCGGTCCTGGGAGACCAAAATCTCGAGAAGTACTTTGAAATCCCAAACAAGGTCAAAATATGTTCAGTAAGTGAAAGACAGTTTGTAATTCGAGCCCCCTACGTACTACGCTCTAGCATCCTACATTCTGAATCGGTTCTGCATAAGTTGAAATAGTATCTCCTATTTCTGTAAGAACGGTCAAAAGAAAACCTCAACTTACGAGGCAGGGTACTAAAACTTTCTTATTATCTTATAACAATCTATATGCCTAACGAGTAACGCGGAACTGGAGATGGTGATTATAGCAAATTCGTTGTAGTTATCAACGCAGGCTCTTCTTGAACTGAAGATGCTTTGCTCGATACGTAGCAACCTTATTCCAAGACTTGAACGTAGACCAAGGTAATATTATCTAAATAATTCGAATAAGTTAATTAAACAAAATAGTATATGAATGTTGCGCAAGGTGCCCTTAGTATATTTACATACATTCACATTCAAAAACCATTGGGCATAAGCCCGACACGAGGACATAAGACTAGTAATTACACTCACAATTCTCAGCCATCAATACACAAATTGAAAATTTCAAAGACATGTGACATCTACCAACCCGCACTGGGTCCGCGTGGTAGATTGCAGCCCACTCCCTTTCGACGAAAGGAGGCCTGTGTCCCATTAGTGGGAACATTATAGGCTGATTATTGTTTTTGTTGTTGTTGTAATACACGAATGCTGCTAAATAAATGTAACTTATGGGCTTTCTAAATTTTCTTGTATCTTCAATTTACTTTTAAGTGGCACTCGTTGTGGTAATTTCACAAAGATATTGGAAGATCGAAAATATTGTAAAAAATAAATAGATTTTGTATATAGTGTGGTTTTTACTAACATTAGGTTAAGACCTTTACTAACAACTTATGGATCGTGTAATTTGGTCTGAAATAAAATAAATAAATATATATATTAATATCGAAATAATTATCGATAAACTACTAGGTTATTTTTTTCGATAACTTGTTTAAGTTTAGAGCTTGTTTATTTTTAACGGCTCCGCGTGACCTTCACGTGGTTGTCTATCAATGTGGTGGGGGCCGACTCATGGTTAGATTTCCCGTTTACAGAATATTAGCAAAATCACGCTGGAAATTCAAAAATACCAAACCAAATATTAATTTAGCTAAATGTTGATTTTGGAAATCTTTAATTAATATCAGAACATTCAGACAAACAGAAATTTTGCTCCATAAATGATAAGAATGACAGAATCTTATCAAAAGATAAAATATTTACACACAGGTTTTATTTACACATCTTGTGTATTCTAATTCATTTATGTAATAATCTATTTGCCGAAATGTTACTATTACTTGAGCGTATAGTGACGATACTCGTTAGTTCGAAGTAAATCAACATGAATAAAGGAAGACTTAGGCAGTTCCATGCCGCTTTGGCCGGTAAGAAATTTAAAAAAAATATTATTTTTATCGCGAATTTGAATTCGTCAACATGTATCGCGGCTTTTCGGTCGAGAGATAAAAATGATTTGTTCCATGTTATTTGGCAGTAAACAGTGATTGGTTAGAGACGTGTTATCCAGTTCAGATTTATGTTTGTTACGAGTAATGTTTAGTGTGTGTTACAAAGAAAATCCTAGTGTAGGTCATTTGGTATTCAAACAAAAATTCCTACAGAGAGACACAATGAAAGAAGAGGGTAATGTTGAGGAAGTTGAAAGGGTAAGAATCCTTATTTAAGAAACCCAAAAAAAAAATAACTGTCTCTTTATAAACGTGATTTAATTACAAAAACAATGGAACATCGTATCGAGATGTTTTTAATCAAATTCAAATAGTGTTTAGCAGAAAGTGTTTTAAAAATAATGTAAGAATTTTAATTTTTATTGTTCGGGTTACTCTAAGACTAAAGAGGAACTCTATGAAGAAAAATGATATGGAATACTCCATAAAATTTTTCTATATCTTAATCGACAAAAATATTATTTTAAAAAAAATGCGTAAACGACGCAAATCAAGACGACGACGACACGCGAGAATAGACAAAATATTTGTAGTTGGACAACCAGTTCGTGTGGACAAGTCTTTTTTTAGCAAACAATTAATTACACATGTATTGATATACCCGCATGTAAATAGTTTCCGAGATGTTTGGTGGTTTACTAGGACTTATAACGACGACATCTAGATGAATCTTATTGATTCAAATAATTAGGTCTGCAATATAATTATTAATGTTTTAAGTTTAGAGAGCACAAATGTGTCCTGCAAAATTTGAATGAAACTGATAAACAATGTTGGGACATAATCGTTATCACACCCTTCCGGTGGTGGTCTGCTTTTGTATGATTCGATAGTGGTATTATGTGGTACTGATACATGAGTCGTAGTAGTATCAAAATAAATTGGGAATCTTTATTTTCACAAACCAGAGTAGAAACAGAACTTTGGGATCGCGGGTTCATCTTCAAAAGTTAATTTATTCTTTTATTTATTGCAGTAATGATTTACAGCCAATAAACCTTTTTAATATAAATAGTCCTGTGCTCATTAGAAATCTTACCGTTACTGTTAGACTGTATAACTCCACTGCTGGGTCTCTCAGCAGTGACAGAGTCATGAGAGTCAGAGAGGAGATGTGTCTCTCCATGACTTCAGTGGTTTTGATCCAGTGTTAGCGTGGTTTCTTACAGGGTTTTTTATGATTCTATAGGATTAGTTAAACGGAATAGGTTACTAAATATATTAACGTCTATTGTATTTTATAATGGATTTCCGCAAGGTCACGCCTGAATTCAATTAACTATCTCATGTGGTCTTTTATTTTGACCAGTTCGTCTCGCCATCTTCTCCAATACACACACCTACACACACGTCACTTCACATCACAACTTTTATTACAAATCTTCATAAATGAAAATCATCAGGGTTAGAGATCCGCATGACAAATTCTCGAGCACAAGCTTATGGGCTTAATAAACCTAGAACGTAGGAATTATATCAGAGTCTTTCAATTTCATCTAACTTAAGACGCAGATAATTATATGCCAGTAACCTAGAGTGGTTAGCTTGCATGTTATGTACTGAGCTAACGAAACGCGTCGCACATCCAGCCAGTAATAGGACTCGCCCATCAAGGAGTGCTGTCCCAAATTAGACGCATTATTAATTTATTATACAAATAACAAAAGGTATTTTAAAACACGTATACTAAAATATCAATAGTTAAATTATCTTTAAAATGGTAAAGGTTTCAGAAAAATAAATGCTTGATAGATTTTGCGGGATTCTCAGTTGTATATCCGCGTTAGGCATAACTTTACAAATTAATTTCACTATGTAATTTAAACGGACACTTCTAACGTGCACGTCTTTTCTACATTGTTCTCACATGTATAATTTCAACATGAATGATGTAACCAATATTTTGTAATATTTTTTTATTTAAAACAGTGTCCGTGGAGTTTCTTGCCCGTTCTTCTCCATAGGTACCTACTACGCTTTGGAATGGGCAACTAGCTTCATATTTTTGACTGACCGATTCCTTGACAGTTCAAAAGTGCCTGTAAATGGTTTAATTGAAATAAATGTTTTGAGTTTGAGTAGAGTTTGAAACAAAATATGAAATATTCCTACATGAAGTTATTATGAAAATGTTCTAATTTAACATATATTTTTTTCAAATCATTAACACTACCCGTTTAGACGTGATCTTTGGTATAAAATCATTAAAAGTCGGTTATCGTTGCCTTAAGTTTAGAAGTCGCTTTGGGATGGTGAATAAACCAGGGTCCTATGACATTTATGGCAAATAATTTAATATAATGTTTTATGTTTCTTAATGTTAATTACTTTGCATACTATCAAATTCTTCTAACTAAACAGACAGCTGTGGTGCTGGTGAGTTTGTTGCGCTACTTCTTCTTCCCAGCTACAACACCAGGGACTATCTTATGTAATTTTAACGTTCAAAAAGTGCTGATTCCCTAGTTGGAATAAATGAATTTTGATCATCAATAAATCTTTTCTTTACCTCACTCCTCTTCTTTTCCTACTCTAGCGTATTCTTCTTTTATTTCCAGGTGGCTTCGGCTCTACCGTCATGGGGGCTCTCAACGTCTGGCCCTCATACACGTCAGAGCTATATGCCTCAAACACAACAACTCCTCTATCAACACCTATGACTAAAGCTGAAGAGGCGTTGTTAGGCAGTTTGCCTTCATTAGGAGCTATTGTTGGATCAGCAATTGCTGGTCTGTTAATTAATTCGTTAGGAAGAAGAAATGGTGGTGTTATTTTGTCTTTGCCGGTTGTGGTAAGTGGAAATTCCGTAAATGATAATGAGGAAATACATAAAACCAAAGATAAAAGTATCATTTTATATGATTTGAGAAGATTCAATCCTGCAATTGATGTTTATAGACTGCTTGGATAACTAAAGCAACAAAAACCTCGCTAACTCCTGAAATAAAAAGCAAAATGTAATCCCAACACTCTTTTATGTTCCGAGACTGAGTTTTAAATAGGATAATTATACAGTAAAACCTTCAGAGGACATAGTAAATGCAAATGAAATGAGACTGTTGAAACCAAGCGCACAATTTATTGATGAAAAACAAAATGGAAAGAATCAAACAGACTTATCCAAAGAGACAATGAAATTAAAAAAAAAAAACAAAACTACATGTAACAATTTTGGGGTATTAACAGTTAATAAAACCAGTGTCTTTTATTTTCCAGTTATCATGGGCAATAGTAGGCGTATCGACTTCAATAAACCTGATCCTGGCTGCGAGGTTCTTAGCTGGTATATCTGGTGGTAGCTTCCTGGTGTTGTCACCTATCTTCATATCAGAAGTCGCTGAGGATGCTATTCGTGGAGGATTAGCTTCAGGTAATTTTAATACATATATGTATTATGATTGTCTTTACTATCCGATATTTCATACATTTTTTTTTTTTCGAGCAATGACTGCTTTGTAGCTTCGTGGTAATGCTGTCAGTTTTTTGGGTTACTTTTATTACTTCATCTAATTCATTTTTTTTAAACATCTTCTTGACCTTATTTATCCCATTTTATTTGGGGTCATTATAGCACATATTTTTTTATTAATCAATATTATTAATATTTTCACTTTTAAGCAATTTTGATTAAAATGTTCGTGATAATCAGTTCTACAGACAAAAAGATTGGTGATTCAGCCTCCAATTCTTTTACAATTCGGCAAGATAATTTTTTGCTTTGATCAAGTGTGTAAAGAAATCTATTCATGATAACATGTCAATTCATAAATCTTAAGACTAAACTGAAACATGATGTATGAATTCGAAACAAAGAGCTTTAGACAAAAAAAACAATGACCTTATTGAGAAAATAAAGATTGGAGAGGTGCCCTTGAAAGAATGTCGGTGTCTCTAGACATTTTGTTTACTTTGTGTAATATTATAATAGAGGTGAATGTGAAAGAGAGCAGTTGAAGACATTCACCGTTTTCTGACGTGGTTTCAGTACCTATTGCTGTTTTAAATTTGTAGGTAAAATTGCTCATGAAATTGAACGGTACTGATGTAGGTCTCATAATCAGCCTAATAATGTTTCCACTGCTGGGACACAGGTCTCCTCTCGGTGAGAGGGATTGGGCCGTAATCCACCACGCGGGCATTGTGTGTCTTGGTACATGCCACGTGTCTTCAATTTTTTGTTTCTGGGATTTGCTGTTTTCCTCACGATGTTTTCCTTCACCGTTTTGAGAGCAGGTGTCTATCTATAACAGCGACAATTTGTCAGGCGTTGAACAGGATTGAGTTTTGTTGCAGGCTTGAAATTCTGTATCTACAAAAAGCCTTTGATTAGCAGTTACATTGTAAACTGTACTCATCTGCATTTACTATTTTGCAGTTGTTGTTCAAGGTTCTTTACAAAAAATTCTACTAAAACTGATCAATTATGTACCAATAATATTTTCTCTAAGAGATCAGTGGTGTCCTAGTGGTAACGGCCCCAACTTACGAGTTGTAGATCGTGGGTTCGAAATCAGGCAGGTGCTTTACTTTGTGTAAATAATTTTATCACCACTGCTTTCAAAACAGTGACGAAAAACATCGTAAGGAAACCGGCATGTCCTACAACCAAAAATTCGAATACATTTGACATCTACCAACCCGCACTGGACCCGCGTGGTAAATTACAGTCCACTCCCTCTTGAAGAGACTAGGCTTGTATCCCAGCAGTGGGCACATTATAGGCTGATTATGTTATGTATGTTTTTTCTCTCCTTCTTCCAGCCTCAATATTCTTGTACTGCATGGGCACATTAATGTCCTACGTAGTCGGCTGGTTCCTGACGTATAGAACTATCATCTGGCTGCAGTTGATACTCAGTATAAGCTGTACACTCCTCATATTGTTGGTGGTGGAGAGTCCTGTGTATTTGCTGAGGCAGAAAAGGGAAGAGGTGAGTTCGTTTAACATCATATTAAAATGGATAATAATATAGGGCATGTCAATTAAATAACCGTTTTAGAATTAACTAGCCATCTTCTCCTGCATCGCACGGATATAATGGGGACATGTCAAAATTTCGATATTTCCACTGTGTTGTTTAGAAGATCTAAGCGGTCGTACAGACATAAGATTTATTTTATAATACATATGTAAATATATAAAATAAAGTCTTATGATTTCACCTGTCAATCACTAGTTTGTTATAAAACTCGCGTGCAAAGTTATGAGGAACAGGGTGTAAAGTTCACTCATCCACCACAGTAAAGGGAGGATCCTCCAACCAGACGGGTATTGTGTTTGGTTGGCTACGCGATGATTGAAGTTGGGACGTTGTATATGTGCTAGTCGCCTGGTAAACTCTGCTTGCGCGATGCAGAATTTTGCGTTTCGTCAGTGTGATGCATAGTTAGGATGTGGCGATGTAGATAACAAAGGAATCAAATCAAGCTAATTATGTAACTATTAGCTAAAAATAATGTTATTGACGTGTACAATGCACGTGTAGTCTTCTTGACATTTCCAATCTACAAACGGCTTGCATAGGCAGTGGCTTCTTTCGTGTCAGCTCTAGCTAAATGAAACAGTAGACATTTTAAGTCGTATTGAAAGCCAGCACAGCTAAAAAAACTGGTCAAGTGCGAGTTGGGCTTGCACACGAAGGGTTCCGTAACGTATTAAGATCGGGCAAAAAAGGCAAGGCAATAGAAATACACAATCTGTGAAATTTTCAACAGTCTACTTATTATGGTTTTCATGAGATACAGCCCGCTGATGGATAGACGGACAGACGGACGTACGGACAGCGGAGGCTTAGTAATAGAGTTCCGTTTAACACCTTTCAGATACGGAATCATAAATAAAAAGTAGCTTGTCTGGCTCCTTAGGTCTATACAACTTGTCGTTTAAGGTAGGTTCTATGACCTAAGGAGCCAGAAGGCCTAGACAAAGTGACAATCTATCAGCGATAACGACGATGGAAAAGTAAAAAATGTATGAGACTGACATCAGCTGCCAAAACTTTAATATTAATTATGTCAACACTGTTGAAGGATGTGGTAAAAAAAACAAAAACCCGACTGCAAAAACACAACTGAAAAGAGGAAAACAAGCATCATAAATCTATAGAATTTTGGTATTGCAGGCAGGACAAACAAAATTTATACCATCATTTCAGGTTATTGGTTTGTCCCGCTTCAGTTACGTGTTTTTGCAGTCGGGTTTTTAGTTTTCTAAATTTTTTTTTTATTTCAAGCTTTTAAGTTTTATTAAAATAATATATATTGACTCATTACTAGCTTTTATTTGGTACCAATAATGTTTTTTTTTTAAACTTACCCCTCCTTTTTTTTGTATTTGCAGATGTCATATGTAAATATTATATAGCCTATGACACTCCCACAATTAAGACGAATTTAACGACACCTCACATGTTAAAATCCATCAAGCCGTTTAGGCTACAGAGCGTGCCAAAGAAATAGACATATGTACATACAAGGAGGGTTCCTTCTGGGGCAGTCGGGTAAAAATACGAAATGCTTTGAAAGCGATTCCCATTTTTCTAGTAATGCACAAAGCTAACACATTTATATTATAATTTCAGGATGCAAGACAGGCGATAGCTAAGTACCGAGGGGTGCCTCCATCTTCAATGGTAGTGCTAGATGAACTGACGAGGTTGAAGCATCAGATTATGCCGGCTGTTGAACTTGTATCTGTTACAGGTATGTACTCTTTCTTCATTATTAAGACATTAAGAGCGTTCATCAGAAAAGTTGGCAACGTCGCAAATAGCTGTCAAACCTGTTTTGATTAATTTGGCAATATTACTGTATGGAAATAAGAAATATGACTAACTAGTGAACTAGAATATTAATAATGAATTGCAATTATAACACTGAATTTGATGTTGTAACCGTTTTAGGTGTAAAAAATGCATTTGGAAAGTTTCCAAATACTTTTTTACATCTGAAATGAAATATTCGGTGTATCGATATTAATTATTGCATTTCATAATCAATATTTTAGTTCACTAGTTAGCCACATTTTTTATTTCCATACAGTAATATTGCCAAATTAATCAAAACAGCGAAATATTTGACAGCTATTTGCGACGTTGCCCACTTTCTGTATAAACGCTCTTAAAGAAGAATGTGCTTGTAAAGCCGGATTCATATTACTATTTTGTGTCGTGACGCATTCTCACGCAGTGTTATCCAATCAAATCTCGTTGTGATTTGACTTAGTCCTGAAC
Source organism: Agrochola litura (assembly GCA_949152395.1). Taxonomy (NCBI): domain Eukaryota; kingdom Metazoa; phylum Arthropoda; class Insecta; order Lepidoptera; family Noctuidae; genus Agrochola; species Agrochola litura. The sequence goes on from OX424501.1 coordinate 21,197,875, forward strand.
AGATTCCTTTGATTGGTGTATTCCGCGTCACGATACCACACGACTCAGTAATGAGGATTGACAGAATCTGCCAATGTTTAAACCAGTGTGAGTAACTTTTTGCTTGGTAAATGTGAAAAATATTAATACTAGATGCCAGCGTCCGTGCTTGCACTAGGCAGTGCACTGTAACTGGTATTAGCTAGCTGCAGTTGTTTAAATTGTGTGACGAAAGTGGTCAGAATGTTGACAAAACTAAAGATAGCGGACCTGTTTGACCCAACTTATTGATAAATTATAGGTAGTTAGACTTTTCAACTATGGTAAGCAAGGTCATCGACGAATCTCTCGTAATATGTGTGGTGGTAATCACTTTCCATCAAAATAATATTGTAAGTGTCTTCATTATTTATTTTTCACAGATACAGATCCAAAAGCAGAGGAAACAGAAAAAGAAAAGCTGAACAATGAAGACATCATGCCGGAGCAACCGAAAGCATTGTCTCCAATCAAGCTATTATGTAAGTATCTACTTATAGCCTCAGATAGACTTCACATTATTTGACTTGGAGATTTTGTTCACCAAATATCTTTTTTTTTTACAATTTTTTTTTGGGTTTAAAACACATAACATAACATAACATCACGCCTTGTTTCCCCGAAGGGTTGGGCAGAGGTGTACCTGTAGTAGGTACACACACATTTCGCCAGTTATGTTTAAGTCCCGTGTAATAGGGGGCGAGCCTATTGCCAGGCACTAATCCAGACTCTGGGCTGCTAATGAGAAATTCCAGATAGAATAACCCAATAACACTTTGTCCGACCCGGGAATCGAACCCAGGACCTCATGCTCAGCAGTAATGGTTTTGGGTTTATTTTTCTATAAAGTTGAACATGAATAGTGTTTTATTTACGTATATCTTTTATTTTTCACAGTTTCACACAGTTTTTTAAGTTCAGAATTTTAATAATCATTTGTTTTTCTCTTCCAGTTATTTCACCGGTTTCACGACGGGCATTCTTCGTAGTGATGACAGTGATAACAATGCAGGTATACATTAGACAATAGTAAATTACTGTCGCGGCCTGCAACAATTGCATTGATGGACGATCGTGAAAATGTGGGCCGAGAGTGATACGTGAGTCCATCAATGCTTGGTTGCGGCCAAGGCTTGAATAGTTCTTTCCTCAAATAATGCGAGGAAATTCAAACCAAGTAAATTATTTATAATTTCCTGAATCAATGACGAACAACGATAATTTTTCATGCGCCAAAATGTTTAGTTCATTTGTTTATTTTTACTATAAACAGCTCTATTTGCAAGTCAGATCGAAATTCAAGTAAAATCTTTGATAAGCTACCTCTTTTGTTGGCACGTATCGAAATAAAAAGTTCGTTTCGTTTTTAAATTACACGACAAATATGAGTTTTCATAGTAATTTATTCGGCCGCTAAACACGACAGACATGGATTTTCATACTAACATTGCCGGCCGCCTGCTTGCATATATTTGACCAGTACAACATTTTCGATTTATCTCGAAGAAGGTTGTCAAAATAATGCTCGAATTTCCAAGCATTTTTTCAGAAAAATAAAGTTTCTTCTTCAGTCACTTGTACTCGCCTGGTAATAGGCGCTGCACAATTTGAACTTATCCCGAAGACCTCAATGTTCTCAACGTAACTTGTGCTTCAACTTGCTTATTCGTGTTAATTGACCTTTGAACACATTGGGATGAAACATGGTCATGGGGTCCAATTTCTCACCTTCTTTGATAGCGATGTAAATGGTTACATTAATCCCCAAGCTTTTTACTTCTTTACCATTGTTTTTAGAGTTATGTATTTTAATTTGATCGTTATCTCATTTATCTTTCCAGGTTTTAATGGGCTTAGTCCCAGTACAAGTGTACGCTAAGACAGTGTTCACCGAGACAGACCCGAGCAAGTCAGATCTGTACACGGTGATATTTGCCGTCATACAGTTCTGTGGAGCCATGACCTCGGCTCTAGTTGCTGACAAGGCTGGCAGGAGGGTAAGATTCTTTTGAATTAAATTTTATAGCATTCTTTCACGTTTTTTGCAGGAAGATTTTAATTTATTTGCCATTAACAGTTTACCTAATGTTACCACAGCGTCGCGTAGATCCCTCAGAACCAATATAATAATCAATGTTACGTGGTTTTCGATAGTCATCTTTTGTGAATATTTCTTTGTCTTCAACAAAAAATCTTGATATTAACCCGAATCATTTTGTCATGTTTGCCGAGTTTAGTATCAAGTAAAACTTGAAGTTTATTAATTTTTTTCTTATGTTCACTAAAAGTCGCTTGTTGCTTTAATTCTTCTTAGGCTTTGGTCTCCTATTTTATGTTATATGCGACGTCTGACTTTAGCGTCAACGTTCCGATCGACGTCCGAACGCAACGCACAACGTCGGCGGTCAATACGTCCGCATTGGACGACGATTCAGTCGTTGCTCGCGAGTGGTCGTGTGACACTTGATACAACCTGACGCTGCAATAGTTCGAAATAACTAGAGACGCGATGTCATCATCATCATTTCAGCCAAAAGACGTCCACTGCTGGACATAGGCCTCACCCAAGCATCTCCACTTCGACCGATTCTGTGCTTTCCGCATCCAGCGGATTCCTGCGGCCTTCACAAGGTCCAACGCTACGTCTTTCGATACGCGGTCGCCACTCCAGAACCTTTCAGCCCCATCTGCCATCCGTTCTGCGAGCAATGTGCCCTGCCCATTGCCACTTAAATTTGGCAATTATTCGGGCTATTTCGGTTACCTTGGTTCTCCTGCGGATCTCTTCATTTCTGATTCGATCACGTAGGGAAACTCCAAGCATAGCCCTCTCCATTGCCCTTTGGGTGACTTTTAGCCTTCTGATTACGCGATGTAAAGCGTTTGAATACGCGTATGACGTCAAGACGTTGATGTCGACGCGCGACGTGTGAAAGAGACCACAACAGTACATTTCTATAGTAAGCGTCGTGACGTGGCGTACGGCGTGACGCAGTAAGCGGCCGATGAGACCATAAGAGACCATAGCCAAAGAACAATAAAATAACAAAGCCTTATTTAGACGGTGGAACTTATATCATTGCTTCAGATTATTGCAACAAAATTAAATTGCATCGTGTCGTATCAGCCTTAATTTTCCGAAATTTCCGTGTTTTTGTGATGGATATGCGTCTCAAGCATGTATGCAGAACAGCAGCTTCTACTTAAAATGAAAAAATTATTATGAAAGTTTCTTAATTCTTCCAGATCCTAATAATATCGTCATCAGTGCTGGCCTGCCTGTGCCTGGCGGCTCTTGGATTCCTGCTGCAGACGAGGACAGCTCCTGCGTGGGTTACCGTGGTGCTACTCATGGCGTACTGCTTTGCATTCCTCATCGGAGCCGGTACCGTTCCCTATGTGCTGCTCGCTGAAGTATTTGAGTCTGAGGTAAGGATGGAGATCGTATATTTTTTTTAAATGTTTTAAAAAGGTATGATGAAAAAAATATTTTTTCATTTCTCGTGTTGATTTAAAAAACATTGGACATGTATTTTTATTTTTTTATTTTATCAACAGATTACGGCGATACATCGAGTTAAAATGTGTCATGACGTCACGAGTATGTAGATTTTATACTTACTTGTGACGTAGCGACCCCAATTTTAATGCGGGTTATCTAAGTCATTTTTTATTCATTATATAAAGCAAAAAAAAACGTGTATAACATTTTTTTATACTACTATGCTCGTGACGTCATGACACATTTTAACTCAATGTATCGCCGTAATCTGTTGATTAAGTAAAAAAAGAAAAAATACGTGTGCAATAATATTTTTGAATAATCAACACGAGGAATAATATTTTTTTTACCCATCATCGTCCGTGTTGTTCTATCTTCTTATTTGTAATTGATAGCATTCTAGTTTCAACTTAATAAAACAAAAACGATGCTTTTTGATACGTAATAATCATGTATTGTAGTTACAAGTTACACAATTGACGAATTTCTTAATGATGAATCACTGACTGATTGATATGCTAATAATCCATTTGACTTTTTTATTTTTTGATTACTGCTACCTTTTTTTGACATTTGACATCCTGTTTTAATTTGACATTTACTGTAATTTGAACGATTTGACATTAATTTTTATTATGTATTGTTAAAATTTCCTACTTGTTATTTAAATTTAATATGTCTTTAAATTTGTTTAAATTAACATGATTTGCATGCCCATGTGACGGTAGAACATGGAGGACTTTCTTAATAAAACATCAATGTAATAATTACCTACCCATGTTTGCAAAGTAATAAATGATTTGATTTGATTTGATTTGATTTTAACGAGAAATGGTCTAAGTGGAATGCCATTATTACGCTTGGGAAAGGATTTGCGATCGCAGTAATATGTTGACAATTTCCAATTAAATTACTTAGTGTAACTTAGAAGAACTTATAACTTATACATACAGTAATTCAATTTTCTTAATGTCCCTCGGGAATCATCGCATTTCCGAATACAAACGAATGCTAATTTCCATGTCCATCAATTATTAGATTTATCGTGTACAATAATTTGAATTCAGTACTTTATTGTTGTTTTGTTTTGATTTCCGTGTGAACTATATAGAGTGTGAAATATATAGAGCTGTAAAACTATTTTCCTATCTGTCGTGCCTGCGACTTTAGCAGCTTACTCCCACTACATTAAGTTAAAAGAGTATTAACAACTCTATATTATGCTTCCAAGTTGATTGAGAGCGTCCGGTCTGCACCAAGTGCAAAGGGCAACTGATAGAAATCTGACGGCTGACGAAACATGAAGTTTGCCGAGGGACATTAGGAAAATATAAATACTGTAGTTACATACATATATATGGAACAGTGCATGTGATTAATAATAATTAATCTATTATTTTGTTCCCAGGTCCAAGGCTTAGCATCAATGATGATCATAGAATGGGTGTGGTTCCTGAACTTCTTCATTTTAGCAGTTTTCCCATACATGCTCACCGCTTTCGGAATCTTTGGATGTTTCTATATATTTGGTGCTGTGAGCCTTGTAAACGCCATCATATCATTTATTATAGTGCCAGAAACTAAAGGACTCTCCAATGCGCAGATTCAAGATCTTTTTAGAGCAAGGAAGAAGAATTAGATAAGATTATTTTTTTAAAGTTTTTGAATCCGTTTAAAAATATTGGTGTCAATTCATAGTACTGATTTTGTTTAATATTCTCAGCGAAAGTACGCACTATGAATAGTGCTCCAATGTTGTGCTATTAAAAAGAGAGCATGCAGACTTGCTCAATTTAATTGACCGATATAGTCGACGTATTGTGAACAAGCATTTTTAAAAGAAGAAATATTATTTTGGAACTAAATAATAACGGAATTATTTGTGAGATTAACAGACATTTAAATTTATGAAAAGACGAATTTAACACATAGGGTACTTTTAATCCGGGTAATACGTTCCCGTGGAGTAATTTCCGACATCCACGCGGGCGAAGCTGCGGGCAAAAGCTAGTAATGAAATATTATTATTTTTAAGAAAGAGAGAATGGATTTTTACCATTAATTGAGTGCATGTATCAGCTATGTACAGACATAAATTAATTGTTTTTTTTTAGGTAATTTCTCAGTGAAAATAATAATTTGATCCGAACTTTAAACCGACCGAAAAGTAAACCGTATTTGTCGTGTTTTATTGTTGCAATGCAATTAAAATCTGTTTTAATAATAATTATTATTTAAAGTTTACCTTTTACCTAACTTTATTTAAATAAGGTTTCAGCCGAATATGATAGGCTAATCTGTAGTATTATTTATTTAAGTGTAAATGTTGACATAAGAAAAGAAGTGTTTCTTATTTGAATTATGTGAATTTCTATTTTGGGAAAACAAACTTGAAATATTTTTTTTTAGAAAACCATAATTAGATGTACAATATTAGCGTAAAAGATAAAGTTACTTGAATAAACGAGTTACATGATAAACAAATTAAAATGTGATGATAAAAAATTTGAAGGAATATAATTTCCCCCTTAAATAAAAATAAATAATACCAGCTTATTATTGTTCCAATACCGGGGAAAAACCTCTTCTCACACAGAGAAGGCACGAACATTGGTTTCAGATTTACATTAACTTCAAGTCTAGGGTCCCCTCAAGTGTAAAATTGAAAACGTAGTTTGTCTATGTAACCCCAGATTGTGGAAGAAACCGAAAGTATTCACATTTTGAATGTGTAATAAAATGTACAGTGTATAAGCCATTTTATGTGCGACCGCAGGTATAGGAGCTGTGTATTTTTTTAAGTAAAACAATTTTTATTTATTAATAATATTGTGTTTTATTCTCGTATGATAAGTTGTAATTTTTATTATCACGATATAATAATAATTATATATATCACTTAATTCTAGAATATTATTTAATAAAAATAAGAAAGAAAAAGATTAATCAAGAAAACAATTGTTTTCGAAAGATTCAAATAAATATTGTGATAATTCACAATGTTTGTTTGTACTTCCCAAAAAAGTGTTGTCTTGAATCATTTCTTAGTTCCGTACGTAAAGACCAGACAAATCATGTCTTCGTTCCGTACATAAGACAAAAAAAAATCTTGAACTTGACACTCTTTACCAGGAAATCAGACGTTAAAAAAAGCACTTTTACACGAAAACACATAAAGCTTAGGTTTTATTGCGTGGTTGCGTACATTGTACTGCGTAATGTTAGCGATATCCACGTTTATTATGTTTGCCTAGTACAACGATCTTTTGACGAGTGTAACCGGAGAAGTTTGGATAGTGTTATTTTTTGTTTGCATGACTATTATGAGATTATGCAAGATATGTAATGCTTTTACGCATGTTATAAAGTAATTTCGGTTGGGAAAAACGAGCATTTAAGATGCTGTCTGATGAGGGGTTTTTCAGAGCTAAAATACGATCTTTCATAAGTTGTTGCTGCTCTCTAGATAAATGTACTGCCAATTGTAATTTCTTAATAGTTTAAAAGCCGGACTTTCTCACTGGGACATTGCATTTTGTCTAAAGCGCTTTTTAGTCTGTAGTAGTGTCAATTTGGACACGATACAGCCAGGCAATTAGAGCAAGCTCTCAATTTACGTGAATTAGAATTTTATGTTGGGTGATTCCACATTCTAAAATCCAACTCGAAAGACCAAAATCTTTAAACATTTTGGTCCTTCGAGTTGGATTTTAGAATAATTAATTTTAGATTTTGGATTGGAGTTATATTTAGCATTTTATTCTATTCATAGAATAAAATGCTAAAAGTAACGCGTGAAGCATTTTCTTCTATTCAACATTTTGGTGGAACGTGAGAGTATTTTGTTGTACTATAAACAAGTAGGTATGACATCAAAACTTAGTAATTTGCCAAATGATTTCTGGTAGACCACATACTAACCAATGGGTAAACTTCCCATATTGTATTTTCACAAAGCTTATATCGAAATCGACTTTTGCAAAGGCAAACATGATTAAGATCCATAATAAGTCCACACTAGGTTTATAGATAGAAAGTCCAATAACTAAAATCTATAAATCGAAGACCCACAAAACTGATAGTACCAGGCTCTCATAACACGCACGTAGTACAAAGATGCAAAACCATTCAATAAAGGTGAAATTATACGAAACCGGGGCAGTGGGCCAATGGCATGCAACTATGGCTAACATTGTTTGTTCCATTGTAAATCTTTATGACTAGGCAAATAGGACGACTGCACCATAATGCATGGAGCTTGTATTAGGTTTAAGAGGTCATATTTGTTGTTCGGTTCTTGTGAAGATGAGTTTGTAGTTTCGATTTCGTGATTGGAAAGTATAATATGGTTCTATCAATACAAGTTATTATAATAAAGCAGTTCTGTGACCAATCTACAAGCAGACAAAATGCAGCTTAAACCACAAACGGAAAAGACATGATTATACTAGGACTAGCTTTTTCATCACTCAGCGTATCAAACAGGTGGTTTAAATTACAGGCAATAGTTTTATACCTGTTGTTTCAGATGGAATATAAAAAGCCTCTACGGTCGCAAGGCGGTTTGCGCTTTTTTTGTTTTGGTTGGGAAATTATCAAATAACTTCTCCCGCTCTGGGCGGAGCAGGATGTCAGACTCTTACTGACTTAAACCCACTCGTGTTCTTTCGGTTGCCCTGTTGCCGGGGGCCACGATCTCCCTTTTGGGTTTCTTCGCAACCCCGGCAGGCATCGGCCCTAGCGGACCCCGTCAATTCTGCTGACATCTCTTTGAGGCGCGCGAGGAACACAATGCGCCGTCGACCCGGGCCTGGTCCTTATCGGACGGTGAGCTACCCATTGCTTACCGTCCGCAAGCCCGCGCCTACGGTGGCCGGAAATCGGCCTGCGATTCCTGACGCCCAGGGCGTCTCCTTCTGCGGCGGTTAAGGGCGAAGTTTTCCTCTCCCTCACGCGTTCCGCCTCCTCCTTTGCGAGCATTACTGCTTCGCAGAAGGAAGTAACGGCCTCCAATTTCCTTTCGCTCCGTACCATGGCCTGAACCAGGGCCGGACGCGAGAGATCACCGCCGCCGATCGCCTCCACGAGGACACGGCGATGCTCCGCCCAAGCCGGGCAGAAAATTCAAATTTATGCTTATGTTAAGAAATAAAAAATTACACATTTCAGCGTTTTTGTAAAATCATCCCCCAAAGAGGTAAAATAGGGGCTGAGTTTAAAATTCACATATAATATTGATTTTTTTGTGTCTTCTTTTCAAGAGATTTAAGGAATTGGAAATATAGTCATAGTCCGTATCTTGAATTAATATTTAGTTTTTATTTCATTAAAATCGGCACACTCTGTCAAAACAATTTAAGTAATAAACTAACCTTTCTAACATGTAGGTATTGCACAGCACAGTGGTCCACCTTATGGACTAAGTGCGGAAACCAAACCCTATAACATTGAATATGTAGGTAATTATGTGTTCAATGGCTGCACTAGAGTAGATATTACAAATTAATGGTAGTGATAACAGTAAAATGAATAATTAGTATTTTAAGTAAGGCATTTAGAATCATATAAACCTGTTTTATTTATATGAAAAAGCCGGACAAGTCTGAGTAGAATGGAAGCTGTGCTTGCTCGGCTGCCCAAATTTCCAAATCAGGATTAAAGGACAAACTTAACTTTTCAATTGAAAAATAACTTTTAATAGAGTACCGACTTGAATGAAATACAGAATAAATGTTACTTCAAGACACGGTCTATGTATTTTGATCCCAGATTGAAGAACAAACTTAACTTTACAGTTTATAAATAACTATAAATTACCCATTTTCGGATTTTCCTCTTCACTTGACCTTGCTTCTCGCCAAAGTTCATGCTGCTGGGCCAACGGAAATGACCAAATAGACTGGTTTATTTGTGAGTGTCAAAATATGCGGCATAAATGGCCGTATTATTTTATTGCGTTGACTTGGAAGTTTGATTTTCGTTACAGATTCAAAATACCGTGGATCTAAGTTTTTGATATTTATTTCAACTTAATGCCTCCACGTGTTCCTGAGAAAAAGGGTCTTGACAGACAACGAAGTCATCCTTTAAGGGTTGCCATTTTTCATTTTGAGGTACGGAACCCTAAAACAGATTTATTATCTGCCTGTTACCTTTTTACGCCGTAACAGCTGAACGGATTTCTAGATGAAAGGCATAGGATAGGCGAAGTCCTGGGTTACGACATAGGATACTCTGAATCCCGGTGGCACGTTCCTGTGGGATATTTTTCGACATCCACGCGGGCGAAGCCGCGGGCAAAAGCTAGTATTCTGTATAAACATAATGTTAAGTGTTTGAGGTAAGAAGTCCTTCAATTATAATATCGATTGACCATCGGTTACTCGATACTCGTTACACACCTTTGATCGACATAAATCTAAATTGATCGTGTTTTATGTCATACATTACATTGGTTCAGCTTAATCAGACAATGCTGCCGATTCCCTTGTTCACAAACTAAACTAAATTTTAGTTTAGTCCTGTCAAATTAATCAGCTCTTGACGTAAATTGATGTAATTTTAGTAGGCAAGTTTTTAATCACGTCTAAACTTGTATGGAGTAGTGACAGGTGCTGATTAATTTGACAGGACTAAACTAAAATTTTTCTTCTGTCCTTTTCTTAATGAAATAGAAAGAAAAAGATGCACTGAACTTAAATTTAGTTTAGTTTGTGAACAAGGGAATCGGCACCAATGTCATCAATTGAGTACAGTCAGTATTTATTTCGAGATCAAATAATAATAAAACACAAAAATTCCTTAAATAATAATAATTTATATTCCATAAATAATTATAACCTACAAGCTAGTACAACGGAGCTTTTCTTTTTGGTTTAACGAATCGAACTTGAATCTCATCCACTGTCAATCCTTTCGTCTCTGGTAAGAAAAATGTGCAGAAGATGGAACTGAGGAAACAAATGACGGCAAATACGTAGAAGACAGGACCCCAGCCGAGAGCCTTGAGGAGAGGGTTGAAGATGAAGAGGATCACAAAGTAGCAAAACCACACGTATTCAAATAACACCATGGAGAATAAACTCTTGACCTGGAAAGACAAGAGACATACATTTTATTTTAGACAATTTAAAGACTGCAAATGAACATGTGGTTCTTTGTTTTTCAGTGTGTCCTAAAATATCAAAATTAATCCTGCCTTAATGCTAAAACAATTAAAATCTATCTATATAAGTAGGTACCGATGTAGCTACAACCATTAAAGAAAATCGAGTTCGTATCTACTCGCTTGTTTTTGACCAGTAGGTACAGCAATTTCGATTTATCTCGAAGAAGGTTGTCAAAATAATGCTCGAATTTCCAAGCATGTTTGAAGAAAAACACTTTCTTTATATGATACTAGGAGCATATAAAACAGTAGCATTACTCACCTCAGGCAAGAACACTTCACCTAGAAGAACGAAAGGTACCGTTCCCGCGCCACAAGTGTACATCACAGCGAACACGTAAATGAACAATGCCGTCACCCAGCTCGGACCCCAGTGGAGTTGCATCTGTGTTCCTAGTACCACGCAGCTGATTGCACTACCCAGGGATGCGTAGATCATGAGGGGCTAAAATTAATCACATTGCTTTATTAACATTTTGCAGGGCTTTTACAAATCTTTTGGTTTTGATGGATTCCCCTGGAAAACTGAACTCTAAACTTACAAGCTATAACAACCACATCCAGAGAGAGGGATCCAAAATTACCATATGACATTACTAAATGCTTTGTATTTCCCGCGAAAGGTGTTTTAGTAGGTAGGTGGGGCCCACATTCCACCAGTTATGATTCTGTATTGCCTTTAATCGGCACAAATGCAGAATCTGGCATCAAATCGGCAAAAGTACCAGGATAACATTAAATAAAGGAACCTCACCCGTCTTCCAAGCAGATCAGTGCCGTACGCAGCAAGCATTCCGGCGATAACATTTGTTACTGCTAACATAACACTCAAAAGAGCTGCAGACGTAGTAGGCACTGCTTCAGTGAATATGGGTTCTGCGTATATTTGGACCACGACAAAACCTTGGAAAATTGATGCAGTCACCACTATTAGGTTGACAATGAAGGCTCGTTGCGATGATTTTGATTTTCCTGTGGATTTAAAAAACAGATGGTTCAAGATGTGAAGATTATAATCATCAAAGTTGATATTTGATTTGTCTCTGCGCTTTGGAAAGCAGACCCTGGTCCCGATTTTAATAACCAGAGTTACTGATATTATGTACTCGGGAAACTACTAGTGACTATAAGTCTACTGCCATATATTTTTTTAATAGGATAGGAATACTTACTAATGAACTTCCATAGAGAAATTTTTTCAGCAGGTTTCATGTCAGGTTTCAGCTTTTCTTCTTCAGGCGTCTCCTCTGGAGGCAAAATAATAACAAAATTTGAATTTTCTATCGTATAAGTTTCATAATATTGTAATATTATTTATTGAGCAATATTTTATGTTGCAATATTAACCTAGTTATAAGTTAACTTGCTGCGCCCTAACAGGGTCATGTACTCATTAGTTAAGCCTAGTCTTATTTGTAACTTTGTGTACATTGTGAAACAAATGAATAACAAAATAAAAAAGTCCATTAGCATAGCATCGTCGGCTTGTATTTTGTAGTTCTATGTCTGCCCAGCTAAAACGCTTGGAAATGGTGAAGAGAGAAGGCGTTTTGGGAGCAGTCATCAATCACTTTAGAAGTTTAAAAAGTGCTGATTCTCAGTTTATTTGGAAAAATATATTTTTAATAATATTATAGTTTCCTAGCGACCCGCCCTAGCTTCATTCACATGGGGACATGTTAAAACATCGAGATTTCTGTACAAAAACTAAGTTAAACATTATTTGTAACATATAAACGTTCGGGAATAAATGTACAAAGTTATGGTGAAAACCGCATCAAAATTCATATTGTGGTTTAGTAAAACAACGCGGCCACACAGACAGACCCGAAAAGAGACTTTGTTTTATACTATGTATGTGGGGGAGTAAATCCTCTATGTAGGATACTAATTTGCTTTTCACTGCATATTTGATTTTGGAGCAGAGGTAATTTTGTTTTTTTTGTAGGTTGTCAGTAGAGTCAATTGCGAAGACAGATGTTTTTTTTTGCTTAAAATTTTTATCTTTATATATTTTAAATAATATACCTAAGTTACTTCTATCGAGAAATAGTTTTATTTGCCCTACCATTCCTACAAATTTTGGGGGTCGTCCGGGATGGTAGCGGTTTAATACAGCTAAATGGTGGTGTTTTGTCGTACGTAGAGGCGATGAAAATTTTACTATAAAAGGTGTCTTTGAGGTGTTTGTAGCGGTGAAAGAAGTAAGGAGTTGGAGTAATAAAGGTGTGAAGGTGTGGGTGGTGTGACAGAAAAATAAAGATTGGTCCAAATTTCGGAAAGATGTCCAGATCAACTGAAACGGTGGCGGTTCCAGCTGCTGCGTCGTTGTGGTACGACGGTCTAGTGCCAAAGTTTGACGGGACGGACAAAACATACACGTCGAGTAAATGGGCCCAAGACGTAGAAGACTTATTTTTTGAACTTCCAAAGTGTGTTTACACCAAGGAAAATAAAGTTTTAACGGGTTTAGGTTATAGCAAGGTAATAGCGTTCGGAAAGTGTACCTACGAAGTAAAAATTGATGCTAATTTTTATAACGTAACTTTTTATATTGTGCCCAGAGATTCAATGCCTTATAAGATGATTTTAGGTCAACCTTTTTTAGATTTGAGTAGGGTTGTTTTTGATAAAGGTGTTGTGAGCGTGATGCCTGAAGGTGAGGGCGAAATTTTGAGTTTGCTTTCAGATGATATAGGCTCAAGCTCGACTGAGTTGAGCCATATTCCTCTAAGTGTTCGGGCAGCTGCGGCTAATCTGGTTGAAGGATACCAGCCCTCACAAATCAAGGAAGCACCGCTGGAGATGGTGATTGTGTTGAAGGACAATATACCAGTGGCACAGCGTCCTCGGCGCTTGTCAGCACAGGAGCAGAGGGAAGTCACTGAACAAGTAGGAGAGTGGTTACAGAAAGGTATTGTGAAACCAAGTTTTTCTGAATATGCTAGTCCATTGGTGTTAGTTAAAAAGAAGAATGGTAAAACACGAGTTTGTGTTGACTATCGTAAAATAAATGAAAAAATGGTTAAGGATCATTTTCCTTTACCAATTATTGATGATAATTTAGACAAGTTGTCAGGAGCTACTATTTACAGTAAGTTGGATTTGAAAGGTGCAAAAAATTGTAAGATGTTAGAGGTGCAAAATAAAATTAAGACAGTGATGATGGATGTAACTAAAAAGATTGAAAACTGGCCGGACTAATGCTAAGGTAGCATTGTATTTCATTTAAACTGCTCAGTCAAATTATGATTGCTATGATTGCAAATTAAGTTAGTTGTTTATTATTGAGTTATCATTTTATGTGATGTTGTTTCTCTGGCAGTTTGTGATTGTTTTATATTTCATGTTAATTAGATATAAGGTAGGTTGTTGTAAGTGGTTTTTAAAACTGAAATGTGTTTGTTTAACTTAAATTTAATAAGTGTGATGATTTTTATTTTTATTTCATTTAACTAGAAGTCTGAGGACAGACTTTTAATAGGATGGCCGAGCTGTGGGGGAGTAAATCCTCTATGTAGGATACTAATTTGCTTTTCACTGCATATTTGATTTTGGAGCAGAGGTAATTTTGTTTTTTTGTAGGTTGTCAGTAGAGTCAATTGCGAAGACAGATGTTTTTTTTTGCTTAAAATTTTTATCTTTATATATTTTAAATAATATACCTAAGTTACTTCTATCGAGAAATAGTTTTATTTGCCCTACCATTCCTACATGTATAGATATACATAGAAACATAGATACATACCTCCAAGGTCTGGGTTCAGAGCGCGTTTCAAGCTGTTCATTTCATCCAAAAGCTCTTTAGAATCCAATTTCCACATTCTGTAGAAGGCTAAAGACTGTGCTGCTTCCTGAAAGTAAATTAGGTTATTTGTTTTTACATTTAGCACACTAGTACACATTTTAGGTTCCATTTAGCTTCTAGTCATAGTAATTTTGTTCCTATTGCTATTGATGCATAAGACTGAATCTCCACTGCTGAGCCTATGCTCCAGACGATTATGGTCATACTAACTAAAATACTCATGGATATTGGCATTCAGATCGAACAATGTGTTTGCAATAAGACCAAAATATTTCATAACCACTATAATTTTGTTATTAGCGTAAAAGTGGATTGGGAACGCCATAATGGCGGCGATAAATCCCCTCTTTGAGGAGTGGTTAGAGAGGCACCACGGCGTCCGCACCTTCCACCTGACGTAGGTCCTCACCGGACACGGTTATTTCGGGAGGTTCCTGTTCCGGATATGGAGGGAGGAAACGACCGGGTGTCATCATTGTGTGGATCGCTCGGAGGACACGGTGGAGCATACGGTGGAGGTCTGCCCGGCTTAGGCGCGGCTTCGCTGTGTCGACGTGGAGGCGATCGGCGGCGAAAATAAGGGTTAATTTTATCAAAACTAGAGGGCATGATATACACAAATTCCTTGCACATTAATAGAGAGCTTAAATTTTAAATGCCAAGTCAAAACAAAAATATTTGTCCCTAATCCCCCATATCTCCGCCCCCGTCCATTTGGGGTTCATTCGAACGGTACGGGGGGTTCGGTATCACTTCAAGACCCAGATTACCACTCGCCATCCGGTTGCCTCTCCGATAAAATTTTACGTGCCAATGCCTTGAATATCTTGGGTTACTCTTAAATACAAAGCGACAAAAAGACTTTCAAAAGAAAAAAAGCCATATAATCACCTTTTCTTTTCCATTATTGAGCAAGTGCATGGGTGTTTCCTTTAAAATGAACAGCGAACAAGCCCCTGCAACTGACGCGGATAGTCCAACATACAACATAGTATTGTAAGGCAGAAATCCTCCCAGCAAATAGGAAAACAGCATCCCGATTCCATATGACACCATGTTACTAGCTGTCATGGAACCTCGAATGGAATCTTGGCAGATTTCACTGATGTACACTGTGGCCACTAGGATTACAGAACTGGCGACTCCAGAAAGGAATACGGATACTAGGACTGTTTCTACATTCCTGGTGCATACTAATAGCACCCAGACGAGCTGTAAATAAAATTAAGATCGTTATTGTATCGGGCCATTAAAAAACTGTAAACCTTCTTCATGGAAAAACTGTCACAATGATTGCACATGCATTGAAGATACATGTCCGTTGTGATTAACAGACAGAAAGACTAAACCATCTTCTTTACAAAGTTGTAAAGTATCTTATAACGATGCACACAATTGAATAGTATCTTAATCATCGCCGGATTTTAAATTAAACACACTAATGCAGTTTTGTATGACGGAAAAGCTGTACATTTGGTTTGAAACTATATCAATAAAAACTGGCCAAGTGTATGTTGGACCACGCACAATGAAGGGTACCGTAGTTGGATTGAATTTATCTCAAAAACAAACTTAACATTGTAGTTAAAAAACATGTACAACATACATACATTCCAACTGCAAATGTAAGTTGGTCGATTATTACTCGTTAATTTGTAGAACCTACTTAGCTGTGATAGTTTTCCTTTTAACTTCGTAATACATTTAAATATCCAAAAACAACCATTTAGCTGGCAGCTACACTTGACTCTAACAAAAATAAGCTTAATATTTTGCAAACGGATCCATCACTCCAAAAATGGTTTTGAAACACTCATAATATTTTTGAACGACCTTTCCAGTGACATCCCAGACCATGGGATAAACGAGAAAAAAAAAACATCCCCACTTTACGTGTAGGGGAGGTAAGCAAAACATTAAAATTTTTTGGTTTTATTTTATCACTCGGCGTGGGCGTATCGGCGTGATTAATTTATATATCTATGCCAAATTACAGCCTTCGAGTACTAAGAGTCTATGGGCCAAGCCGCGGACAGACAGATAGATGGACGGACATGGCAAAACTGTAAGGGCTTCTTGTTGACTATGGAGCCCCAAAAAAGGTAAAAATTGCGGTCATGAATTTTATTTCCCGGGTCTAAAGATTGATCCTAAATAGAATAACAAAGGACCAAAGTTAAGAAAGAGTACTTACCACTAAAGCCAAGGCATGCAGAACAGAGCAGTATTTTCGCCCCAGCTTCTCTAACATATAACCAGCGGTAGGTGTGGACAGAAGAGCTCCTATTGATGACAAGCTGCCGAACAGTGAAATCTCTGTGTCTGTCATCGGCCTGTCCAGCGTTGTGTTTGTCGTTTGGAACATGGTAATGGTGAAGGCTGGCCACGCGAAGATCATACCCATGTTCATTCCCAAGGTGCTTACTGTGGACAAAAATGAAGTTTAGTAAGGGCATCATGGCGGATTGACAGATCAGCAACCCACACCACTAAAGAGCTAAAGAAGCGGGTTTTAAGACCCGACTCACGGAGTAACGGCATATACCGCTCTTGGTTGATCTTCGGAAAAACGCGTTTATTTATTTTGTTGCTATTTATGTGTGAGCGCATGGTTAATACGGGGCTATTTTACCCGTATACCGTCTTTATGTAAGCACCCATAGTCACCAATGTAAGCGTAGTTTAGATCAAACAAGAATAAACAAAGGTTAAATTAAATTCAATCACAATGCTAGTGCAAAAATGTCTCGAATACGTAGAGGTCCATACGTGCTCATACCAAAACGTTTTATTTATTTATTGGATAGCCAACAATAACTGAGCATAATGAATCGAGAACAGTTCCGCGACGTCTTTACTCCGATGCGATCCGAGGCTGAATCCCTCCTCGCCCTGGCCTTAAAACATCACGACTCTGTAGAAGCGTGCTATTTGGTGTGGGATCACTTGATGTCATCAGTGGCGCGCTTGCGATTCGTTTCGTGTTCGTACTAATGACCGAATCCGACACATAAAATAAATTGACAAAAAAATTAACTTAGTGTCGACTTGACACTAAGTTAATTTTTTTGTCAATTTATTTTAGCTACACAATTACATACATGTTAACATAAACAGGGACGAATAAAAGAGTGCACTTCCAAGTATAGGACACATTATTCACTTATTATCTAGGTAGGTGTAGTTGCCAGAAAGCGTAAAACAGCTTTAACGCGCAAAAGCTTGCTGGGAATCTAATAATCAGAATATAATATAATAAGTAACCTGACTCCTTGAAACAACTAAAGTTCACGAGCTTTAAGAAGAAATTAACACTATTTTTAATCCATAAAATTATTAAATTGTAGACGAATTTCTTAATGGCAATAATATTAATAAAATAAATTGACAAAAAAATGGCCTTAGTGTCAAGTCAGAAATGATTTCCCTCTGGTGATCTATTCTAATCTCGCTTCTACAATCCTAAGCTAGGGGTATCTTCTAAAAGAGACAAAACACTTGAATGGTAATCACAGAAGAGATATAAACACGTTGTAAACTTTACAATTCACTATTACGTAAGTGATTACAATAAATTTTATTTTATCTGCAGTAGTTATCTTAGCACATGTACTATGATTGTATGTAGTAAGTTAAATAAATATTGCGACGGAATGTGGAAGATACTCTGTACCGCTAAAGCTAAGCGCAACGTATTTTCATACAAAAAAGTGCGGTGCGGCCCGCCTGTATTGTGCAATGGTTTGTACGGATGTGGAGGATTTTTGCAATTCAGTGCGGCCCATTCCAATTCTGTATCAGTCTTTAAAAGCTATAAAGTGGTCGCTTGAGATCTGTATTTCGGGGTGATCTCAAGAGAAAGAACTAGCACACTTGTTTGGTATTCCACACCATTAAGTTAAGATTACGGGAGAGGATAAGTAATAACAGCAGCACGGGTCGATCGAAGGTTAAACTACGCTTACCGAGGTTAATCTGTGGATAAGTGACCATCCTTTACATACCGAGACCCCTCCGTGCCTCGGAAAGTACGTTAAGCCGTTGGTCCCAGCTGTCATTTGTAGATCTTTGACAGTCCTTAAGAGTAGTTAGAACCCCAAGTCTGACAACCAGTCTTACCAAGGGGTATCGTGCTACCTAGTAACTGGGTTGTGGAGGTCAGATAGGCAGTCGCTCCATGTAAAATACTGATATTCTGCTGCATCTGGTTAGACTGGAAGTCGACCGCAACATAGTTGGGAAAAGGCTAAGCAGATGATCATTTGTGTATATATATATATTTTTGTATATAGATTTTTACTCACGTTCTCGAAATCGGCTCTAACGATTTCGATGAAAGTTGCAAGGGGTTTACGGGGGCGAAAAATTGATCTAGTTAGGTCTCATATCTGGGAAAATTCGTTTTCACTATTTTCACAGCCTCGAGAATGTGATAAAACATTGGTATATCTGGATGATATGTTTATTTCTATTTTCACCCGAGCAGAGCTCGGTCGACCAGTACCCTAATCCAATCCATAGCTCCATAAGTTGGAAAAAAAAAATCTGCTCAAAAACGTAAATAACGCAATGAATGTTGAAGAACTGTCAAAATTAAACAAATTAGGTAAAAAAAATTACGAAAATAAGGTTCGCAATTAAAGTACCGGTACTGTTTCATTAAAGATCAAAAAGATTTGAAGGAGAAAATCGTAGTGTTTTCTCATTCGAATCTAACAAATTTAACTTAACGAAACCAGTGAGTCTTGTAAACTGTATGACGTCTCTGTTTATTGTCATATTACTCTTTCTTTATTGATGTTTGTTTAAGATTATAAATACTAACAAAATACTGTGTGAAGTGTTTAATATCAAAGATGTAATGCTCGTAATCCTGATTTTAAAAGTTTCACAAACACTCTTTTAACATTTAGGTTTTCCTTATCTTATTCGTGAAACTCTTTGGTATTTATAAATTGTTAATTAGGAGTTTCCATTAAGTTTTATTGACGAAAAAGCGGCGAATTAGGATAAACATATGAATACTTTAATAAATTATGATAATACTCTTGATGGACCATACTTTTGGCAATTCTTATTGACCTTGTTACCCCGCATTTACGCTCATTATACATGTTGAGTTCTTTTTTTGAGTAGTCTTAAAGACTTTTTAAAACCTATCCTGTACAAAACGTATCATACATGTTTTTAAGATTATGTATTGTCAAATATTTTGAACACTTTTTGAAATTTTTGACAGCTTTTCTATACATTAGAGTAGTCATTGGTTGTTTAAGGTGTAAACGATTAACGAAAACAGTAGACATACCATGTAGACACAACACGTAGACACAACATGTAGACGTAACATGTAGACACAACATGTAGACACACCATGTAGACACAACATGATTGTGTTATACCTGGGTGTCAACCTAACTTTTGCTACTTTCACAACGACTGATTGGTTTTTTCCGATATATTGGTTTCATGAACCTCTATTTCTAATCTATCACAAATCTATATAAATATAATAAAACAGTAGAATCCGGTCTCTGTCTGTTTGTTTGTTCGCGCACATCTCCGGAACTACTGAACGGATTTTTGTGTACTTTTCACAGGTAGACAGAGATTTTTGGTATATTCATATTCACATAATTAAAATCAGATTTTGCAAAAAAATAGTTATCGTCAATGGCGGTGTTTTGTTAACGACACGTTGTGCATAAATTCTGAGAGTAACAAAAATACTAGGCTTGCATGAATTCAAGATAGTATTACAATCATTAGTATTAATCCCACTAATATTATTTGGATGAAAGACGCACAAATAGTTTATAACTAACAAAGAGTACCTACTAGGCTTGCATAAAGTCACGTTTACTTTATTTTGAGTAAATTTAAAAAAATGCTTTCATATATAAAAATCTATTGCCGCATGTATGAGAAAGATCATCACTAGAGTTAAATATAAAGCTGGACGGACCGATTTGGCAGATTTTCTAGGTGAAAATTTCTTTCGGCGCGTTGGGCATTTTTGAGATGGGGAAAAACAGATGAACTCGCAACACCGTTACCGACACCTCATTTTTGTAAACGCGATTGTGCTATTTATTTATATTACGTTACGGATCAATGTTCTATGCAAGTATTTTTACTTTAAAGGTTTTGAAAGTTTTTTTATAAATGCGATTGTGCTCTTATTTAGATAAGGTTACGGATCAATGTTCTATACAAGTATTTTTCTTCCTCCAAGGCGATCTTGTTCATATTTTCACTTCTGTCGACACTCCCGGAGTTCCACTTTTTTTTATTGTACCTATACGTAATTGTCTAGAAAAAGTTTGCATAATAGACAATTTTGGAAAATCCACCGGAAAAATCAAAAATACACCCGGGCGACACCGGGCACGAACAGCTAGTGAGTATATAATGTTATCTGCAATCTATATGTACTAATATAATAGAGCTGAAGAGCTTGTTTGTTTGAACTTGCTGATGTCTGGAACACCAGGTGGATTAAAAAAAATCTTTTTGTATTTGATACCGCAATTCTTGAGGAAGGCTTATTAACCATCACGCTAGGACCTTTAGAAGCCAAGAAAAAAGTCATAAAAACGCTAAATGAAAAGGAACTAAGGGCCGGGCGATGCAATGCGATGGGGTAGGACGGGGGAACAAGAAATTTCACGCGAAGTCGTGGTCTGAAGCTAGTGTTAAATTAATAGTAGATTGTTATACGAGGGGCTAAATTAACCCATTCTATCGAGATAGTTTTACTCCCGAGCTCTAGCGAGGGAGTAAATAGAAACCGAGTATTATGGGTTTTAGCGCAGTGTGTTACACTCTACTTTTCACTACGATTGCGAGAAAATAAAATAATTCAATACAATATTAAATAGTTTATTTAATTTTTTTAAACATACAATTTGTTCAATCTGAATTTTTGTCTGTAAACAACGAGCCTACAAAAACGAAAGTCTTTATTCTTATGTAAAACTAGCTTTTTCTACCGCATACCGGGATAAAAAGCTTCTTTAAAAATTCAGATTGAACCAATTGTATATTAAAAAAAAAAAAAACTATTTAATATTGGATTATTTTATTTTCTCGCAATTGTAGTGAAAACACACGGCGCTAAAACCCATTATAACTCGGTTTCTATTTACTCCTGAGCTCGGGAGTAAAACTACCTCGAAAGAATGGGTTATAAAATAACCCATTCTTGTATAACAACAATCTACTATTATCGGGTTTATTTCGTGAATAGGGAAGCAAACTATGTCAAAATGATTACTCCGCTAGCATAAAGAACAACAACATTTTGCTTCAAAAGAACGAAAATGAAATTTAATAATCAAACATGTCAAATTTTTTATCGATTACTAATTTCGTTTTAAAAAAAATAGTACTCACTTATCGCCGTGCCAAGAAACTGGTATAGCACACCCATTTTGAAAACTTAAAATAAACTATCACAACTTTAAAAATATCAGATTTTTTCGACGTTTTCAATGCTGGTCCATGGGCACAACTGGCTAGTAAATAAAATATTTTTTAGTTATATCATGTGTTATCAGAGGTAATAATGATATAATGTATGAGGCAAACATAAATACAATGAACGTGGATTAAGTTATTAGGGTGATACTCATCATCGTGATTTCTGGCTCATAAACTTAGGTTATGCTGCAGAAATTTCCCTACGAAATTCCCCTGAAAAACCCTGTTACATATTTTGTTTGTTTTTCTTACGTACCAAAGGCGCATGTAACCTTCTTACGGCATGATAGGGTGACATAAAATAAATTAAAATCATAAGAGAACAAATTTTTTGAACATTCAAACATTCGAGGGGTTATTATGATCAGTTAAAAAAAAGAATGGGCAGTTATTTTTTTTATCAGCTGTTTTTAAATTTTTTTGACAGTTAAACATGATAGTAATAAAAAAACAATTGGCCGGTTATTTAGTCTTACAATGTCAGTACTAAAAATACGTACCTAAGCAGACTAATAAATAAATGGCCTGTAAAAATGATGGAATGGGCAGTTAGATAAATAGTTCGGCAGTTCACAGGGAGCGGAGACTCCCAAACCCGAACCGATTCAAATTCTCTATTTTTGGTGACTCTATTGTTGGTGAATCACTTGGGTTAGGTTAGAACGTTCTTTTTTAGAACTGCTTAGAATGAGATTTCTTACCGACTAATTCCGATTTGTCAACTGCTCACTCGTAACTGCCCATTTAGTTATTTCACTGCTCAGTATATATTAAATAATCCATTTTATTAATTTTAACGACTTATTTTTGTTTACTTTACCGCTTAGTTTTAACTGCCGAACTTGTTAATAAATATGCATTTTGTAATTTTTAACTTAACAAAACTACTATATACAACTGCCGCTTTAAGTCAGTGCCAAATCATAAGTAGCGGTTAATGGTGAGGTGATCCGACAGACAACCAAAGTAGTCGACATAGCCCACATAATAACTAAGTTAAAGTGGCAGTGGACCGTAGGCTGGGTGGAGCTACGATCCCTGTGGGGTGGCTAGTGACAGTTGGAGTAGCCACAGATGGCGTGCGATTGGAGAGGCTTATTTGATAAAGAGTGCATGTTTGGACGGTGGTTTGGATTCGTGTTCCTTGACTACCAAGTAAAAATACTGCGACTATTTGGAGAATGAAATCAATCAAAGTCAACTTCATAGGGATTTATACAGGGTGGCAGGGACATCGACGCGAAAACTGAAACCATGGATTCAGTACATGAATGAATGTTGAAATTTTTCGTCGGTAAAAAAAAATCAGCTGTTCCATACATTTTGACCGCGTAGGTAGGTATTGGACTTTTCTATGAAACAGCAGATTTTTTTTTAATAACCAACGAAAAGTTTAAACGCAGTGGGGTTCAGAATCATGTGCTGAATCCATGGTTTCAGTTTTCGCGTCGATGTCCCTGCCACTCTGTAAATATGTCCGTAGGTGTATCCGTGGCATCACAGCGGGCCCTATCAGAATACCAGCGCTGCAGTATATTTTTTGTTAAATATCGCAGCATTATGCTGAGATAGGAGGCTTTTTGTCCTCGCACGTGTCGTTATTATTTTATTGTTACTTTGTTAGTTTATAATGCTCCTTTATTATTTTATTTTTTATTACTGTTTATATTTCCTGTGCGTGTTCCTAATAAAATGTTTATGTTTCTTTCTTTTTTTCTATAAGAAGAATAAAAATGCCTACCTTCATTGCTGTCGACAAAATGGATGTGAGAAACAGTTCATCTCCGTCTTCTGCTTCGGGGAATACCTCGTGATGTCTGCTTCGGGGAATACCTCGTGATGTTATACATACATACAACTGAATACACATACATACTTATAACCTAAATCCCTTAGTATTGCTACACTTCCATTGCGGTTTCTTTCAAAGTTGCTAAACAGTATCTTAATTGCGTAACTTATTTTCGTAAAAAATTTTGCCTAATTTGTTTCATTTTGACAGTTCAACAACATTCATTGCGTTATTTACGTTGTCGAGCAGATTTTTTTTTTCCAACTTATGAAGCAATGGATTAGCAATCTGTTTCGAATCGAAACAGATTGTGATTTTGTTGTATTACGCAATTAGGGTACAGTTTGATTTAGACTTGCTGATTCGAAGATAGATATCTTCATGAGTTAATTCTGTTGATCTGATAATCGAGACAGGTTACTTCTAGAATATGTTTGGTCTATTCATGTCCTATTCCTACGAACCAAAACAAGCTGGTGATTGGTAGGATGGATTCATACGAAAGAACGCATTGTCATTTTGATATTTGTTGTGCCGGAAAGTATCATTACATCCTGCGTTTAGCAATATTTTCGTGGTAATTCTCTCATCCTTTCGTGATACATATTTTTTCTTATTGAAAAATGATGATAGTGTATGCAGAGATCCAAAGTTATCGACATACCTCTCAAAATAAGCAAGCTGAAGTGGCAATGGGCCGGCCATATTAGCCGTAGCACCGATGACCGTTGGGGTAGACGTGTTTTTGAGAGAGTAATTTCCTAGTTACATGAAAACTACAAGAAAAATACGCTATAAAAGCATGAAGTAAGATTTTGTAAAAAAGGCAAAATTATAAGGGTGAATTTCCCAAACAGAAAATTTTCGTGGCGTGGATGAAAATGCCGCTGCAGAAAGTTAAAATACAGTCGAAATATTTTTTTCTAAATAGATATGAGGCAAAAACATTTTTTAATTTGGATTTAATATAATTATATTTAAAAAAATATATATACCACTAAATTGCATCTCGGTGGATGTCCCCAATACGATTCTGATGAAAATTTGCCTCGTAAAAGAAAAACTATTTGTTATTTAGTTTTACGTTTATTTAATAGGCCAGTAGTTATAGTAGTGACAAACAGTATTATTATTCCTTTACCTACCCACTGGCGTTACTGATAAGTGAAAACATTTTGTTCTGCGAAATATGCTCATCCTGGTGAGCAAAAGAGACACAAGCATAGTTCTGCGCTCACCTAGCTGTAGTCAGGCAACGTTGAGCACTTGACGTGGCACAATCGCTACCTTGCTTCGTCTTCCCGCTAAAACGTTTGTAATTCATTTCGGTGAATGAGGACAAAAAAATATCGTTTCGGTCGTGCTTTTAACTTGTTTACCGAGTGTTTATTACTTTCAATTTTGTGTGTCATACATGCGCCTTATGTATATATTTACTTGAGTGGTGCTCATGTGTCCTAAACATTTTCATTATTTTGTGATTTTAGTTTTTTGGGTTTTTCTCCTTCCGGTGTTCTCATAACGGTGGATTCGGTGGGCTGAAACCGCCACCGATATGAGAAAATTCACCGAAATGACAACAAATCTCATTTCAGTGACCTAAATGTGAATTTGGTGGTAATTTAGCTCACTGCAGTGGATGTCTTTGTAATTTCAGTGCCAATAATTATAATAAAATAAACTAAATCTGAGATATATTTACTATAGTGTCTTTATAAAATCTGTTATTCATTGATACCGTACTCTTTTCAAAACGGCTATACTTAGCGTTTCTCTGCGAGATCGAATCAGAAACTAGGAGATACGCAGACGAACGAAGGTTGCCGACAGAGCCCAATGTATTAGCGTTTAAGTGGCAGTGGGCAGGGCACATAACGCGTAGCACTGATGGCCGATAGAAGAGTTCTCGAATGGAGACCACGTACCAGCAAGCGCAGCGTAGGACGTGAACGTCCACCCAAAAGGTGGACAGACGACCTAAGAAAGGTCGCAGGAAATAGCTAAATGCAGGCCGCCTTCAACCGGTTACTCCGGAAATCAATGGGGGAGGCCTATGTTCAGCAGTGGATATTCAGCAGCCCAGATGATGATGATGATGAGTAGTAGCAGATGGTCCTATTCTCAAGCAGCCTCCTCTTTCGCAAACAGCGGCGTGCACAGAATTTTTAGACAGGGTAGGCAGATTTTTTTAATAAAGCTATTACCTAACCAAAAACCATATTTGTTTTGGTTGATCGGATCTGTAAAGTTATTTTAAGTTTTTTTAATTAAATCTACACGTCAATCTTTCAGTCAGAATGTCTGCAATATGGAGTCGTATAATTGGGAAGCTTTTCATTTCCGTAAGAAGGGTTTTTTTCTATTGAAATCATGGAAAAATCTGTAAGTCGTCGCTGTCCTTGTGTATTTCTAAAATATTTGTGTAGGTAGATATACGTTTTAGCGACGAGAATGAACTTTCGGTTGAAACACTGCTCGCGGGAACTGTAACAATTAACTTTGCCAAACGCAGTACTTCTGGAAAAACTGAATTTAAGTAGGTATGTTATTTTCGTAAAAATGTTCTACAATTTTGTAAATACTAAGGTTTCTGAATTCGCCAGATTTATAAACACATTTGAGCTCATTGATAAGGCGGTCTAAGTTAAAGTCGTATGATTTATAAACATTTACGAATTGCGCTACTAAATTAACCTAAGTATTGAAATTTTCGCATGATAGTAGTCCAATTTTTCTTAGGCAATTTTTTATTTTTCTGTGCACGACATCGACTGATTTTGATAAATTTTGTTCATTCGTTGTGAGAAAGGGAAACAGAGTTTAAACAAAATTATTTGTGATTTGAAAAGTCGAATTCTTTGTCTTGTAGTGAAAAGGGATTTTTCAAATAAATTAAGCAAGTGTTTTTCCAATTCGGAACAAGTTTTCCAAAAATTGACGCGAGTCTGACGTTTGATCGTTTCGTTAGAAGAAACTGCTTTTGATTTTAAAAATTAAAAAATATCATCAATATTATATAGTCTACACTACAGTGTAAAATAAAATAAAAAGTAAATAAAAACGAAATCATATTATCTAGACTTGTCGGCGCGGCGAGGATCGAACTCGGAAATCAAAAGACAGTGTCTACTCTGTGCGGTTGTGTGAGTTATTTGTGACATTGTGTGTCACGTATCTATAGGAATGCACACCCATTAAATCCGCATAGCCACGCGAGCACACATAAACATTTAGACACGAATAGTTTGTGTCTTTCCCGAGACACTCAGCGGCGCTAGTGCAGCGCAATGTGAAGTTCGACAGGTGGAGCTTGTGCAGCGGTGTATTAGGTGGTGATTGCTGATTGAGGTGCTGGAAGCGTGGTGCCGAGGAAAAGTAAATAAAAGAGGCGGACTAATAATTTTCACATCTATAATCAACCAGAGTCACAGTTGGAAGGGGAGTGTTGCCACAGATATCACATTAATTTACATTTAATGTTGGTGTTGCAAGTAAAATACCCAACATGCTGCGGCCTCACAAAAGTAGCAATGAACTTGTCTATTATGAAAAGTTACATAAAATTAACTTATATAATAAACTCAAAGTTTACATTTACAATGAACTCGCTTTACTATGAAAAATTACACAAAATTAACTTTTATAATAACTCATAAGTTTGCATTTGTTAAATAAAGCTAAGTATATAAAAAATAGAGATTAAATGGTTTTGAAACAAACCTAAGATTTATTATGTAATCACAAGGAAAAACAAACATTAAAAGTTAGAGAAATATCTAAGAACTACTATCATCGTATTCTATTGGTAGTAGACAGATTTTATTGATGGCCCTGGAATGGGTTTTTCCATTTGGGGTCCTAACCTCCACTGCCCTAATTTTACCATCATGTCCTGGAAACAAATTAACAATTCGTGCCATGGGCCACGACATAGAAGGAGTATTATCCTCTTTTAAAATGACTAAGTTGCCTAGTTTAACATTACATACATTATCACGCCACTTAGGTCTATTTTGCAACAAATTTAAATAGTATTGATACCACACTTTCCAAAAGGATTGTTTTAGAGAAGTACACAATTGCCAAAACTTAAGTCTATTTTGTGGAATGTTACATACATAATTTTCAGGGTACATTGACATTGCACTACCTATAATAAAGTGACCAGGTGTTAGATAACAATAATCATCAGTGCTTGAAGATAAAGGTAAGAGCGGTCGAGAATTAAGTACTGCTTCGATTTCAGTTAATACCGTATTAAGCTGTTCATAGGTTAACACAGTTTTTTGCAATATTCTTTTTAAGTGAAACTTTGTGCTCTTTACTGCCGCCTCCCAGAGCCCCCCAAACGCAGGCGAGTAACATGGTATAAAATGAAATTGTATCCCACGCTCGGCGGTAAATCTTTGAACCTGCACTTGGTGATTCTGAGAAGCTTGCAGTTTGTAGAGCTCAACTAATTGACTCCTTGCACATTTAAAGGTACTTGCATTGTCGCAGTGAATTTCGGTGGGCAACCCTCGTCTAGAGATAAATCTCCTTAAACACGCTAGAAAAGTTTCCGTGGTTAAGTCTGACGCGAGTTCTAGGTGAACGGCTTTTGTCGCGAAACATACGTATACACAGATATAACCTTTACCTATTAAGGATCGTCTTATGCGAGAGAGTTTTACATTAATTGGCCCAGCGAAATCCACACCGACCTTCTCAAATGGGCGGCTTGTAGCTGTTACACGTGCAGCCGGCAAGGAGCCCATTAGCTGCTTGGCCACCGAGGCCTTTTGTCTGAAACACACAATGCATTTGTGAGTTATTTTCTTAACTTCTAATAACCCATTAACAATCCAAAACCTTTGGTTTAGATGCGAAAGTAAAAGCTTAGGCCCTGCGTGCAGTAACCTTTCATGTTCACACCTTATAAGCAAGCCAGTAATTAAAGAGCCTTTAGGCAGTATGACAGGATGTTTTTGCGAATAAGCGATATCAGCATAATGTAGCCTACCCCCAACGCGCAAAAGACCTTGGTTGTCGAGAAAGGGATGCAATTCATTTAAATTTCCTTTCAGATTGTTATTATTGCATAAAGCTTTGATTTCTGATTTAAAATGTATATTTTGTTCATGTTTAATTATTAACATTAATGACTGCTCTAATTCTGAACTTTGCAAAAAGTTCGTATTTATTTTAACTTTATTTTTATTAACATTGTTTAAAAATCGCAATATGTATGATAATAGCCTTGCTATTTTATTTATATTTGAGCAATTATACAAGCGCTTGAACACATAATCAAGCGGGTTTGGATTTTGGCACACCAAGTTGCTGGAAAGAGCCAAGCAGGGTTCCACTGCGAACAAATCAGTCGGAGAGTTGTAAGCAGGAAAGTTGTACTCACTGTTTTGCAGAAACTTTGGGCCATTCCACCAAATGTCGCAGCTACTCAGCTCATTCGGATTGACACCTCGGCTAATGAGATCAGCAGGATTGTCATTTGTACTGACATAATGCCAACTACATCCAGCTGTGTTTTGACGTATTACACTTACTCTGTTCGCTATTTAAGCTTGAAGTTTTGTTACCTCAGTATTTAGCCATGCAAGGACGATTTGTGAGTCACTGAATAAACAAACATGCCTTATATTAATTTTAACTCTGAGTGTATTATGTGTCCTTGAAAATAATTTCGATAGTGCCAATAGTGCTGCATTCAATTCAAGCCTTGGTACGGTCATGCCTTTCTTTTGGATAGGGTTGATTCGCGATTTGGAACAGAGTAGGTGCAATACGTCAAAACACAGCTGGATGTAGTTGGCATTATGTCAGTCGCGTGTCTTGCGGAAATACCTTTTTGTGCTGCTGCTGTGCTCTTCACACTTGCAGAGGTGACCCCGGCGACGACGGCAAAGGTGATCGATAGAATGATAATTTTCGCTGCTGGGCTGCTTCTCTTCTAAAGTCTTCTATGTAGATTGCAACTGGAGTTGTCGAATCGATTGCGATTGTGTTGCGACAACCAAGCTGAGAAGATGAGCGATGCAGAGCCCGCTTATTGCCAACCAAAATGGCTGCGACCCGGTCTAAGAAAATTCTTTGCCAAACCTTGTGTCTCTTCCGCAGCACCGCTGTTCTCCGCGAAGGACCAATGTGCAGCGGTGTATTAGGTGGTGATTGCTGATTGAGGTGCTGGTAGCGTGGTGCCGAGGAAAAGTAAATAAAAGAGGCGGACTAATAATTTTCACATCTATAATCGACCAGAGTCACAGTTGGAAGGGGAGTGTTGCCACAGATATCACATTAATTTACATTTAATGTTGGTGTTGCAAGTAAAATACCCAACAGAGCTGAATTATGATTAAAAATTTTTTTTTTGATAGTAACTACTCGTAGATAAAATAATATTAAATAATATTTAATGTTGATAATAGAACAAGATTAGAAATATTTATATTATCTGATTTAGGTAGGGTAGGCAGTGTCTTTTTGTCTTTATGAAACGCTCGCCGCTGTTCGCAAATGATATTATTCGCAGTCGGTCCCATTCTCAAATGGTCCTATTCGCACAATATCCCATTCGCAATATGGTTCCTTTTTATTTGTGAGGGGGGTACGTAAATGAACTGAGGTATCAACAATTTCATTTCGGTGGACCGCTTTATCATTTCGGTGGCATTTAAAATTAATCTAAAATATCTCGTAAAAAAAAACACCGAAATTACAAAAAAAACACGACATGTTGAAATTGACCCATTATATCAATGCACTGGTCTAATAGTCGGTAAGACGGTCGGAAGGTCGGAAGAAAATGGCCAGAGGCAAGTCTTCAGGGCATGACGGTCTCAGCATCGAGCACTTGAAACATGCGGGTGTACACTGTCCGAGAGTGTTATCCATGTTTTATTCTTTATGTTTAAGTCACTCTTATCTTCCTCCCGAGTTAATTAACACATTAGTTGTTCCAATAGTAAAGAATAGGACTGGTGACGTGTCTGATGTAGGTAATTACAGACCCATATCGCATGCCACTACACTAGCTAAAGTATTGGACAGTCTGTTAGATAAAACTCTCAGCAAATGGTTGGCGGTAAGATGCATTTATATGGTTTTAATAATACATGTATGTTCTAGCATCTACTGATATTAAATATTCAACAAATTCAGAAAATCACCAGTATTGATTATTATTGAATTCTTGCAGAATCCTCTCTGAAGGATATTGCTCAACCAATGTTTCATATTATGTTCGAAAAATCTGTCTGCTCAACAACGTAAATACCGCAATGAATGTTGTTGAACTGTCAAAATGAAATCTATTGCTTCTGTAAGTGTGTTATGCAAGTACGCATCAATTATCCATCTGTTTGCTAAACATTACTTTTGTTACGGAGGACGTAGCTACATAACGACAAATCAATGTAAATAAGTAAGATAAACGTAGTTATAAGTATGATTAAACTAATAAATGATTATTTTGTACTAGGGACGTTGCAAACTGTTTATATTAGGGTTACATTATTTTAGTTTTAAGAACACGATTGTAAGAGAGGCTCGGAGCACGACCTAAACAAGAACGGACAAGTCTAAACTTGTCCGCCATACATGCGCAAAAGACAAGCTACGCCGCGCTCTGATTGGCCGACTACGGCAAACGCTCTCCGCGCCTCCCACTCCGCCCGCGCTATGCGGCAATTGTATAAAAATGGGTCGGCTTGCCGCGAGAAATCACTCATCACTAGACCGTCAAGCAGCAAGCCACCCTGGGAAATAAATCAAGAATTCAAAGAAGCGAGTGAAGAGTTTTATTCAAATATACAGTCCACCTTGTCAACTTTCGACTTGTAAAGGATAGGTAATGTTAGATTTAGTTCATATTCTATATAAATAACACTATCGATAATGTTAATAATTGATTGAGGTAAGAAATCCTTCAATTATAATATCGATCGACCATCGGATACTCAATACTCGTTACACACCTTTGATTGACATAAATCTAAATTGATCATGTCTTGTGTCATACACTACATTGGTTAAGCTTAATCGTACAATGTCATCAATTGAGTACAATCAGAATATTTCAAGATCAAATGATGATAAAAACACAAAAATTCCTTCAACAAAAATTTATTATAACCTACTAGTACAACGGGGCTTTTCTTTTTGGCTTAGCGAATCGAACTTGTATCTCTTCCACTGTCAATCCTTTCGTCTCTGGTAAGAAGAAGGTGCAGAAGATGGAACTGAGGAAACAAATGACGGCAAATATGTAGAAGACAGGACCCCAGCCGAGAGCCTTGAGGAGAGGGTTGAAGATGTAGAGGATCACGAAGTTGCAGAGCCACATGAATTCTAATAGCACCATGGAGAAGAAACTCTTGACCTGGAAAGACAAGAGACATATTTTATATTAGACAATTTAAAGACTGCGAATGGTTCTTTGTTTTTCAGTGTGTCCTAAAATATCAAAACGAATCCTGCCCTAATGCTAAAACAATTAAACTGTCTATGTACGTAGGTACCGATGTAGCTGCAACTATTATAGAAAATCCATCGTTGATCAAATACAGAATGTCAACTGAATGAGTTTTCTAGTATTTGTGGCTTAGTGAAGGTTTTTTTTTCTCTACAGAAGGCTTTCTTTTAGTCTTATCTGTTTTGTGTTTTATTTTCAAAGAAAAAACTTAAATAAATTAGGGCTGAGTAAGTAGTAGATGACCCCACCTATCCACCATTTTCGTATGTTCAACGTTTTACCAAACACCCTGTAGTACTTTTCTCAAACAATGCGCGGAAATTCAAACTAAGTAAATTAAAAATTCCAGAATCAATGACGAACGAAGAAAATTTTTCACGCGCCTATATGTTCATTTGTTTCTTCTTTACTTTAAAGTTTAAACAGATCTATTTGCTAAGCCAGTTCAAAATTTAAAATCTTTGATAAGTTACCTCCTTGGTTGCCGTGGGTCGAAGTAAAAAGTTAGTTCCATTTTTCAATAACATGACAGTTATGAATTTTCATTGTAATTTATTTGGCCGCTAAACAGGACAGATATGTATTTTCATAGAGTCCGCGCCATCAATCAAGTCTGATAGACGCGGCGCTAGTGTCTATGTTATTGCATCAAATTATATTTATAAAATGTAGTTCCACAAATTTTCTGCCCGACTTCAGTGGTGGCGTGGACTCTAGTAATATTGTCGGTCGCCTCCTCGCTTGCTTTTGAACAGTAAAGTAATTTTGATTTATCTCGAAGAAGGTTGTCAAAATAATATTCGAATTTCCAAACATGTTTAAGAAAAACACTTTCTTTTTAAGGTACTACGATCACATAAAACAGTATCATTACTCACGTCAGGCAAGAACACTTCAGCCATAAGAACATAAGGCACCGTTCCTGCGCCACAAGCGTATAACACATCAAATACGTAAATAAACAGTGCCGTCATCCAGCTCGGTCCCCAGTGAAGTTGCATCTGTGTTCCTAGTACCACGCAGCTGATTCCACTGCCCAAGGATGCGTAGATCATGAGGGGCTAAAATTAATCACAATTCTTTATAATCATTTTGCAGGCCTTTTACAAATCTTTTGGTTTTGATGGATTCCCCTGGAAAACTAAACTCTTTCTTACAAGCTATAACAACCACATCCAGAGAGAGGGATCCAAAATTACCATATGACATTACTAAACATATAGATCTAACAGAGCATATCAGTAGGACACTACATCACAACAACAAATGCATCAGCTTATTTCTTGATTTGTCTAAGGCCTTTGACACTGTCTTGCTACCTATCCTTGTCGATAGACTAGAATCCATAGGCGTAAGAGGAGTTCTTGATATTTTTCGTAGCTATCTAGCGGAACTAAGTCAGTCTGCTAAGATTGGTACTCTTGTCAGCAATGAGCAGTTTGTCAGTTACGGTGTACCCCAGGGCAGCGTGCTTGGTCCAACTTTGTTCTTAATTTTCATTAACAATCTATGCACGTTAGCCTTGTCTTATGCCGATGACACAGCACTGCTCATTAATGGTTCGAATTGAGAGCAGGCTAAAGTTTAACACTTAACCTAGACAAAACATCATTCGTAACTTTCTCCCTTTCGCAAAAAAGCCAACCTCAACCAGAGACGTATACAATTCAGGCGCATTGCTGCGACTCTGCCAATGCCTGTTGAGACTGCCTCCGTATCAAGAGGACCTCAAAATTTGAGGTGTTTTTATTAATTAATATAAAATACCTTAGCGTCCAGGTCGATTGTTCGCTGAGTTGGCAAAAGCACATTGATGAACTCATCCCCTGTATTCGTAAACTCATTTTTGTGTTCAGAAACTCAGATCAGTGGCAGCTCTTAAAATACTGAAAACAGTTTACTTTGCATTTACCCAATGTTTGCTGAGCTACTGTATCTCTGTCTGGGGTGGTACCTTTGCAGTTAGTATGTTACGTCTTGAAAGAGCATAAAGATCGGTCCTTAAAGTCATGTGCAGAAAACCCTTCAGGTATCCTACCACACTTCTCTATAAAGAGAGTGAGGTCTTAACTGTTAGACAACTCTTTGTGCTCCAAATAACATTACGCAAACATGGCACTATACCCCACTCCCTACGGCTACGATAAGGCAAACGCAAAAGAATGAGACTGTGTAGCACGGAGAGACATAGAACTGCTCTCATGCAGCGGCATTATTAGATACTGGGTTCACGGGTTTACAATAACGTTTAAGTTTAATGCCGTTCTAAATATTTGTTTACCCGATAGTAATGCAGGAACGCTATAAGTAACTGGCTGAAAGTTCTCACTTACGAAGAATCTGAGAGACTTATAGAATTAGTGGGTTAACTGACTTTTTTACCAACACGTACTCACTCATACTTTCTGGACACACACTATCAAACACACACACACACACCCTAATACACACACATACTCCTTTTGTGTATATCCTTGTTTGTTTAAGTTAATTGTATTTTTGTTTAGAATTTATAAAAAAAATATTGTGAGTATAAAGTACTATCTCAGTTGGGCCGGAGGAAGGTGATGGTATTCGTGATATAGGGCAATCCTAGTACGAGTGCCGCAAGCACTCCTTTTGCCACCTAAGCGCACATTAAATAAGACCACATTTGTATTTAAGGAGATGTATTGTACCCATTCTTCTAGTACCTAATAAAGATTTTTTGTATTTTTTTTATTTAACATACCGGGATAACATTAAATAAAAGAATCTCACCCGTCTTCCAAGCAGATCAGTTCCGTACGCAGCAACCATCCCGGCGACAACAGTCATTACTGCCAACATAACACTCAAAAGAGCTGCAGACGCAGTAGGCACTGCTTCAGTGAATATGGGCTCAGCGTATATTTGGACCACGACTAAACCTTGGAAAATTGATGCGGTCATCACTACTATGTTGACAATGAAGGCTCGTTGCGACGATTTTGATTTTCCTGTGGATTTAAAAAACAGATGGTTAAAGATGTGAAGATTATAATCATCAAAGTTGATATTTGATTTGTCTCTGCGCTTTGGAAAGTAGACCTTGGTACCGATTTTCAAAATCCATAGTTACTGACAGTACGTACTCGGGAAACTACTAGTGATTATAAGTCTACTGCTATATTTTTTTTTAATAGGATAGGAATACTTACTAATGAACTTCCATAGAGAAATTTTTTCTGCGGGTTTCATGTCAGGTTTCAGTTTTTCTTCTTCGGGCGTCTCCTCTGTGGGCAAAATAATAACAAAATATAAATTTTCTATCTTATAAGTTTTATAATATTGTAATATTATTTATTGAGCAAAATTTAATGTTGCAATATTGACCTTGTTATAAGTTAACTTGCTGCGCCCTAACAGGGTCATGTACTTATTAGTTTTGTAATATTGTGCAATAAATGAAAGAATAAATAAAGAAGTTTATTATCATAGCATAGTCGGCATGTATTATGTAGTTCTTCCGACTGTCCAGCTAAAACGCTAGGAAGTGGTGTAGACAGAAGGCATTTTGGGAGCAGTCATAAATCACTTTCAAAGTTCAAAAACTGCTGATTCTCAGCCTATTTGTAGAAATATTTTTACAACAAAACACACACAACATAGATACATACCTCCAAGGTCTGGGTTCAGAGCGCGTTTCAAGCTGTTTATTTCATCCATAAGCTCTTTAGAATCCAACTTCCACATTCTGTAGAAGGCTAAAGACTGTGCTGCTTCCTGAAAGTAAATTAGATTATTCGTTTCTACATTTAGCACACTAGTACACATTTTAGGTTCCATTTAGCTTCTAGTCATAGTAATTTTGTTCCTATTGCTATTGATGCCTAAGACTGAATTTCCACTGCTGAGCCTATGCTCCAGTCGATTATGGTCACACTAAACAAAATATTCGTGGATATAATATTGGTATTCAGATCTAACAATGCCTTTGGAGCAAGACCAAAATATATCATTACCCCTATAATTTTGTTATTAGCGCAAAAGTGATATTTTACAACATATTTGAAAATTCCTTACTTTTAAACACAAAGGGACAAAACAACTTCCAGAAGAAAAAAGCAAATCACCTTTTCTTTTCCATTATTCAGCAAGTGCATGGGTGATTCCCTTAAAATGAACAGCAAGCATGCCCCAGCAACTGACACGGATAGTCCAACATACAACATAATATTGTAAGGCACAAATCCTCCCAGCAAATAGGAAAATATCACTCCTATTCCATATAACACTATGTTAGAAGCTGTCATGGAACCTCGAATGGAATCTTGACAGATTTCACTGATGTACACCGTGGCCACTAGGAATGCAGAACTAGCGATCCCAGAAAGGAATACGGCTGCTAAGACTGTTTCTACATTCCTGGTGCATACTAATAACACCCAGACGAGCTGTAAATAAAATTAAGATCGTTGTTCATGGAAAAACTGTCACAATTAATGCATTGCTGATGCATTGAAGCTACATGTCCGTTGTGATTAACGGACAGAAAGATTAAACTATCTTCTTTACTAAATTATTCTACAGTATCTTATAACGATGCATACAATTGAACAGTATTCTTATCATCGCCGGATTTTAAATTAAACACATTAACGCAGTTTTGTATGACGCAAAAGCTGCACATTTGGTTTGAAAATATATCAACAAAAAAGGATTCAAATTGTGGTTAAGAATTTTGTTTCACGGTTTTAAAGATTGGTCCTAAACAGAATAACCAAGAACCAAAGTTAAGAAAGAGTACTTACCACTAAAGCCAAGGCATTCACAATAGAGCAGTACTTTCGCCCCAGCTTTTCCAACATATAACTAGCGGTAGGTGTGAACACAACAGCTCCTATTGATGACAAGCTGCCGAGCAGTGATATCTCTGTGTCTGTCATCGGCCTGTTCAGCGTTGTGTTTGTCGTTTGGAACATGGTAATGGTGAAGGCTGGCCACGCGTAGATCACACCCATGTTCATTCCCATGGTGCTTACTGTGGACAAAAATGAAGTTTAGTAAGGGCATCATGGCGGATCGACAGATTAGCAACCCTGTTACGATACAACACAACCCATTATAAACTTATGCCTCAGCTCTGGAGTGTTTCCAAAAGCGTTAAAAGCGTTAAAAGTAGTTATCGTAAAACCACTCTTTAAAAAAACGAAAGGGAAAACTTACTGCCGTCCTTACGAAAAGTGCAATAACTCGAGTTTTGAGCAGAATTGAGATAAGTACATATTCGGAATTTGCAGAACGAGATCTATATATTCTTTTATACACTTTTTACGTATCTATGACGAAGCCGGTTTTAATACTAAAACTAACTGCAATATCTAGTACAAACAAACCAAAAATAAAATCTTTGCCCGCGTTTTTCTCGAAATCAGGTTTAACCTAGTTATTATACTTTTCGTAAGGACGGCAGCTTAGTCAACTACAGACCCGTTGCCTTAATTCCTATTTTTTCTAAAGTCATCGAAGAAATCCTATATGGATCAATTCTTATTTTTTTATGTAAGTATAATATTCTATGAAATATGAATAAAAAGGTTTTAGGAATAACAAAGGTGTTAATTTAGCTATTTAGGATTTGCTTAAGGCAATCTTAAAAAAATGTTGACATATCAGTGAAAATTGCACATAATAGTAATACATTATGTGCAATTTTCACTGATATGACAAAGGCTTTCGACTGTGTCCATCATAAAACCTTGCTAACTAAGCTTGACATGTATGGCATAAGAGGAAACGTCCTTAATCTTGTCAAATCATATCAGAGTGAACATGAACAATACACGGAAATATCTCGGAAATGTATAAAAAGCAAACGCGAAAAGAAATATTTTTTTGAATACAGAGATGTCAAACACGGCGTACCTCAGGGTGGGGTGCTAAGTTCTCTTTCATTTCTGCATTATATAAACAACTTACGATGGCACATTCAAGTCCCAATGATTTTATTTGCTGGTGACAGCACCGCATTAATCAGTTGTTCTGATGCAAATAAATATGAACAGGAAATAAATAATACACTCAGGGATATTGTGAATTGGCTTGACGACAGTAAATTCGTAATTTTAGGAAAGATTAACATAATAATTTTTTATTAGCGGACATCAATACCAAATTTAAAATTGAATTTAATAGTACGAAAATAGATCAAGTACAAAAAGCAATTTTTTTTAAGCATAGTAAAATTGACAGTCAAATGATGTAAAACAAATAGAAGAGGTATATAAAAATTTTGCATATATGCTTATGTCTTATTCAATTTGGCTAAGAAAGTTAACATCACCACAAGTTTGATTGCATACCATGGTCTCGTAGCTTCCATTCTGAGATACGGTATAATTTTCTGGGGAATGTCTTGCCTGCGGGAACAGGTATTCAAAGCCCAAAAATGTTGTTTGAGGTCTATGTTAAATATGAAATCGACTAATAGCTGTTTTCCAGTATTTAAGTCCTGT
Organism: Agrochola litura; assembly: GCA_949152395.1. Taxonomy (NCBI): domain Eukaryota; kingdom Metazoa; phylum Arthropoda; class Insecta; order Lepidoptera; family Noctuidae; genus Agrochola; species Agrochola litura. The sequence continues at coordinate 21,236,591 of OX424501.1, forward strand.
TTAAACCTGTTAACATTTCTGGCAATGTATATTTTGGAAATGGCAATTTTTTATTAATTGCATCGCCAACAGAGCTACACAATTACATGCATGTTAACATAAACAGGGACAAACACAAGTGTGCGATTCCAAGTAATAGGAGATCACATTATTCACTTATTATTTAGGTGGGTAGGTTTAGTTGCCAGAATGTGTAAAACAGCTTTAATGTGCAAAAGCTTGCTGGGAATATAATATTGTTGGGAATGAACGAGAATGAACAATAGCGAGTAGCATCACGCCTATAAAAGGAGTGTCAAATAGATGACAGCCCCCGACCCTTGCTCGAAAACGAGGTGCCAGCAGTTGTTGCAGCTGAGCACGTAGCTTTAAATACCCCGCATAATAATCATGACAAAAATCTAAGTTTGATCCAGCCTGTCCCTTCTTGCTGTCCTCCCCTCAGCGATGCCCTAAACCGAGGTTCGTACCCCACAGGGGATGCCCTTAGCGAGCACTCGCTTAATTTAAATTTAGAATAGTTTAAATATGCTCTTGGCTGGAGGCTCTAAGTGTAGAAGCTTAAGGCACCCACAGGAAAGTCCAGTTAAGCAGCCAAGACCTTAGTGGTCAAAACTGCGAGAGGCCATAATAAAAAATAAAAAAAATTACAGCCCCTTTTTGCTCGTCAAACATCGGAGCGTTCACACGTCTCAGCTGTGCCGTATTTTAGTCAGATTTGCATTAGTTTTCTCATAAACATTTTTGTGTTCTACTTATTCATATTTTCTAATTGCATTAAATCGTTCGAAGCCGTTATTTCTTTTTTTTTATAAAATCTACTTCTGGTTCCTAAAAATATAATAAGTTACCTGACTCCATGAAACAACTAAAGACCACTTTTTCTAATCCATAAAATTATTGTCTGTATATGAAGTTAATATTGGGATAGAATTTAGATGTTCTCTGTACCGTAAGTGCAAATTAAAGCTGAGCGCAACGTATTTTCATACAAAAATGCGGTACGGCCCACCAGAATCGGTGTCCGTCTTTAAAAGCTGGAAAGTGGTCGCTTGAGATTTGTATTTCGGGGTGATCTCATGAAGAGAAAGAACGAACACACTTGTTTGGTATTTCACACCATTAAGTTAAGATAATAGAGGAGCTAATAAATTGCAATAGAGAATAATGAATTGCAATTATAACAGTGATGTTGTACCCGTTTTAGGTGTAAAAAAGGCATTTGAAAACTTTCCAAATACTTTTTTTACGTCTTAAACTAAATATCCAGTGTTACGGTATTATTTATTGCATTTTATAATCATTATTCTAGTTCGCTAGTTAGCCACATTTCTTATTTCCATACAGTACTGTTGCCAAATTGATCAAAACAGCGAAATCTATTTGCCACGTTGCCCACTTTCAGAATAAACGCTCTTAACGAAATTAGTGAGTCTTGTAAACTGTATGACGTCTATGTTTGTTTTCATATTACTCTTTCTTTATTGATGTTAGTATAAGATTATAAATACTGACAAGATTCTGTGTAAAGTGTTTAGCATCAAATATCTAATGCTCGTAATTCTAGTTTTAGTTTCACAAACACTTTTTTCATATTTAGGTTTTCCTTATCTTATTTATGAAACTCTTTGGTATTTACAAGTTGTTAATTGGGAGTTTCCATTTAGTTTTATTGGTGAAATAGCGGCGAATTAGGATAAACAAATGGATACTTAAATAAATTATGTTAATACTGTGTTGGAATAAATTAAAATTGCCGCCTTCACTTTTATAGAACAGTAGATAGTCTGTGGTTAAAAAGATGTCGCCATATCTACTTACGTTTGCACTGGTTGTATTCACGTGTTTGTTAAATAAAACTCTCTAAAAAGGAATTAATAATTAGTTTTAATTACAACAGGTTATGTGCCCAGAAAGCTCTAATCTGCCGTTTAGTATTGTACAATAAGAAGTCATTCGAAGTAATCAATGTTTTAAATAAAATCAGTCACCGGAAGAACGCCACGTGTATAACCTCAGTTACCGGTTCGCGACTGTTAATTTTTTCAGATTTTCAGAGTGATTATAATAAAAACATGAATAATAACAATACAATAATGTCAATTCCCAAACTCACGGGTCGAGATAACTCGGCTACTTGGAATGTTGCGGTCAATGTATATTTGCAGCAAGAAGATTTGTATGACTGCATATTGGCAGAACCAGCGTCTGATAATCCAAAATCAATGAAAAGCGATTTAAAAGCTAATACTTATTACTTGTAGACCCAATTCTTTATGTACACATTCAAGACGCAGCAAATGCGAAACATGTTTGGTCAAATCTAACCAAGGCATTTGAAAACAGCGGATTGACTAGAAAAGTGGGATTATTAAATAAACACAACATTAGAGACGAGTGAAAATGTAGAAGCATATGTGAACAAGATCATAACGTCGGCCTATAAGCTAAGAAATATCCACTTTAGTGTAGATGATGTGTGGTTGGGGACGTTGATGCTTGCTGGCTTGTCGGATATATACAAGCCAATGACAATGGGTATCAAAAGCTCTGGTGTGAAGATTAGTGCTGATATGATAAAAAAAAACTGCTTCACGAAATAAAATCAATTGATTCAGACACCGCACTTTATACAAAGAATAATAAGTTTAATAAGCCTAATAACCCACCGAGATGTTTTAACTGCAACCGTAATGGTCACATAAGTAAAAATTGCAGGTAAAAAAATAATGAAAATTCTGGTAGTGTAGCCGTGTTCTCCGCAACAGCAAAGAATGATTACGGGTTGTATATTGATTCTGGAGCATCTATGCACATGACAATGAGGCAAGACTGGGTTTAAAGTACCCCCTCCGGACATAAGTATCAAAATATCAAATGAAAAAATGCGGTTAACAGTTGTGGCAAGATAGACTTAAAAGTTGTTGCAAAAGATGGTAAAATACAAATTATCTGAATAAAATGTTCTCAATGTTCCAGAATTAGCAACTAATCTACTGTCAGTTAGTCAGATAATAAAGAATGGGTGTTCCATACAGTTTACAAATCACGGCTGTAAAATATTCAATAACAAGAATACTGAAGTAGCAGCAGCAAATTTCATCAGTAATATGTACAGGCTGAATACTAACACTATTTCAGCGTACAGTTGTAAAGCAAATGAGACAGATTTCTTATTATGGCATCAAAGAATGGCGCATTTAAATTTTAATGACCTAAATAAACTAACAGATAGCACTGATGGAGTGAAATTAGTTGAAAATAAAAACAAAATGATATGTGAACTCTGTCAAAAAGGAAAACAGTCCAGGCTGCCGTTTCCAGGTGAAGGTTCCCGAGCAAAGAAACCTCTAGAGTTAATACATTCCGACATCTGTTGACCGCTGGAAGTGAAATCACTTGAAGGGGCCAGGTTCTTCCTTACATTCACTGATGATTATACCAGGAAAGTATTTGTAATTTTTTTAAACAACAAATCAGATGTTATTTCTAAATTCAAAGAATACAAAGCATTAGTAGAGAATCAGCTTAACTTAAATATAAAATATTTACGTACTGATAATGGAAGTGAGTATTTGAGTAAAGAATTCTCAGATTACTCTAAAAATCAGGAATTATACATCAAATTTCTAATATATATACTCCTCAACAGAATGGTTTTGCCGAAAGAGTATGCTGTATGAATGCATGAATGAATGCATGAATAAATGGATGAAATGCACCGACCCCACGTGAACCACGCTGGGGTTTACCACGCTTGGGGTTCATTCGATTTATCAAGTCTGGTTAAACCAGACTCGTTAAATCGAATGAACCCCAAGATTTGCACTAGCTCCTGGAGCCTCATGCTTCATGGGGTTACAGAGGCCATTGCATATCAAGGAGTAGACCGGGGGGCGCGGTAATGGTAGGGAAGACGTGCCCTTAGGATAAGAATTTGCGAGCCGTACCGGATATGCATCCTTGAGTAAGCAATGGAATAGTGGAGAGACGGGTGATATTTATCTATGGATGGGCATCTTTTAACGACGTTGTCGCCAGATTAATTCATATCCAGCGGTGCATCTTTGGTGGGGTTAACTGCTTTCTCGACTCTTTTTTATGTCATTGCTATGCTGTGTTACAAGTTGCTGTTTCCATTGTCTTCGTCTGGCTTCTATCCGTCTCATGTTTCTTGTAAATCTCACTAGGAGCCTTCTTAATTTTATCTCAGTCTTCAGCCGTCTTCCACTTCACTAATATTTAAATATGTTAACTTAACAATAACAGCTTCACAAAAATTACTTTCTCACCCAAATAAATATAAAGCTACACCTGACTTCGAAGTTATAGGGTTCAAAATTAAATGTCAGAGTCAAGAGCAATAAAATCTAAAAGGATTGCTTTGTTGATCAATAACTACCTGTGCGACCCTTGACTCACTACAAACGTCTAAATAAAAAAGAATGCGCACTCGCAAAAAAATTACCCCCAACAGTTTTGGAACACTGTACTGCATATAATCACACACGTATTATAGTTTAAAGTTACTTTTGTAAGTACAGCATTTAAGATGTATGGATTTATAATGACCTACACTCATCAATAAAATAATGATCTGCATAGGGAATCAATGCCCTGAATGATATGGAAAGATCTCACCAGATTAGCTTGGGTCATTGTATGATCGCTCGCCTGTGACCAGGAACGCACGTAGGTAGGCACCTCACTTTAGCACTAATTTAATGTAACGCATTTAATGTATCGCACACTAGTCATGTGGAGAATAACTCTAGAGACTTAGTTTCACAGTAAAAGATAATAACTGTAATGTTTACTAGCATAAAAAGCTATTACTATAATTAGATTACTTGTTATTCTTATAACTAAAACATACAGAAATAGTTATTTATGCAACTGTTGTATAATAAGGGGTATTATGATAATAGTATCACATGAGTATTTTAATACCTAATTATAACAGTTGCATACAAGACTTTATCTACACCCATGATATGAATCCTCTATAAAAGTTTCTGAAACCATTCATCATCATCATCATCATTTCAGCCGAAAGACGTCCACTGCTGAACATAGGCCTCCTCCAAGCACCTCCACTTCGACCGATTCTGTGCTTTCCGCATCCAGCGGATTCCTGCGGCCTTCACAAGGTCATCGGTCCATCTTGTGGGAGGCCATCTGAAACCATTGGATGTTTGTAATTCAAGATCAAGAATAAAGAAATTCCCACGAAATTCAGTACAACTGCACGTATGAATGTCACCTGCAGCAGCACATCACACACACATGCGTGCAGCGGGTGCTGCTGTCTCCCACTTGAAAGTTGTAACGAGTTGCGTAATGAAATTTAGTACAACATTGTAACACTCGTTTGGATGATGTAATGGTTACTATGACACTGGCAGTTATAATGTTGCCAATAAGCTAACTGTTTCAGAAACTTTTATAGAGGTTTTATATAGAGGTTTTAGCATGGGTATAGATAAACAGTATTTTTCAAACTCGTATAACAGCGCAGGGAATGGTCCTACAGATTTGATCCCATAGTAAAAATTAAAGAAAATACATGTTCTAGGAATATAACATTTTTTTTGTCAGTTTTAGCCCAAAAAATGTATAGACGGTGAATGTTCACCATTTTGTAGCCGCTATCTTGGATTTACATTTTAACCTCACTATCGGCTTTAGCAGCAGTGAGCAGTGGTGGAGAGCAGTGGTGGCCCAGTGGTAACGGCCGCGACTTACGAGTTGTAGGTCGTAGGTTCAAACCCAGACAGGCGTTTTACTTTGTGTAAATTATTTCATCACCACTGCTCTCAAAACGGTGAAGGAAAACATCGTGAGGAAACCGGCATGTCCTAGAACCGAAAATTCGAAGATATGTGACATCTACCAACCTGCACTGGGCCCGCGTGGTGGATTACGGCCCACTCCCTCTCAAAGAGAGGAGGCCTGTGTCCTAGCAGTGGGAACATTATACTCTGATGATGATCGACTTTAGAACCCTGGAAAACTATGAAAACGACACCCATGACGAAAAATTTGAAAACTTTCGCAGCCGCCATCTTGAAATTACATTTCGACCCCACTATCAGCTTAAAGACCCTCGAAAACTATGAAAACGATACCATAATGAAAAATTTGAAAATTTTCAGCGACGCCATCTTGGATTAATATTTCGACCCCACTATCGGCTTTAGCACCCTCTAAAACTATGGAAACGACATCCATGATGAAAAATTTGAAAACTTTCACAGCCGCCATCTTGGATTTACATTTTGACCTCACTATCGGCTTTGGCACCCTCGAAAACTATGAAAACGATACCCATGACGAAAAATTTAAAAATTTTCGCGGCCGCTGTCTTGGAATTACATTTCGCCCCACTATCGGCTTTAAGACCCTCGAAAACTATGAAAACGATACCCATGATGAAAAATGTGAAATTTTTCAGAGCCGCCATCTTGTATTTAAATTTTGACCAAATTCACACTTTCTCTCTCTTTCTTATGCAGTGTACTCGGGCCGATGTGTACAATTTTATCCCACGACACTATAATCACTTTACTCTTTTCTTTTCTTTTTTTTACTGCCAGCATTCTCTCTCTCTCTTTCTTTCTCTTTGAATTAGAAGAAGACGGTCGCAAGTATTAACACTGTTAGCGTGACGATTCCTGAAAGTTTACAAGCGGCTTTAAATAACTTCGTTCCAAAAAAGAAATATTACAACTATATCCAAAAAAATATAACAAGAAAATAACACTTACCTTTGTAAAGGCGGAGTTCCAGACAATCACGACGTGCCGCAGATATACGCTGAAGCTGTATCATATGGAGATAAATGGAAACAGTCAATAGAGGAAGAACTAAAAGCACATGAGAAAAATGAAACATGGATTCTGGTAGAGAAACCCCCAGGATCAAAGACAATTGGGTGTATGTGGGTCTTCTGTTTAAAAGAGGAGCCATCTGGTGCTATCTACAAATCCAGACTCTGTGCTAAAGGATGTTTACAAAATTATAAAATTGATTATACATAAACATTTTCTCCAACTGTAAGATACGACTCTGTTCGAATTTTACTTTCAGAAGTATGTCAACATGACCTAGAAATGATACAGTTTGATGTCAAAACTGCTTTTCTCTATTATGGGAACATCACAGAAGATTCGTTCACTTTCGTTTTTCATTTTCTTACATTTTCGTTCTTTTGAAGCAAAATGTTGTTGTTTTTTATGTTAGCGGAGTAATCATTCTCACATAGTTTGCTTCCCTATTCACGAAATAAACCCAATAAAAGCTTTTCATTTAACACTAGCTTCAGACCTCGACTTCGCGTGTTTCTTGTTCCCCCGTCCCACCCCGTCGCAACGCATCGCCCGGCAGCGCTTTTATTTCCTTTGCGCTTAGCGTTCTTTCTGACTTTTTTCTTTTTTCTCGGCTTCTAAAGGTCCTAGCGTGATGTAAAAATAGCTTATAGCCTTCCTCGAGAATTGCGGTATCAAATGCAAAAAGTTTTTTTCTAATCCGACTGGTGTTCCAGACATTAGCAAGTTCAAACAAACAAACTCTTCAGCTCTATTATATTAGTATATATATATACATATAGATTGCAGATAACATATACATATACTCATTTGTGATAGATTAGAATAAGAGGTTCATGAAACCAATGTATCAGAAAAAAAACCAACCAGTCGTTGTGAAAGTAGCAAAAGTTAGACTTACCCCGCGTTTACACCCAGGTATAACACAATTATGTTGTGTCTACATGTTGTGTCTACGTGTTATAAAGAAGAAAAGAAAGAAAATTCGTTTATTTGCGGTAACATGACGCAAAGAGAGATAAAAAAACGTCTATATCTTGTGTCTAAATGTTGTGTCTACATATTGTGTCTACATGTTGTGTCTACGTGTTGCGTCTACATGTTGTGTCTACATGTTGTGGCTACATGTTGTGTCCACGTGTTATGTCTACGTGTTGTGTCTACATGTTGTGTCTACATGTTGTGTCTACATGTTGTGTCTACGTGTTGTGTGTACAAAAAAAAATAGTACTCACTTATCGCCGTGCCAAGAAACTGGTATAGCACACCCATTTTGAAAACTTAAAATAAACTATCACAACTTTAAAAATATCAGATTTTTTGTTTTTTTTCTGACTTTCGACGTTTTCAATGCTGGTTCATGGGCACAACTGGCTAGTAACTAAAATATTTTTTAGTTATATCATGTGTTATCAGAGGTAATAATGATATAATGTATGAGGCAAACATAAATACAATGAACGTGGATTAAGTTCATATTCATATTCATTTATTTGCGCTCCACAAGGTAAAACAAGTTATTAAGGTGATCTCTCTCACGATACTCATCATCGTGATCTCTGGTTCATAAACTTAGGTTATGGTGCACAACCCTACGAAATTCACCTGAAAAAACCCTGTTATATATTTTGTTTGTTTTTCATACGTACAAACAGCTCCATTAAGTAGTTACCCCCCAAAAGACATGTGCGTTCAAATCCATGATAGGCCCAAGTTACTTTTAGTATATAGCTAAAACATTTTAGTATGCGAGATACAGAGCACTGAACAACATCGTTCATAAAAATACACGTGCAGGCTGAGTTATTTTACAGGTCAGGGACCATTGGCACGAATTCGTGCCAAAATGTTCCAATACCGTCAAGGACCGTTGTCACGAATTCGACAAGTCACCCACGCGGCTTGCATCTCTATTTGTACTGTTAAATTATTACTAATATCGTCTGTGGGCTGTTTCGCTGTATGGCCTGACGGATATTCTCGTCAATTAGAACAAAAATAATCAAAACATTACAGGTAAGACCGAACAATTCTGAAAAATGTCGAAAGTGACGTAATGCGCTTGTCAGTCTCAAACCGCGGTACTTGAAGGTAGTAATTTTACATTACGTTTCTTTGCATTTTCTGAGAAGATTTGCCGTAGTAATGTATTTTTTTATACCTTCAGAAAGAAGAGATTTCAACGAACAAAAAGCCCACCAATTTTTTTAAAAAAGCTGATATTTTGACGGGGGAATTTTCGACTGATAATTAGGGCGCTTTTTCGATAATAAGTCAAAATAAGGTGAAAAAATTAATATTTCAAATCAAAAAAATTACAGTGTCTTTTCAAAAAAGGTAAGTTTTCACCAAACGTGAAAAATATTTTTTTTTTGTAAAGATTTGAAACCAAAAACTTGGTTATTTGATTTTTTCACATACATTTTAAGGTTATGTGAAAAAAGTGTAAAGACAAAAGTTGCAGATCTTTTTATTACCTACAACTTTGCCTTTTAACTTTTTCCATAGAACTTGTAGTTTTACCGGAAATCGAGATAAATCGGTTTTTACCCTTAAAAACTCACTCCCATCCACTTCCCAACCTCAAATCATCCAAAAATTATTTTTCCTTGCATTTTTGTTATATTCTAAGTATTCCTTTTGTTTAAAAAATTATAGACCCTGGTCTATAACGATAATATTATGATGTTTGTGATGTTACTAAACTGTGCCGTTTGTTCAAATAAACAGAAATATATGAACAAATAAAGTAATTGTCTCAGAAAATGGCGTCAATATTTTATTATTGCTAAAATCTTATGAACTCATAAGCTTTTAGAAATAATAAACAGAATCCAATTCGAGTCAATAAAATCGGAGATATGGCAAGAAATGTAAAGCAAGGTCAAAAAAGCTACTCAAAAATTAAAAATTGAATAACATGAAAAATATTAAAGGTCGTGGCCCCTGGTAACAGGGCTACCGAAGGAACACGGGTTGGTTTTAGTCAGTAAGAGTCTGACACGCCCTCCCGCTCCGCCCAGAGCGGGAGAAGTTATTCGATAATTTCCCACCTTAAAAAAAAAAGAAAAGACCCCCTTTTAAAGTTAATTTTCGATAATTTTTCATGAATATTCAGAAAAATACGGGCGGTCGCATGCCCATGGGCCATATTGTAAACATAAAATAATACCTTTCATAAAAATCTTCGCTGTCATTAGTCGGCAGAAATACAGGTGCGGAACCCTCATTTCCTTCGGCAGCGTTTCTTATTGACTCTTTGTTGCTCGTCTCTAATGGAATCCTGCAATTATAAATAGACTTATTTTTATGATAAGGATGATGATGATGATTATAAACGACACAACAGATAAGAGGCAGTAAAATGATCCTTACCTTTCATCGTGATCACGATTTTCAAAGAATTGTGGCGTATCTCCAATTTCCTTCTTGAATATCTTGTTATATCAATCTATGTCTAAAAAAGGAAAAGGTGACTGACTGACTGATTGATCTATCAACGCACAGCTCAAACCACAGAACGGATTGAGCTGAAATTTAGCACACAAGTAAATAATATGACGTAGGCATCTACTAAGAAAGGGATTTTGGAAATTCGACCTTTAAGGGAGTGAAAAGGGGGGATTTTGTTTGTATGAAAAATCTTATTCCTTGAGTTAATTAACTTGAAACTTGGCACGAATACTTATCTACTCTTATGTAAATTATAAAGTCGGCCAACTTTAATTCTTCTAAACTACCCCTTAAATAAGGTTTGGAGGGGTATTCAAGTTTGTATAGAAGAATTTTAGCGCGCGGTCTGATTAACTCGAAACTCAGTATTTATGCTTAACACTAAAAATAAATAAAAACGTAAATCAGGGTTTTTCAAAAATTTACCCCTAACGGGGCGAAAAGGGGTCGTCAATGTTACAGGGGAGGATTATACTGTGTGGCTTGATTAACTTGAAAATTGGTATAAATAATCTATAAGTTAAATAACAAAAACACCACAATATTCTTAAAAAAAATACTATCACGCTGTTTGCTATGGTATAAATAACACTATCGATAATGTTAATTGTTTGAGGTAAGAAGTCCTTCAATTATAATATCGATTGACCATCGATTACTCGATACCCGTTACACACAATTGATTGACATAAATCTAAATTGATCGTGTCTTGTGTTACATTGGTTCAGCTTAATCAGACAATGTCATAAATTGATTACAGTCAGGATATTTCAAGATCAAATAATAATAAAAACACAAAAATTCCTTAAACAAAAATAATTTATTACAACCTACAAGCTAGTACAACGGGGCTTTTCTTTTTGGCTTAGCGAATCGAACTTGAATCTCTTCCACTGTCAATCCTTTCGTCTCTGGTAAGAAGAAGGCGCAGAAGGTGGAACTGAGGAAACAAATGACGGAAAATATGTAGAAGACAGGACCCCAGCCGAGAGCCTTGAGGAGAGGGTTGAAGATGTAGAGGATCACAAAGTTGCAGAGCCACGCGTATTCGAATAGCACCATGGAGAAGAAACTCTTGACCTGGAAAGAGAAGAGCCATTCATTTTAGACACGGCTGTGAATGAGTATGTGGTTCTTTGTTTTTCAGTATGAGCTAAAAGACCAAAAGGTGCCTGCCAGAATATCAAAGGAATTAAGTATGCCCATTGTATTACTGCATAGTTTTGTGAATCAATCGTTTTGGTAAAAGAGATGTTCAAGATTTTATTAGGATAGTGAAATAGTAGATTATTTGCCCAGGGATCAAACGACTATTTTACAGGCGAGAGGGTTTCTTTGAATCCTGAGCGTAGTGAGAAATTCAGTACGTCACTCGAGCTTAAAATAGTGTTGCTCCCGAGGTGGACACTCTGCTTTTTATCACCCTCTATGAGAAAATAAGTAAGTGCAACTTTTCCAATGTTTTGTTTGTTGTTTTTTTTTGTAGCAAAAATTCTAAAAACTATATTTTTAATATATTCAATGTAAAGTTTTGACTTCGTTACTATTTTATTATATGTATAGATATAATATATTTTCTAAGTTTGTTTGCACAAAAAAACTTTCACCATCTCAGCCCACTTTTCTTAAATGACTAGTATTTTTCTCAAACACTTATTGTAATCTGAACGCCTATGATCTTTCCTTCTTTCTTCTTTTCTAAGCTACTAGGATCATATAAAACAACAACAACACTCACCTCAGGCAAGAACACTTCGCCTAGAAGAACGAAGGGCACAGTTCCCGCGCCACAGGTATACATGACTGCAAACACGTATATGAACAGTGCTGACAGCCAGCTCGGTCCCCAATGAAGCTGCATCTGTGTTCCTAGTACCAGACAGCTTATTCCGCCGCCAAGGGATGCATAGATCATGAGAGGCTGAAATTATATCGTATTTCTTTGTCATCTTTTTGCACGGCTTTTTACATATCTTTTGATTTTAATGTATATCTGGGAGAAGAGGAAGATCAGGCTGCTTTACGATCTAAAATTTCTACATGCAGAACGAATCTGTCCCCATATAAAATCTGCGTTAGATAACACAGGAGGTGTAATAGTACACCCACTTTTCGTCAGTAATGTGGCCCTAATGAGATATATATAGTAAGATATTATAAAAGTAAGCTTATAATTGACATTATCCGACACAAATACAGACTTTGGGCTCCTAGTAAGCAATGTCTAATGCAAAAAACCCAATAATTAATAAGTGTGCTCATCCTGGGAATTGAACTCCTGTTCAGCAGTCGTGCTTGCAACCACTAGGCCAATGATCATAATAAAAGAACTAGGTTAACAGTAAACAAAAGGGCCTCACCCGTCTTCCAAGCTGATCAGTGCAGTACGCAGCAACCATCCCGGCAACAACAACCGTAACAGCCAACACAACACTCAAAAGAGTTGCAGACGCAGTAGGTACTGCTTCAGTGAATATGGGCTCCGCGTATATTTGAACCACGACTAAACCTTGGAAAATGGCTGCTGTCATCACCACCATCGTTACGATGAAAGCTCGTTGTGATGATTTTGATTTTCCTGTGAGATTAAAGACGGATTGTTAAAGATTCGGAATTAATGTGAAAATTATAATCATCAACATTGGTATTTGTTTAACTGTCTTTGCGCTTCGGAAAGTAGATCCTGGTCCCAATTCTCAAAACACAGAGTTACTTACAGTGGGTACCTACTCAGGAAACTACTTGTGATTATTAATTAGAGTATCTTATATTGTTTGTAAAGGATAAGAATACTTACTAATTATCTTCCATATAGACAGTTTTTCAGCGGGTTTCATGTCAGGTTTCAGCTTTTCTTCTTCAGGCGTCTCCTCTGTGGGAAAAATAATTACAAAATATTAATTTTCTATCTTACAAGTATCAAAATATTGTGATATTACTATGCGATATTTTCTAGATCAATATTAACTTTGTTTTAAATTCAAAAGTCATTTATTCAAACTAGGCTGAGAATCAGCACTTTTAGAACGTCAAAATTACATTAGACAGTCCCCCAACCACGCCCACCCTTCACTTCACATCACTTTCTAGTACTTTAACCGGGAAAAAGAAGTGGCGCAACAAACTCCCCAGCAGCACTGTTGTGATTGATCGTGCATTACGCAATTAGGGTATACATTCGTAAACGATTATGACAAAGGGGACGGAAACGAATACATACACTCTTGGGCCTGAATATAACGAGATGAAAATGGTGTGAATTTATAGATTCAAACATATATTACTGTATTGCAGTGACTAGTTGCTATTCCTCAATTCACACAGCGGTCTATAGTTACAACAATATCTAATCCACAGAGCGGCGGTAAAATCCAAAATAACAATTCCAAGTCAATCGTGTGAGCGATCTTCGGTGTCCTGTGTGAAAGCAAGGGTCATACAAGGTAGGCAGGCTCAGAATCCGTAAAAAATAAAGCAGTGGTCTTGAAAATGAAAAATAATCGGGAAAGCACTCAAAACGCATCGGAAAACATAAAACATGCTGCAGCTGTCTAGCAGGGGTGGGCGTTGCGACGACGAACCATTTAAAAAGACCGTTTTGTTAGTCTTCGAATTACTTGATGCGATTTTTATTTTACATCTAAGAGAATACAGTCGGGTACAATGATTCAACTGTCTATCACACTCGTAAAACAGTTCTTCCAATAAAAAGTGAACTCTTTCTCAATGAAATACAGTCAAAAATGTATTACCAATTGTCAATGCTGTCGTTCGTGATGCGAAAAAACCATTTCATACATTTCAAATCCCTGATAGTTGTAAGAAACTGCGCTCGACCAAAACGCAATTCTATTCCATGTTGGATAAGTTTCGTCCTTTAACCGTTTTCTGCAACCGTTTTCGTCATCGGGAAAACGGTTTCGTGTGTCAAAAATTCGACCACTAATGTCTAGTGTCAATGTCAGTCGGCTCATACCAGTTCAGAACATGCACTGCCAGTGATATAGAAAAAAATTATAAGACTGATTTTAATCGATATGAAATTGATAGTCATTATTTTGGTTTTTCAGTAATTAATGATGTTTTATTTAAATTAAATGCACTATATTGTATAAAAGTATGTATGCATTTAATTACTTGGAGTTAATTTGTTAACCTAGTAGGTTTTCATTTTGTAGTTGTGTAATCAATTACTTTAATCGATAATCTCACGAAAACTATCTTTATCATATTTTTCCGCTTCCAGATGGAAAATTGAGCGATTTTTGATATTCAAGGATAAAATATGACAAATTTTTTAGATCATAAATCTCAACTTATTACATTTGGGCCCACCGTTTTCCATCTCCTTTGTTAGGGTTCCGTACCTCAAAAGGAAAAAACGGAACCCTTATAGGATCACTCGTGTGTCTGTCTGTCTGTCTGTCTGTCTGTCTGTCTGTCTGTCTGTCTGTCTGTCCGTCTGTCACAGCCAATTTACTCCGAATCTAATGGACCGATTAAGTTGAAATTTGGTACACATATGTATTTCTGTGACCCAAACACGAATGTGTAACGTAAATAATTTAATTTTGAATATAGGGTTCACTTTTGGGGCGCAAACAAGAAAATTAAAAAAAAAAGTTTTGCTAACAGTACCGTGTGACATATCAAATGAAAGGACTTGTTGCGAGGATCTTAAATATATTTTTTATATAATTTTAAAATAAATAATTTTAAAGATATTTAATAAATTCAATGAAAATTGACCATTCCCCCCCCCTTATCTCCGAAACTACTGGACCAAAAATTTTGAAAAAAATACATAGTATGGTTCTTTACTCATAGATTACAGGAAAACCTATAAGAAGTCTATGGTCTTAAAATAACATGGTAAATCTCTCAATATTGTGCGTAAAAACTTACATTTCGTCGCTCGGCATCCAAAAGGCCCATCTCTCTAGCTACTATAATATCAAAATATCAAAAGTGTTTGACCGTCTGCTTAATACACAAATAAATAAAACTGTAAATGTTCATGACAACCAATTCAGGTTTCGGCGTGGTTTGACAACAGAAAGTGCAGTGTTGTGCCTTAAGCATACTATCACATACTTACTATACACAGCGTGGGATGCCGATTTATGCTAGGTTCATCGATTTATTCAAGGTTTCTGATCTGGTTGCTTATGACGTATTGTGGAGAAAGATGGAGCAGGATAGGTTGCCAACGGAGCAAACATCTTTAAATAGTGGTATGGTAACCAGATCAATAGGTTGGAATGCGGCGTGAGGCAGGATTGGCGAGCTCAGCAGCACCAGAGTGGGTTGCTATATAGATGGTATTTGTGTAAATAATATTAGCTATGCAGATGATATGGTGCTTCTGAGCGCGTCAATCTGTGGTCTCAGAAAGTAATTGGTCGCCAAATGTGAGCAGTATGCCAAAACACATGGTTTGATGTATAACTCCAATAGGTCGGAGATCATGGTCTTTGAGGCTGGGGGCAGACCGGGTTATGTACCACCTGTATTACTCAATGGGACTCCACTACAAAGAGTAGTTACGTTTAAATATCTTGGTCATATATTGACCCCTGACCTCAATGACGGACTCGATATTGAGCGGGAGCGAAGGGCGTTGTCGGTAAGGGCAAACATGCTGGCTCGCAGGTTTGCACGCTGCTCACTTAAAAAGCCAAAATTACTCTGTTTCGAGCTTATTGTACAACGTTTTACACGTGCAGCCTGTGGGCTAGATATACCCAAAGGTCATGCAACGCCCTTCGAGTCCAATACAACAACGCTTTCAGGGTATTGGTGGGGCTGCCCCGTTTTTGTAGCGCATCGGGAATATTCGCGGACGCACATATTAATTGCTTTTACGTAACGATGCGAATGAGGTGTGCATCCCTGGTACGCAGAGTACGGGCCAGTTCCAACAATATCGCTAGCAGTCTGGATTGCATGTACATCAATCACTGCAGTGCCATCTCCCATGGGGTGAAATAAATTTAAACTAGATTACGTGGGGCACTCAGAAAGTTTTGTGATACTAGAAAAAAATATACTACAGGTTATAATTTTTTTTATTATATCTTTTGAAAGAACTCTCCATTGGCGTCTATACACAGTTTTATACGTCTTAACAAATTTTCATAACACATTTTCCAGTCCGCATCAGACACCTCTCCAATCTCCTTGTCAAATGCACCCAGTGCATCTTCAGGTGATGAAAACTGTTTTCCTTTGAGTTGATTTTTTATTTTGGGGAACAAGAAAAAGTCGCACGGAGCCAAATCGGGACGGTAAGGAGGATGACCTATAAATTTGACCGGTGTGCTGTCCAGAAAGTCCCTTGTTTTGAGCGCCGAGTGAGCCAGCGCGTTGTCGTGGTGAAGCAGTAGCCCACGGAGGCCAGTGTTCGGTCGCTTGCTGCTTGCAGTAGTAATAACTTCTGACAAACATTTGGTAACATACCATTCAGCATTGATGCTTCTTTGATCTCGTCAGGGTACTGACACCAGATAACCTGGTAGAAAAAAAAAAAAACTTGCGGTCAACATTTTGCCTGCACTTCTGGCTCACTTCACTTTGGTAGGCGTTGGTTCATTTTGGTTCAACAGCCACACGGTCGACTGACGCTTCATTTCTGGATCATATTGAAAAATCCAAGATTCATCACCCGTAATGATATCTTAAACGCGCCGAGACGAGCCTGCTACCAATTTTGCTATCATGTCTCGGCACCATTCTACCCGAACCTCCTTCTGACCCTGCGTTAGATTTTACGGTACCAGCGTGAAACTATCTTTCATAACCGAAGATGCCTGTGTAGAATTTCATGCAGTGTGCACACTTCCCGATCCAATCGGCAGTATACATCTATTTATCTTGACATTTTAAACTTTGCTTTTTTTGTGTTTTTTCAAAAACTAATTATGTTTTTTTTTTATTGGATGCTGTATAATGGTAGTAGACCATGGTCTGAACAACGTTTGTTCTAGCAAAACTGTGATTCAAATTTCACGGTGTATGCTGAACCTCTTCATATGTAATTCGCCTATTCTCTTGAATTACATTTTTCACAGCCAGCACTTTTTGTTATGTAACAACCGTCATACCCACTTCCTTCCTTTGTCCGCCAAAATTACTAGACCACCCATAAATTCGTTGAACCAGCGAAAAACAGTCGCTTTAGAAGGGCTTTTTTCTATGAACACCATTCGAAGTCTTTCAAACGATTCTTCTGGTTTTAGTCGACATTTGAAATCGTACAAAATCATTGCGCGAAAATGTTCTCGTTATAAATCCAGTTTTCAGTAAGACAGAGTATTTTGATTTTGCTCGTAAAAAAATGTGGAGGGGATTTCGAATTTGGAATGTTATGTTTTTTTGTAATAAGTAGTCATCGTTTTAATTGACATCAAAACCAGCCAATATTCTACAAGTAGACAAAAACTGTTAGTCACAAAACTTTCTAAGTGACCTCGTAAAATAAGTTAACATAGTTCATAAGTTTACTAACACAATGAGTCCTTGTTACTTGAATAAAGAAAAATATCTGGATGATATTTTTTTTTTGAACGACGTTTTCTAAAAATGAAAAAAAAAACAAAAACCAAATCAAATCAAACTTTATTTGTGAACATAGGGGTACAGAAAGGTCTTAAAAATATACATTTTAGCGTGATCTCACCTAGCTAGATCGATTTATCGCTCCTGAAAGCCCCCTGCATACTAAATTTAATAAGAATTCTTGAAGCCGTTTCCGAGATTCAGATTATATATACATAGGTATATACAAGAATTGCTGGTTTAAAGGTATTATTATTATATTAATACCGCGAATGTGATTTTTTTTACGAAAATCTGATTTTTGTTTTATGTCATTCTACACGTTCAAATAAGTGACACTGCAATTTAATATATTTTTTTTAATGTCACATTCGCGGTATTGGATGCCGAGCGACGATTTGCAGTTGGAATGTATGGGAGAACATGTGTTTCAACTACAATGTTAAGTTTGTTCTTGGGATAAATAAATTCATCTCAACTACGGAACCCTTCATTGTGCGTAGTCCGACACGCACTTGGCCGGTTTTTTATTTTGACAGTTCAACAACATTCATTGCGTTATTTACGTTGTTCAGCAGATTTTTTTTCCAACTTATAAAGCAATGGATTAGCAATCTGTTTCAAATCGAAACGAATTGTGATTGATCGTACATTACGCAATTAGGGTACTAATTTGTACTATTTAAAGATATACACATACCTCCAAGGTCTGGGTTCAGAGCGCGTTTCATACTGTTCATTTCATCCAAAAGTTCTTTAGACTCTAACTTCCACATTCTATAGAACGCTAAAGATTGTGCTGCTTCCTGAAAAAATTAACTAGGTTATTAGTTTCTACATTAAGCACAATAGTACAAGTTTAAGGTTCTGTTTAGCTGCTAGTCATAGTCCCAAAATAAATATTCGGAAGGAAATAATTTTATGGCTGTTGTTATTGACGCATATTATGACTGAATTTTCACGCATTTTTTATGCTCCTGACGTAATCATTTAGAAGTATTTTATCAAACCAACCAAAATACTCATGGATCAAACAATGTGTTTGGAAAAAGACCAAAATATATTATAGAGTGCGTTTCATCAAATAGTTCCTATGTCGTAATGTTGGCTCCCCTGTTGTAGGACGAACACGACTACGCTACGGCGCTACCTAACTGGTCCGTTGTTAAAGAGCCAGCCAGCATTACGGCAAAAGAACTAGGTATTTGATGAAATGCACTATAACTATTATAATTTTGTTACTAGCGTAAAAGTGAACGATACTTTCCAATATCTCAACAAAATCCCTTATTTTCAAAGCGTTACTTTAAACGCAAAGCGACAAACTGACTTCCAAAAAAACAATAAAGATATTTACCTTTTCTTTTCCATTATTGAGCAAGTGCATGGGCGATTCCCTTAAAATGAACAGCAAGCATGCCCCAGCAACTGACGCAGACAGACCAACATACAACATTATATTGTAAGGCAGAAATCCTCCCAGCAAATAGGAAAACAGCATCCCGATTCCATATGAAACCATCATAGAAGCCGTCATGGAACCTCGAATGGAATCTTGGCAGATTTCACTGATGTACACCGTGGCTATTAGGATTGCAGAACTGGCGACCCCAGAAAGGAATACGGCTGCTAGGACTGTTTCTACATTCCTGGTGCACACTAATAGGACCCAGACGAGCTGTAAACATAATAAGTCAAAGTCAAATAATTTATTTCAATTAGGTACATAAGCACTTTTGAATGTCAATATTTACATGAAAATACAATTGATTCTAGTTGCTAATAAAAATGTTTTTCACTACTCATAAAGTCCGTCATTGTAGCGTACCAGAGCGGGAATAAAATAGCATATCTTCCTCTAGGGGAAAACGTTTTTTTTTTAATTTTCGCAGGACTGATAAAAATTAAACTTTAATTTTTGCAACCAACGAGCCTACAAAAACGAAAAAGTCTTTATTCTTATGTAGAACTAGCTTTTTCCCGCGGCTTCGCTCGCGTGGAAGTCGGAAATTATCCCATGAAAACGTACTACCACATACCGGGTATATTATGTTAGGTTATTTTCACCGAGGACTGAAATTAAGTTGCCCGGAAAAAACATGCCGTTAAATAATAGTATTTTTTTTTTTAAATAAAATGATCTATTTAATATTGTATGGATAGTTTTATTTTCTCGCAATCGTAGTGAAAAGTACAGTGTAACACACGGCGCTAAAAACCCATTATAACTCGGTTTCTATTTACTCCCTCGCTAAAGCTCGGGAGTACAACTACCGCGTTATAATGGGATATTTTAGCCCCTCGTATAACAATCTATTATTATTATATCTGCCTATAAAGGACAAACTCTTCAATTAATACGAAAATTGTCATAGTGAGAATCAAATAAGATTTAACATAAAAATAAAGCAGCTTTGTGAGATGCAAAAGCTAGAAATAGGCATAAATAGAATACGTAAAAAGATTTATTTAAACAAAAGGCCAATTATTTGGTTTTTAATATACAAAGATTCTAAGAGAAGGACCAGCAAGAAACTAAGACAAAATTCATCACTAACTTACTAAAGACCCAATGAAAGAAAGATTTACTTACAACTAAACCCAAGGCATTCAGAATAGAGCAATATCTTCGCCCAAACTTCTCCAACATAAAACCAACGGTAGGTATGGACAGAAGAGCTCCTATTGAAGACAAGCTGCCGAAAAGTGAAATCTCTGTGTCTATCATCGGCCTGTTCAGCGTTGTGTTTGTCGTTTGGAACATGGAAATGGTGAAGGCTGGCCACGCGAAGATCATACCCATATTTATACCCATGGTGCTTACTGTGAACAAAAGTGTGGGTTATTTAAATAATAACAATACATTATTTATTTCACCAAAAACCCCTAAACGATATCCTTATGACTAAAACATAATAATAACAAAATTAACAATTTAATAAGTAACAAAATTAATAATTCTAACAATAAAATAAAAGCTGTGTGGCAGGTAATTAACAAAGAAACTGGAAACACAAAACAGCGAGATCAGAATTAATTGTCATTAAAAATTGATAATGTAACCATTTCAGATAAGTTAAAAGTTGCTGAGACACTAGAAAACTTCTTTACCAATATCCCAATAGAGGTTACGAAATCTCTCCCCTCATCATCTATACTAGCTAAATCTCTTTTAAAAGAACACTTCAGTAGAGACATTCCAAATTTTGAATTTAAGCCCATTTCAATTGTCACAATTAAAAAAGCATTTACAAGTCTTAATATAAAAAACACTGAAGACTTATGGGGGATTTCCGTTAAGGTTCTTCAAGATATCATTGACACAATTGCCCCTGTCCTAACAGGCATATTTAATCAATGTTTAGATAGCGGTACGTTTCCTGATTTAATGCATAGTAAAGTAGTACCAATTTTCAAATCGGGTAGTAAGAGTGATCCCTCTAATTATAGACCAATATCTGTGCTACCAGCATTGAGTAAAATATATGAAAAAATCATGCTAGACCAGATGTTGGCACATTTTAATTCTAATGGGATTTTACATAGTCACCAGTTTGGTTTCACGAAAGGTAGGTCGACGACTGACGCAGGAGTTAAACTCATCAGTCACATTTTGGAATCCTGGGAGAAGTCCCAGGATGCAATTGGCATTTTCTGTGACCTCTCAAAGGCGTTTGACTGCGTCGACCACAATACACTGATCTGTAAATTACACCACTACGGAATTCGTGGACAAGCTGCTGATCTTGTTCTTTCCTATCTATCAAACAGGCAGCAAAAAGTAAATGTTAATGGGGCGATGTCTTCGGGGTCTCTAGTGAAAATGGGCGTGCCTCAAGGTTCAATTCTCGGCCCTTTCTTATTTCTAGTTTATATAAATGATCTTCCTTACATGATGACTAACTTATCAGATATAATTCTATTTGCTGACGACACTTCTCTTATATTTAAAATAGACAGGAAAGATACAGATGTATTACATGTCAACGATAGTCTGGCTGTACTTTCAAAATGGTTCGCAGCTAATAATCTTTTACTTAATGCGAACAAAACGAAATGTATTAGGTTCTCATTACCAAATGTACCTCAAGTAGGTCTAAATCTAAAACTTGATGGCAAAAAACTAGATGCAATAACGGAAACTATATTCTTAGGAATTACTTTAGATTCAAAATTACAATGGGGCGCCCATATTAGAACTCTTTCAGGTAGATTAAGTTCAGCTGCATATGCAGTAAGAAAAATAAGGCAGTTGACTGATATAGCCACAGCTAGGTTAGTATACTTTGCTTATTTCCACAGTATTATGTCTTATGGCGTCCTGCTGTGGGGATCGGCAGCTGACGTAGATTCAATTTTCATTTTACAAAAGAGGGCAATCCGCGCGATCTATAAAATGGGCCCTCGCGAGTCCCTTAGAGACAAATTCAAAGAAATTGATATACTGACTTTGCCTTCACTTTATATCTTAGAAAGTATTATGTATGTTCGCAAAAACTTAGGACTTTTCAAAATAAGAAGCGATTTCCATAATATAAATACACGTAGTCGACATGAAATTGTGATACCCAAATTTAGATTAACTAAAACAAGCAAGTCATTTCTTATAAACAGTATCCGCTTTTATAACAAGTTGCCAAAGTCTGTGACAGAACTTAGCGATGGGAAGTTCAAAACCCACATCAAACGTGTCCTTATCAAGAATTCATATTATAAAATTAAAGACTACGTTGAAGACAAGGAAATTTGGCAATAATTCCTTCTGCACATGTGGCTTCCCTGGTACCTCATTAACGGCATAAATAAGTAAGAGTCTATTAACTGCTCCCAAATTACCATGTTTATTTAAATCTTTATTTTTATTTATTTTTACATTCGCCCTTGACATATTTACTATTCTATTATTTGACATTATATACTTTTTTTTGTGGCTTTTGTGGACATGATAATTATTCAGATTGATTACAGTTGTAATAGCAATCATATAATTGCGTTTTATTTAAAATAGGTTTTTTACTTTTTTTAATTAATTTTTTTTTTTGTATAGAATCTTTTCTACATATTTTGTGAATGTGAGAACGCTGTAGGCTTAGTGGATTGTAGACCTGTTGACCATTTTCTATTTTGTTAAGTACTTGGTACTTATTGAAAGACCTACACTGTCCTCCCATACCTAGAAACACTGTTATTTGAAAGTATTGTAAAAGCCAATTATTTTTAAAAGAGTAACCGTGGAGTTTCTTGCCGACTCTTCTCCATAGGAAACGACCAATTGGAACCGTGCACCTAGCTTCTGACGTTTCATAAGTGCCCATGTAGGTTTATGTGAAATAAAATGCAGTTAATAGACTCTTACTTATTTATGCCGTTAATGAGGTACCAGGGAAGCCACATGTGCAGAAGGAATTATTGCCAAATTTCCTTGTCTTCAACGTAGTCTTTAATTTTATTTATCAAGAATTCATATTATAAAATTAAAGACTACGTTGAAGACAAGGAAATTTGGCAATAATTCCTTCTGCACATGTGGCTTCCCTGGTACCTCATTAACGGCATAAATAAGTAAGAGTCTATTAACTGCTCCCAAATTACCATGTTTATTTAAATCTTTATTTTTATTTATTTTTACATTTGCCCTTGACATATTTACTATTCTATTATTTGACATTACATACTTTTTTTTGTGGCTTTTGTGGACATGATAATTATTCAGATTGATTACAGTTGTAATAGCAATCATATAATTGCGTTTTATTTAAAATAGGTTTTTTACTTTTTTTAATTAATTTTTTTTTTTTGTATAGATTCTTTTCTTCATATTTTGTGAATGTGAGAACGCTGTAGGCTTAGTGGATTGTAGACCTGTTGACCATTTTCTATTTTGTTAAGTACTTGGTACTTATTGAAAGACCTACACTGTCCTCCCATACCTAGAAACACTGTTATTTGAAAGTATTGTAAAAGCCAATTATTTTTAAAAGAGTAACCGTGGAGTTTCTTGCCGACTCTTCTCCATAGGAAACGACCAATTGGAACCGTGCACCTAGCTTCTGACGTTTCATAAGTGCCCATGTAGGTTTATGTGAAATAAAATATTTTGTTTTTTTTTTTTTTTAATAAAAAGGCTTACTACAAAGATCAATATGTAAATACTCTTGACTCCTAAACTAGTGTAGGTTCCTGTGACTTGGGAGTCAGTGATTCTCTGTAGCAACAAAACCATATTTACAATTTGAGTTATTCTATCTTATAAAGGGGCTAAAGACGGATAAGCAATCCTAGTATGGAATAAGCAAAAAGCTTAGTATTGTTGTCGTCACGTAAAAAGAACGCTGAGCGACAGTGCAGCAGATGTGTATGCGCACGGGTATAGTCGTGTCATAGAGTACTAGGGTTTTGTTTTATAATATAGAGTGTAATTGTTTTATTGTAGAATCATAATAGGCACTTTAGTAGCTACTCAGTACTTTGGAATAGGCTGGAATCGATAAATCACTCAGTGCGCAGGTAAACGACCAGCGTTCTTATTACGTGACGGAACCAGTATAGTCAACAATGTGAGCGTATTTTGGATAAACAAATATTAACAAAGGTTTAGTTAACTTATCAATAATAATAGTATCCTCGGCGGACAATCTCCACGGAGATTTGCTAAGTAAGTTTGTGCGCAAACACAGGTGCAAGAGATAGAACAGTAATCCGACACAACCGGGGTGAGATCAGGCGTAGGACCAACGGCTTTACTTGTTTTCAAAGGTGTCACAATACCAACTTCCAAATTCCGGGCTGCTGCTGAGAAATGCCTAGTGGAAAAACCCAGTAATACTTTGCCCGGTCTAGGAATCGGACCCAGGATCCCACGTTCAGCAGTGGTATTTGCGACTACAACAATAACGGGCAATAATGTAAGGGAATTGCCAGTATGTAGAGTTTTACGAAAGCTGGTGATTTAACTTCACTTTTCTAATCCTACAATGATCAAGCTAAGGGTACTTCTACCACGATAGGCGCGGGCTTGCGGATGGTGAGCAATGGGTAGCTCGCCATCCGATAAGGACTGGGACCCGGGTCGATGGCGCGTTGTGCTCCACGCGCGACGCAAAGAGATGTCAGCACAACTGACGGGGTCCGCTAGGGCCGATGCCTGCTAGGGTCGCGGGAAAGTCTGAAAAGGATACTGTGGCCCCTGGCAATACACAGGCAACTGAAGGAACACGGTTGGGTTTTAGTCAGTATGAGTGACACGCCCTCCCACCCGGGAGAAGGTATTTGATAATTTCCTACAAAAAAATGGGTATTCTTCTAAAAGAGACAAAACACTTTAATGATAACCACGGAAGAGAAATAAACACGTTGTAAAGTTTACAATTAACTCTTACGTATGTGATTACAATAAATTTAATTTTATCTGTAGTAGATAACTTAGCACATGTACTAATTATTGTAAGTTAAATAAATATTGCGATTTAATGTGGAAGATGTACTTCGTAGATAGATAGAATATTCTTTATTATGTACACCATAACAATTTCAGACATTAATTTAGAAATTAATGAAAACATAAAATGTTTTCTTTTTTTACCGCTACAGCTAAGCACAACGTATTTTTATACAAAAAGTGTAGTACGGCCCGCCCGGTATTAAAATGAAATTAATATCTACCAATTCGTAGGTCTAACGGTCCCTTGGAACTCTAAAAAGTCAAGCTTTAAAGTCAAGGCAATAAAAAAAAATACATCGCAAATAAATCAAAACCTCAAAACCCATAGGGTTAATTTGTAGTTTTATTACATAAAAAAATTTTTTGCGATTAACCACGTCGACGAGTTGAGTGACGTATATCGACGTATGGAAGGACATGTTTTTCAAATACAATGCTAAGTTTGTTCTTGGGATAAATTCTTCCCAACTATGTGTCCCTTTATTGTGCGTGGTCCGACACGCACTTGCCCGTTTTTTTTATAAATACTTAATTTAGTATCGATAAATAGTACCTACTCACTTCTCATGCATGTGACTAAAAGAGTGATGAATTTAAATGTTGATGGAGGGAGCGAGAGAGGAAGGCCAAAGAAAAGATGGATGGATTGTGTGAGGAATGATATGAAAGAGAAGGGAGTGACTGATAGTGTTACGGTTGACAGGGGAGAGTGGAAAAATAAAACGTGGTGCGCCAACCCCACGTAACATGGGACAAGGGCAGGAAGATGATGATGAATTTAGTTTCTAAAAACTTTTTACAAAAAAAAAAAAAACAAATGACTCCCAAAAAAAAAAAAAAACAAACTGAAAAATAACATTAATTTCGGAAGCCGGTGTCTGGTTCTGTGTTGGTAGTTTAGTTGGTTGTTTTTTTTTTTTGTAAAATGTTTTTATTTTTCACTTTTTAGTTGTGGTAGCTGCCCCACACAAATTCGAATAATACTACCTGATAAGTAAATAACAGTGATAGGAACTATAACATCATCCACATAGACTAAGAGGTAAAAATACGTTTTATTGAAGCTAACTCAAAAACTGCCTAAACAAAGTTAATAAAATTTATACAGGACCAACTTCTGAGGTGCAACATACCATACAAAAAAAAAACATGAAAATCAATTTATAATTGGCGGAGTAATCGCGTAATAAACATAATTATATAAAAAAAATAAATGTGTGCGGTCGTGGGACCCCAGTCAGGGACGCAGTTCCTTTTCACGTATGATTTAAAACTTAAACAATATTTTTGCAGCCGGATTTATATTTGACCTCACTGTCGACTTTAGCACCAAAAGCAGAAAATTATTTACAAACCCTATCCTTTTTTTTTTTGTGTGGCAAATTATCAAATAACTTCTCTCGCTCTGGGCGGAGCGGGAGGGCGTGTCAGACTCTTACTGACTAAAACCCACCCGTGTTCTTTCGGTTGCCCTGTTGCCGGGGTCCACGATTTCCCTATCGGTTTTCTTCGAACCTCCGGCAGGCATTGGCCCTAGCGGACCTCGTCAATTCTGCTGACATCTCTTTGAGGCGCGCGTGGAACACAACGCGCCGTCAACCCGGGCCTGGTCCTTATCGGACGGCGAGCTACACAACCGCTATCCTGGATTTACATTTTAATGTCAGTATTGGCTTTGACACCCTCGAAAACTATGAAAATGACACACATGACGAAAGATGAAAAAGAAATCGCTGTCGCTATCTTGAATTTTCATTTTGACCAAATTCATACTTTCGCACTTTTCTCCCTCCGGCATGTAGTGTACTCGGGCCGATGTGTACAATTTTATCCCACGACACTGTAATCAATTCACTTTCCTCTTTTCTTTCGTTTTTTTCTACCGGCTTTCTTTCTTTTTTAATTAAAATAACACTTTTTAGCGGGACGATTTCTAAAAGTTTACAAGCCGTGTTAAAGAACTTCGTTCCAAAAAAACATACAATCGAATTGACAACCTCCTCCTTCTTGAAATCGGTTAAAAATAGTACTCACTTATCGCCGTGCCAAGAAACTGGTATAGCACACTCATCTTGAAAACTTAAAATAAACTATCACAACTTTAAAAATATCAGATCTTTTTTTTTTCTGACTTCCAGACGTTTTCAATACTGGTCCATGGGTTCAACTGGCCGATAAATAAAAGATTTTTTAGTTATATCATCTGTTATCAGGGGTAATAATGATATAATGTACTAGGCAAACATAAATACAATGAACGTGGATTAGGTAATTAAGGTGATACGCATCATCGTGATTTGTGACGAGAATGGTTCATAAATTTAGATTATTGTGCAGATTAGCTACGAAATTCTATTTAGACATTTTCCTGTTGTGGTTTTAATTTACCTTATGCTGGGGCCGCATCTGCATCTATCGCGACAAAGCAATGCGTGCCGAAGCTTCGTATGTTTTGCTCGCAAAAAATTTATCGCGTTGGTGATCACATTATCAGCTTCATGACCAACGCTAGTCCGACCACGCGCCATGTTTATTATGTAGGTACTGTCACCCGGGCGATAAATGCTACGCAGCCCGAACTATCGCGACGATAACCGATAATGGTTGGCCACATCTGCGTGTATCGTATCACTGTGCGAAGCTTCGTCACGATAGACGCAGATGCGGCCCCAGCATTATGATGTGGCTTTAACCTGACGCATACATAATCTTTTTACAACACATGAGAGTCAAATGGAATTAGTTAAAATCATATTGACAGTTAATCGTGAAAAGATCCTACAAAAAACCAAAATAGTCGACATAGCCCACAGAATTAGCCAGCGAATTGACAACGGATCGGCTATAGTAGACGTAGAACCAAAGACCGTTGGGGTGTCCTTGAGTAAATACCGCGAATTGGTAAACATAAGGTGGAGGAGGCTAGGTGGAGCGATCATCTTCGCAAGGTGGCTGGTAGATTAGAATACCCGGGGATCAAGTTAAATCAAGTAAAAGTACTGATACTAATTGGAGACTTAAAACAAAAAGATTAATAAAAATCTGCAATCATTGTACCGATAATCGTTACGGTTCATGGCGTAATAGCGGAGAGCCTCGACCAACACCTCAGGAGGCTCTCATTACGCGAATAGGTCAAGGGCATGATTCAGAAAGCAGTACTCTTAGACACGGCACGCATAGTGAAGAGGTTCCTCTCTCTAGAGCCCTGACCACCGGCAGCTTGGAACCTGTTCCTAATGCCGATGGGCCACTATTTTTTATATTTATTAATGATTTTTATAAAAATATTTAAAATAGAATATGTAAGAAAAAAAAACGGAATAATAATTTATCTTTATTTCAGACACAGTCCTTAAATTGTTATAAAGAGGGCATTAGTCGGGTTGTTAGTTAATACACACAAAAATAAAAAAAGGTGTTAGTAAACAAAACAAGTTATACAATTATTACTTAGTTTAGTCTGTTTCCTATTCATGTGCAGGTGCACACCTGCCCAACAAACAGTAAAACGACTATAAATTGTGCACGTTCTGAGGACAGTGTTGGTGCTATCACGGATCCTTCTTATCATCGATGCAGTTCTTTTCCTTATGATGGCGAAGAATTCATCGATGGATGCATCCGCAAACATTTTGGAAGCCCTGCAGTTGTAATATTAACTATTTTTTTAGCGTTAAACATTGTTGGCGGCGAAATGTGGGTGGAAAACAGTTCATCTCCGTCTTCTGCTTCGGGGAATACCTCGTGATGTTATACATACATACAATTGAATACACATAAATACTTTTAACCTAAATCCCATAGTATTGGTACACTTCCATTGCGATTTGTTCAAAGTTGCCACACAGTTTGATTTAGACTTGCTGATTCGAAGATAAATATCTTCGTGAGTTAATTCCGTTAGTAAAGCCACGACTTTGATCTTATAATCGAGACACGTTACTTCTAGTATGTTTGGTCTGTTCATATCCTGTTCCTACGACCCTAAACAAGACCGAACACATTGTCATTTTGATATTTGTTTTGCCGTTATGTATCATTGCATTCTCCGTTCATGCAAATTTGCTGCGATCACCAATATTTTCGTGGTAAATTCCTTGTCCTTTCCACGTTTTTCTGATTAGAAAATGATGATAATGTATGATGCCTTTGTAACAATATGAAAACTGCAAGAAAAATCACGCTATAAAAAAGCATGAAGCATGATTAAGTACAAAAAGTAGGTACTACGGTAGACAAAACTTATTTTATCAATGCTCCGCATTAATTTGCACAAAAATTGTCAGTTAGATGTATGTTTTTGCATCTATTAATATGAAATATTTAACAAAATCTGCGAAGTTTTGATCATTACAGCAAGGGTTATCCAAAAAAATATTGAAATCACGTAAATAAAATGTTCTTAAACAAAAATATGTACTTAATGACACGTCCTTAGATAAACCAGTATCATGCGACTTAAAAATTGTCACTTTGCTAATAAACTGTCTCGTCATTCACAACGAAAATAAGGAAAAACTACGTGAACTTATTGGAGTTTTTAATTTATTTTATACTTTAAGTTTACAAATATACAGAGGCGGTCATATTGCCACAGGCATTTTCTACCAGTCAACATTTGGGTGATGCAGAGGCAAAAAGTGATAGGTGCAATTAAGAAAAATTGAGGAGTCGTTTTTTCTTTATTTAATTTCAATTCCATAACTGAAACAGAACTGAGTTAGGAAGATTTTTTTTCCTAAAAGATGTAAAAGGGTTTTTCCCAGATTATTCTCTTGAAACCAACCACTTATCCAGGTCTAAGTTGGTAAGAGAAAATCAACTGATACTTTTCTAAGTTTACATTCGAAATCCATGCACGCAAAATTGCTGACTGAGCTTGGTATAAAACATACAAATAAATAGAAGGTATTAAATGTTGACTTCATTTTATACGCCCATTCATAATTTCTGATACTATTATTGCCAGTCATGACGAATCTCAATTTTCGGTTATCTCTCTATCTCCGAATACAATGAAATAATTTCTATGAAGCTGTCTGTTTGTGTGTCACATAAAGCTTTGAAACTGCCTGACGGATATTGATGCGATTTTGAACATAATTTAGATAATAATTATATTATTTTGTTGAGGTTTAGAACCTTCACCATCATCAGTTTACAGCCGCATAATCAGACTATAAAGTTCCCACTGCTGGGACACAGGTCTCTCTGTGAGAGAGAGTGGGCCCTACTGGGCCAATTGGCCCAGTGCTGGTTGGTAGATGTCACATGTCATCGGATTGTTTTTTCTGGTTCTGCGACTTGCCTGTTTCTTTACGATGTTTATCTTGACCGTTTTTGAAACCAGTGGTGAAAGTGCTAGCCTGTGTTCGAACCCGACAGGTAAGTCGGAGCCGTTACCACTGGGCCACCAGTAATCTCACCATCTGCTGGTCACCATCATAATCTTAGCCTAAAATCACTAATTGCTGGGTATAGTCCTCCATTCAGCGGGCAGGTTGTAGACGCGGCTCCGGACGCGGACACCTCCAGACGGATAGATATGTATTTAGAATCTGTCAGTGTCCAGTGTCCGCGGCTCGTCCGCAATCTGTCCGTTCCGGTATGATTGATCCTTGACTGAAATTAGTGCATAGTTGATAGTTTTAAGGTTAATTTTGCTAGATTTTGTGTACCTGTTAACAAGCGCTTCTCGCCATCAAACTGGAAAGTTTGGCGAGTAACACTGTAGATACAACAAATAATGTACCTATGTTTGAGAATAATAAAACAATAATTAAAAAAAAACATTCTTAGAAATCGCTAGTTGAAAAGTACACGATCGCCCAGAAAAAGCCGGGACATGAAGCTAGTATATTAATAGATACTGCTATATCTGTTTTTATTTGATTTGACTAAAGCTGTTTGATTACTAACATACGCAATTTTCTTTAGGATTTCTCCTGATAACTTATATCTGCATTTTCTATACTCGGTTATCAGTTTGGTTTCGGTTACAAATTATATATATTATAGTACATTATTGCAAAGGCCGGGAAATAGGCAATTGCAGGTTGAGTATGAGTTTGAAGGCCGAGCCGTAGTCCGCCGAGGCATTATATAGTGCTTTTCTCAAAAGAATGCAGGGAAATAAAAGTAGTTAAATTTCCATAATTTTTAAAGTTAATGCCGTTTTTAACATGAACTGTACATTTCAGCATGGAATAAATTGCCCATAATGTAGATGGCTTTTTAGTTTTAGTAATCTCATTAAAATACGCCAAAAATACACAGTTTGTAGAAAATGTTCACTTTATTCTCGTTTTTCCAAATCATAAAATTTTTCATATAGTTTCATGTATTTTTCTTTTGACTTCGCTGGGAGCAGGATTTCCATTGCTAATTTGGCTTCTGATCTTACATCTGGTGGAGTACAATCAATCTCCATTTCACTCTTTGAACCGTTGGAACTCATTTGAATTATCTATTATATAAGTAAATAAAAAATCAAGACGAATTTTCAGCTTTACCGCCAATTTTCTATTTATCATCTGTGCCGAAAGGCAAACGCATGTAAGGCTATACAGCCACGTTAACGCAATTTGTAGCAAAGAGAACTTTGGTATGCCAAGAATGATAAAAGAGATCCAATCAAAGAGTATTTAATAACCCCAGCACGCCATTTCATACAACATTGCTGGAGCGTTGTAATGTTCCAAATTCAAAAAACGCGCCTGCAATGAATTTGATTTTCTTTGACCGTAAATTCGATACTTTACTCAAAAATGCATGTAATGTGGTCAACCGGTTTGACAACCTTGTTTGAGCAAAGTCGACCTTGCCGTTCTATTTCAAGGAGCGGCCGGCAAAGTTTTGCTGGTCGCTCTAACAGGCCGGCAAAACATTGCCGGCCGCTATTTTGACGTTTCAACGTTTTAAAAAATCGAATGCAAAAAGATTTTATTTAAAACACAGCTGTTTGTATTTGTAGAGATAGGTACAAAAAGATTTTATTCCATATTTGGCTGTATAGTTCCAACTACCATTGTTAAAAAAAAAAACATAGAAGTAACAAAAGCGCAGTTCAGTGAAAATTTTTATTTTTATTTAGTGACTTTTTTGCTAAAAATGAGCTCTCAAAGCGAAAATTCTTCAGATTTAATGTGTTTAACACCGCTAGACATTAAAGATGAAGCTAAATTAGTGGTTGAATAATACCGCGAAACTCAAAGGAAAAATATAAGCTTGCATATGAATTTATGCAGTGGAAAATCAGTAGAAAATCTAAATCTTTATCCGAAAATGTTTTTCTT
Source organism: Agrochola litura (assembly GCA_949152395.1). NCBI lineage: Eukaryota > Metazoa > Arthropoda > Insecta > Lepidoptera > Noctuidae > Agrochola > Agrochola litura. Next base: position 21,269,168 of record OX424501.1, read on the forward strand.
GCGTATTTCAATGATCTTTCCAACAAAATGAAGATACTTGCATTTTTGAGTAAAGCACTATACAAGCCTTGGCCTACCATGACTGCTTCGCTGGTCACGCTATGATTGCCTCGAGCTAGCCTAGCTACGCTTTAGGCCTTCCAGCTTGGCCATCATTGCAGCCCTTGCTGTCCTCGCTGTAAAGGCCTCGACCTACGGCCTCGGCCTTTATCTCAGCTCGTCCATCAAGTGCTGCACGCTGACCGCGCTGTGTCGGCCTGTCGGCTATCATCAGCGCGACCAGCAAAGTAGTCATTATAGACCGCGGCAGTAATGTACTATTGCGTGTTCTTTGTTCGAAAATAATGACAATATTTCCATGCATGTTTGAGAAAAATCACTTTTCATATCGATTCTTGAAAGGCAAAATTGACTAAGCGACATGGGAATCCCATGTCGCTTAGTCAATTTTGCCTTTCAAGCGTCGATATCATTACGCCTGTATTCCTACTATATTATTACGCTTATACCTGATAAGCAGAGTTGTACCATAGTACACCCATATTTCGTCAGTTATATTTAAGTCCCATAAACCTAATAGGGAGCGGCCTATTGCCATCAACCGGGCACAAATTCAGATTCCGGGCTGCTACTGAGAAATTAAAATTGGAAAACCCAATAACACTTACTCACTTACTTAGTACAGTCCTACATGTCTTGGTGCAAACAATGGCAGCAGCGTGGATGAGATGAAACGGCGTATGGTTTTGCCTAGAAGAGCAATGGACAAACTAAAAAAAATATAGAGGAGTCGCAACATAACTAAGGCCATTAAAATCAGGCTCGTCCGTACACTTGTATTCCCATATTTCTGTTACAAGCACTGTAAAAAGAAAAAAGTAGATGCTCTCGAAATGTGATGCTGGAGAAGAATGCTTTGGGTATCATGGACAGAATTCCGCTACTCCAAGAACTCGGTATCAAACAGCGTCTATCAGCACTAGTATATTCTCGAATACTAAAGCTTTTTGGTCATGTCTCTAGGCGGAATGACTCCATAGAGCGTCTAGTGGTGCAGAGCAGAGTGGAAGGTAATAGGCCACGCGGGAGGTCACCTATGAGGTGGACCGATCAAATAAAATCCGCGGTTGGAGGCCCTGTTATTGAATGTGCCAGACTGTCATGTAACAGAACAAGATGGAGGGAGAACGTGAAGCGGGCAACGACTACATCTGCGATTGGACACAGTTCATTGTGACTACGACCCCTCTGTCAAGAGCGAAACGAAGAAGAAGAAGAGGAGACTTAGCCAGGCAATTTTTTTTCCGGTGAAATCTACCGAGGCCTTTCACGATTCACAGCTGCGGACCTTTCAACCAAGTTGCCCAAGTTTACACGCTACAATGCCTGATTTTCCACATACAACATCCAACCTGAACGAAGTGCCAGTACGAATCTGTATGGCTATAAGAGTTGTTGGGGAGGGCCAAAGAAACGATGGATTAAGTGTGTGGAAGATGATATGGATAGAATTTTGACATGATTGTCGTTGAGATGAGACTTGAATTTGAACGAGTTGTAACTACGAGAATCGGTCTCTGGATTACCTCGTCAATCGAATTATGGTTACATTTGATTAAGTGAAGTATAGTACAACACAGCATCGGCAAAATTCGTAAAACCGATCACCATCCTAACTGAGTGCGCCTTCAAAATCATCAATCTTTATTACTACTTTAGGTGAAAATGATCTTTATGCAAACGCAATAACTTGTAAAGTCATATAACGTTGTAAAATAGAAATAAATGAATGCAAATTTTCAAATTCATGCTACATCTAAGTTGTGTCGACAAATCAAACACTGACGGACACAAAGTTTATGTAACTATAATTGTATTCATAAACGATGCCTTAAAACCGTAATAAAATTGTTTAAATTGTTAATAAAAGGAGATAAAATCTGTCGCGAAAAATGTTTGATGATAACAAAATTGTATCACGTAATAAAACGCGACGTACGTAGTAAACCGAGACTTTAATAAAAACCCAAAATATTTATTGCTTACATGACGTAAACAAATTTTAATGCTTTTATAGTACATTACTGACGCGGCCTGCAACAGTGAAAATGTGGGCCGACGTAAAGCACATACACACATACGTGAGTCCATCAATGCCTGGTTGTGGCCAAGGTCTGTATATTACTTTTCTCAAATAATACGCGGAAATTAAAACTAAGTAAATTATTTTATAAATTCCAGAATCAATGACGAACAAAGAAAATTTTTCTCGCGCCTATATGTTCATTTGTTTCTTCTTTATTTTAAACAGATCTATTTGCTAACCCAGTTCGAAATTTAAATAAAATCTTTGATAAGTTACCTCCTTGGTTGCTGTGTAAAAAGTTCGTTCTATTTTTAATTAGACGACAGATATGTGTTTTCATAGTAATTTAATCGGCCGCTAAACATGATAGATATGAATTTTCATACAAACATTGCCGGCCGGGCGCTCGCATGTATATGACCTGTACAGCATTTATCTCGAAGAAGATTGTCAAAACAATAATCGAATTTCCAAGCATGTTTGAGAAAAATATCTTTTTCCCTTTCTTGCGAGGGAAAATCTTAATGGATATTTTTCGCGTAGATATTATAATGATTAAATTGTTCTTTTATAAGGAGTGTATGTTTGCTTTGTTTGTTTCTACATGTCTCCGGTATTTTAAACCGGCATTATCTCTGCTGCTCTCTGCTCCTTGTGAAATAAACTTTGTGTTCAAACAAAGTGTAGATAGTTATAAATTCATTTGTTATTCGACATTCTGTGTTTTTGAGAAATTGTTACGTATGCGATTCGACGCTACTTTTCTGCTCTAAACAATATTTTCTGATCCAATGGCTGTGACTTTCAAGCCGCTCTATATTTTAAGTTTACTAAGATTTATATAAGCAAACATAAATGTTATTTAAGTTTCTTTCACTGCACTACCAGGACAACAAAAATCAACAAAACTACCCTTAAAACTTTCACCACACGAGCACACAAAGCGATACAACTACCAAAACGTGATTAACGTTCCTTTAGTCTCTGCATGCCTGGTACCCGATATGTAATGTTTGGTTAACTTTAATTGGTTTAGTTTAACCGGCACGGGATCAGATTGTAATAGTTTACAATCCCTTAGCTGTTAAAAGTTATTCAGTTAACGGTTTTGATAATAAACTGTGTGGGAAAGATAAAATTAACTTCGAGAGTTTCTTAGGTGTAACAACGGTGCTATGTAATGTTTAACTGAGCTTTTGGAAATATTCTGAAGGATTTTTATTGGTACATCAATCGTTCGTAAATGATGACTATTTCTTCAAAATTATGGTTTAATAGTGTCAGTTTTAAAATAAATAGTAAGAAACTTTTTAAAGTTTTGGTAAAGCCTACTAATCTTTTGGGTGTTTTAAATTCAAACTTTACATAAAATTCAGTTTGGAACTAAAATTAATTAATGAAAAAATTTTAATGTACCATCTCCTGATTTGATTACCTCTGCAATCGTAAGATCTGTTAACAGTTGCTATATGAAAATCTTTTTGCTAAACAAATGCCTGCGAGAAAAATTGAAAAATTTCGCAACAAAGTAGTGCACTCATTTGAATGCTTTAAACGTTCTTATTTATTTGAGACGTCACTCCTGTTTTACTGAAGAGTTGGCAAAAGAGTTGCTTGCTCAACTTTGTTAGGATTTCCTGTCCGTCTAACCAGTTGTCACCAAAAACCTGTACATGGATCTTTTGGCGCGTGGCCTAAATGGGAACTAAGGCCGCCATCTTGTTTTTTCAATACATTTCACAAAACAATTTCACAAATGCCAACCAACAGCGCCTCACTGACAACATCATCTGAGCTCCAAAAGGTCCTTGACGCACTGGAATTGTTGTGTTGAGAACATTATTTGTATATTAAATAAAATAGTGGTCTAAGATCCGTAGAGGAATGACCTTCACTCATCTGTTTAATTAATGAAAAGTATTTTATATCTACTATGTTAAAAAATGTATCGCGAGTGGGTTGGCTAAAAAATTCCTGGCCAAAATTCAAACATGACTTTCTTTCAAAAATTGCACTCATTCGTTTAACCATTAATTCGTTTTAGTAATAAATGTTTCTCTTAAAAAGCACTATCCGCTGATATATCACTCATGATTATTGGGCGCCAAGAACATTCCTAAACTTAGGTGGCCAAGTAGTCACCTATTTAGGTCATTAACTCTGAATTGACTAACAATTGGTAAAAGTCGAGTTAGTAGCAAAGGTTCTCCTTGAAAAGCTCATTAAAAAAAGTCATTTTTGAATTTTAAATTAATAGTTCTGGCCAGGAATTTCTTAGCCAACCCACTAGCGATGTAATGGTAATTTTTTTGTATCAGGATTTTTTTTTTTTTCTGTTATGTTTATGTTGAATAAGATCTGTGTTTTCTAACATACTATATTGAATTTAAAATACTTTTCATCCATTAAACAGATGCACCCATCTGTTTAAAGGTCGTTCCTCTGCGGATTCAATGCTATAGGTTCTCAAAGTTTGAAACAACAATTAGTAAAGAACAGTTTTAGATCAGTCGGGCCCGGGGGCTCTGTATTGTGGTTTTTCAATTTAGCCTCGAGCTTTTGATGCCAAGAAGTGCTGGCATTCTTAGATAATGAATTAATAAATAAAACAAACGGGTTATTCAATTAAAATCGTTAATCAGCTAAATACTTGTGGGAAGTAGGTTACTACTGCCTAAAGGCGAATGATTAGCAATTCATAGGTATATTTACACCAAGCTTAGTTCGTGTTAAGAGTCTTAACATCAATGTTTAACATGGGTTTGAGCACTTTCGCTTTAACGCTCTCTAAGTACGTATAGAATGTGCCTTAAAATAGTCGTCAGTGATCCTCTTCTAATGGTTGTCAATGGCGTTACCACAATCATCACTAGAATAAATATATTTCTGGTTACCTTAGACTGTTAGTTTCCTAACAAGTTATAAAAAAAAAACTTTACAAAAAAAAATCAACCGACTTCCAAAAAAAACACTACAAAGTGAAAAATAACTTTAATTTCGGAAGTCGGTGTCTTGAATTTTCGTTTTTTGCCACCGACTTCTGAAATTAATGTTATGTTTCACTTTGTAGTGTTTTTTTTGGAAGTCGGTTGATTTTTTTTTGTAAAGTTTTTTATTTGTAGTTTTTATTAGTATGTTTTCTCTTTGTAGTGTTTTTTTTTAAGTCGACAGTTTTATTTTTTTGTAAAAAGTTTTTTTACAAAAAAAACCCCAGATAAATTTGAATCCCACTACCTGCTATGTAAATAACACTGACTGGAACTTAACATATCATCCACATACTAAGTGGGAAAAAATACGTATTATTGAAGCTAACTCAAGAAATACCAAAGCAAAGTAAAAATAAAATATATAGGATCACCTCTGAAGTATGAGCTACCAAACAAAAACAAGAATCATTAAAATCAATTCATAATTGACGGAGTAATCGCGTAACAAACATACAGTTGAATTGAGAAAGTCCTCCTTTTGGAAGTCGGTTAAAAAAATAAGATGAACTGAACTGATATTCAAACTCTGAACCTCACGCTCAGCAGCCACGCATAACCGCAGACCGTGAGACTTGTCTTATCTTAGATTTTTCTTAATGAAATAACTTCACAACTCACCTTGTCCGAACTGGATACCAGGAAAATAAATCCCGTTATGCGATAACAGCTTCGTACTGTAAACATAAATTGAATACTTTCGCACTGCTACTATATCAACAACTGCCGCGTTGACTGCCCCGTTGGTGTCGTGGTCACAAGCGCGACTGCTGATCGTGGGGTCCTGGGTTCGATTTCCGGGTCGGGCAAAGTGTTATTGGGTTTTTCCATTAGGAATTTCTTAGTAATAGCCCGGAGTTTGGAAGTGGGCGGTGTGATATCCCCGTGCCTTGGAAAAAATGTTAAGCTGTTGGTACGATGCCTTATCTCTCTCCGGTTGTGTCGGATTGCCGTCCCATCGGACTATGAGAGTGAGGGAAGAGAGAGTGCACCTGTGTCTGCGCACACATTTGTGTACTATAATATGTCCCGCGCCGAAGGCTAGTCTCCGTTGAGATTGGCTGCCATGGCCGAAATACCATATGGAGGACTATATAAATGTGTCACAGTAAGATTTAGTTATATGAAAGCGGTTCATAACTATCTTACTAGGAATATAATTATGATACGAGCACGATCTATTAATATAACTATTAGGGCACTCCGACCAAATAGGATAGGTTGGGTTAGAACTGTGACCAAGTACTTCGAAATTGGTCGCAGTAACAAAATTAGGGCACTCCGTTATACCCCTAGGGATATAATTATATCACTGCTATAACCATCTTACTACGACATATATATCAAAAACCAAGTCGTTATATCGACATACCAATGGTAATTCATATTCCGTAATGACAAGATTTTTTTTTTAAGGTAGGTATAGGTTTTAATTATTTTAACCATCTTTATCAACGGACTCCGTTTACGCAGACCTACAGAAGATGTATTTTCAACTTGAAGATTATCAAATCTAAGCAATTATCGAATGTCTGTGCTGCAATATTTTAACAGTCACAACCAGCTTAGGGGGTCTTAATTCTTATGGTCAGTTGGTCAGGCCAGTCACGTCTATTGGAGCTAAAAATGACGGCTGACGGCTTTATTTGCTTCGGAAAGAAAAAGTGTTTAGGGCAGATTTTTTTCATCGAAAAACTGCCCTTATCGAGCAAGTTTAATCCATTTAGGCGAACTCTCTCCAGTCAATATGCCCAGCCTTTTCCCAACTATATTGTGATCGGTTTCCAGTCTAACCGGATGCAGCTAAATACCAGTATTTTACATAGAGCGACTGCCTATCTGACCTCCACAACCCAGTAACTGGGTAATATGATACCCCTTGGTAAGACTGGTTTTCTTACTTTCGGGCTTTTGACGACTCGTAACTACTGTCAAAGATCCACGAATGACAGCCGGGACCAACGACTTAACGTACTTTTCGAGGCACGGAGGAGTCTTGGTATGTAAAGACCCATCCATAGACCAATCCCGGCAAACGTAGCTTGACCGGATGAATCGACCCGTGCGGCTGTTATTACTTAGCCACGAGCTCCTCACGAACTCTATCCAGTATTGTTTAATATTCACCTTGCCTTAACCATTACCTGTTTGTAAAATATAGGAACTCGGCCAAGTTATAAATAAAATCAACCCAGTTCCTCGGCCCTTAAACGTAACAGCGCTTCATCGGCTCCATTCCGTTATGATATACGATCGTACATATCTTATTTTAAGACACTGGTATCTAAGACAGTGCGCAAACGAAATTTGAATCACAGTTTTGCTAGAACAAACGTTGTTCAGACCATGGTCTACCACCATACTACAGCATCCAATAAAAAAAAAACATAATTGGTTTTTCAAAAAACACAAAAAACACAAAGTTTAAAATGTCAAGATTATCGTTACTCCCTACAACACAGACACCACGCATGGGACACAGCATTGTTTACAGGGAAATGTACCTCCATAAACGAAATTTAGTAAGCAGTCATTGATATATATATCAATGTAAGCAGTAGATAATCTTGACATTTTAAAGTTTGTCTTTTTTCAAAAACCAATTTATGTTTTTTTTTTTATTGGATGCTGTAGAATGGTAGTAGACCATGGTCTGAATAACGTTTGTTCTAGCAAAACTGTGATTCAAATTTCACGGTGTATTGGTATGGGGGAAGGAGTAAATAGTGATCCCTATTTTAGCTGAGATAGAAGCATCACACACACAGTACAGCATTGTATTTCGGCAGTTAGAGGTAAGATAGCCAGTTCCACTGTGGTTGAGGATTCCGGGTGAAGTTTGCTTTCACCTTCAGCTTGATCATCACTTTCTACCAGGTGAGATTCAGGCCAACAGCTTCCCCGTTGTGGTAAAAAAAAGAAAAACTCTTTTTGATCGAGAGAAATTTTTGCAAAATAATCGAGAGTCTTGAATCAGTCTGCGCACAATCTAATTCAAGTCACCTTTATTGGTTCATTACAGTTAATTCAATGTTTGCTATTCTCAAGTAGTATCTTACAAGTGATTCGAATATCTAAGATGAGAATTGTTTTAGGTTGACTGCCTCATTGGTCCAGTAGTCGTGAGTGACACTGCTTACCACCTATACTGATTAGCTAATTACAGGTCAAATTAAAGTATCTAGTAAAACTCCACAGAGGTGATGAATATTAGAAAACTACCAAAAAAAAAAAACATCCAGATATTGGATAAGTAAACACAAAAAAAAAAAAATTTTTTTGGTTTCAACGGCCTCTTTTGCTTTGAAGGGCTTGTGGCTAAGTAATAACAGCCGCACGAGTCGATCGATTAGGTTAAGCTACGCTTGCCGCGGTTGGTCCGTGGTTGGGTGACCATCTTAACATACCAAGACCCCTCTGTACCTCGGAAAGCACGTTAAGCTTTGGTCTCGGCTGTCTTATTTGTAGATCATTGACAGTCGTTACGGATAGCTAGAAGCCCAAAAGTCTGACAACCAGTCTAACCAAGGGGTATCGTGTTACCTAGTAGCTAGGTTGTGGAGGTCAGATCAGCAGTGGCTTCCTGTAAAATACTGGTATTCAGCTGCATTCGGTTAAAGAAGGAAGCTGACAATAACATAGTTGGAAAAAGGCTAGGCAGATGATGATGAGTTTGATGACCTCTTGTGGTGTTGTTTATTGAAGTATGAGTTGAGAAAATCTGTTGTTGAAGTGAAAACTTCTTTAGGTCCGTTGGGCATTTTTGAGATGGGACTAAACCATTGATTCCGCAACACTATTACTGAGTTTACCGACACCGTAGAGTAAAAGACATCAATGCGTTGATTACTGCGGTGCGTGGAGTAAAAGACATCAACGCGTTGATTCCACGGTACCGATTTTTTTTTCAGATTTTCACTGTGTATCTTGTGTCTTTTGTGTGTTTCTGTTCTTGTGTGTGTGTGTGTTGTGTTATGTTGTGTGTGTTGTGTTATGTGTGTGTGTTGTGTTTACTCCCGGAGTGACACTGTTTTTTTATTCGCGTTTCAGTAGTTTACACAAAGAAAACTGATTTTTTTAACTAATATTTCAAAGGACTAAACTACCTGCGGTTGATGACCCCAAAAAAAAAAAAACACAATTAATTAATTTTTTGTTAGCTCATGTTTGAAATGAAATGAAATTGTTTATTCTGTAAATAGAAAGAAAGAAAGAAAAGAAAGAAAAGAAAGAAAGAAAGAAAAGATAGAAAAGTATTTATTGAGACTCGCACAGGAAATCACAAATTAAACTAAAACACACTCATTAAAACATTAATAAAAAATAAAAAACAATTAAAATAAAAGCAGAAAGTCCTGTACAAGGCCAAAAGGTTCCTATCTCAGCATATGCTGCGACATTTAAGGAAAAATAAATAAATGACAAATAGGATATCGATATCACTTTTACACGTCATATTAAAATAATTTAAAAAATTAGCTAGATGCGTTCGGCGTTTCCTATCTGACTACTCTGAGAAGAAAGGCCGAAACAAACTCAGAGGTCGCAGTCTCTTTTAAAGTCCAGACATAATCTTGGTCAGGCCATATGAGGACCATGTAGATTAGTGTCTGAAACGGTCTTTTGAGGAAAGAACCACACAGATTTGAGTGGACCTGTCCAGTCAGTGCAAGCATTTGTCAGTAATCGTGGAGCTCAACTCAGAACATAAGGAGCTGAACTCGACGAACAATACCAAAGAAAGAACATTTGGGTAGGCCGCATAAACTACTCAAACTGCTAGACCATCATTAAAACCAAGTGAGAAAAAAAAAACACTAAAAAGTTAAAAATAACTTCAATTAAGGAAGTCGGTGTTAATTTTTCACTTTTTATTGATTTTTTTTTAAGTCTGTTGTTTTTCTTTTTTGTAAAAAGTTTTTATTTTTCACTTTTTAGTTGTTGTACTTACCCCACACAAATTCGAATATTCTATGTGTAAATAACAGTGATAAGTACTATAACATCACCGATATAAAACTAAGTGGGAAAAATACGTATTATTGAAGCTAACTCAAAAAATACCCAAGAAAAGTTAATAAAATTTATATGCCTCTCTCTACCTCTGAAGTATGAGATACCAAAAAAAAAAAAAATATCGAAATCAATTCATAATTGGCGGAGAAATAGCGCAAAAAACATACAAAAAAAATCTCCTACTTTTTGAAGTCCTTTTTTTTATAAATAACTTCTCCCGCTCTGGGTGGAGCGGGAGGGCGTGTCAGACTTTTATTGACTAAAACCCACCCGTGTTCCTTCAGTTGCCATGTTGCCGGGGGCCACGATCTCCCTTTCGGTTTTCTTCGCAACCCCGGCAGGCATCGGCCCTAGCGGACCCCGTCCATTCTGCTGACATTTCTTTGAGGCGCCACATTTAGATATCAATACCCATTAAATCTGTGGGGTTTTGCTAGAAAATTCAATTTGACCCTGTTTTTTTCATATCGTAATATTATAAATGCGAAAGTAACTCTGTATGTCTGTCGGTGTGTCTGTCTGTCTGTCTTTTCACGTCTAAAACGGCTGAACTGTTTTGAATCTCGATTTGGGCACACGGATAAACCATGAGACCTTTAGGACTTAAGATATTTTTATCCCGGTAGTAAAAAAGCTAGTCAGCTATAATTCCCGTATACCTCACACGCTGACACGAGAGAAAACGAATACCTTTGTGAAACACACTCTATCTCAGAAACGTTAGCCAGACCTCCATCTACCCCGTATACATCTACAGCCTGGTGGTGGTATGCGAATAAGTAATAAATAAGTAAATTGAGACTCCGTGTTCGGGCTGCCATAAAAATTATCTTACATGGGACAACCCAATAACACTTTTCCCAACCTAGGTATGAAACTCCATATTATACTTAGCACCAGCGCTTGCGATTTGCAACCGACCTCGCCGCCGAGGTCCTTTGCGATCGCGAACGCGTCCCCGAGTAAATATACCCGCCCGACCCTTGCTCGATAACGAGGTCCTAGCAGTTGTTGCAGCTGAGCACGTAGCTTTAAATTCCCCGACTAATAATCATGATCAAAACTTTGATCCAGCCCGTCCCATCCTTGATGTCCTCTCTCCGGTTGACGCCCTAAGCCGAGGTACGTACCCCACAGGGGGTGCCCTTAGCGAGCGTTCACCTAGTTTTAATTAGCATAGTTGAATAACCCCGGGCTGGAAGTTTTAAGTGTAGTAGCTTAAGGCACCTACAGGAAAGCCCGGTTAAGTAGTCATCTCAGAGGTCGACTACGAGATGCCCTACCTAAAAAAAAAAAATGCGATTTGCAACCACTAGGTCAACGGGTGCTGAGATATCCTGTTTTTCTCTTTAATTTTTATTTCTTTTGGTTAGCTTAGCTTTGCAATGGTGCCGATTCGCTTGTAAACTATCACTAAATTCTCTAAATTTAAATATAATTTTGACACAACTAAATTGAATTTGACAATCACGACTCCCTCGCAACAAAATCACAAATAGGACAAACAAGTACCAAGTTGTTTGTCCTACCTGTGAATTTTTTTTAAGAGCCGTAGGCGCGCATAGGCAGCCTCAGCGTGTTTTTAAGGATTTTTTCACTTTTTTTATGGGAAATATGAAAAATTACATGTTGAGTTTTAGGGGTATATGGATTTTTATAGGGGATCGACATTTTCATTATTTTTAGGGTTCCGTACCTCAAAAGGAAAAAACGGAACCCTTATAGGATCACTCGTGTGTCTGTCTGTCTGTCTGTCTGTCTGTCTGTCTGTCTGTCTGTCTGTCTGTCCGTCTGTCACAGCCAATTTACTCCGAATCTAATGGACCGATTAAGTTGAAATTTGGTACACATATGTATTTCTGTGACCCAAACACGAATGTGTAACGTAAATAATTTAATTTTGAATATAGGGTTCACTTTTGGGGCGCAAACAAGAAAATTAAAAAAAAAAGTTTTGCTAACAGTACCGTGTGACATATCAAATGAAAGGACTTGTTGCGAGGATCTTAAATATATTTTTTATATAATTTTAAAATAAATAATTTTAAAGATATTTAATAAATTCAATGAAAATTGACCATTCCCCCCCCCTTATCTCCGAAACTACTGGACCAAAAATTTTGAAAAAAATACATAGTATGGTTCTTTACTCATAGATTACAGGAAAACCTATAAGAAGTCTATGGTCTTAAAATAACATGGTAAATCTCTCAATATTGTGCGTAAAAACTTACATTTCGTCGCTCGGCATCCAAAAGGCCCATCTCTCTAGCTACTATAATATCAAAATATCAAAAGTGTTTGACCGTCTGCTTAATACACAAATAAATAAAACTGTAAATGTTCATGACAACCAATTCAGGTTTCGGCGTGGTTTGACAACAGAAAGTGCAGTGTTGTGCCTTAAGCATACTATCACATACTTACTATACACAGCGTGGGATGCCGATTTATGCTAGGTTCATCGATTTATTCAAGGTTTCTGATCTGGTTGCTTATGACGTATTGTGGAGAAAGATGGAGCAGGATAGGTTGCCAACGGAGCAAACATCTTTAAATAGTGGTATGGTAACCAGATCAATAGGTTGGAATGCGGCGTGAGGCAGGATTGGCGAGCTCAGCAGCACCAGAGTGGGTTGCTATATAGATGGTATTTGTGTAAATAATATTAGCTATGCAGATGATATGGTGCTTCTGAGCGCGTCAATCTGTGGTCTCAGAAAGTAATTGGTCGCCAAATGTGAGCAGTATGCCAAAACACATGGTTTGATGTATAACTCCAATAGGTCGGAGATCATGGTCTTTGAGGCTGGGGGCAGACCGGGTTATGTACCACCTGTATTACTCAATGGGACTCCACTACAAAGAGTAGTTACGTTTAAATATCTTGGTCATATATTGACCCCTGACCTCAATGACGGACTCGATATTGAGCGGGAGCGAAGGGCGTTGTCGGTAAGGGCAAACATGCTGGCTCGCAGGTTTGCACGCTGCTCACTTAAAAAGCCAAAATTACTCTGTTTCGAGCTTATTGTACAACGTTTTACACGTGCAGCCTGTGGGCTAGATATACCCAAAGGTCATGCAACGCCCTTCGAGTCCAATACAACAACGCTTTCAGGGTATTGGTGGGGCTGCCCCGTTTTTGTAGCGCATCGGGAATATTCGCGGACGCACATATTAATTGCTTTTACGTAACGATGCGAATGAGGTGTGCATCCCTGGTACGCAGAGTACGGGCCAGTTCCAACAATATCGCTAGCAGTCTGGATTGCATGTACATCAATCACTGCAGTGCCATCTCCCATGGGGTGAAATAAATTTAAACTAGATTACGTGGGGCACTCAGAAAGTTTTGTGATACTAGAAAAAAATATACTACAGGTTATAATTTTTTTTATTATATCTTTTGAAAGAACTCTCCATTGGCGTCTATACACAGTTTTATACGTCTTAACAAATTTTCATAACACATTTTCCAGTCCGCATCAGACACCTCTCCAATCTCCTTGTCAAATGCACCCAGTGCATCTTCAGGTGATGAAAACTGTTTTCCTTTGAGTTGATTTTTTATTTTGGGGAACAAGAAAAAGTCGCACGGAGCCAAATCGGGACGGTAAGGAGGATGACCTATAAATTTGACCGGTGTGCTGTCCAGAAAGTCCCTTGTTTTGAGCGCCGAGTGAGCCAGCGCGTTGTCGTGGTGAAGCAGTAGCCCACGGAGGCCAGTGTTCGGTCGCTTGCTGCTTGCAGTAGTAATAACTTCTGACAAACATTTGGTAACATACCATTCAGCATTGATGCTTCTTTGATCTCGTCAGGGTACTGACACCAGATAACCTGGTAGAAAAAAAAAAAAACTTGCGGTCAACATTTTGCCTGCACTTCTGGCTCACTTCACTTTGGTAGGCGTTGGTTCATTTTGGTTCAACAGCCACACGGTCGACTGACGCTTCATTTCTGGATCATATTGAAAAATCCAAGATTCATCACCCGTAATGATATCTTAAACGCGCCGAGACGAGCCTGCTACCAATTTTGCTATCATGTCTCGGCACCATTCTACCCGAACCTCCTTCTGACCCTGCGTTAGATTTTACGGTACCAGCGTGAAACTATCTTTCATAACCGAAGATGCCTGTGTAGAATTTCATGCAGTGTGCACACTTCCCGATCCAATCGGCAGTATACATCTATTTATCTTGACATTTTAAACTTTGCTTTTTTTGTGTTTTTTCAAAAACTAATTATGTTTTTTTTTTATTGGATGCTGTATAATGGTAGTAGACCATGGTCTGAACAACGTTTGTTCTAGCAAAACTGTGATTCAAATTTCACGGTGTATGCTGAACCTCTTCATATGTAATTCGCCTATTCTCTTGAATTACATTTTTCACAGCCAGCACTTTTTGTTATGTAACAACCGTCATACCCACTTCCTTCCTTTGTCCGCCAAAATTACTAGACCACCCATAAATTCGTTGAACCAGCGAAAAACAGTCGCTTTAGAAGGGCTTTTTTCTATGAACACCATTCGAAGTCTTTCAAACGATTCTTCTGGTTTTAGTCGACATTTGAAATCGTACAAAATCATTGCGCGAAAATGTTCTCGTTATAAATCCAGTTTTCAGTAAGACAGAGTATTTTGATTTTGCTCGTAAAAAAATGTGGAGGGGATTTCGAATTTGGAATGTTATGTTTTTTTGTAATAAGTAGTCATCGTTTTAATTGACATCAAAACCAGCCAATATTCTACAAGTAGACAAAAACTGTTAGTCACAAAACTTTCTAAGTGACCTCGTAAAATAAGTTAACATAGTTCATAAGTTTACTAACACAATGAGTCCTTGTTACTTGAATAAAGAAAAATATCTGGATGATATTTTTTTTTTGAACGACGTTTTCTAAAAATGAAAAAAAAAACAAAAACCAAATCAAATCAAACTTTATTTGTGAACATAGGGGTACAGAAAGGTCTTAAAAATATACATTTTAGCGTGATCTCACCTAGCTAGATCGATTTATCGCTCCTGAAAGCCCCCTGCATACTAAATTTAATAAGAATTCTTGAAGCCGTTTCCGAGATTCAGATTATATATACATAGGTATATACAAGAATTGCTGGTTTAAAGGTATTATTATTATATTAATACCGCGAATGTGATTTTTTTTACGAAAATCTGATTTTTGTTTTATGTCATTCTACACGTTCAAATAAGTGACACTGCAATTTAATATATTTTTTTTAATGTCACATTCGCGGTATTGGATGCCGAGCGACGATTTGCAGTTGGAATGTATGGGAGAACATGTGTTTCAACTACAATGTTAAGTTTGTTCTTGGGATAAATAAATTCATCTCAACTACGGAACCCTTCATTGTGCGTAGTCCGACACGCACTTGGCCGGTTTTTTTGCGATAGGACACACCATTTTCAAGATATAAGAAAAATAAAAAAAATATACAGTACTGTTTTTGCATCTGAAGTCGAGGTGTTGTTGTGAATTTAAAGTTCATGACAACCAATTTTATTCCACACGTTTTTAACAGCGATTAGAAATAGATTTAGTTAGACAATCAAAATTTTAGGAGAACAACGTCAAATTCAGAATAGCAAAATTGCCATTTTCTCTAAATTAATATCTCAGTGCCATCTTAGTGCTGTCAAACTAAAATATAGTTTAAATTATAGTATTTCAGAATGGGAAATTATCGTTTGACAGGAATAAACTAAATTTTGGTGATTTTTAGTCTAGTTAAGAGGCATTTGTGACAAGAGAATCGACAACATTGTCTAGTTTAACTTCAGGGAAGTTCAAAATTAACGCAGTAATTTAAGATCCGTACAAGTTTTTTACAGGTAAATAGTGATCTAGTTGACATTAAAACTTTTAACAGCCAATGAAGGGAAGGAAAATGGATTAGATTTTCTTCATATTACCTGTCTTAAATGCATTATAATTTCTTTCCGTTTTGCCTGTTAATAAAATTATTAAACCGTTGATTATAAGGTCACAATCATGACAAAAATAAACATTAAGTTTTTTAAAGCAAGAGATGGAATTTGCGGATTAAAAATTCGATAGGGACAGTCTAATTTATGTCCAGCATTAGATTCAAGTTTTGTGTTTTGTGCGTTGTGGTTTGGTTCAGTTTTTAGAGTCATTTATGACCTGTGGGGTGACCTGAAAAGTTCTCGGTGTGGTTTGGTCACTTTGATTGTTCGAGCGCAGAAGTTCAGGAATAGTGGACAAGTCAAAATCAAATTCAATTTATTTGCCATAAGTGTTGGTACAATCTCACAAGCTCCTTGTTTATCAAGAAAGATAAACAAGGAGCTTTTTTATTATTTCACCAAAAAAACATCAAAAAACTATCTCCGATGTACCAGGAGCGCATAGCAACGCAGTAGTTCGAAAACCACTCGGCACCCGACGCGTATTCGAAAACGTAGAAAACGGGCGAGTGCGGGCTCCGTCAGGCTCCTCATTAACCCAGAAAGTGCTGGCCGTCGACTCGAAGCTAAACCAGTGAAAGACGATGAAAACTAGTATACGAGATATATTAGCTTGTGGTGAAGCGAACGCCGGCTCAGTCGTGAAGCGTCCGCGGACGGAACCGCACGTGTATATCGCTCTTCTCAATCCCGATCGCGTTTGAGCGTTCCAAATTTGAATTTTGCTGGAACTTGGCTGTGTTTGTGTGTTGAAGCGTGCTTTGGGAATTATTTTGAGTAAGTTTGTCTTTTAATTTTTTGTACAGTTGAGGAATTAAACTTTTACGATGTAATTAAAAATAATTAGTCAATTAAGTTTGAAAGAAAAGTAACAGTTAAGAAAGTCATTGAGCTTTTATGTATAGTAGTTTCTTTGAAATAACTTATGTTTAAGTTAAATTTATAACTAAAACAGAAGCTAGAAAAAAACTTCTTATGAAAATTAAAATACGTGCAGATATAAAATAATATAATACCCATTAAACTACTAATTTAATTATACAAAAATACCAATTCTACAATATTTATTTCCAACAAGGAAAAAAATGCATTCAATAAAATCGACCAACGAATGTGAATTAACTTCACCTGGCCTTTAAAAGGCCTATTTTTTTAATCACAAACGAGTTCTGTAGTGCTCATTACCTACATTGGTATTCATGGAAAGCCATGGATAATCTATGATGTTCATTGAATACTGTCGCCTTGTACTTGCCATTAAAAAGTTAATAACCGCAGTGTGCGGTTTTCAAATAGAGAATATTTTTTAAAGCTGGCAGGTTTATTTCTAATTTAAAGATTAGATTATAGCTTAGGATTTACTTAGTTCGTTATCGATAATTGATTGGGAAAAAAGTTGTAAAATAAAATAAAATTTCGATCATAATTAAGTGCTAACATAATTAAATAATTAACAGGTGATGAGCGTCAAAGTGTGAAAGGTTGCTGATGATAAAGATGCTTTTATTAACCGACTTCTAAAAAAGGAGGAGGTTCTCAATACGGATGTTAAAAAAAAATGTATGTTCGGGCATAACCCCGTCATAATATGACGGGGTTATTTGCATAATTCTTTTTTATTTGTTAGTTTGTAAGCTCTCGAAGTGGCTCCATATAACTTTGCTTGGGTACTTTTTGAGTTAGCTTTAATAGTAATACGTATTTTTACCACTTAGTCTATATAAATGATATAGTTCCGGTCATTACCACAACTAGAAAGTGAAAGATAAAAACTATTTTACAAAAAAAAAAAACAACCAACTTCCTTTTTTTTTGGAAGTCGGTTGTTTTTTTTTTTGTAAAAAGTTTTTCAAATGCTCTTACAACAAAATCTGCATACTGATAAAATAAGACGCATCAATCTAATCCATCCATATATGGACGCTAAATTAAAACAAATAATTTTGTCGCATCATAGCAAAAGTACTAATAAACCCAATTTGTACTGAAAAAGTGCAATTAAAGTCAAAGTCAAATCATTTATTTCAAATAGGCCCATGTATGGCACAATTGAACGTCAAAATTTAAAAAAATATTAAAATTGATTCTAGTCGCCCCTTCCAAAAGGTAGTTTTCGTATGGAGAAGAATGGGCAAGAAACTCCACCGTTACTCTTTTAAAATGTTTTACAATAGTTTATATAGGTACGTACATTAGTTAAATAATTATATGTGTTACACTGCCACACCTACCATACACCCCACATATTTGTGAGAAACATCTCCTATTAAATACATATTAAACAACTAATAACCAACTATCACTATAAAACCATAACGTATGAGTAACGAATCATTTACGGACATTACGGCTTCATCCACCGACTGCATACGGTACTGACTGTGCGGTCCAGACTCGGCAATTTCAGCATTAGAAACAATCAAATAAGCATGCGGTTGAATTACTTGTTGACGGCTATTTTTTACTGTGGTGTTTCTATTGAGGAGATAGTTGTCTGCTAGAACCTTATAATGCTGGACAATTGGTATAGGAGACGGTATATCAGAAGCAGTGACGTCGAATGTGCAACCATTTTTGAAAACGTCCATTAAAAAATAAAAATAAAAAAAATTTAAGACAGCCACTGCACAGTCATTTATAACAGTTTACAAATCATAGACAAAGTGACATTCTATCAGCGAAAACTTTACTGGAAAAGTCAAAAATGTATGGAACTGACATAAGTTACCGAAAAACTTATTTAAGTCCCGTTGAAAGTCATTGGTGCCGATTCCTTTGTTCACAAACTAAACTAAATTTAAAGTCAGTGCATCTTTTTCTTTCTATTTCATTAAGAAAAGGACAGAAGATAAATTTTAGTTTGGTCCTGTCAAATTAATCAGCGCTTGACGTAAGTTGACGTAATTTTAGTAGACAAGTTTTTAATCTCGTCGAAACTTGTATGGAGTAGTGACAGGCGCTGATTAATTTGGCAGGACTAAACTAAAATTTATCTTCTGTCCTTTTCTTAATGAAATAGAAAGAAAAAGATGCATTGAACTTAAATTTAGTTTAGTTTGTGAACAAGGGTATCGGCACCAATGTATAACTACAAAGGGCTTTGCGGAGTTTCTTGCCCGTTCTTCTCCATAGTTACCTACTACGCTTTGGAATGGGCAACTAGCTTCATCCTTCTGACCGACTCCTTGACAATTCGAAAGTGTCTGCAATTGGTTTATTTGAAATAAATGCTTTTAGTTTGAGTTTGAAAGCGATTGCCCCTTGTCTAGGACTTCTTGTCCTGACGTTGACCTCTTGTTCTTCTTCTCTCGTGTTGCTAACAGAGATGTAAGAGAATCAGCTTTAGTCACGTTAAAAAGAGTAGCCAGTCAGCAGGTGGGGGTAGTCCAACTGAATTTTCAGGCCCAGTATATGCTGGATAAAACGTTTAGTATAAGCATTTGCGAAAGCTTTTCATAACGGTACCACGGCAATAGAATATAACACCGCTTAAGTCTGGGAGTCTTCAAGTTTTGGATGAATATATATACTTTACTTTCTTCGAGGCGAACACATTGTCGACTGCATTATCAATAACCATCAGATGAGATAGTGGTCAAACGTAAGTCTTCCAAATAAAAGAAGCGTTGATCTCCCTTTCAGATACCATCTTCGACGGTTACTGAGTAGCTTGATGGTGCACAGATAGCAACATTACCTAGGTCATTAGGTCTTAAGTTTACAATGGTAGCTATAGTAATATAATATTAATGTTGGGTTAGCAGGCCATCAAGATATACTCTTACAAAGCAATAACTCTCTAATTTTAATTTGAAGTTCTGTGGAAGCCACTTGCTCGTATGTATCGTTTTAAATTTTAACTTTGTAAAGCACACGTTCTTTATTCTTTCATAATTTAGCCAAGGATTCTTCTGTTGACCATTTTAATATAATATTTGGAGATGATCAATGAGAATCAGGTTTATCAATATTAGGAAATTCAATGCAGGTCTTCAGTCAACGTTTGTTTTTCTTTTTTAGGGTTTCGTACAACAAAAGGAAAACGGAACCCTTATAGGATCACTCGTGAGTCGTGTGTCTATCTGGCTGGCTGGCTGTCTGTCTGTCCGTCCGTCCGTCACTGCCAATTTGTATCGAATCGAATGGACCAATTTAGTTGAAATTTGGTTCACATATGAATTTTAAATTTTCGGGAGCAATTTTGTATTTTAATAGTTTAAAAATAAACGCTTTTAAATATATTTAAAAAAAATGATGAAAAGTGTCCATCCCCCTTATCTCCGAAATTACTGAGCCGAAAATGTAAAAAAAAATATACAGAGAATTGTTCTTTACTCATAGAATACAGAAAAACCTATAAAGAGTCTATAGTCTTAAAATAACATCTCTCAATATTGTGTGTACAAACTTACTTTTTCAGTTGGAATGTATGGGAGACCATGTTTTTCAACTACAATGTTAAGTTTGTTCTTGGGATAAATTCATCCCAACTGCGGAATCCCTTCATTGCGCATGGTCCGACACGCACTTGGCCGGTTTTTTTTACTGAGTTAGTTCCCGCTCCTACGTGATAAATGAGGTGGTACCCAATGACTTTATCGATTTATAACAAATCTCTAATTAAACTTGAAGATTCTGTTTCCTATATGGTCGGATAACAAGCAGCTGATCCCTTCATTCACAGTAAGGAAGTAATAAAAAACTAATCTAGCTTGGTTGAGACTGGTAATGTCAGTTCTGCGGAATCAAGTCTAGACTTTAAAATAGGAAGTGTTGAGGGTGTACTTGTCGCGGTTTAAAATCTATATAACTATTTTATGGAAGGTTTAAGTCGTGTGGTTTGGAATAAGAGGCTATCCTCTATTAGTATTATTAATAAGTTAGGATAAGATTAAGATAAGTACGCTATCGCAATAGGTTACCGTGTAATGACAGAAGTAAGTTGGAAATAAATAATAGTTATTTATGCAACTGTTGTAAATACCCCTTGTATTAAAACACGAATGCCTTCGCCTCGTGTGATAATAGTATCACATCAGTGTTTTAATATCTAATTATAACAGTTGCATACAAGGCTTTATCTACACCCATGATATGAATCCTCTATAAAAGTTTCTGAAACCATTGGGTGTTTGTAATTCAAGAACAAGAATAAAGAAATTCCCACGAAATTCAGAACAAGTCTACGTATGTATATCGCCTGCAGCAGCACATCACACGCACACATGCGTGCAGCGGGTGCTGCTGTCCCCCGTTTGAACATTTAAACGAGTTGCATAATGAAATTAAGTACAACATTATAACACTCGTTTGGATGATGTAATGGTTACTATGACACTAGTTGTTATAATGTTGCCAATAAGCTAGCTGTTTCAGAAACTTTTATAGAGGTTTTATAGCATGGGTGTAGATAAATACTTTAGCCACCTAATGATAAACTAGGTAATAGTAAACTAGATCAACTGTCAATTGTTTTTCAATTCTCAATTAAAGGAAGTAAATGCAACAATCTATTCAAAGGAGTAAAAGTAGGATACTCTAGATAATAAAAGTGTAGTTCCAAAATACTTTTAACGTACAAAGCGACTAATGAACGATAAAGATCGTAAATGAACTTGCATATTCGGAACATCTAATAAACCACAATAAAACATTAACACTTCATCATAACAACACAAGAAACACATCTGTCGATCAAATTTCAAAAAACTTCACCAAAAAAATCCGTTACACCAATCTATAAGGATCGATATCCTATTCAGGCTTCTAACCATCAATCGGTAAAGCAAAAAATGACCAGTATTGTTCAACAGATTTGGGTCAGATTCTGGCACAGTTTTAAAATGATTTCGATGTTCTTGACCACAGAATAGATAAATGCAGAAGGTCGGCTCCATCTCCAAAATGCATGCATACGTAGACACGCTTCACGCAGCGACTGTAAGCGCACACGTCACTGGCATTTGAGATCTCCGTACGTACGCGTCTATATGTGCGTGCGCCTGTTTTAACTCGTTGGATGGAGCAGAGTTTCTGTACCTATCTATTCTGTGGCTGGGCGTTACTGATGCCTGCTGCGATCTTAACGGTATGCAAGTGGACCACAATTGGAGTATTGTTGGTCTCCTTTGAAGTTATTATGATCCTTTTCTTCTGATAGTGAAAGGTCAAGTGAATCATTCTCGTGAGTGAAATTATAGGTATTTGGGGTGACATGACAATTATGGGTCTTGAACCTGTCAGTTTTATTATGCTTGAGTGATTGTTGGTCTAAAATGTTTTGTACTGCAATAAACTTAATGTCTTTATTATTGTTTGGATTGCATTGAGTATATATTTTAATTTTATCGAGTTCACAAAATATAGCGTCTTTCAAAGCTTCAATGTTATTAGCAAGTGCATGTAATATTGTTCTTTTTAAAAGCGGTTTTGATTTTTTATATCTTTATTCTTGGACAGTAGCCTTTTATGGTTTTATAGCTGGCCTGTTCCTTTTTTTGTTATTTTTAACACAATATGAAATCAGTTTAAAGTTAATTTCTCTTTCCTTTCTTTTCCATCTTCATGATGTATTCATTTGTGGCCTATTTTCTCTTATAGCTTTAGAATTAAACTAGCGCTATTCCTTTTTCTATCAATCACGGTGTTTTCAACCAGTATTTTCTTAGGAGCAGCTTGGAGGCTGAATTTGTGCTTGGTAAGGTAATAGACTCGCCCTTTTGACATGGAACATCAACATAAATATTGTAATGGGTCAAATGTTGGTGTACTGATGCTTACTCCTTAGATATAATAACCCTTATTTCCTAAAAATGAGAAAAAGTGTTAATATACATACTAGCTGTTTTAAATTGAAAATAGTCTAGCAATTTGTCGTAAAGCTCGTCTGCAAACCGCAGCTGTTTCAAATGAATAAAATGTACAATCATGAGCACTAATCTAATTGGTATGTTTTATTTATAGTGTCATTATTAAATGTTGCTCAGTGTCATTATTAAATGTTGTCCTGTGTCATTATTAAATGATTTTCTCGTACTGTATTGTGTGTTACGAACAACAAAAAGTTACAATCAATACAGTACCTACGAGAAAATCACTTATAGATATAGTATACAATTATGAAAAAGTTCTCAAAGTCAAAGTTGTAATCGTCATTACACGAGCGCTACGCTCGCTTTATCGCTTTTGAATTTTGTTAAGCGTACTCATAGCAGTGCTTATGACTGTACTAGTAATAGTGTTGATTCTATCTTAAAAGGAGCATAAACTATTTTAAGAGTATTCCCTTAACACTGGTCATTAACACTGATTGAAAACTCACTTCCCGAAGTATATTAAGCTGCATAAATCGCTCTCGTAATTAAACTTTATTACCTAATTATGTGAACATAAACGGCGAACCTGGAATTAAAATGCTTCGTCAATTAGAAACTTCACTTAAAACGGCGTTTTAGAGCAGTTATGTGCATATAGCTGGACTCTATTATTCTAAATCAATCTCAGGCCGATCTTAAAAAACGTTACTGAGCACGTGCTTGACTGTTCCCGTCTTTTCTTTCACTTGTAGTTTGACAGTTTTGCGACAGTGACAAGAATAATGCTAAGCCAAACCACGTGTGAAGTTACGTTTATTAATCTCGGCCTGAGGCCGTTTGGCTACCGCACCGTCAACGAGAAACGAGATCCCGTTGACGTTATGCGATGGACAAACAGTGTTCCTGCTACTGCTTTATCGTGTAAAAAATCAAAACATCGACTGCGAATCCCCATTAAAAACTAGAAAGCATGTATCATCAGCCATATAATGTGGTGGACCCAGTCCAAGATGTAAATGAACACAATGTATGGCCTTAATCGCGTTATTCAGGCCTTCGGGTCACTCCCAAGTAATTTCTCGATGCTCGTTAAGAATTAATTCAACTACTTATTGGTATCAATTGAATGAATGTAGAGCAAGAAATTCTGTTGGTAGCCTTTTTTATTGAGTAAATTGATTTAATTCAATTCTCTTGTTTAGTTTTGATGGGTTTCGAGTTTTTTGTATGATCTTTCGTGTCCAGTGAATCTTTGATTAGAGAATTTGTTGTAGAACTGTTATTCAAATCGGAAAGTTCCGGGACTGTTCATAAAATCTTGCCAGCTTCATAAGCTAAATAAGGTTTTTTGCTAAGAAAAGTCTAGAGACAGTCTAATGTATATCTCCGGCGGTTCCGGCTTAGATAGCGCCAGCTGATGTACAGAGCAACAGATGATATCAGTGTAAATTTACACTTCAACGTGTAATTAATTGATCCCACGGAATTGGTTCGATCTAGCTATTAATCACCGAGCAAATTGTGTGCGAATTGGAACGTCCGAACCTTGTCTAGCGTAATCAAAACTTTCATCCACTACGAGCAGGCGAATTAAAATCGTATCAATATACTTTCGAACGTAATGACTTACTTCAACACAGTGAGATGGAATAATGACAGTAGTAATAACTATAATGTTACCATTATCAGCTTGCGTGTTATGACTGTTATGTGCAGCATCTGTAACTAGACGGTTGTGGATGACTGTACTGTTATTATTTTTACTAACAAGATAAGTATTACTGATTTGTGTCAAGAAATTCTTAACAAGGTTGAGATAGTGATCGATATTTTAATTGCTACTGAAATGGCGGAGATGAAAACTTGATTTTAAAATGATGATACTTGAAGTTTACCGGAGTAATTATAGAGAGAGAGTGATGAAGATTAGCTCTATTAGAATAATACAACATGACCATCGAACTATGAGAATGAGGGAAAAGGGAGTGCACCTTTGTCTGTGCACACGTTTGTACACTATAATAATATTTCTTGCGTCCTCCTGTCTCTGTGACCAAAATTTGGCCAAGGGGATAATATTAACAGTTGACTAAACAAAAGATGTAAATGGATTTTTTTTATGTTAAACTAACAATCGAAATACCTACAGTTTAATCTCCACCTGTTGCATGATTGAATTTAGACTCAAACTTTGAAGCAACAATAATAGTAAAGCACTTTCAATAAGTAACGTTTGGAAAGTGCAACACACTTGGGAGAATGCTTTTTGTAAAGCAATCGGTGCTCAAAGCTACCATGCAATGTGCAATAGAACCGTAGAATTGGGTTCAATCAAATAGTTTTGACGTTAGTTTCGATTAGTATTCTTTAGATTGGCATTCAGCCCTCTGGATTTGGCTGGTAATTGCCAATCGTCTGATTGAATTCTTCTTTGTGAACGGTTGTACGTTTTTTGTGAGTTGATTTTAACACTTTCCAGTCAATTGTGGAGAAGATGATGTCATTTTAACACTTTATTTATATGATGTAGGATGCACTATAAAATAGTGTGCTTTGCTAGAATCGATTTTCTATCAATAAGACAACGATTGGGGTAGTAATTTTACATGACATGATTGTATTCACGATCTTGCGATAGCTAGTCATCATAATCATAGCAAAGATTCAGTTAAATTATAGAAACAGAATAGATTTAAACTAATTCAAACCCATTGCAAGTTTACGATTTCGTGACAGTAATCACGGATCCAGTATTCAGCTGCATCCGGTTAGACTGGAAGCAGACCCCAAGGCAGTTGGAAAAGGACAGGCAATAGATGCAATTATGACGAATCTTACAACTATCCTAGGAGAAATTATAAACTTGCATAACGGACAAAACATGATCAAAGCTGATGCAGATAAAAATCAGGAAAACCGAATATCTCGACTTAAAATTTATGCGTAACTGTGTTACATACGTAAAGATAACGGTGGAAGTGCAGTATATATGTCTAAATATAAGTTCAACAGGAAACTACAAAGCGTTAAGCATACCATAAGATTAATATTCATGAATCTGTGGTTTTTTTCAACGTATTGCAGCGGCGAGCAAAGTTTTTAATCATTGACAAAAAGCTCCGTTTTAAATGTGCTGTTAGGAGGATTTTAAGCTTCCGTATTATTTTTATTGGGGAAATAATAAATACGCATAAATGATTTCGGGGAAAAAATATAGAAAAGTAACCGGATCTAAAAAAAGAACTGCATGTTATCAAGCTTATTGATGCAAAATCAAGAAATGATTGCAAAAACAACGAGTACAAATTGTGTTATAAACTGTGATATTTTTGTAAACCCGTTCAATTTAGCTTAATATTATGCCAGTAATAGGAGTGAGTTTATGTCAGTAATAGAACGGATGAGTGTCCAAACCTTGCCCTCTTGCTCCCAAGTCTAACTCCATAACCGTTGAGCTATAATTGGCTATTGGAAGAAAGTATTGTAAAGTAAGACAACCACAAAACATAAATAAGTGGATACGTATTCATTAGAAAAGAGCATCCTCCCAGCCCATAAAAAATTGTCTCTTTCAAAAAAGTCTTAGAATAAAAATTAGCAACTTTTGCGCTTCAAAACTTAAGCCAATTAAAGCCAGCTATTTTTTGCACCCAGTATTTAGAAAGACAATTTTCTGGTCGATTAGTAAACTGATTAGCTAAGGCAACTCATCAATATTGGAGGCAGCTAGATCGACGACCTCAACGAAATGGGTAAGCCTTTTTATTCTGTTAGTGCCTGAGGGTGAGAGAGAGTTTTTAGAGGTATGGTTGGTCGTGTAATTAAATTAGTGATTCTTCATGCCGCAGTGAGGTAAGTTTTGAGTGACTAGTCTAAAAGCTGACTGTTAATACTGAAAATAGTGATTATCAAAGTTAACAAATGAGAAAACATAACTTTTCCCCTTCAATTTTGCTGGCACTAGCTACATTAGAAAAGTTCATGTCATAGTCAGCAAGGTCGTCTATAGCGCTCTTCTAGATATAATTTTGTAAATATCAAATCCATTTTGACTATGAATTTTGATTTTAGTATAGAATACATTCATTCATATTTCAACAATGCGTTCGTTAGTTATATATTATACAAATATATTATAAGAGGATTGGAAGCAGCATAATGATCATTAATTACGAACGGTACGTAAGATATGTACAAGATAAGTAGAAGTAGGTGAGATATGTAAGTATGCAAATACAAGTCTAGCGAATAGAAATGTTAGGAATTTGAATATATTGAAGACTTAGCATGTATTCAATTACAAGCTATTAACTGTCTCAATGGTCTTGTCATAAAAGAGCAACTGCTGAGGTTTGGGTTTTGCTTACGATTCCCAGTTCTAACAAAGTGTTTCTTAGTTTCTTCATTTAGAATTTCTCATTAGTAGCCCAGAGTCTGGATTCGTGCTCGATTGATGGCAATAGACTCGTCCTCTATTACATAGGACTTAGACTTACATAAATGACTGACAAAATGTGGGTGTACCATACACCATATCCTTCGGGGCATATAAAGGCGTAATATTAAATTGCGTAACCATCTATTAAGGCCAAAAAAAATCTTATGTTTTTTGTAATTACCAGGTCAGTATCAGGTTGTATATTGATCTACCTGACACTGACCTGCAAATTGCAAAAAACATAAGAAAACTTGAATTTCGCGGGCTACCTTAGTGCATCCCCTTTAATCGTTTGTCAAAAACAACATTTTTGTTATTCTATCCCGCCGCATCGCTGCTCACAAATGCCTTTTACGTGAACTGAATTTTAATATTCACCATCAGATTCAATTCAATTGAGCTAAAAAAAATAACATGGTGACCGATTTTAAAAACAATGTCGCATCGTATTGTGCAATAGTTCGCGCTGTTGTGAACAACTACAATTGTCAATAGGCGGTGTGCTTTCAACCAGACCCAACTTTCTGTGGAATATAAATGATTGTTTTTTACATTTGTATTTTTATGGAGTTTTTAGAATCCCGTTCGATGCTATATTGTCTTGTTGCAAAGCCTTTTTCCATACAAAGGAGTAACAGTATTGGTCATCATATTTGCTCGTCGACGATTTTGGATTTTTTACATTTTCATGATGGTTTCCTTAACTATATATTAATGAATTAAAGATTAAACTAGGAAATACAGGCTTTGAACTAGCAATCTGGTACTTATTTAAAGCTGCTCCTTAAATCGACGCTACCACGGCATTGTAAACTTATTACTCGTAGAAACTAAATTATAGATACAATTGTTTGGAAATAATTCCTTTATCAATTCGCACAAATCAGGTTATTCTGGATTCCAAGCTCAAAATTCTCTACAAAACCAGCAGAACAGAAGTCTTGCTCCAACTATCCCACCAAAATCGGTCACCATCTTAGTTTTATGTAAATCAATCGCTGTATTGCTGCATTATTTGTTACTTATAAACTTAACAATGAACAGTTTTGTTCAATGCTAGCGGCTAGCGCTTTACGGTACTGATTTAGCGGTTCGATAGTTTTGTTAGAATTCAATTATGGCGGAGAGCAGTGACCCTGGTGTATGCACTCGGCAATGCTCATTGGCGTATGGTAACGTTCGGAGTATTTTAATCGGAAATGTGTTATTCCAATACCGTAGTTTGTTTGTTTTTCAATGAGGTTCCTATTGAATTATTGGAGGAATATTTTGTGATATGTATATTTATTAAAACATCTTTGTCTTCATTTATTCTTGTAGGTAAAATGTATCTGATAACCAGTAGACGTTCTCTGTCCATGGCATCCTTTTTTGGGATATAATAGAATCAAGATGATTTTCCATAATTGTTTTATCTAGTCTTGAATATTATTATATAGATGTAGATGATCTCATTCTGCCAAATTATTACGACAGGTTTTATTTCAAACATATAAAGTGCATTCATTTATCTGAAGATATAGTTTACTAGTATATTACTTTCTGTTATAAATAGCATGTAGCAGCAGATTAATAATATCGTGAAAGTCGGTTTACTTGCCAACGAGGCAGGTAAATATTAATTAAGATTAAAGAGGCTGAATATTGTAATTCTTACTTGCATTTCATTATGCAGATATATTTTTTGAGACTTAATTTTTATTGTGTAAGCATAATTTGATGTATGGTCATTAAAATGATAAAAGATCTACCGAAGTAGAATCCTATTGTTTTGAGATATTGCTATATTACAAAAATTCTTTATATTTCTTTTGTAAGTTAGATAAGTCTATATTTTTAGAAGCCCGTCCTTTTATCTAAGTGGATCTTTTGATTGCGAAAAGAATTATCAATTTTGTAGTAGCGATGTTTTTAGTAATTGAATAACGGTAGTTTTAAAGTCAAACAATGTTTTCAAAGATTACTCATCTGCAAATATCTAAAATATTTACATGGTTTTGTGACCCCCCAATTTATTTGCACGTGACATAAATCCTAAGTGTGAAGAACAAACATCAAAAAGAGATAATTAGCAAATGATCAGTGTAAACAAACCGTGTGGTCTGCATAAATTTGTTGGACCGAACACAACTCCTTGCGGCACACCGCCCCAGTGCTCATCAACTACGAATGCTGAATACAAATCGCCACCTCGTTATGCTCTCCTAGTACATTCAGAACCAAATCAGTGCATAAAAACATTTCTAACCTTCCCAACATGGCGAATAAAACGTAAAAACCCACTTTAACAGTGTCGAAAGCATGTTAATGTATCAAGGAGATTTTTTTTAGGACCAACGTGTTACTTTCCACGTTAAAAATTTAATTCTAGGATTTCACTAAATTCCGAAATCCAGATCGGCGGTGCTGGTAAAATTTTAAGTGTTCAAATTGTTAGTCTAGTCATGTTTTAAGATATAAACCGGTGCAGATTTACTACTGAGGAATTCTTGAGGAGGAAATGAATTCTCTAGGTTGTGTGACTCATAGAAAAGAATTTAAACTGGCTAAAGAGGCTTAGTGGAGAAAGTATGTAGCCTAGAAGAAGTATACCTATCTTTCCTTATCACACATCAAATAACAGTAAGCAGATTTTCCCCGAAGGGTTGGCAGAGGTGTATTATTAGTAAAGCCGCGTTTTAAGGCTCATGTAACTGAAAGCAAGCTTATTAGTCTAGACTCAATTTATATAATCAATCAAAATACTAACGATAAAAACGGTATCTTATTAAGCCTTTCTTAAAAAGCCCTAGGGACATCAAGTAGAATGTTAAACATCATAGCTATGTTAATAGTGATAATGCACACAGGATACATATAAACTAACGACTTGACGCTTGCGGCGACTATTTCATTCAATTCTTAATTGCGTTATAATAAATTGTGAAGGATGTCGAGAATCTAGAACTAGTTTTTTTCTGTTATTTGCATGAATGAAAACATAAATGTCTAGTTATATATGTTTATCTGTTTAGTTAATTGTATGAGATAGATTTAATTGGTGATATTTATGTCCAAAATAAAGTGTTATTTATTTTTATTTTGAAGTAATGCATCCTTATTAGCATTGATGGGATAAAATAAATTAATGATCATTATCATCTGTCTAGCCTTTTCTTAACATTGTTGGAATCAGCTTTTAGTATAACCGGATACATCTAAACACCAGTACTTTGTTTGCTTGGAGCCACTGTCTATCTGAATTCCACAATCCAGTTACTGGGTAACACGATAATCTTTAGTAAGACTAGTTAACAGACTTTCGGGCTTTTGACTACCCGTAACGGCTGTCAACGATCTATGAATGACAACTGAGACTTGCTTTCCGAGGCACGGAGAGGTCTCCCTATAAAATGGATGGTCACACCAATCCTTGGACCAACTTAGGCGAGCGTCGTTTAATCTTGATCGATCGACCTTGAGACTTTTTGCCATGAGCCCTAAAAATGAAACTGTCCTGCAAAAATAGCAATAATGGATTTTAGTCAACAAAATATAATGGAGTATTAAACAGCTCTTCGAGAGTATAGGAAGCAAAATATTTAACACCTTCTAAGCGCAAAACACGATACATTTATAACCACGATTCATATCTCGAACATTTTACTATTACCATTGTATTGTGAGAGTATATTATCATTTCATCCGTTCAGTTCGTGCTTTAAGTCTGCCATTGTACCAGTAATGGCTTGATCTGTCGGCTCTGTCGCACTACTTTGTAGCTTTAGTGTCAACCATCACAA
The DNA here is from genome assembly GCA_949152395.1 of Agrochola litura. Lineage (NCBI taxonomy): Eukaryota > Metazoa > Arthropoda > Insecta > Lepidoptera > Noctuidae > Agrochola > Agrochola litura. The sequence goes on from OX424501.1 coordinate 21,300,249, forward strand.
TAGCCATTAAGACGCTAATGTCCCTATAAAAGTTTATAGAATCTGATGCACTAAGTAAAGATGGTGTGGTCTTCGCTGTTTATTTTTATTTGAGATCGTTTTTGTTATAAGGGCTGTAAATTTTGTGCTAGTTTTAAATGGAGGAGTAGCTGATAGTGATAATGTGTTTGGTTTAAATATTGTACAAATAAAGGTAAATGAGACACTATCTCATTTATCCTATCCTATACTATTAAATGCTGCGCGGTAGCTCCAACACCATTTTGCAAATTATTGCATCCCGACATGACTGTCCCATACAGACACACTGGGTGGGAATAGTAACAGGGAAATTGTAAATATATATTAGATTATGTACCTACTAGCATAGATCTTAAGAAAATTGTTACTAACACATAATATGGACTCTGTCCGAAATAAATGAATTATAATAATAATAATAAATGAGCAATATTTGTTTATTTGCAATCACGTTCTCGAAAATGGCTCTAACAATTTCGATGAAAGTTGCATAATAGGGGTTTTTGGGGGCGAAAAATAAATCTAGCAAGGATTCATATCTGGGAAAATGCGTTTTCTCCGTATTTTCACCCGAGCAGAGCTCGGTCGCCCAAAGTTTAGAACAAGATAGGCTACCTTAGAATAATGACATGGCATTTGTTGCACAGTTCACAATTTTTCGACAGTTTATAATCTAACGGAAATAATATCGATAGATTATAAACTAACCAAGTTCATATTATACGGTTACATATTATAGTAGATATACAGTTCGTTTTTTAATCCCAGTGACTAATTTGACAGGTGCAAATGTCAAACACCAAATTGAAAAAACAAATGACAATCACTTGAAATGTCAAATTAGCATCTGTGATAGAATAGTTATGTGCCTTTCATCATTGAAAAGTTTAATTAAAACTATATAACCTGAGATAAGTATAATAATAATAATATAAACACAAGAACAAATGAACGGGCAATACATTTACTGGATATGGACGTACCATTGTTCGTCGGCGTAGGTGGAGAACTAAATAACTGCGATTTTGGTCAAATTGACTTTTAACCATTTTCGTAACACTCAAATCATGCCGCATAAATAAATCGCAATTTTCTCCAAACAATTTTTTTTGTTATTTAGTTCTCCACCTACGCCAACGTGTTGTTCTGTGGTAAAAGTGCAGTTAGATTAAACAGAAATAATTCCTTTGTAAAATATATCAGAATTTAAAGAGAATTGAGTCTGTTTGAATACAGTCTTTGTCTATTTTATTTATTGTAAAAGCAATACAAGAGCCATTCTGTAGTTCTTGCCTTTGTTATTAGTTTGATGTTCTATTATTTTGTTAGTTATCCGTTATTTAAAATGCTAGCTTTTGCCTGCGACTTCGTTTGTATACAATTGTTAACCTCTCCAGTCGCGCTGAATCCTTCTTTAAGACGCTCTTAAGGTTTATTTTGCCGAAGTTTATTCTGTTTTGCTCTAAAACATCTTATTTTTGGTTAAATAAAGACCAGCTTCCTTTGATGAATGCTTCGTGGACATATCAGTTACTTAACGTACTTCATAAGATTTTATGGCTCAAGAATATTGGAAGTATTTTATAGTTAGTGGAAAAAATAACCATAATTTTATCAATAACAGTCGGGAAATTAATGTTGATGTGGAAAAAACAACCAATTAAATCAAGGGATAATTCGAAGTCAATGTTGTTTTCCTAAAAAGGAACAATTGAGGGCCTGTGTGAGATAAATATGTGACTAATTAGCAGTCGCGCACCCAACGTCTTTAATTTTATTTATAATATTTTAACTAAAACCTAACCGGACAGTAATCTACGCTGGCTGCAAATAAAAATATTAAAAAGCTTAATGACAGTGCGGGGTGGCGGGAGAAAATAAAAAACCATCATGGCGGACAATGGCAGGAGGCACAGACAATGATAGTTGTACCAGACCGTGAATGTATGCTTTTGGTGCGATTATTGTGGAGTATTTTTTTAAATAACAAGAATTATAAGGATTCGACGAAAAAGGTACGCTCATTAAAATGTAGTTCTTCTTTTTTGGTACAAAAATGGCAGGAGACATTGATATTCTGCATAATTTGTTCTGGAATTTTTAAAGTTTGTTGTAATGCATTTTTTGTAACATAATTATGTAGTTGGGTGGTAATAGATTTCAATTTCTTAAAATACGAGGCCTGAAGTTTTTTGAATATTTGTTTATTTTTTATTTACAGCTTTTTCAAGGCTTCTGTCAACGATTTTATTTTTTTGGGGCATTTTTGTTTGTTTTACGGCATTTTGTTAAGGGATCGCTTTTTATTTTATTGATATTGTCATCAATCTTAAGGACCCTATCATTTACTATTTTTTTTCTGTTGGTGGTATAAAAATACCGTTATTATTATTAGTAATAGTTTACAAATGAATTATCCTTTTTATTATTCCATCAGTTAGAAAGTTACGTTAGTTGGGCTCCACAAATGAGATAAAATATGCGATGACAGATCGTGAAAAGCCACGACCACCACAAGTGACAAATCAATTGATGATCATTGAACATGCTTTTGCTCTTACTTTGACCTAAAGCTATCCATAATATTCTCTCAAAACACTAAATTATCATTTGTATTTTAAGGCGCTGACAAGAGACAAATTTTATAAAGTAAGCTTGCCTAAAAAAAAAAAATCTATAATAGTTTGCGGTAGCGGAAAAAAATATAAGTTAATCTTAAACATATTTCTCAGAATTCGGTTGTTACCAAAACACGTCTTCAAAAATAATCTCGATACAAATTAACGGTATACTAACCTTTTAACTTGAGTTCCAATCCAAAGTATCTGTATTAAATATCAACGTACATTGATATTTAATTAATAACAAGAACGTCTTATTTGAATGCTGAACTTTCATATTTGCAATAAATTGCAAGTGTTATGTCATCGCGCTTCTCTTTCTTATTATGTAGTTCGAGAGTGTCCATGCTTTAGCTCTTGTCAGCGTCTTATCAACCTGTATCCAGCAAGCAGTTCAAAATAAACTTTTCCGATTCCAAGTAAGTAGCTTATAAAGTTACAGCATCTTTGCTATAAACGCAATGAATATAAGAGAGATAAGTTACACCACTCAAAACCACAACTATAATCATTTTAAATTATGCACATATTCATACTTAATAAAGAATAACATCGTCTTGTACTGGAACGTAGACTCAATGCAGTCACACGAGAATGCCGTAGCGTATTTCAATACATACGGAATCTGCCAACCATTTATATCAGCCATCCAGTTTATAAGACCCATCGCTTTCTTCATCAGTTTGGTGCAAGACAGAGGTGGCGGAGATCAAAATAAACTGGTATCCGCTATCTGGTCTTAAAAGTAGTACTATTGTCAGGAGAGGAACTTATTGGTGATATTGGAAGATAACTCTCCCGGGGCTGTGTGAAAGGGTTTTTTATTATTCGTTGATGGTAAATTGAAGGATGGTTGTGCAAACAATTCATTAAGGTGTGGCTGTTGGGAATTCATGTTTGCCTGGTACTTTTGTGAGAAATGGGAGGAACAAATAGTTTCTGATAATCTGCATTTTCTAGAGTGCAAAATGCTGTAAATAAAAGCACGTTGGCTATACTATTTACTTTGTTATTTTGCGGTTGAATAAATAAGTTTTTAAATAAATAATCACAGCTTTTAACATCGTAATTAATCATTTAATGGCATGCCAACACAATTCGTTCAATCTCTTGTTCTAAATTAAATTTAGTAAAAGGTGAGTTTAAGAAAGCAAGTAAAATCAGCATTGAAACAAATCAATTTTAAGAATTGACTTTTTCGTCTGCTTAATCGACTCCTCATTCGAAAAATCGAATTCTAATTGACTACAATTCGATTCTAATCGACACAATGCGTCAAGGAGGAAAAAGTCACTCGAACTAATTCAAGTATTCCACATATCGTAGTGATGTGAAAACGAAAGTTAAAAAAAGAACAGTTCTAAATAACACTTTCACTTGTTCCAGTACAATAGCTGTCAAAACAATTGAAGATGGAACGGATTATTTGACTTAATAACACTTTCTGACAGTTATAGTACGTACTATAATCAAGTTTGGGTGATGTTGCCGTCCCAAGAGGTTTTAATGATTAACAATAGTTTGAGAAACCTCATTCTGTCGAGTTTTGATCAATAAGGTGATTAAGGATGTTGTTGAGTCGTCAAAAAGATAATTTGGGGAAATGTTTGGTGTAATATTCGTCTTGTGGTTTGCAATTTTTTGCTTCAATGCAAATTCTACTTAGGTGAACGTGGAAAAAATTGATATGCAAATAAAAAGCAGAATAGTGTGTAACCTGATTTTATTTTTAAGTGGGATGGTAGCATCATTGTTTTATTTTAAGTGAAGTGTGTTTATGAAGACTCTGCCTTGCCAAGGAGCTGTTAAATTGTTCTTCGGGAAGATGTAGTTTTAGTGGAAGTTTACGAAGTGAATTGATTTTTTCTGTAGCCAGTGTCAGCATGAGGTTAACAAAAAATGCTATAGAGAAAAGATTATTTAGCCAGCAAGTTTTCTGAATGCTAGTTCCAGCAAACAAGAAGGTCTGACGTATTTAAGTATCACTTTTAGAGGCTCATTTTAGCACCCAATAAGATCAATATTTATTCCTTAACCTCTTCTATTCTTCTTATAACCACACCGAGTTAAACTATCCATCAATAAAGGTTAATTTATGGCTCTTAAATACAACAACGTACTTAACATCAGTGATGGATGACTCGTTCGTCCACTAACACTATTAAATTACGCTGACCGGCTCGGTTGACCCCGCAGCGTTAAACAGTTCACTTCGAGAAAGTGATCTATTGATATCTTGCACGTTGAGTATTGAGCAGATTCCTTGGGTAATAATAACTGTTATAAATCTCCGTTGCGTTTTGAAATCCTTGTTCGGTAATTGATATTTTTTTTGTTATTTTGAAAGTATTCTCTAGATAATTGAAGAATTATTTTCTATTTATTGCTCCTCTATTTAGAAAGTATGGTTGTCTTGAGATATAAGGATACCTGTCCTCTACAACTGAAGGATATCGGCTCTGCTATGAAACATATGACTTTTCTAAAATTATTCATTTTGGTGAGGAGATAAAGGAGTAGCAAAAGACCAAAGAGGTGGTGCATGGATTGTGTGAAAGATTATAGATAGAAAGGGGGTAAATATCGAGATGGCAGCTAATAGAGATATGAGGAAATGAGGTATGGAAGAGGAAGACATTGCTGGGCCGACTACAAACAAATTAGGAGAAATGTGGGAGAGTGATGCTTAGACTAGAACAGACTTATAGATAGACTTATAACAGACTTATAATTATTTGACATTATATACCTACAATTTTCTATTTTTTTATTATCAAATTAGATTTCTTACAGCTGTAGTGGTAATCATGTCATTTGATTTAAATAGGTCCTTATTTTTTTGTTTATTTTTTATATAGATTCCTTTCTTTTAGATTTTGTGAATGTGAGAACGTTGTAGGCTGTAGACCTGTGCACCATTTTCTATTTTACTAAGTACCTGGTACTTGTTGATAGGCCTACACTGTCCTCTCATACCTATTAATACTGTAATTTGAAAACATTGTAGAAATCATTTATTTTTTGAAGAGTAACCGTGGAGTTTCTTGCTGGCTCTTTCTCCATAGGAAGCGACCAATTGGAACCGTTCACCTAGCTTCTGACGTTTCATAAGTGCCCTTGTAGGTTTATGTGAAATAAAATATTTTGAATTTGAACAATGTTAAGGAATCCATGATCTGATTTTCAGAAATCACCACAAGCATTTACAAACAAGTCACATTGTAAAAGAGGTCTTCGCACCCAACACTTCGTCTCTTAAAACGCACACATTAATGAGTACCCATCGTTAAAATTATTAAAGGTTTCAATCAATAAACCAGTTTTTGATATAAAGTAACCGGTAAAGAGGTGTTCCAAAAAAAGGGAACCGGTAAAAAAGATATTTCAATGTTCCTAAAGAGTATGGCGAAAATAATTTTATGCATAACTTTATTCATCTTAACGGTCATGCCCTTGTAAGGAAAGAAAGAAGAATTAAATGCATGTCCTTGATGATAATTTTAAAACTTTAACTTTGAACGATTCCTCGTTAGGTTCACCAAGAATTATCAACGAATTTAGCCAATAGGTTTAGGTTTAAGGATATTTATTTCCCTTATGAACTATATAACAGTTCACTTATAATGAGATACAGAGTTACTTCTAAATAATATATAATATTTGCCTCTGGGGCGTTTGTGACGTTATAGGGTACGTAGGTACATGTTTTTTGAGTTTGCTCTTAAATATATTAATACCATCACATCTCTTTATAATTTCCGGTAAATCATTGAACAGTTGTGTTTCCTCCACTAATACTGTTTTTTTGCTGTAATTAGTCCGTGCTCGTGCAGTTATTAGTTGGAATTTGTTTTTACTTCTTGTGTTGTTACTGTTTTTTTATGTAGTTGTAGGTTTGACTGTACGGAATTCGTGGTGATTTTTTTTATGAGAATGGTGCACTATGTGTAAATTTGTTTGATATTTAGTAGTTTAGTGTTTTCGTAAAAAAAATTGTTGGATATCCAACGTGAAATTTGAATCACAGTTTTGCTTGAACAAACGTTGTTCAGACCATGGTCTATAGCATCCAAAAAAAAATATAATTGGTTTTTGAAAAAACACAAAATAGACAAAGTTTTAAATTTCAAGATTATCGTTACTCCCTACAACACAGACACCACACACGGAACACAGTATTGTCTACAGAGAAATTTACCTCCATAAACGAAAATTAGTAAGCCGTAGATAATCTTGACATTTTAAACTTTGTCTTTTTTGTGTTTTTTCAAAAACCAAGTATTATTTTATTTTTATTGAATGCTGTAGAATGTTAGTAGACCATGGTCTGAACAACGTTTGTTCTAGCAAAACTGTGATTAAAATTTCACGGTGTAGATAGTGGTAGTGAAATAATACTTTAATGATTTTGTTTTGTATTTTTTGTAGTGAGTTTAGATTAGATTTCTCACAGCACACACCAAACAGCCAATCCTAATAGAAAACTGAATAAAATTATGACTCGCCATGCCCCATGGTAACAGTTAACGTCAACATTAATAATGCAAGCTGCCGACAGCTTTTACTTTTTGTCGCTAAAAAGTATGATTGATTCAAAAACATAACCCTATCTTTGCTTTCGCGCAGTTGGGTAAAAAAAGTTTTAATCGTTCACTTTCTGATTCTGCATTCATTTACAATATGCTGCGAGCCAACAATCAGTATATCCTTCAATCAGCAACACAATGATCTTCTCCAAAAATACAAGTAGCAATTTGAAAAATAAGACGTAATTCATCACTTGCTCAGTTTGACAGCCTCTCTACCAGTGTGTATCATCAGGTACTCATCATGTTAAATGAGTACCTGCCAATTCATATGTCAAAAACGCCAGTTTGTTTAATACTTTCTTTTTTAAAAGCACTCATAATTCGCTTTCAAATCAGCAGTATTCTTATTTTTATAGGCTCACTACAAACTAGCGATTTAGCGGAAGCTTTTAATCCTAAAATTTTGTTAGATAACATTTTGAAGTTATATTCAGAGTTATTGGTAATATGTAGGCAATTCATTAAAGGGATGTAGGAGAGCCATTTTCGAGTAATTTGACATATTATATTTTAAAATGAATGAAAAAAATATATAAAATGTAAATTACTCGAAAATGGCTCATATATCCCCATAATGGATTGCCAACATATTACCAATTATCATACCTAAATACTATACATAGATAAGGATTTTTGTTACTAGAATTACGGTTTATTTTTAAACTGCTTCGAACGAATCTCTCGTATACAAAAATTATTCAAATGAGTTATAAAAAAAAATGTGGACGAAACCCAATCAAGCTGAATCACCTATTTTGACAAAGAAAATTCTTCACATGTTTTATCATTCAACCAGCATTAGAATTAAATTGACAAAGAACAGCTAATAAGATCTCCAATTTCCATTTTTCCTGCTTATCTGTCGAATAGTAAACATTAATTTATTGCCAAACTAGCAGAAAACAAAAATAAACCACAACAAAGCTGCGACAATAGTATCAATATTTTTTTCATGGACTTTTTCTCAAGCGGAATTTGTCGCAAAAAATATGTTTTAATTTAATCGATCTGGTGGAGCCGTCTTTATTCGAGATCCGTATAGTCATTATTGAGCAAAAAATGGCTCTTTGTGTGCGTTTCCATTCAAGTTAGTATGGTGGCAAAAAGTGGATGGTACTTGACACTTTTTAGTGATGAACGTCGGTGAGAAATTAGACTTATCGGTCAGATAACAATTTAGTAAATGTGGTCACTGATTGAATGATAATACCATGATTTTGCACACAATGATTTCATAAAGTGATGATTTGCAAAAAGTCGAAAGCTGTGTAAAAAAATTCGGGTAAGATGAAAGTTGTCTTTTGTACATTAATTTTTCACAGACATTGCACAGATTGTTTTTGTGAGAATTCCCGTTACGAAAAATTATACTGAAAGCTTTTAAAACTTTATGTATTCTTTACTTTTAAATAAGCAATATTTGTATATTTTTGTAATCACGTTCTCGAAAACGGCTCAACGATTTCGATGAAAGTTGCAATAAAGGGGTTTACGGGGGCGAAAAATCGATTTAGCTAGGTCTCATTTCTGGCAAAATTCATTTTCTCTATTTTCTCCTCGGTCGACCAGGTACTAGATATTGATACGATAACTTTGAAGGAAGTTTTCAGAGTGTTATAAAAAATATCAATTTATTTTACTCAAAATACTCTGGTCTTCCAATTAAATGATGGTGCAGGGGGCCTAAAACGGCCGCTTTGGCAGAATCATAAAATTATAATATTATGAATCACACAAACTGTCACAAACTGACAATTCATAATATTATCTGCGTTCAATTCGTATTAAGCAATTTAACTGTTTGACAGTTTTGTAATATAATGAAATAAAATTTAAACTGTAGAAATAAATAATAAAAATCTCATTTCTTTAATAAGAACTGTAAAGAAAAATGTTCTGGTAAAATTACGGTCTTAATTTTTCATGCGGCAATATTTACACTAAATATTATTCTGATACGAATTGAATTGAATATGATTTAGCTAAAATATTTGTGTCACCATAGAGGAATTGCTGGAAGTTCAGAAAAATTATTGCGTTTAGAGGAATCGCTAATGTGGCCGTTTTAGACCCGCTGATGTTTGCCACAATAATAATGGTTTGATGTACATAATTCGTCATCATCTCAAAAGACGTTCACCGCCGGACATTGGCCTCCCCCAAGCATCGCCAAAGTAATTCATATCACGATCATAGACGTACTTCTTTTCCCCGCATAAAAAAGCATGATTTGTAACCAACGATTAGCAAGTTATACCCCAAAAAACTAAACCATTACCCAAATGACGTACACAGCAACAGTTTGTATATCAAAGGTTAGTTTAACGGTCAAAATTCAGTTAACCGTGGTGCCGTTGCCTCGGATTACCGTTAACCATTATTAACAAGATAGTTTAGCCGTAAGATTGAAGAATAATTGTAATTAATTCATCTATTGTGGAGCTAACGACTGTCTGTAATTTATGTGGCTCTGGTATAATTAGTACTACGTGGTTACGCTCGTGTACTTCTTGGTCGTTACTTTCTTTCTCTCTTCCTTATGATCATGGACTTTTTCAATCACTTTTGTACTAACCATGGTCAACCATGGCCATGGTGGTGGCCTGTAGTACTGCCTCGTTGGTCTAGTGGTCGCAAGCGCTACTGCTGAGCATGAAGTCCTGGGTTCGATTCCCGGGTCGGGCAAAGTGTTATTTGGTTTTTCTATCTGGAATTTCTCAATAGCAGCCCGGAGTCTGGATTTGTGCCCGGTTGATGGCAATAGGCTCGCCCCCTATTACATGGGACTTAAACATAACTGGCGAAATGTGGGTGTACCTACTACAGGTACACCTCTGCCCAACCCTTCGGGGAAACAAGGCGTGATGTTATGTATTATTATGTCTTGCCTAATAGGCATACAATAATTATGTCAACATGCAGTATACATATTTCTTAATTCAGACAATTTTGTCCATATTTTGTTAGTACCTTTTACATTCTCTTAAAACTATGTTAGTAATGACTGAAAGTAAATAAATAATTGAAAATAAATTAAATTAAATTAAATAATTGCAAATAAATTTAAATTAAATTATTTAAATGATTGAAAATAAAATTAAAATTAAATTAAATTAAATAATTGACAATAAATTAGAATAAGGTAAAATTTAATAATTCGAAATGAAGTAAAATAAAATATAAAAATTCATTAGGCAACATGCAGCCTGATGAGCCTTCCCACAGCTGGCGACACTGGTTGGTCTGCAATCATCTTTAGGATTCCGTTGCCACTCCCTCGAATTCGACGAATTAGTGAGGCTGACTTTTTGCGCATTATAGCGTAAAAGTCATCCACCCTCGCGTCGGCAAACATGCCCGAGGCACTGCAAAATCGAGGTAGTCGCACCAGAATCCTAAAGGCGTTGTTATATTGGACCCTGAGAGCATTGTAGGCACGCTGCGTGTAGTTGGTCCATAGGGCGCTGGAGTAAAAACTTTGGCAGTAGGCTCTGAACAAAGTTACCTTTACTTGTGCTGTACACTTTGCAAATCTGTGTACCAACATGTTAGCTCGCACCGACAATGCTCTATGCTCTCTCTCAATGTCTGCGTCATCATGCAGGGTTTCGGTCACAACATGCCCTAGGTACCTAAACTGAGAGACCCGACTCAAAGATACCCCGTTGAGATACACTGGAGGTATATGCTCAGGTTGTTTATTTTTACCTCTGATGAGCATATACTCACTCTTTCTATCGTTGTACTTTAAGCCGTGACCCTCAGCTTAGGTCTCACAGATACTTAATAGCTTCCTTAACCCTCCAACAGATGGACTCAGCAACACCATGTCATCAGCGTAACTGATGTTATTGACGCAAACGTCATCTATATGACATCCGACATGGCTGTTGCTGAGTTCACCTATCAGCTGATTGACATACAGATTGAAAAGTCTTGGAGAGGTCAGTCCCCCTTGCCTCACTCCACACTCCAGTGAATATTCTTCAGAATAAACGTTGCCCCACTTGACAACGTTCTTCTGGTGGTTATACCAGAATGAAAATATATTAGTGAGTTCGGCAGGAGCCCCAACCTCCCCAAGCTTAGTCCAGAGCCTGTTATAATCGACTAGGTCGAAGGCCTTCGATAGGTCCAGAAAGCAAGCGTATATGGGTGTTTTCCTATCAACATAGTAAGCGACTGTGTGCTTTAGTGTCAAAATAGCACTTTCAGTTGACAAAGTCTCGCGAAATCCAAATTGGGCATCGTGAAGGTTAACATACTTGCTGAGCTGAGCATCCAGAAGACCATCGAAGACCTTCGCCATCACAGTAGCCAGGGAGATAGGCCTATAATTATTCATGTCAGTTACATCACCAGTGACATTTTTTGCTATAGGTACAACAATAGTTTCCGTCATCTTTGGTGGTAAGTACGAGTGACGGATGCAAAAAGTAAACAACATAGCCAGTACCCTATATAAATGTTTACCTGCTTGCTGAAGGTGCTCAATGCTGAGTCCGTCCCTGCCCGGAGATTTACCACGTTTCATGCTATTAATAATATTTTTCACATCCTTAGCAGAAAACCCAATCGGGTTCCCACAGACAGTGACGGGCTCAACATCCGCAACAGTAGAACTGACGGCAAGCGGTGACTCAACTTTAAAATGATTTTTAAAAAGGTTAGCTATTTCTACAGGCTCAGTACTCCCGCCTACAGTCACTGGCAAACTAACCCTACCATTCATCCTCTTAGTACCCTTCCAGAAAGCTCGAAAGTTTTTAACCGTAACGTGTGAGGCTAATAAATCCATTTTAAGCTGGTCTTGATGGTTTTGACAGAACTTCAGCCTGGATTTAAATGTTTTCCGTGTAAGATACATGCTGTCATGAACCGGCCCACTTTCAGGTTTACCATATCCCACATACTGTTGGTATGCCTGCCTAGCCAGACTATGAGCTTCTCTCACGTGTTTGTTCCACCCCACTACCGTTTTACCCTTTTTTACCTTTCTCACCTTCTTGCTTTGCATAGATGCCTCACATAAAATGTTAACAATGTCATTGTATAATTTGTCAATAATATATCTATGCTCAAAATTACTACACATACTGTCTGCACAAACACAAAATTCATTGGGGAAGTGAATGTCTTTAAGTTTATTATTACAAATGTCAGAATAACTTACTATTTCGTCACTTTCCCTATCACCCCACAAAACGTCATTAGAAATCCAATCGTCAGAAATACACTTAGTTTTAATCATGTCAAGATTACATTTAACAAGTAAAGGTAAGTGATCCGACCAATACACTCCATAGTCAACACTAATGCTAGTTATTGTTTGCCAGCCTGATTCCGTGACTAAACAGTGATCCAACCAGCGCTTACAATGGTGTGCCTCACTATAGAATGTATGTGTGTCCGACGATCTACCAAGTTTAACTATGTCAGCACAAATCCATTTATTATCGTCACAGAAATCAAATAACTCGTCACAAAAAGGAGCTGACGGGTGTGCATTGAAATCACCCAGAATAAATACCGATTCCACATTATTTTGTTGTACAATAGCGCTTATCTCCCCTAGACAATTCGTAAACATTGGTAGGTTGTCGGACTGGTCGGTAGGCATGTACACACATATAATTACAACTTCACGATTGTTACCTGTATTCGCTCTAATTGCCGTAATACGATCACTATCACAATTCAGAACTGTCACTTTCGTAAACAAACTTTTACGCCACAGAATCGCGACCCCCCCGAATGGTCTCCCTCGCCTCACTCCGGACGATAAGTCAATCGCCGATTTTCCGGTATAACTAAAGTTATCGTCGATGCTGCCGAGAAAAGGCAGATCCTGTGGCACCAGCCACGTCTCCTGAAGTGCTATCAAGTCCGCGCGCTTGCACAGTGATCGCACACATTCTACACTCCTTTTCACATTTTTGCAATTAAAACTAACCAGTATGCTGTTTTGATTGTGTTCCATTAAAATTTTGCTCGTCTGGTCCCTTTCTCATACTCACAAAACGGCGGAACTTTATTCCGTCCGGCCATAGATTGTCATCAAGATACAAATGTATTCTACATTTTGATACATACAATTTAAATGCGTTGTATCCTTTGTCATATTTCATTATAATAAAGTAAATCTTAGAAAATAACAATTAGGTGTATGGTGACAGATTGTAGTAGGCACTAATTATTTAGAAAATCTTGGATCGTGTAGTAAGCTTTCTCAATTAAAAAATTACGCAATTTATATTTGAATAGTGAGAGTTATATTTGACAACCAACAATGTCGCATAATATCGAAGAGGATGAAATTAATGACACTGACACAATTATCGAATCAGAAAAGATGTGAAAATTCGGAGCATGTAAGAAGAAAAGTGCCAAGTATGGTAATATTGTGGATGTCTCCAAGAAAAGGGGCAAACAACAGATGGATTGATTTTGTGAAAGATATGGCTAGAGAGGAATTAAGTAATAATGTCCAGGATGATGCCTGAAAAAACGCGGTGCGTTGTGTTGCGTCGACATCAATGATGATAATCTAATTAAACAAGTTTGACAGTAAAACTAATTTTCTACTGATCATAACTCTTAAGGGGCACTTTGTTTTAAACTAATAGTTACCTACACCATCACAACTTGCAAACTGTAACCAAATTCACAGCTGAATTTTAACCAAAGAGAGAGAGAGCTTTAGTTAACTCTTGCAACTACACTTACTTCAAAGGATTCACAAACACTAAGCCTCTGTAATTTACCAAGTACTTAGTGCAATGCTTTCTCCCGAAGGTAAACCACAGTTGGTATTACTTCCATATTACCCGTATCCTCGATCCCACGACCACACAGACTCATCATTATGTCGTAATACCATTTTAATGGGCGCCATCTTGTGAACTAGGTCATCGTATTGCACAGCAATTTAAAAATCTTTTACTCGTTAAATCTTTACGTGTCCTGAGAAAGGTGGCGCCATATATCAATTTTGATTTTGGTGCGAGGTAATTGGATTGGAAATGAGGATTCTTGGTTTGATTCGCTAGCCTTCTTTTTTTTTCTCATTTATTATTCCATATTGTAAGGATATACTTTCAGTACAGAAAAAGTTACTATTCTTTTTTCTTTAGATTAGTGTCAGCATTTAATCGTTTCTACGTTTCCTTTTTAGATATTTATTATCTAGTGTCATCATAGTTTTTCGGCAGAGCACAACACAATTCAATTATGATTTCATAAAATAAATTAACGTGGTGATTGGATCATAAAATATAAAATGCAATTTGACTTTCTTCCATTGTGACACAAAATTTTAAAGGATGTCTAATGACATTCACAAAGAAATTTAATATGATTCACAAGTTCACTGATCACAAAGATCCTCTGCATTGTGTTTGCCGTTACAGTTAGAATTGCATAAGTACCGGACCCTAACAGGGTCAAATTAAATAAGCTGGCGAAAATTCGCAGACTGTCCTCACCGTCTACTGAAAATAACCCATCACGGGTTATACATATCAGTAGACATTGTAGACAACCAGTCTTACAAGAGTTATCATGTTTCCCAGTAACTGGGTTATGGATGTCAGATGGGCAGTCACTCCATAAAAAAATACAGGTACCCAGCTGCATCCGGTTAGACTGGAAGCCGAACCCAACATAATAGCGAAAAGGATATGACATGAGGATATGGGCAGATGATGATGATGATGATGATTTTAATCTGAAGAAGCTTAAAAAAAATCTCTCTTCAAAAATCTCCTCGCATTTAGTACGGTCAGCCTCTTCAACTGCAATTAGGTTATCTAAATAACTTTTGAACATTTTTAACGGATATTTTAAAAGACCACTGATGCGGTAATTTTGTCAGTCTGGGTCATCGTCGTTCGCCCACTTCTGTTTTTCTGTGTATATCATACTTAATGGTTATGACTTTATTTTCCTTTATTGTTCTTTGTGTTTTTTTGCTGAATTTAGAAGATAGTTGGATCATCTATCATAGTCATTATGATATGGGTTTCTGAAACTTCATATTTTTTTTGTCTTGTTTGAAGCTAATAATAGTCAGACTCTTTTATTTGCCTCCAATCGGGGTATAGACGTGTTCTATATTAGTTTCTTCAGCAAAACTAAAAAGATTTCTGATTTCTTGGGATTATTCGACTTTGCCTCATCAATCTGCCCTTCCAGTGGGCCAAAGTGCATAAAAGTTCTATTGAATGCATTTTTGGCATAGCAAGCCAAATCTAACCTTATATATAACCATATACCCACTATCTAATTTTGTACTTAAATTCGTCAATCAACTGGATCTATCAAAATCTTCTCTAGTAATTCGGTATCTTTAAATTTTTTGCTCGTTCTCTTTAATCTAGGAACCAATTTACACAGATTGTACTTACAAACTTTTTCATAGTACTACAGACTCTCGTAAAAAGATATTTGCAAACGAACCGATACTAATTGTAACTAATTTGACACACTTCGCAGTTATATCGATGCAGGCAAAAACAGGTTCTAAAATTGAATGACGAAAAAAATCTATAACCGTTAAACAAGTCTTACTTAATATATTCCGGAAATGATGGTAAACCCCTTTTGAATATGCGAACATTTTTGTCAGATTGGGTTGTAGAATAATCAATGCGTTTATTTTGTGGTTGTCCGAGGAAAGGGCATAGTGGGGTCTTCGTGATCTTAGTGCGTACAGAAAAGATGTCAATTACTGTCATTATTTCGTGTTATCCTCAAAATCTAAATCGATGTTTGTTGGTTGCTGTCAACATGCGTTACCCAATCATGCGTCAAATACTTGTCCTTGTGTATTCTTTGTTTTTTTCTTTTGTTTGTTATGCTTGCTATTTAAAACTTTATATAAATCGGCGTCATTAAGCGATGTTGAACCCATACCCGCATTTTTGCATTGAATATTGATCAATGTAACTTTATCATGTTAAATGTACCAGCATAATTTGCGGGAACTGAAGTGCACTTTGCCAAACACGTGCAGTTGATAGAGTGTTAACGTTGAAAGTTAATATTTTTATATTTGCATGAAGTAGACATAGACAACACAATTATTTGAAAGAAAACTAATATTATAAAGAGAAAAGTTTGTATTTTTGTTTGTAATGGATAAACTCAAAAACGACTTGACCGATTTTAATAATTCTTTCACCAGTAGAATTCTGAGTCACTGAGTAACATTAGCTATAATTTATAAAGATACCATTTAGTGTAATGTTAACCTCATATGACTGGCTCTTGACAATATTACGGACATTCAAATCAGTCGGTTAATTACTACGTTGTGCTTTCCACAAGATAAGCATTGAAAAATAAAGAAATACGGTACTTCCTGCGCTGACATCGATTGACGATGTTTGAAGTAGAGTCATTAACAAAATCACCGTATAGAACCGATTGTAAACCCAAGGCAATTATGGAGCTTGCGAAATTGTGCAAAAACCATTCTAAACGTGTGCGTACCAGGCCGGCATGAACCGCGTGAAAGTCTTTCAAGGTATTGTGCGAAGAACTACTTTCGTTGCACTCTTCCGGGTCATGGGTCACGCGGACTCAAGGTTGATCGGTCAATGCAGTGACCGGTTTGATTTTATGATTACTTAGTACATTGTATGCTTGAAGTTGTTGACACTAATTCGTGTGTGCATTATCTTCTTGCCTTGCCTTGATACTGTGGAACAAGTATGCATAAAAGCTGTCTTCACGCTATTTATTTCCTTTGTTAAGTCCTACACGGTTTTTTTTATAATGCCTGATGAACCCACGTCGAAAGACATAATTTCATAACTTTATGAAAATAATAATAATAAAATATATAGATTTTTTATCCTTTTTATTTTAAGAAATATTTAAAAATGTAATAGAATAAGAACTAAAATGAATAAACGAAATAAAATATATAGAATTTAACCCTGTAAGTGACCACAATCCAACCTCAGACGGTCATCCACGTTTGACCCACAACAGAATTAGGTGAATCAACCGACGTAAAGGTTTTTATTCGTTCAAAGCCAATGTCAAGGTCTTAGTGCCGTTAGCGAGAAAATATTACGGCATAATCGTCGGTGACCTCGAATCGTATATAATAAACTATCATAGGCTGTTGACTTACAACTTTATTAGTATTGACGTTTCTCTTTGATGCCTGATGAAAAAATTTTACACCTCGATCATTATCTAAGATCGAGGTGTTAATTTTATTCAAAATACTTAATCTGTGAAGAGTTAGAGACTTGGGAAGTTTTAGATGCGATTTTGTCATGGTTTGTCATGAAACAAATGAAATTCAAGAGCGAAACTGATTTTTTTGTCTGCACGCGTTCTCTTTGGGCCTTCCCGCAAATGGGTTTTTCTGTATGTTCACAGTCTCTTGTTATGGTTCCTTACCAGCTTCATTTGTTTCATTATTGACTTTCTTTGGATCTTCCAAAGTACTCTTTCGTGTTTATGCTGTTGTGTTTTGTTTATCTTCACCCATACATTGAGCCACAGCTGCTGCCTATTCCATATCTAGTAAACTACTTTGCTCTACTGACCCAGTAAAGAAATAACCTAATAAAATATACTCCTGCTCTTGTTTAACTCCCTAGTAACAATAATCCCGCTATTTACGTAGTGCAACAATCTATTACTACCAAAGATGAAAGTTTAAACGCTTTTATGTTTCTGCGATCCTGGTATAAACGTAAAGTTTAGCACAATGTGGGTCAGTGAAAAGACAATTAACATAGAACAATAGTATAATGTTTAGTACGTAATTAACTTTAATAAGATGTGGAAGAAAGCCTTTGAATTATTGAATTGTGCGTTTTGTTGCTGTGTAACATTACGAATGCTATTTTGCGATGTCTCAATCTTTGGACATATAGCATTTTATTTTCCGCTTCCAGAGATTTCTCAATGAAGTAACAATTTAAGTCATATTATGGAGCTCTCTCTTGAAAGGACCTATTATATTTACAGCTTTGCTTATAAACTAAGTACATTTAAATATTATTCTGATCTTCATTTTACGACTAGCAAAGATAATTCTGCACTCCCTGGAATAGCGTTGGTTAATCTTGAAGCAACATTTAGTAGATTCTGACAAGATCACGGCGATATAGTCGACTGCACGTCCGTGGTATCAAATTTACATTGACATAACCTTTATATGGTAGTAGTTTTATTATTCCGACATTCGATTGATCGTACCGAGGTACCAGAACTGACCGTAATTTCAAAATTCAAGTCAAAATCTTAAACAGTCAAAATATAAAATGCTGAGCGATCGGCAGTTTTCAAAGGAATGTTTCTCAGAGAAAGGCTTAAGCTCGGATTAAATGCATGCCCGACCGAGTGACATACTAGCGAGTAGCAGGGCTGCCAAAATTAAGAGATTTTTAACAAAATTGCCAAGATTTTTGAAGATTGATAAAACAATCACTGAGCAAGTTTAGGCCAATAGATCAGCAGCATCATGGTAATATGCAATGTGGCAATTAATCCATCTACCTAGAATGTGCTTTTAAACATTTAATGTCATATTGCATAATAACAATTTTGAAGTGAAAACTTCTTTAGGCGCGTTCGGCATTTTTGAGATGGGCCTTAACCATTGATTTCGCGACACTGTGACGACACCAGCTTTTGACCATTAAAAAGACATCAAGGCGTTGATTACCGCGGTGCTGATTTTTTTTTCAAGTTTTCACTTCTGTCGGCACTCCCGGAGTGCCACTGTATTTTATTATTCTACTGTTTATTAAGAGGGCCACTTCTAGCAATGGCTTGATATGATCAGACCATCAACTTCGCCTTTGATTAACAGTTCACTGGCAGACAACATGCCATGACGTGTTGGTAATCAGCAGATATCGTTTTTCGGATATTGATCTCTGGGTTCCTGGAAAGTTTCTCCATAGCCAAGAATGTTGTCCCTAATACCTTACTGCAATAAAAAGATAACTTTCTAGTCAAATAATGGATTGGTTTGCTAGTTTCCATTCAAGATGTCATAGCTACTAGTACTATCTCGTTAAACTATTCGTCATCGCCTCTGCCGACATTCGCAAGATATACAAGAATTACAAGATTATATTCGTCTATTTTCACGACATATTTATCAAAAGCATTATAGTTATATCCATTTCCACTAATGCAATTACCGCCAGCCCTAACAGTACCGTTGACAACGAGATTAATACTAACATTCCGAGCGGTACCTGCGGTTGTGGCGGAACTATCGAACAATATGCATTGTGGTGCCCGGTTACACACATATACGGGAAAGACGAGAAATTATCTGACTTCTCTTGTATATTATTTACTATCCTAATGTTTGTATCAGTTTTGACGTGACAACGTCTTATAAATTGGTTTGCCGGGTGACACTTCAAGAAACTGCGTTACGCTCCGCTCACGTTATGCGCTCACAATGAGAGCGAGTGAGAGGCACGCGTGCATGGTTAGCCCGCCTAAGAGCGAGAGAGACAGACATAAAAAGTGAAAGGCACGCGTCCCTTCCACTCGAGCACAGTTAGCCCGCCTAAGAGCGAGAGAGACAGAGCGAGAGAGAGAGAGTGAGAGAGATAGGCATACACACCGGTTCATGTGTATAAATAAATGTTTTAAATTGTTACTATTATTTCATCCTTCTTCCTACTATACGAATGAATATTCACATTAAAATTATTTTACCACTCAAAGTCGTTGTCACGTAAAACTTTCGCCCGTATACCGACTTTACAGGCAACCAATTTTTTTATAGCAGCCATTATGACCACTTCTATCTCTACAAATTATTATTCGAACTGAAAGAAATGTCACTATGTATGGAACGAGATTAGTCTATTGACTAATCTCGTTCCATACATAGTGACATTTCTTTACTGAATTTCTGTGTGCCGCGCTGAAGAAATGTTTCTACAATATTTTATAGGGGGGATGTCTATTAAAGGGGGGAGGGAAAAATCACATGTATTTAGTTTTTCGTTGACCTTTACTCGCTGTTGTCAGGCAGCGATTGTACCTGTATTTAAAGATAAAATATCCTGATTTTTTTAAAGATACTTTGTACCAAAAAAATCTACGTGATTTTGGGTAGGGGGAGGTTATAGTCTAAAACCTCACCACGTATCACTGAGGGGGGGGGGGGGGGGAGGGGGGTTAAAATTTGCTAAAAACATCACGTGATTAATGGGCGAAATCATATTGTCTTTTGTGTCTGCAGTGGTCATGCTTCGTGCGTGCAGAACGTTAAGGTATTTCTGGGAGGCTTTAAAATTACTACTAATCCAGACATCTATTAAAAGATCAATTTGGTCTGTATTCTTTTCCTTTTCCCGTATCGACATGATCTATGTCTGTGAAAACAGCTCATGCTGAGTCAGCACCGTTGGAATCAAAGTTACTGACTAGCCAGTAACTACAAGACAGATTAGTTTTACGACATTAGCCAATCTCGTAAAACCGTTTATCTGTCTTCAAGTTTTCAACGATTTTCTTACGAACAAATTGTGTACAACTCTTAACAAGAAAATGTGATCATAAAACATTTCATAGCTTTCAATAGACTCTCGCTTTTGACCTCTCGTGAACATTATTGAAACGAAAACCGATCATTATGCCTTTTAATGCCAATAAATAGAATCTAATACATCTTCTCAGCGAAATGGGGAAAGTCCACAAATGTGAGTGGATAGCTATAAAGCAAGACATGGTAAATGGCATTTAATACAAGGTCACAGTCGTGAGACGTCGCGAGGGAAGGGCCATTCTAAAGTACTAGAAAGTTAGCAAAGCACTGGAGATTTGTAAGGCGTTCTGCACAATAATTGTTTTGCGTTTGTTTAGATAGACATAAATGCTAAGGATCGATCCTGGGGTAGAGGTGAAGGTGAAGAGACAAACCTTATTGACCGTTACGTTAAAGAGTAATAGATACAGTGAGCCGGACACTATAGTGTAAGGGAAACCAAGAAAAAATCGGATTAATTTTAAAGGCAATTATTATACAAGATGTGCGCTTGATGGGATGTCTCATCGGCAAAAATGAAGAACATCCATACAAAATTTCTTCTCCCTTTAACCCCTTTAAGGGATGAACTTCAAAAATCTTTGTTTTGTGCTCGCCTTCGTTGTAAAAGAAAATCTTGTGCAAAATTTCATGCTTGTAGACCCATCAGTTTAGGACGAGCGTTGTCTACTGGCGAATAAATGAATTTAAGATTTTTATTTTGTAAAAGTACCCAGAAGGCTTTTTAGTTGTGGTCCCACACACATTCGAATACCACTACCTGCTATCAGTGACAGGAACTTATCATATCATCTACATACTAAGTGGGAAAAAAATACGTATTTTGTAGCTTACTCAAAAATAACCCAAGCAAAGTTAATAAAATTTATATGGGACCAATTTGAGAGCATACCCTTTCAAAATAAAAAAAAGAATTTTCAAAATCGGTCCACAATTGACGGAGAAATCGGTGGACATACATATAAAAAAAAAACAATCAAACGCTACGAACATAATTATAATCTCCTCCTTTTTGGAAGTCGGTTAAAAATAAGTCAACATGTGGAAACTGTAAGAAACAGTAAAAACATTGATTTATCATTTCAACGGATGTGGATCAACACTGTTCGGTCTATAAACGTCAAGCTTTAAATGTAATGGATGTAAAGTGCCCTCTAGTGCTTTCCAACATTGTGTGAGCTACACTTCAACGTGTAGAAAATGATAAATACCATATTATTAAGTAGAAGCCTGCTATTTGTAAAATAATACCATTATTAAGTGTTTGTAGTGACTATTGAATACATTGTAACTTTCTGTGTGAAAACTACATTTCGCCGTGTTAGTGCCCATGTATTTAAAGTAATATAGGCAACGAGCCTACTGTGAACGTCGGAATAGATAACTACTCATAAAACACATCAAAATAGTTACAGAGAAACTGCTACAGAGAAATGGCAAAATTTTAACTCAATAACTCTTTCTCTGACCACGCCGCGCGCCGGGTCGATTCGGGCCGAAATGCTTGCCGAAGTCGATCCGTGGATGGATAACCAACACAGCTCTCCGGGCCTCGGGAAGCACGTTAAGCCGTTGACAGTCGTTTCGGGTAGTCAGAAGGCTGAAAGTTTGACAACCAGTCTTATCAAGGGGAATCGAGTTTTCTAGTTGCTAGTTTGTGGAGGTCAGATAGGCAGTCGGTTCTTGTAAAAGACTGGTATTCAGCTGCATCCAGTTAGATCGGAAGCCGACTCTGAAATAGTAGGGAAAATGCAAGCAGATCTTGCCGGGGGCGCCGCTCTGCCTTGATCGAGTTTTCCTAAAAACTTCAAGCTTCTCCAACGATTTTAACAAAATCTTTCTTTTTTGTTACAGAATCTCAACATCATGGACGACTGACTGCACTGTTCAGTGTTATTTAATTTATAATTATTGTTAAAGACTGACTAGTGTTTAACTGTGTTCAAGTGTTTGTTTATACAAAATGGAAGCCAAGACACATATACTTGCGGCTGCCGCGCTTCTTATAATTGGTAAGTGATTTTTTATCGTACATAAACGGACCTGAAGCCTGAAAAAGATAGAGCTATACAGGATAAATAGCGCCGTATCTTTTTTGCAATGGGTCAAAGATGGGAATAAATGGTCAACCCCAAAAAGTTGTTAGTCAGTTATGTCAGTTTCGGGGTTATAAGTAGCCCAAATGATTTGATATTTTGTCTTTTAATTTTTGCTTATTAGATTATTTGTAATAGACTATATCGTACCTATGCTCTACCTCCATACGATGACGAAACTGTATTAAATCCACACTGCATCGTGCTAAAGTGACTATTCTTTACCAGGAGTAAATCAGAACATAAACAAAATAACCTATCAAAAACAAAAAGACAAATAAAGTATCAAATTCTTTTTTCGTAGGACAAGATGGTGTTGCCGTCTATAGATTTTCAATTTCCACCGTTTTTTTACTAATGCAGATTTAGCGTGGCCAGACTCTATATATTTATGTAGACTCTTAATCTACCTGTATTTTTATGATGTCTCATAGTTTGTCAAATAATGCTATAAATGTCCTGCGGTTAAAAATATGTCAAGCAGTCACACCTTACTTAAAAATAACTTACTTAATTTGTATGCAAATGGCCCACAAAGTGCCAGTCATGCGGTTAAAGTAATCTTTCTATTTATTTTGACCGCAACCTGTAGTTGGTTCAATATTTTTATAACAAGCATCAGGGATAATAAAAGACAATCTACAAATAAATATTCCAGTCTTTAGTGATTGTTATTATTTTATGCAAGCAAGAAGTTTTCCTGATTCAGAATTCGACTCGAATAAGTAATTACTAGGTTTAACGTTTTTTTTTTTGCTCGGCGCCTGATTGTTGTAGCGTGATGTTACATAACCTATAACCTTCCTGAAGAATTGGCTTATCCAATGCAAAAATAATTTTTAAAATCCGACTGGTTTTTTCGAAGATTACCCCTATATAAGGTCTCCTTAAAATAGGTGGACCAACTTTTAGAAATCATTCAGACCACCAAAATAAGGATAAAATAAATAATAAGAAAAACGCATTAGATACTTACAAGAAAAAAAAAACAGTTAACGAAAATACACTAAAAATGTGGGTTACTAATGTTGGTTAATTATTTTAGGTCAAAATAAAATCACTTAAATCAGTGTTTCTTTTTTGCTTGGATATCTTTGGTTAGATGTACTGAACGCTGTGTTAAAATGTGTCCATCTATTTTAATGGGACTTTATATACTAACTTACAAACAAGCAAACAAATTTAATAATAGTTTTTTTTGTTGAAAACGACAAACTGGACATCGCGAATGTAGTTGTTGTTATTTTTTTTATTTTTTTTGTATGTCTGTTACGCGATTACTCCGCCAATTATAAATTGATTTTGATGATTCTTTTTTTTTGTTTGGTAGATCATACTTTACAGGTGGTTCCATATAAATTTTATTAACTTTGCTTGGGTAGTTTTTGAGTTAGCTTCAATAATACGTATTTTTCCCACTTAGTATGTGGATTATATGATAAGTTCCTGTCACTGTTATTTACATAGCAGGTAGTGGTATTCGAATTTGTGTGGGGTAGGTACCACAACTAAAAAGTGAAAAATAAAAACTTTTTACAAAAAAAAAAACAACCGACTTAAAAAAAAATGATTAAATTATTTTTTATTTTTGATAAATTGACGAAGAACTGCATTAGACTACCAAAAACAAATTAATCATTTCTGATTCATAATCAATAACCTCAAACCACTGTCACTTAAAAATAAATCACCATTATAATTGAGTGTTCATGCTAAAAACCTCCTCCATTTTTTGCTTCGTCAGTTGATATTACCAATAATAATATAAGCAAAAAACAGACGAAGCTTTAAAAAGAAAGCATTACTCTTTTTTAATATACTCCGAAACATGAAGAGTGCATCAAATAATTGATTATAACCAGTTTTATTTTAATGGTGTGGCCACATTATACATGGTTGAATTTGGCACATACTTTTTACAAGTATAAAATTATATTAAATTATCGAGGTGTTAAAAATAGCAAAAAGGCTTGACTGATATTGTGTGTATATTTGAATTTTATTTTTGATTATGATAGACAGTTTGGACAGGTTTGATAGACATTATTTTTATGAGTTTTAAACGGTAGTTTAATAATGCATATTGCAGGCATCAATAATCATTATCATTTCAGCCGAAAGACGTCCACTGCTGGACATAGCATCCAGCGGATTCCTGCTGCCTTCATCAGGTCATCTGTCATTTAGGGGGGGCTTCGGTTTCCGTAATAGCCACGCTTGGCAGGCGGGTTGGCGATCGCAGTATGACATTAAAATGCATAGAGAACGCTGTTGCCCATTCTCTAGTGAGTCCCTTAGTCGCCTTTTACGATACCCACGGGAAGAAATGAGATGGTGCTATTCTGTCAGTCTGGCACCACACGGATCTTAAATTCTATCAAAAGTTGTTTAAGATGATTAGACAAGTGGCAATCGCTTTCAAAGAAAGAAATAAAAGAAAGAAAAAGTATTTATTGAGACTCGCACAAGGAATAAAAAAATAAACTAAACACCTTCACCTTAAAACATTAATAAAAAATAGAAGAAAAAATAAAAAACAAGGTAAAAAACCAAAAACAGAAAGTCCTGTACGAGGCCAAAAGGCTCCTATCTCAGCATATGCTGCGACATTTAAAAAATAAATGTCGCAGCGCTGGTTTCATGTTTTCTCCAACTACTTTCAACAGGATTTATTTAAGCTTTTCGATAGCTTATGTCAATCCCATACATTTTTGACTTTTCCATCATCGTTATCGCTGATAGAATGTCACTTTGTCTATTGTCATCAAGTCATGGTTTGGTTGGCCAGTGATCAACTAAATCAATTGATTCAAAGATTGATTAGGTAATGGGGCAAAGACGATTAAACTGTTTTCGAATTTCAATTAGTATCAAAACTGTCCAGTATTTCAACACATTTTACATATGCCTCATAATTATTTAATTATTACGTTACTTACGTATAATTAAATAATTATGAGATGATATGACACTAATTAAATAACTATTTATGTAAACTGATTAAATAATAATCAATAAACTCTAAAAACCGCTATCGTTGTTTGGTACGAATTGCAATAATAGTTAAGTGCATTTAAACAGTATTCATAATTAATTGATAAAATTAGAATAAAGTTGTACTAAGTCATTAAATTTTATTAGCTATTTGCAATAAAATGACTATTTTATTTTGCTCTATTCGACATTAAACAAATTACTTTGCTGCAAACACAATTTAGTTACGGTATTTTTGTAATATAAAATACGAATTATGTTATCATTAGCTACGCCCCGTGGTTTTACCCGCATAAGTGTCGATCCCGTGGGAATATCGCGATAAAAGTGTTAATCCAGGCTATAAACTATCTGTGTGTCAAATTTCATTCAAATTGGTCCAGCCGTTTGAGCGTGAAGAAGAGACAAACATACACACACTCACAAACTTTCACCTTTATAATATTAGTGTGATTATATTGAGCAGTGATAGCCTACTGGTATGACCGTCGGACTGCCAAGTTATAGGTCTCGAGTTCGAATACAAGGCACACACCTCTGACTTTTCGGATTCATGTGCGTATTGTATAATTATCACTTGCTTCAAAAACGGTGAAGGAAAACATTGTAAGGAAACCGACATACCTGAGAGATATTTCTCGACGGCATGTGAAGCTAAGTCAGAGTCCCATGGGTGGCTTTAAAACTCTGACATTAGGTTAGCCACTAACCACACGAAAAGAAGAATATTATATTAGTGTATTTAGCCTGTTTAAGTATCTTGCTGAGCAAGAGCAAGGAGAGACCACCAAGCCCGGCAAACAGACGATCTATTTTGCAAAAATATTAACGTGAAAACTTAGTTGTGACGTATGACAGAACGAGATGCTAGGGATTGACAATATTGACAGCTCACATATATTATATCGTCAAAGATCAGCTGATTCATAATTTAATTAGTTTTCAAAATATTATATTGTCAAAGATCGACTGATTCATAATTGAATCAGTCTTCATAATTATATCGTCAAAGATCGGCTGATTCATAATTGAGTCAGTCCGACCGCCAAATATGGAACCACCACTCCCCGCGTGCGGGGGAAATAAGCCACGCCCATCAAACAACTATTTATTTTCAACATAGGCCCTTAACACTCGAATGACTAGCTTCTGCCTGCGACTTCATCCATGTTAAGTTCCTAAGATTACAAAATCTTACTAAATATATTTTTCTAAAATGTTTTAAACACAACCAAAGCTTGCCAAATCACTCAAGTGGGCCACACTTGAGTATAATTAAATAATTATGAGATGATATGACACTAATTAAATAACTATTTATGTAAACTGATTAAATAATAATCTAACTATTCAATAAACTCTAAAAACCGCTACCGTTGTTTAGTACGAATTGCAATAAAAGTTAAGTGCATTTAAACAGTATTCATAATTAATTGATAAAATTAGAATAAAGTTGTACTTAGTCATTCAATTTTATTAGCTATTTGCAATAAAATGACTATTTTATTTTGCTCTATTCGACATTAAACAAATTACTTTGCTGCAAACACAATTTAGTTACGGTATTTTTGTAATATAAAATACGAATTATGTTATCATTAGCTACGCCCCGTGGTTTTACCCGCATAAGTGTCGATCCCGTGGGAATATCGCGATAAAAGTGTTAATCCAGGCTATAAACTATCTGTGTGTCAAATTTCATTCAAATTGGTCCAGCCGTTTGAGCGTGAAGAAGAGACAAACATACACACACTCACAAACTTTCACCTTTATAATATTAGTGTGATTATATTGAGCAGTGATAGCCTACTGGTATGACCGTCGGACTGCCAAGTTATAGGTCTCGAGTTCGAATACAAGGCACACACCTCTGACTTTTCGGATTCATGTGCGTATTGTATAATTATCACTTGCTTCAAAAACGGTGAAGGAAAACATTGTAAGGAAACCGACATACCTGAGAGATATTTCTCGACGGCAAGTGAAGCCAAGTCAGAGGCCCATGGGCGGCTTTAAAACTCTGACATTAGGTTAGTCACTAACCACACGAAAAGATGAATATTATATTAATGTATAGTCTTTGTATTTAGCCTGTTTAAGTATCTTGCTGCGTAAAAGCAAGGAGCGATCACCAAGCTCGGCAAACAGATGATCTATTTTGTAAAAATATTTACGTGAAAACTTAGTTGTGACGTATGACAGAACGAAATGCTAGGGATTGACAATATTGACAGCTCACATATATTATAATTTATAAATTATTTATTTTCAATTATGAATCAGTCTTTATAATATTATATCGTCAAAGATTGGCTGATTCATAATTGAATTAGTATTTATAATATTATATTGTCAAAGATCAGCTGATTCATAATTGAATCAGTCTTCATAATTTTATATTGTCAAAGATCGGCTGATTCATAATTGAATTAGTTTTCAAAATATTATATTGTCAAAGATCGACTGATTCATAATTGAATCAGTCTTCATAATATTATATCGTCAAAGATCGGCTGATTCATAATTGAGTCAGTCTGACCACCGAATATGGAACCGCCACTCCCCGCGTGCGGGTGAAATAAGCCACGCCCATCAAACAACTATTTATTTTCAACATAGGCCCTTAACACTCGAATGATTAGCTTCTGCCTGCGACTTCATCCGCGTTAAGTTCCTAATATGACAAAATCCTACTAAATATATTTTTCTAAAACGTTTTAAACACAACCAAAGCTTGCCAAATCACTCAAGTGTGGCCCAACCATAAATGTTCAAGATATAAAAATCGAGACGCACCAATTATCTTATAAAATATGGCGGCCATGACACTTTGCGAGCATAACAGTACTTAATTAGGCAGTAATTAGTTCTTCGAAACATCTTGGACTCGCATCGACTTTAATCGTTTAATATTCTCCGAGGTATTTTTATTGGCATGTAAAATATTCAAATTGAATGAAAGAAAGGTTTTTGGACGCGTTTTTAAATATTTATGTGGCGGATTTGTATCGTGGGAGTTTGAATTTGATTTGCAAATTGAAGTGAGGTGAATATTTGGCATTTCGTTGTATTTATCATTTATGTTAGTGTTAGATATTGGTGCTGGAAGCTTTTTCATTAAAATAAGAGATATTGTGATGTGTGCCTATGATCAGATGTGTCTGGTTGGTAGAAGCTTAAGTTGAACTCAGAAAAGTACCTACTACCTACAATTTTAGTAATATTGTAGTGGTTAGCACTCTTAGATATGTTAAATATGTCTGTCTATAGATAGTGTGTGACTGTGTGTATTGTCCGCGAACTATGCGGCACTCGGTTCCGTCTCACTGGAACTGGCAAGTACGTAAGATACAAGACTTAGCTCACTATCGACCTCCAGTCTCCGGAGGGGACTAATGTGGCGGCATCTACAACGCCACATACGAACTACGCATCAAAGACCTGACGTCACACAAATCCTGCATTACGCAAGCAGGGTTTACCGCGCCATCAGCATATATATAATTTTCCGACATCAATCATCGGGCAGTTGCCCACCAGACACAACACCCGTCTGGTTGGAGGATCCTCCCTTTTCTATGGTGGATGAGTGAACTTTACACCCCGTTCCTCATACCACTATATTATCTTTACACAACTCATGTTTGTATATAACTAAGACCTAACTTTTGATACAATAGCTAATAATACATATTAGCCTTGACTAACTCAAAAGCTAAAAGTTCAGCTTCCTTTCTTCCATTTTTGCCATATACGGTTTATTAAGTGGCCATAATTGCCATCTTTAGGGTCCAGCTTAATTGGAAATTAAAAGTAAAACGACAAATTTAAATGAAAAAATACAAGCATAAACTGGACAGCACATTCTCAAAACCAGATTTCTTTAAAACTGATAAACCTTACGATAAGCTTCATTGAGCCCATATCTCTAAGTGAAAGCTTTCACCATAAAGTTTTAAAAAGGGCTGCAAAATATTGTCATTTTTTTTAAATTTTTTTTCTGAATGGCATCTCACAGCTGGTTCCTGAAACCATGGCTGTTTAATCGGTCAATCCTGTGGTTGCCTTAAGCTACTGCACTCAAAGCCTCCAGCCAGGGCACACATAAACTAAGCTAAAAAGCTTAGGATGAACGCTCGCTAAGGGCACCCCCTGCGGGGTTCGAGCCTCGGCTTAGGGCGTTATCCGGAGGGAGGACATCAAAAGATGGAACGGGCTGGATCAAAAGGTTTTGATCATTATTATTAAACGGGGAATTTAAAGCTACGTGCACAGCTGCAACAACTGCTGGCACCTCCTTTTCGAGCATTTCCGCCCCCGGGGCGGAAAATAAAACCTAACACCCCCCACTCCGCCTACCATGTAATGACGGTTCCCATGACAACGTGATGTTGTCATGGGAACGTTATTTTTGTTTTATGTCATCACGTCATCATCCCAAGTGTAGCGTTGACAAATAGGAAGTATGGAGGTCACAAATGCGATGCAATAGCTTTACCGCGGCAGTCCCCGAGTGCCACACGTTTTTTCTTTTTTAAAACATTTACACACACCTTTCTTTTCTTATTAAGATTACGATCGATCATTGCTATCTTTAAAACTGACTTAACCCAGAAATATCAGGCAGCACTTCATAAGTGTATGTATTTATTTTAACATGTCGGTAAAAAACTGAGGATGAATTCAGACATAATTTAATTTGTTTCGCTCTTGATCATGGCGCTGATGTTCGGCTTTATCTTGATCAAAAATAATAATAAATAGAAGCAGAAGGACCATTTCATACTACAGTGTGATTCTTCATAATGTGCACTTATCGAAATGAGGGAATCTATGCTTAATTTTATCGACGGAAAAAATATTAAAAAAAAGTTTTTTTTTTAATTTTTTGTATATTTTTTTTTTCTCTATGGCATCTTATTTATGAATTTTATATACTGATTTTTGCTAAAAAAACATGTTAATTTTCAATTGAGGGTAGTTTTTTTTCTCAATTTTCAGATGATTTAGTTATACAGTTACACAGATTTGTTACAATTTTTTTTTTGTTTCCATAAAAAACAAAAAAATATTTAGATTTTTAAAATATTTTTTCTGTCGTTCAAATTAAGCATAGGTTTCATTTCAATATGTCCACATTATGAAGAATCACACTTAAGACATGAAACAAGGAGAATAGACAATAATAATACAGAGACGTCGAATGCAATAAATCGCCATAGATAAATGAGCTTGTGTTGTTATCTTATTAAACGAGCAATATTTATACATATCTGTACCTAAGTACTCATGTTCTCGAAAACGGCTTTAATGCTTTCGATGAAAGTTGCAATATAGGGGTTTACGGGGGGCGAAAAACCAATCTAGCTAGGTCTCATATCTGAGAAAATTCTTATTCTCCGTATTTTCACCCGAGCAAGATAATGAATAATGGCATTAGAATAATGACATGGCAGCATGGAATTAGTAAATACCTACTACATATGGATTAGTACAAACTTTCCTATACTATTAAATGAGCATTCTTTATTTTCACCAGAGCAGAGCTCGGTTGCCCAGGTACTAATATCTTATGTTCCGATTATGTTAATAAACTAATGACCATAAATATACACCGTGAAATTTGAATCACAGTTTTGCTAGAACAAACGTTGTTCAGACCATGGTCTACTATCATTATACAGCATCCAATAAAAAAAAAAACGTAATTGGTTTTTGAAAAAACACAAAAAAACAAAGTTTAAAATGTCAAGATTATCTACTGCTTACTAAATTTCGTTTATGGAGGTACATTTCCCTGTAGACAATGCTGAGTCCCGTGCGTGGTGGCTGTGTTGTAGGGAGTAACGATAATCTTGACATTTTAAACTTTGTTTTTTTTTGTGTTTTTTCAAAAACCAATTATGTTTTTTTTTTATTGGATGCTGTAGAATGGTAGTAAACCATGGTCTGAACAACGTTTGTTCTAGCAAAACTATGATTCAAATTTCACGGTGTAAGTTGATCATAAATAAATTAACAATAATAAATACGGTATACGAAAATAATACAGAGAATAGGATAGGACGAAATAATCTAAACCAAAACAACACCATCAGAGATAGCTCATAATTTAACCCTCCCTCTTGTTCTTCATTTAATAATTTACTCTGTTTTGACAAGCGTAGAAAACTGTCTGGAACATAGACAACGTGCTAGAAACGTGACATTTCAAGTGATCTTGGTTTGAGAAACAAATGTTTCTATACTTAAACTGTATGGTAATTAAAAGTCTCCTTCAGTGACCCTCAATGACCTGTTTTTTTTCTGAAATTAATTTATAACATGACTTTATTAAAGTGTATTGTGTGAAGTGAAACTTCTACACCTCCACTTTATAGTCGATAATGGCGCTAATGTTATTCGACGTTAGATCAATGATCTATAGATCGTGATCGATGACGCGTGCGCGGCCGTCAATAACCGTTAATACGACACTTGTTTTGATTTATTATTCCATTCTTTCTTTTTGTTATTAATGATCTAGGAACATTTTTGTGGCTTTACGATTTTTTTTTAATTTATTCGTTGTCATTTATCATGTTTTGGGTGTAGAAAAGTAGCTTAGCGTAAAAATAGCCTAAGGGGTTTTTCCATCAGCAATTTCTCAGTAGCAGCCCGGAGTCTGGATTTGTGCCCGGTAGATGGCAATAGGCTCGCCCTCTATTA
This sequence comes from Agrochola litura, assembly GCA_949152395.1. Lineage (NCBI taxonomy): Eukaryota > Metazoa > Arthropoda > Insecta > Lepidoptera > Noctuidae > Agrochola > Agrochola litura. The sequence goes on from OX424501.1 coordinate 21,332,824, forward strand.
CATGAGACTCAAACATAACTGGCGAAATGTGGTTGTTACTAAAAGGTACAGCTCTGCCTAACCCTTCGGGGATCATAGGCGTGATAGAAGAAACCTTTAAGCACGTAATACACATGCCTGTAACTGGCCAAAAATAAGCAAGTAGCTTGCATGTCATTGTGACATTCACCAATCAGAAGTTGCTATGGCTCAAGCATGCAAGCTACTCGCATACTTTTGTCAAATCAAATTATTTATTTGCTAGAATGCAGGTAGGTACAAATAAGGTCGTGAAGAATTCAAGTTGAGCTATTTGCCCAAGATTCGAAATACAAAATTTAAATGAAAAAAGAAAAAAGAAAAAGAACATTTAACACAATTATCACATAAAAATTAATAGTTCAATACAATTCAAATCAATTCAGCAATATAATATCAAAATGTCAAAACACAATTTAAATGTCAAAATACAATTAAGCAAGTGCAAGTTACAAGCATGTGTATTTCCGGCTTTACTGACTTAGTTTAAAATATAACATGCCAGTGATATAAGAAAGTTTTTCTTTTCGCGAGTGTATATTAAACGGACTGATTCGGCACAAATATCTGCAGGCCTTATTTCGATGAACGTAGGAACCAAACTCTCAAAATGGGTCGTCAACAATTACACTGCAATGCAATTTGAGCATTCACGATTTTCGGTGCAATGCGGCAGCACAGCCGATAACATAAAACTTTAGCTTTAAAAAAAGCTTTTAAAAAGTTCTAGCGATAAATACGAAAATTGCAGAAACGTGGTTTAGTGCTGAAATACGGGTTGTTCAAGAATTTTAGCACTTTAGTTCCACGGAATTTGGCTTGAAACTTGATTTACGTTTTTATGTTTTATTTTTTTGTAGAACTAAGTTTAATGGCTTCTTTTGAGAACTTTTGCATAGGTTCTCAGGCTTTATTAAACCGGTTACCTACTACTAATTTCTTTAGTTTTTGCTAAAAATGCATATTTTTGATATGAACGAATATTTCTAATGGAGCAATCAGTTTGAGAGTTTACAATTGAATAAAATCTCTAACGTTTATTCCTTTTTTACCAAAAAAATACCTACAGTTTTTTCGCAGTAATCCATAATTTTTATTTTTTTTTTTTTTTTTTTTTTTTTTTTTTTTTTTTTTTTTTTTTTTTTTTTTTTTTTTTTGGGTGGGAAATTATCAAATAACTTCTCCCGCTCTGGGTGGAGCGGGAGGGCGTGTCAGACTCTTACTGACTAAAACCCACCCGTGTTCCTTCCTATGCCATGTTGCCGGGGGCCACGATTTCCCCATCGGTTTTCATCGAACCCCCGAGTAATCCATACTTAACATTATAAATGCCAAGGTAACTGTGTCTGTCTGCCTGTTGCCTTTGATGCCTTAACGTCTGAATGCGGTTGAATGTAATTTGGCACACAGATAGACCATGACTTGGGTAAGGATACTTTTGGATAATTCCTGACCTCGACAAAAAATAGTCGTATTTTTTTTTGTACAACGTACCATCGGGGTAACGCATTTCTAACCAATTTGAAAACAAAATCCTGTGCACACTACCCTTTTTTTCGTAGGTAAGCGCTGCAAGCAAGAATAGTCCTTACAGTGTACAGGGGGCCTACCACCAGCTCAAAAGCAGTATTATTTTAATATTACTTCAGTGGGAGAAAGAGATGGAGCTATACGTCTTGTAGAGCTTTATTAAAAGCAATTTACTTCAGTGGAAGAAAGAGATGGAGCTATACGTCTTGTAGAGCTTTATCTCTTTCCCACACTGAAGTAGTATTAAAATAATACTGCTTTATGAGCTTGTGGTAGGCCCCCTAATATGCATTTCTTCGATAGTACATACATCGCAGGTCGTCACCATTTTTACCTAGCTGCCACAATGGTCTACATAGTGCCAAAATGCTGTTCTGAACGAAACTGCACGTTTTCCCGCTAAAGCTGAGTACGCATGCTCGCACGTACGACTGTGTTACACTGAGCCTGTTTTTTTGCACGACGCATAAAACTTAGCGGTAAATCCGCTTATACAGGCTGTTAACATTTCTTTTGTTTTGTTGTTTTCATTTTTTGCTAAAATAAGTTAAATGCTGTCATGCACTATGTAATCGGTCAAAGATTTTCTTTGTCTTTTAAGCCGATTACTTTCTATATTACTTTTGTCATTATAATAATAGACTGTTTGTTTTTAACTGTACAGTTTTAGCTATTATGATAATTCAAATTTATCAAACTTAGCCGTAAACAAAGGAGTAGTAAAACTATTGTGAATACATGTTAATGTTTAGCAAAAAAAAAACATATTTTTTATTATTTATACATAAATATGTTAAAACGAGCGCATGTTAATTGTGTTTCAACAAATAAATAAAAACAGCATTGGACCGATTTCGATCAGCCTTCACTCTACTTACCGCATTTTTAAAACACGTTCTTTATATTTATTTTACGCATATAGCCTCTGGCGCTGTAGAATTTACACTTACCTACATGAGAACGAGTACCGTCATAAATCTGTTAACAAACGACTACAATTTCACTTTCTCACACATATGATATTAAAACTGGAGCAAAATCGGTAATATCATTTAAACTAGTTTTTTAATCACACGTAGATCGTTAAAGACCGGACGCTTCTTATTAAAACTTAATGTTAAACAGCATGAAATTAGTCCGGTTTAATAACACCGTTGATTATTATTATTAATGTTTCTTCAATAACTTGATATTTTCACTTGGATGTGGAGAATATTTAATGGTTTTCCCTTATGGGCTACATATGGCTCGTAAAATGTCTGTGAAGCATGTACAGGTAGAAATTTTAAGTTATATCGGTCAGTAAACATCCGCTAGTTGCCACTCCAAAATAAAAGTTCGCTTGAAGTAATTCTTTGGTTGTTATTTAAAATAGTCGTAAAGTGTTTAACCTACTTTGTCGAGAACATTTCTAGGGGTAATTTAAAAATCTGCTAATCTGCCTATGGCGTGGCAAAATTTTTATTTTGTTTACATTTTCATCGTGTGTGCATTAAGACCGCCCTTTGTACCTTTTACGTTTCATAAAGGTTTATAAATAAAGACATGGTTTTTAATATCCTTTAGATCAATCTTTTCCAGCATGTACCGTAATCTTTCACTTCCTACGTAGATAATTTAAATATCAATATCCATTATGTAACAGCTAACTGTCCATTATCTTGGAATCAGGTGCTAATTAAAACTAAAATAAAAACCAGTCTTAAGAGATCGCTGTCCTTAATAAGAATGTAGCTCAGACTTGATAAGCGATAGCCATTAGCAGAGAAATGAAGAAAAATAAGAGCGACGTTTTAACGCCTTTGAAGAAAAATAAAAATGTAATCAGCACGTTAGTATTCAACGTGTGTGAAAATAAGTATGTAGTTGACATACTTGTTTAGTTTTTTTTACCCTTTTTAAAATGTCTTTTACGTGTGCACACGTTTTAAAATATGTAAATTACATTGTATATTTTTTGCAAACAAAAATATGTACGATTTTTATAAAAAAAATAACAAGAAAAATAATACAATATTTTTCCGTTGATAATGTAAATTACTAAAATCTACTCCGATCTCCAAACAAACTTTACTTCTCTTTATCACTTCGACAAAAATCAACCTGTATCAAAAACTACGAACGCGCTTTACATCGGTAAGCGCCAACCACTGACACGTGTTTATAACCGAATCTTTCGGACACATGTGAAAGTATACACTAATTACATTTATTATATGCTTCACTAGTCTACTGAAGACAGTTGTAGGTGTGAGATTGAAGAGTAAAAGGGAATTCGAGACAGGTTTTAAAAGTAAATAAAAATGAGCTTATTATTTCATTGGAGTAAAAGATGATAATATTTCCGCAATTTTTTGGGATTTTTTAGACAAAAGTAACTAAAAAAATATAATGCCTGCGATAAATAGGAAAATCGGCATTCAAATAAAATTATGCATAATAAGCTTATAATGTTCCCACTGCTGGGACAGGCCACCTCTAGGTTAGAGGGAGTGGGCGGTAATCCACCTCGCGGGTCCAGTGCGGGTTTGTGGATGACACATGTCTTCGAATTTTTGGTTCTAGATTTCCTCAATATGTTTTCCTTCACCGTTTTGAGAGTAGTGGTGATGAAATAATTTACACAAATTAAAGCGCCTGTCAGGGTTCGAACCGATGACCTACAACACGTAAGTCGCGGCCGTTACCACTGGGCCACCACTGCTCTGCAAAATAACATTAACTATTTGAAAAAATATATCCTTTACGCCATGCTCTTGCATTTCATTTTTGGCACACGCACCGTATTAGAATTAATTGACACAAACAATTATATTGGTCCTAGTGATGCATGCACAGATTTAGTGTGTCCAAAAATATTTTACACGTAACAAAAACGCGTGTGATATATCTCGCCTTAATTGTAAGAAGTCAGTGAAAAATAGGTTATTAGTAAAGAGTAAGCCCATGGGGCCTACCACCAGCTCAAAAGCAGTATTATTTTAATATTACTTCAGTGGGAGAAAGAGATGGAGCTATACGTCCTGTAGACCTTCATCTCTTTCCCACACTGAAGTAATATTAAAATAATACTGCTTTATGAGCTTGTGGTAGGGCCCCAGGTACGCACGGGCGATTTTTTTTTGCGCACTTGATTTTCAACGTTCTGCTTAGCGCCGAGAGTTGATAATCAAACAGTGTGTTTTTTCGACGCGCTGGGATGCACTCTGTTGGATTTTCAACGCTCGGCTGAACACCGAGAATTGAAAATCCAGTGCGCGACCAAATAAAAGGCTAAGTAAATTATAACTCAACCCGTCGCCACTCACGTACTGTCAGTTAGAGGTGATCTTTAGACCCCACACGATTGAGTTGCTTTGAGTGATGCCGACGCACTTAACAAGGATTTTGTGTATCTGTACTACATTTTTTTTCCTATTCAAATAATGCAAGTATTTTTTTGTGAGGAATATTATGGATCGTCGTTCTCTCTAATACTCAGATCATCATTATCAGTCCAGAGCCGTGATCTCATTTAAGACGCATATATTCCAGTGGCCTTGCTTGCGTGTTCTGTGCTGAGCTCACGCAACGCGTCGTACGTCCAGCCAGTAATAGGACTCGCCTATCAAGGAGCGCTGTCCGAAATTAGACGCATTATTAATGTATTATACGTAAAACAAAACGTATTCTAATAAAACATGTATACTTATAAATACATAATTAAATTATCTTTAAAATGGTAAAGGTTTCAGGTTGATAGTTTTTGCGTGATTCTCAGTTTTTACTTATTTAACATAATTTTTTTCCGAATCATTAACATTACTCGTTTAGACGTGATCTTCAGTATAAAATCATTAAAAGTCGGTTAGTGTTGCCTTAAATTCTTTATTTTCGTTTCGCGCAGTCACAGTGGCAGGCAGTTTTATTTTCTATTTCCTGTGTTTGCTACCCTCAACCTAATTTATATATTAAAAGTTTATGCTAAAGTAAAACCACTAGTCACCAGTCTTACCAAGGGGTATCGTATTACCCAGTAACTGGGTTGTGGTGGTCCGATAGGCAGTCGCTCCATGTAAAATACTGGTATTCAGCCGCATCCGGTTAGACTGGAAGCTGACCCCAACATAGTTGGGAAAAGGCTAGGTAGATTATGATGCTAAAGTAAAAAAAAAAACGTGTGGCACTCGGGGACTGCCGCGGTAAAGCTATTGCATAGCATTTGTAATCTCCATACTTCCTATTTGTCAACGCTACACTTGGGGTGATGACGGATGATGGGTACTGTGTTAAATGTTATAACAAAATACCTTGTGATATATTACAATTAACTGAAAGAAAATTTAAAACGCATATTAAAAGTACTCTTTGTAAACAAGCATATTACAAATTAGAGGATTATATCCTAGATAAGAATGCTTGGAAACATGCTGGTCTAGCTCCATAGGACAATTTTGAGTCTAGACAAAATCAAACTGGTTGCTAATTTAATTGTGTAATTAAATATTACAACATTTTTTTTTTTTTTTACATTCTGTGATTACTTAAACTCACACACTGACGAATTAGTATCACTTGTAATTTTTTTAGGAATATCGTATAGGTTTTACAATGCTTGTAAATATGTGAACACCATGTATCCATTACATAATTATTTTTTCTATCATTGCTTCATTTTTATTTTTACCTATTGTGGTATATAAATCTTATTCCAGGTGCATCGTTTTCACATATAATTATATAATTAATGTATACAAAATATTGTAAAACATTTTAAAAGAGTAACGGTGGAGTTTCTTGCCCATTCTTCTCCATACGAAAACTACCCTTTGGAAGGGGCGACTAGAATCAATTCTATTTTTTGTTTTTGACGTTCAAAAGTGCCTTTTTGTGCCTAATTGAAATAAATTATTTGACTTTGACTTTGACTTTGATGACATAAAACAAAAATTACGTTCCCATGACAACATCACGTTGTCATGGGAACGTAGTATTACATGGTAGGCGGAGTGGGGGGTGTTAGGTTTTATTTTCGTTACGGAATTTCTTGATTCGGTCGCCGCGCTCAAAGCCCGCGATAAAAGCTATGCAATAGCTTAAAAATTGTGTACCCTCAAAGCAAGAGTGAACAGTCATCTTCTTGGTACGCTAGGTCCATCCCAGACTTCATTTATCACTTTCCACTAGGCGAAGTCGCAGTTAAAAGCGTACCAATCAATTAGTAAAATGTCACTTTGATAATCTCTTGAGGTCCTTACTAATTCACTTTTCAAGATCAGAAAAAGATTAAGTAGCTTGAAATGGAAGTCCCACTCAAAACTCGTATTTCAGATAAACATTTTACGGACTATCATTACCAAATTAAACAAGATAAGCACTCAACGAAATTACTGCCCCATTCCCCAGGGCGCCATGTTATATGCAAAATAGATACAGTTTCATCACATTAAGTACCGTACCGTTACAGACGCACGACTTTTTGCGCCGTTCTTGGCTGCTATGCGACTTTTTGTCGCTACGTGCATGCCCAATTATCATAAACATGATTTAGATACACTGTCTTGCGATCGAGCGTGCATTTGTTTACTTTTTGCCTTGTTGTAACTGTTTTCGTAACCTATTGAACTGTGGCTTTTGTGTTAGACTGCTCTGTTTTATGAGAGCCTGGTACCGAGCCGTTTAGTTTTTGTAAAAAAGTGATGGTGAAATACTCGTATAGGTAATTTTTCCAAGAGGCATTATTACAGCTCGCCTTCCATTTAGATATTATTTATTAATTCTAGAATAAAGCATGTCTAAAAAAGGGCAACCATCAGAAAAAGGAAAAAAAAACATAAAAATTGAAAAAAAAAAGTAGGTGAGTCTCGTAGGACCAGTAAAACGAGGAATATTACTGGTCCTTCGTGCTTCAGGAACCACGAGTTATTTTATTTTGACTCTACCATATCCTGCATTCTTGCAACTTTCTTAGAGAATTATTAGTTCAAAGTCAAGTCAAAGTCAAATCATTTATTTCAAAAAGGCCCATGTATGGCACTTTTGAACGTTAAAATTTACAAAATAATAAAATTGATTCTAGTCGTACCTTCCCCTACAATAAAATTACTGTACCACAATAGGTAAAAAGAATTAAAAATGAAGCAACGACAGATAATTTAATTATGTGATAGATACATGGTGCTCACATATTTACAAACATTGTAAAAGTAGACTATTTTTCTAAAATTATGTCTATCACTTATTTTAGTAAAGAGATGTGGATTTTTTCTTACATAGGTACATAATATTTTCATAAATGAATAAAATTGACAAGGTACCGTCAGAGGCATATACCTATTTAGAATCATGTTAGTAAAAACAAATTCAATCAAGTCTTCAAAATCGTAAGTGGACTAGGTCAATTACCTTGTTATGATTATTCCCACGGAAATATAAAAAGTTTTTTTTTAACTCGTTTATGTCCATGTTCATTCATAATAAATAAACTCATTCATTTACTGATCAGAACGCAGCCATAATTTATTCATCACACATAAAAATGAATGGAACGATAATTTCGACGAATTTTAAGTGGATTATAATTTGAAATTGACATCTTTATCATTTTGATTGGAATTTATTCATTAAAACCAGTTTTCAATTAATATACATGGCAATAAAATATATTTTACGCTCCAGTGCACAGTACAAGATTATCAACACTTGTAACCGTGAATATTTCTATAAAGACACTTATCTCAGACCCAGAGGCCGCCCCGGGTTCGATTCCCAGCGGGAGTAAAATTTTCTGCCCGGTTTGGTTGGTGGTAGGGCTTGTTCTAAGTCCGCCTGGCTAGCTACCACCAACTTATCTAAGTCTATCGCCATAACAACAATGTTAACAGCATTGTTGTGTTTCGGCAGTTAGAGGTAAGATAGCCAGTTCCTCTGTAGTTGAGGATTTCGGTTGAAGCTCGTTTCCATCTTCGGCCTGATCATCACTCGTCATCGGGTGAGATGTAGGCCAAAAGCATCCACGTTGTGGTTAAAAAAAAATGGTGGCACTCAGGGAGTGCCGACAGAAGTGAAAATATGAACAAGATGGCCTTGGTGAAAGAAAAATACTTGTATAGAACATTGCTCCGTAACCTTATTTCAATAAAGATCACAATTGCGTTTACAAAAAATAATACTTCCGAAACCTTTAAAGTAAACATACTTGCATAAACATTGATCCGTAACGTAATACAAATAAAGAGTACAATCGTGTTTGCAAAAATGAGGTGTCGTCATTGTGTCGCAAATCAATGGTTTAGTCCCATCTCAAAAATGCCCAACGCGCCTAAAGAAGTTTTCACTTCAAAAAACGGGAACCCATTTTGTAAGCTTTTCCATGTCGGAAAGCGGCGGTCAACTTGCCCTATAAAACTTCTGTTCCAAATGAGTTGTAACTAGGTACTCTCTTTCAGAAGCTCGGCCAGGGAAGTACTTCCACTATACCTATTGACTTTAGCCTATAAACACAGTTGCTGTATTTAAATTTTAAGGTTGCACTAGTGTACGGCCCGTACTCGTAGGTGGGCGTGGCTAATATGTATGCTATTTAGTTTATTTATTTAGTTTTTGTAATGATTTTTGAATTTTTGACGATGATTTATAACGAAAACGAGCGCGTACAATTACTTTTGGGCGTATGGATATTATGAAAAAACTACTTGATGAATTTATTCAAAATAAAATTATATGAATTTTTGAATAAATTAGAAATCTATCCCTGTACGGTAATAATTTTGCCATTATCAAACTCGGGAGTTATTTATTTATGCTCAAAGATGCGTTAAAATTAGTGATGAAATATTGAATTTTCGACGCTCATAACTTACAAACCATTTTTTTTAAATTCTGTTACCGTACAGGGCTAGATAATCACAAAACAAGTAGATATAATTTTTAATGTCAAACAGTGGAGTAAACTCCATACGATGTTAGTATGGAAGAATAACTGACTAGGGTAACCTTAAGGGTGTCAATGATGAGACATTGTAGCTTTTTGTTCCGGAATAGCAACGAACCGGCGATATCTCTGATAATGCAGATGTTCATAGGTTGCGGTGACCTTACCTATCTAGTGGGATGACTGCTTGTTATAAAAAAAACTGCGTACCGACATAGTGACTCATACTTCGCCAAAAGTAACACAAAACAGAAGTAAGCTTAGCATAATTTATTTAAAAAATCTTACATCTTAATAAGCATCCGACGTTTTGATTAATGATTGCCACTATCTATGAAAGTAAGATTCTCAAGAAAGTAGAACGCTGCGTTTACCTTCACTTAAGGTAGCCAAGTTATACAGTGTGATTCTTTATAATGTGCACATATCGAAATGAGGGAATCTATGCTTAATTTCAAAGACAGAAAAAATATTAAAAAAAATCTAAATATTTTTTTTAATAATTTTTAAGGAATTCAAAAAAAATTGTAACAAAGTGTAGAAACTTTTAAACTAAATCATCTATCGCGATGAAACAAACTCCATAATGATTGGAAGTAATTAGGCGTCCTCATTAAAAAAAAAATGTGAAAATAAACTACCCTCAATTGAAAATAAAGGTTTTTTTTTTGCAAAAATCTGTATTTTTTCATCAATAATTGTAAAATTTATCAATAAGATGCCAAAGAGATTTTTTTTTAATTTATAAAAATAAGAAGAAGCAAAAGATTTCTTTTGTTTCCGTCGTCAAAATTAAGCATAGATTTCCCTCATTTCGATATGTGCACATTATCACACTGTATATAGGCTTTTAAATGTAAGCTCTACTTATGAATTAATTTGTCTTCGACAAAATTTGTAAAAATCTCGAGAAATCAAGCAATCAAAATCAATCAGCCGGACATGGTGTGGCTGCGCCACAACCCACAACACCCTGTCCTCCGCCTTCTGCATCCAGTTTGTCCCAGCCACCTTTTTAAGGACGTCGTCAGCTCATCTAGCTGGGGGGGTGTTCCACACTACGCTTGCCGATACGCGGAAACGGACGGGAAGTTTGAGAAATATTAGGTATTAATTTAGCTCATAAACTTCATATAAACAATTTGATGAAAGCGTTTTTTTGGCTATCGTAGGCTGTTAGTGAGAAGAAAAAAAATTAGAGGTCAGTTTCTTTTAAACTCAATGAATGTAAGATCAATATTTGAATGAACTGTCTTTCCTAAAAGTTGCTCTTGATGAATTAATTGTAAATCAACACAGATTTGGTAAACATTTGGTGATTGTACCTTCTGCTATAATCAACTTGATGAATTATAAATTGAAGCACGATAAGTGCCCTTTTAGTAATTAATAGAGGTCACAGTCTAGCGACCATCAAAGTACCAGGATCGCACAGGACAAAAGAGTAAACAAAAAAAGAAAACAAAAGCCAAGCGTGATTTCCAGCCTAACTTTCAAAGCGTTTAGCATGAGGATACACAATTTAAATGTATCACAGCCTACAATCGATTAAGGAAAACATGAGGAGAGATACCAAGAGATAATGAATTCTGGTCATGTAGCTGCAATTGCTGGTGCAACGTTGATACATTAAGGACCGTGCGCCAGTAAATATAGGTTTTCTTTACATTTAGTGAGTCTTTTGAGTAAAATTTTCAACGAAAGTAGATTTTCTTTTGGTACCTACCTATACTAAAAGATTAAAATTAACAAATGTTGGTCCTAAGACATGCAATTAAATTTTTTTTGCCGACTTCAAAAAAAAGGAGGAGGTTCTCAATTCGTCGGGATATTTTTTATTTGTATGTTCCCCGATTACTCGAAGACGGCTGGACCGATTTGAAAAATTTTTTTTTGTTTGAAAGGGTATACTTTCAAGTTGGTCCCATTGTCATTTGGTCACGATCTGATGATGGGATCTTGGAGAAATCGAGGGAACTCTTCAAATATTAAAGGCACATCTATAGCGATTTGGGTATTTTTTTGAGCAGTTGATATAAGGCTATTGTAACTTAGATAAATTACAAATCAACCCACTAAAAGTGAAAAAAAAAAAAAAAATCACAAAAAATACAACCGACTTCCAAACTACTAAGTGAAAAATAACTTTTAATTTCAGAAGTCGGTGTCAAAAAACTAAAATACTGATCCAAAGACACCGACTTCCGAAATTAAAGTTATTTTTCACTTTGTAGTCTGGAAGTCGGTTGTATTTTTTTTTTTTAAGTTTTTGTTTACTCACATGGTTGTCAATACAAGGATCGCTTTTTGTTTGTTTTCCTACGATTTTTCGCAATAACAATAATAATAATTTATTTATTTTCACTTCAAAACACAAACATCTGTGTAACCCTGGCTGTTGTGCTAGGAGTTTCTGTATCCAAAGAGCCAGAAAGTACGTAGTTAAACTGTATTTAAAAAAAATTATAGTTTATCCATAGATATTTTAATCGTTAAAAAATGAAGAAGTTTGGTTTATGTTTTGCATTACGTCTTATAGATTTTGTTTAGTGTCCAATTATTTTTGTGACCACTTGTGATAGACCTCATCTAGATAGACGAAGGTTTTGTATTCTATTTTAAATCTATTCATATATATTACCAAACAAAACACAGCAGTACCAGGACCACATAGATTGTAGGTGCACTTTAATGAATACCCGTCTAACTTCAGACACAATAAATCATTTAAAATGCCCATCGATCAAAAGCAGGTAACCACGGATCATTCATATTGCTCTCTATTGATGTTATTTATATCAGATAATAGATAAATCTGTAGTCAACTTTCCGACGTTTATGCTGTCTTAGTAATGTGCTACGATTTATAAAAGTCAGTTGGTACAAAAAATTGTTACCATATTTTTGGATTAAGAATCTAAATTTATTTATTTATTTATGAACACACAGTAAAATACATAGTGATACGACATAACTATAATTTTGAGTGTAAAGGATCATCGAACATAATATTTTAATTTGATTTGTGTGGACCAAAGAAATTGTCTCAATTAGAAATTGAGATTGAAGTGTATTGTGAAGATTGCTGCTAATCAAGTTGCTGTTCGATATCGATCAACTAAAGACATGATCGCTGATACTTTAACAAAAGGGCTCCATCGTCCGAAGCATGAATGGTTTACCATATCAATGCGGTTAACTTTGAAGCGTTTGGTTCCAGGAGAGGATGATGAAAGTATGGACCCTGGAAAATATTATATTTAAATGCGAAACTGAGTTTGTTTATTTCTTTGTTACTCTTTCACGCAAAAACTCCTGAACGGATTTAGATGAAATTTTGCACATGGGTAGGCCATGACTTGGAGAAGGACATAGGTTACTTTCATCCCGATGTTCCCACGGAATCAAGTCTTATGCGGGTGAAACCGCGGGGCGTAGCTAGTAAAGGAATAGGATTCAAGATAAATTTATAATAATAAATAAGACCTAACATTTCTATGCATTTCAAATATTATTTTGGTTTTTAAATTTAATTTTCTCAGGTTAGTTCCTGGTATTTTCAGAATTTCATGGGTGTGAACCAAGGTGAGATTCTAGTTATTATTTTGAGAAGGTAAATTGCTCTGTACTGCAGTGAAATTATTATCTAAATCAAGTTGTAAAAAATTTCTTACTATGCGGCAAGTGTTTAATATGGCAGCTTTTTGTAGTGATAGGTATGTGTATTTGGATAGATTGAGTGCATTAAAACTATTGAAAAGTTGTTTCGGCATAACACCTGTTGTTGATATTACTATTGGGACTATAGTGACTCTATTCATTTTCCAAACTCTGGTAATTTCCTCTTGTAATTCTGTATACTTCCTAATTTTTTCTATGATAGTTTTTTGTATGTTATTAGTGTTTGGGACTGCTATATCTATTATAAATGTGTGTTTGCTAACTTTATCAACTAGTGTTATATCAGGTCTGTTGTTATATATTATTATTATTATGAAGCAATTTGCTATAAATTATTTATTTCTAAGATGTTGGTTCGTTAATTTCAATGTCAATTACTTACTTTATTGTTGTTAGAGTTTTGTACTGTACCCAAAAAGGGTGCCGACAGATCCCCATCTATATCTTAGCTTACGATGTTCGTCTGTATTCTGTTAAAAAGCTCTATCCAAGTAATATAAAGTTACATTAAGTTTTAATTTTAATAGTTTGTGCATTACCTACTCAATGAATATTGTGTGCATTTTTTAAGGGCGGTATAATGGTCTGAAATCATCGAATTCGATGCTTTATTGCAGGAGTCACCAAATGGTGGATCGTGGTTCGCATCAAATATTTTAATGAATATCAATTTAATCATTTTTGCTAGTAATCGTCCACCAAACGGATCGCGAGTCACATTATTTTTTTAAACGCAAACCAACTCGACCTCCTCGGAACTCGTGGCTAAGTAATAACAGCCACACGGGTTGATCCATCAGGTTAAGTTACGCTTGCCGAGGTTGGTCCGTAGATGGGTGACCATCTTTACATACCGAGACTCCGCCGTGTCTCGGTAAGCACGTTAAGTCGTTGGTGCCGACAACCAGTCTTACCAAGGGGTATCGTATTACCCAGTTACTGGGTTGTGGCGGTTAGATAGACACCACCGTCGCACCATGTAAAATACTGGTATTCAGCTGCATCCGGTTAGACTGGAAGCTGACCTGAACATAGTTGGGAAAAGGCTATGCAGATTGATTGAAACGGACCTCCAATAAAACTAATTGGTGATCTCTGCTTTATTGTTAAGGAATGGAGTTTTCGTGGCAGTAGCTTAGTTACAGATTTTGAATCATGTTGTAGAGAAAGCTCTCACAAGTTCTGTCATGCGACTAGGTTAAGAAGGTAATTTAAATTAATAAAAGATGCTTTTTATGCTTAAAATTTAATTGAATTTCACCATAAAATTATTTTAATAAAATCGTACTAAGCTTCTGACGGTACAATTTCAGCAATAAAATCCAAACCTTATACCAAAAACATTAAGTTCAAAATACTCTACACAATTATCAAAAACGGCTTTCGAGGTAATTATTGGGAATTTGCAAGGTATAATAATAATACATTTTATATTACGTGTTATGATCATGTTGTCATAAAAGATAGTTTATGTTGTAATAAATGTTGGAATTTATTTTAGTCCCTAGATTTCTGTTAGTAAATTTTATGCAGCATAAACTTTTTTATCAAGAACGACGTTTAAGTACCTACTGTAGTTTGAAATAGAACTTCCATATTTTAATTTAAGATTCTCTGTTTGTGTGATTGATTTAGATTTGATAGGTTCTTAGATTCGTATTTGGAATAGGACATAAGCTTTGAAAATATCATAAAACTTCAAAGTCCTCACTCCTTGAATCATCAAGTTCTCTGCTAGTGCTGTGCAATTCTGTAAGTGACGAATTCAAAATATTTAAAACTGTATATAAGTTTTGAAGTGAAAACTTCTTTAGGCACGTTGGGAATTTTGGAGATGGGACTAAACTATTGATTTCGCGACCTGTTACCGACACCGTGGAGTAAAAGACATCAACGCGTTGATTACCGTGGTGCCGATTTTTTTTCTTTTGTCGGCACTCCCGGAGTGCACTGTTTTTTTATTTATGATGTTTTAGTTCAGTGAATTAACATCAATAAACAAATAAAAAAAAAAATATGCATTACATCTTGCAGTACTTAGACATTTTATGGATTAGTTTTTAGCTTCCTTCTACAACTAGAATTAAATAAAATTATACTTTTTTTGCAGTACCTTCGCTATTTTGTTCAGTAACTCACCCACTTTTAAAAAGGACTTTAAACATAACCGGCGAAATATAAGTTTACTTAGGGGACGAGTAAGTTGACGTACGCACGGACGTAATAAAATCGTGGCGATTTTTTTTCGTGCACTTGATTTTCATCGCTCTGATTAGCGCCGAGAGTTGAAAATCCAATACTGTGTTTTTTCAACGCGCTGGAACGAGAGTGCATCCCAGCGCGTTGGATTTTCAACGTTCGGATTAACACCGAGAGTTGAAAATCCAGTGCGCGATAAAATCCCACCGCGATTTTATTACGTCCGTACGAACGTCGGCTAAGTTGAGATCTCTTTCTCTGACCGAGTTACCAACGTTATAAGATAAATGATTATTTAATACTATTCAAGCCTCAAGCTATCACACTGCATAATAATATGGACATTACGAAGACCATGCTATTACTATTCCGACGGAATAATCGTTTAATTTATTGTTTTCTTTATTAGCATATTTTTAGACAGAATAATATTATAGACACGTTTTTTTATGGTTGAAGTGGTTTGTAGGTCAACAGCTGGTGCTTATGCCATACAATACAACATGTATAAAAAACCCTGTCCGATCCGTGAAGGTGTTGTTAGGTATCGTACTGAGAGTCTATTTATGACGTACTTTTCAGGAAAAAAGAAAAAAAAAATTGTAAAAATTGGCGATTTTTTTTTTTTAATTTTTGTGCATGTAATTACATGGGGGGAGGCGGCTGTCGTTAAGCGGGTGTTTACAAGTTATAACTTATGACCCCAGTTTTTATGGATTTGGGGTAATTTTAGTACTAAAAATGTGAATTTAACTCGATACAAACAAACGTTGCAAGTCAATCTCCGTTTAAAACCTTCACGATTGACGATGGCAGTCTGACAAACCATTTGCAGTCAGCCTCGTTACTTTTTTTTTTTTAAATGACATGTGCACGTGCTGAGCGTGTCAACACGTAAGACAGCTAAACAAAATTCAGTGATCCATCAAATAAAATAAACAAAGAATTGGATGAACCTAGTACACCTGATTATCATTCACCACGTGTCCTGCAGTTCAACAGAATTAAATAAATTCCTTTTATTATAATGTTCTAGGCAGTGGGCCAACAGGCTTATGTTACTGTAGGTATTGTTGTCATACATTAGGCTCAAAGCCAGGCTTTAGTCATAGACCTGTCAGGTATTTCCAAATAATCACCAGTATTTAAGTGTTAAAAAGCACTAAAAACTAATTTATATCCCTGAGTCAATACTGCTTTATTTAGTTGCGCTTTATGCAGCGCATCGGAAAACTTCTTAGTTTTGCAGGTGTGTCTGTCATCAAATGGATGGTTGGACATTATTTCATTAGAAGACTTGTTTAAACTCGGTTGAGTTGCAGGAGGTTGGGACTGAGCCTGTTATCAGGCCCGTGTCACATTTTAATTTTGGATCTGTACGGTGAATGTAGTAAAATCGATGAAGCAATCAAAAATGATTCACGGGTATTTTACCAAAAATAATTTGCATTCAATGACAGCGCTTGATACCACTTTCCAGTTAACTTGCAAATACCCTCTTCGTTTATTTATACCTTTACTTCACTACACAATCAGGAATGTTAATGTACCTGCAATGTAAATATTCTTAACGAGACAACTCGTTACTCAAAATCGGAAAACAGGATCTTTCTCGCTCCATCATCAATCATGGGCACTGCACTCGTTCAAACAAAATAACAGCTGATGAAACCAAATACCGACATACCTCAAGTTTGATGCCTAACAAGGACAACATGATTCGAGAAAGAGACGGCAACACGGACTGGATGTACCGTACGCTCCAGATTCACAAAACGTTTTCTCAGTAAAGACAATTTTGTATAAATACCTACCAGGAACGCATAAGCTCGTAGGTACATAAGATTTGATGCGAGGATAAACTTTGAACAGCAAGAATTGTTTGCGCTAGCATGAAATTGCTGTCGCGTTATGATTTCCTAGTACACACATTGTTAGGCTTCAAAGTTTTCTATTTTGATCTTTAAGCTCGAAGTTTTCTGGTCCTTACGGTTTTCAAGACCCAGAAAGCTCATCAACAGGAAAAGTGAAACGGACATGTTTTACGAAGAGCTACCTACATGGTACATTATTCATGGCAAAGGTGATGGTAATTGACATGGTACTTTCGATCTTGTCTCGAAGTCATGTGTCGCATTCGAAAACGATGATTTCACTTTTATGATGGGTGAACTAATGGGTATTTCCTTCTAAGGGCTGTGAAATGAAAACCTATGACCATACATTTTATGTATAAAAAATTTCAGTCAAAATCCGAATAGTTACGGGTAAAGTTGATTACTGTCCAGGGTAAGCTAGAAGCAAAGGATGGACGACGAGATATTTTAATATTTTCTGTATATTTTAATGAAAACCAAAATCTATGAAACGGAAAAAAAACGATATGAAGATCGTATATATAATACAAGTTCGATATAAGCTATTAATGTTAACAAATTAGTTTTGTCCTTCGAGCCGAATCTCTCCGTCAAACAGAATTTATTTATTTATTTAATACTTTAAGCACGTACATGTACAGAGGCGGACTTAATGCCATAGGCATTTTCTACCAGAATATTGATCAGCTTGTAATTCGTATCTAAACACCTAAATCAATTTTGTCAAAGGGGATCCTCAACATGATTAGAACATGTGCAAGATAGTCTTGCATATTGTTAACATATTGATGAAGTCGTTTGAGTCCTAACATAATATAATTATGCTTCGAGATTTGGAATCCATGATCTAGAATCCTTACTTATGTGCCTTGTGTGTATCATCTAAAAAGATTGTTAGATTAAATAGTGGCTTCAAAAGTTTAAAAGACTATACAATTTCCTGTGAGTTTTCTCTATAGGATCAAGTATTTGGAATAGTGCCTTTAATATCTAAACAGCTTATTTGGTACCAAAACATTTGAAGTTAAAAGTAATTATATGCATCACACACACCTGGTGACAAGATAAATAATGAAAATAGATTCTCCAAATAATTTTCTTTTAGATTTCGGACAGAGAAACTGCGCTCAAGTACTTTATAAACACATGTACGACAAACAAAGGCGCGACTTTAGAGGCAGCATGTTTTGTTTTAGCACATGTATGTAAATGTATGAAGATTTATTGGATTCTTTATTTTCACATGTGCATAGTGAATTTTAGAGGTCGCCGGAGTGTAGAAAGTTTGGGAATGGTTTGGCAAGTGAGTCGTGAATTATTGGAAAGAAAATGGATTAAGTATACCGGGTCAAATTGGATTAGCTAGCAAAACTCCGCAGACGTCATTACCTACCTAAACATGATTCCATGATTCTTTTTTAAGACCCCAAAAAGTCTTTTTTTTTGTATTTTATCGTGCTTAGAGATTGAGACCTGTAAACTTAACACAAAAATAAAACTGATTAGAAATTGTTCTATAGATTGATTAGTTAAACTAAAATTTAGTGATTTAGAATTTATTTACACTAAACTAACTTTCTCAATGGGACCAACTATCGAACTATCGTAATCGAGAGCACTTTGCTCGACAACATCCTTGTGCCGCAATGGCTGAAAAGCCAAAACAGTTTTTTAAAGAGTGTCGTCCCACTCACTGGCGAACGATCAAAAGAAAGACGATCAAAAGCTGGTGAGACAGTGCTTCCTTACCCAAATCATTCGTTTCACCTGCTGAAGATATCCCACCTGGATATGAGTTGCTTTGGATAAACCTGGAAGTCTTTAAACAGACTCCGGACCCAGGTTGGCCGAAGCAGAGAAAATCTATTCAGGTGGAGATTCATACATAACTCCATCTTGAAGTAAATATGGTGCTGTTCCACAAACGATGGGATACTTAAGCTCAACACACATACAAGGCGGGTGCGTGTCGGGCGCGGGTTGGGATCCCCAGTTCGGGTCCCGCTCCCAAGCCGCTCCACGCCCGACCCGCGCAACACACATACAAGAAATTACAATATATAGAAGCCCGCCGTACTGCCGTCCCGACCCACACCCGCCTTGTGTATGTGTTGAGCTTTAATGTCGTGTCCTGCGTGTCCTGTTAGCTCCACATTACAGGAACTGATGGCGCCAAAACACGTGGCTGAATTCTAGGCCGAGTTTATTAAGATTGTTATTGCAACGCTAAGAAGAGATAGTAATCGAGAAAAACTAATCAAGTGTCGCACACCTTCTCGATCCAAATGTAGGTATGGGGACGGCTGATTATTTTTCCTCGATTACGATGTTGGTCCTATAGAGAAACTTGTTCAGTTCGATGGTCTGTACCACAGCCTTTAACTTGACCACACCTTTCAGATAAACGAAGTAATCGTTAAAGTTTCAGTTGGTTGAAATTACTCAGTTTTGTTTAATCCAAAACAAGTCATATCTTACAAGTACTTTAGCTTTACAAGCTGCTTCAAGCACATTCCTATTTGTACCACTATCCACCGACAGAGAGAGATTATAAGATTTATTAAATACCTATTAACGTATCTACATATAAACACAATAAGTCTTGTTATTTGCACACTATGTATGACTAATATGGAGGAGCTCGTGGTTAAGTAATAACAGCCGCACGGGTCGTTCCGTTTCCGGGGTTGGTCCGTGGGTGGGTGACCATCTTTACATACTGAGATTCCTCCGTGCCTCGGAAAGCACGTTAAGCAGTTGGTCCCGGCTGTTATTCGTGGATCTTTGACAGTCGTTATGGGTCGTCAGAAGCCCGAAAGTCTGACAACCAGTCTTACCAAGGGGTATCGTATTACCCAGTAACTGGGTTTTGGAGGTCAGATAGGCAGTCACTACACACATACTGTCATTCAGCTGCATCCGGTTAGACTGAAAGCAGATTGATTGTATGACTAATAAAAGAACTATACTTACCTAAGAAAAAAAAAAGTGAGAATTTGAAATGACTTGATATCTTCACTTTACTTACAAAATTCAAAAGTCATTTATTCAAACTAAGCTGAGAATCAGTACTTTTCGAACGTCAAAATTACATAAGACAGTCCCCCAAAAACGCCCACCCTTCACCACTTCCTAGTGCCTTTAGCTGGGAAGAAGAAGTGGCGCAACAAACTCCCCAGCTTTAAAGGGACGATAACTGACTTTTAATGATTTTATACTGAATATGAAGTCTAAACGAGTAGTGTAAGTGATTTGGAAAAAAATATATGTTAAATTAAAAAAAAAAAAAAATATTTTAATATATGCATATTTTTGATTATGTTTCTATTACATAGTGAAATTAATTTGTAAAGTTATGTCTAACGTGGATAAAAAACTGAGAATGACGCACAATTTATCAAGCGTGTTTTTCTGAAAACTCACCATTTTAAAGCTAATTAGATTATTAATCGTTTAGTACACGTGTTTTATTAAAATACCTTTTGTTTTACGTGTAATAAATTAATAATGCGTCTAATTTGGGACAGCGCTCCTTGATAGGCGAGTCCTATTACTGGCTGAACGTACGACGCGTTGCGTGAGCTCAGTACAGAACACGCAAGCTAACCATTCAAGGTCACTGTCATATATCTGCGTCTTAATAAACAAGTCCACGCTTCTATTCCTTACAGAACAATCGTACTTCGATGCCAATATTGCTACAAAATAATTCAACACCACACAAGCAGAAGCAAGAATGTGTCCTGTACTAAAAGACTACAATACCACCACTAGTGACAATGAATATTCAGCTTATCTACTAAACTCAGCTATGCATGTCATAACATCATAAACAGTCCCGTTGTACCAGGGTAGCATACTGGTAAAGATACCATTCCAAGTTTTATGACCATTGTCGCGTACAATGTCTGAACAGCCCGTAAATGTCCATTGGGATGTGAACGTTTGCTACCCGAATTACAAATGTACAACAAACGATTAAACTGCCTACAACATTTTGTATCGTGGTACCTTTTGGTCTTTGGTGGTATTCTAATAAATATCGGTAAAGGTAACATGATTAACAACTTGGTCACTTGGTCCCGAGATCTCCCGTATACATCTTTGGTGTTATTAATCCGAATCACCGTATCTAAGAACCAACAAAAACAGAGTAACATACTACTTCATTATCAAACTCATGAAATATGAAATCCTAGTACCAATGACTACTAGTACAATGTCGGCTTATGCAACTTCAGTCCTGAGTAACTAAGGACTAAGAACTTATGAATAAGCAATACATCACACCTTACATCTCCTGAGCCCCTAGTACAAATGACTCCCAATACATTTCAGCTGCAGTTACTATTTAAGACAAGGACCTCATAAATAAGCGATCTATTATGTCACTGCTGACTGCTGAGCAATGACATCATAACAAAGTCCCGTTGTACCAGGATCGCATACTGTTCGAGATATTGCTGAATAGCGTAAATTACCATTTTCGCGGACAATGTGGGGTCTTTCACCTTACGCGTGCATCACATTTAAAGCTCGCACAGATTTGAATTTAAGCGAAGGTTGCGGCGCATGTAGTCGCCCACGGCTCGCGCGTTGCATGACGATAGTGTAGGGTTGACAAAATCTGTTGGCAATTATTTTATTTTCAAAATCTTATCTTTCTGCTTTAAAGTTCATGCTGCCGGAAGTGATGAGACTCTAGTGTGACAAGCGCACTAGCACTACACTCAACCTCGCTAACTTGTCGATTGCCAAATTTTTACTACAGGGCATGGACAGCTTGTGCCTACCTCGTAAGATTTGTTAGACAAAAATCCAATTTGTATTCATAAATGTGACAAGCAAAATCTAGACTATATTTTTAATGTAAGGAAAAAGGTTTTAACCTAATTAAAATATTTGAACAGAAATATCAAAAGTAGGTACTCTAAATGTAGCAAATTTTAACTCTATCACCGCTGACATCAAAAGAACAGTTGATAAATTCGAGCCCCTCCAATGTAAAAACAAAAACTAAAAATCCAATTTGTATTCATAAATTGACAAGCATGATCTAGAATATATTTAATATAAGGAAAAAGGTTTTAATCTAATTAAAATATTTGAACAGAAATATCAAAAATAGGTACTATAAATGTGGCAATTTTTAACTCTATTACCGTTGACATCAAAAGAACAGTTGATAAATTCGAGCCCCTCCAATATAAAAACAAAAACTATGATCACTTATGTAAAAACTGAAAATATAAAATTGATTTCAGCACAGCCCTAACCCAAGCATTCTAAGCGACACACTCATTATTCAGTACATTTATCCTGTATCTACTTGTGATATAGTTTAAACGGGTTGTCCGCACCAAGGGTGATAGCAACCTGTCTGCGAACACCACGCTTTGCACACAGAGCTCAAGTTACACTGGCCTCGGTTAAAACAATACGAAGGACCAGTATTTCCTAGTCCTTAGACTCTCAGGACCACGTTTTCAATTGGAGTTCAATTTTTTTAGGTAAATTTTTAACAGTAAGGTTTACTTGTTTGTTTCGATCTTTATTTTAAACAATAAAAGGGGTTGGGTTTTCATAGTGTTTGCTTTTATATAAAAAGAAGTTATTTATTGCACAGTAATATTATTATTATAATGGTAGGTATTTCAAAGTTTTATATAAATAAGAATAAACAGCTGTGATTTCCCTGTTAAAAACCGGTAAGGGTACCGTTTAGCCAGCTGGCCACCCATGGGTGTTGCAAAAGGTAATCAATTTGCCTTTTAAACCAGGTTAAAAATAACGGCTGCAGTCCTCTTTAGAGTTAATGCAATGCAAAATCGTTAATCCATCTGCTAAGCGATCCGATTATGGAAATAAGTCATATAATTACCACCAGCTGTTAGTTGTGACAGTGTGATAGTGGAAGGTATTTAAATGTAACATAATTTGCATCATGTGAACCTGTTTGTGCTTGCAAATATATTAAATCAAGAATAATAACAAGCTCTTATGTATGCAGAATCACAACTAGACCTACTTACGAGTGTCTCAAAAAGCCTATAGCATAAAGAAATCTAGAAAGACATGGTTCCCACACTTAGGCTGAGAAAAATTGGTATTCCGCCTCAAATACTCACTTTCGAATGTGGAAGAGTGTTAGAAATCGTGTAGTGTGTCAACGCACTAACTCAACCTGTATAAAACAACCTAAGTGTCCAAAAAATTAAAACATATTCAACAAAATTTGAGAAAAGATTTTTTATTTCGGTTTTGAAAAGTACGTTATTTGATTACTTATCGTATACAATTACAAAATAGTTTATTGTTGCAAATAGAAAATTACATTACATTACATTTAACGTGTTTAGAGCCTTCTTTTAGGCAAACAATGCCTGTATTAGAAGGCTCCATATAACTGTTCTTTACTTTCATCAACAAGCCGTTACTAAACAGTGCAATGAATCAACTTTCGCATTGATTTGGTTGGACAGGACTAATTAAAAACAGAAAAAATCTGACGAATATCACCTTTTGCATTTATATAATAAAATACCCCTATTATTAAATATCTTGGAGTCACTCTTGATAGAAACCTGAAATGGAAGCAACATATTGCTTCAACTGTAGCTCGTGTGAGAAAACTTATATATATTTTTAAAAAGCTCAGAGGCGCGGCCGATTTTAGCTGTTTAATAACTGTTTACTTTGCGCTCGCTCAGTCTGTTCTGGGGTATTGCCTAACGGTCTGGGGTGGTGCCGGTAAAACAGTGATGCTTCGGGTCGAACGAGCGCAGAGAGCTGTCTTGAAGGTGCTGGCAAGGAAACCGATCCGATTTTCGACATTCTCTCTATATACCCTCTGCCAGGTCCTCACCGTCAGACAGCTGTTTATCCTCCGAACTATTCTTCGCAAACACAGCCAACTTACCTTTGATCCTAAATGCTGTACACGCCGCTCGAATAGGGTTTGTAACACTGAGTCTCGTAGAACCGTAGCTGCAAGTCGTCATTACAAACACATAAGTTCAAGAATGTACAACAAATTAAACAAAAGCTTACACATCCACCCATTAACCAAGAGCAAATGCAAAATTAAACTTGACTCCTGGTTAAAGTCACAAAATTATGATGAAACAGAGAAACTCGTGGAAGTGTAAAATACTCATCACAACAAAACCACACACAACACACATACCACAAACACTACAAACACCCCTCGCACACCTCATTAACAAGCACCCACATACACCCATTCACCCTACACTCACCACATTAACTCAACGTCTAAATACATCCCAAATCAAATATCCTGTACTGTTTATTTTTATCTATTTTTTGTTTGTTTTTGTTTTGTTTTTATTATTAACTAACTAAATCTAATTTAATTTAACTTAATTACCTTTTTGCATGGAACATCATTCCATTCTGTAGCTGGAGAAGGGCGTTGTTAGCTGCGCTACAGTTTATACTTTTGCAGCTATCATCGTTTTACATCGTTTATTAATTTTGTGTTATTGTTCCAAAATAAACTTTTATTATTATTTATTGCATCACTGAAAATCAGTAGTTCTGAAATGGCCTGAAAAACCAATTAAAGTATAATGTGTGTGTGTGTCTGTGTGAGTGTGTAGTGTGGTGTGTGTATGTATTGTAAGTGAAGTGTAGTTTGTGTGTTAAGTTGTATAATTGCCGATTGGTGCGAACACTTTTTTCATCATAACATAGCAAATCACAGACCTCTTTCAGTCTAGCTAAAAATAGAACAGCACTGATTGATCTTCCTGATTTTAATTCGATTTTATAAAACGGGTTAGTATAACGACTCGGCTCAAAGCTACTGTTACGATCAGTAAATCCTGTTTTATTACTGTCCGTAGTAAGTTATATTTATATCCTACCGGTTGATGCATTTGAGTTCAGGTGACCGTAAGAAATCAGCATGACGTTTTTATTTTTTTGGCAGTGGGAGAAAGAGATGGAGCTATACGACCTGTAGAGCTTCATCTCTTTCTCACACTGAAGTAATATTAAAATAATACTGCTTTATGAGCTGGTGGTAGGCCCCCAGAACTCCAGACTACTTTATACAGAATATATTATTTTTATCGATGTACTACCAAAAGGTCTATTTATGTGTTAGTTTTATCACTATTTCAACATTATAAGTATTTTTCCTTTCGTGTTTAATTTAAAAAGTAGTGCCAGTTTGCGTTTCTATTGATGCGCCTGATGTCTGCGTTCCGCAATCTTTAGGAAATGCGACTTGCGGTTGGTAACTGCTTGTTAATTCAAAGGTTTTATTTGTTTAGTACAAAAATCCCCAAGCGGAAAATACCATACACTAATTAAAGAAGCAAACTTGCTCTTTTCCGTATGCATACCAGAGATTTAATAGATGAAGAGTAATAATTCAGCACAATATTACAAATTCCTATTGAATATTCGATTCAAATCAGTGGATGGAGAAAATCTAATAAATGGACCTAACAGTTACAGACAAGCTCCTGACTTACGAAAGGAAATCAGATTTGTCAGCCATTTTGATTTAATCAGTCCAATTTATCAACGATTTCGATTAAATCGTTCCGATTTATTAACTTCTGGAACTGACAGGACCTGGGATGAGTGGCTCGTTTTTTAGGCCATTACTTTTTAGGACCAGGACCAATATAGAAATGAAAAATTGTGAAGTGCAATATTTCATGCGGAATCACCGGCCTGACCCAGTTCTTTTGGCTCTGATGACGTCAAATGAAATTTCAATGGAGTCAATCAGACGAAGGCAATTTAATAGCGATTCGATGGATATATTGGATTTTGGATACCTATTCTTCTTACTTATTGTTACTAAAAATATTATTATATATTATTATTTCCTTTACTTCATTTAAATACTTATAAATTAAATATTTAAATATTAGAATAAAGAAAATATAAAAATATTTAATAATATAAAAGTAATATCCACACCACCGGTATCGGTAACGGGAACAGGGTCCAAGCTACCGGCGGCAGTCAGGGCTCCAGAGAGAGGAACCTCCTGACAATGCGAGCCGTGTCCAGGAGTACCGCTTTCTGAATCAAGCCCTTGATCCAGCTGCCCAACGAGAGCCTCCTTAGGTGTTGGTCGAGGCTCTTGGCAATTAAGCCATTGGCTAATACGACTATCGGCACAATGATCGCTGAGTCCGCATCCCACATGTCGGCAATCTCGCGAGCCAAGTCAAGATACTTGATTTGTTTGTCTTTCTCGGCTTTCACGAGGTTGCCGTCATGCGGAACTGTTATGTCAATAATCATTGTGCGCCGTTCTACTCGATCCACCACCACTATATCAGGTTTATTGGCAACAATAGTCCTGCCAGTGATAATGGATCGATCCCAATACAATGTGATATTTCCATTTTCGAGAACTGGGTCGGGCACATCCCTGTAGTACGGCACTTCCGATTCCACAAGGCCGTATTTCAGAGCAAGTTGCTGATGGATAATCCTAGCTACAAGGTTGTGTCTATGCAAGTACTCTTCGTTAGCTAGACGTGAACACCCGGAGATAATGACGTGTCGGATTGATTCTCCCGGATGGTGGCATGCCCGACAGATGTCAACCGTGCCATCCTTCACAATAAATCTCCGGTAATTGTTCGTCATGATAACTTCATTATTATTATATATTACTATCTATATTGTCATATGCATTAGTGAACACGTTCCATATATACAAAAATTTCATTTCTACGAACATATTGAATGACTGACAGCAGTATTAAAGAGAACAAAAATTCTTACTACAGTAATATTTCAGAATCTTTGAAAGAAGCTGGTTTAGCCGTTTAAAGTTCCCTTATTCAGCCACACGTAGCCAAGTAAAACGGAAAGCCAACCTTAAGGTTCCACTAGTCGACGGCTCGAACTCGTTGGTGACGTGGCTAATATGCATGCTATTTAGTAAACTATTTATTTATTTATCAAGTTTTTATTTATTTAGTGAAATAGATGATGATTTATAAAGAAAACGAGCGCGTAAAATTTCATGAACAGACCTTTGGGCGTATAGATATTATGGAAAAACAACTGGACGTATCTTCTCAAAATAAAATTATTTGAATTTTTCAATAAATTATCTATCCAAGTACCGTTTCTATTTTGCCATTTTCATACTATATAAGTTATTTATTTACGCCCAAAGATGAGTTTAAACTAGTGTTGAAATATGGAAGTTTCGACGCTCATAACTTCCAAACAAATACTTTTTCTAATTCTGCTTCCATAAAAGGCTAGATAATGACAAGGCAAATTGACATAATTTTTAGTTTTGAAGGTACACCGTAAAACAGACGAGTAATCACCATAATACTTTTGTATGGAAGAATGACCGACTAGTGTGCCCTTAATATTCGAACGAAAGGCAAAGCTGACTATAATAAAAAAATAAACAAAAGTGCGGCAAAAGCTTCAAAGTAAAAATTTACTATGACCACCCATACGATCGATACAATTATTCGTTTTTATTCGTACAAATGAATCATAGCGACTTTATGCTTTTGCAAATTGTCTTTTCAAGAGATGCCGCGGGCAAAAGTCAAGAATAATATTTTTTAACAGCCTTATGCACTTTTTAATATAAAAGCAATTAGGACAGTCATCGACAGAATTTATTCCAGTTTTACGATCGTCTAATTGCAGCTAGGTTTGGTTCGCAATTCATTTATATTTTCATTGAAATATAATTTTATATCATGAATTTTACAGCTTTAGTACACACTCCGAGCGAGTTTACAAGGTAATTTATAACATCTCGTGTACCAGGATATCATAAACATAGACGCATACAAAAAATTTAAAACCGTACACAAAGACCACATTACAATTAAGAGATGCTCCATTTCTCAGACGTCAATAAAAAAAATTAAACCATGCACTTACTCAAGCGATGATACTGCACACAATTTATTTGATTACAAACTATAAAGAACACTCTCGCGTTTATGATTACCTGGTACAGTCACGAGCACTAATATGTATACAATTATCAACTTTTTAGATTTATGTTCTCCTACTGTATTAATTGTAATTGTATGTTGTTCGGAATGTAGTATTTTGGAACCCACAGTCCCACACTAAATAGCGCTTATGTCAAGTTGCAATCGTTATTCCACGAGAAAATCATCATTTTGAATTTTGCTAAGTGTATGCATACTTTTGCTCGTGACTGTACTCGCAGACGGCGTATATTACATAATTAGGAATCACTTTATCTCGACTAAGCCAAGTTTTATTGTATAATTAAATTCAATCGGCAATTTAGAGTCTTGAAAATTACGTCTACTGTTGTTATATTTTATGCTTTTGTGCAATTAGGTCAATTTTTTTATTCGCTTTTGAATGTAGGTTATCATTAAATGGTTGTAATAGGGTAGTTGCCTAGGTAAAAAAACAGAAATACTATTTAGTCCGTCTTTCAGATGATAAAAAAATATTAGACACGTATTTTTTGCTTTATCATATTAATCAAAAATAACTTAGAAAACACGCATTAAAGTTGGGGAGTGGGGGCTCGCTACGTCACAACGCACTATTAAATCTAGCAAGGCGTGACGTCATGCCACATTTTAACTCAATGTATCGTCGTAATCTTTTGATTACGTCAAAAAAGAAAAAATACGTGTTCAATATTTTTTTATTATCTGAAAGACGGACTAAAAATAAAAAAAATTGGACACAGGCCTATAGTACGGAATAAAAAGCATCTTTGCAAGGGTGGGTACTTTGCAAAGCTCGTTTCCAGATTTCTTTTTTGCGTTTATGACTGAATCTTTATTTTTATCTTTATTGCAATCCTAATGTACACATACAGGTGGTAGGGAAAAATAAATTGAAACAATTATGGACCTTGTCGGGCACAGCAAAATTTTAAAGAAGTAGGAGAGAAGAAGCTTATTACTAAATATTTAAATTATGTCCTATCCGTTTATTATTTTAATTTTTTGGAGCAGTATTAGTTATTATATTTATTTTTATATTAGATTATATATTATTATTGATTATTTAATTATTATTAGTACATTTGATATAATTATATATTTAAATAAATACTTATAATCTTCATTTGTTTTAAACTCACTTATTATTTTGATTATTTTATTTTGCTTATCTGGTAGTCAATTATATCTTTTTGTCATTGAATTTATTCGTTAGATATTCGTTTACTGTGTAATAAATTTTACTAATTAGGAATTGTTTTAATTAGGACTGTTTTCTTTGAGCTCTTAGTAGCATCTCAACACCCACACGGAAGGAAATGTGCCTTTTGGTAGCCTACTGCCTACGCTACATTCATTCTTATGTATTTTTTTTTGTTATCCTAATGTTTATGTCTCCTGCTACTTCTGTTAACCTGGTACGTAATACAAAAGATTATAAAATCAAGTTGATACAGAAATATTCGTGTCTAATTGCAGGAAATGGATAATTAATTTCCTTTAATGTTTTTTGGATGTGAAATCAGTCCCAAGAATCTCAGCAAACGTAGGTATAATAAAAGAAATAAATCTATGAAATTACAACATGTTCTTCTAAATATAACATAACGCATCATCATTAATTATCGTTTTACCTGAAGGGTTAGGCAACGTATTGTAAACCCACATTTCGCCAGTTATGCTTAAGTCCCATATTATAGGGGGGCCTATTGCCATCACCGGGCACAGTAGATGTAGAAACATCTACTTTAAGCTACACGACTACCAGGCAATCATGAACGCGAGAGTGCTGTTTATAGAACAGGCTAGTTCAATAGTAAGAACTTGACCCCAATCAGACCCTTTGGACTGCAGCTGCATACATTGCAGGCTACCAATAGGGATGTGACCCAATTCGATCTCTCAAGGGCGAGCGTACGCTGCACAATTTATGATCGCCTAGTTAAATATCTAATAGATAGATGTATTTGTCTTTGGATTTGTCGTGGATGAAATTTAATAATAAGTAAGGAGTCGAGAACTTTGAGTTTTGAATAAAGTCATTGAGATTTCATAGCAGTGAAAGTCATACAGAAAATGATATAAAGAATGACAGCACACATACTGATACTGCATCAGTATGTTTGCTGTCATTCGAAGTCATTTTCTAGGTACTTAGGAGAGAAGGAACAATTTTTCAAATGCGGAATTTAGCAACTGTCTTGTATAAGGATCTCTTCTTCAAACCTAAATGTTTAAAAGTAATACTGATCTTATTTCAAATTAATTGGCAAATTTCATACAATTTCTACAGTAATTTCATATTTTATCATTATCTGATCGTATGCAACATGGTTTGCAGTTTCATCGTATAGATGGATAATTTACTTTTACTACAAGTAACAGCGCAATAAATTACTTTTACAATTTTCCTTTACTTTATTACTGGTGCCGTTTTCTATGTCTAGCTGTTGATTACTGATTGCTTTGGTTTATCTTTCTGAATGTTTTCTCTTAGTGAAATGCTCTCTCTCTACCCTGTTAGTAGGCAACACTCCGTGTTCGGGTTCGCGACAAGTAAATCGTCATCCTGAGGATGCCTCGTTGAGAGGTGAAACATTTGTCGATTTCTTACTGGGTTTTTTATGGCTCTTTAGGAATAGTTACGCGGAACAGGTTACTAAATATATCAACGTCTATTGTATTTTATAATGGATTTCCGCAAGGTCACGCTTGAATCCATTAACTACCTGTTAGTGGTATTTCATATACCTACTACAGCTTCAGCATGCTCTACTATGCCAAATGTTTTATCGAATTTTACACAACTGTTTTTAATTTAATTGGTCTTGATTCGAGATTGTTTACAATTATTTCGAAAATCACCCTTTCATTTTTACTTTTCTTGAGTAACTAGTGTCTCAAAAGATTCTATAAGGTTTTTTTCGCAAACGAAGAAAAAGAAATGTATAATTTTAATTTATATTATCTGTTTTCACAAAAAAAGTCGTATTTTATCGAAAATGTGCATTTCAACCGCATTTTTTTCCGCTTTAGTACTTTGAAAGCATATTTACGAAGTTTCTTTATCAATCGCTCTTTAGATGTGACTATGTTATAGTTGTATTTTCTTTTCCTTTATTTGGTACTAGGTTCCAAAGTCAAAGTCAAATAATTTATTTCAATTAGGCACAAAAAGCCATTTTCGAACGTCAAAATTTACAAATTACAAAAAAAAAAACAACCGACTTCCAAAAAAAAAACACTACAAAGTGAAAAATAACTTTAATTTCGGAAGTCGGTGTCTTGGGTTTTGTGTTTTCGTTTTTTGCCACCGACTTCCGAAATTAAAGTTATTTTTCACTTTGTAGTGTTTTTTTTTTGGAAGTCGGTTGTTTTTTTTTTTTTTTGTAAAAAGTTTTTATTTTTCCTTTTTAGTTGTGGTACCTACCTCACACATATTCGAATACCACTACCTGCTACCAGTGACACGAACTTATCATATCATCTACATACTAAGTGGGAAAAAAATACGTATTTTGTAGCTAACTTAAAAACTACCCAAGCAAAGTTAATAAAATTTATATGGGACCAATTTGGGAGCATACCCTTTCAAATAAAAAAAAATTTTTCAAAATCAGTCCACAAATGACAGAGAAATCGGTGCCATACATAAAAAAAAAAAAAAAGAAAATAAAAAAAAAAAAACAAACATACGTGACGAACATATAACCTCCTCCGTTTTGGAAGTCGGTTAAAAATAGAATTGATTCTAGTCGCCCCTTCCAAAAGGTATTTTCGTATGGAGAAGAATGGGCAAGAAACTCCACCGCCACCGTTCCGCCAGCAGCTTCGGCCACGTGATATCTTTATTAAATTGTAGCCTGTGTTACTCTGTGATAGTAGGTAGAATATTTTAATGGTGAAAGAATGTTTAGAATCAGAGGGGCTTATGGCTAAGTAATGACAGCCGCACGGGTCAGTCTATCAGGTTTAAGCTACGCTTGCCGCGATTGGTCCGTAAATGGGTGACCATCTTTACATACCAAGACTCCTCCGTGCCTCGGAAAGCACGTTAAGCCGTTGGTCCCGGCTGTCATTTGTAGATCTTTGTTACGGGTCGTCAGAAGCCCGAAAGTCTGACAACCAGTCTTACCAAGGCGTATCGTATTATCCAGTAACTGGGTTGTGGAGGTCCGATAGGCAGGCGCTCCATGTAAAATACTGGTATTCAGCTGCATCTGGTTAGACTGGAAACCGACCCAACATAGTTGGGAAAAGGTTAGGCACATGATGAGTTGTGGTACCTACCGCACACAAATATTTGCTATGTAAATAAATAACAGTGACAGGAACTTATTATAACATCATAACATTATCTAGTGGAAAAAAAACGTATTATTGAAGCTAACTCAAAAACTACCCAAGCAAAGTTAATAAAATTTATATGAGACTACCAAACGTTTCACAGAATTACTTGTAGATAAATGTTATTATTCTGTACAGGATTTCTTAAATGATAATTTTTTGTAATATATTACGAGTATCTTTATTATCCTCTATTTTGTATTACATTTGCATGCTGTAATAAGGCAGAATGTACATGGATCCTATATATATGATTTAACAACTTATTTTTATGCACCTACATTCTAAGCAAATAAAGACCTATTCTATTCTTTCTATTCTATTCTCTGAAGTATGACATACCAAACAAAAAAAAACAAGAACCTCCTTTTTACAGTCTGTTAAAAATCAAATCTTTTTCTTTATAATATTAGTGTATATCTTCTTCTTTTCGTGTCGTACATTACATGAGCCTAGTAGTTGGCCACGTTGATTGCGGCACAGTGACATTCTTGTAGATGAAATAAAAAGTATTCTATCTCTCCTATCCGTAAAATAAAACAAAACAGCATCTATCACGACATATGCACAAAACAGCAAAATCCTTTCCTTTTTACCCTAACATTTTTATGCAACAAGGTTTATCTAGTAAGATAAGTGCGGGTGTTGGTCCGCGGTTTGTGCTAATGGACTTCCCTAGTCACGGGCGAGCCCGCGGCGACTTGCTAGCTATGGGTAATGGGTATGGCTGTGAAGTGAGCGGGTTGAGAAAATACTCGGAAAGGATTTGTGTGTCATGGTTTTTCGGGTGTCGGGTTCTCGTGACCTATTTAAAGGGTGGAATTTCGGCTCTTGAAACGTACGTACAAATACTGTGCAATGTAGAAAGAAAGTAAAGAAGAAAAAGTATTCATTGAGACTCGCACAGGAAATCACAAATTAAACTAAAACACACTCATTAAAACATTAATAAAAAAAATAAAAATTAAAACAAAGTAAAATTAAAATAAAAGCAGAAAGTCCTGGACGAGGCCAAAAGGCTCCTATCCTATCTCAGCATATGCTGCGATATTTAAAAAATAAATGTTTGTTAAAATTATAATGAGGATTTTAGATAATTCAAATTCAAATAATTTATTTCGGAAAACATCCATATTGTTTTAGTATTAGAACTCAGAAAAATATTTTAGTATCTTTAAAATAAAATAAAAATATTAAAATCAAAACCAAAAATTAAATAAAAATAAAAATTAAGATCAAAATTAAATTAAAAAACAAATAAAACAAAATTAAATCAACATCCAATCAGAATTAAAATAACATCAAATTATAATGGTATGGTAGTTAAGATTACCTTGAATTGAGTCTACGTAATTATAAATACTAATTTGTACGTTGCAGTTCAGCTGTTTTTGTATCTGACTATCCGTTTGTTAATAGCTGGTTACTGTCAGCTTACATCATCTCACTGCTGGGCAAAGGCCTGCCCCCATGACTTCCAGCTGTTCCGGTGCCGGTTAATAATAACAGCACAATTTTCAAAGGCTTTGAAACAAACTATTCTGCAGAATACGTTAACGGTAGCCATTTTTTTCATGCACGTGTTCCACATAATTTCCGAAGATTTTTGAAGTGAAAACTTCTTTAGGCGTGTTGGGCATTTTTG
Organism: Agrochola litura; assembly: GCA_949152395.1. Lineage (NCBI taxonomy): Eukaryota > Metazoa > Arthropoda > Insecta > Lepidoptera > Noctuidae > Agrochola > Agrochola litura. The sequence continues at coordinate 21,367,006 of OX424501.1, forward strand.
AGATGGGAAAAACAATTGAACTCGCGGCACCATTATCGACACCTCATTTTTGAAAACGCGATTGTGCTCTTTATTTATATTACGTTACGGATCAATTTTTATGCAAGTATTTTACTTTAAAGGTTTGGAAGTATTTTTTTTTTGTAGACGCGATTGTGCTCTTTATTTAGATAAGGTGACGGACAATGTTCTATACAAGTATTTTTCTTCCACCAAGGCGATCTTGTTCAAGTTTTCACTTCTGTCGGCACTCCCGGAGTGCCACTGTATTTTTTTTTTTGCATTTGCTGTCCTGTGCAAAGTGCATATTTCGCAATATCTCCTGGCTCCACACTGCATCTCGTATTTTATATCCACGGCGTCTTATCTGGGTGTTGTATTGTTGAGATTCAGTTTAGTCTCTCCCTATCTAGAGAATTTCAACGCACCTTTATTTTATTTTCTGCACCCCAACACTGTCGAGATTTTAACACTGAATTTTTTACTGCTGGATTTCTTATTAGACACTTTCCAGTACTATTTAATTTTGGTACCAATTTATATCATGAATGTGAAGTGAATATTGAAGATTGCCAGATTTTTAACGGACTTAAAAAAAGAGGAGGTTATAAATTCAATTGTTTTTTTTTAAATAATTGTTACGCGATTACTCCGCCAATTATGAATTGATTTTGATGATATTTTTTTGTTTGGTCATATTCAGTTGAATCACATCACTAGCTAATCATGTTCATAACAATCTAGATTTCTAAATTAAAAGTAGGTACTTACAGATTATAGATTAGAAGTTGTAATACTTACTGTCCCCATCTCTTTGTTACAGCTGCATCATGGTGCGAGGGTGCCCGCGACGCCACCTGCCCCAGGATCTGTGGGCCCTCACTGCAAAGTGAACCAGTCTGCGCTACTGACGGGTACATCTACCCTTCACTTTGTGAGATGAGGAAGAAGACTTGTGGGAAAGGTACGATTATCTTTGGGTTTACTAATGATAATTAAAAATTATGACAATATACTTTAGTATATTGTCATAATTTACATTGGCAAAACGAAATTCAGTGAAATTCAGCAATTCATTAGGCATAAATGTTTTGCTATATTTATTGCCATAAATACTGTTGTCATAATAATAATGAAGCATAATTTTAAAAAGCATAATGATATTTACACATAATGTTCTTTGAAATAAAAAAAATAAACCCTAATATAACTCATATAAAAACAAACATGTTCGCGGCTCAGGTTTGGCCCAGGGGCCACCCCCGCCGCACTTAAACCTAATCAAATAGAGTAATTCCCAAATTATAATAAATAAAGTTTTTATTTATGGCTCATGATTAATAGACGACTAAACATTATGCCTTAAAAATTTATGGAACTCCAAATTATTCCCAAACAAATTAGACGAAATGACAGTTATGCTAACCTTTGCGTAGTATGCGTATACAGACCTCCAAGTTACCAGAATCTATCCGTGTTTGATTCTGTAATGGAAGATGTATTAAAGAAACTTAGTACTAGTAGTAAGTCAATAATCATATGTGGTGATTTTAATATTAACTTATTAGAAAATAACTCAAATACTGTCAGATTATTAAGTCTTTTTAGGTCATTTGATTTGTCAAATGTTTTTATTGAACCAACCCGAGTGACAGCTTCTTCTGCCACTTGTATAGATAATATTTTTTGTAACTGTGATTACTTACACAAACAAATTGTAAATAAGTTGCCATCAGATCACAGTGGACAAACAATAACATTTTGCTCCTACATACCTTTACAAAAAATTCAAATAAGGTTTAGGCCAATTACATGTAAAAGTTTAGAGAAATTAAATCATTCTTTGGCCAATAAATTATGTGTTCAGAGTTTTAATAATATAGGTGACCCAAATGAGTTCTACGCCGAGTTCTTTTCACTAATAAACACGGAATTTAATGACACTTTTCCACTAAAGACTAAAAGTATTTACACAAAGTTCTTATTTAGTGATTGGGCGACTCCAGGTATTCGTAAAAGCAGGGAAAAACTATTTGAACTTTATGGCTTAAAACAACATATGAATAATACAAGCTTTCATAAGTATGTTGCAAAATATTCAAAAACTTTTAAAAGTGTTTGCAAAATAGCTAAAGCTCTTTATATTAGCAATAAAATAAAATCAGCTGATGATAAAATAAAAACTACCTGGCAAGTAATAAATAATGAAACAGGTAGGAAAAAACAGCGAAATACTGAATTTAATTTAGAGACTGCACATGGCCCCATTAACTCAGATATAGAAGTAGCTCAAGAATTTGAAAACTTTTTTGCTAATATTCCCCTTAAAACTACTGAAGCTTTAAAATCCTCACCCGCGCTTTCTGCTGCTTTACTTAGACAAAATGTGAAGGCATGCCCTTTAGAGTTTAGGTTTCAGCATACAAACCCCCAGGCTGTTATAAAAGCTTTTAAAGATCTTAAAATTAAATCAACAGAAGATCTCTGGGGAATGTCTGTAAAAGTCTGTAGATCTATTATCGAAACCATTGCGCCCTATCTAGCTTACATATTTAACACCAGTGTAGACCAAGGAGTCTTTCCGGATCTCATGAAACACAGTAAAGTAGTTCCATTGTTCAAATCCGGTGATAGTAAAGAACCCAACAATTATAGGCCTGTGTCAATTCTGCCAGTTCTCAGTAAGGTGTTTGAAAAGTTGATGCTCAATCAAATGTTACTTCACTTTAATAAAAATTCCATCTTTCATAAACAACAGTACGGTTTCACCAAAGGGCGTTGTACTACTGACGCCGGTGTCACCCTAATAAAGAACATTTTTAATGCCTGGGAAGAAGCACAAGATGCCATTGGAATCTTTTGCGACCTCTCGAAGGCGTTCGATTGTGTAGACCATGAGACACTTCTGCTGAAACTAGAGCACTATGGGATTAGGAATACAGCTCTTGATTTATTTAGATCATACCTGAAAGATAGAAATGTTAAAGTTCAGGTAAACGGCGTAAACTCATTAGGGTCTGAAATGGCAATGGGCGTTCCTCAAGGTTCGATATTGGGTCCATTCCTCTTTTTAGTTTACATTAATGATTTACCCCAATTACTTCAAAATCAACCGAAGATGGTGTTATTTGCAGATGACACATCATTAATCTTTAAAATAAACCGACGGTCACAAAATCTTGACGACGTGAATAGCTCTATTCTGCAAGTCCAAGATTGGTTTACGGTAAATAATCTGGTACTTAATAAAAAAAAAACCAAATGCATTAGATTTAAATTACCTAATGTTAAAAGTAGCGAATGTGACATCATATTGAATGGAGAAAAACTGGAATTTATTAATCAAACAGTTTTCCTAGGAATCACGCTAGACGAGAAATTACAATGGGGACCTCATATAACATCTCTTGCGGGGCGGTTAAGCTCGGCCGCTTATGCTGTTAGAAAGATAAGACAGTTAACAGATGTGGAAACCGCGCGTTTGGTCTATTTTAGCTACTTTCACAGCATTATGTCGTATGGCATTTTACTGTGGGGTCGGGCTGCTGACATTGAATCCATCTTTATTTTGCAAAAGAGAGCTGTCAGAGCCATTTATAATCTACGTCGCCGCGAATCTCTCAGGGAACTTTTTAAAAGGATTAATATTATGACGGTACCTTGCCAATTCATCTATGAAAATATTATGTTTGTAAGGAAAAATCCACATCTCTTTAATAAAATAAGTGATAGACATAATTTTAATACTAGAAATAAAGATAAACTAGATCAACCATTTTACAGATTATCTAAAGTACATACATCTTTTATGGGGTACTGTGTTAAATGTTACAACAAAATACCTTGTGACATATTGCAATTAAATGAAAGAAAATTTAAAACTCATATCAAAAGTGCACTTTGTAAACAAGCATATTACAAATTAGAGGATTATATCCAGGATAAGAGTGCTTGGAAACATGCTGGTCCTGCTCCATAGGACAATTTAGAATCAAGACAAAATCAAACTGGTTGCTAATTTAATTGTAAAATTGATTATTTTGTGTTTTATGACATTGATTTAACATTCTGTGATTACTTTCTCACACACTGACTTATTAATTACAAAATTTTAGGAAAATCGTCTACTTTTACAATGTTTGTAAATATGTGAGCACCATGTATCTATCACATATTAAATTATCTGTCGCTGCTTCATTTTTAATTCTTTTTACCTATTGTGGTATAGTAATTTTATTCTAGGTGCATCGTCTTCACATATAATTATTTAACTAATGTACGTACCTATACAAACTATTGTAAAACATTTTAAAAGAGTAACGGTGGAGTTTCTTGCCCATTCTTCTCCATACGAAAACTACCTTTTGGAAGGGGCGACTAGAATCATTTTTAATATTTTGTAAATTTCGACGTTCAAAAGTGCCATACATGGGCCTATTTGAAATAAATGCTTTGACTTTGACTTTGACTTTGACTTTGTATTTTGCCAAAGTATTATTATGCCACAGTATTATTATGCTAATAAAAGTTATGCGAAAACCTTATGGCAAACAATATTATGCCTTAAAATGTTATGCCAAGCGGGGGATTCCCTTATCTTTGATATTACCAAAATATGGAATGGCTTTCTCCTGAGATCTTTCCATGGATCTACGACAAGGACAGCTTAAAAAAAAACATACAGACGAATTGAGAACCTCCTCCTTTTGGAAGTCGGTTAAAAAACAGGCAGTTATGGGGACTGACGACATAAGTGAAAACTTAAAACTGGTATTAGCGCCATCTATTTTCTATTGTAGAGCACTATAGCGCGCGGTAACGCGAATCCATAAGTTTACTCCCTACCAAAAATGGCTCAAGAGCGTCTAAAAAGTTTTCACTTCAAAAAGGGTAGGTAAACGCACCTGTGACTTCTGGTATTGCAAGTATAAATAAGATTGACGTGTAAACCTACCTAGGTACTGAAATAAACATCATTCATCATTTATCAGAAACTATAAAATTCCTTGCAAATATTTCAGGAGTACGCCTAGCTCAGGACCAGACCTCCTGCTCCCGAGCCCAAGGGTCTAAATGTGAACATCGGTGTACTTCGGAGCGGGACCCAGTCTGCGGGACCAATGGCAGGACTTATCTCAATAGATGCATGTTACAAGTCGAGATTTGCAGGTAAGTTGTCAATACTTATTTTATTTATTTATCTTGTACCATCTACCATTACAGGATTACCGAATGCGATAAAATATAATATGCAATTTCTACAGTTAAACCAGAAAAAGTATGACTGTGCTTCGGTAATCTCCGTGTTTCCGAATTCGCACAAATGCACGCCACAGAGTAAACCCTCACAGAGGCAAAGCTTCTAAGTTTTGTATTACCATGCTTTGTAGTAATGCAACTATCATTGCACGTTTGCATGACATACTTCTCTCCGTCGGGTTAGTTATTCCGGTCGCAGATCGCCATTTGACATAATTATTTATAAATCTATAATGATAATACAAAATAGAATAGGCAAATACTTCCATGGTTGTAACAGCTCTATTTTTTATTTCATCATCGCGCGTTCTTATTTTCGAAGATAGAAAATAATTCCCGAAGCGTATTTTTTAATTGGATATCTGATACCTACATGAAAGAAAGAAATTCTACCTAGCATCCTAACTATAGTGAAAACCATTTATAATGATTTCGAAGATGCGTCTGATTACGGTTGTTATAACCAAAAACTATGATACATAAACAAAAATGATGATGAACGTAAAATTTCGTCGTAATAACCGGTACGACGTTTTATTTAAACGAAGTCGTTATAAACGGTTTATACTGTATACATATATATATATTAATATAATATAATATTAAAGTGTTAGTTAAAGTGAATGGTGCTATACATGCGATTGTGACTAGCCAGTCGATGTCTAAAAAGGCTCGACTGGCTGTTCACAATGGTGTGCTGGTGCCCACGCTTATGTATGGAAGTGAATGTTGGGTGTGGCAAAAACAACATGAAAGTAGAATAAATGCTGTGGAAATGCGTTCTTTGCGAAGCATGTGTGGTCTGACTATGAATGATAGGCTGAGGAATGATGTTATAAGACAGCAGTGTGATTTAAAAGAAGATGTAGTGACAAAAATTGAAAAGGGTATGCTGAGATGGTTTGGGCATGTTGAGAGGATGAATGAAAGGCGACTAACAAAATGTATTTACGAGGCTGATGTGAAGGGAAAGGCCGGGCGGGGACGCCCTAGGAGGACATTTTATACTGACCTTATTGGTGATGTTCTTCAGAAAGGCCAGGTGCGTAGTACTCGCAACCGGCGTGCGTGTATGACCAGATGTACGAACGTAAACGAGGCAAAAGGAGTATGTAAGGATCGTAGCAGGTGGCGTTCTGTAGTTTCTGCCTACCCCCATGGGAAGAAGGCGTGAGTTTATGTATGTATGTATGTAAATTGTAAATGCGAAAGTGAGTTTGTTTGTTTTTCACGCTAAAACGTCTGAACGGATTTGGATGAAATTTTGGCACATGGATAGACCATGACCAGAATTGGGACATAATGATACTTTTTATCTCGATATTCCCATGGGACCGAGACCTATGCGGGTGAAACCGTGAGGCGCAGCTAGTAATAAATATATCCCTTCATCATCTGCCTATAATTTTTTCCAACTATATTTGGTTCAGCTCCCAGTTCATCTGAATGCAGCTGAACACCTGTACTTTACATGAAGCGACTGCCTATCGGACCTCTACAGCCAAGCGTGGTGTTATCTTGTTACTAATATTATTAAGAGAGAACGAATATTGTGAGTATAAGTGGAGGGTAATCTCCGGAACCACAAATCCTATTTAAAAAAATATTTCATAATTTTAAAGGTACAATATTCCAGATGGACATAGGCTAATATTATGTAAATATATACAAAAAGAAGTACTTAATAATGCTAATGAAGTACTCTCTTGAACTCGTGCAAGCCTAGTATTTTTTGTTAGGTTACTGTTCAGAACTTGTGCACAGCGTATCGTGAACAGAATACCGTCCTCACGAGAAAATTGAACCCGTGCGAAGCCAGGATAGGTCGCTAGTGTAAAATAAAACTAAGAAATAGATTATAATATATTGTTCAAATTTTTAATCAGCCTTTTCGATTTCGCTTTCATTTTCGAGACATTTACAATAATCCTCTTCAGATTCTTCTTCAGGTTCTTCTTTACTATCTTTAACATCTTCAACATGTTCAACGACTTGTACTTTTTGTTTTTCAGAGTCGGCATCGGGCTCTCCCATTTGGGTGCTTGCAATAACATCAGTGCTCACCGAGAAAACTGCCCTGTCGACTGTTCCCAGGCTCCCCTGGATGGTCCAATCTGCGGGTCTGATGGAAACGTGTATAAAAGCACTTGTCAGATGAAGCTATTAACTTGTGGGTGAGTGTGTCTTTATTATATGATGCCCTGGTAGTGTTACCTGATTGGGACTATATAGCTATCAAAATAGATTTGCTGCAAATCAACATACTTTCATTAATTCCGACCTCGCTGCCGAGGTCCTTTGCGATCGCGACCCTGACCCCGAGTAAATAATACTCGTCCCCCCGACCCTTGCTCGATAACGAGGTGCCAGCAGTTGTTGCAGCTGAGCACGTAGCTTTAAATTTCCCGACTAATAATCATACTCTAAACTTTGATCTTTGATGTCCTCCCCCCCAGCGACACCCTAAGCCGAGATTCGTACCCAACAGGGGGTACCTTTAGCGAGCGCTCGCCAAGTATATCAGCTTAGTTTGTAATGCCCCTGGCTGGAGGCTTTGAGTATAGTAGCTTAAGGCAGCCACAAGAAAGCCTGGTTAAGTCATGATATCAGAGGTCAACTACGAGATACCCTAGCTAAAAAAAATCATACCTTCACAAGATAGTCAAATTTGCAGCAAAAATGCTGTTTTAAAATAATATTATTTTATCATAATTGCCGCGTAATGAATTTTGATCAAAATCAACGTAAAAAAGCGCAAAAAACGTAAGGAATTTTGCATTGTTGTGAAAATTGTAAATGAAATAAACAGATTAAATAAATAAAGATAATTTATTATATATTTATATAATACTAGCTTTTGCCCGCAGCTTCGCCCGCGTGGATGTCGAAAAATATACCACGGGAACGTACTACCGGGTAGTACTCGGATTACATAACTAATAGTCCAGGAAAAGGTTATTGACTCCTACCGCTGCGCTCCAACCATAATTATTTTGTTACGCGTAATTTTGAATCTGTGATATCTTTTAAACCATTCATTTAAATTATAATTATGATGTCAAGGCATATTTTAATCTCAATTAAATGCCCAATTTAAATAACATATTTTATTGGATAAGGATTAATATAATACCGGTCATTCAGCTTCAGAAAGCTTCAGAAATAACAATGGAATTTTTATCAAATTCTGAAAGATATAAATGGTTACTGTGGGTCATCCTTAGAAGATAGACATATGCCATCGCGGACATTTTTGGTGAACTTTTTAAGATCTTCAATCCTGTAGAACATAAATTTGATGTATCTGTAACGGTTTACGCGGCGCACGCCAGTAAAACTCCCAGTCGGCATAATTTTTTCCGACATCTTCGACAATAGTCGTCATATTTCAGCCAATTTACACAAAACCTTAATGTGTTATACGCTAAAACCTTCAACAAGAATCACTCCGTCCATTGGTGAAAACCGTTTGAAAATCCGTTCCGGAGTTTTTGAGTTCAGACAGACAGACGCGGCGGGGGACTTTGTTTTATAATATGTAAGGATAGGATGGGGGAGTTTGGAAAATAAGGCGGAGGCCATTTTTCCTTAATGAATTTTCATGAATTGTTTTCGGTGTTCATAAATTTTGAAAAAAATTGTTTTCGGTGTTCATAAATTTTGAAAAAATGTGCTGAGTAAACTTATCCAGCACAAGTTTTTGATTATAACTGAGCAAAAAATATATGTGGGTACTTATTTGTAAAAAAAAAGCAAAAAAATTGTATCCAAATTATAAATATAATTTCAAATCTCATATTGAGCCCCAGGCCAAATAAATCCGCATTTACGATGGAAATCCTTTGACTAAACATTTTCCAAATTACCCGAATTAATCCTTTGAAATAAAATTTCAGGCAAGGTGTAGTACGGACGAATAAAAAGCATTGCCAGACTACCCGTCATTGCCGTGAATCTTGTTGGCGCGTCGCCCGACCAACGTGTGGATCCGATGGAAAGCTGTATGCCAACGCCTGCAGGATGAAGGCTAGCAATTGCGGGTATGTACTTTTGAAGTATAGAGAGAGGAAGGGAATTTTAAATGGTCGTTTTGATTTTACAGACAAGTAATCTGTGTGGGTTTTATTTGTTCATGGGGGATGAACATTAAAGTTCAAATTATGAGGCGCTCTCCTAAGTCCGGAGTGTCCAAAGAGCAGTGGTGTTCCAGTGATAACGACCCCGACTTACGAGTTGTATGTCGTGGGTTCGAACCCAGGCAGGCGCTTTACTTTGTGTAAATAATTTCATCACCACTGCTCTCACAACGGTGAAGAAAAACATCGTAAGGAAACCGACATGTCCAAGAACCAAAAATTTAAATACATGTGACATCTACCAACCCGCACTGGGCCCGCGTGATGGATTACGGCACACTCCCTCTCGAAGAGAGGAGGACTGTGTCCCAGCAGTGGGAACATTATAGGCCAATTATTGTATCTAGAAGAGTAGCTATTGTGACTGATTTTGCTCCTAAATAAAAAGTTAAATCAGCTATTCGTGCGACGATTACTTTATGTTAGGACACCCGCCTATAATGATTAATTATTACCACCCATGTTCCTTCAGTTGCCATGTTGCCGGGAGCCACGATTTCCCTTTCGGTTTTATTCGCAACCCCAGCATGCATCGGCCCTAGCGAACCCCGTCAATTCTGCTGACATCTCTTTGAGGCGCCCGTGGAACACCAACGCACCGTCGACCCGGGACTGGTCCTTATCGAACGGCGAGCTACCCATTGCTCATCGTCCGCAAGCCCGCGCCTACGGTGGCCGGAAATTTTGCCTCTCCCTCACCCGTTCCGCCTCCTCCTTTGCGAGCATTACTGCTTCGTAGAAGGAGGTGACGGCCTCCCATTTCTTCTCGCTCCGTACCATGGCCTGCACCAGGGCCGGACGCGAGAGATCGACGCCCCCTCCACGAGGACACGGCGATGTTAAATGGCGGCCTCGCATGGAACCCATATAAATTGATAGCTGCTATTGATTTATATAGGCTACAAGAGAGGCCGCCATTTTGAAAAAAAAAAACAAAATGGTGGAACAGTTGGTATGCCACGGATCTTCAAACCCCTTTAAAGTTCATTTAATTATGTTCAATACACATCACAAAAATAATCTCACACGAAGACCTAATCTGATTTAAGGCTAGAAATAAGCCGATAAAAAAGATTAAAATAAAATTACACATTACGACCGTTTTTTTGAGACTGGTTTTTCAGTTGCCAGGTTGAAATCTTTAAAAGGATACAATATTAGCTCGGCCATTCATAATATAATTTATGTTTTCAGTAAACACGTCTTCGAAGTACCAATGTCATTTTGCGTATCACAAGAAAGAACATCAGGAGGGGAGTCATGTCCTAAGGACTGCATAGGACAGAAAGAGAAGCTGGTCTGCGGCTCCGATGAAATGGTGTACAGGAACGAGTGTGAGATGAAGATGTTGAATTGTGGGTAAGTAGTGAAGAGAGAGAGGGAGAAAAGACAAAGCATTAAGGAGTTCGTACGCTTCATAAGTATGTAGGAAACGACAAATAAGTCAGATGCACAGATACGGTTTGATTTGTACATAGTCTTTTGTGTGGTTATAATTACGAATGGTAACACTTTAGAGCATTAGAATTAGAGACTTGCTCGCGACTCGGACATAATAGGTATATTCGGACAGTGTCCGAATTCAAATATTTTTCGCTGATGTATCGCACACCAATAAAAAAAGCCGTTTTGTACAGTCAGATAAAAACTTCCAACGATACCTTAATTGTAAAAATCCATCCTCCGCCCAGCCTGTAGTTGAAAAACAGTTTTTAACCGAATTTTAACGAAAGCAGCCGTTTTTAATAAATAATATTACTAACTCACATGAATAAATATGCGATTTTTTATGTGATTATCATCATCATCATCATTTCAGCCGAAAGACGTCCACTGCTGGACATAGGCCTCCCCCAATCACCGCCACTTCGTTCGATTCTGTGCTTTCCGCATTTAGCGGATTCCTGCGGCCTTCAAAAGGTCATCGGTCCATCTTGTGGGAGGCCTTCCAACGCTACGTCTTCCAGTACGTGGTCGCCACTCCAGAACCTTTCGACCCCATCGGCCATCTGTTCTGCGAGCAATGTGCCCTGCCCATTGCCAGTTAAGTTTGGCAATTCTTCGGGCTATGTCGGTTACCTTGGTTCTCCTGCGGATCTTTTCATTTCTGATTCGATCACGTAGGGAAACTCCAAGCATAGCCCTCTCCATTGCCCTTTGGGTGACTTTTAGCCTTCTGATAAGGCCCATTGTGAGCGATCACGTTTCAGTACCATAGGTCATCACTGGCAACACGCACTGGTCAAAGACTTTCGTCTTGAGACACTGTGGTATGTGGGACGAAAAGATATTGCGTAGCTTCCCGAACGCTGCCCAGCCGAGTCGGATTCGACGATTGACTTCTTTCTCGAAGTTGGACCTACCTAGCTGGACAGTTTGTCCTAGGTAAACATACTCGTCCACAACATCGAGCGTAGCGTCTCCGGTCTTCATGAGAGTGGGTGTCACATGGGCATTTGACATGACCTTTGTCTTGTCCATGTTCATTTTAAGACCCACTCTTTCGGAGGCTCTACTGAGGTCATCGAGCATTGTATTGAGGTCCTCCATGGTCTCCGCCATGATAACTATGTCGTCGGCAAACGTATGAAGATACGGTATGTGATTATATCGTAGATTAATATAAACCAATATTTATGAATGTTGATTTTTTTGCGCTCAATCGCTCCGCTTTCTTTAGTAGCCATGGATTCGCCACGAACATTTTTGACGAACACAGTGTTTGATTTTCGTTGGTGGTACGCACATGCGAACAAAGTATTCAATGTTCGTGTTCACCATGAAAAACATGGTGAACACGAACATTGAATACTTTCGTTCGTGCACGTTTTTCAACAATGAGGTCTAAGCGTATGTTGAAACGCAGGTGACGCAGCACATCACAGTATCAATTTTGCCCTAGCAGGCGAGGCAGATTTAGGCCGCGAACGTACGAGTATGCTGCAACGCAGCTACACAGACTCGTTCACGTCCTAGCTAGTACAAACAATAGACGATTGCAACAAAATTATGAATAAATGGTAAAAAGCGTGCCGACGTGCCGACCTGCCCTCGTCGCGCAGAAATCTGTGCCGGCACTACAACAAGACGCAGAGCAGGACAGACACATGTCTGCGTCGCACGTGCCCGCGCCGCAGCGTACGCAGCTCTCAGTACGTACATGAATTACAAAATCTGCTTTGCCCTGCGCTGCGTGGACCTGCGTCACCTGCGTCTCAGCATACGCTTAGCCTTACAGTCCGGCCGTCGCGTCGAAAGAATGCGTTCTTGACATCTGTCAGTTAGATAATTCCTAGTACAAATAAGGATCAAATTCGCAAAACACCTATTCGTTAGTATGGAACTGACAGGTGTCAAGATCGCATTCTTTCAACGGCCGGATTGTAATAACAAGGTATATTTGTTTATGTGACAATTAGATAGTTTCATAGTTGATAAGGATAAGTCAGTCAGTCAGCTAGTTTCTCCTTTTATAATATATATAGATAACCAATACTACACATAATACTGAGGAAAGTAGTACTTACTCAAAGGACCACCAATTCGGCAAGGTGCAACAGGGATACAAGGGTAACCAGGAGTATAACCTAAAAAAAAATAACAGAATTAAGTATAAATAAGTAAAAAACGCTTGCTCTCATTGTGTTGGCAACTAAAATAATATTAACTATTTTTAAAGGTTATAGTGCTATTCATTCTGAAATCAATTGTATTTACAGCTCCGTAAAATTTTTATTTGTTTAAGTGGAAATAATCAATACTATTTGATTCAGAATTTCAGATCCTTGTTTCCAATTACTGCAAACAAGGGTTTGAAATTCAGAATCAGCGCAAGCCGCTGTTAGGGACGGCATTGTCAACAATTTCCATACAAACCAAGCGTGTCATTAATAAAAAAATATCATGAGGTACTTTAATTTTTACAGTTGATTGTACATATTACTTGACCAATAGCGTATTTCGCAAATTTCATAATTGGACAAACAGACGATTTGACGAACTATTTGGTACAGCTTTGACCAATATCAAATTTAACGAATTGCCAATTTGGCAAATATCAGACTTGACCAATGTCGTGTAATCCTCATTATTTAATCGCACTACGACACTAATGACGTATAGAAACTGACGGCTTTGGGGGTGGGTTGTGACAGATGTTGTGCGCTAGACGCACTTTCAGAGCCACAAATTTATTAGTTGCCGTTAGATGCTGCTAGTGCGGCGATTCCGTGCTCTGTGTTATGAATAAAATTAAGACAGTCCAGCACCCTAATTGCGTAAAACAAGATCAATCATAATCTGAATAATTTTGAGGGATATTGCTAGTCCATTGCTTCATAAGTTCGAAAAATTTAAAAAAATAATAAAATGTAGTGTGTGCGTGTGTGGGAGTTTGTGTGGGGGTATGTGTGTGTAAAATGTAGTCTTAATGTTGTTGAACTGTCAAAAAACTTCTGATCAGACCATGCACCACTTGCTGGATTATCCTAAGTGCCCGACACCTGCACCTCGGATGACCTAAAGAATGCCATTAATGCCGCAATCAACATGGCCACCTAATGGGCTTATACAATTTAAAATAATACAACGAAGAAGAGTACCATCGACACGAAAAAAAAAATGAAGAATTATTATTGTCAAAATGAAACAGATTGTAATTGATCGTATGTTACGCAATTTAGGGTGCAGTTCTTAGAAAGTTGGTCTCCATAATCTTAACCTTACAATATCTTCAACAGGAGTGTAAGTAACAGAAAGATTGTGAAGAAGGTGGATATGGAGAAGTGTCGCGGCAAAATGAACAGGTGCATGAAGGTCAAGTGTCCCGCCGACCTTGACCCCGTCTGTGGTACCGACCAGAAGGTGTACACCAACCCTTGCTTCTTGAAGGTCGCTACTTGCCTGTGAGTATTGAGTTTTTATGTTATCCTAGTAGATATTTTTTTTATTTGTGGATATTTCCTGTTTTATAGCTTGGCTCTGAATATTCCTATTATAATTATTATTTTATTCAACCTTTTTTCTGAGATTTTTTTTTGTTTTTTGTGTAAAAGATATGGTTCGTAACATTCTACATTCATAAAGCAGCATACTTCTCATTCACTTTAAAAAAAAAGGTTTTTCCTACTTACCAGATTAATGCAAACTTTACCTTAAAAGGATCAACTTTCACTCGATCTAAAAAGTCATTCCGACCCCGCCGCCGAGGTCCTTCGCGATTGCGACCGCGTCCCCGAGTAAATGAAACTCCACCCCGACCCTTGCTCGAAAACGAAGTGCCAGCAGTTGTTGCAGATGAGCACGTAGCTTTAAATACCCCGAATAATAAGCAAGATGAAAATCTAAGTTTGATCCTACCTGTCCCTTCTTGCTGTCCTCCCCTCAGCGACGCCCTAAGCTGAGGTTCGTACCCCACAGGGGATGCCTTTAGCGAGCGTTCGACAAATTTTAATTTAGAATAGTTTATGCCCCTGGCTGGAGGCTTTAAGTGTAGAAGCTTAAGGCAGCCACAGGAAAGTCCAGTTAAGCAGCCATGTCCTCATAGGTCAAATGCGAGATGCCCAGTAAAAAAAAAAAACGATCTAAAAGACATCTTCCCTCCACTTTCATGTTCTGTTCCTTTCAATATCTCAAAAAAAATATTCATCATTATCATCATTTGCTAGCCAGTGGCGGCATCTACAACGCCACATGCGAACTACGCATAAGACCTGATGTCACACAAATCCTGCATCGCGCGATGAGTAAATACGACCTCCTGACATTAATCGATCGGCAGTTACCCACTAGACACGATACCCGGATCCTCCCTTTTCTATTGAGGATGAGTGAACTTTACACCCTGTTCCTCATGCCTTTATAAGCCTTTTACCACATCTTTTACAAAATGTTGTGTGATTGATTACAGTAAAGGAATACAACTAGCGCACTTCGGTAACTGCACATTACTGCCTCGGTTCAAGGAGGACTGCCCCGATACGTGCGAGAACGTGGTGGATCAACCCGTCTGCGGCTCCGATGGAAATGTTTACAAGTTAGTAGATTTCGTGCAATCATCATTCATCATCGCCTTATAAACGTACAATTCCGTAGCCGACCGCAGGCGGCAACTGCAGACGACGTGTCGCCGCGACACGACTGGATTCTGGTTGGTCGGGGGTAAAGATTGTGGTGGTTGAACATGGACTAAACGATTTCTGACTGCATTATCTTCCCAGCAAAACAAACTAACACCCTCTTTGCCACCAGATCAGAATGCGAGCTCCGCCTCGCGACATGCGGGCAGCACGTGGTCCCGGTGGCGGCGCCGCACTGCCGCACCACAGCGCTGTGCCACGAGGACTGTCCCGACACTCCCGCCTTCATCTGCGGCTCCGACAACCGGTTCTATAAGAACGAGTGTTTGATGAAGAAGGAGAATTGCGGGTGAGTACCATCGGTATTTTTTTTTCTCGCATTTGATTGGTCGATATACTGACGCTTGAGGGAGGCCTATGTCCAGTCTTTTTCTTTTCGTGTGGTTAGTGACTAACCTGGTGTCAGAGTTTTAAAGCCGTCCATGGGCCTTTCACTTGGCTTCACATGCCGTCGAGAAATATCTCTCAGAAATGCCGGTTTCCTCACGATCCTTTCCTTCATCGTTTTTGAAGCAAGTGATTATCATACAATACGCACATGAATCCGAAAAGTCAGAGGTGCGTGCCTTCAGTTCGAACTCGAGACCTCAGACTTGGCAGTCCGACGGTCACACCATTAGGCTATCACTGCTGCTATGTCCAGTAGTGGACGTCTTTCTGCTGGAATAATGATGACACTGCTTTTAAGTGAAATGTATGGCTATGACCAGGGGGTCCACTCTCTAAGTCCGTGAACGAAAATACGGGCCTGTCCGAAAGTAGGTGATCCATCAAAACAAGTGTCAAATTCAATTTTTCAGACGAGCAAGAATACATCGGGTGTAGGGACAGCTATCAAATCGTATCGAGTCGTTCGGGCCTCGAATTAATTATAGGTCCGTAAGGATACGGGGTAGGAAACAATCGTAACTTCGACCGAAAATACGGGACTTCGTGATTAGGGAGTACACCAATACCAATATCGAATCAACCACCAAGAAGATCTTGTTGTTTTTGAGTTTGAACTTTGTGACAAATAATTTGTATTGGACTTCAAAGCAAATGATGGCCAATCATAAAATTAAACGTGGAGACAGGCAGGAGCTATCATAAAACGTGCGAAAAGGACGTTAAATTAAAACGCGTTGGCAACCACATCATTACTATAGTGTAGGCACACTATAGTAATGATGTGGTTCCATTAGAAGACGTCATACCTAAGCATTCCACTATTCTTTTAGTCGTAGGTGTTGGGTTTATATACCAAAATGAAAACATTTTCAAACGACAAACTTCACGGAAGGACACAAGTTGTTAAAAAAATCCTTAGCACACAAGAAACCGGATACCAGGCGCACATACTAAACAAAGAGTTCTGTTGTCTATTCACAGCAAACACGTGTTCGTGGTACCTCTGAAGCGTTGCCTGGCGCGCTTCCAGTACTCCGGATGCGCGCGCGTGTGCCCGCCCGAGTACGACCCCGTCTGCGGTACTGACAACAAGACTTACTCCAACAAATGTTTCTTGGAGATGGAGAACTGCCGGTCTAGGTGAGTTCCTTTAAATTTGTGAGATCCTGGTACTTTTTAACCGACTTCAAAAAAAGGAGGTTCTCAGTTCGTCGGAATATTTATTTTTATTTTTTTATTTATGTTCCCCGATTACTCAAAGACAGCTGGACCGATTTGAAAATTTTTTTTTTTGTTTGAAATGGTATACTTTCAAGTTGGTCCCATTGTCATTTGATCACGTTCTGATGATGGGATCTTGGAGAAATCGAGGGAACTCTTCAAATATTAAAGGCACATATCTATAGCGATTTGGATATTTTTGATGAGCAGTTAACATTAGGCTATGGTTACTTAGATAAATTACAAACCAACCCACTAAAAAGTGAATTAATTTTTTTTTTTACAAAAAATACAACCGACTTCCAAACTACAAAGTGAAGAATAACTTTAATTTTGGAAGTTAGTGGCAAAAAACTAAAATACTGATCCAAAGACACCGACTTCCCAAATTAAAGTTATTTTTCACTTTATAGTTTGGAAGTCGGTTGTATTTTTTGTGAAAAAGTTTTTATCATCAACGTGTCGATCTTCAAGCAATTATTCAAATTACCATTTAGAAAACATCTAGGTTGGAACCTACTTACACGCACAGCCTAAACCGCTGGGTCTAAAAGCATGAAATTTTGCATTAGAGTTCCATATAAATAACGAAAGTGAGCAGTACGATTTTTTTTTTGAAAATTAATTTAAATGTTTATATGGAAGTTCGTCGTTTCGCCCCGGTGGGAAATCCCATCGGGGTAAAAAGCTTGTTGCTTGATAATTTACAAATGCTTTTTGGAGATGAAGAACTGCCTGTGAGTTCTTTGTGCTTATGGTGGCCTGGTACTTTCGCTTCATATCGTAAACATACATTTCAATCAATAGTAGGCCTAAAAAACATACATTTATACCATTCCCTCTCAAAAAAGCTTATTTAATTCACTGGAAACAGTGAATAAAAACCACTATCACTATTTTGGTGTTTGAATTTAGAACACACAAATATATTCGATTTCCATCTCATACAACCTCCTTGCTCGCTACGCTCGTGATTCAATCATCATGAATCACTCACTACGATCGTGATTCAGTCGTTAAAATCCTTCACTTGATCGTGATTCATCTATAGCCCTCGCTTTAAATCCGTCCTTTATTCACTAATTGCTTATTATACTATTTTGCCATGGAGAACGAGAATTAGAATTAGAAGAAGCCTAGTCTAGATAGTTCTTTAAACTTATGGGAGCCTGGTACTTTTAGCATCATATTACCTTCTAAGCATAAATTGCTTAACTGGGTTTCTACAATGTTTCGACCATGAATGGAAAGTAACAAGAAAAAATGGAATTTATGGAATCTTGGAAATTAACCAGTTATCCAGCTAAACTGTTCATAATCTAGCATTCTTCTATCAGTGGGTATTTCTAACTGCATAGTTCCCGCCAATGCAATGGTTATGGTTTGACCAATACCGCTGTACTGTGCCTTAGGAATGAATACGCGGTGAGGCGGGGGGCAGTGTTGACGAATAAGCGGCAAGCGGGATGCCGTGCGCCGAGAGCTTTGACGAATTAGCGGCCTATGCTCCCCCGTCTCGCCGCGCGCCTTTGTAAGGCGCGGTACAGCGGTATTGGTCAAACTATAGACAAAGATTTTTGTGGGGATTGCCTTTTACGTCATGGCTATTGTTCTGCAATAATAACAACACAATCTGTGATTACTATTCCGTTCAGCAAGCATTTATCCGTGACTTTTCAAATTTGTATGGAACGAGGTCCGAGGTCTCCCACAAGATATACCGATGACCTTGTAAAGGCCGTAGGAATTCGCTGGATGCCTTTCCAATGATACCCTTCACTAAGGGTTAACAAAAAAAAAAACATCACCACTTTACGTGAGAGGTACCCTAAAAAAATTTTGAATTTTGACTAGATCTTTAAAACATTCTATGAGGAGGGCCATGATTTATACTATCCATGCTAATATTATGAGATAATTCCCGGTCTCTACGCGAACGAAGCCATGGGCAAACGCTAGTCTTGAATAATTTTAACGAGCTGATGCAACACCGACTTCAAATTTACATACATATATTTACAATCTTATTTTTACATAAAACATACCACCTGCTTTGTACAAACACATAGTAACAGCCTGCGCAGACGCCAGTCTACCAAGACGCGGCAGAGGATTTTAAATTTATCAATTGAATTTAATACTTATCCAATCGAAATAAGTTATGTATTTCAATGCTCGGTGATTGAGCTTGCAGTATCACAGCGCAGTTTTCCGTCGATTACCTAACTGGTTATCTTCTGAACACAAATAAATGTTTGTTAATATGAACATTATTTGTCTTAGTTATCTTTCGTAATTGACGGAAGTAAAACATATGATTACTCTGTAAAGAATTTATTAAGTTCCAGGATTTCTTTGTGCTGTTTACTCTTTACGGTCGTTCATTGCCTTTGTGATTGCCAGATTTAAATGATTAAAAGGCTCAATTTTTTGGATGTCAGAATGACTAGGTTAACAACACAAAAAAAATGCGGGCTAACGACCAAAAGTAATTTTTGTCTCATGACAATTTTGTCACTCAATATTTCAGCTACATTAACTTTGAGTTTGAACTCAATGAGGATGAATTTAAATTAATAGTCGTTTCTTTCTTTTCAGGAGTCTTGTACAACTAAAACACCTGGGCACATGCACGGACCCCATCGCGGAAGAACCGAAAAATTATCTATACCGATAAACTAATCGATTATCACAGTCATATCGATATATCGCTTTCTTTCCAATATCATACTCTCTGGGAGTGGAGTCCCACTATTAGTGCCAACTTTTTATAAGTAAAAATATACTGTAAAATAATGTAAGCGACCAATCTTCGTCTTCCAATAATCGATAAATTTAAGTATCACTTAATTTATGTTCATAGTTTAATCGATTAAAAATTGATAAGGGTTCCACACTAATCAATCGCAAATACTTCTTCACATTGGGTTTATAATAATAACGGTATTTGGATCTTTCTGCTTCGTATAAATTAGTGTGGGGATTCTTATTCGTCTTTTATCGAGACCAAGAATCGATTAAACTATGCAATTCAAAACGAACGTTTTCATTTGAAAAATAGATCAGTACAAACATTCGAACTCAAATTCACAAGATGGCGGACAAAATGGCCGACCATACTAAAACTCTTTAGATAATGTTTAGTGATTTTAGAATTAATATTTGACTGTTTATTTATTCTATTTATTATCTGTGCGTAGTGTAAGATCATAATTTTTTGTAAATAATTAGTGAATTTTTCGACGTATTTATTGTTTTTTCATAAGAATCGATGCATTTAGAAGAAGACTTATTTAACGCTTATGACAATAAGAATATTAAATCGAATTAGAGACATTTGTGTGCGTTTGCCGCCTGTTTAAGCAAAATTTAAAATAGGTTTTCAAACATTCCTATATTTTAATAACTGTTTTATATTTTCGTTTGACGTTTGAAAAAATCGCTCAAATATAAAGGTGCGTATGCACATACGCGTTGCATCCAACTGTACTAATTTTTGTGTATGAATTTGGTATAAAATCATTGAAGCGCTTTCGAAGATAATACATAATTTATTACGTGAATAGTAATTGAATTATTATAATAAACACACTTCAAACGCCAAACGAAGATGCTACCATTGCAAATTGTTTAAATGAATCAGTTATTTTAATAGCAAACCGAATGATTTTATAACGATTTTAATAGACATACAAAATAACATAGGTTTACGTATTTATTTTTAGCCTAATAATAATAATTGAACAAAAACTTTACTTTTTAGTCAATTGAAACTGCAATTTTTCAATTTATCTACAAATATTAAATATACTACATTTCAATAACATTTTTTATACTCTATAATCATAGTCTACCGTGTATTGTCAGGTGTAATAACAAACCAATAAAAAGATTTTACAATTCTTCTTATTTTATTTATTTAGTCATCTACAATGTTCAAAAATATAAATTATGACGTCATTTATTTAAATAATTTTATTAATTTTATAAAACTAAACTTTTGTACTATCACCGACCTAACATCATTATGTTTTGAGCTGATAAACTAGTTTTAAGGCTGGTTCTAAACTATCGAGTCAAAGTAATTATTTAAAACTATTTTCAAAGCAAAAGCAGTATGTAAGGAGCGTAGCAGGTGGCTTTATATAGTTTTCTCAAACATACTTGGATATTCGAGCATTATTTTGACAACCTTCTTCGAGATAAATCAAAGTTGCGGTACTGGTCGAATACAAGCGGCCGGCAATGTTTGTATGAAAATCCATATCTGTCGTGTTTGGCGGCCGATTAAATTACTATGAAAACTCATAGCTGTCGTGTTATTTAAAAATGGAACGAACTTTTTACTACAGCACATGGTAACCAAGGAGGTAATTTTCAAATAGAGATATTTAAAATAAAAATAGAAACAAGTAAATATTTTGGGGCATCATTAATTTTTCTTTGTTCGTCATTGATTTATAATTAATTAACTTAGTTTGAATTTTTGCGCACTATTTGAGAAAAATACTATACAAGCCTTGGCCGCAACCAGGCATTGATGGACTCACGTATGTGTGCCTTCGACTCGGCCCACATTTTCACGTACGTCCGTCAGTGCCCTTATTGCAAGCCGCGACAGTAATGCTGCCTATCTCAATATATAAAACAAAAATTACGTTCCCATGCCAACGTGTCATGGGAACGTAATTTTTGTTTTATATCATCATCCGTCATTACATGGTAGGCGGAGTGGGGGGTGTTAGGTTTTTTCGTTACGGAATTTCTTGATTTGGTCGCCGCGCTCAAAGCCCGCGATAAAAGCTATGCAATAGCTTAAAAATTCGAAGACATGTGACATCTACCAACCCGCACTGGGCCCGCGTGGTGGATTACAGCCCCACTCTCTCTCGAAGAGAAGAGGCATATTGTCCCAGCAGAGGGAACATTATAGGCTGATTATTGTATTAAAAGAGTGGTATTTTTAGCCTCATGTTATTCTTTACGGGACACCACGCTACAATCGATTACCGTTGAGTTATTTCTGCAATTTTTCCATACACAACCTGGTGACCAGGTCGAAGGGGTAGTTCATTGGTTTGCAGAACATCGCTAGCTCTTCCACGAGGACCCTGAATTTTGCTATGAAGCCATCTAACGCTTCCATCTTGAAGTCGTCGTTATAGGCCACAATTGCAACTGTGGATGAAAGAGATAAAATGTTTATTTCAATTACAAAAGGCATTTAGACACAATAATATTGGAGATCACCTTTTAAGCAAGGAATTGCTTGTGTTAGGAGACTCCGCACTTATCATTATCATATGCAATTGAATGTAGACAATTTAAACATGCAAATTAAATATATGGGTAACTTAAAATTTTACAAAAATGAAAGAGTGAATGATTTGCAAATGAATTAGCGTAATGCATAGAAAAAGGGCCAAGTCGCACGTTTACGTGTGATTATGTGTGAGTATGGGTGAAAGTGTGAATAGTGAGAGAAGAGTAATAGAGGGATGAGAGATGTAAGAGTAATATAGTAGAGTAGTAAAGGTGACGTGAAGGATCTATTCTGGGTAAAAAATTTGAAACTTTGACCTTCAATCCAAAATTCAAAATATTTTATTACACATAAACCTACAAGGGCACTTATGAAACGTCAGAAGCTAGGTGCACGGTTCCATTTGGTCGCTTCCTATGGAGAAGAACCGGCAAGAAACTCCACGGTTAGGTACTCTTTTAAAAATAAATGGTTTTTACAATGTTTTCAAATTACAGTGGTAGGTGTGAGAGGACAATGTAGGCCTATCAACAAGTACCAGGTACTTAGTAAAATATAAAATGGTCCACAAGTCTACAGCCTACAATGTTCTCACATTCACAAAATCTAAAAGAAAAGAATCTAAGTATATGAAAGAAAAAATAAAATAATAAAAGTAAGGACCTATTTAAACCAAATGACATGATTGCCACTACAGCTGTAACAAATCTAATTTGATATCAATATCTCCGTAATGGGGACCTCATATAACATCTCTTGCGGGGCGGTTAAGCTCGGCCGCTTATGCTGTTAGAAAGATAAGACAGTTAACAGATGTGGAAACCGCGCGTTTGGTCTATTTTAGCTACTTTCACAGCATTATGTCGTATGGCATTTTACTGTGGGGTCGGGCTGCTGACATTGAATCCATCTTTATTTTGCAAAAGAGAGCTGTCAGAGCCATTTATAATCTACGTCGCCGCGAATCTCTCAGGGAACTTTTTAAAAGGATTAATATTATGACGGTACCTTGCCAATTCATCTATGAAAATATTATGTTTGTAAGGAAAAATCCACATCTCTTTAATAAAATAAGTGATAGACATAATTTTAATACTAGAAATAAAGATAAACTAGATCAACCATTTTACAGATTATCTAAAGTACATACATCTTTTATGGGGTACTGTGTTAAATGTTACAACAAAATACCTTGTGACATATTGCAATTAAATGAAAGAAAATTTAAAACTCATATCAAAAGTGCACTTTGTAAACAAGCATATTACAAATTAGAGGATTATATCCAGGATAAGAGTGCTTGGAAACATGCTGGTCCTGCTCCATAGGACAATTTAGAATCAAGACAAAATCAAACTGGTTGCTAATTTAATTGTAAAATTGATTATTTTGTGTTTTATGACATTGATTTAACATTCTGTGATTACTTTCTCACACACTGACTTATTAAATTACAAAATTTTAGGAAAATCGTCTACTTTTACAATGTTTGTAAATATGTGAGCACCATGTATCTATCACATATTAAATTATCTGTCGTTGCTTCATTTTTAATTCTTTTTACCTATTGTGGTATAGTAATTTTATTCTAGGTGCATCGTCTTCACATATAATTATTTAACTAATGTACGTACCTATACAAACTATTGTAAAACATTTTAAAAGAGTAACGGTGGAGTTTCTTGCCCATTCTTCTCCATACGAAAACTACCTTTTGGAAGGGGCGACTAGAATCATTTTTAATATTTTGTAAATTTCGACGTTCAAAAGTGCCATACATGGGCCTATTTGAAATAAATGATTTGACTTTGACTTTGACTTTGACTTTCCGTAACCAAGAAGTTCCCAGTAAAAATGACTGGAAGGACATGTGACTCTCGCCTTTGTTAAGCGTCTTTCTGAACCCATTATAAGTCCTGATAGGTATAGCATAATCAGCTTATAATGTTCCCACTGCTGGGACACAGGCCTCCTCTCAGTGAGGCCGTAATCCACCAAGCGGGCAGTGTGTGTTGGTGGATGTCACATCATGTCTTTGAATTTTTGGTTGTAGGACATGCCGGTTTCCTCACGAAGTTTTCCTTCACCATTTTGAGAGCAGTGGGGTTGAAATAATTTACACAAAGTAAAGCGCCTGTCAGGCACCTGTCGCGACCGTTATTACTAGGTCACCACTGCTTTCTGATAGGCACAACACAATAATTATTATTTTCAAAAAACTCACCTGCAATCATAGCATAGGAGGTCATCCAGATCCAGTATCCCATTTTAGATTATGTCAGCTATTTTGATTTATCTGTTGAAAAAAGTTTAAGCTATATTTCTGTGCTTACAATCCGAGAAATCAAAAACACTGAACAGGTTAAGTGAGTATTTGTAGGCCCCGGTGGACTTACCGTCTTATTCACTAAGAGACGTTCTACACGTTAATCTGCCTCGCCTTTCCCCAATTTGGGGTCGGCTTCCAGTCTAACCGGATGTACGGAGCGACTGCCTTTCTATACACCACAACCGAGTTACTGCTTAACACGATTTAGTAAGGGTGCTTACATAAAGAAACTGGTTTCCGGTGCAGGCGAGTCTGTGCGGGTTGGTAAAGATAGGTGCAGGCGAGTCTGTGCGGGTTGGTAAAGATCAGTGCAGGTATGATATTCCCACGTTATTTTATGGGCCTACCACACGCACAAGCTTCACCACATTTTTGCCAAAGAATTTTACCAACCACACGCACGGTGTTCCGTGTACAAACTGGCCTGCACTGGTAAAACTGCGGTGAAGCTTGTGCGTGTGGTAGACCCATTATGCGCTACGGCGCGTTGTGTTCCACGTGCGCCTCAAAGAGATGTCAGCAGAATTGACGGCGTCCGCTAGGGCCGATGCCTGCCGGGGGTGCGAAGAAAACCGATAGGGAAATCGTGGCTCCCGGCAACAGGGCAACCGAAGGAACACGAGTGGGTTTTAGTCAGTAAGAGTCTGACACGCCCTCCCGCTCCACCCAGAGCGGAAGGAAGTTATTTGATCATTTCCAACCCAAAAAAAAGGCCCATTATGCGCTCACTAGTTGTCAGACTTTTGGGCTTCTAACTACCCGTAACGACTGTCAAGGATCTACAAATGAAAGCCGGGACCTCGATAGTTTCGGTATGAAAGAGAAGGACTAAGGCACCACGACACCGGCTGGTGCATTATTGTTACCTATTTATTTATCGATCCATCAGATTAAGCTACGCTTGCCAGGGTTGGTCCGTGGATGGGTGATCTACGTACTGAGACTCCTCCATGCCTCGGAAAGCACGTTAAGTCGTTTGTCCCGGCTGTCATTCGTGGCTCTTTGACAGTCGTTACGGGCCATCAGAATCCCGAAAGTGTCAGACTTTCGGGCTTCTGATGACCCGAACTAGTCTTACCAAGGGGTATCGTATTACCCAGTTACTGGCTTGTGGAGGTCAAATAGGCATTCGCTCCATGTAAAATACTAATATTCAGCTGCATTCGGTTAGACATGAAGCCGACCCCAATACAGTTGGGAAAAGGCTAGGCAGATTGATTGATTTATTAAGTCCCATGAAATAAGGGGCGAAGCCGTTGTCATTAAACAAGAGCAATCCAATGATCGTTAATTAGAAAGAGTACTGACCAATAAAGGTTTGCGTGAAGTCCTGTATATATTTAAAAGTTTTTGGCGTGAATAATATCCGGATTTCTTCATTTTGGGGCATTATGTTTTAGGCTTGTTCATGTTCTACATTTTGGATACTCTTGACAGTAGATCAATATATTACTTTCCTCTATGCAGTAGATGTCATAATAATTATTCTGACGCTTCTGACACGGATCATAAATTTTTAAAAGCGGAAAAGGTTTGAGAAACAAAGTTGCACATTATAATATAAAACCATAAATAAAATTCACCTGAGAGATGTTTCTCAACGACATGTGAAGCCAATTCAGAGGCCCATGGGCGGCTTTAAGACTCTAGACACCAGGTTAGTCATTAACCACACGAAAAGAAGAAGATTAATTAAATATACTAATAATGTAAATAAATATTAATAATTTTAAAACCCGAAGTGGGTTGCATTATGATGTGGTTGCTGTGGACAAGGGACTCACCACGCTCTCCGAGACTAAAGTGAACTGGTGCAAACCTATAGTACTTACTTACTACAGATGACCGCATGGAGGTAAGGCAAAGCAAGGAGCTTCACAGGCGCTATTATCGGGATCTTCATGAGCCCGCCGGTATAGAGCGTACAGTATTTCTATTTTCTTGATTTCCCTCGGGTATCAGCGCATTTCCGAATACAAACGAATGCTATTTCCATGTCCATCAATTATTAGACTTATCATGTATAATAATTTAAATTCAGAACTAAGTACTTTATTGTTTTGATTTCCGTGTGAACTATATAGAGCTGTAAAACTATTTTCCGTATCTGACGTGCCTGCGACTTTAGCAGCTTTCCTCCCATTTTTTTAATAAATTACATTAAGTTAAAAGAGTATTAACAACTTTGTATACTTCCGAGTCGATTGAGAGCGTCCGGTCTGCACCAAATGCAAAGGGTAACTGATGGAAATCTGAAAACTGACGAAACACGAAGTTTGCCGAGGGACATTAAGAAAATAGAACTACAGTACCTACTTCTTCCTACTTTTTAAGAGAAAATGACGACTTCCCTGCACTGGAGAAGTTACGATATGGTTACAATATATCGTAACCAGTGACAGTATAATCCTTTCAACTTCAAAGTTTACAAAGATTTTACGTCAATGGTCACGGGTCACGTCTTGTTGCATCATTTAATAAACTGTATGGGTTTTTTTTATTGACCGAATTATTTTAAACAATCTCACGTTTACTACATATTTAAAGATACAGCGGATCTCGTTACTATATTTTACCAGCTAAGTAAACAAAAAATAATAATTAAACAAATATTTGATTATGTAAACAGTCTGCTTAGTTCTATTTAGGCGTAAATGTCGCACGCGATTACAAATAAAACCAGAGAAACAATTATTACGCACTGGTTTGCTTGTACGTTGTTAGCTTTTACAATTTGCAACTAACTACTTACATTGTCACTGATTTTGTACGAGTAGCATAATAATTCTAAAGAACAATGCCCGGATATGGCCTACCTCGAACACACTTTGAAAGATAATAAAAAAATTAGGTTTTTAAAATAGGAATTATCCGTTTAAGTTCTATCTCGAACTATGACGCCGTGATCTTATCAAATAAATAAGTAATTTATCTTGTAACAATGCGAGTTTGACTTTCAGCCTAACGTTAGGGTTGCCATTTTATGGTCAATTTAATATCGATTAATTTAATCAATCTAATCGATTACCGAATAATTAATAATTATAAAAATCAACCTGTATGCTCAGTGGCATGCAATCAAAGGGAGACTGATATCCAGCAGTGGAGTCCTATAGGTTGATGACGATGATAAACCAGTGTGCACTTCAGTACAGTGTATTTATATCTGTAATTTTTATGGTGTGCTTAATAAAAAGTATTCTATTTTATTCAGTCCTCTTGAATGTACACTTGAGACTTTCACCTTGTTTACCTTTGACTTCGCTGACAAAATATACAAAATAAAACATAATAACATAATATTGGAATAAAATAAAAAATATACTTAAAAACTAAAACTCAAAAACGAAAAAGAAATCAAGTTGTCCGCTATTAGAATTTGAGTATTTATGCTCTTGACTTCGGGTAGCGCTTATAAATTGATAAATATGTTAGTCGGGTTTCAGTTGTTGTATTTCTATGGTTAGCGAAAAGTTTTTCTGATGCCACGGCTATTTTAGTTTCTTTGAACGAAACCTACTCGACCAAGACAAAACAATTATGTTCATAAACACCTCAGACTAGAGATCCTATAGTCCACACATACATAAACATTCATGGTAAAATCACTGTATTCTTTATGGCTTTGCTGTAGTTATATAAAAATTAAATTAATCTAGACTAACAATCGATACAACCAATCAATTATATTTCAAAATATGGCAACATTATCCTTTGACAGATGACAGATTTGACAGTAAACACTAAACTCTTATTGGTAGGTATACGATGCTGATGATAGTACAGAATAAATATATTTTTCTTTATTTTTTTAAAAGATTACTAGCAATGTGTTATTACTTGCGATATTCTTGTTGACCTCTCCAGCTAAGCTAAATATACTTTTGTTAGGAGTGGGTCCACGTCAATAGTGCAACTCCTAGAAATATTTTTTAGTGGTGGTGTTCGGGACAAATGATAAACATACATTAATAAAGTAAAAAAATACAATAACTCCAAAATCTTTTGAGCTATCCATACGATATAACTGTACCAATTTTTTACTGTATGAAATGGAACCCATAGCTGTTTAAACTTTTAAGGTGACTATTACAGAAAAGGTTAAAATGAGTAAATAACTTTGAAATGAATAATTACTGTGTCAAAAATTATGTAGGTACTTACCATTCAAAAGTGAATGTATGTGTATAAAATAAGTCTGTGCTTAAGAAAAATAAATGGAAGAAAACTGCTTTATTTCCCAATGGCGACTTATTTTCTTAACTGATAAGTACTAGAAAGTGTTCATAACAACTTAAACGATAATTCCATAAACTATTTATCAGTGTCCACTGTAGGCCACGGTTGTTCTAATATGTGGGCATTGTCCTTTAAAGAGTCAGATTAATTTACATATTATTCACGTAAACTTCTAGGAATGACTGCTCTTTAATGACCTCCCCGACCCTTGCTTGAGCCAGCTCGCGCCGTGAGCCGTAGCTTTAAATTCGGCCCGAAATAATCACGATCTGATTCAGCCTGTTCCTTGCAGCTCCGCTCTAAGTCGAGGTCCGTACCCGTCAGTAGTTGCCCTTAGATTAGTCCAAAAGTTGAATACCCTGGCTGGAGGTCTTAATTTATTAAGGTATCCATAGGATAGCCCGGTTAAGCAGCCAACAACCTCCTAGGTTGACCAGCGAGACGCCATTCACAAAAAAAGTTTTAAAATTATGGTGAAAACCGCAACAAATTCCATTGTGAAGTTTAGAAGATCTAAGCGGTCAAACAGACATACACAAAAAGTGGCTTTGTTTTTTTATACTATGTATGTATAATGTATTACGACATTTTGATAGTGTTTTGTTATTTGTTCAGACACCTCTGGTGCCAACAACGCTAGATTCCTTGATAAGTAATTGATCTTTAACACAAATAAAACGTCTAGTTATATCAAAGAGCTTCCTTTTATCTGAACTCAGTTTATAACTGGCCGCGACAGCTGAACGACGAGCAGTTTCGTCGTGGTTAGATTTTTAATGTGAAAACTATTCAGTCAAAGTATCAGTGAAAATGGGTTTCAAATAAACAATTTTTTTAAGGGTAACCGTTTTAGGTTATCACGTTCGTTTTAATGTAATTATTTATTTAGCGGTGATTCCTGCACAGTGATATTATTTAGAATCAAACATTTATATAAGATAGTGAAAATATTTAAGAAGTTGAAAATATTTAAGAAGAATTTAGTATTTTTAATAGTTTTACGTAGCATTCAACAATGACGAAATATTACTTTATTTTCAACGAGGGGAGCAAAATCAACCAAATATTATGTGCTGTGCTTAGTAAGTACCTTTTTGATTATTTTCATATACACCAGCCACACTTTGTAGATTGTTACTTCACCACAATCACAATTTTATTATATCTGGATGTGGCAAGTCTACATTTTAAAAATATACTTGTGGAAAATATAGTCGTTGTAGTAGTAGTATTCAAAATATATTTTATGTAACTGTATCTATAGCACACTTAAAATCTCCATTCGTTATTGTTTTTTCCACGAATGTATTTTCAATATTTTCTGGTAGTTTAAACAAACGTTGTATTCCTTTACCGCTAAAGTCCCACTGTGATCATTTGGTTACGGCAAAAAAAATTCTCCTTCAGACCCTACCGTGATCATTTGATTACGGCAGATACACGCGTTTAAAAAATCTATTTTTACTATAAAATAAAGGCTAAAATGGTCTGTGGGCTGTTGTCACTGTACAGCCTGAAGGATATTCTTGTCAATTAGAACTAAAATAATCAAAACATTACAGGTAAGCCCGAAAAATTCTGAAAATGTCGAAAGTGACGTAAAGCACACGTCAGTGTCAAAACCGTGACCGTTAAACTTTTCATTTTTTTGAAGGGGGAGGACCTATCCAAATTAGAGTTCATGGTCACATCAAAAACAATGAATAGCCATGAACGTTTTGCGTTTGCGAATATGGAACAAAAACACTACACCAAATTCATGTTAAACCGGTTTGACATGGTTCAGCTTTAGTTGATCAATTGTTAAGTCGAAAGCGATTTGGACCTTCAATCAAATTAAATTTTAAATTCAACAGACAGACAAATTGAATTTTAAATTCGAACAGACTTTCAATCAAATTGAATTTTAAATTCAAAACATTTTTTATTGAACAACAAAAGTTATCGTTAAAATTTGAATCGTGTGAACTCGGTATTAGGTATAGAATTTTTCCGTGGCTGATAATGCAGACAGATAAAAGATGTGTTGTAGGTAAAGACAAGACAAGTTCCTCCAATCTATATTTCGAGTACATGCCTTGGACGGTCTGAGGCTAGCTGGAGTCAGCTTCGTAGGACGATAGATAATAGTTGGATGAGAGAAGCTGAGAACTGAGTTAAATGGCGTGCGATTTGTAAGGCCTAAGTCCGGCTGTGGATTGTTAATGGGCTGATGATGATGAGGTGGTCTAGTTGTTAGACCACCTGTCTCAGACTGAAAGGTCCCAGGCAAGATTCCCAGTGGGGGCAAAATTTTCTGCTCGGTTTGATTGATTGCTTATTCTAAGTCCACCTGGCTTGCTACCACCATATTATCTAAGTATGTCGCCATAAGAACAATATTAAAAGCATTGTTGTAAGTCGTCAGTTAGAGGTAAGATAGCCAGTTCCTCTGTGGTTGAGGATTCCGGGTGAAGCT
The DNA here is from genome assembly GCA_949152395.1 of Agrochola litura. Lineage (NCBI taxonomy): Eukaryota > Metazoa > Arthropoda > Insecta > Lepidoptera > Noctuidae > Agrochola > Agrochola litura. The sequence goes on from OX424501.1 coordinate 21,398,438, forward strand.
TGCTTCCACCTTCAACCTGATCTTCACTTACCATCAGGTGAGATGCAGGACAAGAGGTTCACCGTTGGAGTTAAAAAAATATTTAAAAACCGCCGTTTGTGTAGTGTGATTTTTAGTTTGAAGGATATTGGATTTTCTAGAAACCATTGGTAGATTTTCGTTTTTCTCAATGATGATAAACCTACTTAATCGTCTTTTGTTTTTTGCAGTAAACCTGCCAGTATTCGCATACGGTACCTGTATCGGATGGATGTCTCCGATGTCACTGCTACTACAATCCAAAGACTCGCCTAGAGAGACCCCACTTACAGATTTTGAGGTCAGTGTTCATTAGTTACTATTAATCAATGCATCCGGTTAGACTGGAAGCCGACCCCAACATGGTTGGGAAAAGGCTAGGCAGACTGACTTATAATTGGCTGTATGGGTGTTCTTCATCTCTCACAGCCCCTTCAATAACCTTTTTATAAAGACCAGAAATTCCTAAAAATTTGTAAGTTGTGCTTATAATGTTCTCACTGTTGAGACACACGCCTCTTCTCTTCGAGAGGGAGAGGACTGTAATCTACCACACGGGCCCAGTGCGGGTTGGTAGATGTCACTTATGAAAATTAATGTGTGAATTTTTGGTACTGCGACATGCCGGTTTCCTCACGATGTTTTCCTTCACCGTTTTGAGAGCAGTGATGATGAAATTATTTACACAAAGTAAAGCGCCTGCCTAGGTTTAAAAGCCCACGACCTAAAACTCGTAAGTCGGGGCCGTTACCACTGGGCCACCATTGTACCTCATGTGCTATTTTTATTTTATTCTCAGGTCTCATGGATTGCAGCGGTGCCGTACTTAACATGCCTGCCAGCTGATTTTCTAATGGCAATACTAAGTGATAAAATCGGAAGAAAACTGACATTGTACTTCATGTCTGCTGTAACATTCGTAAGTATAGAATAAATAGTTAAAATCAGCCAAGCCTCTGATACTTTTTCTTCTTACCTCTCTTCTAAATAAGTACCACGATCATCACCCCTTATAACTTTTTCCAAAAACGAATGTGAGTACATAAACTCTGATGAAAGTGTAAACAAACCCCGTTCAGATTAAAATCCTACCCAATCATTCACTTATACGAACTAGTAATACCTATGTAGAACTCTTCGAATGCTGGCAGCGAGAGGGTGGACTCGGTGAAGGCTAACGGGCCTTTTCTTATTGAAACTCGGAAGTATAATAATTAAGTTTAATGGCTTTTGCTTTTAGTTACAATAAAGATTAAAAATTCGACTCACGCTTATTGACCGGTGTCGTCGATTTATTTTTCGAATGGTGAGGCGCACACAGCGCAATCCGCGCAGGTACCCCGCGCGCGCCGCTGCTACCGCTGCGTCGCTTGCTTCCCACGCCGTGCCATATGCGTGTGTGAAGTACTTGTGCACGCACACATGCAAGGCGTCAATAACATATTGTATTCATTACATCGATACAAATTCAGGTTTATAACCTCAATTTTCAGATGAAAAACATCTTTGGAGATTGATGATTTAAAATAAGAATTTTGGGTTTAAGTATTTCGAATAACCAAATCAAAGCATTCAATTTGTAAGTGGCGTTACAAATTGGCATTCACAAGTACGTTTTCCGATCCATTTGTTTGCATTTTCATCACAAACCTTGGAACAGACTATACACATCAGTAGCCCTTGTTGGAGAGGCTAATTTTCGGGGCATGGTGAAGTATCTCCTAATATGTCATTCTAGCTCAAACTACGACGATATATCTTTTTTTTTTTGGACTTTTATACTACACGTATATGTCAGTCCGATTAATCTTATTCAATACATCACTAATTTAACTTCACATAATAATAGTTTAGACAAAAGACAAGCTCCTTCACTGTTAGGGTTTGAAAGTATAGAATTCATAATTCCGACCTGCAATTTGTTAAGATTTAATTTGTCCAATAATTCCACTCTCTCTGCTTGAAATTGAACACATTCCATCAATAAATGGTATACATCGTGTATTACTCCACAAGCATCACATTTAGGGGAAGAAATCTTTCCCATTAAAAAGGTACATGACATATTTATTACCCATTTTTCAGGCTTGCTGGACAATCAAATTGTCATCCATGGAAGTGTGGGCTTTCATCCTGGCCAGAGCATTGTTTGGTATCACAATGGCGGGCGCTTACGTCACATGTCCACTGTATACTAAGGAGATTAGTTCAGCTAGCATTAGAGGGACGCTTGGCACATTGGTAAGTTGCATATAAAAAAATATTCTATTAATTGCAAAATTTTATTATGAACATCATAATTCACTGACGAATATTAATAATACAGGTGAAAAAAAACAATAAAAAAAATATTGTTATAATAATTTACCTGTTTTTTTTTTTTGGCGAATATTAATAACACGGGTGGAAAAAACACATTGTCAGACTGTTTGTAGCTGTACAAAGATCTATTGGCGTTTGGTCAAAATCGGAACTAATGCAGCCATCTTCTTTTTTCAAAAAAATTCACGAGACAATCACACAAAAGCTTACTTACCCATAGGGCACTCCGTCATTCGAGCGCACAAAGGTCTGTGTAGCACTTCAGTTGTATTTATTCTAGTCTATATCTACTTTTCCAGTTAATAGTATTCCATACAACGGGTAACTTGTTCCTCTACGTCATTGGTGACATACTAAGTTATCGCACTATCCTGTGGATTTGCCTGGCGCTACCAACATTACACTTGATACTCTTCATAATGATGCCTGAATCACCTTCGTACCTGATTAAGAGAGGAGAGACAAAGGTGAGATAACTTAATTTTTAAATAGCTAGGTCTTATCCAATTTGATCGAATTTTACATTGGACCAAATTTGGTCCAATCATCTAGAGCCAAGTTCTTTGGACATTGACACGCACACTGTTATCATTAATTCAACACTTGATTCTAGAACCCAGAAGGTAGAATTTTTTCCCGGTTATTAAAAAATAAATCTGCTGTTCCATACAAAAGTGCAATAATAATAATAATACCCCACCGTCGTATCTCTACGTGACGTCGTGGTGGAGCTTGCGCGCTCCGAATTCTAGGCCTGTGCCGGTAGAATTTACTTTGCCGGAACAGGTCTGGAATGAGGAGCCAGACCAAGAGAGATACAAAAATTGCAAAGCAGGGCAGTATGTGGCGAGCTGTTGGGCAGTAGCGACCCCACGGACCCTATCTCCCGGGAGAAGTCTTGTTCCTCACCTCTGGCTTGCCTTTAATGGCCGGCTGGAGTGAACACTGATGAGGAACGGAGCGCTCACTTCATTCTTGCCTTAATTGGCCAGCTCGAGTGGAGATTTGCAAGAGCAAACGTGCTCGGAGGAAGGAAGTATTCCTGTAAGATGCTGGTAAGGATATTGACCGTACTTCCGGGATTGTCCTGATAACCGTGGAATACCTCTCCACTCCTCATAAACACCTCAGGACATGTTGCCCCCTTGTCGCTACTACACTTTGTGCTAGCGACCGTTTTCGGGGGCCCATTATTGAGTGAGCAAGTCACCCCCTACCATTTTACCTGTGTATTTTATCTCTAGATAACGAGTTCACTTAGCCACCCAAACCCATAATCCAATATCTTTGTTTCCATATCCTACAACAGTCCTGCACCAACTGGGGGTTGTCTTCGGGTGCACTGGCATAGCGCGAACAGGGATAATCGGCTTCGGTTGGTGCCTCATTTCATTTAAAAAAATGTCTAAGGGGCCTCTGCGAGTTGGCTTCAGTCCCTCGCCTTCCAAAGGTTTGGGACCCCAGGGTCCCGAGATGTGTCAAAGATATTTGAAAAATAAAAACAATGATAATATAATATATTTAAACCATTGATCCATTACATTTACATTATTAGTATGAACTTAAAAACTATGTTAATACCTAATAACTAAGAGAGACTTGGTCCTCTGGGTGAGGCTCCACACCGGTGGGCTGTCTAACTTATTGCCACATTCAGGATGCAATACCTACTCAGTCAAAATTTAAGAAACCGTTAATTTTTTTTTATAACCGACGAAATATTTCTCCGCTGGTAGGTCTACCATGTACCTAATGAATTCATGGTAACAGCTTGTGCGTAGATGTCTCCCTTGCACCGTGTAATTATCTACGCATTGCAGTTGACCTAATAGAGAAACCCTATTTTCCGTAAAAAAATATTGGAAGGAAATCCTTTGATACGATGCCGCTCTTCTAATGTATTTACCTATATTGTAATTTTCCTTCCGTTTAACAATATTGATAGGAGCAAACATAATATTATTATTTTTTTTATTTTTTTATAATATTTTTTTAGGGTTCCGTACCTCAAAAGGAAAAAACGGAACCCTTATAGGATCACTCGTGTGTCTGTCTGTCTGTCTGTCTGTCTGTCTGTCTGTCTGTCTGTCCGTCTGTCACAGCCAATTTACTCCGAATCTAATGGACCGATTAAGTTGAAATTTGGTACACATATGTATTTCTATGACCCAAACACGAATGTGTAACGTAAATAATTTAATTTTGAATATAGGTGTCACTTTTGGGGCGCAAACAAGAAAATTAAAAAAAAAAGTTTTGCTAACAGTACCGTGTGACATATCAAATGAAAGGGCTTGTTGCGAGGATCTTAAATATATTTTTTATATAATTTTAAAATAACTAATTTTAAAGATATTTAAGAAATTCAATGAAAATTGACCATTCCCCCCCCCTTATCTCCGAAACTACTGGACCAAAAATTTTGAAAAAAATACATAGTATGGTTCTTTACTTATAGATTACAGGAAAACCTATAAGAAGTCTATGGTCTTAAAATAACATGGTAAATCTCTCAATATTGTGCGTAAAAACTTACATTTCGTCGCTCGGCATCCAAAAGGCCCATCTCTCTAGTTACTATAATATCAAAATAGCAAAAGTGTTTGACCGTCTGCCTAATACACAAATAAATAAAACTGTAAATGTTCATGACAAAAAATTCTGGTTTCGGCGTGGTTTGTCAACAGAAAGTGCAGTGTTGTGCCTTAAGCATACTATCACATACTTACTATACACAGCGTGGGACGCCGATTTATGCTAGGTTCATAGATTTATTCAAGGTTTCTGATCTGGTTGCATAAGACGTATTGTGGAGAAAGATGGAGAAGGATAGGTTGCCAACGGAGCAAACATCTTTAAATAGTGGTATGGTAACCAGATCAATAGTGTACGATGGGCTGGAACTTTTTCCAAGCCATACAGGTTGGAATGCGGGGTGAGGCAGGATTGGCGAGCTCAGCAGCACCAGAGTGGGTTGCTATATAGATGGTATTTGTGTAAATAATATTAGCTATGCAGATGATATGGTGCTTCTGAGCGCGTCAATCTGTGGTCTCAGAAAGTAATTGGTCGCCAAATGTGAGCAGTATGCCAAAACACATGGTTTGATGTATAACTCCAATAGGTCGGAGATCATGGTCTTTGAGGCTGGGGGCAGACCGGGTTATGTACCACCTGTATTACTCAATGGGACTCCACTACAAAGAGTATTTACGTTTAAATATCTTGGTCATATATTGACCCCTGACCTCAATGACGGACTCGATATTGAGCGGGAGCGAAGGGCGTTGTCGATAAGGGCAAACATGCTGGCTAGCAGGTTTGCACGCTGCTCACTAAAAAAGCCAAAATTACTCTTTCGAGCTTATTGTACAACGTTTTACACGTGCAGCCTGTGGGCTAGATATACCCAAAGGTCATGCAACGCCCTTCGTGTCCAATACAACAACGCTTTCAGGGTATTGGTGGGGCTGCCCCGTTTTTGTTTTGTAGCGCATCGGGAATATTCGCGGACGCTCATATTAATTGCTTTTACGTAACGATGCGAATGAGGTGTGCATCCCTGGTACGCAGAGTACGGGCCAGCTCCAACAATATCGCTAGCAGTCTGGATTGCATGTACATCAATCACTGCAGTGCCATCTCTCATGAGGTGAAATAAATTTAAACTAGATTACGTGGGGCACTCAGAAAGTTTTGTGATACTAGAAAAAAATATACTACAGGTTTAAATTTTTTTTATAATATCTTTTGAAAGAACTCTCCATTGGCGTCTATACACAGTTTCATACGTCTAAAAAAATTTTCATAACACATTTTCCAGTCCGCATCAGACACCTCTCCAATCTCCTTCTCAAATGCACCCAGTGCATCTTCAGGTGATGAAAACTGTTTTCCTTTGAGTTGATTTTTTATTTTGAGGAACAAGAAAAAGTCGCACGGAGCCAAATCGGGACTGTAAGGAGGATGACCTATAAATTTGAACGGTGTGCTGTCCAGAAAGTCCCTTATTTTGAGCGCCGAGTGAGCTAGCGCGTTGTCGTGGTGAAGCAGTAGCCCACGGAGGCCAGTGTTCGGTTGCTTGCTGCTTGCAGTAGTAAAAACTTCTGGCAAACATTTGGTAACATACCATTAAGCATTGATGCTTCTTTGATCTCGTCAGGGTACTGACACCAGATAACCTGGTAGAAAAAAAAAACTTGCGGTCAACATTTTGCCTGCACTTCTGGCTCGCTTCACTTTGGTAGGCGTTGGTTCATTTTGGTTCAACAGCCACACGGTCGACTGACGCTTCATTTCTGGATCATATTAAAAAATCCAAGATTCATCACCCGTAATGATATCTTAAACGCGCCGAGACGAGCCTGCTACCAATTTTGCTATCATGTCTCGGCACCATTCTACCCGAACCTCCTTCTGACCCTGCGTTAGATTTTACGGTACCAGCGTGAAACTATCTTTCATAACCGAAGATGCCTGTGTAGAATTTCATGCACACTTCCCAATCCAATCGGCAGTATACATCTATATATCTTGACATTTTAAACTTTGCTTTTTTTGTGTTTTTTCAAAAACTAATTATATATTTTTTTTATTGGATGCTTTAGAATGGTAGTAGACCATGGTCTGAACAACGTTTGTTCTTGCAAAACTGTGATTCAAATTTCACAGTGTATGCTGAACCTCTTCATATGTAATTCGCCTATTCTCTTGAATTAAATTTTTCAACGCCAGCACTTTTTGTTATGTAACAACCGTCATAGGGCGGCCACTTCTTTCTTTGTCTGCCAAAATTACTAGACCACCCATAAATTCGTTGAACCAGCGAAAAACAGTCGCTTTAGAAGGTTTTTTTTCTATGAACACAATTCGAAGTCTTTCAAACGATTCTTCTGGTTTTAGTCGACATTTGAAATCGTACAAAATTATCGCGCGAAAATGTTCTCGTTATAAATCCAGTTTTCAGTAAGACAGAGTATTTTGATTTTGCTCGTAAAAAAATGTGGAGGGAATTTCGAATTTGGAATTTTATGTTTTTTTTGTTGGAGTCATCGTTTTAATTGACATCAAAACCAGCCAGTATTCTATGGACAAAAACTGTTAGTCGCAAAACTTTCTAAGTGACCTCGTTAAATATGTTAACATAGTTCATAAGTTTACTAACGCAATGAGTCCTTGTTACTTGAATAAAAAAAAATATCTGGATGATAATTTTTTTTTGAACGATGTTTTCTAAAAATGAAACCTAGCTAGATCGATTTATCGCTCCTGAGACCCCCCTGCATACTTAATTTAATAAAAATTCTTGGAGCCGTTTCCGAGATTCAGATTATATATACATAAGTATATACAAGAATTGCTGGTTTAAAGGTATTAGATTTAGATTAGATTAGTTAGATTATTATTATATTAATACCGCGAATGTGAAATTTTTTACGAAAATCAGATTTGTTTTATTTCATTCTACACGTTCAAATAAGTGATCCTGCAATTAAAATAAAAACATAAAAAATGTCACATTCGCGGTATTATATGCCGAGCGACGATTTGCAGTTGAAATGTGAAAAAACATGTTTTTCAACTACAATGTTAAGTTTGTTCTTGAAATAAATAAATTCATCTCAACTACGGAACCCTTCATTGTGCGTAGTCCGACACGCACTTGGCCGGTTTTTTTCTCAAGATCCTCAAATGTACGGTATATTTGAACAAGAGAATCTTTTTCAATGAAATAAACTTTTTCAAACAGATAACGTCTTAGATTTGACGGAAAGCAACAATGTTATAATTCTACATACATATAAACATAACATCACGCCTTGTTTCCCCGAAGGGTTGGGCAGAGGTGTCCCTGTAGCAGGTACACCCACATTTCGCCAGTTATGTTTAAGTCCCATGTTATAATTCTAAAACAGTAATTATACACTGCATCATTTTTACGCCTGCGTACCACGAAGGGAGTAGACCACATTTCATCAGTAGTGCTCCTATGTATAGTAGACGAATATTGCCACTAACTGGACACAAATTCAGACTACGGTCTGCGGTTGAAAACCTTAAAGGAAAATATGATCATGATTTTTAGTGACATGTTTGAACAATAATACCTGTTATGCATAGAATTACAGCATTCATTCTTAATCTGTGTATTTTTATTTGTATAAAATGTTCTGCAGAAAGCAATCAGGGCAATGGCATGGCTCAGATGCAGAAAAGAGGATGACCCTAAAGTGATAAATGAAATAAACCAAATCAAGAAAGAACAATTGAAAGATGACGACAGCGACAGCTTCGTTTTTAAGGCTATATGTAAGTAACTTTCAAATTATTTTTAAGTAGATGTAAACGAGTCTCGTAAATAAGGCAGACAACGAAGGTAAATATAAATATTCCAAGAAAAGTATGCGCTTCGGGCATCATCGTTTGTCTTCGGAAGTAGGAACGCGCGATGATGAGATCTAATATAGAACTATTGCAACTATGGAAATATTTTCCTATTTTTTATTAACAATTCTATGAAAATAAAATAAAAATCTACCATTGAGTGACAAATGACGATCTGCGACCGGATTAGGTAACTCGGCAAAGAGAAAACTGGACAATAACAGGTGCACAAAGCGCGGCAGTACAAAACTCAAAGCATTTATTTCAATTAAACCATTGAACTGTCGGTCAGTTAGTCAGAAAGTTGAAGTAGACAAAACTAAAGAGGATTTGCCTCTGTGGGGAGTTACTCTGTAGCCATTCGTGCTAATTCGGAAACACGAAGTTTACCGAAGCTCGTAACTTTTCTGATTTACCTGCATACAGATAGTGCCATCTACGAAGTCGCGCCCACTCTTCTTCCTAAACGCGTAATGTAATTACAGTATTTCTATTTTCTTAATGTCCCTCGGGTATCGTCGCATTTCCGAATACAACAAATGCTAATTTCCATATCCATCAATTATTCGATTTATAGTGTATTATAATTTGAATTCAGAACTAATTACTTTATTGTTGTTTTGTTTTGATTTCCGTGTGAACTATATAGAGCTGTAAAACTATTTTGCTACCTATCGTGTCTGCAACTTTAGCAGCTTTTCTTCCATTTTTAATATAAATTACATTAAATTAAAAGAGTATTAACATCTCTATATACTTCCAAGTCGATTGAGAGCGTCCGGTCTGCACCAAGTGCAAAGGACAACTGATAGAAATCCGACGACTGACGAAACACGAAGTTTGCCGAGGGACATTAAGAAAACAGAAATACTGTACTATAAGCGATTAGGAAAAAGAAAGGGGCACGTCTTCGTTGATGCCACTATCTATACTAGATTATATTACACATAAGAGAACGCCTGTATTTCCTTGAGAGTATAAACATAATTATGCTTAAGTGCTGGGTATTTTCCTTACAACAAACCGTGCCCTCTTATAGTAATTAGTTTGATGCGTAAAAGCTAGAATGTTTGAGTTCTAAATGAAAAGAGTGAAATTATAGAAATGTTGTCAAACTTTACGTATAATTTTTTACACTTCAATGTTTTGAGAATAGCCCATGTTGCGAGTAAGCAGTGTAAAAATTATATAAGTTTTTATAGAAACAGACATCGATAACTACTCCAGTCATCTGTTGGCCTACTGTTTTGATTCATTCAATGATATTTTGGTTGCTAACAACTCCAATAATTTCAATCAAGCTCGTTGAGAGATACCCAAGACATTCAATTGTATCTCATTGCGCGAATACAGTTGTTTAGCAGAGGTCACAAATTTTTGTTACTATAAAATTGGAATTCATCTTATTTTATAATATGAAAAAACGTTTGCCATTGAGCAAGACTAAAAATAAAAACGTGTGGCACTCGGGGAATGCCGCGGTAAAGCAATTGCATAGCATTTGTAACCTCCATACTTCCTATTTGTCAACGCTACACTTGGGGTGATGACGGATGATGACATAAAACAAAAATTACGTTCCCATGACAACGTGATGTTGTCATGGGAACGTAATTTTTGTTTTATGTCATCATTTGTGACAACGTGATGTTGTCATGGGAACGTAATTTTTGTTTTATGTCATCATTTGTGACAACGTGATGTTGTCATGGGAACGTAATTTTTGTTTTATGTCATCATCCGTCATTACATGGTAGGCGGAGTGGGGGGTGTTAGGTTTTTTTCGTTACGGAATTTCTTGATTCGGTCGCCGCGCTCAAAGCCCGCGATAAAAGCCATGCAATAGCTTAAAAAAACAATGTAGCGCAGAAGTGTAGGTTTCGGTTTTCCCCCATATCTTTGTCTATGTCGAAATAACTTCTAAACTAAGTATTGTATAAATAATCAGAATTTTTTATTTAATATCTTTATGATAGCAGCCTGCTGTATTTGCGACGTCGTGTGAATTATGTTTGTTTAGCGGATTAGAATGATTTACTACTTTTCTTTGTTAATTTTTTAGTACTCTTTAAAGCCTTGTTAACAACTCTCTTATCATTATTTATTTCAGATGACTTTCCTATGATTTTTAGGACTCTGATAATTTATACTAGAAAGAACAAAGAATCAAATATTTCATCAAATTCAAGTTCTATCTTTTAAATGCTCCTGACCCCAACATAGTTGGAAACCGCAAGGTAATTGCTTAGCACACGCACAGTAGTAATGGCTTTCATTTTGACAGTTCAACAACATTCATTGCGTTATCACAGATTACATATACTGCGTTATTTACGTTGTTGAGCAGACAGATTTTCCCAACGAAGCAATGGATTAGCAATAAGCTTCAAAATCATTCAAACTGTGTGAAGCAATTAGGGGGCAGTCTAGACAAATGATGAAATTCGAGTTCTGTCTTGTCCTATCACCAAACCTCTTTTGTATATTTGTGTCTTCAAACATCAATATTTTGTTAATTTTACCATTTTTCTTTTACAGTTCAAGACAAAATCCTGATCCGAGCCTTCACAATAGCTATGGTATTAGCTTTAGCGAGAGAAATGTGTGGTTCTATCCCGGTTTTAAACTTCGCTGGGGAGATATTCTTGAAGTCTTCGGAAGGATCAGGCATTGTCCTAACCCCTAACCAACAGGCCATGGTTTTGGGAGCTGTGCAAGTACTTGGAGCATCCTTAGCATCTTTTCCGGTGGAAAAAGCAGGGAGAAAGGTGAGATTTTAAGTTTTTTTAATAATTAATTGATTCAGGTGTGACCTTGCGGAAATCCATTATAAAATACAATAGACGTAGATATATTTAGTAACTTGTTCCGCTTAGCTATTTCTAAAGAGCCATAAAAAACTCCTGAAAGAAATCGACACGTGTTTCACCTCTCAACGAGGCATCCTCAGGATGACGAAGGACTAGTTGCGAACTCGAATCAAGTTCGAATCGAGTTTTTTTTAATTTTCCTTCCTTATAACAACGCAGAATCCTTACTTTTCCTTGTCAGAGGTGACCAGCACATTTGTAGGTACTCATTGTCTTCCACATAACAACTTCCAGATTTTATTTTCCTTCTTTAATGTTACAGGAAGCAAATCTAAGACGGATTGGACTAAAATGCTTCAGTGTTTTTTGGTACCTATAATAATAATAAGTTTATTTCATAATCAACAGGTCTTAACAAATAAGTTGTAGAGGCCTTCTTTTAAGTATGGAGGTACAGGTATATGGAAGAGGGAGGTCTTCTGGTACAGGTACCAGAAGACCTCCCTCTTCCATATCTATGTGTACAACATACAAAGCCTGTTAATAACAGAATCCTATCCTATCCAACGAGCAATATTTGTATAAAAATTTACATAATTATATGTATTTGTAATCACGTTCTCGAAAACGGCTCTAACGATTTCGATGAAAGTTACAATATAGGGGTTTATGGGGTGAATAATCGATCTATGTAGCTAGTTCTCATATCTGGGAAAATTCGTTTTCTCTATTTTCACAGCCTCGGGAATGTGATACAACGTTGGTATACCTGGATGATATGTTCATTTCTATTTGCAACCGAGCAGAGCTCGGACGACCAGGTACTTTTAATAAAGTAGGTACAGTAACAAAACTAAAACTAGAGAATTTAATAATAATTAATTAGGTAGGTACTTGAATTCGTAATCTCAAATAATTTATACTTCATCCCCACTAACTCAACTGTTTATTTCAGCATTAGTAATTCTAAGTTGGTTTACGGCTTGTGACAAAAAAGTTCTAAAATCTTAAAAAAATGATGCAAAGAAATTTGAACCGTATCGTGTATGAAATTGAGCTCGTTGTTTCCAAACCTGTACTTTCAAATGTTTGCCATGCATCTATGTGTATGATACTAATGTGCATTATCTCTCTTATCCACAGCCACTCTTCATAGCCACAGCCTTCGTGTCAGGGTTGAGCATGTGTGCCCTAGCCTCTTGGTACGTTGCTCGAGACTACAACGTCTTCGCCCCACCCTGGTTGCCGGTCGTCGCTCTCTGTTTATGCATTTTCTGTGACGCGCTTGGGTTGCAACCTGTCTCCGTCATTGTTATTGGAGAGATATTTTCTTTTAAGGTAGGTATCAATGATAATTCCAGACCTAATAAATTTGTAGATTTTGTAATCATTTCGTCTTAAAGATAGAAGATAGGCAACAGCTTCTTCTATCAACTTCCTGATTATGGAAAACTATGGTTACCAATCGTCTGTCCAAAGTTTTGTTTGTGGGTATTTCAACTTTAATCATTCATTACGATCACTTTTGGTCAATGATAAGCTCTTGTTCAGCATTCATCAATTAATGATTTGTAAACCAATTAATGTTCTTCGTAAAAGGCCACTTAGTTAATAAATCTTCATGGTCAATAAGCAGTAAGCTGAAAATCAATAGTGTACTTAAATCCATATCTTTTTCTTTACTCAACTTATGACTGAGTGACTTGGTAACATCGACCTGAGCAAACAGGCACCTTTCAAGTTATAATAATATTTGCTTACAATAAAAACTCATCAATTCTATCTTATTTTCAGTATCGAGGCTCAGTAATGGGGATAACAATGTCAGCAGCGTCAATTGCTTCCTTCTTAGAAACATTGTTCTTCAAGCCTCTAGTAAATGCAGTGGGAGCTCATGTGGCATTCTACTTCTTCGGAGCAGTTTGTATAATCACAACTGTCTACGTGTTTATTTATGTGCCAGAGACCAAACAAAGAAGTTTGGAAGAGATTTATGAAGACTTGAAGACTAAGAAAGAAAAAATAATTGAGAGAGAAGAGGCGTTAGCTGTTGAGGCAGGGAAGATGGATACTTTTAAAGAGTTGTGATTATTTTTGGAGACTTGATTATTTAATTAAACTTTAATAAAACTAATAATTTATATTTTGGTTTGTACATTTCAATCTTCTTATTCTGGATTTATTTAAAGGTATGATAAAATAGTGCCATTACACCAGTTTCAACAATAACAAGTATGTTAACCTGAATACCCGCGAAATTTCGCGTTGTTGCATAACTTTTTAATAGGGTAGTTGTCTAGGTAAAAAAAAAAAAAATCTATTTAGACCGTCTATTAGTTAATAAAAAAATATTAGATACATATTTTTTGCTTTATCATATTAATCAAAAATAACTTAGAAAACACGCATTAAAGTTGGGGAGTGGGAGCTCGCTACGTCACAACGCAGTATTAAATCTAGCAAGGCGTGACGTCATGCCACATTTTAACTCAATGTATCTTTCGATTACGTCAAAAAGAAAAAAATACGTGTTCAATATTTTTTAATAATCTAAAACTTTTGGACACAGGCCTATTAGTCGAGATTTTTAATTCATATTCTTTGTGGCACCTCTTTAGGTCATGAGTTATTCGAATATCAAAAATTATTTGGCCCAGGTCTTAAGGGGAAGGCGTGAAAATTGATACACTGTTACAATGTGTAGTAGATGTCTTAACCAACTAGCAAAGTAATCCTATAAAGAAAGATTATAAGTCTGTTACTACTAATAACGTTCTTATAAAGGCATTGCGGTAGACTATTTAACTTATAATAGCATTTGCCAAGCCTTAACATACTCAAGTACATTCGTTTTCATATCTCGGTCTTATAGTTCGCTACAAGACTGACCTCTAAAACATTTATAGGACACTTTTACTAGTAATAACATTTCACAAGCGTAGATATTCTCAAACGCATTTGCTTTTATAACTCAGTCTTATAGTTTGCTACAAGATTTCGATGCGCTGCCTTAACAGTTGTATATAATTGAAAACAATGTATGGCAACCTGGTCCGCTTTGGATAGTTCTACACAATAGTCTGCAACACCATATTTCTATCTTTTATATTTTTGCAGATATAGTAGCTTTTATGTGTTAAAAAAAGTATTTTTCGACGTAATTACCTTTGGACGATTTTTTAAACAACAAAATATTAAACTTTATCGAAAAAAATATTATTATGATCACAAGAACATCATAGAGATACGATTTGCCCTAAACAGTATGTCAATTGGTTAAATAGTTTCGAAGATAATATAAAATGACTAAATCGCAAAATGCCGCCGTCCATTCACGAACCGCATTAGAACATGCTTTGTAAGGACGTTTTATCCATTTACCCATAGATGGCGTTGCGCAATTACGTCATTTTTCTGAATCGCGGTGTTAAGATTTTCCGCGGATTAATGACCCTCTCCAGTTATTATTTGAAACTTTTGTCGTTAGTTAGGTAAGTTGTACGCAGTTGATTGGATGTTGTTGGTCTTTAAAATTGTTTTGATCGCTCGGTTTCTTAAAACACAAATACTACTTCGTTCTCATTCTTCGAGTTCGAAGCTGTGGTATTTCTGTTTTTGGGATATCGGACAGTTTCAGCGATTGTTTATCATGCCTAAAAGGAAATTCACAACTTTCCCGTCAGACATCCAGACAAGATCAGCTCGAGTACGCCGTACGGAAGAGTCTGCTCTTGAAAATCATCAGCACCTCTCGAGGAATAGAGAAAATATTTCGCAAGCACGCGCTGGGGAATCTAGCTCCGAGCGTTCACAGTGGCTTGCTAACCAAAGCTGGAGAACATCGCAGGCCCGTGCTCGGGAATCTAGCGCTGAACGTGCGCAGCGTCTCAGTGATTTAAAGCAGCATGTTTCTGCAACAAGGGATAGGGAGTCTAGCGCTGAGCGCTCGCAGAGGCTCGTTAGCCAAAGCGCGAGAACATCGCAGGCCCGTGCTCGAAAATCTAGCGCTGAACGTGCGCAGCGTCTTTTGATTTAAGGCAGCATGTCTCAGCAACAAGGGATAAGGAGACTAGCGCTCAGTACTAACCGAACGTATAGTCCCAGTCGCCCCCACATGGATTGCCACCAGGTGGCAATTGGGAGAAAAAAATCCCAGTTGCCACCGGGTGGCGACTGGGACCTTATTGCCCCCACTTCAAATCGCTGTACATTGCAGCGTGGATCGCCAAACCCCCTCATCACTATATTTCTTACGGCCGCGATGACGGGGTTGGCGGTCACATTTCCAATGTGGTTTTATTAGTAGATATGTGATATTTTTTAGGGACATACAGTGATGAGGGGGTTTGGCGATCCACGCAGCAATGTACAGCGATTTGAAGTGGGGGCAATAAGGTCCCAGTCGCCACCCGGTGGCAACTGGGATTTTTTTCTCCCAATTGCCACCTGGTGGCAATCCATGTGGGACTGGGACTATACGCTAACCGAACCACACTCATAATTTCATCAGAAGTTCCCAACGAAGTGGGCACGGGTCAGCTAGTAATTATATAATAAGCACATGAATCCGAAAAGTCAGAGGTGCGTGCCTTGGGTTCGAACTCTAGACCTATGACTTGTCAGACTGCCAAGTATACCTACTGCTCTCATTATTATATTAGTATTGGGAGTTAAGTCTGCGCATAAGTGCAACCAAAAATTGACACTTTTATTACATGTCATTATTCTATGGTTATTGCAATTTATAATACGAGTATTTTTGAACATGAAATGTCTGTTGTAAGAAAAACAAGCGAAAACAAATTCTGTGCATCTACGATTCTTGCCAAGTTACGTGCCCGGCGACTATACGGAAAATTGTTTAGTTATAACCTTTTCTCTCACAAAATAGTAACGGATGTCTACTAGCAATACTAATGACGCATTGATCATCACAGTACGTAAGCATAGAAGTATTTTTAAGTTCATACAAAAATCTTCTTCTAAATTGATTTAGCCATAGTTCCTCTTGTACAGATGAGGCTAAGGACATAAATATTTTGCCTTAGTACTGGATAACGCTACTGTTGACTGCCTATGTGAATACCAACTTATGGCAGCACCCTGAAAGAGAAAAACGTAGCAGATCTTTGATCTTTAGTAATAAAACTCTAAATATCACATATCTACTAATAAAACCACATTGGAAATGTGACCGCCAACCCCGTCATCGCGGCCGTAAGAAATATAGTGATGAGGGGGTTTGGCGATCCACGCTGCAATGTACAGCGATTTGAAGTGGGGGCAATAAGGTCCCAGTCGCCACCCGGTGGCAACTGGGATTTTTTTCTCCCAATTGCCACCTGGTGGCAATCCATGTGGGGGCGACTGGGACTATACGTTCGGTTAGTACTGAGCGCTAGTCTCCTTATCCCTTGTTGCTGAGACATGCTGCCTTAAATCAAAAGACGCTGCGCACGTTCAGCGCTAGATTTTCGAGCACGGGCCTGCGATGTTCTCGCGCTTTGGCTAACGAGCCTCTGCGAGCGCTCAGCGCTAGACTCCCTATCCCTTGTTGCAGAAACATGCTGCTTTAAATCACTGAGACGCTGCGCACGTTCAGCGCTAGATTCCCGAGCACGGGCCTGCGATGTTCTCCAGCTTTGGTTAGCAAGCCACTGTGAACGCTCGGAGCTAGATTCCCCAGCGCGTGCTTGCGAAATATTTTCTCTATTCCTCGAGAGGTGCTGATGATTTTCAAGAGCAGACTCTTCCGTACGGCGTACTCGAGCTGATCTTGTCTGGATGTCTGACGGGAAAGTTGTGAATTTCCTTTTAGGCATGATAAACAATCGCTGAAACTGTCCGATATCCCAAAAACAGAAATACCACAGCTTCGAACTCGAAGAATGAGAACGAAGTAGTATTTGTGTTTTAAGAAACCGAGCGATCAAAACAATTTTAAAGACCAACAACATCCAATCAACTGCGTACAACTTACCTAACTAACGACAAAAGTTTCAAATAATAACTGGAGAGGGTCATTAATCCGCGGAAAATCTTAACACCGCGATTCAGAAAAATGACGTAATTGCGCAACGCCATCTATGGGTAAATGGATAAAACGTCCTTACAAAGCATGTTCTAATGCGGTTCGTGAATGGACGGCGGCATTTTGCGATTTAGTCATTTTATATTATCTTCGAAACTATTTAACCAATTGACATACTGTTTAGGGCAAATCGTATCTCTATGATGTTCTTGTGATCATAATAATATTTTTTTCGATAAAGTTTAATATTTTGTTGTTTAAAAAATCGTCCAAAGGTAATTACGTCGAAAAATACTTTTTTTAACACATAAAAGCTACTATATCTGCAAAAATATAAAAGATAGAAATATGGTGTTGCAGACTATTGTGTAGAACTATCCAAAGCGGACCAGGTTGCCATACATTGTTTTCAATTATATACAACTGTTAAGGCAGCGCATCGAAATCTTGTAGCAAACTATAAGACTGAGTTATAAAAGCAAATGCGTTTGAGAATATCTACGCTTGTGAAATGTTATTACTAGTAAAAGTGTCCTATAAATGTTTTAGAGGTCAGTCTTGTAGCGAACTATAAGACCGAGATATGAAAACGAATGTACTTGAGTATGTTAAGGCTTGGCAAATGCTATTATAAGTTAAATAGTCTACCGCAATGCCTTTATAAGAACGTTATTAGTAGTAACAGACTTATAATCTTTCTTTATAGGATTACTTTGCTAGTTGGTTAAGACATCTACTACACATTGTAACAGTGTATCAATTTTCACGCCTTCCCCTTAAGACCTGGGCCAAATAATTTTTGATATTCGAATAACTCATGACCTAAAGAGGTGCCACAAAGAATATGAATTAAAAATCTCGACTAATAGGCCTGTGTCCAAAAGTTTTAGATTATTAAAAAATATTGAACACGTATTTTTTTCTTTTTGACGTAATCGAAAGATACATTGAGTTAAAATGTGGCATGACGTCACGCCTTGCTAGATTTAATACTGCGTTGTGACGTAGCGAGCTCCCACTCCCCAACTTTAATGCGTGTTTTCTAAGTTATTTTTGATTAATATGATAAAGCAAAAAATATGTATCTAATATTTTTTTATTAACTAATAGACGGTCTAAATAGATTTTTTTTTTTTTTACCTAGACAACTACCCTATTAAAAAGTTATGCAACAACGCGAAATTTCACGGGTATTCAGGTTAACATACTTGTTATTGTTGAAACTGGTGTAATGGCACTATTTTATCATACCTTTAAATAAATCCAGAATAAGAAGATTGAAATGTACAAACCAAAATATAAATTATTAGTTTTATTAAAGTTTAATTAAATAATCAAGTCTCCAAAAATAATCACAACTCTTTAAAAGTATCCATCTTCCCTGCCTCAACAGCTAACGCCTCTTCTCTCTCAATTATTTTTTCTTTCTTAGTCTTCAAGTCTTCATAAATCTCTTCCAAACTTCTTTGTTTGGTCTCTGGCACATAAATAAACACGTAGACAGTTGTGATTATACAAACTGCTCCGAAGAAGTAGAATGCCACATGAGCTCCCACTGCATTTACTAGAGGCTTGAAGAACAATGTTTCTAAGAAGGAAGCAATTGACGCTGCTGACATTGTTATCCCCATTACTGAGCCTCGATACTGAAAATAAGATAGAATTGATGAGTTTTTATTGTAAGCAAATATTATTATAACTTGAAAGGTGCCTGTTTGCTCAGGTCGATGTTACCAAGTCACTCAGTCATAAGTTGAGTAAAGAAAAAGATATGGATTTAAGTACACTATTGATTTTCAGCTTACTGCTTATTGACCATGAAGATTTATTAACTAAGTGGCCTTTTACGAAGAACATTAATTGGTTTACAAATCATTAATTGATGAATGCTGAACAAGAGCTTATCATTGACCAAAAGTGATCGTAATGAATGATTAAAGTTGAAATACCCACAAACAAAACTTTGGACAGACGATTGGTAACCATAGTTTTCCATAATCAGGAAGTTGATAGAAGAAGCTGTTGCCTATCTTCTATCTTTAAGACGAAATGATGACAAAATCTACAAATTTATTAGGTCTGGAATTATCATTGATACCTACCTTAAAAGAAAATATCTCTCCAATAACAATGACGGAGACAGGTTGCAACCCAAGCGCGTCACAGAAAATGCATAAACAGAGAGCGACGACCGGCAACCAGGGTGGGGCGAAGACGTTGTAGTCTCGAGCAACGTACCAAGAGGCTAGGGCACACATGCTCAACCCTGACACGAAGGCTGTGGCTATGAAGAGTGGCTGTGGATAAGAGAGATAATGCACATTAGTATCATACACATAGATGCATGGCAAACATTTGAAAGTACAGGTTTGGAAACAACGAGCTCAATTTCATACACGATACGGTTCAAATTTCTTTGCATCATTTTTTTAAGATTTTAGAACTTTTTTGTCACAAGCCGTAAACCAACTTAGAATTACTAATGCTGAAATAAACAGTTGAGTTAGTGGGGATGAAGTATAAATTATTTGAGATTACGAATTCAAGTACCTACCTAATTAATTATTATTAAATTCTCTAGTTTTAGTTTTGTTACTGTACCTACTTTATTAAAAGTACCTGGTCGTCCGAGCTCTGCTCGGTTGCAAATAGAAATGAACATATCATCCAGGTATACCAACGTTGTATCACATTCCCGAGGCTGTGAAAATAGAGAAAACGAATTTTCCCAGATATGAGAACTAGCTACATAGATCGATTATTCACCCCATAAACCCCTATATTGTAACTTTCATCGAAATCGTTAGAGCCGTTTTCGAGAACGTGATTACAAATACATATAATTATGTAAATTTTTATACAAATATTGCTCGTTGGATAGGATAGGATTCTGTTATTAACAGGCTTTGTATGTTGTACACATAGATATGGAAGAGGGAGGTCTTCTGGTACCTGTACCAGAAGACCTCCCTCTTCCATATACCTGTACCTCCATACTTAAAAGAAGGCCTCTACAACTTATTTGTTAAGACCTGTTGATTATGAAATAAACTTATTATTATTATAGGTACCAAAAAACACTGAAGCATTTTAGTCCAATCCGTCTTAGATTTGCTTCCTGTAACATTAAAGAAGGAAAATAAAATCTGGAAGTTGTTATGTGGAAGACAATGAGTACCTACAAATGTGCTGGTCACCTCTGACAAGGAAAAGTAAGGATTCTGCGTTGTTATAAGGAAGGAAAATTAAAAAAAACTCGATTCGAACTTGATTCGAGTTCGCAACTAGTCCTTCGTCATCCTGAGGATGCCTCGTTGAGAGGTGAAACACGTGTCGATTTCTTTCAGGAGTTTTTTATGGCTCTTTAGAAATAGCTAAGCGGAACAAGTTACTAAATATATCTACGTCTATTGTATTTTATAATGGATTTCCGCAAGGTCACACCTGAATCAATTAATTATTAAAAAAACTTAAAATCTCACCTTTCTCCCTGCTTTTTCCACCGGAAAAGATGCTAAGGATGCTCCAAGTACTTGCACAGCTCCCAAAACCATGGCCTGTTGGTTAGGGGTTAGGACAATGCCTGATCCTTCCGAAGACTTCAAGAATATCTCCCCAGCGAAGTTTAAAACCGGGATAGAACCACACATTTCTCTCGCTAAAGCTAATACCATAGCTATTGTGAAGGCTCGGATCAGGATTTTGTCTTGAACTGTAAAAGAAAAATGGTAAAATTAACAAAATATTGATGTTTGAAGACACAAATATACAAAAGAGGTTTGGTGATAGGACAAGACAGAACTCGAATTTCATCATTTGTCTAGACTGCCCCCTAATTGCTTCACACAGTTTGAATGATTTTGAAGCTTATTGCTAATCCATTGCTTCGTTGGGAAAATCTGTCTGCTCAACAACGTAAATAACGCAGTATATGTAATCTGTGATAACGCAATGAATGTTGTTGAACTGTCAAAATGAAAGCCATTACTACTGTGCGTGTGCTAAGCAATTACCTTGCGGTTTCCAACTATGTTGGGGTCAGGAGCATTTAAAAGATAGAACTTGAATTTGATGAAATATTTGATTCTTTGTTCTTTCTAGTATAAATTATCAGAGTCCTAAAAATCATAGGAAAGTCATCTGAAATAAATAATGATAAGAGAGTTGTTAACAAGGCTTTAAAGAGTACTAAAAAATTAACAAAGAAAAGTAGTAAATCATTCTAATCCGCTCTTTTTAAACGGAAACAAATTACAGTCTACAGTTGCCCTTAAGTATTTTAAACTGTCTTCAATCCACGCCACTGTTGAGCAGTGGGCTAACTATTATATCTGCTCAGCAATATTGCTTACAATATCTGCCTCCTGCCTAACGATAAATATTGAGGCCGAACATAGGCCTCCCTCGAACAAATCGACATACTATCCATATCCGTATAATAGATTATACGGATGTATACGGTAGAATGGATACTATCCATACGATGCCTAGAGTACCACAGATACTAAAGGCATAGACAAGTAACTGATGTTACGTCGGGTGCAGACACGCGGACTACATAAAGTTTATTTTTCAACCTTTAGTATTTCTCAGATCTATTGTTTATTTTATTATATTTATTTCTGTATTTTATCTATCCGTGACATCACTGCGGGCCCTATCAGAATACCAGCGCTGCGTCATTTATTTATTTTTTCTTAAATGTCGCAGCATATGCTGTGATGGGAGCCTTTTGGCCTCGTACAGGACTTTCTGCTTTTATTTTAATTGTTTTTATTTTTTAATGTTTTTATTTTTTATTAATGTTTTAATGAGTGTATTTTAGTTTAATTTGTGATTTCCTGTGCGAGTCTCAATAAATACTTTTTCTTTCTTTCTTTCTTTCTATCCATAAACTTATCCATGCATCCATACTATCCATACTAATCCATACTTTCCATACTGATCCATACATCCATACTAATCCATACCTATCCATACTAATCCATATTCATCATCTGCCTAGCCTTTTCCCAACTATGTTGGGGTCGGCTTCCAGTCTAACTGGATGCAGCTGAATACCAGTATTTTACGTGGACCGACTGCTTATCTGACCTCCACAACCCAGTTACTGGGTAACACGATACCCCTTGGTGATACTGGTTGTCAGACATTAGGGCTTCTTTTTGGTTTGTTTCTAATCCATACTATCCATAGTAATCCATACTAGTCCATACTAATCCATACTATCCATTCTAATCCATATTATCCAAACTCATCCATACTATCCATTCTAGTCCATTCTGCCGTATAATAAATGCCAAAGTAATTCTGTCTGCCTGTTGGTTTGTCTGTTTCCTTTTCACGCCTAAACGGTTGAACGGATCGGTGAAATTTGGCACACCGATAGATCACCTAGGTTAGGCCATACGATACTTATTATCCTGGTTGTAGGTTTCTGTGAAATAATTTTCAAACTCTACTTGGCCAAAGCCGCGGGCAAAAGCTAGTGCTTCCATAATTTAAAATTTGTTTAGTTAATTTTTTATTACTGAACTGGTGAAATGTAGTAAGATCCGCTGTATTTTTAATAGGTAGCGTAAGATTGTATGCTCGGTCAATAGTGATTAAACCTTGATACTAAAAAAAATTCATGTTTCTTAAATTATGTAATACGAGGCGTCAAACTTTATGGCGGCACTGAAGTGCGCTACTTGCTGCGCAGTACCTAACCCCTCACCCCCGCTGACACGTGAATTTGTTTTATTTTTACTTACACATATTTTTTTTTTGGTTTGGAAATTATCAAATAACTTCTCCCGCTCTGGGTGGAGCAGGAGGGCGTGTCAGACTCTTACTGACTAAAACCCACCCGTGTTCTTTCAGTTGCCATGTTGCCGGGGGGCCACGATTTCCCTTTCGGCCTTATTCGCAACCCCGGCAGGCATCGGCCCTAGCGGACCCCGTCAATTCTGCTGACATCTCTTTGAGACGCGCGTGGAACACAACGCGCCGTCGACCCGGGCTTGGTACTAATCGGACGGCGAGCTACCCATTGCTCACCATCCGCAAGCCTGCACCTACGGTGGCCGGAAATCTGCCTGTGTTTCCCGACGCCCAGGGCGTCTCCTCCTGCGGCGGTTAGGGGCGCGAGGTTACGAAATTTGCATCTCCCTCACGCGTTCCGCCTCCTCCTTTGCGAGCATTACTGCTTCGCAGAAGGAGGTGACGGCTTCCCATTTCCTCTCGCTCCGTACCATAGCCTGAACCAGTGCCGGACGCGAGAGATCACCGCCGCCGATCGCCTCCACGAGGACACGGCAATGCTCCGCCCAAGCCGGGCAGACCTCCACCGTATGCTCCACCGAGTCCTCCGGGCGATCTTCACAATGGTGACACCCGGGCGTTTCCTCCCGCTTTATCCTGAACAGGGACCTCCTGAAATAGCCGTGTCCGGTGAGGACCTGCATCAGGCGGAAGGTGAGGACGCCGTGGCGCCTCTCTAGCCACTCTTCAAAGAGGGGTCTTATCGCCGCAATTGTGGCGTGCTTAGCGCAGCGACACATGAGTTAAGAAACGGAACAGAGAGTAAGCTTCACCCGCGCTATGATAGGCACACTACTACAAGCATGAGGCGCGTGTGTGCGTGCAACTGGCGAGCGGCTTCGTCGCGTATTAAGAGAAACCAGTTTATACCGGCTCGGCCAGTTGCATCGCTCCAGGGCTGTGCGTACGTGTCGCGCGTTGTGTTTGTTTACGTTTCACGTTTTGAAATGAGTAAAACCTAAAACATAATAGTGTTTTAAACTGTAAGTTTTATACTTTTTTTTATTGAATATTTACAAAAAAGGGTAAATATGGTTGTTTACTGTACTGTGTGTATGAACAATACGAGGAAAAAAGACATATTTTTTTTTACTATCTCAAAAACTCCAGTCGGTAAATATATAGTAACTTGATTATAATTTATTATTTTTAAGGCGTCCGTATGGAGAGGAGAATACTCGTAAATTGTATTTTAATTTGCATTAACATTCTGAAAAAGTCACGCATACAATCAAAATGGAACTTTAGTATATAATTTATATTATCTGTTTCTTTCCAAATATAAGACAGTTACGTAATTGGAACATTTTCGCTCGATCCATTTTTTATTCGAAAATCTTCTTTTTAAAGATTATTTGAAATAAAAACAAGATTACTCGCCTTTTATGTCTAATTATTGACAGTAAGGAAATATAGTTTATTATCCAAATATGTTTATTATCCAAACGCCACAGGCATGGAACAGAGGTGTGGTGGTACTCTTCTTTAAAAAGGGCGACTATGCCCTGCTTAAAAATTAAAGGCCCATCACACTTCTGAGCCATGTCTACAAGCTGTTTTCAAGAGTTATCACGAACCGTCTCGCGCGCAGGTTTGACGACTTCCAGCCTCCCGAACAAGCCGGATTCCGTAAAGGCTTTAGCACCGTAGACTACATACATACGCTGCGGCAGGTTATACAGAAGACCGAAGAGTATAACCTGCCTCTCTGCTTAGCGTTTGTGGACTACGAGAAAGCCTTCGATTCGATCGAGACATGGGCCGTGCTGCAGTCTCTTCAACGGTGCCAGATCGACTATCGGTACATCGAGGTGCTAAAGTGTCTATACGAAAACGCCACTATGTCAGTCCGACTCCAGGACCAGACCTCGAAACCTATCCTTCTGCAGAGAGGTGTGAGACAGGGAGACGTTATCTCTCCGAAACTGTTCACCGCTGCACTGGAGGATGTTTTCAAGGTTCTGGATTGGAAAGGGCTAGGCATTAACATCAATGGCGAGTATATCACTAACCTTCGGTTTGCCGATGACATAGTTATCATGGCTGAGACCATGGAGGACCTCAGTACAATGCTCGATGACCTCAGTAGAGCATCCGAAAGAGTGGGTCTTAAAATTAATATGGACAAGACAAAGGTCATGTCAAATGCCCATGTTACACCCACTCTCATGAAGATCGGAGTCACTACGCTCGAAGTTGTGGACGAGTATATTTACCTAGGACAAACTGTCCAGCTAGGTAGGTCCAACTTCGAGAAAGAGGTCAATCGTCGAATCCGACTCGGCTGGGCAGCGTTCGGGAAGCTACGCAATATCTTTTCGTCCCACATACCACAGTGTCTCAAGACGAAAGTCTTTGACCAGTGCGTGTTGCCAGTGATGACCTATGGTACTGAAACGTGGTCGCTCACAATGGGCCTTGTCAGAAGGCTAAAAGTCACCCAAAGGGCAATGGAGAGGGCTATGCTTGGTGTTTCCCTACGTGATCGAATCAGAAATGAGGAGATCCGCAGGAGAACCAAGGTAACCGACATAGCCCAAAGAATTGCGAAACTTAAGTGGCAATGGGCAGGTCACATTGCTCGTAGAATGGATGGCCGATGGGGCCGAAAGGTTCTGGAGTGGCGACTGCGTACCGGAAGACGTAGCGTTGGAAGGCCTCCCACAAGATGGACCGATGACCTTGTGAAGGCCGCAGGAATCCGCTGGATGCGGAAAGCACAGAATCGGTCGAAGTGGAGGTGCTTGGGGGAGGCCTATGTTCAGCAGTGGACGTCTTTCGGCTGAAATGATGATGATCTAAATATGAGATATTTTTTCTCTACGTCAATTGTTACTTTAGTTATAAACGAAATAAGAATTGAGACTTACGACATTAAGGCCCGTATTACAGAACGTCACTCAATACTCAAGCATTACTTAAAACTAGATTCAAGCCATTTGATTGGTTGAAACTAGTTTTAAGTAATGCTTGAGTATTGAGTGACGTTCTGTAATACGGGCCTTAGTTTTGTCCTTGAACACGACCAAAGAGCGTACGCGATATTCAACTTTATTACTGATGATACGTTTAGCACATAGTGGAGTGGTGCGTTGCATTGGGGCAGAGTTTGCGTGGAAATTGTCTTTGAAGTGCCTGGTGCTATGCTAGATAAATACCTCATACCTCAACATCGAAGGAAAACTTACCCTTGGGGGGTGCAACAAAGTTTTGGTACCTATTGATCGTAAATTTTCAATCAAAATTTTTTTTTTGTACGAGGTGTGTCCAAACATTGAGTATTGATAATACATTTGTGTTTCAAAATTCAACTGCTCCTTACTACCCACTGAGTAATGGCTTGCACGTATCAAGCACGTACAATTTGTCGTCCCTTGGTTAATTTACCAAAGTTGTACTGGCTGTATTGAAATCATCGACATAAGACTTAAGCGACACCATAACGTTTTGGGTCTCGGCAGCAATCGTTGAAGGTATGAGGATAGAATCAGGGAACCCTTTAACCTAACTCAATTCAAAATAAAAAGCAAGAAATGCACATAATTCCGGACTTTTCAACTCCAAACTCAAAGTAAAAAAAATACAAAAATTTCCAAATGTCAATTACCGAATCTGTCAGTATCAACTAACATTTGGCAGCAGTGGAAAAGTACGTTTTAGCAAATAATTTTATATCGTGTTACATAATTGAAGTAACACGGAAAAAACCGGCCAAGTGCGTGTCGGACCACGCGCAATGAACGGTTTCGTAATTTGGATGAATTTATCCCAAAAACAAACTTAACATTGTAGTTGAAAAACACGTTTTCCCATACATCGATATAAGTCAAGGTCAATTCTCCAACTGCAAAAGTAAGAATAAAAAATAAAAAAAAGGTTTTGTAATACAAATTAAAAAAAATCGGATTTTTTCCTTTACCAGTGCACTGAGACCTTGCTTCCTGCCAAATTTCATGATTCTAGGTCAACGGGAAGTACCCTGTAGGTTTTGATTTATTTGTATCAAAATATGTCGCATAAATGGCCGTATTTTTTTATGACGTTGACTTATAAGCTTGATTTTTTTAGAGCTCCAAGGGACCATAGACCTACATATTTGATATTAATTTCAACTTGATACCTTCACGCGTTCCTGAGAAAAAGGGTCTTGACAGACTAACGGACGGATAACGAAGTGATTCTTTATGGGTTTCGTTTTTTCCTTTTGAGGTACGAAACCGTAAAAATAAATGTATGATGGTTTTATCACTAATGATCAAATAAATTTACACAACTTACGCTGACTATTAAAAATACAGCGGATCAAGCTACTACATTTTACCAGTTAGTAATTAAACAAAAAATGTAACAAATATTTAATTATGGAAGCACTAGCTTTTGCCTGCGGCTTCACCCGCGTGGCGGGCGGAAATTATTCCACAGAAACCTGCTACCGGAATAATAAGTATCCGATGTCCAATCCTAGGTGATCTATCCGTGTGCCAAAGGAATCGGAAACGATATACACTCTTGGGCCTGAATGTAACGAGATGAAAATGGTGTGAATTTATAGATTCAAACATACATTAGTGTATTGCAGTGATTAGTTGCTATCGCACAATTCACACAGCGATTCATAGTTTCAACAATATCCAATCCACAAAGCGGCAGTAAAATCCAAAATAACAATTTCAAGTCAGAGTCGTGTGAGCGATCTTCAGTGTCCAGTGTGAAAGCAAGGGTCGTACAAGGTATGTATCTCAACTTATTACATTTGGGCCCAACAGGTTCCATCTCCTTTCGCCCAGATCCGTTCAGCCGTTTAGGCGTGAAAAGGTAACAGACAAACAAACAGATAGACAAACCAACAGGCAGACAGGCCATCTGTTCTGTTAGCAATGTGTTCTGCCCACTGCCACTTAAGTTTGACCAATTCATCAGGCTTTTGCTAGGTTCCTATTAACGAAAAACGGATAGTTTTTCTTACCAATGGTAGTTTTTATATTGCCAAACTGGGCATAATAATAGATTTTTAGTGGCATGAGGAAGAGGGTGTAAAGTTCACTCATCCACCATAGAAAAGAGGGGATCTTCCGACCAGACGGGTGTTGTATCTGGTGGGCAACTGCCCATCGGTTTGAAGTTGAAATCTTGTATATTATGTCGATCGCTCGGTAAACTCTAATTGCGCGATGCAGGATTTGTGTGACATCATGTCTATGATGCGTAGTTCGTATGTGGCGGTGTAACCGCTATAGATTGAAAAGCTAATGTTACCTGTGATAACTACTTCCATATGGGAGGGTCTACTATTCCAGGTTATGAGGTCTTTGCTTCATTATTGGTGAAGATAGAAGAGGTTTAATTTTTACCAATTGCGGTGCATAAAATATAGGAATCAGCCATATTATGTCGGATGTACTTGCGACTAAAACCACAGATATAAATAATAAACACCGTTTTGTTTCAACGCTGTTATTTTTCACAATTTGTTACTAACTGGATACTAACATTGATACTGATTCCATAGCAGAAAAAGACTTTTAGAGATGATGGTCATATTAGTCCAGACAATATTTTTACCATGCTTGCTTCCCGCATTCTATCGAAAATTCAGGCAGGATATTTATTTGTTTATTAAAATCTCCCTTACAAGTTACAACTATCATTACCGCGTGTTATTAATGCGATACCGCGGTCTTAAAACTTACTTACAATTTAAAACTATGATAAACGTAAAAAGCTAGTTGTACTTATTCTAACATCGAAAAAATAATAACTACTTTACTAAGTTCCCTAAATATAAACAAACCGGCCAAGTGCGAGTCAGACTCGCGCACCGAGGGTGCCGTACAAACCTGTAGGTATATAAGTAAAAGTTATGGTATTTTTATTGCTAAATGAAATGCATAACATTACAATGTGGAAAGCTGGAGGAGCATTTTTAAATATTATGTGATGTAACTAAAAATTTAAAGTTTTCTTTATGTGTGCTATAAAACGTTGCTTCATGCCAAATTTCAAGATTCTAGGTCGACTAGAAGTAAATATCCTTTAGGTTTTGATTCCCTTGCGAGTAGTTGCGAGTTTCAAAATTGATGTTTCTTTTGATTGCGTTGACATAGAAGTTTGATTTTGTTACAGCTTAAAGGTATTATAGACAGACTTGAGTATTTGATATGAATTTCAATTTAATACCTTTACGCGTTCATGAGGAAAGGGGCTTAAAATTATTAAAAATATTGTTATTAGATGATGTAACTAAAAATGTATGTTTTTCGCAATTTTTCCTTTATCTATGTTACTCGTATAAGACGTTGCTTTGTACGAAATTTCAAGATTCTGAGTTCACGGGAAGTACCTTTTAGGTTTTGATTCCCTTGCGAGTGTCGAAAATTTGCAGCATAAACGTCTGTATCTTTTGATTGCGTTGGCGTTTCACAGCTTCAAGGAACAGTAGATTTAAGTATGATATGAATTTCAGCTTGATACCTCCACGTGTTTCCGAGAAAAAAGGTCTTGACAGACAGACGGACAACAAAGTGATCGTATAAGGGTTCCGTTTTTTCGGAACCCCAACACCATCCTGCGCGCGCTGGTGGACCGGTGGGACTCTCCGATGCTGACTCGCTGGATACGGCTGCACGCAGTCGCATAGTGATTTATCACCACCATCGGGGAGTCCACCCGGTCCTGCCAGTCAATGTTTAGTTGAATTAAATAAGATACATAATTTTTTTAATTATTATTATATATTATTTAATTGAATTATTATTCTATGTCACTATTATTAATTATTACTAACACTAGTTTGTAAGCTCCCAATTGTACTAACAAATATGGATGTAATCGTGCTTAGATTAATCTGAATTAAATGTTTTTTTTTTTTTATAGCGCCTTGTATATGTTTTATAGTAACTCGTGCATTTGCTCTCGGAAAGCACCATTTGGCAAAGTGGAACTGATGATGAAGTACACAGATGGCCACCGGAACTACTCAATAATATGCGATTCGATTACTTTAATATGGTTGGTAAGCAATTGATGCTCGTCACAATTCATATGGTGCAGTGGAGCTGATGGTAAAGTACCTGGAGAACTCCTCAAAAGTTAAAGTCCCTGCATCGGGAAAAGCAATATTTTGTAAAAGGTGATGAGCAATTGACATTAGGCTATTGTAACTTAGATAAATTACAAATCAATCCACTAAAAAGTGAAAAAAAAAACTTTTTACAAAAAATACAACTCACTTCCAAACTTTTTTTTTTATTAATAATTGCTCAGTTTTTTTTTATTACAAACGTTTTTTTTATTAATAATCGCTCAGTTGCCAGCGATTTAATTCAAAGCATGCACTGTTATTTATCTGCACACTAATAGCGACCCGCCCTTGCTTCAGACTGGTGCAATGGCGACATGTCAAAACATCGAGATATCTGTACTTTATCTTAGTAAAATATCAATGTATTATACACCTTCCGGTATATCCTTATTATTATCCTATACTATTAAATAAGCAATATTTGTATATAATTATGTATTTGTAATCACGTTCTCGAAAACGGCTCTAACGATTTTGATGAAAGTTGCAATATAGGGGTTTACGCGGGCGAAAAATCGATCAAGCTCAGTCTCATATCTGGGAAACATCGTTTTGTCTATTTTCACCCGAGCGGAGCTCGGTCGACCAGGTACTATCCCCTTAAGACTCTAAACGATGGTAAAAAGATAAGAAATCAGGATGGCAACTAACAGATTATCCTTTAAAGTTAAAGTTCGCGAGCATATTCGTAAGAAGCTGGCAGTATCATCACAGCGGTAATGTTTTCCCATTGTTTGTCTTATTTGTTTTATAAATAAATTCGTGTATTTATGTGTATTTATTTGTTCTTATATTTATATGTATAGTTATATTATATATTTTGTTTTGATAGGTATGTATATATCCTTATATTTAAATAAATATTTATTCCACAATTTTCGATATTGCACCTACCACTGTTTGTCTCTGCATCACCCAAAGGTTGACTGGTAGAAAATGCCTATGGCATTAAGTCCGCCTCTGTATTAAATAAATAAAAAGGGCATCAAAATCCATTGTGTAATTAAGATCTCAGCGGTCACACAGACAGACATTAAAACCAACTCTGTTTTATACAATGTACTATTTACCGACCCGCCTCTGCTTGGCGCGGTTTATAAAACTTGACAAAATATTGAGATTTCTTTATTACCTGCAAAATTAAACAAACAGACATGAAAAGCGACTATAATTTATAAAATGTACATATTTTTTACGTATTTTGTTTGAACAAAGAAACATTCTGTTACCAGATTCTCAGACTTTGATTCCTTGATAGTAGATAATTGATCTTTAACACAAATATTACATAGCATATCAAAGATCTTCCTTGTATCTAAACTCAGTTCATAACGGGTCGTGAAAGCTGAACGACGAGCAGTTTTGCCGTCTTTCTATTAAATGTGAAAACTATTTCAATAACAGTTTTCAGTTAAAATGAGTAAAACGACTTTTGGTCACCGTTTATTTTCATGTAATTTTTTTGTATAGTGATTCATGAAAAGTGATATTATTTAGAATTAAATTATATCTATAATATAGTGTTTCTAGTTCATGTAAATATTTAAGGAGAATTTAGTAGACAATTTTATTTTTTTATTGTTGTATTCAACAATGACAAAATATTACTTTATTTTCGGTGAGGGGAGTAAGATCAACCAAATAATATGTGCTGTGCTTAGTAAGTACCATTTTTGTTATTTTCTTCATGCTTTAAGTGCCAATTATTAGTTTTTTTCTGAAATTACCTCCAGTAGAGTGCGTTTCATCAAATAGTTTCTTTGCCGTAATGTTGGCTCCACTGTTAAACTTTAACAACGGACCAATTACATGGCGCCGTAGTGTGTTCGTGTTCGTCCTACATCAGTGCAGCCAACATTACGGCATAGTATACACTCTAACTGAATTTCGTAACCTATGGGACAGATAACACAAACATTTTTATTTGCTATTTATTTAAAGGTTTTTTGAATGTTTTTTTTTCAATATTTCTTGGTATACCTATAGATATGTTGTTTACATCTCAATTATTAGAGTTCACGGTCACATTAAAATCAATGAATATCATTAACCTAAGGCCTCCAGACACTATCAGTAATAATGATATTACATTCAAGTATTGTCATTACTTCTGACAGTGTGGTGATTGGAATGATGATGTGACCGTAATATTTTCATAGTTTTACGTCAGTTTTGGAAAAAATAATAGGAATATTAATGTCATTATTACTGATAGTGTCAGGACTCCTTATGCGTCAGCAAATATGGAACAAAAAGACAGTCGTAACCCGAAAAATGTCATATGAACCAGCTAAAAGTAAATAAGAAAGATACGAAACGACAATAAATATAACGCGCATAGCCTTTACCAGAAGTAGTCATAGTATTAGTAGTTCAGCAGCTTCAACATCGTTAGAATTGTGACGGAATATAGCAGTTCGTCGTGGACGTGGTACGACAACGTCTCCCCTGACATCATCTCTGTCATTAGAAGACAGCCGCCACGCAACCATCGATGCGACGCTCTGCTAGAGTGACAGTCACCAGCCAGCGTCATGTGAAATTTTTGGTGGTTTCAGTAATCTTGTAACAAAACGGGGCTGCGTCGTGAAATATAATCTTAAAAACAGTTGAGAGCTATGCAAACGGCTTCTACGAGTAGTAGGCGATCGTTTGACGAGTTTAGCTCTAGATGTAGATCTAAATGCAAAGAGAGCAAATTGTGTTGTTAGCGAATCTTGGAACTAGACACTTTCAATGATTTTCATATTATTATGGTGGCTCGATGAGACAAGTCGGACGGCATGTGATTGGAGAAACCTATGTCCAGCGGTCAAGTCGTGTCAGCAGTCATTTTCAATATTAAAAAGAACCGAAATTGTTGGTAATTAGTGCTCATCATGATCTGCCGATCCTTTTCCCAGCTATTTTGGGGTTGGCTTCACTGGAAGCCAACCCCAAAATAGCTGGGAAAAGGACATCATACAGGTATTCAGCTGAAGCTAGTTATACTGATAACTAGCTTCAGCTGAATACCTGTATGCAGTGACTGCCTATCTGACCTCCACAACCCAGTCACTGGATAACACGATAGGTACCCTTTCGCAAGACTGGTTGTCAGACTGTCCCACTGAATTGCACTCATAATTTTTTTATTTCAGTGCGATTAAAATCAGAGCTCTGAGTGGAATACCTCCTTGTGACGACGCGTAACCGTAACGACTGTCAAAGATCCACGAACAACACCCGTGATCAACAGCTTAATGTGCTTTCCATGGCACAGAGTGGTCTCGGTATGTAATGGATGCTCAACCATCCATAGACGAACCTCGGCAAGAGTCGCTTAATTTTGAAGATCGATCCGTCCGGTTTTTAATATTTACACACGCTTCCTCATCTTACAAAGTGATAATTATGTAGATCGTACTGTTTTATCTAGAAAGCATTAAAAAAAAATCCAAAAATTTGAATGTGTCCGAATCATCGTTTTGTTGTCTGCAGTAAACTTGCCAGTATTTGCATACGGCACCAGTATTGGATGGGTGTCTCCGATGTCACTGCTTCTTCAATCCAAAGACTCGCCTCGGGCTCCACTTTCAGATTATGAGGTAAAGCTATCACTAACCAATGTTACAACATAATGTACTGCGAGAGAGTGAATATAAAACACATTAAGGCGCGGCGCCCACTATCGGTGGGCATCGGTGCGGCTCGGTACAGCTCGGGCGTTTTACGGCGGATTCGAGCGCTTTACGGCGGCTTTGGGCGTCTGGGGGCGGCTTCGGCCGCCTTCGGGCGCCTGAGAGCTGCCTCGGTAGTCGTAAGCATACCTAAAGACGCCGAGGCTGGTTTCGGGTAGCTTCGGAAAAACTAAGAATAGTTCGGGTGACAGACACGTCGCAGAAACTGAAAACAGTTGTGCGTGTGTATTTATAATGGATGATTGGGACTTAGTTCTCATTGTTCGTCTTGCTGAAGAAGAAGAGAAACTTGGAGCCTTAAGGCAAAAAAGAAGATTTTATAGAACAATCAACTTTTCTTCTGTCATCGTCAAATAAAACGAACCTGTACGTATAATTAATGAGGTTGTTGCCTTTTATTTTCCGCCAAGCTTATGGAGGTGCGTGCGGTGAACTTTATGACTGTTCTGCGACTTGTCTTGCCACCAAAATGCTACCCGAGCTACTCGAAACCAGCCTCGGCGTCCTTAGGTATGCTTACGACTGCCGAGGCAGCTCTGAGGTACCCGAAGCCGCCCCAAGCAGCCCTCAAGTGCCCGAAGCCGCCGTAAAGCGCCCGAGCTGTACCGAACCGCACCGATGCCCACCGATAGTGGGCGCTGCGCCTAAAGGAAGATTTCTTAATTTTATAGTTACATACTTATTTGTATTACTATAATACTATTATTACTTAGATAATTAAATTACTTATTAGCAAAAGGAGTATGTAAGGTTCCTAGCACGGGGCGTTCTGTAGTTTTTGCTACCACCATGGCCGAAGGCTTGAGTTTATATATATGTATGTACCTACTTATTAGCTAATAGGTTAGATAATGTCAATAAAGTATCACCAACACTGTGTATTTTATAAAGGGGAGAAAAAATGTTACAACAACAAAGCTGTAACATTTTTTACTTTTACTACTTTTTCCTTTTGATTTTTATGTAGGTAGATATTTTGGTACTCTGTGTAAATAACAAGTGATGCATAATGCAAAATCTTCACAATCAAGTAAAGTAAGAAAGAAAAGAAGAAAATACGTTTATTTGCGGTAATCATGTCGCAAAAAAAGAACACAAAACAAAAAAGAACAAGTTGGGGGAAAATATGCGTTACATCATCACACGTAAACTGGCCATTGCTTAGCATAATGCTGCGACCCTATGCGAGACAGAGCCCCAGCGCTGGTTTTCAGCGACAGCCGGCGTTGATGTTAAGACGTCGACCGGTGCAGAACTTAATGAGATATAGAAATAAAATAAATATACAATAATTACTTTATTTTAAATTGTTGCTAGAAGCCCGGAGTAGTTTTGTCCCCGAAAAAGTCACGCCCCCTGTAAAATGGGACTAAAAACTGACCAAATATGGGGTGGGCTAGTCCATCCATCTTTGTAATGATGACGTATGAAAATTTGATCAGCTAATATTCTTAATTTCTTCTCAGATTTCTTGGATAGCAGCGGCTCCATACTTAACATGCGTACCAGCAAATTATTTAATGGCGATACTAAGTGATAAGTTCGGGAGAAAACTGACTTTATTTTTCATATCTGGTGTTACATTCGTAAGTATAGAATAATCCTAACTAATATTAGAAATGTGAAAGTGAGTTTTTTGTTACGCCGTCGACCAGGCCCGGGTCGACGGCGCATTGTATTCCAAGCGCGCTTCAAAGAGGTGTCAGCATAACTGAAGGGGTCTGCCAGGGCCGATGTCTGCAGGGGTTGCGGATTTGTCCGAAAGGGTTACTGTAGCCCCTGGCAACATACATGCAATTGAAGGAACACGAGTGGGTTTTAGTCAGTAAGAGTCGATAATTTCTCATCCAAAAAATAAAAGTTCCGGGATTTTAACTACATGAAAAGAACCGACTGTGTGAATTCGGTCATCATTTAGGATTAAATCACTTTTATATTCCAATACGTATTCTGTGTACGGTGTATACTGTCAGCTGTCTGGATAGTCTCTTGACCATTTTTTCTATTCTAAGTCAGATTAGTGCCCGTGCTTTTGTTCGAAAGGCCGATGAAGGCAACGCATGATTAAGTATCTCATAATTATCAGGACTGGGTAGGGGGAGTGTATGTTTTGAAAGGAGATTATCATGAATTCTTACTTCTTCTACGTCGCGAGCCAAGTCAGAGGCCCATGGGCGGTTTTAAAACTCTAACACCAGGTTAGTCACTAATCACACAAAAAGAAGAAGAAGTCTTCTTCTACGTCGATTTC
Organism: Agrochola litura; assembly: GCA_949152395.1. NCBI lineage: Eukaryota > Metazoa > Arthropoda > Insecta > Lepidoptera > Noctuidae > Agrochola > Agrochola litura. The sequence goes on from OX424501.1 coordinate 21,434,820, forward strand.
TGCTATGTCAATTCTCAAAAAAGACACGTGTCTAAAGAGGTTCGCGCTTGACCTCTTTTAACCTAGCTTGTCCTCGTGTATTCAGCGGAAGACATGGCCGGTCATGTTGAAGATCATGAATCCAAACACCACCCATTGTGTATTACTGTTTTAAACTTATTCCCAACAAAAGCATATTAGGAGGTGAAAACTGGAATTGAAATTTTTGTAAAATTAAAAAATCATCATTAGGAAAAACAAGTGAATGTGATTGGCACCAATACGGTAATTTCAATAATACCAGTTCATAAATGATTTAGCCGGACTACAAGTGCATTAATAGACACCCAATACCAGTATTGAGCTGTTGTCATTCTTACTCGAACTACAAAATTATTATCAAAACATTAATGACACCAATTTTTCAGGCGTGCTGGGCAATCAAACTGTCATCCATGGAAGTATGGGCTTTCATCCTGGCCAGAGCATTGTTTGGTCTCACAATGGCGGGCGCTTACGTCACATGTCCACTGTATACTAAGGAGATTAGTTCAGCCAACGTTAGAGGGATGCTTGGCACATTGGTAAGTTGATCTTTTATACCGCGCTGTGAAGCGAGCTTTGCTTGGAGTTTTTTTGAAGGATAAGATCAGGAATTGCTCTGTTCTTTTCCAAATTTTTTATTTGGAAAAGAACAGAGCAATGTTGGCCATAGCTTGCAGAGGTACAAAGCTAAGTGGCCCTATCTGTCGAAGAACTTTTGGGTTGGAGCAGACAAATTAAAAAAGAACAACAGAAAGCTAACGTAGCGTGAAAGCCTCCTAGATAGATAGATAATTATAGCATAATGAGCCTATAATGTTCCCACTGCTGGGACTCAGGCCTCCTCTCTTCGAGAGGGAGTGGGCTGTAATCTACTAGCGGGCCCAGTGCAGTTTGATAGACGTCGCATGTCTTCGAATTTTTGGGTTCCTCACGATGTTTTCCTTCACCGTTTCGAGAGTAGTGGTGATGAAATTATTTACACAAAGTGTCTGTCAGGGCTCGAACCAACGACCTACAACTCGTAAGTCGGAGCCATTACCACTGGGCCGCCACTGCTCTCTAGATAGATCGATGACTGTGAATGTAAAGTGCCGTGCAGTGGATGTGGGAGGCTAAGAAACAGATGTACTGGCGGAATCTGGGACAGGCTTATGTCCAGTAGTGGATTGTTGATGGTATGAAATAATTAAGCATGTAAGTTGCTATTGGTCTATATTTAAATAAACTAAATGTAAATGATTGTTTCTAATATTTCTTTATTTATGTCATCCGTAACTACTTTTCAAGGTGATCCTATTCCATACAACGGGTAACTTATTCGTCTACGTCATTGGTGACATTCTAAGCTACCGCACTATCCTGTGGATTTGTCTGACATTGCCGACAGTCCACCTGGTGCTCTTCATTATGATGCCTGAGTCACCATCGTACCTGATTAAAAAAGGAGATACCGAGGTAAGAAATCAATAATTTTATTATCATCTATAAGTATGTTTTTGTATTCTATTTCGTTTGGCATTTCATTGTGTTTACTATAGGCTTTTACTTTGTGGAACACGTAAATAATGTATATTTATCAAGGTAACGTAGATAAAAATATTGACATAACGTCATATATTATTTAAAGACATGTGAGATACATTACCATCATAACATTCTTGCTTATCAATATATAATTTATGTATTTTAACTTCTTGCACACAAATTCGCTCTTCTCGTACATAATTATAATGTATAAGACCATAATTATTATCCCTTTTATGAAGATAGAGCATAAGTGTAGTTACATAAATTACGTCAGTATTCCCCGAACGGATAGAAAGAAAGAAAATCATTTTATTTAGCACTGACTAAAAGGCATACAATACAACATGATTAAACTACAAGTAAAGAAGTGGTGGCACTCCGGGAGTGCCGAGAAGTGAAAACTTGAACAAGATCGCCTTGGTGGAAGAAAAAATACTTGTACAGAACATCGGTCCGTAATATTATCTAAATAAAGAGCACAATCGCGTTTACAAAAAAAATAAAACTTCCGAAACCTTTAAAGTAAAGATACTTGCATAGAACATTGATCCGTAACGTGATATAAATAAAGTGAGGTATCGTCATAGTGTCGCGAAATCAATGGTTTAGTCCCATCTCAAAAATGCGTAACGCGCCTAAAGAAGTTTTCGCTTCAAAAAACAAAAAAAATAAAAAAGGAAACAAATAAAAAGTGTAAAGTATTATTAACAGGAACGTGTGGTTCGCGGCTGTACCAAATAGGCCCAGTTCAGCAAAAATGCTAGACAGAGGTGTAATTAATCCATACTTGCCATGTAAGAGCCTAATGCCGTTACATCCATCCATGCTCCTGGCTCTTACTTGGAATTTCCAAATGACACTATCCTGCGGGATAATTGCGTAGCAACAATGGAAATACCTTTCATATCAACAATTTTACAATACTCATTGCGTCATTTGCGTTGTCGATTAGACGAATTTTTTCAACATTTGAAGCAGTTCACTAGCAATTTGCTTCAAAATTGTGGAGCAGGACCAACTAAGCTCATCTCCATCTCAGCAGTCGCAATTGTTACAATCAAGGCAGTAAAAAAATTAAAAACTTGCTACAAGGCATTCCAAATATAGATAACTATTGCAATTTTCCTTTCCTTTAACAACATTAGGAGCAATCACAATATTTGAGTAGTTAGATAAAGCTTCACAAGGTCCTTAAACGTGCTGTTTTATTTGAATAAATGATCTGCTGATTAAAATACCCTTTGTCGAATAGATAACATGCTTTGAGTTGACTGATAGCAACAGTGGTATAATTCTAAAACAAATTATGCGTTACATCATCTTTACGCTGGCAATTTTCGAAGGGGATATTTCTTCAATTACTTTATGTCTCCAGTCTCAAATCCATACTTCGGACTGTGACTGACCCTAAAGGAAAAATTCAATTGCATTTTTCAACCCGGAGAAACCCTACTCTACTTTAAGCAATCTTGTGACTGGAAAGAATTTTCTTTGATAACAATTTTTGATGAAATGCTTTTGAATAATGTGTCAATCAAATTAATCAACTCAGCCTAATGCAGTCTAATCTGTGTATTTATATTTTAATTAAATGTATTGCAGGAAGCAATCAGGTCAATGGCATGGCTAAGATGTAGAAAAGAAGATGACCCTAATGTGATAACCGAAGTAAACCAGATCAAGAAAGAACAAATGAAAGATGAAGACAGCAGCCGTTTCGTTATCAAAGCTATTCGTAAGTTTATTCCTGATAATGTTAAAAATCTGGCAATGTTTATGAATGTTATCGGAAACAATAATATAAGGAACGGTGAAGGTAAAATCTAGATTAATAAAATATATTACTATGATAATTACAGATATAAAAGTAATTTTACAAATTGTGGTACAGTGGCTACTCTTATAGGTAAAAGCGATCTTAAGACAATTTTCGGATGGATTTAAAGGGAGAAGGGCAGACAATACTGCAGGTAGTCTGTGGTATACCAGTTACATATACAATAAATACATATACTTATCCATATAAAGCATATACTTATCCATATAATAATAATAATAATAAGAGCACTGACGAGGAACAGAGCTCCCACCTCATTCTCGCCTTTATTGGCCGGCTTGAGTGGAGATTCGCAAGAGCAAACGTGCTCGGAGGAAGGAAGTATTCCAGTAAGATGCTGGTAGGGATCTTGACCGTACTTCCGGGATTGTCCTGATAGCCGTGGAAGGAGCTTATGAGGAGTGGAGAGGTATCTCCACTCCTCATAAGCACTTCAGGACATGTTGCCCCCTTGTCGCTACGACACTTTGTGCTAGCGACCGTTTTCGGGGGCCCATTATTGAGTGTGCAAGTCACCCCCTGCCATTTTATCCGTGTACATATAAAACATTGATTAGGCAGGGGCCATAGTCCTTCCATAGTCCTAGGTCACCAGACAACTTAAGCCACCCAAACCCATAGTCCAATAGATTTTTTTCCAGATTCTGCAATAGTCCTACACCAACCGGGGGTTGTCCTTGGGTGCACTTGCATAGTGCATACTGGGATAATCGTCGGTTGGTGCCTCATTCCACATAAAATTATCTAAGGGGCCTCTGCGAGTTGGCTTCGGCCCCTCGTACGCCTTCCAAAAGACCGGGACCCTAAGGTCCCGAGATATTTAAATATATATAAAAATAATAATAATACCCCACCGCCATATCTCTACGTTGACGTCGTGGTGGGGCTTGCGCGTTTCGAAGTCTAGGTCTGTGCCGATACAGTTTACTTTGCCGGAACAGGTCTGGGATGAGGAGCCAGACTAAGAGAGATATAATAACCCGCAGGGCAGCATGTGGCGAGCTGTTGGGCAGTAGCGACCCCACGGACCCTATCTCCCGGGAGAAGTCTTGTTCCTCACCTCTGGCTTGCCTTTATTGGCCGGCTGGAGTGAACACTGACGAGGAACGGCGCTCCCGCCTCATTCTTGCCTTAATGGGCCGGCTTGAGTGGAGATTCGCAAGAGAAAACGTGCTCGGATGAAGGAAGTATTCCAGTAAGTGCTCGTAGGGATCTTGACCATCTTCCGGGCTCTGAGATTGTTCTGAAAGCCGTGGAATACCTTTCCACTCCTCAAACACCTCAGGACATGTTGCCCCCTTGTTGCTACGTCACTACGTGCTAGCAACCGTTTCTGGGGGCCTATTATTGAGCGTGCAAGTCACCCCCTGCCATTTTATCCGTGTAAATATAAAACATTGATCAGGCAGGGGCTATAGTCCTACCATAGTTCCAGGTAACCAGTCCACTTTAGCTACCCAAACCCATAGTCCAATGTTTTGTTTCCATGTACTGCAATAGTCCTACACCAACCGGGGGTTGTCCTTTGGTGCACTTGCATAGTGCATACATGGATAATCGTCGGTTGGTACCTCATTTCATCAAAAACGTCTAAGGGGCCTCTGCGAGTTGGCTTCGGCCCCTCGTACGCCTTCCAAAGGTCCGGGACCCCTGGGTCCCGAGAAATGTCAAATAATCATGATACAAAAGGTAATAATGATGAAGGTTAAGGAGAGATTAAGTGATTTTTACAATAATTTTAAAGTTGACAAAGATATAAATCTTGGTGATGTCCTCAACATTACTAAGATTTATTTTTAGCGCTTTATTAATAGAAATGAAAATATTAATTTTGCTAAGTTTTGCGACTTATACCAAAATATAATGTTGGAAATAGCCACAAAAATAACACGCCGTCAGTTATCAGACTGTTTTGATTCGCCCAATGATATTATTTTGGTTGCTAACGACTCTAATCATTTTAATCAAGCTCATTGAACGTTGAGAGATGTCGAAGCATGCTATTCAATTGTTTCTAATTGCTTCAATACAGCTGTTTGATAGCGCGTATATTCAACGTTGTTACAAGGATATTTTGGCGCATGGTCACCCACTTTCAGAACTAAAACCGCCATCTTGTTTTTTCAATATTACATACAACCTTGTAAATATGATTCAGGTCAAAAAATATTCTTGTAGCAGTGTACTAATAATATCCTATTGAATTTTAATTCATAACATTACATAACATCACGCATGTAGACCGTAGAGGTGTATTGCATTTTTCTTAATGCTACATTGTCGCGATAAAGCGAACTCCACTTTGCATGCTCTCTGTTGACAGCGAAGAGTTGAGTGGTGTGCGAGAGAGAGCACGCGAAGTGTAGTTCACCATATCGCGATAATGTGGCTGTAGCATAATACCTATCACCAAACCTCTTAATAAATTCTGTATTTTCAAGAATTAGTAAATCAACACTGACTACATTTTTGTCACTGAACCATCTTATTTTACAGTACAAGACAAAATCCTGGTCAGAGCCTTCATAATAGCTATGGTAATATCTTTAGCGAGAGAAACGTGTGGCTCAAGCCCAGTACTAAACTTTGCTGGGGAAATATTCTTAAAGTCTTCTGAAGGATCAAGCATGGTCCTGACTCCCAATCAACAGGCAATGGCTTTGGGAGCTGTGCAAGTACTCGGAGCAGCCTTGGCGTCTTTCCCAGTAGAGAAAGCTGGAAGGAAGGTGAGATTGACCCATTTTTTTAACAGTAGCTATTAAAAAAAATGGGATGGTTAAAATTGGTCAATTAATGCATGCATGCACATCGTAAGGAAACCGGCATGTCCTAGAACCGAAAATTCGAAGACATGTGACATCTACCAACCCGCACTGGGCCCGCGTGGTGGATTACGGCCCACTCCCTCTCACAGATAGGAGACCTGTGTCCCAGCAGTGGGAACATTTATAGGCCGATCATGATGATGATGAATGCATAGAGCCACTGTCTTATGCCATTCTAGTTTTCAAATGATGTGCTATTTAATTGGTCACTTGCAAAATATTTGCCTCCTCGTGATATAGGGCTCGATTTCATTTCTCTCTTTTAAATCAACTTAGAGTTAACAGAAAAACTGTGTGTGTTTTCTTTAATAATTGATTTGAAAAAAAATATAATGCAACTAACCGTTAACTAGACCGATTTAGAAAATAATTTTCGAAACATAACTGATCACACTTTCTGAAAATGAAAAACATTCTCGAATTTGAAACTCTCTCTTGCTTGGGATCTGTAAGTAACACTTTGAGATCAAACACATGCATTTGATCTTCATTATTTCTCTTACTATCCACAGCCCCTCTTCATAGCTACAGCCTTCGTGTCAGGGTTAAGCATGTGTGCTCTGGCCTCCTGGTACGTGGCTCGAGACTATAACGTCTTCACCCCCGCCTGGTTGCCGGTCGTTGCTCTCTGCTTGTGCATTTTCTGTGATGCTCTTGGGTTGCAGCCTGTCTCCGTCATTGTTACTGGAGAGATCTTTTCTTTTAAGGTAGGTGTCATTGATAACTCTGCACGTAAGAAGTTTTTATATTTTGTAATCATTTCATCTTAAAGTTAAAAGATAGACAGCAACGTCTTCTAATGCGCTGCCTAATTACTGAAAACTGTGGTTTTCAATCGTCTTTTTAACGTTTTTTTTACGGCCATTTCAATTTTCATAATCATTTCAATAGAATAGAATAGTTCTTTATTTGCACAGAAAGTAGGTATAAGTTACAGATGTTAATTTTAAAAATGATACTTATACTAACTACCTTAACTAAGGCATGCAAACAGTTTAAGTTATAATGATAAAGACTCCCTCAATATAATATTATTAACACAATTAAATATAATATCAAATCAATACAAGTTTAATCAACCGCCGCGCCGCCGCCGTCGTTTAGTTCAATCGCTTTTGGTCATTGAAAAACTCTTGTGTCGCCAATAAATTGTTTGGAGAAAACTAAATAATCTTATTCGTAAAAGGCAATTTATTTTAAGAATCTTCATCTGCTGTCTAGTGTCTGATCCTTATGCACTAAGCTGAAAATCAATAGTCTATGTAAATCCATCTCTTCTCCTTTATACTTAACTTATGACTGAGTGATTTGGTTACTTTGACCTGAGCAAACATGTACATTTCAAAATTTTAATACTGGGCAAGAACTCATCAACTCTATCTTGTTTTCAGTATCGAGGATCAGTAATGGCGACGACAATGTCAGCAGCGTCAACTGCTGCTTTCCTGCAAACGTTGTTCTTTAGGCCTTTAGTAAATGCAGTAGGAGCTCACGTGGCATTTTACTTCTACGGAGCTGTTTGTCTATGCACAACCGTCTATGTGTTTATTTATGTGCCAGAGACAAAACAAAGAATCTTGGAAGAAATTTATGAAGACTTGAAGACTAAGAAAGAGAAGAGGATAGAGAGAGAAAAGGCAGTAGCTATAGAGGCAGAGAAGATGGAAGCTTAAAGAGTTGTGATGATTTTTGTAACATTGATTATTTAATAAAATTTTAGTAAACCTAATGATTTGTATTTTGGTTTGAATAAACCTTCTTATACTGGGTTTACTTTTTAACTACGATAAAATGGCATTATTATACTAGTTCCAACAATAACAAGTGACATATTATTATGTAGGTGTATTATTATTTCTATTAGTAATTTATTGCACTTAATTATCATTGTTGCTCTTTTGGATTAGTACAGAATGTAACAAAAGACTTAAGTTTCGGTTTAGAAAGATATTGATATTGTGTGCTACTTCGTATAATAAAGTATTTATACAGCCCTGCTCATTAAAGCATTAATATATTTGTCTACAACGATACTATCTACATTATTTTTTATCGATTCTAGTTTAGGATATGTTTAACCATCGTCATTTCTTATGTCCGAGCATCCATTAACAAATTAATGAAAAAAAGTTGAAATATACTTTATTGTTTGCAGACTTTGTGTAAATTGAGCTAGCTTTCAAGATAATTGCTTGTTAATATTATAGGGAAAAATACCAGCACATCGTTAGCGATGATTAAATGACAACGATAGCTCACTTACTCTAACAGAATTGCTTTTTCGTATTACTTGTTCACGTTACTAGTTTACCCAAAGGATCTGATGTGATCAGATGAACCTGACCCAGGTACATCTGAATGATCTCCAATTAAGATTATTATTTTGTACGGATACTTTTTACTACGGATCGCTACAATAACAGAAAAATGTTTTTCAAAAATATTCATCAGAGAAAAATTTATATAAACAAAGAGTTTTTGAGCATTTTCTATCCATTCTACTACATCAGTACTATTTCGTGTATGCGGAAATATAATATCAATAATAATTATGTGGGAAATGTTACGAGAAAAAATATAGTGTACGCTGTAATCATGATTTCTGCCATGATTGGTTATTATCACGGAATCATGGAGTACACCAAGTTTAGTGTAAAAACATACGAGAGTATTTACAACATTATATATTTGGAGTATTTGTTCAACTTTGCAGGAATATGTGCAATCAATTTGTACTACAGCACAACAACCGTGCGTTTACTTGCACTTCTTTACGAGATTAACAACTGTCTTTACAGCAGCAGTGATACAAAAAACTTCAAGACCATGTCGTTTTCCTTAACAGTTACACTCCTGCTATTTTGTTTTTTCTTGGTAGTTTTTAAAATAACTTACGACCCTTCTTGGACATTATTCAGAGGAATTTATGTATGTACAACGATACTCCTGGATTTAGAGATAATTCAAATCATGCTATACACTCATATGCTGACTTGTAAAACTATTCGATGGAATTATAATATAAAGAATATTAATTTTGGAAACGGCAATGATGAAATAGCTGTAGATAGAGAAATTATATTGGAAGAAATGCAAAATACAATGATATCAATTTCTGATGCTTGGGATCTTACGTTGAAAACTTCTGGATTTAGTGTAATTTTCTTTACTATTATTTAATTTTAAGAGTAGAGGAAAAGATAAAGAATTTCACTAAAGAATGTCAAATGTGGTGATAATATTGAAATTATCAGCATAGCCATTTGGGATAGAAGTTTCTTCATTAGAAAAAAATTAAATAAAAGTACAGATGCTTTTTTTGATCATACTTTCTGTTTTATTTCTTTTCGTGTGGTTAGTGACTAACCTGGTGTCAGAGTTTTAAAGCCGCACATTGGCTTTTGACTTGGCTTCATATGCCGTCGAGAAATATACTATAATACACTTATACTTACTTACTTACTTATATACTTTCTGTAAAAATATAATTATTCGTTAAACTCTTTTTCAGGTTTTGTTCCACTTCATAACCACATTTGTGCAGACACTGGTTTATGTAGGAGTTCTGATAATATGGTCTAAATCGCATTTCGTGAGTATATACAGCATTTTTGTTAAAATACAATAGACAATAGATATATTTAGTAACCTATTCCGCTTAACTATCCCTAAAGTAGCATAGCAATATTGTTAATAGGAAGGGTAGCGATAACATAGCAAGGATAGCTGTTGTATCTTCAATGAGTATGAGTAGTTTTGTGTAGTCTTTAAAGAATGTACATAGCTTAAACTAACAACGCGCCTATAATCCCGAAAGGTTAAGCAGAAGTGTAACTTACACTCACATTTCGCCAGTTATGAAAGAATGTACATCCAGTGTCAAAAGTCGATTAACACTTCAGTTATTTAAATATTAATTATTGAGCTTAATATTGAATTAAAACGGAACAGAGGAAAAAAGTGTGTGTGTGTCAGCGACGACGATAACAGACTTTTAATGATTTTATACTGAAGATAACGTCTAAACGAGACCACTCGTAGTGTTAATGATTTGGAAAAAATGTAAATTAGAGCATTTTCTTAATAACTTACTATTTGAATATTTTAGATTATGTTTATATTACATAGTGAAATTAATTTGTAAAGTTATGAAAATTATTATTAATATTATAAAAAACTAACTAACTATTTATTATTATTTAAAAAAACTGAGAATCATGCAATATCTACCAAGCGTATTTTGCTGAAACCTTCATTCACTATTTTAAAGACAATTTAACTATTGATCTTTTAGTATACATGTTTTATTAAAATACCTTTTGCTATATGTATAATAAATTCATAATGTGTCAAATTTGGGACAGCGCTCCATGATGGGCGAGTCCTATTACTGGTTGGATGTACGATACGTTGCGTGAGCTCAGTACAGAACACGTAAGCTAACCACTCAAGGTCACTGGCATATATCTGCGTCTTAATACGATTGTCTTTGAATATGCAATAGACAAAGAGGGAAAATAAACGCATCTCTTTAAAAAAAAACCTACCCTCACCCCCCTTTGTTTAGACCCTCAGGTCGTCAATCCACCTAATTGGCCACATGCGTTGAACCATCATTAGTAGTTATAAGGGCAAATTTCTTGATGATTATTCTAAAATTATTTAGTTACAATTTTAGGAGAATTATGAAGTTATCATTAGTCATACATTTGGAGTAATTCTGTGGTTAACCAAAGTGTTCCTTGTGGAATTGGGGCTTTGTCTCGCTAATGAAGCATTTTATAAAGAACTTGGAAAAGCACGGAGTAATGTTGTGAGAAAAGTATCGCAGGACTGTGAGTATAAAACAAAACGCACATCTTTTAACTTTCAATTTCTCACTGGTCCAGATGACCCCATAACCCTCCTCTAGGAGAGCAGTAGGGCCACCAGTACAGTACACAAATACAGACAACCGTCATTCCGACCTCGCTGCCGAGGTCCCTTGCGATCGTGACCCCGATGTAATAACCCTCACTCAATGAAGTGCCAGCCCGCACCGAAGCTGAGCCTGTAGCTTTAAATTCCTCTGTTTATAATAATTATCCAGATATGATCCAGCTTGTCCCATCTTGCTGTCCTCCCTTCAGCTACGCCTTAAGCCAAGATTCGTACCCCACAGCGGGTGCCCTTAGCGAGCAGTCGCTTAGTTCGTAAGTTTTTATGCCATGGCTTTAAGTTAGCTTAAAGCAGCCACAGGATAGTTCGGCTAAGTAGTCACGAACTCACAGGGTCAACTACGAATTGCCATAAAAAAAATGTAACTTTGAAAATAGAAATGATTATATTGATTTAAAAATATCAACTTAGTGGGTAATTAGAAACGCTTCACCAATAAAAGGCGTAAACTACTACTTAGCATGAAAGGCATCGGTCTCGAAGTCAGCGGGCAGCGGGGCGGCGGCGGCGGTGGCGTGGCAACGCATAGTTTTATATGGAATCGCTCGCTCCCCGCGCCGCTGCCTTCGAGGCCAGTTACATATAAATCTATGCATTTGAACGTGTTGCTCTCACGCCGCTGCCACCGCCGCCCCGCTGCCCGCTGACTTCGAGTCCGCGGTCTTAGGGTGCGTGGTGGATTAAACTGTTTTGAGCATAGTTTTTCGCCACTTGTCCTTTCAGTATTTATAGTCATATTTTATCTATCTACCTATCCTTTTTGCATGCAGCTGAATATTAGTATTTTACATGGAGCGACTGCATTTCTGACTTTCACAACCCAGTTACTGGGTAGCATGATAGCCCTTCTAGCTAAGTCTGATTTCATATAATAGCTGTAGGATTAATTTGTCTTTTTCATTTCAGTACCATCAAAAAAACTTTGGAAGAATATCTTCCGGGTGATACACAAAGATTTCGAGAAGATGAGCGCCTGCGGACTTTTCGCCGTTGACGCGGCGACCCTACTAAACTTCTGCAATGTTGTAGCTACTTACACAGTTGTTTTACTACAATTTGCTTTTCTGTAATATTTTGGTCCTTGATGTTTCGTTTTGCATATAGCACGTTTCTTCAGAATAAATTTTGTTCACTACGGGTTGATACAAAATGTTTTCCTTTTCCAGAATCCCCGACCCTTGTCAGTGCTGTCACGTTATCAATTATTGTTCCCTTTTCGTTCATACTATCTCTCATCCCACGCATCCATTTCTACCCGACTACGGCGAAGCCTATCTTGGTCCTATAATTTTTTTTTTTAATTATTATTTTTTTTCCTATTTTTTATTGTTTTATTTGTCCTATTCTAGTCCTATTACATGGGACTTAAACATAACTGGCGAAATGTGGGTGTACTATAGGTACACCTCTGCCTAACCCTTCGGCGATTACAGTCGTGACGTTATGTTATGTTTTTACGGCGAAGCAAAAAGGAGGGAGAGATAACATATATCTTCAAAATAAATATAATGTTTTATTAATTTAAGTTTTTATACGTTTAGGGGAGTGAGGAACAGTGTGTAAAGTTCACTCATCCACCATAGAAAAGGGAGGATCCTCCGACCAGACGGGTGTTGTGTCTGGAGGGCAACTGCCCATCGATTTGAAGTTGAAATCTTGTATGTATGTCGATCGCTCGGTAAACTCTAACTGCGCGATGCAGGATTTCTGTGACGTCATGTCTATGATGCGTAGTTTATATGTGGCGGTGTAACCGTTACATCACTCCCCTCCGGAGACTGGAGGTCGATAGTGGGCTGAATCTTGCGATGCTTCACACAGTGCCAGCTGTGGTTCCAGTGAGTCTGAACCGGGTGCCGCATAGTTCACGGTGGGTCGGAACTTCCTGTGGTGATTGCGGCGATTGTGGTGATTGTGGTGATTCCCCAGTGAGTCGGGGTGATGAGGCTGAGGGTGATGACCAGGAATGCGCGTTCGCTGCATGCTGGTGATCAGGATACCCGTTGAAGCCGTGGGTGCTGGCTGGCTGTGTGACTCGCCTCACGAAAGCTTGCGGGAGTGATGATGATGATGATGACGTCACGCCGAAGTAATTGCACGAAGGCTGCGTTGACGTGCATCACGTCGGGATCACCAATTTAGGGGTATGAGGAACAGTGTGTAAAGTTCACTCATCCACCATAGAAAAGGGAGGATCCTCCGACCAGACGGTTGTTGTGTCTGGCGGGCAACTGCCCATCGGTTTGAAGTTGAAATCTTGTATGTATGTCGATCGCTCGGTAAAATCTAACTGCGCGATGCAGGATTTCTGTGACGTCATGTCTATGATGCGTAGTTCGTATGTGGCGGTGTAACCGCTACATACTAATAAGAAAGAAATGCAGGTGTACTATTTACACCTCTGCCCAATTACTCTTTCGGGACTATGGGGAAGGTGTTATATATAGTCTTTCTTATCGATTTCGAAAACCATTTGAAATAATTATTTCCTAGCGTGTGAGCATGCGTCGAGACGTGGTGTGGTGAAGATAACCTCTGGTACTAAGTATTTTAGAGTGAAGTGACGTGTAAAGGATTAAGTCTCGGCATGCCTGGTGGCAAAAAGTTACACGATATGCCTGGTGGGTCTGTCAGACCCAGATTTTTAACTTGTTACTTCTCAAATAATTCTCGATAAATAAGTTATTTTTCAACACACTTGTTCGTAAAGTGGCGCTTATTGAACTGCTTTTACTTTTCACTTTATATTATCACACTAGTGCGGTAATGTGCGCCACAGATAACTAATCTGGATTTGGTCACGACTCGCCAAAAGCATTAACATTGATTTTGCTTGGGAATTGAACGCGTTAACTACGTGTCACTGATTAAATACGTGCTAAATATGATACAAGTATTATCACATCCACTTTTAAGTACTATGCGTGTTTCTTAACTTTGATTTAAACTATTATTATTATTAAATTTAACAATAAAAGCGAAAACTGGGATGGATTTTTAATTTTTAAAAACGTCGAACGACCGACCATAGGCGACCGACATTCTTTTTATCTTTTTTATCTCGTCTTAATTTATCTTGTCATTGAAATGCCTGACTCACTCCTGAGCTACCTACACCATCTGTAAACTCGTCTCGTATTATTTGTCAGGTAGGTATTTGGTTAGCATAAGCAATTTTTTTATAATCTTTGACATACCAAACGTACGTACCTACGTACGTTTGGTATGTCAAAGTACCCGTACCCGTGCGTGATAATGTTTTTCAAGTCTTCAATATTTTTACCAAATTTATTTCGATTATGGTTTGTAACTACACATTTTGCAACTAGTGAAAAATTTGATTGTATTCATATCTTGTTCGTTTTCACGGTTTAATATAGGAACATATTTCAATGGATTTGTTTTTTATTTGAAAGTTACCCAATATAAAAAAAACCGGCCAAGTGCGTGTCGGACTACGCACAATGAAGGGTTCCGTAGATGAGATGAATTTATTTATCCCAAGAACAAACTTAACATTGTAGTTGAAAAACATGTTCTCCCATACATTCCAACTGCAAATCGTCGCTCGGCATCCAATACCGCCATGTGACATTTAAAAAAAAAAATAATTGCAGTGTCACTTATTTGAACGTGTAGAATGACATAAAACAAAAATCAGATTTTCGTAAAAAAAATCACATTCGCGGTATTAATATAATAATAATACCTTTAAACCAGCAATTCTTGTATACCTATGTATATATAATCTGAATCTCGGAAACGGCTCCAAGAATTCTTATTAAATTTAGTATGCAGGGGGCTTTCAGGAGCGATAAATCGATCTAGCTAGGTGAGATCACGCTAAAATGTATATTTTTAAGACCTTTCTGTACCCCTATGTTCACAAATAAAGTTTGATTTGATTTGGTTTTTCATTTTTTTTTTCATCTTTAGAAAACGTCGTTCAAAAAAAAAATATCATCCAGATATTTTTCTTTATTCAAGTAACAAGGACTCATTGTGTTAGTAAACTTATGAACTATGTTAACTTATTTTACGAGGTCACTTAGAAAGTATTGCGACTAACAGTTTTTGTCTACTTATAGAATATTGGCTGGTTTTGATGTCAATTAAAACGATGACTACTTATTACAAAAAAAACATAACATTCCAAATTCGAAATTCCCTCCACATTTTTTTACGAGCAAAATCAAAATACTCTGTCTTACTGAAAACTGGATTTATAACGAGAACATTTTCGCGCGTTGATTTTGTACGATTTCAAATGTCGACTAAAACCAGAAGAATCGTTTGAAAGACTTCGAACGGTGTTCATAGAAAAAAGCCCTTCTAAAGAAACTGTTTTTCGCTGGTTCAACGAATCATAAATTCGTTGAACCAGCGAAAAACAGTTTCTTTAGAAGGGCTTTTTTCTGGTGGTCTAGTAATTTTGGCAGACAAAGAAAGAAGTGGCCGCCCTATGACGGTTGTTGAAAAAGTTTTTCAAAAACCAATTTATGTTTTTTTTTTATTGGATTCTGTAGAATGGTAGTAGACCATGGTCTGAATAAAGTTTGTTCTAGCAAAACTGTGATTCAAATTTCACGGTGTATACTGCCGATTGGATCGGGAAGTGTGCATGAAATTCTACACAGGCATCTTCGGTTATGTAAGATAGTTTCACGCTGGTACCGTAAAATCTAACGCAGGGTCAGAAGGAGGTTCGGGTAGAATGGTGCCGAGACATGATAGCAAAATTGGTAGCAGGCTCGTCTCGGCGCGTTTAAGATATCATTACGGGTGATGAATCTTGGATTTATCAATATGATCCAGAAATGAAGCATCAGTTGACCGTGTGGCTGTTTCAAAATTAACCAACGCCTACCAAAGTGAAACGAGCCAGAAGTGCAGGCAAAATGTTGATCGCAAGTTTTTTTTTTTTCTACCAGGTTATCTGGTGTCAATACCCTGACGAGATCAAAGAAGCATCAATGCTGAATGGTATGTTACCAAATGTTTGCCAGAAGTTTTTACTACTGCAAGCAGCAAGCGACCGAACACTGGCCTCCGTGGGCTACTGCTTCACCACGACAACGCGCTGGTTCACTCGGCGCTCAAAACAAGGGACTTTCTGGACAGCACACCGGTCAAATTTATAGGTCATCCTCCTTACAGTCCCGATTTGGCTCCGTGCGACTTTTTCTTGTTCCCCAAAATAAAAAATCAACTCAAAGGAAAACAGTTTTCATCACCTGAAGATGCACTGGGTGCATTTGAGAAGGAGATTGGGGAGGTGTCTGATGCGGACTGGAAAATGTGTGATGAAAATTTGTTTAGACGTATAAAACTGTGTATGCCAATGGAGAGTTCTTTCAAAAGATATAATAAAAAAAAATTATAACCTGTAGTATATTTTTTTCTAGTATCACAAACCTTTCTGAGTGCCCCACGTAATCTAGTTTAAATTTATTTCACCCCATGGGAGACGGCACTGCAGTGATTGATGTACAGTACCGACCAAAAGTCCATAAGCAATCTCACAAAGCAATAGACTGACGCTTCGGTTTGACTTACGACCTTCTTCTATAAGTTGTTACAATACTGTAGACACGCACATTACACACACACACTCACTTTGTCTGCAACCAATGACTAGTTCGATAATCATCATTCGTTTTTACTTTTAGTTTCATTCGTCTTGTTCACATAAATATTAAAGTTTAGCAGGTAGACCACAAAAAACTAAGTAAATTATTTCGATTTCTGTGGGGTAGATGCAGTTTGTTACAAGTATTCAATTAATAGAACTTTGTTGGTTCGTGCCGTGATAATATTGGTGACGAGCATTTAGCGCAGTGTTGTGGTTATTATTATCAAAAAGCAGGCATAAAATATATTGAAGAGATCAGATCAGATCAGAGAATATTATTGCGCTGCGTAAAAGTGAAGTGAATATCTAATAAAACCGGACTAAGTGTGAGTGTTATCATTTATATATTTAATATTTTACTAAACATAAATCCTAATCAAGGGTATTGTTGATAGAACAGAGGTATTGTTGAGACAGAAGATGCCTTTAAAGTTTAAAATTCATTGTGAGGTTTAATTCGATTAGTGAATAATAAATGATTAGGTATTATGTGTAATAAAAACAATGTTTTTCTTTGTTCTAGAGAAATACTGTGACGGTTAAGAGATATGAGGAAGGGGCTTATTATCGAGTAGCAGCGACGTCAAATGGTGAATGAAACAAATGGTTTCATACCAACGATATATTTTGCTGAATTATTAAAAACACGTCATTATGAACCGTTCGCCGTGCACTCTGAAGGCTTGCATCACTGAAGACCAGCTAGAAAACCGTTTTTGACCTTAAAATATTGACCGTACCAACTTAATAAACAACAGATTCGTTATTGCATGAATTTATGGTAACGAATTTTTTAAGCACGTTTCAATAGGGTGTTTGTCGTATTTCTTGCAGATATACCGAAATTGTTTAATATTATTTTAGTAATAGTATTATTTTAGGATTAAAATTTGAGGTTTAGTTT
Organism: Agrochola litura; assembly: GCA_949152395.1. Taxonomy (NCBI): domain Eukaryota; kingdom Metazoa; phylum Arthropoda; class Insecta; order Lepidoptera; family Noctuidae; genus Agrochola; species Agrochola litura. The sequence goes on from OX424501.1 coordinate 21,452,507, forward strand.
CAATCTTCTTTTCGTAAAGAAAATGAATACTTAAGCTATAACCTCAATACCAACCAATATTTACTAAAGCCAAATAAAGTTTAAAATAATTAATATGAACAACTGCCTTTAACCTTAAAATCAACAATTTTGTCAGTAGATTTTTTACATTTTAAGTAGTCTAATATTCTTATTTATTGCTTAATTACTTAGACCATGATCAAAGCTTTATATTTATGGTGCAAAAAAATCCATTTAAAATTTAAAACATTTCAAAATTTAAATATATCAAAATATTACAAATTGCTTCTAAGTTTCTAGACATCTATTTCACATATTATTCAGGTGAAGTAATGATAAATAATTGTAGCAGTTTGATAACTATACTTAAGTAAAATAAACATAACGAATAAATATTATTTATTTTTTATTATAACATATCACGCATTTTTTATTCTAAACCCTTTATTGCAATAACAACATTAATAAATAGGCAGGATATTTAAAAATATTATTATTGCAAACAAAAATAATAATATTTGCAAAAACAGCGCTGTGATTTACGAGATTAGAACCTTAGCCATCTTGAATCTAAGACCAACGCTTAACGCCTTCTGCTATCTGCACATGTAATTTACTTTCGAATTTTAGCAATGCGATACACTGGCCAAGGTCACGCGTACGAGTATGATGCGTGCTAATAAAAGTTATGGAAATATAAGTGCGGGCGAACCGTGACGATACGATAGTGTGTAGTTCAAAACTGCGTTCACTGTGGTGTGTGTACGGCACTCACACCACAGACGTCTGACTGTTTACACATACAAATGTACGGACTATACCGCGTGTTCACAGCAATACGACTCTTAGCGTGCTCATGCACTTTTGAGCGCTTACTGTACATGCAATCCAGACTGCTAACGATATTGTTGGAGCTGGCCCGTACTCTGCGTACCAGGGATGCACACCTCATTCGCATCGTTGCGTAAAAGCAATTAATTTGTGCGTCCGCGAATATTCCCGATGCGCTATAAAAACGGGGCAGCGCCGACCTATTGGAGTTATACATCAAACCATGTGTTTTGGCATACTGCTCACATTTGGCGACCAATTACTTTCTGAGACCACAGATTGACGCGCTCAGAAGCACCATATCATCTGCATAGATAATATTATTTACACAAATACCATCTATATAGCAACCCACTCTGGTGCTGCTGAGCTCGCCAATCCTGCCTCACCCCGCATTCCAACCTATTGATCTGGTTACCATACCACTATTTAAAGATGTTTGCTCCGTTGGCAACCTATCCTTCTCCATCTTTCTCCACAATACGTCATAAGCAACCAGATCAGAAACCTTGAATAAATCGATGAACCTAGCATAAATCGGCATCCCACGCTGTGTAAGTATAGTAAGTATGTGATAGTATGCTTAAGGCACAACACTGCACTTTCTGTTGTCAAACCACGCCGAAACCCGAATTGGTTGTCATGAACATTTAAAGTTTTATTTATTTGTGTATTAAGCAGACGGTCAAACACTTTTGATATTTTGATATTATAGTAGCTAGAGAGATGGGCCTTTTGGATGCCGAGCGACGAAATGTAAGTTTTTACGCACAATATTGAGAGATTTACCATGTTATTTTAAGACCATAGACTTCTTATAGGTTTTCCTGTAATCTATGAGTAAAGAACCATACTATGTATTTTTTTCAAAATTTTTGGTCCCGTAGTTTCGGAGATAAGGGGGTCAATTTTCTGGTCAATTTTCATTGAATTTATTAAATATCTTTAAAAGTGTTTATTTTAAAATTATATAAAAATATATTTAAGATCCTCGTAACAAGCCCTTTCATTTGATATGTCACACGGTACTGTTAGCAAAACTTTTTTTTTTAATTTTCTTGTTTGCGCCCCAAAAGTGACACCTATATTCAAAATTAAATTATTTACGTTACACATTCGTGTTTGGGTCACAGAAATACATATGTGTACCAAATTTCAACTTAATCGGTCCATTAGATTCGGAGTAAATTGGCTGTGACAGACGGACAGACAGACAGACAGACAGACAGACAGACAGACAGACACACGAGTGATCCTATAAGGGTTCCGTTTTTTCCTTTTGAGGTACGGAACCCTAAAAATACTGATGAAACTCGACAAAAAAAAAAAACCGGCCAAGTGCATGTCGGACCACGCACATTGTAGGGTTCCGTAGTTGGGATGAATTTATCCCAAGAACAAACTTAACTTTGTAGTTGAAAAAAAAATCTTTCATACAGAATGTATGGGTGAACATGTTTTTACAACCGCAAATTTAAGTTGGTCGATTATTACTCGTTAACTTGTAAAGCCTACTCAGTTGTGATAGTTTTCCTTTTAAATTCGTTATATAAGCTGCTGCCGTGAATTTTTTCACATACTTAAAACCAACCATTTAGCTGGCAGGGGGGGGCACACTTGACTCTAACAACAATTTGCACTTTAAAGCTTAATATTTCGCAAATGGATCTCTGAATTCAAAAATAGTTTTGACACACTCACAATGTTTTTGAAAGACCTTTCCAACGATACCTCACACAAAGGGATAGAAAAAAAAAAAAACATCCCCACTTTAAGTGTAGGTGAGGTAACCTAAAACAAAAGTACTTTTCATTTCTATTTTACCACTTTGTCGGCATGATTAATATGTATACCCATGCCAAATAACAACTTTCTAGTACTAACAGTCTTGGAGCTAGACCGCGGACAGACAGACAGACAGACGGACATGACGAAACTATAAGGTTTCCTTGTTTACTACGGAACCCTAAAAAATCGTAACATCGATAGCACCAAAACCTAAAGATCATACTACCGCATCATTAAACCGTATTTAAATCAAAATTGTTCACTTATTTGAACCAGAAATGCTACTACACATTGCAAGAGTTTTTTGAAGAAAAAGTATAAAGTAAATAAATAGAAAGTAATGACATAAATAGCTGACCATTGACGATTGTTTGTATACATACCAACATATTAAATTTATTTGTATTAATTAATTTTATTTTTGATTTAATTTATTCTTATTCATTACTACTCATAATAAATAATATAATATAATTCGATAGCTACAGTAACAAATAACAATAATTATTCAATTCTATTCGATTTGAAGCATGTTTTGTAATGTAATGAAATGTAATTTATTAATTTATTTTATTTTATTTTGTTTTGTTTTGCAGTGCCCTTACAGGGTGCATGTTTGAATCTAATTAATCTTATTCCAACCTCTGTACAACATGTTTGCAATAAACTGATTTGATTTGATTTGTAGATATATATCATGTTCGCAGATGATACCTCCCTCATTTTTAAAATCAAACGTCAGTTAGTCAACTTTGAACAAGTTAATGATGCACTCTCTAAAGTTGTGCACTGGTTTAATGTAAATAATCTTCTCCTGAACGAAAAAAAGACTAAACTCATTAAATTTTCAATGCCAAATGTCAGGCAGCTATCTACCAATGTCCAGGTTAATGGAACAGAGTTGGACCCTGTTGAGTCGACAGTTTTTCTTGGAATCACTATTGACGGTAAATTACAATGGGGCCCACATATAGAAAAATTGTCAGGAAGGCTAAGTTCGGCCGCCTATGCTGTTAAAAAAATTAGACAGATAACTGACGTAGAAACAGCCAGAATTGTTTATTTTAGTTATTTTCATAGTCTTATGTCATATGGGATTCTTCTCTGGGGAACCTGTGCGGACATTAATACTATCTTTGTTCTACAGAAAAGGGCTGTTCGAGCCATTTACAACCTAGGTCCAAGAGATTCCCTTAGAGAAAAATTCAAAGAAATAAATATTCTGACTGTAGCCTCACAATATATTTTTGAAAACCTATTGTATGTGCACAAAAATATATCCAATTTTAAGAAAATGTCCGATATTCATAGTTTAAATACCAGGAATAAACACAATCTTGCTGTACATCGTACACGTCTCCACAAAGTAGGCAACTCATTCATGGGTCAATGTATACGCTTTTACAACAAACTCCCCATTGACATTCGAAACTTACCCATTAAACGGTTTAAAATCTGTATTAAAACCAAACTTTGTAAAAAAGGGTACTATACAATTTCAGATTATTTAGAAGATAGAAAAGCTTGGGTTTGAACTGCTCGCTCTGCTAAGCCTTGTGATAAAACCATAAAACTAGACTTTTTAATTATTATGTAAAATCAACATATACCAGTTTTATAAACACATTGATATTGTTGAAAATTATATTCAAAATTACATGATTACTTTGTAAAGTATTATATTATTTTAACTATTGTGAATGTGAGGATTATGTGGATTTTGTTTTTATTTCTCTGCTAGTTTTAGTGATGGTCTGGCAGTTTGAGTAGTTTATGCGGCCTACCCAAATGTCCTTTCTTTGGTATTGTTCGTCGAGTTGAGCTCCTTGAGTTCTGAGTTGAGCTCCACGATTACTGACAAATGCTTGCACTGACTGGACAGGTCCACTCAAATCTGTGTGGTTCTTTCCTCAAAAGACCTTTTCAGACACTTATCTACATGGTCCTCATATGGCCTGACCAAGATTATGTCTGGACTTTAAAAGAGACTGCGACCTCTGAGTTTGTTTCGGCCTTTCTTCTCAGAGTAGTCAGATAGGAAACGCCGAACTCATCTAGCTTATTTTTAATTTTTTTTATATGACGTGTAAAAGTGATTTCGATATCCTATTTACAGAATAAACAATTTCATTTCATTTCATTTCAGACAATTTCTAGCGGCCATTGTTGTTTCGCAAATTTTGAAATGCGACATGGTAGTATGGAATTAGTAAGTACTATCATGGCAGCATGGAATTTGTATTTAATAGAAATTGACTTTGAATACATGGTACTAATATGAACTATCCTATGCTATTAAATGAGCATTATCTATTTTCACCCAAGCAGAGATTTGCGCTTTTTTTAATCTCATCAAAGAGACTTCTTGCCTTCTAGTTATATGTTATGGGGTTTGTTTCCCGCACTTAGTCCTTCAGGTGGACCATCATGCGTGGGTACTTCTTGCTTTTTTATGCCTACTGTGTTAATAAATAAAATATCATAAATTAACATAATATTTCATCAAATTATATATTTTTCACTACATATTAACCGTAATTGGCGTATTCAAAACATTATTTTATGTTTATTATATTTTTTACCCGACTGCCCCAGAAGGAGGATAATGTTTTTATAATAGGCTATTCAGCGGTTTTGCCAGTGCCTTTATTTACACCTGCGTGCGCATCGCTAGCAGAAAAAACAAAACCAGCGCGCCATTTTCCATAAATATTTGTTATCGTTTTCGTTGTGTGGTTAATTAAAATCAAATAAACGAAATCTAAAGTATTTTCACCAACCGACGTAGAAAAGTTTGTCAGTACCTGGCAAAAAATGTCAGTTGAACTTTATAAATCTAAATGAATCATTTCTTTATTTACGTTATTGTAGCATAACTAACCTGACCTAACCGCCGCAGGAGGAGACGCCCTGGGCGTCGGGAATCACAGGCAGATTTCCGGCCACCGTAGGCGCGGGCTTGCGGACGGTGAGCAATGGGTAGCTAGCCGTTCGATAAGGACCAAGCCCGGGCTGACGGCGCGTTGTGTTCCACGCGCGCCTCAAAGAGATGTCAGCAGAATTGACGGGGTCCGCTAGGGCCGTTGCCTGCCGGGGCTGCGAATAAGGGCCGAAAGGGAAATTGTGGCCCCTCGGCAACATGGCAACTGAAGGAACACGGGTGGGTTTTAGTCAGTAAGAGTCTGACACGCCCTCCCGCTCCACCCAGAGCGGGAGAAGTTATTTGATAATTAAACACACAAAAAAAAAAAGTTGTCCAACACAGCACACTTGTGTATAATGAACTATTGTTTTCACTAGGGGTGCATATTACGAGTTAAAATAAAATAAAATTACTAATGAACAACATTTATTTATTTTTCCACATCAACTCGGTAGCGTTTTTTGACAAGGAAATAGACTTCGTTACTCTTATAACATACATTACTTAAGACGCAGATATATGCCAGTAACCTTGAGTAGTTAGCTTGCGTGTTCTGTACTGAGCTCACGCAATACGTCGTACGTCCAGCCAGTAATAGGACTCACCCATCGAGGAGCGCTGTCCCAAATTATACGCATTATTAATTTATTATATATGTAAAAAAAACTATTTTAATAAAACACGTATACTAAAAGATCAATAGTTAAATTATCTTTAAAATGGTAAAGGTTTCAGCAATATACGCTTAACAGATTTTGCGTGATTCTCAGTTTTTTACCAGCGTTAGACATGGCTTTACAAATTAATTTCACTATGTACTATAAACATAATCTAAAATGTTAATATAAGTTATTAAGAAAATGCTTTTATTTAACAATTTTATTTTTCAAATCAGTAACACTACTCGTTTAGACGTGATCTTCAGTATAAAATCATTAAAAGTCGGTTTTCGTCCCCCTAATAGAAATCCACGCGAACTACTACGCTCCGGACTGAGGTAGCGGGTGGAGGGCGTCTAGCGCTTCATGAAGTCCAGTTACTGAGTGCGGTTAGGCAAGAAATTCAAATTTGATTGAAAAACAAGTTTATGTGCAGAGGTGGGTCTGACAGACCCTACCAGCCATGCCAGAGGTTGCAAGATACATTAAACCGTGCCTTAATGGGACAATATTATATTATAAAATACATCAATTAATGAATACTTTTTCTGAAAATCCCAATATTTTTTTTTAACGTTCTGTTTACTTTTTATGTGAACCAAATAGTAACACAAACTTGTTGATGCTGTATCATTAATCACAAGAAAGCAAATTGCAGTAAGACAACAGTATAACCAGTGATAGTTTTGATGAACTGGACCATTAAGGCAGCATCTACGGAGAATCCACCAGAAGCTGTCATCTCTTGAATATCTGTGGCCAAAACTCGTTGCATGTTAATCCATCTTCTTCTTGATGTTACTGAAGCCAAATAGAATAGCTTAGATGATAGACTATCAATAATTGACGAATTGTTTGTCTGCAGTCTTGAATTTTTTTTTATTTTGTTCATGTTGCTCGTTATTAAATGTGTGCTTTTCTAAACTTGTAAAAATACTATTTTCACAAAAATGGTTGGAAATTCGAGCATTATTTTGGCAACCTTCTTGGAGATAAATCGAACATGCTGTACTGGCTAAATACATGCGAGCAGCGGCCGGCAATGTTAATATAAAAATACATATCGGTCGCGTTGAGCGGCCGAATAAATTACAATGAAAACTCATATCTATCGTGAAACTTATCAAAGATTTTATTTAAATTTCGACCTCGCTTGCTAATAGAGCTGTTTAAAGTAAAAAAAGAAACAAACGAAAATATTGGCACGTGAAAAATTATTGTTGTCCACGCATCATGTAATGTACGCACAAAAACTTACTTTTTATTTTTAATTTCTTTTATAAATGAAAAAATTCTGAAACGAGTTCCAGGATGATGCCGGTTGTATAGGTATTTATCTGTGTTACTAGCTAGTTTTTACCCGACTGCCCCAGAAGGAGGGTAATGTTTTTCGAGAGTATGTATGTATGTATGTATGTATGTATGTATGTATGTTTGTATGTATGTATGTATGTATGTCTATTTCTTTGGCACGCTCTGTAGCCTTAACGGCGTGATGGATTTTAACATATGAGGTGTCGTTAGGTTCGTCTTAATAGTGGGAGTGACATAGGCTATATAATATTTATATATTGCATCTGCAAATACAAAAAAAGGGAGGGGTAGGTTTAAAAAAAAAATTACACATTATTGGTTTCAAATAAAAGTTAGTAATGAGTCAATTCCAAATATATATACATATTTATATATTAATAAAACTAAAAAGTTTGAAATAAAACAAATGATTAATAAAAACAACAAAAAACCCGACTGCAAAAACTCATAACTAAAAAGAGAAAAATAAGCATTATAATCTATAGGATTTTGGTATTGCAGGCGGGGATAAACAAGTTTCACCAAAATTTCAGGTTATTGGTTTGCCCCGTCTGCAATACCAAAATCCTATAGATTATAATGCTTGTTTTTCTCTTTTCAGTTATGAGTTTTTGCAGTCGGGTTTTTTGTTTTTTTTTAATCATTTGTTTTTTAAATACTTTATATACAATATGAAGTATTTAAAAACTAGCTAGTGGAAAACGTAGTGAGTAGCATAATTGTTTAAAATTTTATAGGTATTTAAGATATCCTTAAATAAATAAAAATAAAATAAAAATTATTTGAGAAATGTACTATAAAATTCCTGGCCACAACTAGGTATTGATGGACTCACGTACATCAGCCTTGGCTCTTTTTTGCTTCTGTACCAATAATCGGGTCTAATTGGATGCTAGGCGACATCGCGACTGACCAAGACGAAGATGAAGAGACGACTCCTACCACGCTCCCAGCGAAAGTACTACACCACAGTAGCAGAGGACAGAAGTGTGTGGAAAAGGAAGAGGGCAACCTTTGCCCAGCAGTGAAAAATTACAGGCTATATAGACAGATACATTCTTTTTTCATGTTCCTGCTATGTTCATACTCACAATCTTGTGATGACTTCAATATAATAATACTTTTGGCTCTCGCAACTTCAGTGTAAAATGCTTCGCAATTCAAGGACAGTGCCACTTCAACCAAGATTGTCTTCGGTAATATCAGAGATATTCCTAATATGTGACTAATAGCCAAGCTGTGGTCGTACTGAAAATAAACAGAATAAAAATAAAAAGTTAAATTTTTTGTAGGGATTTCCGTAACGGAATCCGAAACGTAATGGTATTTGTAATGCAGGCAGTTGAACAACTTGAATTCTCAGTTTGATTTTTTGAAGAAAGTGATCCAATATGACCAACAGCGAAAAAAGAATGGAAAAAGAAGATGATGGAAGACAAGAAAGTCCATAGGGTCATGAATCCTCTGAATGTAAATTTACTGTTGTTGGTAAACTTGGCAATTCTAGTACGCAATAGAAATGATAGAATTTTGGAAATATTGTAACTGAGATAACAAATAGTCATAGCCGTCAGTCTATCATAGGTCACCAAATAATACTTACGAATTTTCCCTTCCACCAATACGTTATCACTGTCACATGCACCAAACTCAGTGTAAACGTTGTAACAAAATGTAACATCACCTGAAAATATATAATTATTCTTATCATCACTATCATCAGCGGATGAAACTTGTTTATCAAATTTAATATGGAGGATTCATTAAAATTTTATTTAGTTTTGCCCCCCCGCTAACTAAACGACTTCAAAAAAAAGCAGAGGTTCTCAGTTCGTTGGAATGTTTTTTTATTTTTTTATGTATGTTCCTCGATTACTCTAAGTCGGCTGGAACGATTTGAAAAAAGTTTTTTTTGTTTGAAAGGATATATATACTTTCTAGTTGGTCTCATTATCATTTGGTTACGATCTGATGAATGGGATCTTGGAGAAATCCAGAGAACTTTTGAAATATTGTAGGCACACCTATAGCTATTTAGGTATTTTTTTATAGTAACTCGTGCATTTGCTCTCGGAAAGCACCATTTGGTAAAGTGGAACTGATGTGAAAGACACAGATGGACACCGGAACAACTCAATAATAATATGTATTTCACGGGTTGCGATTTTATTACTTTAATGTGGTTGGTATGCAATTGATGCTCGTCACAATTCATATGGTTCAGTGCAGCTGATTGTGAAGTACTTGGAGAAGTCCTCAACAATTAAAGTCCCTGCATCGGGAAAAGCAATAGTTTGTAAAAGGTGATGAGCAGTTGGCATTAGGCTATTATAACTTAGATAAATTACAAACCAACCCACAAAAAAGTGAAAAAAAAAAAAAGAAAAAATTTTTTTTAAGAACTTTTCTACAAAAAATACAACCGACTTCGAAACTACAAAGTGAAAAATAACTTAAATTTCAGAAGTCGGTGTCTTTGGATCATTTTTTAGTTTTTTGCCACCGACTTCCAAAATTAAAGTTATTTTTCACTCTGTAGTTTGGAAATCGGTTGTATTTTTTGTAAAAAAGTTTTTTTCCTTTCACTCTTCTTATTTAGTGTAATATTAATGTATTTACTTTCAAACCAGAAGTTTCAGTCAACAGATTCCAAGCTTCAATGAGTGAGTTCAACACATGATACATATCTTCTAAGATCGAATCTATATCTATCGTAATATCTTCATTATCATTCCGAAGATTTATATTTTCTATATCATCGTTCCATTTACTTGTTTTGCAAGTTAAAATATAAATGAGTAGTACTATATGAACTATTTCTAAATCTAAGAATAGAATTACTAACACGAATACGGCTCTCATCCATGACCAGTACAAGTCAAAAAAAAGTTTTAAGAGAAAGAAAGTGAAGCTACACAATGCGATGGAATAAACTGACACCCGAGCAATAAGCTTAAACTTCTTCAAATCTCTGCTGCAATGAAGTCTTCGATTAATCTCATTCATTATTGATAATAAACGAACACTTGTGGTGCTGTAAAACCAATTCAGAATAGAAACCGCAAAGAAATAAAAAAGAAACTCGCTGTACATGAGTTTGTAGGTAATCATGGACTGGGTCATACTAAAATGTGTGTATATCATGGTTGAGCTGAACAGGTAAACCATAACACAATTCGCGAATATGGTACAGAGGATATTTTTAAAAGAAACCTTTTGAACATAATTATTGTTGATGTTGTACTCGCGCAAACACAAGATGGTTCTGACATAGTAAAAAGGGTAGAAAATGCTCAATATGTTTTCGTCAATCAATATTTTTTGTGTATTCATGTTGTTCACTATAATTTTTTTTTTTGAATAACTATTGTCGTTCTGTGTAAAATGTTAATAACAGGAAATAAGCTGGAAACAGTCTGGCTCGTGAACGAGTAGTTGATATTGGGTTACAATTAATTTGTAAGCTCAAATAATGATATCGACAACGAAATAAATTGGAAAGGCGCACTTAATCGAATTAGGAACACACGTGTATTTCAATAAAACACTTACATCCGTATCATTATTGATTACTAGCTTCTACCTACGACTTCATTCACGTGGAAGTCGTATGACACCACAATGTACTAAAATAACAGCAACACTTTTATAAAATCTCCCTGTAAACTACGTTTGTAGTTTTGGTGCTCAGCAGACAAAATATACAGAGAGTCAGGACTGGTAACACGGAATAAAGCGACGTACAGTTGTCTGTGTGACCTGAGACAGCCTCTGTAGAAATTTCCCATTGCTTGCGAATATTTTCGTTTTTAGTGAATTAATGAACGCCTGCGTTCCTGAAAATACTTAATATGGCAAAACACTGATACACTAACTAATGCTACTAAAATAATATAACAGTAGATTGTAAACACGCGATTTCTCATCAACTACTACTAACCTAAGCTTGTATATTTGTCGGATCCGGTCATTAGTACGGACACGAAACAAATCTCAAGCGCGCCATTGGCGACATCAATTGATCAACCCACACCAAAAAGCGCGCTTCTACAGAGTCGTGATGTTTTAAGGCCACGGTGAGGAGGGATTCAGCCTCGGATCGCATCGGAGTGAAGACGTCGCGGAACTGTTCTCGATTCGTGGTGCTGTGTTAATTGTAATAAACGCCGTCGCACCTAGTGTCTGTATAATTTTGCTAGTGTGATTAATTTGATAGTAAATTATAATGTGATCTGAACTGCAAACGGTTTTTCTATTGCGCATTAACCAACACTGCCCACAATAGCCGTTCTTATTATATTATATGCCATGATTGACTGCTTAGTCTGATAAAAAAGTATGGCGTGATGATATCATTCAAAAGGTTTTTGTAACTAACTATCTGCAATGTTCTAATCTTTTGGCTCGCCTTTTGACGATTTGCTGTAAACTATAGAGGAATACAAACATAATGCAATAATGCAATATTGCATATATTGCTATTTGCAAATTGGGCAGCGTGATAATTTAAAGCATACAGACTAACCAGACCACTTGTTACGGGTCGTCAGAAGCCCAAAACAACCAGACTTACCAAGGGGTATCGTGTTACCCAGTAACTGGGATAAGGGGGTCAGATAGGCAGTCGCTCCATGTAAAATACTGGTATTCAGCTGCATCCGGTTAGAATGAAAGCCGACCCCAATATAGTTGGAATAAAATAAATTATTAAAAAAAACAAAAAACCCGACTGCAAAAACTCAACAGAAAAGAAAAAAACAAGCATTATAATCTATAGGATTTTGGTATTGCAGGCGGGAACAAACCAATAACCTGAAATTTTGGTGAAACTTTTGTTTGTCCCCCGCCTGCAATACCAAAATCCTATAGATTATAATGCTTGTTTTTTTCTTTTCTGTTGAGTTTTTGCAGTCGGGTTTTTTGTTTTTTTTAATAATTTATTTTATTTCAAACTTTTTAGTTTTATTAATATATAAATAACTAGCTTTTGCCCGCGGCTTCGCCCGCGTGGATGTCGGAAAATAACCCACAGGAACGTGCTACCGGGATTCAGAGTATCCTATGCCCTAACCTATCTAGGTCATGGCCTATCCTATGCCTTTCATTTAGAAATCCGTTCAGCCCTTACGGCAGGAAAAGGTAACAGGCACATAATAAATCTATTTTAGGGTTCCGTATCTCAAAATGAAAAATTTTAACCCATATATGATGACTTATTTTATTTTTTTTCTACTTCGTTGTCTGTCAAGACCTTTTTTCTCAGGAACGAAGAGGCATCAAGTTGAAATAGATATCAAAAACTTAGATCTACGGTCTCTTGGATCTGTAACGAAATCAAACTTCCAAGTCAACGCAATAAAAAAACGGCAATTTATGCCGCTTATTTTGACACTCACAAATAAACTAGTCTATTTGGTAATTTCCGTTGGCCCAGCAGCATGAAGTTTGGCGAGAAGCAAGGTCAAGTAAAGAGGAAAATCCAAAAATTGGTAATTTATGAACTGCAAAGTTAAGTTTGTTCTTCAATCCGGGATCAAAAATTATAGACCGTGTCTTGAAGTAACATTTAGTACGTATTTCATTCAAATCGGTACTCTCCACTCTATTAAAAGTTATTTTTCAATTGAAAGTTAAGTTTGTCCTTCAATCCTGATTTGCGAATTCAGGCAGCCAATCAAGCACAGCTTTGAGACGGAACCTTTAGGGCGTAAATCCTACTCATATTTGTCCGGCTTTTTAACATAAATAAAACAGGTTTATATGATTCTAAATGCCTTACTTAAAATACTAATTATTATTCATTTTACTATTATCACCACCATTAATTTGTAATATCTACTCTAGTGCCGCCATTGAACCGAAGTAAAACCCACATGTTAGAAAGGTTAGTTTACGACTTATTGTGATAACTTTGACAGAGTGGGCCGATTTTAATTAAATATAGACTAAATTATATAATTCAAGATACAGACTATGGCTATATTTCCAATTTCCTTAAATCTCTTAAAAAGAAGACACAAAAAAAATCAATATAACATGTGAATTTTAAAATCATCCCCCAAACAGGTAAAATAGGGGGTTTACCTGTTTGAGGGATGATTTAAAAAAAAACGCCGAAATGTGTACCTACTTCTTTATTTCTTAACAAAAGCATTAATTTTAATTTTCATATCTCTAACTTAAGAAATGCTGGATTTGCCATACAAATTGTCATCCCCTGTAGGTTCTCTCATCTCATGCCCTTTAGGATTATTTTTGAGACAAAAAGTACCCTATATCCATCTCCAGGATGCCATCTATCTCTTTACCAAATTTTATCGAAATCCGTTCAGTGGTTTAGCCGTGAAAAGGTAACAAACATACAGGCACAGTTACTTTCGAATTTATAATATTAGTATGGATGAATTGATGGTTGACTGCTTAGCTCTATAAAAGTATAGCATAATGATAATCATTTAAAAGGTTAAATCTTTAACTATCTGCTACATTCGTTCCTTATTCAGCCCAGTGAAGTATTGGAATAATTCAACTGTTATATAGTGGTATATTGTGTTCATTTAAATAATGGTAACCTCATTAAAAAGATTTTTCAACATACAAAGGTATATTGTGTTCTATCTCTTCTCATTTCCTACGAAATGTATGGGAAGTTTTAAACCTCAGTTGGCCTAATATAGTTTTTTGATCTTAGTAATAAGAAATAGGATCGACCGGTATCAAAAAAGTTGTTGTGAAAATTGGCCATTTTCTTGCTGACTGTACAATTTTTTCAAAATCTGTGAATGCAAATCAAAATGTTTCAAAAAGTTAAGGACAGTCTCCTAAGACTGTTTTCTTGTAGCGACAACGGTTTTGTACCTGCCCTTATTGCCCCATCTCAAAATCCACCCTGTATATGCGAATTTCCAAAAATTCGTTCTTAGCGAACGTCTACTAAGTATAAACTACCTCCCTACCAAATTTCATCTTTTTACGTCAAGTGGTTTTCGATACTTCGTGATGAAGTCAGTGAGTGTGAGTCGCGTGAGTGAGTGAGTGACCTTTCGCTTTTATATATTTAGATTATGCATATGTATTTGGAATTGACTGATTACTAACTTTTATTTGATACCAATAATGTATTTTTTTAAACCTACCCCTCCTTTTTTTTATTTGCAGATGCAATATATAAATATTATATAGCCTATGTCACTCCTACTATTAAGACGAACCTAACGACACCTCATACGTTAAAATCCATCAAGCCGTTTAGGCTACAGAGCGTGCCAAAGAAATAGACATACATACATACATACAAACATACATACATACATACATACATACATACATACATACAAACTCTCGAAAAACATTACCCTCCTTCTGGGGCAGTCGGGTAAAAAGTATCTATTTATTTCCAAAGCAAACTAAACCTTTCCTTTGTTTACTTTGTTAAATAAGATTCGTAGAACGGATGGCCGATGGGGTCGAAAGGTTCTGGAGTGGCGACCACATACCTGAAGATGTAGCGTTGGAAGGCCTCCCACAAGATGGACCGATGACCACAAGGTCATCGGTCCAGCGGTCGGTGCCAGCGGGTTCTTGCGGCTTTCACAAGAAAGCCACAAGAACCCGCTGGATGCGGAAAGCACAGAATCGATAGAAGTGGCGGTGCTTGGGGGAGGCCTATGTCCAGCAGTGGACGTCTTTCGGCTGAAATGATGATGATGATGATGATGAATAAGATTCACCAAAAAATAAATATATATGCTTCATGATGACTGACTGATTAATTATTTAATAACTAGTGACCCGCCTCTGCTTCGCAAGGTTTTTACGACTTGACAAAACATCGAGATTTCTTAATTATCTATAAGTTTTATATTCATGTATTAATACATTAACCTTCCGGAATACTTTCTCTAAAATAATTATGTTGAAAACCTCATCAAAATCCGTTGCATATTTTAGAAGAACAAAGCGACTTTGTTTTATAATTTGTATAGATTTGATAAAAAGAACTGCCATATTTGTGATTGTAGAATTTCATGTAATTTTTTAATAATATTATAAAAGTTAGAATTCAATAAATAATGTCACCGATATTTTTACTTGGTAATGAAGAAATTGTTACGTTCTTTTATATTTTAATAAATACATTATTACTATTTAAGTTTTATTACCGCTATTGAATCGAAATCATATTTTCTACCATTTAGATTCAATAACCCTGATAAAAACTACTAGTTTCTATTGGATTTGAAAACTACGCCGTCCGGTTCGGCTACAGGACCGTGCGGCTGACTTCCATACGCGTTTTGTTTGATAGCTGCAATCTGTGGCTTGTAGAAAGCGTTTACGTTGGACCTCTCACGCGGCTTACGAGTGACCCCCATGGCTGGAATGGTTCAGTAAGATAAAACTCACCGGTGAGCCCCGTGGCCTGAATGGAAATACTCGATTTTTCGTATGGGTTCAACGTCAACGTTAAATTTCAAAAGGGAGATCCCTGGGTAAAACAAAAAAATCTATTAAGTCTGTCAGCCAGATAATAAAAAATATTAGACACGTATTTTTTGGTTTATCATATTATATAAAATGCATGAAAGTTCCCTGGGAGTGAGGGTCGCTACGTCACAAGTAAGTATAAAATCTACAAACTCGTGACATCATGGCACATTTTAACTCAATGTACCTATCGCCGTAATCTTTTGATTACGTATAAAAAAATACGTGTCCAATATTTTTTAGTAATCTACCTGAGCAAAAAAAAAAATTATCATCACTATTACATGGGAATTGTTGTCAAAAGTGGTTCAGAAATCACAAGGTCGACCATACTTTAACAAAGGACTTTGCAGGATGATAAGATCTATAGTCCGACCTTCCTTGTCATTTAGAAAAGCTAACTGCTGTTGTTTTTGCCGCCTACACCTTCTAACCTACACTAGAAAAGCAAACATAGACAAAAGATAATTTTTCAAGGTCTATTTGCTAATGGTTTACCAACAATAAAAGTAGGTTATTTCAATATTTTATTGATATTTTGTATTTTTTTATCAATTTTAAAACAAATGCAGTCTTATTATAAGTAAATCCATACCGAATAACTCTTTTTTTCCTTAATAAGACAGCCGTAAGGCATAATTAAATACATTTTAGTCTGTGACCCAATTCTTTTCATTAATAAAGTTCAGGGACAGACTAATAATATTAATGGTTTTTTCTTTACATTTAATTTCAGCAATTAAATTAATAAACAGTTTGTTCAACAAAACGTATTTTTATAAATTCAATTGTTCATTTGTGTCTTAAGAACTTTAGCGAAATGAAGTCCTTAAAATTAAAAAAAAATTTGAACAGAAAAAAAAGCTATCGTTTCACGGTTCCATTAGACAACTTGGTTGACAAAGATGTGCAGTCGATGCTTCTGCCTCTAAACCTCATGCATAACATTTTGTTGTGTCCCAAGTATCGTATTAATGATAACTCCATATATCCAAACAGTCTTACAATAAAGTTGGTGTCACTGTGTGGCGTAATTGCATCCATTTTTCTTTTCATAAATCGCGTCTATGAGATGTACGTCGACAACATTTTTCGAAAATACATTAACTTAACGTTCATTAACTCTAACGTTGATGTTCTCTTGTACAGTTTCGGATTCACAATCAATTATTGCGTAAATGTGTTGCAAACGAAAAGGAATATATCATTTGTCTTGAAATTTCAAGATGTTCACAGATTTTTGAATGAGAAGAAGAATTTCCAGCGGTTTATCATTCGGAATTGGATCAGTGTCGTCTTAGCCTTAGGTTTTAATATCTACATCGTAACTTACTTTTATATTAAACTGAAGCTTCCTAGTTTCTATTTCTTCTGTGGGTTAGGTATCATGTGTTTTGATGTTAATATTATTAACGCTATCCGACTTATTAAGCTGTTAAGCGAAAAAGTTAATTTATGGAACATTCAAGCTGAAAATATGCAAAAGACAGACCATAACGACGATGAAACTCATTGCAGCAAAATGTTTCAAGCTTACGTTAACATTTTGAAGTGTTATAACATCTACAAGACCTCTTATCAGCAAATGGTAAGTACAATCCTTTATCAGTTATTTTACCTCTGATTTTGCATCACAGTGATTTTTACTCTCGTAACTTTAAGGTTGATATCAGAGGTTAAATGTCTGTAAAAACACCGTAGAGTCCACGCCAGCACTGAAGACCAGCGGAAAATTGTGGAACTACATTTTTTTTATGCAATTGGGTGTAATGACATAGACGCAAGTGCTGCGTCTATCAGACTTGAGTGGTGGCCTGGACTCTACCTACGTTTTCTGACAGATACAATCATTGTTGTACACTGATAAAGGACCGTTTAGCGCTTGAATGACGTTGTCAGAGGAGCGGTGTTGGTAACCGTTTGTGTAATTGTTTTGTGAAATGAATAGAATAAACACACTGAAAAAACTATTGAGTAATTTATAACAAAATTTTTGACTACTAGTTACCTAAAAATTGTGACAACATAGCTACTGCTATTGGTAGCCAAACCCGATTATGTTACAGTATAACAAATATTAACCAACCCCATTATGTTGCATTTTACACAACCATTAATGTTGTGAACAGCAAAATAATTTTGTTCCTGATAGGCTACATCTTTTGTTATTAACTGTAAAACAGTTTGGTTCATCATCATCATCATCAGCCTATAAATGTTCCCACTGCTGGGCCACAGGCCTCCTCTCTGTGAGAGGGAGTGGGCCGTAATCCACCACGCGGGCCCAGTGCGGGTTGGTAGATGTCACATGTCATCGAATTTTCGGTTCTAGGACATGCGGTTTCCTCAAGATGTTTTCCTTCGCCGTTTTAAGAGCAGTGGTGATGAAATAATTTACACAAAGTAAAGCGCCTATCTGGGTTCAAACCTACGACCTACAACTCGTAAGTCGCGGCCGTTACCACTGGGCCATCACTGCTCTATACAGTTTGGTTAATTATTTACTTATTATTAACCCAACTTCTTCAGTAATTAGTTACCAATTATTTGTTTAAGTGCAACTTCACTGATATGCTATTTATAACATGATTTATTTTGTTATTTAAGACATAATGTATTTTATTACTTGTAACCCTACTATTGTCATACAAGGACATCGACGCGAAAACTGTTGTACTGTCAGTACATGATTCTTAGCTATTTCTAAAGAGCCATAAAAAACTCCTGAAAGAAATCGACACGTGTTTCACCTCTCAACGAGGCATCCTCAGGATGACGATGGACTTGTTGCGAACTCGAACACGGCGTGTTTCCACACCAAGCGCTGAAACAAACACACGCACACAGCGCACTCAGCGCTTGGTGTGGCAACACGCCATGTTCGAATTCGCAACAAGTCCATCGTCATCCTGAGGATGCCTCGTTGAGAGGTGAAACACGTGTCGATTTCTTTCAGGAGTTTTTTATGGCTCTTTAGAAATAGCTAAGCGGAACAAGTTACTAAATATATCCACGTCTATTGTATTTTATACCTGTTTATAATAATATAGTACATAATTCTACATTGGTAGAGTATGGTCCATGGATCTTGCCAGCTTGAACTTCATGCGAGTGGCAGTGCAGATAGATGTTTTGGTCAGTGGGTCGTCTTAGGAAATGTAAATAAATTCATTAATTTTAACGTGAATAACTATCCCTACATTCCGTATTGAATTCACCAGTTCATCATATTTACATGTGTAACTATTATCTACTCAGAGTTAAGCAGGTTTAAAATTCCGAGTCTTTGTTGAGGCCAGTCGACAGTCGTACCTACTGTAAAATAGAATTTCGGATTTTAATACGTACTCACCTATAAACTTCTCAGTACAATAAAATCTCAAGGCAGTCTTAACTTCTTGTCTCCCATAAGTTTTTTCACAAAAACATTTAAATTGAATTGGGGGTAAAACAAAATGCATGGCGGTCCATCACAGAGTATTAGATAATACTAGAAGACAAAGACATGCAAGATCTAAGCCAAGAATTGGATTTTTCAAACAAACATGGCGCAATTGGCGCATTACAAACTAACAAGACAGGAATGAACGTGATTATTTGACATATTTTTAAATCATCGAAGTATCGTGTGTCATAGGTATTATTTTACCGAACTATATTTCGCCGATTTACAAAATAACTTTTTGCTATTGGCCGAAACCTCTTTTGAACTTTTTTCATTTGCCATATTTTTACCACACCGTAACAATATTTTACGGAATATTATTTGGTCACAAATATATAGCCGGTTACTTGGTAGCATTTTCAATATTAAATTAAAATAGTGTCATAAAAAGTCAATATGTTGTGCTACAAAATTTAGTGACAAAAACGAGTCGCTGCAAAACCGACTTCACGCAGTCTTGTCTGCCCTACCCCTAGAGTGTAATTTAAGCCCGCGTAGGCGCGGAGGGGTGGGACACCTAAACCCTGCAGCGCCGGAGCCGTGACAGAAACAACGCTTGTTGCATGATTGTCTGCTTCTATATTGCATGCTTGTTTGCACGCTGCATGCTTGCTTGCATGCTGCATGCCTGCTTGCATGCTGCGTGCCTTCTTGCACGCTGCATGCCTGCTTGCATGCTGCATGCTTGAAGGAAGTATCATTGTTGGCATGCTTCTTACTGGGACCACTTAAAAGCACTTTTGCACTCACATAATCAACTGTTTTATTAAGTGCCATTACATTTCAATAATTAATTAAACAAAATAGTAGTTCGTATGAATGTTCGGAAACGTAATACTTTGAACAAATGTTATTTCGGCTAAATGAAACGTCGGAGTAACGAAAAAAATTGAATTGATAATAGGTCAACTGATAAAGTGGCAGACGTGACTTCGATGAACTAGTTTCTACTAGTAGTTGAAAATTTTTAGGTGAAATGAAATTCAGTCAAATATTTTTCGAACTTATGATAGGTAACCAACAAAATGTTGTATAATTACTGTCTCAAAAGTTTTTTATATATTTAGCACTAATAATTTGTTCGTAATAATTATTTTATGTAGGTATGTAATAACTTCAAGTACAGCTATAAACTATAAACCTGTATCGTTATAATTAAACTTGTAAAATACTGCTAATAACATAAACATTGGTTAAAAAAAAATTGGTTGTTTGTAAAACAAACTATAGTGTAAATAATTAACAAGAGTTTGTTTAATATTAACTTGCTCTAGTTGAGTTAATACCTACCTAAATAGTACCTAATTGACAACCAATCACTTAAAGTTTTGTAAAAAGTAGTATGACTCAAATAACAAAACTCGTTTTATACGATGTAACTGAAGCAGTTGGTTTGCATTTAAACCAACTTTGGTTGTTAGTTATCAAAGTTTAGTTATTTACACAATAGCTCAACTGTTTTTGTTATTTAGTTTTTTCAGTGCAAGATGGCGGTGTTATTTCTGATTTTGGTCTCGCGCCAAAACAAGCTTGTGACGCTCTACAGTAGTCTTCGAAAAATATTGATGTGAAAATCTTTATTTTCAGATCGTTTTTCACACCATCGAGTTTTTTTATCACTCTTTAGTCAAATTGCAAATATCACTTAAAGTTTTTAAAATAGCTCCATTAATGGGCAAGTCTGTGAGTGTAAGTATTTATTTTAAAATTATACAAATTGATCCTGATTCAGTAATGTATTGCATTTAAAACAAAATACCGGCCAAGTGCGTGTCGGTCCATGCACAATGAAAAGTTCCGTAGTAAGAATGAATTTATCCCAAATACAAACTTAACATTATAGTAGAAAAACATGTTCTCCCAACTGCAAATGTAAGTTTGTACGCACAATATTGAGAGATTTACAATGTTATTTTAAAACCATAGACTTCTTATAGGTTTTCCTGTAATCTATTAGTAAAGAATCATACTCTGTATTTTTTTTTAATTTTGGGTTCAGTAGTTTCGTAGCTAAGGGTCAATTTTCATCCATATTCTTTAATTTCTTTAAATCTATAATTTCTTAGTAAATTTTAGTAAAAAATTATAAAAATAAAATACTATATTATATCGCAACAGGCCCTTTCATTTGATATGTCACACGGTACAGTTTGCAAAACTTTTATTTTATTTTCTTTTTTGCCCTCCAAATGTGACCCCATTTCAAAATTCATTTATTTTCGTTACACGTCCGTGTATGGTCACAGAAATACATAATTATGTGTACTACATTTCAACTTAATCGGTTCATTAGTTTCGGAGCAAATTGGCTGTGACAGACGAACAGACAGACAGACACACGAGTGATCCTTAAAGGGTTCCTTTTATTCCTTTTGAGGTACAGAACCCTAAAAAGGTTTTTCGGCTGCTATAGTAGTATCTCATCAGTAATATTTTTTTTCAGCATGCAGCATGGTTTTCCATCATATTTTTCTATATCTGGGTCATTAAGAGTTTCATACTTGAAATTATTTTGAGCTCGTGCTGTGAAAAGTTCTACATAGCGATGAATAATGTTCCAAGCTCATGCGCGCTCATTCTGAAAGCAAATTGCACAGGTAATTGAAATCATTTATAAGTAGTAGGTAACAAGGTTTTATTTAACGTATGTTATGTGTGACTACTGTTGGAGGAGGCCTTTACCTATAGAGGTGTTAATTGCAGATAATTAAATAATACATTATATATAAACATACTTCCGATTTATTAAATAATTATATGTAAAATGTAAACTAGATCTGAATTTAAGAACTAAACATCATTTCTAATAAAAATCTACAATGACTACTAACATAGAACTTTTTAAGCTATTGCATAGCTTTTATCGCGGGTTTTGAGCGCGGCGACCGAATCAAGAAATTCCGTAACGAAAATAAAACCTAACACCCCCCACTCCGCCTACCATGTAATGACGGATGATGACATAAAACAAAAATTACGTTCTCATGACAACGTTTGTTTTATGTCATCATCCGTCATCATCCCAAGTGTAGCGTTGACAAATAGGAAGTATGGAGGTTACAAATGCTATGCAATAGCTTTACCGCGGCAGTCCCCGAGTGCCACACGTTTTTTTTTTCTCTTTTTGATATCTGCAACGAAATAAAAGGCTTTTTTTATTTTATTGTGTGACTGCTACGAATCGTGGTTTTTGAAATTGGAAAACAGGTCTTGCCTTTCCCCAAGTAGGTTGGGGTCGGCTTCCAGTCTAACCCGATGGAGCTGAATACTATTATTTAACATGGAGTGACTGCATTGCAAAACAAGTGATGGAACTCAAATACTGTTTTATATTTATTTGTAGGAGGACCAACAGCTATAACAAATATTACATACTATTATATACATAGGTAGGATTCATAGAACATAGGTTCTCACGGGTAAATACAGAAAAAATTGCAGAAATCTTAGGATCACTAACAAGCACGATAAGAAAGATTAAGTATACATATTATATTATTATATGAGGTACAATACCGAGTGCGTGCAGAAAATAGGTTTTGGTGGTAAATGGGTCAAATGAGAACTCTTTACAAAGAATAATAAAGTCCTTACTCGCTCGCACCATGTATGAGTTCTGCCTCTAGTTTGAAGACGTAAAAAGAATGGAGATAAGCGGAATAAATTCGAAAGAATACATATAGAAATAAGAATAAAGTCAAATAAATTTGTGACCAAGTGGTATCCAAGAACTGAATGTAGGAATTTCGCTAGTTCGACGCACGGCGAGATGGGTTGATAACATTGTTGCCATCGCGTGTAGAACCTGGATGAGACTGCACAAGAGCGTGTAGTTTGACACAAGTAGAGAGTGGCTTATGATCAGCTATAAGTCTGACAGTCGTAGTTAATATTGTCTACAAATCATTGCTTCATAATATTTGCGTAGGTAATAAGAAGTGGGTGTACTATCGATACACCTCTGCCCAATCCTTCGGGAATTAGTCGTGTTGTTACGTTATGTAATAAGAAAAGAATACAGTGATGTTGTTAAATTTAGATTTGATAGATGATGATAATAATATTGCAAACATTACAGATGCTGAGAAGAAGTTGTGCAAGAATATAATGCGCCTACATAAAGCGACATTCGACAAGATGAATGCCTGCAGAATGTTCAACGTAGATGCTTCTTTTCCGTTAAAAATGTTGGTTTTACATGGTAACTATACCATTGTACTGCTACAGTTTGCGTTTTTATAATAATAATATAGTTACTGTAGTACCATTCTCTCATCACTGTTATCATTAAGTGGGTACGTAAGTACCACTGATGCTTACATGCCTTCCTCAAAAATTGCTTCAATGACCGGTTTTGTTTCGGCTACTCATAATCAAAACTAAATGCGTGAACATAAAAGCATACCAGAATTGGTTACCATGGGAGTTGTAACACTTGTATAAAAATGAATGAATTGTGAATATTTTTGTTTTCATAACAATTAGGTAACTACCTATTCATTAATAAGAGTGACTTGCACTTAACAATCATTTTTAATTAAGTACCTCGATGTTTAATTTTTGTCGTCACGCCACGATTTCGTGTACGTTGATTTAAAAAACGCGTAGAGTAAGAGTTGTTTAACGTTTTTCTATTTAATTCTATGTGTTTTAAATTTTAACATAATTGAAATTATAAATTTATTACTGAAACTATTTCACTAAAATAAATTATTTGTTGCATTCTATTCTTGTTTCCATTCTATTCTCCCTTACATTAAAAGAGTATTAATATAGGTCCACCATGTTCCTTCTCAAAGTATTCAGCTTACATGTTACGCAGGCAAACTTGCTATAGTAATTATTTGAATCAACTAAATATAGCTTAGATGGCAGTACCCTGTTGGTTATATTACTGCAGTACCCTATCGGTTATATTACTGCATTGGGCCGCAGCATATCGCATTCTAATACAATAGAAGTCCGGTGCGGCACGCCTTAGTTATTTTATTTTCAAATACATCCATATCGTCACTGGAAAGGCAAAAATACTTAACGCCATATAAACAATGTGGCGGTTAAGTAATTTGGCCTTTCCAGTGACGATATAGTTGTTAGTAAGACAGAAATGCTTATAAGAAATTAATGTAAGTAATGACAAGACAAGACACTTAAAAAGCTAAATACAAACAACACTATTAAAAACTCCAAAACCCGCGTGCGTATTTATTTAACTGAGTGCAGCCGTATCCAATGCTCGAACATCGGAGAAGCCCACCGTTCCGACAAAACACTCAGGATGCTTTTGGTGCTAGCATGCATGAGCGTTAGGACGAAGGTGCAACGCTTGCGCATGACTGCAGCGAAGCTGTCTTCGTGGACCTCGGCAAACTTGCCAGAGGCATTGCAATATCGTGGCAGCCCCATCAGCATCCTGAATACATTGTTGTCCTGCACCCTCAGGTCATTGTGCGCCCTCTGCAAATAGTCAACCCACAGGCTGCACGTGTAAAAAGACTGACAGTATGCTTTAAACAGCGTTATTTTAACTGTTTTTGTACTCCGAATAATGTGCGCAAGTATTTAAATGACGTTACGCCAATTATTAAAAAAAAAAACGATCTAGCCTAGCTGGCCTCCCCCAGCGACACCCTAAGCAGAAGTTACCCTAAAGGCATCCCTGTACGGACTCCATTTATACCCTGGCTGGACACCTGAAATTATTAAAGCACCTACAAGATAGCCTGGATGAGCAGCCGACAACATCCTAGGTTGATCTGCGAGACACAATAAAGAAAAAAAGTCTTTTGAGCAACTGACCGGATATCGAATATTCTACCTGCGTCCTATTGTTTATAAATAACCAATTAAACTGTAAAAACAGTATACCTAGCACTTTGCCCGTCACCTCGTCCTTGTACCAATAATATCGTTCAAAACTTTAAAGTAATGACGCACTGAGCAATAACGTAATGTATGTTTAGACAAACATGTCCACGCTCAGCCTTGTCAGCATTTAATTATTAAAAAAATTATAACTTTTTACGTTACATTAATGCTGCAGTGTAATTTACGCATTATGGAGACTCTGAACAGGAATATTGATTACGAAATTGGAATAAGAAGTGATAAAACAGTTATAAATAACCAAATCGATGAAGAAGTTCAACGTATTTTTCTACCTCTGAATTTGATGCTAATCCTAGTGCTTAATCCCAAATATCAAATTAGGAACAATTTTATATATCCTAATAATCGTTTAAATAAATTTATAGTCATAGTTGGAACAGCAATATTCCTGACTACGTTTATTCATCGTATCTTGGAAATATTGCTTGATGACAATTTCAGGCGGTACAGTAAAGTGAATGCCCTAGTGTTCGCTTCTATCTTCGACGTAATTTTTCGGTGTATAGGATTCATCATGAACTCGATCATTAACTTCACTCAAACTAAGAAAAGCGTTATGTTTGTTTTGTACTTTCAAGAAGTGCACAGATTTCTTAATGATAAGGCAAGTCTCCAACGGTTTATCACAAGAAGTTGGATCAGCATCGCTGCAATTTTTGGATTTTTTGTCTTCATAAGTACATACCTCTATCTCAGGATGCTCAAGCCACCGTTGAATGTCATATTTTATATATTAATTTTGGTGTGTTTTGATTCCAATTTAATTTACGCAATCAGGCTAATTAAGATATTGACTGATAAAGTTATACTCTGGAACATTCAGTTACTACTGGCAAAGAAAAACGGTTGCAACAAACTGCAGATTGCGAGAATGTTTCGGGCGTATGACCAAATATTAAAGTGCTACGAGATAATTACAAGTATTTATCAACCACCAGTAAGTAAAAAAGAATTTGTTTATGATTCTAAGATTTTTATACTAAATTAATCACTTACATCCTATTTTATTTGCACCTAGGTATGCGTATACTTAGGTCTACTCAACCAATATTATTGGAGTCAGTGCGATGCGCGCTCGAAAACGGTCGCTCATCACTCTTCGCTACGAATTATTAATTCGCGCTTATCTTGGCATTAGCCGTTGCCGTCATGGGTTCCGAAAAACTCATAGTCAACGAGCTCCTGGCGTTCCTGTAACATCAACTGGACGTCATGGATGAAGTTAGCCTCATGCAGATCTGCACCTCAAGCTACACCGAAGATGAGATACGCAGTGCAAAGACAAAACTGAACACATCGCTCGACTTAGCCGACCGAATGCCGTCCCGCAGGAGGGACGAAAAGGGAGAGAGGAGTCTCCAAGACATGTTTCAGGTGTTCAAGGAGACTGACCCTGACGACGTGCTGTCCTTTGTGGTAAAAGAGCTGCACAAGCTGCCCCCCGTTACATTTGACCACGTCGACGTCACCAGGTTACTAAAGGATATTGTTACCCTGAAGGCTAGCTTGACCGAGATGAAGTTCAAGCTGGATGCGTCTCAAAACACAATCAGTGAGTTACATGCCGATATAGTAGACTTACACAATACTGTAGCAGTATGTAGGTCACCTGAGTCCGCATCAAAGGTGAACTCTCGTCATAGTGCAAACAACGCATCGCTGTCGAATTTCGAGTCAGCGAAATTGGACTCGTCATCGGCCGCTGTCATTGCAAGCGGTGCAATACTACGCCCACTGATTTTGCCTCTACCATAGTAGAGGTGACGTCACAAGTTAGCACGTCAACACCTCGTCGTGCTTACTCAGCAGCAGCTGCACAACCTCTCATCCAAAACGAGTAGCAAAAGAATAAAGTTTTTTTGCCTAAAAGTGCAAAAACAACCAAGGGGCATGTAAGAGCCGCAATGTACCGGCTCTCGGTATCTTGTCCCCAGCCCCTAAGAAAGGGCAGCCAGACAAGGAAGGCTTTGTGACGATGGAATCGAAGCGAAGGAAGCCAACTTGCCGTAATCGATGTGGTACTGTCTGGCGGGACCAAAAATATGTTCCTGCGTGCTACTACACCGTCGACGCAGCTGTACATATCCCGTCTGCATCACTCCACAATGACTGAAGACATTGTGGAATATTTCAGAACCAAGACCAAGTGGACCTTGAGGGTAGAGAAGTTGGAGTAGCGCCATAACATAAACTTCAAGTCGTTTGTGGTGCGGGTTCCAACTCAGTACCTAGAAACCTTCATGAAAGAAGAGTTTTGGCCGAAAGGTGTGGCGTACCGACGATTTCGTGGAAGGTTACGCGACACCACGCAGCGCAACACGACGCCGACACAGTCATCACTTCGTGTACCATAATTGTTTTTATTATAATAAAAAAATATGTATGTTTAGGTTAAGGTTTATATTTATCTACGGGCCTGCGTCGCCTGAATTAAATGAACTATTATTATTATTTTAATATTTTATAAGGATTTTTTTTTTTTAATAATTGTAGGTATATATAAGTAACTGCTCATGTGCCACACAATTTTTGTATGTTCCAAATCGAAATTTAAATCCAATGTTTTTAAAATCTTATCTAATGATATTAAATAGTGTGAGTATTAAGTATTCTAAAAATTAATTTCAACCATTTTAATTATTTTTATTATGAATTGTATTGTACTGTTGATTCCTTTATTTTTAAATTTTTTTGATAATCATAATTCTTATTTGTAATAATAAGGATTAAACCCAATTATTATTTTTAAAATTGTATCCAAAAATGTATATATTTTTATTTTAGTTTTTCTTTTTTTAATAATTAATTAAGTGTATTGTATTTTAATAATCAATTATTTTACATATCTGAGTAATGCTAATCTAGTGGCACTTTTTTACCTTATCCTAATTTTGTTACATGCGGATAATGTAGTGGGCTGCAATATTGTTAATACTACTTATGAGCCTATATTATTATTTGTTAACATCTTATATTGTAGCTGTTTATTGTCCCATAATAAATAAAATAAAATAAAATAAAATAAAATAATTATCTGTGTTTATATCTTCTAGCGGGACAATCCTTTAATGTCTACGTTTCTTTTTCTCTGGACACTAAAAACCTGGGTGCTAAAAATCTCACTCAGTCTGCGCCTCGAAGCATTCTATGAAGCTGTCAAGTTTGCACAAAATACTTGCGCATTTATTCTGACATCAGACTGTACAGGTGAATCAAAAATCTAAAATATCAAAGTCATTTATTCAAACTACTGACTAACTGACAGGCGCTGATTAATTTTAGTCATGTCAAATTAATCAGCGCCTGTCAACTCCATACAAGTTTAGACGTGATTAAAAACTTGCCAACTAAAATTACGTCAATTTACGTCAAGCGCTGATTAATTTGACAGGACTAAACTAAAATTTATCTTCTGTCCTTTTCTTAATGAAATAGAAAGAAAAAGATGCACTGAACTTAAATTTAGTTTAGTTTGTGAACAAGGGAATCGGTTCCATTATCTAATAAGAACAGGTTGATAAAACTATCCACTACTACACTATCCTACTTTACAATTTTTTTATCTATTGCTCACCACAAAAATTTCTTACAGATGATCAAAAGAAGTTATGCAAAAACATCCTGCGGGTGCATCGTGCGTCATTCAACAAGATGAGTGCCTGTGGCATGTTCTGCATAGATATTTGTCACCCATTACGTGTAATGTCGCTTCTTTCTCACTATGCTATTGTGCTCCTGCAGTTTGCTTTCCTGCAACATTAATTTGTTTAAAAATGTTTTATTTTTAAAATACTTTATCACCAAATACTACATGGGTGTGTAACGTTTGATATAATAACAAAACTTCTAACAGTCATTAGAACTAATTTCATTAATTTTTTTTTTTAATATAACGATCTAATGATATAATTTCATTTCACCCAATTTCATATGGTATAATGAACAGTTGAAATAATATTCAATTAATATTTTTAGGAACCAGAAGTAGATTTTATTTAAAAAAAAGAAATAATGGCTTGAACGATTTAATGCAACTAGAAAACATGAATAATTAGAACACAAAAATGTTTCCGAGGAAACTAATGCAAATCTGACTAAAATACGGCACAGCTGAGACGTGTGAACGCTCCGACGTTTGACGAGCAAAAAGGGGCTGTCATCTGTTTGACACTCCTTTTATAGGCGTGATGCTACCCGCTACTGTTCATTCTCGTTCATTCCCAACACGGCCTCTCCTGATTGAGCGTCGTCCTCGACCGCATCTGATCTGTTGTTGGATCCTGGTGTAGGCAGTACATCATGTTCACCGTTTGGTTCTTCATCAGATTCATCTGAAACTCATAACACAAATATAACACCTGGAAGTCAACTTTATGGGCAACTCAAGCATTCATCTCTCAATCAACTAATTCATACGTCACATTTCATTTACCTCTCACAAAAAACAGTAATTCCAAAATTCATCCATCATCAACGATAAATCACCATTCACAGAGACGTCTCGCTTACAAACACAAACCGGACAGGGTCGGAGTCACCGTTGCGCGCGTTTCAGGAACCTTTTACACACTGCCACAGGCCTTACAGAATAAACTTGCCTCAGTGTGTCAGTTAAGTGATCCAGTAGCATCTACATCGGACCATTACACAACACCGACCCAGTAACATCTACATCGGGTCTCCAATGTAATTGATCCAGTAACATCTACATCGGACCATTACATAACACCTACCCAGTAACATCTACGTCCGGTCTCCAATGTAATTGATCCAGTAACATCTACATCGGACCATTACACAACACCTACCCAGTAACATCTACATCGGGTCTCCAATGTAATTGATCCAGTAACATCTACATCGGACCATTACACAACACCAACCCAGTAACATCTACATCGGGTTTCCAATGATATTGATCCAGTAACATCTACATCGGATCGTTTATCGACATGGACCCAGTAACAACTACATCGGGTCAATATAACTAACACAGTCAAGTAGATAAACATCAGACTTAACCAGCCACATAACATAAATATGTGCAAACACTCACTTTCAAAGAACACTGTACAGGTTTCAGGGCACCACTCCCCTCGCTAGGCCATATACTCAACCACAGTCTGGCTAGTTTTTCCGTAAACTCCACTCAGTAACTTCTGTTCGAAGCATCCGTTTAGCAGGACCGTAATAACTCGGTAAGGTCCGCGTATTCCTGGGTCTAGCTTTCCTGTGGACTGAGAATAGTTAATGACGAAGGCGAGGTCATTGACCTCAAACACACGAGGAGAATGCCTGTTCTGGTTGACACGCTGATCTTGCTGAACATGGTTTTGTTTCAGCAACTCAGTAGCTCTCCTTCTACAAATCTCTTGCCAAGCTTCACGGTTTGGTAGTGATACGTCGACTGCGGTATGTACCACAGAAGACGAGATGTCTCACCAACGGGACTGTTGCGATAGTATAAAAGATCTTTTTGATGTACATACCGATTAGAATCCAAGCTTCTACCTTCCAGTTTTTAAATCTGCTCGCGAGACTCACGAGCTATTTGAGCCCAGTTACGGGGCTTTGTGATATTGCAAACATGAGCTGGGGCTGGATTGCGACTTAAATAGTCAGCATGAGTGAGAGAGAGAGCACGTTTTGTGGCAGACGTCTGTTTACCAAGGCTTCTACTTTGCGAGGGCTCGGCCTTACCTGACCCTGACTCACCACCCGGCCTAGATACTCCACTTCAGTTGTAACAACCAGTGGTCACAGTAGAAATCGCAGTTCCAGAAATTAGGAAAAGTCATTAATGATAGACTTGAATAGCTCTTTATGTTCACCTATAAAAGGCGTAACAACATTGGCGTCTGTTATAATGACGTTCAATTAACGTGATAAAGTCTTATTAGTACTAGGTAATGTTAGGTACTGCCTATCTTTCGTACGTACATAGGTTACGCCATCGCGGTTAAGTATGTCGGTTCCAATTATTATAAGTGTAAACATACATGAGGAATGTACAACTACGAAATCAGCTTCAATGGATATTTCAGGGAACTCATTGGTTAAAGTAACGTAAGAAGTTGAAACTATTTCTTTTACGCTAATGCCCTTAAGTACCCACGCAATGTCTAGTCTTTGGTTGGCATGACAGGTAACTATTTTAAAACGTTATCAGAAATCAAAGAAGTATTCATTGCGCCGCTATCAATTAGTACGTCAACCGGGATGCCTTGGACTACTGCCGTAGTAATGTCATTACTCGAGAATTTACTAAAGACTGATCAACTTCGTTACAAAGATTGATGTTACGTGCGTTACAATTTCCCGAACGTTCTTTTGCAAAACACTTACTTTCATCATGTCCGGGCTTTTTGCAAAAAGTACATGGGACTGGTGTATTTGAACTTGAATGTGATTTTTCCTCCGATTTGTCAATATGCAGTTTCATTTTTTGACAATGATAACTTTTATGTCCAGTTTGCCCACAATTAAAACATTTGAGCTTAGGTTGACTCGCATCATCACGGCGTTTGAAAGTTAGTTCGCGATTATTTTGTTTACTGCGGGTAGGCTTGGTATATATCGATAGAAACGAAACTAAACTATCAGCGGTTAAGTTAGCGTTTGCTGCAGCAGCCCTCACCTGCGCGTCCGCTATACCCCGAATAACTATATCTGTCATCAACTCTTCGCTCAAACCCTTGACTATGCGAAGTCGTAATAGCGATCGACGGGCGTATTCGGCATACGTACTGAACTTATCTGATGTGCTATTTATGACATCGGCAAGTATATTAGCAAAGTCGAGCTTACTTGGGCAAAGAGGTTTGAATTCCCGCTTAAAATTTGTCCAAGATCGATCGTTGGTCACCCACTCGTTTAACCAAACTTTAGCGTCACCTTTCAAACACTGTGCTACGCGTGACAAACATTCTCGGTCGCTCCAGCCATTCGAATCCCGGGCTAGATCGACTTCCTCGCACCACGAATTTATGTTGTGAATACTGGGGTCAAAGTTCGAAACGTAATACTGAGATCGCGATGGGATTATAGATTTTAATGCTTCAGCTAACACTAAGTATCGCTCGCGGATTGGCAATCATTATTTTTATGTACACTACTAGTACTAGGCATAGACTTTTGTAATAATTCGCGGTTCTCACTAGTCACACGTACAGGTGTCGTCATAAGGGCGGTAGGCTTCTCAGGACGAGATGGAGAACTGTTATTCAACTCATCACAATTTAATGCCCTTTCGAATACTAAGGGTTGAGACCTTACCGGATCCGTATTGACGATATCTGCATGATCCTTATTTTGTTCTAACACGTTCAATCGCGCCAGGATTACGTCTAATGAACGTTGTAACTTTTGATCCTTAGAACGTTTATGACTAGTACTATGCCTTTCACGCGACCTATGCATAACGCGAGAATGCGACCGTGATCTAGTCCGCGAACGACGCCTATCACTATCACTGGAATGTCTTTCCTGTTCACGAAAATCACGCGATCGACTACGAGAACGAACACGCCGCGACCTACCCATTATTTTAAGAAAATTACGCGCGGTACAAGAGTTACAGATTTAACAAGTCGCGCCGCGCGCCATAAATATATTTGAAAAATGGATAGTCCAAACGGTCAGGCTGTGTGTAGATCCTATCCCACTTCTGATTTTAGGAACCAGAAGTAGATTTTATTTAAAAAAAAGAAATAATGGCTTGAACGATTTAATGCAACTAGAAAACATGAATAATTAGAACACAAAAATGTTTCCGAGGAAACTAATGCAAATCTGACTAAAATACGGCACAGCTGAGACGTGTGAACGCTCCGACGTTTGACGAGCAAAAAGGGGCTGTCATCTGTTTGACACTCCTTTTATAGGCGTGATGCTACCCGCTACTGTTCATTCTCGTTCATTCCCAACAATATAATATCCAGCTGCCATAATATTTAAAATAATTATAAGTAACGTTTGTGGCGGACCACATAATTTCTAATTTGTAAATACAACGACCATAAATATGTCGAGCATTAAAAAGAAAACTGATACTTTTGATGTATGTCAGAATATAAATATTAAAGTCGTCTGTTTGTACTGTCATATATTTCTCGTCTTTTTATTACAAAGTTCCATTTACAACATTCCATTTAGTTCAACAAACGTTTAATATAATTTGGAAATGTCAAAAGATTACGTATTAGGTATTTTCCCATTTACATAAACACGCTTCTCAATCACTACTGACTTTTGTAGAATTTTTCGGGCAAAACCAGGACTCTGCCAATGTAGTAAGAAATTGAATAGAGGCAAACATATTAAAAATTATTAATAAAAAGCGATTTTATATCGATGCTCGAATCGAAATGATTCATCGGGAAGCAGAATATCGATACAAAGCATCCGTATCGATCATCTCTATAAATGATATAGTAGGAGTTACCAGGAAAAAACAAAAAACTGACAATAATCGATTTAAAGAACCTTTATATAAAAAATATGTTAAAATACAAGTAACGTTTTTGATTGTTTTTTTTTAAAACAATGTAAATGAGTATAATCTTCTCATACAGTATTGATAGTACTCGTTTTGCAGAGTAACACTTTTTTGGTTACCATAGTTGATTATCTAATTGATGCATCATCTGCCTAGCCTTTTCCCAACTATGTTAGGGTCGGCTTCCAGTTTAACCGGATGCAGCTGAATACCAGTATTTTACATGAAGCGACTGCCTATCTGACCTCCACAACCTAGTTACTAGGTAACACGACTGACGTTGATTATCTTATCGATTACAGACTAAAATAGTTTTTATATTTCCGTGCTGGTATCACTGCGTCAAACAAATGGCTATGCTTTTTAATTGGTGGATACAGTTTAAATACTCTTTATTTCGACTTTTTGTACGTGTACCTGGCTACTATGTGATGTGCAAAAATATTTCTTTCAGAATTAATAATATTGTTTGGTAAAAATATTTTTTACCGGGCATCTTGTCCACGCTTAGCCGAAACTGGTGATTCCCTTTCATCAGTTATATATAACTTACAACATTGTTATATAAATAAATAAATATGTATTATTTTTTGTGTTTTCTTCTTCCCCTTATTATGTTGTGGCTATATCGTAGAATTGGTCATTACATGATATGGCCAAGGTTAGTACGGATTTTTTTTTTATTCTACGATATGGCGACAACATAATTATACACTGGCTTGCAGTTAATAGGTTGAATCTGTTCCAAAACCGAATCGGGGCACCTCGGCTTTACGTAGTCTTTTGGCTCCTACCCTAGAGTGTATATAAAAACCGGAG
Source organism: Agrochola litura (assembly GCA_949152395.1). Lineage (NCBI taxonomy): Eukaryota > Metazoa > Arthropoda > Insecta > Lepidoptera > Noctuidae > Agrochola > Agrochola litura. The sequence continues at coordinate 21,487,159 of OX424501.1, forward strand.
GCGCGGAGGGAGAGCAACCCCCGCCCGCTGTAACAAAGCATAGGCACCAGGTAAGCATGGGTGCCTATGCTTTGTTACGTAAGGGCAAAGGGGTTGCACTTCCCACAGCGCCGGAGACGATGCAGAAGCAACTTTAATGTTTTGAGGTTAGGTTACAATATAATTTGCTTTTCTCAAGAACGATGCGTTACCTTAGAAAATTTGTTTATATGAAAGTTAGGTCAACTGATCATCTGCCGGGGCTGGCTGGGCGGGGCGAATACGGGCCGAAAGGGACATCGTGGCCCCCGGCAACAGGGCAACCGAAGGAACACGGGTGGGTGTTAGTCAGTAAGAGTCTGACACGCCCTGCCACGCTCCACCCAGAGCGGGAGAAGTTGTTTGATAATTTCCCAGCCAAAAAAAAAAAGGTCAAATGAACATTATGTAAAATAAAAACAGCATTATCCAATTTGAAAATTATATGAAATAAACGTTATACTAAAATAAGAGAAAATTAAAATTATATCAAAAATAACAATAGATCATATGAAATTAGGTTAAATGTTTTTATAGCATAAGAAAATTATACCATATGAAAGTTATGTCAAATGAAATCAGACTATCTGTTATTATACCAAACATTACACAGCCATACTACATAATGTAACGTGTACCGAGTACCCGCTACTAATTATGTAAATTTCAATTAAATTGTTCTAACAAATTTAACAGGTTATAACGCCACTGTCTTTTTCTCGCTCAACTTGTTAGAGCAAAACAATAATATTCAAAAATAATGTTAAGAAGTCTGTAAATTAAAATAAAATATATTACCATACAAAACATTATGGTAATATTATTAATGGGACTTTTTACATCTATCTCTAATTCATTGTATGTTCAGTATGTCGTCGATTGGTCGTCGTTTACATTAAATGGCTCATTTGTGTCTACACAACCTAACTAAAACGATGTCATGCATGATGATAAGCATTAGAAAAAAATGTCGTGTATCTCTATCGTTGGATAACTTGGTTGACAAAGATGTTCAGTTCATGCTGCTGCCTATAAATCTAATGCATACAATCTTGTTGTATCCCAAGTATCATCACGGACAACTTTATCAATGCAAACAGCTTTTTAGCTTTTTTGTCATTATGTTCTACGACAATACCCACAGTTCTACTAATGTACCGCATCTACGATCTGCATTGTTAGAAAATGTATTAATATAGTTTACATACATTAGCTCTGACTTTCTTACGTCCAGTATCGGATAAATTATGTCGTCAAAATTATGTCGTCAATATCTTGCAATCGATCAGAAGTTTGTCTTGAATTGAAAATGTTCACATAATTTTGAGAGAAGACACTGAATTTAAGCGCTTTATCATTCTTAATTGGATAAGTATCATCTTATTTCTAGATTCTTTCATTTGCAGTCTCACTTTTTTTTTAAATACAACTTAGGTTTCCCTATTATGAATACTTCTGTAGGTTATAAAATTGTAGAGAAAGAAACAAAAGGCGATGAGAGCTGTCAAATAATGATCAACTATTATATTTAATAACCTGTTTCTTGCTCATCAGAATGAAATAGCATTATTTTTGTTTAAATTAATGTTCCTAATGGCCTTTTCATATCGATAAAAATCCTCACCTGTAATAAATTTATGTTTTGGTAAAAGCTAGTTAAGTTGGTGGAAGGCAGGACTCACTGGTGTTAGTTTTTTCATTAACCTAGGTAAAATGAAGCTTATAAAAAGCAAACAGTTCAGAAGAAGAAAATGTTGCCGTGTGTCAGTCACGATAGACAACATGGTTGACAAAGATGTGCAGTCGATGCTTCTGCCTCTAAACCTAATGCATACCATTTTGATTTGTCCTAAGTATCGTATTAAGGATAACTCTATATTTCCAAACAGTCTTATAATGAAGGTGGTGTCATTTTGTAAACTAATAATATCCATTTCATTGTACTTATATCGCATTACTGCCAATGAATTTGTAAAGGAAAAATATGTGCCTGCGAAAAACATATACTCTTACTTATGCGTTGTCTGTTATAATATCGGATTCGTAATTAACTATGTCGTCAATGTATTGCAAACGAAAAGAAATATATATTATGTCTTGAAAATGCAAGAAATTCACAGATTTCTCAACGAAAATGCCAATTTTAGGAGCTTTACTATTTGGAATTGGATCAGTGTCGTTCTATCCTCAGGTTTTAATATTTTCGTGCATATTTTTATATACATAAAACTAAAATACAATTACTTGTATCTTTTATGTGTGTTACCTGCGTTGTGTTTTGATGTAAATATTATGTACGCTATCAGACTAATTAAGTTTTTAAAGGATAAAGTTCACTTATGGAACATAAAAGCTCTACATTTGCAACAGATGAATCCTAGCGATAATGAAGCCATTTGTAAAAGAATGTTTGAAGTATACGTGAATATTTTGGAGTGTTATAACATTCACAGGACGTCCTATCAGCAAATGGTTAGTACGATTACTCATTAACAAAAAAGAAAGCTAAGAGTAGAATTAATAATATAGTTATGATAATCACGCAATTTATAGATATGTTTAAAATATATTAACGATACGGTAATCATCAACAAAAAATATAATAACAATAATTAAACAAAATTAACCAATCGGGGGTTGCCCTTGGGTGCACTTGTATAGCGCATACAGGGACAATCGTCGGTTGGTGCCTCAATACTTAAAAATGTCTAAGGGGCCTCTGCGAGTTGGCTTCGGCCCTTCATACGCCTTCCAAAAGTCCGGGACCTCAGGGTCCCGAGTCCCGAGATATGTCAAAGAAATTAAATAATATAGCAATAATAAATTATTCAAAGGAAAACAATTTATTTAAATGAATAAACAGAATTATAATACATATGTACAGGTATATAAAAATAATCCAAAATATTTCAGTACTTTTTGCAGATCCTTACATATTATAAAACAAAGTCCCCCGCCGCGTCTGTCTGTCTGTCTGTCTGAACGCGATAAACTCAAAAACTACCGAACGGATTTTCAAACGGTTTTCCCCAATGGACGGAATAATTAATGCGGAAGGTTTAAGTGTATAATTGTGTTTGGTTTTGTGTAAATTGGCTGAAATATGACGATTATTGTTGATGAAGTCGGAAAAAATCAGACCGACTGGGAGCTTTACTGGCGTGCCCTGCGTTAACCGGAAAAGATACATCAAATTTATGTTCTACGGTATTGTTTATCTTATAAAGTTCAACAAAAAAGTCCGCGATGGCATGTCTGTCTTCTAAGGATGACCCACAATAACCATTTTTATCTGTCAGAATTTGATAAAAATTTCATTGTTATTTCCGAAGCTTTTTTGACCGGTGTAGTATTAATCTTTACCCAAAAAATATGCATTTAATTTAGATTAAAATATGCCCTTTATTCATATGATTTAAATTAATAGTTTAGAAGATATCACAGTTTTAAAATTACGCGGAGCAACGCGGGCGCAGCGGTAGGAGTCAATTACATTTTCCTCTGTTATTAGGTATGAAATCTCGGTAGTACGTTCCCGTGGGATATTTTCCAACAACCACGCGGGTGAAGCCGCGGGCAAAAGCTAGTAAAACATAAATAGTTAAGCGAAATGTTAGTATCTTATTCGCGATCTCCTGACCTTGATTATAATATGTAAATTTAACCCTTAATTTGACTATGTAACGCTGTCACGGCCATAAACTTTTAAAAAATCCTGTATATTTTCGAAATCTTTAAAGTAAAATTTATTTCTACTAAATGTTAAAAAACTATAATATAATGTCAGAAAAATTATACTTGGGGATGTCAACACCGTTATCTGTCAGTGTATCGCAAAAATGTCGACGAGACGCAAGTCAGTTGTTTTGCTCAAGGTATTTAAGTGTTGATTTTAAGATTTTATTCAATAACCGTGTAATTTTTTTGGTGGAGTGGTATAAAAATGTAACTAAGAAAAGCATTATTTACAGTTTTCAACGTTTCGTTTTTCTTTTGTTCGTTTTTTTGCTTTCAAATTGCTATGTCCGCCACACCGAACATTGCCAATTACATAAATATGTAGCTCTGTGACGCAATGTCCGCTGGGACGAACGTTGTCAATGACGTAAAGATATAGTTCTATGACGCTATGTTCACCGAGACGGACATTGTCAAATGATGATTATGTAAAAAATTCGTTTGGTTTTGGGTTGTTGATTACTTTTGTTTTATTTTTGCTTGTCAACAGCATTCCCGTGGTCAAAAAATATTAGCTTTAGTCCCAAAAGAGCATGCTCCTTCGGATGCAAGTGATAAATCAGATTCAGAATGTGAAATGCATGATGCTTCTACTAACTATTCCTCTTCTCCTTCACCGTCACTTGGAGCTTCCTTGAAAACCTCAATATTAATATTTATGGGTCTGACTCTGAAGATGAACCAATGTTTCCGAATCCAATCTCGCCTACACTAATCGTAGAAAAGCTTACTAATAATAATGAAGAAGACCGTCAAGTCACTGAAAGATCTGAACAAGCTATTTTAGATTCAGTTCCGCTCACTCCGATTCTGCAAGAAATTCGAGAGTCTAATTACGAGAATGTGCCATCAACTTTGTCTGCAATTCCATCTCTTCCATCCACACCTATAGCACCAGTAGCAACGAGACCTCGAAAAACAAGATCCAAGCAGCCAACATTACCGCCTGCAAAAAGAAGGAAGGTAGGTAAAAAGCTACAGTTGGCGTATAAATGGAAAAAAGCTTCCTTTCGATACCGGGCAGAAATTGAAGAGCAAGATAGGGAATATGTTGATTTGCCTGAAGCTGACGCATCACCGTTGACGTATTTCCAGTTATTTTTTTCGCCGGATATCATAGCGCATATAGTCGCACAGACAAACTTTTACTCCATTCAGGAAACTGGCAAGACAATCCTACTTACAGATGATGAGTTTCGCAATTTTTTGGCTATCCATATAATCATGGGCATTATCGATATGCCTTCGTATCTCGATTATTGGTCGCACAGGTTTAAATGTACCAAAGTCGCTGAGATAATGCCCTTGAAAAGATACCAGCAAATACGACGTTACTTGCACTTCGCGGACAACAACCTTGAAGATGGAGATAGGTACTATAAGATACGACCTCTTCTAGAAAAGGTAAGACTGAATTGCTTGAAATATCAAGGAAGGGAAAGTAAATTTAGTATAGATGAGATGATGATCGCTTACAAAGGTAGCAAGGCTGGAAAAAGAAAACAGTATATGAAGGATAAGCCCAACAAATGGGGTTTCAAGAATTATGTACGGGCTGGTGTCTCCGGCATGATATATGACTTCATTATGTATGGCGGTGAGGACACCTTCCGTTACCACACATTTTCAGAAGAAGAATCTTCTATTGGTTTTGGCGCCCAAATAGTGATTGCTTTATGCCAAAGCATTCACCGAAAGCCAGTAATCATCTATTGCGATAATTTTTTTTCGTCACCAGAGCTGTTTTATATCCTGCGGCAAAACTATGGTATCTTTGGGCTTGGTACAATAAGAACAAATCGCCTTAGAGGTGCAGAAAAGATTTTACCTGCAGACAAGGTATTGAAGAAAAAAGAAAGAGGTTCCTTTGTAGAAGCAACTTGCAGCCAGAACCGCTTAGCAGTAGTTCGCTGGAACGTCAATAAGATTGTTACATTCATCAGCTCCTTCATTGCTAGTGCCCCCGTAGATAAAATCCAGCGATATTCAAAGGACGCCAAGCGAAAGGCCGTACAATGCCCTCAAATAGTACGACAGTACAACAAGCATATGGGTGGTGTTGACTTCGCTGATATGTTAATATCACTATATAAAACGCCATTTAAAAGCAGAAGGTGGTATATGGGCATCTTTGCACAAATAATAGATATTTGCCTGAATAATGCTTGGCTGTTATACAGGGACCAAAACAATGGGCCACAGAAAGCTAAAATGTCTCTGAAAACGTTTAGGCATACGGTTTACGAGGGTTTGCTGATGGAAAATCGGTCAACTAAGCGACAGAAAATGGAACCTCCAGGTGTTAAAAGGCCTCGTGCAGCACGTCCCTCCAGCCCCGTCCAATACGATAACGTGGGCCATTTTCCTTCCACCATGGATGAAGGACGTTGCAGATATTGCCAGAAGAAAACTGTGGTATATTGTTTGAAATGCAACGCAAGACTGTGTTTTGTGACAGGCAAGAACCCTCGAAACTGTTTTTTAAATTTTCACACAAAATAGAATAAATAAATTCTAAGACAAGATTTTTGTTATCTTTTATTCTACATGATTTTATAAAACTACTTTGCTTATTATATTTTCCCTATTTTGACAAAGTCCGTCACAGCGGACGAGTAAAACTTTAGGTTCGTTGTAGCATATTTGGCATCGTCCGCTACAGCGGACATGTATTTTCTCGAAAATGGGAAATTCAAGATTTTTTTTTCTATTTTTCGAGGGGTCTTTTGCAACCTCTAAACACAGGAAAATAATAAAAATTTAAAAAATATAAGAAATTTTTCGTGCCAAATTAAGGGTTAAACTTGTTCCCATAATAACAACATCCTATCTGACTAACTGATCTCCTAAAACAGGGCTTCCTCTCTCATAACCTTTTTGCTGTGCCCTACAGTGTCCATAATGATCTAATTTATATAATTACCACCTAAGTACACATTATGGTAAAGCAATAAAGATATTGAGTATTGAGATATAAAGCTAAGTGGTTTTTTTACAGATCTTTTTTCACACGGTAGAGTTCTTCTGTCTTACATTGATAAAATTGAAATTAACACTCGAACATTTTAAATTAACTGCACTTGTTGGACATGAGTTTGTGAGTATGTCTTTCGTCATCTTGATTCTGTTTTAGTACAATAGTATCTTATGCTAGGTACACTTGCAGCGACTTTGATCGCTGGCAACTTGCTGGCGATTTCAAAATCTCACATCCATACACAGATATATTTTTACATTGCTGGCGACAAATGGGCTGTTAAAATCTGTGTTTTTTATTGAATTCCGTAGATTAAAATTCACCCACACACCTGCAAGCTAAAAAAATATTATACTCACTGTTAGGCAAACCTTCATTATTGCGTACTGTGCTTAAAGAACACTCCATTTTGTAATACGATCCGAATCTGTATAGGGATAAACGCAGAAAAGGCAGAGTATACCAAACACATCCTTCCAGTTCTGCGCACTCACGTTATTTCCTTTTCTTTCTTGGGCAATAATTGTACAATAAGCTAAATAACATCCTTAACATAATATCCTCAAGCTAAATACAAATGTAAAAATTCAGTGACTACGTATTTGAAAACACTGGACTATCAAGGAAAGGAGAATTTGCTGATCCGTCTCAGATAGACTATCTCTACTACTATTCATTCCCACTGCTGCTTGTACATACATACCATCATCTATACTCATACCACACTCACTCAAACAACCTCTCCTCTAGTTACTCAGACACACACACACACACACTAATATTTCCACTAACACTTTTTGTATTTTTTATTTTAATATTATCATTATGGTCCCAATCACAGGCATCTATCCGCGGGAGGGTTCTGGTGACCTGTCTAGTGACAGGTTTTTATTTAAACCTACACTACTGTCAAATACTAGCATTAAGTACATAACTTTTGTAGAGAAGATAAAATTATAAGAAAACTTATAGATAGTCTTATATTAAATTAATTTATAGTGCTATTCTATAAAAATCTCACAGTGAATTGAGTTTGAAGTGAGCTGTCATTCCCTAGATTCCCTAGCATCAGGTAGGATGATAGTTCACTTCAATTTTCACGGTAAGATTTTTATAGAATAGACCAGATATTCCACATCCGCTGTCTGCCGTCGGGGCTGACAATCGACCTTTTTCTTCTTTCAAATATGAAATAGTGTATCTTTTAATTTAGTTGGCAAATCCGTGCAGATAAAACCTCTACAGTACCCAGAATTACAGAGCTTTTATTTTTTTTAGGATTCTGCGGTTTTTTACATCATAGTTGTGTACATTTGGGCGATAAAGGGTTTAACGCTTCACACTGTTTTAAGTGAGTGCTGCGAACAATTTTACACTGCAATGAATAATGTTCAAGGTTCATGCGCGTTTATTTCAACATCAAATTGCACAGGTAATTATCGAAGTTATTTTTTTAAATGTTCTAATAATTCTTGGATAAAAGGTGGGGAGATGACATCAGACAGGTCACTGGAACAACATGGAGCAGAGTGGCCAGAGAGAGACAGGACTGGAGGAGGTTTGAGGAGGCATTTGCCGACTGAAAAACGGCTTCGTCCAAACTCATCCCCAATCCGAACTCGCCCGCTTTTAAAAATGCCTATCAGCTGCAAGAGTACAGTTTGTCGAAAAGTTCCAAGATGTAGAAAATAAATACTTATCACTCATTAATTTACTGTAGCAGTCTTGATCTTTATCATTTATTTTTTTTTACAAAATGTCTTTCTTAGATTCCGTGCAAAATAAATAGATATTAATGATTATAAGAGTATAATGCATTTCTAGAAATTTTACACTTTGCAAAGTCTGCACGTTTCCAAACAAAAGAGTCGTAAAATTCAATACCTGCAATGGACAAAAGACGGTGGCATCCTTGGAAAAGTCTTTTGTTATAGCGGGTTAAAGTGAATTAAAGGAGTTGTTTCACATAAAGATGTCCGCCTTTGAAGAGAAGAAGAACTTCAGAAGACCCCTCCATCACCGGTCACAACTTCTAGCCTGGCTGCAGACTTTACAATGTTCCGGACATTCATCACGCAGGCTCTCAACAGTGTTCAGCAACAGGTGGAGCTACTAGCTCGTAGTGTCGACCAAATCGAGATGCGGCGAAGAAAGATCTTGCTGTTGCACGGTGTTGATGAGGAGCAGAAGGAAGACACTGCCAAAGTGATGACTGAGGTCATTTGCAACAAATTACAGCTGAGTGACTTCACTGTTGCGGACGTCAGCCGATGTCACAGGATGGGACGAGCTGTGGCTAATAAAACCAGGCCTATCCTGTTCAAGGTAGGCAATCTTGCGGTTCGGGATAAGATTTGGTTTTCCAAAGCCAAATTAAAGGCTACAGGCGTCACCATGTCCGAGTTCCTAACAAAAGGGAGGCATGATGTCTTCTTGGCTGCGAGGGAAAGATGCGGTGTCTCCAAGAGCTGGACTAAGGCAGGCTGTGTGTATGTTCTTGGTCCCAATAATGCACGGCATCGGGTTGAGTCCCTCGCTGAATTGGACAAGATTGCTCCGAATCCCAGTGAGCCCGGGCAGAGTGATCAAGTATCGGCGGTGCCAGCCTCTGTACCGGTCGTTGCTGCTGCGAAGACCGCAAGGTTGAAGCGTACTGTTGCTTTGAAGAAGTGATCTCTTAGTGATGTTGTGTCTTATTGAATGTCCGGGTAATATCATGTTTTATTATTTTGTTTTACCTTCAGTCATTCTTTAATGTGTTTTAATCAATTTGCTTGACTAAATTATGTCACAATGTTGTCACTGTCAGTGTCAGTCAATACTCATGTCAGGTTCATTCAGTGCGTTCCGTTTTTCGTAACGGTGCAATGGCTGACTGTGACTGGCAGAAGTCTTATTTTTCGTTTCATTATTTTGTTAATTTTTTTTTTTTTTCTTGTTGTTTTTTCTTGAAATTATTTACTTTTGTGTTTTCTTAAACATTTTCGTTACCCGGACTGCGTAGTAGGTTTTAATTCTTTAGATTTAATAACGTAACCGGCAGATGGACTAGCTATTATACGGTCTATTTTATTTTATAATAGTTAGGTTTTTTATATATTTATCAATTATAATATTTATATTATTTTTATTATAATATGTCAAACGATGAAAGCAGTGATAATAGTAGTTTTTTCTCATTACCAACTAACGACGACAGTTTCGTGAGTATTCCTTCTCTTGCAGACAGTCTTGCTGCGCAGTTTTCTGATGTTCCTAAGAATTTTAACGTTATACATATAAACGCTCTATTATATCTATTTCCACGATATGCTGGCAAGCTTTGACTATAAGAACGTACATGCTATTCTTATTCCCGAGTCATGGCTTAAACCCTGTCTCCCTTCAACTAGTTACTCTCTTCCTGGCTTCCAGCTTATAAGAAACGACAGGTCGGTTGGTGGTGGTGGTGGTATTACCATATATCTCCGGGAGTATATTCCATACTCTATTGTTAATGTGTCAGCGCAGCCACCGCCATCTAATGCTGGTGAACATCTCTTTCTTGAAGTCGAACTACACCACTCAAAATTACTTCTTGGCGTCTATTATTGTCCCTCTTTACGCGTTAATTTCTTTTCATCTTTTGAAATTCTCTTAACAATGCTGATTCCTTCTTACAGTCATAGTATAATCATGGGTGACTTTAATACTTGTCTTCTGAAAAAAGACTATCGCTCTTCTTCCCTGACTAATATTTTGACTGCCAGTAATCTTTCCATTCTTCCACTGAGTGCCACTCACCATTTTCCTAACTCTACACCTTCACTTCTTGACTTGATTTTTGTCTCTTCTCTTGATCACGTCGCTCAGCATGGCCAATGTTCAGCTGATGCCTTTTCCTATCATGACCTGATTTTTCTGTCATACAAAATTCGCCCACCTAAGGCTAAAGCTAAGAGTCTTATGCAACGCAATTTTAGTGGAATGAACGTTGACGATCTTTGCAAGGATGCCAACAATATAGATTGGTCTGCTCTGTTTGCCTCTGCATCAGTCGATGAGCAAGTTAATATTTTTGCGGCTAAACTTATCGAACTTTACGATCATCACGCACCTGTTCGAGCTGTTAAGGTTAGACATTTGCCAGCGCCGTGGCTCACAAATGAGATTAAAACGCTTATGCAGAAAAGTTACGGCAAAGTCTAAATTTAAGCGTAGGGCTAATGACGCTAACAGGGAAAGATATTTCTCCATACGTAATCACTGTAATAAGATGTGTAGGAATGCTAATCGCCACCACATTCATACTTCTGTCCAAAATGGGGACGCATCCAAAGTTTGGAAATTTCTTAGATCATTGGGGGTCGGTAAAACACGACAAGACACAATTCCAAAAGACAGACATTGAAGCTATGAATGCTCATTTTACTGCCTCGTCCAATTTTGATAGGACAATAAAATTAAATACACTTAATTATCTTTCTTCACTTCCGACTCCCAGTTATTCTCCATTTGTTTTTAGTCAGTTCTCCGCATGTGATGTTAAGAAGAGCATACTATCGATTACTTCCAATGCAGTAGGAAGTGACTGTATCAGCCGTAATATGTTAGTACCTGTGCTAGATTTTATCCTTCCCGTCATTTGTCACATCCTCAATTTTTCTGCATCTAGTGGTGTATTTCCATGTTCATGGAAAGATGCTCAAATAATTCCTTTACCTAAAAAGTCTAATCCCTCATCCTTTTCTGAATACCGTCCAATATCCGTCCTACCATTCCTATCCAAAGTCCTTGAACGGTTAATTCACAATCAAATAAGCACTTTCCTCTCCAAAAATAATCTCCTCAACCCCTTCCAGTCTGGCTTCCGTCCTGGTCATAGCACCACCACAGCGCTTCTGCACATTGCGGATGATATAAGGTCAGCCATGAAAAACGGTAATCTAACGGTTTTAGCATTGCTAGATTTTAGTAATGCTTTTAATACCGTTGATTTTGACATTTTGCTTGGTATTTTATGCTCTTGTAGGGATAGCATTTATCCACATGTACATATGACACTGTCTGTGCGATGGCTCCTACGAATAACGGTTGCGGACAGTCGCTCCCGAACGCTCGCTGTGACGACACAAAACTGTAATTAGGATACTCTACTTAATTAAAAAGAATTACTGTGCCAAAGAGACTTTTAATCACATACAAAATATACATAACCTAAACTCTCTTAACATATCTCCATCGGTAATTGACTGGTTTCGTACTTACCTGTTCGGCCGCCGGCAACGTATTTGCATTGGAGAGACCTTGTCTTCCTGGAGTAATACTTCTGCCGGTGTACCTCAGGGTGGCGTTCTATCTCCTTTACTTTTCGCAGTTTTTATTAACTCAATCTCCGACGAACTAATTTCTTTCTACCATCTTTATGCAGATGATTTACAAATTTACTCGCGAGCTCCTCTTGGAAATCTATCCGAGGCTATCTCAACGATTAATCGTGATCTGGCCCGTATATGCGACTGGAGTAAGAGATATGGACTTATGGTCAACCCCATAAAGACGCAGGTTGTGGTGGTAGGCAGTTCTAGGACGATCTCAAGAATCGACTGGACGACTCTTCCCCAAGTTTCTTTTGACGATTCAGTAGTTCCATTCAGTGAGAAAGTTAAAAACTTGGGGATCTTCATTGATAAAAAGTTTTCATGGACTGCCCAGCTACAGGAAGTTAGCCGCAAACTATTTGCATCCGCTGCATCTTTGAGGAGATTACGTAATTTTCTACCGACTGCCACCAAGATTGCGCTTGCACAATCGCTACTTCTTCCCATCCTTGACTATGCTGATGCCAGTTATCTTGACCTTACCCAAGACCAACTCGATAAACTTGAGCGGCTTCAAAATGTTTGTATAAGGTTCATATTCGGTTTGCGCAAATACGACCATGTTTCCGAATTTCGTGTGAAGCTCAAGTGGTTACCAATTCGCCTTCGCCGGAATGTTCATATTCTTTCCCTTTTGTATAATGTGCTTTTTTCCCCTTCCACCCCTCTTTATCTCAAGAAACGTTTCCAGTTTCTTTGCGACTCCCACACAAAATTTTTAAGGTCATCAGATAACTTTAAGCTTAAAATGCCTATGCATTCCACTACTTTCCTCGACAAGTCCTTTACTGTCCAGGCCGCTCGTTTGTGGAATGCATTGCCAGTTCAAATTAAATGCGCGCAATCGTTACCTATATTTAAGAGACTCGTGAAGGAACATTACTTGTCGTTGTGATCTTGTTCTCGTAACTGTAATCATCCATGGTCTTCATTTATTTTTGTTGCTTATATATTTAGTAAGTATGTATATATTTATGTATCTATTATTTAGGATATGTATATATCTGTGTATCTATTCTTGTATATTGTATATTTATTATTTGCACCAACGACAGCCCCATTTTATGTCCAGGCAAATCACTGTCCATTCCAAGGTTGCCTGGAAGAGATCGCGGAAAGCTATAAGGCCGCCCATTGTATATTTTGTAGTGTTTGATTTGTTTTTTGTTGTGTATTTTTGTGGTGTACAATATAGTATATATAAATAAATAAATATTAAATAATACCTACTTATTTACTGTTATTATTTTACCGTGTATAAAGAATGAATAAAAGTAAATAAAAATCATACTTGCACTTTTATTACCATCAGTACTTTTGCGCCTTCTAGCTATAAATGTAGGTAGATATATAAAACTGGGCGAGTTCGGATTGGTGAGCCTTTTTTTTTTTTTTTGTGTGGGAAACTATCAAATAACTTCTCCCGCTCTAGGTGGAGCGGGAAGGCGTGTCAGACTCTTACTGACTAAAACCCACCCATGTTCCTTCGGTTGCCCTGTTGCCGGGGGCCACGATGTCTCTTTCGGCCCTTATTCGCAGCCCCGGCAGGCATTGGCCCTAGCGGACCCCGTCAATTCTGCTGACATCTCTTTGAGGCGCGCGTGGAACACAACGCGCCGTCGACCCCGGCTTGGTCCTTATCGGACGGCGAGCTACCCATTGCTCACCGTCCGCAAGCCCGCGCCTACGGTGGCCGGAAATCAGGGCGTCTTCTCCTGCGGCGGTTAGGGGCGTGATGGCGCAAAGTTTGCCACTCCCTCACGCGTTCCACCTCCTCCTGAAAAACGGACATACAAAACATATACAAACGCCAAATACAAGACTGGCGATTACACTTTAGGTTTTTCAATTAAAAGGACAAATATAAAAAATAACTATTTTATAAATAATAACTTTAGGCAATATAACAGAATAATAGAAAGGGTGCGTGTCGTAATTGTTTAAATCAACTTAGATTTTATTCGTCAAATTCATGTCGTTTATTCTAATATTACAGATGCAGAGAGAAAGCTTAGCAAGAATATTCAACGCCTACATCGAGCTAGATTCAACAAGATGAATGTTTGTGGAATGTTCTACGTTGATGCTACTTTTGCGTTGAAAATTATGGCTTTACTTACTAACTATACTATTGTATTACTGCAGTTTACGTTTTTATAATTCTTCTAAGAGATGTGATAATAAATAAAATGTTTGTTACGGTTGTTGTTATTGTTGTGGTTTGTTGTCTGTTAATGTTTGTTAATTTAAGTGTTGATTGATTGAGTAAAACTGAATTAAGTACTTTAAAACTTATTAAATAAAATAAAACATTAATTCTAAAACTAAAACTTTGTTTGAAAATGTTTATACCAACCTTGTTTCATATTTGTTTATCAACATGTGCTGAAGTGGCAATGGGCCGGCCATATTAGCCGTAGAACCGATGACCGTTGGGGTAGTTGGAAAACGTAAGGTAGGATGCTATCAGGATCACAGGGTGGCTGGTACAGCTGGATGAGAGTTGCCGAGAATCGAGCTGAATGGCGTGTAATTTGAGAGGCCTATGTCTGAATCAGATGATGGTGATGATGATGTATATAGAATAGTAAGTGGCTTAATATAATCCACCTTAATATTCGCAGTGTAAATTGTAACTTTGATAGTTTTCTTGTGCTCCTGGCTAGGATAAAAATTTCATGTGATGTTTTAATTTCAACAGTTCCACCACTGGATGTGTGTTTCTTATCACTAGACTAATCCTATCAACCAGAACGATGGTGTTATAGTATATGTAAAATCAGAATTACAGCATATCGTTACCGAACCTTCTATATCTGGTGCTAGCTATTTGATCTGTAATGTTGTGTCTCATAACATCTTACTTTTAGCTCTTTATCGCTCTCCGTCCACACGAAATATTGATAATTTTATTGATTATTTAGACACTGTCCTTACTTAGGCGCCTGTCCAAAAAAACTTAGTGATAATGGGTGACATCAATATTGACATCACTCCAAATTCTATCTCCCTACAAGCTAATCAGTACCTTAACCTTATTGCTTCACATGGCTTCCTCCCTACACATCTATTCCCAACCCGTATTGACTCTTGTCATGATCACGTAATGTTAAGATCTGATCGTAAAAATACAACTCTGGTTCTCGATACTTATATTACTGACCATAGGCCTACATTTATAACCATTCAACATGTAAAGCCACTCCCTACAAGTTAATCGCATAGTTGTTAATTATACAGCTGCAACTACTGAAATTTTATCAATGGATTTTATTGGAATATTGAATTTTCAAGACGCAAAAAATGCCGCCGAGTCTCTGGTTTCTATAATTAGCTCTGTCATTGCTAGTCATTTCGAATTGGTGTACTTGTCTTCGAAACGCATAATCCTGAAACCTTGGATTACCAATGGTCTGCTACGTTGTATCCGAAATAGAGATAGCATGGCTGAAACCCTAAAGGCAGATCTTGAAAATTACATTCTCATGGTCATGTATAAGCGATACCGTAATTTTTTTAACAAGCTTCTAAAAAATTTAAAACGTGCCCAAGAAAAGAAGGAGTTCCAAATGGCGAAGAACAACCCTAAAGCAACTTGGAAGATCATTAAAAATATCACTGGAACTAGCCTTAATGCGAAATCCCCTAACGAGCTACTAAAGATGTCTTCGGATTAAAAGTCTTCGGTCAACAAAGTTAATGAGTTTTTTGCTAATGTTGGCAAAAACTTGGCTGACAAATTCGCATCCACCTCGTATACCTCTGAGTATTCTCTCCATGCGCCGCCTTCTTACTCGATCGTACTTCTACCCACAGATGAAGTAGAGGTTTCAAATCTCATTGTTGGGTTACGAACAGATGCTGCGGTGGGTTAGGACGGCATCTCATCGAGACTGTTAAAATCCTGTCTGCCCGCGATTGTTCCAGCCGTCACTCATTTCTGCAATCTTTCCATTTCCACGGGTTGCTTTCCCAGGGTTTTCAAAAGGGCTGTCGTTTATCCAATCTTCAAGAGTGGGGACAAACATGGTGTAGATAATTATAGACCGATTTCAGTCTTGCCGGCCATCTCTAAAATATTATTAGAAAAGATACTTCATAAACGGTTGGTATCGTCGATCATTTATATAATAAAATAAATAAGCTATGCACCATTGCTCCCATGTGCCTAAATGGATGTAAGACCAGAGTCACAGAGTGGCTATTATCACTGAGTTACGATAAGACTGAAGATTTACTACATGTATCAATCGCTTAACCAATAGAGTCATATATTCATAATTATATTTACACAGACTGATATAAACACTAGTTTTCACCATATTTTTCTCTTTCTTAATACATACACATACCCCCACATAGGTACTTTAATGCGCCACATCATATATGCATCTACTAGTGAGTAGTTATCTGAATAATAAAATAGTATACTGTGCTCTTTCTAAAATACTGATATATGTTCAAATATAATTAAATTGATAGCTCTGATAGTTCTTTTTTAATTATATTTTATTTTATTTTTTGAGCACTATGCGATGAGGTGTAAAAAACAAAACTTGGTCATAACTTTTGAACCGTAATAAATTGCACCGACATTCTCAGAGTTAAAAAGTTTGGAAATTACTTTGCCCACGCCCTTACTTGATTTGATCCATACTTCCAGGGAAACCCTGTATATTTTTTTTCACGAAAAATCATTGCTTTTTGATGAAGCCGTTCATAATTATGTAGGAAACTATTCGAAGATATTTAAAAGACTGCGCCCAAAATAAATCTAATGAAAAACCAGCCAAGTGCGTGTCGAACTACGCTCAGTAAAAGGTTCCGTAGTTGGGATGAATTTATCCCAAATACAAACTTAACATTGTAGTTGAAATACATGTTCTCCCATACATTCCAACTGCACATATAATGTTTGTACGCAAAATGTTGATAAATTTACCATGTTATTTTAAGACCATAAACTTATTATAGGTTTTCCTGTAATCTATGAATCTTAAGAACCATTCTCTGTATTTTTTTCAAAATTTTAGGCTCAGTAGTTTCGGAGATAAGGGGGGGAATAGTTAATATTCATTTATTTTCTTAATTATCTTTAAATGTATATATTTTAAAATTATTTAAAAAAAATTGAGATCCTTGCAACCACCCTTTCATTTGATATGTCAGACAATAGGTACAGTTTGAAAAACTTTTTTAAAATTTTCTTACCTTCCAAAAGTGACCCCATATTCAAAATTAGGTAATTTATTTACGTTACGTGTTTGGGTCACAGAAATACACATGTGTACCAAATTTCAACTTAATCGGTCCACTAGATTCAGAGCAAATTGTCTGTGGCAGACAGACAGACAGGCAGTGATCCTATAAGCCTTATAGGATCACTCGTGTGCCTGTCTGTACGGAACCCTTATAGTATAAGGGTTTCGCTTTTTCCATTTGAGGTACGGAACCCTAAACGTAACAAAATTGGTAATTGTAACAATAAAATAAAAGCTGTGTGGCAGGTAAGTAACAAAGAAATTGGAAACACAAAACAACGAGATCAGATTGACTTGTCTCTAAAAATGAATAATGAAACTTTTGTGGGTGCACGGAATGTTCTTAGGAGTGTGTGCAAAGAGAAATAAAACGTTGAAATTTTTTTCAGTACTTATTTACTCACAATACCTTATACAATGGAAATACTTTATAAAGATCGAAAGGCAAATGTCTGTATTGCGGGGTAGTTACGGAACAACTGACGCTGGCTGCGCATATAAGTCCAATCAAATACAAAATTAGTGCGTCAGCGTTCCTCTGCAAAACAATTTCTGATAAGTTAAAAGTTGCTGAGACACTAGAAAATGTATTTACCAACATTCCAACAGAGGTTACGAAATTTCTCCCATGATCTAAATTAGCTAAGCCAAGTTTTGAATTCAAGCCTATTTCTATTGCTACAATTAAAAAAGCATTCAAAAATCTTAACTCAAAAAAAATATTCAAAAAACAAAAAACCCGACTGCAAAAACACATAACTGAAAAGAGAAAAATAAGCAGTATAATCTATAGAATTTTGGTATTGCAGGTGGGACAAACCAATAACCTGAAATTATGGTGTAAGTTTTGTTTGTCCCGCCTTTTTTTTTTTTTTTTTGGGTGGGAAATTATCAAATAACTTCTCCCGCTCTGGGTGGAGCGAGAGGACGTGTCAGACTCTTACTGACTAAAACCCACCCGTGTTCCTTCAGTTGCCATGTTGCCGGGGGGCCACGATATCCCTATCGGCCCATATTCGCAGCCCCGGCAGGCATTGGCCCAAGCGGACCCCGTCAATTCTGCTGACATCTCTTTGAGGCGCGCGTGGAACACAACGCGCCGTCGACCCGGGCTTGGTCCTTATCGGACGGAGAGCTACCCATTGCTCACCGTCCGAGAGGTAACGCGGATCAACTCAGGGTGGATAAAATGGCGAAAGGTCACTAGAACAACTTGCGATCCACGGATGCCCCTCAAGTTAAAGGGAACAATTTACAAGTCCGTGATAAGGCCTGTCGTACTGTATGGATCGGAATGCTGGGCCGTGAAAAAGACGGATGAAAAAAGATTGTATGTAGCGGAGATGAGATTGATGAGAATGTTGAGATGGATGTGTGAAGTGACACAAATGGATAAAGTAAGAAATAAGTATATAAGGAGAAGTTCAAAAGTGGCGCCAGTGACAGAAAAATTGAAAGGAAATCGTTTGGCCTGGTATAGGCATGTGAAATGAAATGAAATGAAATGAAATTGTTTATTCTGTAAATAGGATATCGAAATCACTTTTACACGTCATATAAAAAAAATATTAAAAATAAGCTAGATGAGTTCGGCGTTTCCTATCTGACTACTCTGAGAAGAAAGGCCGAAACAAACTCAGAGGTCGCAGTCTCTTTTTAAAGTCCAGACATAATCTTGGTCAGGCCATATGAGGACCATGTAGATAAGTGTCTGAAAAGGTCTTTTGAGGAAAGAACCACACAGATTTGAGTGGACCTGTCCAGTCAGTGCAAGCATTTGTCAGTAATCGTGGAGCTCAACTCAGAACTTAAGGAGCTCAACTCGACGAACAATACCAAAGAAAGGACATTTGGGTAGGCCGCATAAACTACTCAAACTGCCAGACCATCACTAAAACTAGCAGAGAAATAAAAACAATATCCACATAGTCCTCACATTCACAATAGTTAAAATAATATAATACTTTACAAAGTAATCATGTCATTTTAAATATAATTCTTAACAATGTCAATGTGTTTATAAAACTGGTATGTGTTGATTTTACATTATTAAAATGTCTAGTTTTATGGTTTTATCACAAGGCTTAGCAGAGCGAGCAGTTCAATCCCAAGCTTTTTTATCTTCTAAATAATCTGAAATTGTATAGTACCCTTTTTTACAAAGTTTGGTTTTAATACAGATTTTAAATCGTCTAATGGGTAAGTTTCGAATGTCAATGGGGAGTTTGTTGTAAAAACGTATACATTGACCCATGAATGAGTTGCCTACTTTGTGGAGACGTGTGCGATGTACAGCAAGGTTGTGTTTATTCCTGGTATTTAAACTATGAATATCGGACATTTTCTTAAAATTAGATATATTTTTGTGCACATACAATAGGTTTTCAAAAATGTATTGTGAGGCTACAGTCAGAATATTTATTTCTTTGAATTTTTCTCTAAGGGAATCCCTTGGACCTAGATTGTAAATGGCTCGAACAGCCCTTTTCTGTAGAATAAAGATAGTATTAATGTCCGCACAGGTTCCCCAGAGAAGAATCCCATATGACATAAGACTATGAAAATAACTAAAATAAACAATTCTGGCTGTATCCACGTCAGTTATCTGTCTAATTTTTTTAACAGCATAGGCGGCCGAACTTAGCCTTCCTGACAATTTTTCTATGTGTGGGCCCCATTGTAATTTACCGTCAATAGTGATTCCAAGAAAAATGAGGAGAGATGATGAGGAGAGAAGAAACGCATGTGACTAAAAGAGTGATAAATATAAATGTTAATGGATGGAGCGGGAGAGGAAGACCAAAGAAAAGAAGCGAATGAAAGTGTGACGGTTGAGAGGGGAGAGTAGAAAAAGAAAACGTGTTGTGGTGACCCCAAGTAACATAGGACAAGGTCAGGAAGATGATAACGAGATGATGAATTTTTAATAGTTCAAATTTTGTTTTATTTGTTAATGTGAATGTTTTGTTTCATTTATTACTAATTAATTTATAATCAGAATATTTGTGCGCCGTTGACGGCAAGACAGTGCGTTCATTTTTGTTTTCTTTTATTTCATTAAAATACTTATAAATTACATTTTTAAATATTAGAATATAAAAATATAGAAACATTGAAAAATATAAAAAATAGTAGCCCACCGGTATCAGGAACAGGATCCAAGCTACCGGCGGTTAGGGCTCCAGAGAGAGAAACTTCCTGACAATGCGAGCCGTGTCCAGGAGTACCGCTTTCTGAATCAAGCCCTTGATCCAGCTGCCCAACGAGAGCCTCTTTAGGTGTTGGACAAGGCTCTTGGCGATTAAGGTATTGGCTGTCACGACTATCGGCACAATGATCGCTTAGTCCACATCCCACATGTCGACAACCTCGCGAGCCAAGTCAAGATACTTGATTTGTTTATCTTTCTCGGCTTTCACGAGGTTCCCGTCATGTGGAACCGTTATGTCAATATTCATTGCGTGCCGCTCTCCTCGATCCACCACCACTATATCAGGCTTATTGGCAACAATAGTCCTGTCAGTGATGATGGATCGATCCCAGTACAATGTGATATTTCCATTTTCGAGAACTGGGTCGGACACATACTTGTAGTACGGCACTTCCGATTCCACAAGGCTGTATTTCAAGTTTCAAGAGCAAGTTGCTGATGGATAATCCTGGCTACAAGGTTGTGTCTATGCAAGTAGTCTTCGTTAGCTAGACGAGAACAACCGGAGATAATGTCGGATTGATTCTCACGGACAGTGGCATGCCTGACAGATGTCAACCGGGCCGTCTTTCACAATGAATCCGAGAGATGGGTTCCCACGGATTCCACAATCTCCCCTCGCTTTACATGCATGACCGCACATTCTCTACTGAAAGTTTCAATTACTTTCAGTAGCGCCATTTTTATTATTATTAACATGTGTACTTTTTTGTTTACCTATATTCTACAAATAAAAATATTTGAATTTAAATTTTTATAATTTGCTCCTTTTGGGGAAGTCGGTTTCAAAACTTATAACGCATTTTTAAACAAGAAAAAAACATCTATTCAAAAACCCTTTTTACGATTTGCTTACCTTTTGTTAATTACCTAAATCAATGGAGTATAGCAGCAGTGGAGCAGTGATAGTCTAGTGGTGTGACCGTCAGACTGCCAAGTCATAGGTCTCGAGTTCGAACCCAAGGGCATGCACCTTTGACTTTTCGGATTCATGTGCGTATT
The DNA here is from genome assembly GCA_949152395.1 of Agrochola litura. Classification (NCBI taxonomy): domain Eukaryota; kingdom Metazoa; phylum Arthropoda; class Insecta; order Lepidoptera; family Noctuidae; genus Agrochola; species Agrochola litura. The sequence continues at coordinate 21,508,726 of OX424501.1, forward strand.
GTATTATCACTTGCTTCAAAATCGATGAAGAAAAACTTCGTGAGAAAATGCCTGAGAGATATTTCTCAACGGCATGTGAAGCCAAGTCAGAGAGGCCCATAGGCGGCTTTAAAACTCTGACACCAGGTTTATAACTAACCACACGAAAAGAAGAAGAAGAAGAATGGAGTATATGACTTCATGTTCAGCAGTAGCGCTTGCGACCACAGAACTAACGAGGCAGTTAAGCAAGCAAGGCAAAACAAGTTACTTGATGAACAATAATAATTTATGGCATTTAAATAAGATTAATATTCATAATGTGTTTTGATAATAAATTATCGTACGGCCATCAACGGTAATCGATAATATTCTTGAAGAACAAAATAATTCGTCACTAGTGCCTGCGTACTCTGAACAAAATGAAGTTTTTCAAAAGAAAAATACTTTGTAACGAGAGAAAAAGTCATTGTGTGCCGGTGCCTTTGGACAACTTGGTTGATAAAGATGTACAGTCGATGCTTTGGCCTTTAAACCTAATGCATAACATTCTATTGTGTCCAAAGTATCGTATAAAAAAAGACTTTATAAATCCAAACAGCCTGTTAACAAAGTTGGTGTCATTATGTGTCATGCTTCTATCCATGTTTTTATTCTTATTTCATATTTACGAGGTGCATGTTAACGAACATGTCAGAAGATACATTAACATAATAGTGTATATTACCTCTATAGTCGATTTTATCATGTTCTCTATCGGATTCGCCATAAATTACGTCGTTAATGTGTTGCACACGAAAATAAATGTATCATTTGTCTTGAAAATTCAAGAAGTTCACAGATTTCTCAACGAAAAGACAAATTTCAAGCGTTTCATAGTTTTAAATTGGATCAGTGTCATCTTAATCACAGGTTTTAACATTTACGTTCACATTTATAACTTAATAGAACTAAAGTTTTCCTTAGTAACTTTCTTGGGTGGGTTAACTGTGATGTGTTTTGATATAAACATTGTGTACGCTATCAGACTAATTAAGCTGCTAAGGGAGAAAGTTAATATATGGAACATTAAAGCTCAACACTTGCAACAGATTGATCATAGTGACAATGAAATTCATTGCAAAAGAATGTTTAAAGCGTACGCAAATATTTTGGATTGTTATGACTTCTACAGAAATTCCTACCAACAAATGGTAAACACGCTTATTCTTAAAACATTGCTAAGACTTATAAAAATATGTATTTTAGGGTTCCGTACCTCAAACGGAAAAAACGGAACCCTTATAGGATCACTTCATTGTCCGTCCGTCAGTCTGTCAAGTCTCTTTTTCTCAGGAACGCGGGGAGGTATCAAGTTGAAATTAATATCAAATACGAATGTTCATGTTCCCTTGGAGCTCTAAAAAAAATAAAGCTTCTAAGTCAACTCAATAAAAAATACGGCTATTTATGCTACATATTTGAGATTCACAAATAAATTAAAACCTACAGGGTACTTCTCGTTGACCTAGAATCATGAAATTTGGCAGGAAGTTAAGTCTCACAGCACATATAAAGGAAAAAGTCCGAAAATTGTTAATATGCAGTTTTATATGTTATCTCATCACCTGTTAAGCAGCCTTATTAAGGCGGATAACAATTAAAATTCTATTGTGTCTCGTTAATGACAGTTGAAGGGCCATTACTTACTTACATTTTCTGATAGTTAACTGATTCAGGCGTGACTTTGCGGAAATACTTTCTAAAATACAATAGACGTTGATATATTAAATAACCTTTTCCGCTTAACTATTCCTAAAGAGTGATAAAAAACCCTGTAAGAAATCGACACGAGATGCGACATCCTAAGGATGCCTTTCAACGAGGCATCCTTAAGATGACGATTGACTTGTCGCAAACCCGAACACGGCGTGTTGCCACGCCGTGCGCTGGATGTAGAGTCTGACAAGTCAATCGTCATCCTGCGGATGCTTCGTTGAGAGTTGAAACACGTGTCTTCATTTCTTACTGGATTTTTCATTGCTCTTTAAGAATAGTTAAGCGGAACAGGATAGGTACTAAATATATCATCGTCTATTGTATTTTACAGATTCAGTTGAAGAATTGACCGTTACATATATCGACGTATGGAAAAACATATTTTTCAACTACAATGTTAACTTTTTAATGTTAATCCTTCATTGTGCGTGGTCTGATACGCACTTGGCCGGTTTGATTGATAACTTTTTGATTTTCAGATCGTGTTTCAGAGTGTAGAATTTTTTGGTCTTTCTTTACTCAGATTTGAAATAACATTAGAAGTTCTTCAATTATCTGTACATGGAGACCCAGCCCAGATTGTGAGTAATTCTTTCAAATTCATATTTTTTTTATTAATGCATTTAGCCAAATAAATATTATTAAGATTTATTAAGTGGTACGTACCGTCGAATTACGAAAACCTAAATCATCATTAGAACCTTGTCATATTATTATCTACAATGCAAATGGTGACGTCAAAACTGTGTGTTATTTGATCGTTGGCAAGTAATGAGATAAATTAATATCATAAAGTTCAAAACGGTCAACATTTTCTTATCGTCATCGTTTGCCTGAAATATCTGTTTTAGTTTTACCATGATTGTTTTAGTTCTGTTTTAAAAGTTTGTCATAATTTTTTTAAATTTTTTTTACAGGTTGCTGCGCGGATTTTTGTAATAATTTTGTATATTTGGGCGATAAAAAGTTTTATATTTGAAATTGTTTTGAGCTCGTGTTGTGAAAAGTTTTACAAAGCAATGAATAATGTTCAAAGCTCATGCGCAATCATTTTAAAATCAAGTCATACAGGTAATTTTAATAACCACAACCGTTATTAGGTTACAGGCCTACCGTGTTATTGAGATAGTGTCAGAGGTAGCTGTGAGGTGCAGGATGGTGAACAAGGAACTCTTATAGTTGCGCCATGTCCGTCTGTCTGTCGGTCTGTCCGTGGCTTAGCTCAGGGACTGTTAGTACTAGAAAGTTGTAATTTGGCATGAGTACACTGTTCTTTTTTTCTACAATACTACAAGAACGCATAGTTATGAAAATGATAGTTAATATAACGAGAATTTGTTCTTAGCAACAAGAAAACTTTTAGCAGATACTGATCAAATTGCTAAGATAATAATTTAATTCTAGTTAAGCTGAGTCTAGTAACTTGTACTCTAAAATAGTAATTTTTACAAATATTTGTGTAGTCACCAATCTAGATATTTAAGATTACAAGACGCATTGTCTCACGTAAAGTAAATATTGTATAACAGAACTTGTGGAACGTTTTGAAATGTTTCACTAGATGTCGCTGTGCCGATGACGCGTTTATTTTAATTGCAGTGTTAAGAGTCTCCACGAATGAATGACGTGAATCTGTTTTTGTATTTCGAATGAAGACCTTACTTCATAGGATCATTTCTATAGTAAGCTCTTCTCGAGACTTTCACACTATGTGACAAGTCACGTTGATGAGACGTGGCGCGGTGCCCTGAGCGTAAGGCGGGCGGTGGTAGACCCAACACTAGCCCTCGATGATCGTTAACTCCCTTCGCAAGAGGAGAGCGTGGGTGCTGTTAATTATTACGATGGTGCATCGTAGTGTTTACAGTATCATACTAGTAACCACACCAAAAAATATAGTTATTGAAAAATACATACATTTAACATAACTTTACAATATAGTAAAGAATAATAAATTTACTTGCAACGAGATCAATTCGGTTTGGTTATAATTACGATACAATAATTTGTGATTACTCTCTTCTTTTAACGAGAATGGTCTTGTAGTGTTAACAAAAAGCATAGTCGTCACATATAGCACAGTACATTCTCATTGAATGTACGATATTCTCGTTACTGTAAAGATTTTTTTTTTCAGTGAATACTTATTTATCAAAGTGCCTACAAAGTGGTAAAATAAAACTATGAAAAAAGTTTTTTTAGGGTACCTCCCCTAGACGTAAAGTGGGATGTTTTTTTTTCTCGTCTATCCCATGGTGTGGAGTATAGTTGAAAAGGATGTTTAAAAACATTGTGAGTTTGTGAAAACCATTTTTAGAATCAGGGATGCGTTTGCGAAATATTAGGCTTTAAAGTGCAAATTTTTGATGGAGTCAAGTGTCCCCCCCCTGCCTGCTAAATATTTGGTTATGGATATGTGGAAAACTTCACAGCAGTAGTATATGTAACGAAATTAAAAGGGAAACTACTACAGCTAGGTAGCCTCTACAAGTTAACGAGTAATAATCGATCAACTTACATTTGCAGTTGAAAAAACATTCCGTATGGGAGAACATGTTTTTCAACTACACTGTTAAGTTTGTTCTTGGGATAAATTCATCTCATCTAAGAAACCCTTCTTTGGACGTGGTCCAACACGCACTTGGCCGGTTTTTGTTTCATTCCACGTTTAAACGACTCCCATACAATTATACAGAAATTAACGTGCATGTGCTCCTTTCATTTCATTTTTCAATCAATCGGTAGGTGAGTGAAAGATACCGAATGAAAGGCAAAGTTAACGGAAAGTGCTTTACTTTTTGACTCGGGCAATTGACAGAGCTCTCGCGATACGTCACCACACCCCTCCCGCACCATGCAGCTACCTTAGGCACCGTCTCAACTAAACGGTAGGCTTGTAGTAGATCTAGATACGTATATACTACATAATATAGGTAATTCAAATATTGCAGATGCTGAGAGAAAGATGTGCAAGAATATTAAACGGCTACATCGAGCTACATTCGACAAGATGAATGTTTGTGGAATGTTCTACGTCGATGCTACTTTTCCGCTTAAGATGATGGCTTTACTTGCTAACTATATTGTTGTATTGTTACAGTTCGCGTTTTTATAATCTTAGGTGCATGAAGTCTTTTTCATACATATACAGGGTTATTTGTTATACGTCGGCAATACGTTAAGGGGATGTAGGAGAGGTCATTTGCAACCAAATTACCCCTGATGACACCTATGCCAATGTCAACCATTTTCGAGTAATTTGACATTTAATTGTCTTTTTAAAATGTATGAAATAAAAAAACAACCGACTTCCAAAAAAAAACACTACAAAGTGAAAAATAACTCGTGTTGGTGTCTTGGGTTTTGTATTTTCGTTTTTTGCCACCGCCTTCCGAAATTAAAGTTATTTTTCACTTTGTAGTGTTTTTTTTGGAAGTCGGTTGTTTTTTTTTGTAAAAAGTTTTTATTTTTCACTTTTTAGTTCTGGTACCTACCCACACACATTCGAATACCACTACCTGCTACCAGTGACAGGAACTTATTATATCATCTACATACAAGTGGGAAAAAAATACGTAGTTTGTAGCTAACTCAAAAACTACCCAAGCAAAGTTAATAAAATTTGTATGGAACCAATTTGAGAGCATATCCTTTCAACCAAAAAAAAATTTCAAAATCGGTCCACAAATGTCGGAGAAATCGGCGGACATACATAAAAAAAATAACAAACATACGCTACGAACATATAACCTGCCCCTTTTTGGAAGTCGGTTAAAAATATAAAATATGAAGTGACTCGAAAATTGTTGACATTTGCATAGGAGTTAAAATGCGTCATTTGGTTGTAAATGACCTCTCCTACATCCCCCATTAACCCTGTATATCAGTGTATTGGTAACATTTTTGTTTCATACATTTTAAAATATAAAATGTTAAACTAGGGACTTGAAAATGGTTACGTATAACCATTAAACCTGTACATAAGGGTTATTGGGTACATTTTATATTTTACTTCATACATTAAAAAAAGTAAAATTACTCGAAAATGGTTGACCTGTTAGCGTCCGTATCCTGGTTGCGATTCGGTGATCTCTTTGGGGAAACCAAAGTTTTTTTTTGTCTTTGCGATTATGGACGAAATTATGATGACGAACAACTACCGGAAATATAATTGTGAAGGACGGCACGGTTGACATCTGTCGGGAATGCCAACGTCCGGGGGAGTCAATCCGACACATTATTTCTGGCTGTTCTCGTCTGGCTAACGGAGACTACTTGCATAGACACAACCTTGTAGCCAGTATTATACACCAGCAACTTGCTCTGAAATACAGTCTTGTGGATCGGAAGTACCGTACTATAGGTATGTGCCCGACCCAGTTCTCGAAAATGGCATTATCACGTTGTATTGGGATCGATCTATCATTACCGACAGTACTAATAATTGTTGCCAATAAGCTAGACATAGTGGTGATAGATCCATGAGAGTGTCACAAAATGATTATTGACATAGCAGTCCCGCATGACGAGAACCTCGAGAAAGCTGAAAAAGATAAGCAGAAGTTGCTGACATGTGGGTTGCGGATACAGCGCAGTCATTGTGCCGATAGTCATGACGGGCACTGGCATAATAGCCAAGAGCATCGACCAACACCTGAGGAGGCTCTCGTTAGGCAGCTGGATCAAGGGCTTGATCTAGAAAGCGGTACTTCTGGACACGGCGCGTATCGTTAGGAAATTTTACAGATGCTGAGAAAATATTGTTCAAGAATACGCAACGACTACATCGAGGGACATTCGACAAGATGAATGCTTGCGGAATGTTCATCGTAGATGCTACTTTTCAATAAAAATATAGCGTTACTTTCTCACAATAGGTACTATTGCGTTACTTCAGTTTGCGTTATTTTAACTCATAATTTTAAAATAGGCGGGGTTTTACAAGCGAATTAGTTACAGTATATCATTATTGCATTTTCGCTTCACCGTTTGAAGTGGATAGGTACAGTTAAAACGATTTTAACTTAGTATAAATATAGAAAAAATATTAGGAAATAATTGTGAATGTAATTTTAAAATGTTTATTTTTAATTATTAAAGAAAGCAAGCACCGTTTTTATTTTTATTTGTGACGCCTAAAGTTTCAAATTATATTTATTCTTCACTTCATTTTCATATTTGTTGTTCTAAATATTTATGAAGACTACTAATATAGTTAATGGACTATTCGTCAAGTAACAAATTATATAATTTTAATCAACTACTTCTCAACTTATTGTTAAGAAAAACTAATTTCAACACTTACGATTATTGTTCATTCGTACCTACATAATCTGAATAAAATGGCGACTACACAAGGACGACAACAGTATCAAAAAAGAAAGAGTATCCAAGGCCCATTAGACAATTTGGTTGACAAAGATGTTCAGTCGATGCTTTTCCCTTTAAACCTCATGCAAAATATTCTGTTCTGTCCCAAGTATCGCATTAAGGATAACTTCATTTATCCAAACAGCCTTACTTCGAAATTGGTGGCATTGTGTGCCATGATGATGTTTATTTTTTTGTTCGTCTACCGCATCTATAAGCTTTGTTTAGACGAAGATACAAGAAAATTTGTCAATTTAAAATACATCACCTCTTACTTCGATTTTGTCACGTTTGGTATCGGATTCATTATGAATTACGTCCTCAATGTGCTTCAAACAAAAAAAAACATTTCCTTTGTCTTGAAAATTCAAGAAGTTCATAGATTTCTCAACGAGAAAGTCTACTTTAAGCGTTTTATTATTTGGAATTGGATCAGTGTCATCTTAACCTTTGGGTTTCATTTGTATATTATCACCTTTTCTTACATAATTCTTTGGCTTCCTACCTACGAATTCTTTTGTGGATTAGTTTTATTGTGTTTTGAAATAAACTTTGTGTACGCTATCAGAGTAATTAAGCTTTTAAACAGTAAAGTTGATTTATGGAACATTCAAACTCAACATTTGCAACAGATGGATCATAGTGACAGTGAAACTTATTGCAAAAAAATGTTTCAAACTTATGTCGATATTTTGGAGTGTTATGAGATCTACAGGGCTTATTCCCAGAATGTGGTACGAAAATTTACCATTTTTTTTTTTAAATTTAGTGGTTATCAAATTCTGAACTAACTTAAGATTTAATTTTCAGATCGTCTATCACACATTTGAGTTATTTTTTCACGTTGTAATCAAATTTCAAATATCGCTTGAAATTTTTGATGTCGCAGCCCGTAGTGGTACATATGTGAGTGTAATTTTTTAACCCTACCGATTTATTTAACCTTATGACTTATGCCTGGAATACGCTTATCCATATAATAACTCTATCTTTGTATTCCACACTTCATTTCGAAATAGTTGGGTAAAGGTAAATGATGATGATGACTAAAGAAAAATAATCAAGAAAAGTTCTAATAAAACGACCGAGTTGTGATTCAAAGAGAACTATAGATTTTTATTTAATAGACAGGACACAGATAATCTAGCAAAGAGTTTACAAACTATGACAGCAGAGGTCACTACTATGTATGTGAAATGATTATTTTAGATACATTTTAACACCCCCACTATCTTAAATAATCATATTAACCCTTTTTTTACACATTAACAACACCTAACATTTTCATGAATATGTAGTGTTTCTTTGCACATAGACTTTTTGTTAGCAAATCAGCGGGCATATCTGCTGTCGGCAAATATTGTAAATTTACTATATTATTTGAAACACATTCTCTAGTAAAATGATATTTCACATCAATGTGCTTAGATTTCTTATGAAATACTGGGTTTGTCGATAGCTTCTGTGCGCTCTGATTGTCATTATATAATGTTAAAGTGTACATTTTATTAGTTATTTCAAATTGCAAAGCCCTTAAGTATATTGCTTCTTTACAAGCTTCAGAAATTCCCATATACTCAGCTTCACAACTTGATAGAGCTACAGTCTTTTGCTTCTTACATTCCCAAGATATGACACCATTAGACAATAAGAAACAAAATCCGGTATAAGACCGCCTATCCATTGTATTGTTTGCCCAATCGGCATCCACAAAACCTTCTATATTGGAAATTCTATTGTTACAATACTTAATGCCATAAGATTTTGTTTTTTTTAAATATTTCAACACTCTTTTTGCATAACCCCAATGCTCATCTGTATGACAATTATTATATTGACTTAGATAACTGACTGAATAAGTTATATCTGGTCTGGTTAAGACAGATAGGTACATTAGGCTACCTATAAGCTGTTGAAAAGGTACTTTATTATTTACATTTTGACCTATGTTTACATTCAATTTATGCTCCATTGGAGTATCAAGAGTTTTGCAATCTGTCAAGTTAAATTTATGCAACAAACTATCAATATAATGTTCTTGACTTAAGGTGACAGATCCTTCTAACTTATCAAATTTTACATTCATCCCTAGACATTGTCTCACTTGTCCTAAGTCTTTTATTTTAAACTGTCTTGACAACATTTCCTTGAGATCAGTACATTCCTTTTTATCATTAGAAAATATGAAGAAATCGTCTACATAAACCGTTACAATAGTTTTACAATTTTCATTCATTTTTGTATACATACATGGTTCAAGCTTTGATTTTTTTATAGCCATATTCAAGCAAACAACTATCTAATTTCTTATTCCAAGCTCTTGAGGCCTGCTTTAGGCCATAAATAGCTTTCTTAAGTTTTAACACTTTATTTTTGCTACCTGGGGAATCAAAACAATCTGGTATCTGCATGTATATGGTTTCCTCTAGGTCACCATTAAGGAAAGCAGTTTTCACGTCCAAATGTGTTACATCAAGTCCTAATTGCACTGACAGTGAAAATAATAAACGTAGGGTTGTGTGTCTAACAACAGGCGAGAAGGTCTCTGTATAATCTACATCTTTTTTCTGTGAAAAGCCTTTAGCGACTAGCCTGGCACGAAACCTTACTTTATTTTCATTATCATATTTTTTTCGCAATACCCATCTACATTGAACTATGGTATTGTTATCAGGTACTTCTGAAAGTTCCCATGCATCATTGTCCTCAAAACATTGTAACTCATCTCGCACTGCCTCTAACCACTGTTCTCTTTCAGGTCCATTTAACGCATCTTGTAATGAGAGTTCACTGACATCTGTACTATCGCTTTCGACACAAACATTAGAAAAACCATACCTATCTGGTGGCTGTCTGTACCTCATACACTCCCTTTTTTTAACTATACTCACTACACTTTCACCACTAGAGGAGATCTCTTCTTCATCAGGAACATAGGTTTCATCACCATCATGATACTCCTCACTTTCAGTGTCATCTGATATGTCCCCCACTGAATCTAAATGCACCTCAGAGGATTCAGTCTGTGATTGTAATTCTTCAATCTGAATTGAACTCTCCACCTGTGTAGGTTTTTCAATGATGATCACATCACGGCTGGTTGTGATTACTTTTGTTCTAGGAATATAAATACGATAACCTTTTACATCCTCGGGATAGCCTACTAGTATGCCCTTCTCAGCCTTCTTATCCCATTTCAGCCTTTTTTCTTTTGGGATATGCATCATTACTATGCTCCCGAAGACTCTTAAATGGCTTATATTTGGCTTTCTCGATGTCCACATCTCATATGGAGTTTTCCTTTTTAAAGCTGATGCTACGGTCCTATTCTGAAGATATACAGCAGTATTTGCCGCTTCGGCCCAAAAACTATTATCCAGACCAGCGTCAAACAACAGGCATCTTGCCTTTTCCACCACCGAACGGTTACAACGTTCTGCCAGTCCGTTCTGTTCTGGCGTGTATGGATTGCTCTTCTGATGAATAATTCCTGAATTGTTAAGATACTTCTCAAATTCTTTACTGCAATATTCCTTACCGTTATCTGTACGAAACTTCTTAATTTTTTTATTTAGTTGATTCTCTACTACTGTTTTATAAATTTTAAAACAATCAAGAGCTGCACTTTTGTTTTTCAGAAAGTAGATGTATATCATGCGGCTATAGTCATCCACAAACAAAATATAATATCTTGAGCCGCCAATAGAAACATTGCTAAATGGCCCACATATATCACTGTGAACTAACTGCAGGAGATCATCACTTCTGCTGCCATCCTGTGGAAAAGGCAATCTACTCTGTTTGCCTTCGCAACACACTATGCACGACGACTTTGAAATATCAGCCCTTCTGTCGAGTGTGAGCCCTTCCACAGCATTCTCCATTTTATTAAGGTAGTTGCTATTGAGATGTCCTAACCTGCGATGCCACATGTCACTTGAGGTCACCACTGCACCCAAGAACCTTTCAGGCATTTTTAACTTGTATACACCATTTATCAAACAAGCTGTGGCAACCAACTTGTCCGCTTCATTGTATATTTGACAGCCATCACTAGTGAAATGCACTCTATTACCTCTTGCTATTAATTGACTTACTGATAAGAGATTCGTGGTCAAGCTCGGAACACACAAAACTTCTTCAACAACCACGTCATATTCACAGTCATCTGTCAATGTAGCAATTTGCACATCGCCTGAACACTTAACAGCCACCTTTTCTTTGTTAGCGACAACAATTTCTTTGATAGGATGCTCGGTCGAGGCCTTTTTTATCCAATTTTCATTCGCGGTTAAGTGAGCACTCGCACCCGAATCGACATACCAATCATTCTTTGAAAAATTGCCATTTAAAAACACGGCACTAAAGGCATTCGTTTGTTTGCGTTCAAATGTTTTAGTATTTGATGTATCCTTATCAATATTCGTGCACTGATTGCGATAGTGGCCAGTTTGTTTACATTTGTAACATTTTATTATTTTCGGTTTTGACTTTGACGTATTATGTCCATTGTCTTTTATTCCACCAGTGCTGCCAATCTTATTTTTGCGAAAACTCGCAAATGCTCCGCTAACATCGCCACTGACTTCCTCTAAGTCCATTAGTTTTGTTTTAATGGCGTCGGCTGTTATTTTGATTCCAGAGTGTTCTATTGCCATTATCATTGGCGAATATTTTTCTGATAATCCGGCCAAAAGCAAGGATCCGACCCACTCATCATTGATATTAAAGCCTGTTCCACTTAATTTTTGACTCGTTTCTATAATCTGCGTTACATACGATGTCATAGATGTACAATTCTTCAGGCGGATCGAGATTAAAGTTCTCAACAAGCTGATTCGCCTAGTAAATCCCGAGTCATCGAACAATTGTTTGAGCTTGTCCCATAACTCCTTTGTACTCCTGACTTCCTTGATATGTACGTATAGCGATGAATCTATCGTTAGGATCAATTTTGCTCTCGTTTTCGCATCTGCTGTGGCTTCTTCTGGCTTGGTTTCTAGGATGCAATTAGAAGTCCCTTCCAGCACAAGAAAATTCTCCGCCGCGAAAGCCCACTCTCCATAGTTCTCACGGCCCTTCAATTTAGGCACACTCATAACGTAGTTCGAATTCATTTTCACTAGCACAGTTTATTCTCAGTCTGCGTAAACTTATACAGCAATAATTTGCAAGTTTTATCTGCGAGAATTAAACGATATACTGGGCTCATAACCTCTAATAAAACGACCGAGTTGTGATTCAAAGAGAACTATAGATTTTTATTTAATAGACAGGACACAGATAATCTAGCAAAGAGTTTACAAACTATGACAGCAGAGGTCACTACTATGTATGTGAAATGATTATTTTAGATACATTTTAACAAAAGTATTAACAAAAATTATAGTTATTTAAATTTTTGCAGCACACAGCATATTTAACGATTACCTGCTTGTACATGTGGACGATCAAGAGTTGGATATTTGAAATTATTTTGAGCTTGTACTGTGAAAATTTCTACATAGCGATGCATTATGTCCAAAACTCATGCGCGCTCATTTTGAAATCAAATTGTACAGGTATTTTTATAATTAATTTCAATAGTATTGAAATGAATTTTCGGTTAGTATTTCTTTTTAGACATGCTATTATTTCCAAAATTACATTCCTCATAATATTTCTGACTATGAATATCAAATGGAAATACTTTTTCAGATGCTGAGAAAAAGTTTTGCAAGAATATTAAACGCTTACATCGAGTGACCTTTGACAAGATGGATATCTGTGGAATGTACTATATCGATGCAACTTTTCCGTTAAAAATGATGGCTTTAATTTCTAACTATTCTATCGTATTGCTACAGTTTGCGCTACTTTAATATTCGTCCTCAAAACGATTGAAGCGTGATCTAAAAATAACAAAATGGAACAAAATAAATCATCGAGTTGGAAGTATCACGTATTATAATCATCATCTATTTATTATACAGAGTATCGAAAATCCTGTACGACCCGTGAGGGTGTTTTAAAAATCATACTGAGAGTTCATTTATGTGGTAATGTGTAAGATAAAAGAAAAAAAAGTGAATGCACAAGTTATAACTAATGAACTCTGTTAAAAATTACCAATTTTTTATGAAATTGGGATAAATTTGGTTCTAAAAACGTGAATTTTAACAATGTTTTTTATTTTCAATAATAATAAGTTTTTTTTACTTTTTATAATGTTATTGCAGTACCTATGTGCCCATTTCGGATCCGACAGGGTTTTTGTAACACATTGTATAATGTGGTTTGTTTTATTAATAAAATTGTAATAGCTTAATAAAGACAGCAAGAAACGATTTCAGTTTTATTATTGGTTTACGTTAAAAACTTTATATTTTTCACTTTTTAGTTGTGGTACCGACCCCACACACATTCGAATACCACTGCCCTACCAGTGACAGGAACTTAACATCATCTACATACTAAGTGGGAAAAAATACGTATTTTGTAGCTTACTCAAAAACTACCCAAGCAAAGTTAACAAAATTTGTATAGGACCAATTTGAGAGCATACTCTTTCAAACAAAAAAGAATTTTCAAAATCGGTCCACAAATGACGGAGAAATCGGCGGACATTCATATTAAAAAAAAACTTACACTACGAACATAAATAACGTCCTCCTTTTTCGAGGTCGGTTAAAAAAGGTATATTTAGACAATGAACAACAATAATTAATATTGCCAAACGACAGTCAAAGAAAAACATTGAAATTATTCGTGGTTCTGTTTTTTACAAAATTAATAGTGGAAGAGCAAGCGTAATTAGTCCTAATGGACTCTTTACACTTAAATTGTAACTTCTAATTATTCAAATTGTATGTTTTGGACGACTTGATTGACAAAGATATGCAGTCAATGCTTTTGCCTTTGAACCTCTTGCAAAACATTTTATTGAATCCGAAATATCGTTATCTAATATCGTTTCTTTCTTCTTTACATTGAGCTTTTTGTCATTATGTGGCACGATAATATTCAGCTTTATTTTCTTATATCGCATCTACGAGCTGTATCACGACGAATTTAGAAGAAAATACACTAACATAATGTACATCTTTTCCTACTGGTAACGCCATCTCTTGTGGGATTAATAATAAATTACAACAAGCGATCATATATTCCTTTCTCCCTCCTAATAAAGCACGCCTTTACCGAGGCGTGAAAAGATTCCGCTTCCGACGGCCAAGCCGCGTAGCTGTGTGACAACGCTGCGCGCACGCCGCTTTGCTCGCTTAATCCGCTTCAACCGCTTTCGATAAAAACTGTGATTGAACTATTTGACTAATAACCGCCCGCGGGTAACGTTGAGTGATTTTGGTGCATGAGGGACTCCAATGACAATAGTGCCGAGCTAACAAAGCAGGATCCCGTCGCCGCCATCTTCAAGCTGAACGCGTGTCGCGAGGGAAGATAAGGTAAGGCATGCTCTCCTTGAATTCCTCATAATTGATCGCCCGTTCATCACCTGCCACCGCCGACCTTTAAATACAGTCCATTTAAATTCAAATGAACCTAAAGTGGTAGTTTTCCATACCACCTACTTCGATTTTGTTTTGTTCAGTACCGGATCCGCTATCAATTATATATCGTGAATGTGTTAAATACGAAGAGGAATATTTCGTTTGTCTTGAAAATCCAAGACGTTCACAGATTTCTTAACAAAAAAAAGAATTTCAAGCACTTCACCATTCTGAATTGGCTCAGTATCATTTTGGCTTCAGTTTATATTTTAAGCATCGCCTACACTTGCATAAGAATCAAGCTTACTATCTACGATTTCTTTTGTGGGGTAGCTTCAATATTGTTTGTCGTGAATATAGTGTACGCTACCAGACTAATCAGGCTGTTACGCTGCAAAGTTAATTTGTGGAATATTCAAGCTCGACATTTGCGACAGCCTGATCATAGCGACAATGAAACTTATTGCAAAAGAATGTTTCATGCTTACGCAAATATTTTGGAGTGTTATGATATCTACAAGTCTTGTTTTCAGCAAATGGTACGTTTTAATACATTATTTGAATACAGCGTCAAATTAAATTACCTAACTGGGGAAACTACGCTGGTGTGACGATAATTTATCTAATGACGATGAAACAACAAAATAAGAAATTCTAAATTCATAATTTTAAGTAACAATAAATTGATTACGAGATCAACGGCCGCTGGTAGTATGCTTTCGGGAACTTATGAGTTCAGAGAATAATTCTTCTTTTGTTTTATTATCTATATTTATAAAAAATAATCCCTATTTCCCTTGGTCACGGCATCACGCGTGAACGGCTGAAGGGATTTGGATGAAATTTGGCAAATGGGTAGACCATGACCTGGAAAAGGACATAGGATACTTTTTATTCCGATATTCTTACGAGATCAAGACTTATGCGGGTGAAACCGCGGGGCGCAGCTAGTGATCAGATAAATACCTAGCAAGCCTGTGAAGTTCACAGGCACTGTACGCACGACACATCAAGCTAAACATTACCAGTACAACCTGAGTTCTCATTGTACGGAAATCCAATAGAATGTGAGGTCAGCATATACTGGACATGTATTATATAGCTTGATATATTGTAGTGTAGATTCTGATTTACTATAATTGAAGAGATAACATAAATAGGTGTATCGGCAATAATTCTAGGTGAATTTTGTATTTTTACAGATTGTTGTATGTTTCACGTTCATATTTTTATACTTCTAGATTATTAAGAGTTTGATACTAGAAATCGTTTTGAGCTCGTACTGTGAAAAGTTTTTCATAGCTATGAATAATGTTCCCGACTCATGTGCTCTCATATTAAATACAAACTGTTCAGTTACTTAATTGTCTTGAAAATACTTTTTTTAAAGGTCTTCTAAGGAGCTCTAAACAATGTATAATTGAAATAACTGAAAACCTGAAGGAGAGTCATTGCACTCATCATTATGAATAACTTTTACAATGGGACCAACCCTGAAAAGTTTTATCAGAAAAAAAAAGGTCAGCTGTTCCCTTCATTTATGTTTGTACTAGCTTTTGCCCGCGGCTTCGCCCGCGTGGATGTCGGAAAATATCCCACGGGAACGTACTACTACCGAGATTTTCATACCTAATAACAGAGGAAAAGGTCATTAACTCTTACCGCTGCGCCCGCGTTGCTACGCGTAATTTTGAAACCGTGAAATCTTTTAAACTATTCATTTAAATGACATGATGTATGGGCATATTTTAATCTAAATTAAATGCTTGATTTAAATAACATATTTTATTGGATAAGGATTAATACTATACCGGTCAAAAAAAAATCGGAAATAACAAATTTTTTTTTATCAAATTCTGAAAGATCTGATCTATTGAAGAAATTGATCTAGATGACCATGCAAAGTCATTGTGGGTTATCCTTAGAAGATAGACATATGCCATCACAGACTTTATTTTTGAATTGAAGATAAATAATACCGTAGAACAGGGGGGGTCTGGATTTATGCTTTCGCGGTTGCACAACGACATGCTTTGCTTTGCTTTGCTTGGTAGTATAGATGCAGGCCTACCCTACCGCCTCCTTCAGAGGGGGTAGGGTTGGCGGGGTCTTGAGGGTGAGCGCTACAGTCGTGTAGATCCTCAAGACAAGTCTGGCGGATGCACCTTCCCGAGGTTGCCACCCCGTTCTTGGTCTAGTTCCATAAGAAATAGACGTAACTAAAACCACCAGGCGCCTTTGCATCCCTTCCTCAATTCCCTTAACCTCATTCTGTCCCGTCTTTTGACTTCCTGTCCCAAATCTCACAAATCCTCCCCACTCTATCCTATCCGTATCCCTACTCCTCCCTATTCCGCTTTCCAACTTCCACTCCTAACCGTGACCCCCTGTGACTGGGTGGTGGCGGGCTCGACTGTCACTAAAACCAGCTGATTGTCGAGTAGGAGTAAGCAGTCACCTGCGCTAGGACCTGCGCAGTTGAGCGCCGTGAGCGGGGATGAAGGAGTCCTGGGGGGTTGAGCCGAGCGGCTCTGGCTGTAATGTGCCCGTAAGGCAACACGCCCCCTTTGGTCCGAATTTCAAGCGAAACGGTGGCCCTACCCAGTAGCCAGGGGTAGGGAAATGGCCACAGTGTCCCGTCAGAGGGCCACAGGCGAGGTGCGTGAGGTCCGCTGAGGTCGTCCTTGGACGGCCAAAGTGGTAGGTAAAGGTCATGCTGACGGTGTAAGTGAGGGTTGATCAGTTCGTTGGCCAACGCCAACCCGATCGAGCACCTGATGTCGCACTGTAAACCAGCCTCGCGCCCCTATATCTCTCTGGTAGTCCTAACGATCAAACTTTTTTATAGTGAGACGTTCCCAGTTGCGGGCTCCATGGTGGGTGGGAGCCAGAGAGACGAAATTTTTATAGCAACATAATATGGATTTAACAAGGCCATTTAACAAAAACAGCACCGGAGTGGAGGCGAAAGCCGATGAGACTCCCAAGGGAGGTGCTTGCACTTCCCTTGCCCCTGGTGGCCATGCAGCTAACACTGCGGGTACCAGCGCGGGCACTGGTCCGGCTGTGGCGAGAACCACAGCCAAGACCAAAAATAAAAAGTCCCAGTATAAACAAAGGACGTCGGCGCTGATTGGGACCAGTACCGACCCTTCTGACGCACAGGCGAAGACCAAGGCGACGACTAATACCACTGCCGGTCTGACCCTCTCTACACAGGCCCCGGCGCCAGGTAACACTGGTACCGGGCTTCCAGCCAAACACCCTCCTCCTCCTCCTGTGGCTCCTCTAGCCTCCCCTCACCAGACGGTCGTCACCGGTCAAGCGGAGACGGCTAGTTGCAGCGAGGACGTGTTCTCACGCGCCTGGCAATCTGTGCAGAAACGCAAGGGCAAGGGTAAACATACTCAACAAGCCCATTGCTCTTGCACTGACCCTTCAGGTCCAATTGCTGCCCCGGAACAGGGCAGAAAGAGGGACAGATTGACGAGGAAGGAGCGCCGGCAAGCTTTAAAGAAGTCGGGCAAAGGCTCCCGCAACAAACAGGCCACTGTCGCTGGCTCAGTTAAACCGACAGTCGGCCAGCTAAACTTCTCCGCCGGTAAGCGGTCACAGGCAGAGGCCGGCACAAGCCGACCAGCGCCCAGTCAACCGCCAACCAGCGCTACGGTGAAACCCAAAGGTGATACTACACAGCGACCCGATTGG
Organism: Agrochola litura; assembly: GCA_949152395.1. Taxonomy (NCBI): domain Eukaryota; kingdom Metazoa; phylum Arthropoda; class Insecta; order Lepidoptera; family Noctuidae; genus Agrochola; species Agrochola litura. The sequence continues at coordinate 21,527,028 of OX424501.1, forward strand.
AAGGATCAGGCCGCGGCCAAGCGAGCTCTCAACGAATCCTTGACACCTCGAGGAGAGCACAAGCGGCCGCGTCTTGATCAATCCAATAGGGTCGACAAACGAAGCTACGCCCAAGCTGCCAGCGCAACCCTAGACGTCGCTATCACCTGCGACCGCACGGGGATCCTCAGCAAGGACGCATCGGACCAGGTACTCGCTGCTATCCAGAATCAGATCATCCTCGAGGCCTGCTCCCCCAAACAGGATACCCCAGGGCCGACCTTCAACGCCAAGCCGCTGTTTGCCGGGGGCATCCTTAAACTGTGGTGCGGTAATGACCACACCTTAGCCTGGCTAAGGAAGACAGTCTCCGGCTTGACTCTTTCAACTAGCACCTCGTTAGTCGTCGTGAGTCAGTCGGAGATCCAGAAGCGTGCACGGTGTGGCATCGTGATCCCGGACGAGCAGGGGGTCTACGGAGAGTCGACGATGATTGGGCGTACTCTCAGCTACCAAAACTCTTGGGTAGACATCAAGAGGTGGGTACTGCTGCACGCTGATAAACAAGCCGCGGCGTGGTTCGTGGTGGTTGGTGTCCCTGTGGACCAAATCCCGACCCTGATGGAGGCCGGACGCCGCCTCTCAATTGGATTAGGGGCGGTCTACGTGAAGTTCCAGGGTCGGAACGGTAGGTTCACCGACGTTCCACAGGGATGGGACCCCGCCACGGGAACCGTCTGCGAGGCGCTGGAACAGCTGCCGCAAGCACCAGCAGGGGAGTCCACTCCCCCTTCACACAACCCGGAAGCATCTGCGGCTGAACCTGCTGCTGCAGAGTCAGCCGCCTCTGCCGCCGCCACCGTGGGAGTAGTTCCCTCATCGGGCGGGGAGCTGGACGACATGATCCTGTCTCCGGCTTCGGGCCCGGGGGAGGACGGCTTCGACGAGGGCGACCTGTTTGCCGGGCTCAGACTTGGGGGGGAAGGCGAGGGTTCGACCAGCGATGGCGTCCCTTTCGTCAGCCTGTAGAGTCCTCCAAGCAAACCTCCACCACAGTCAAACCGCGACGGCTCAGCTACGCAAGTGGCTGGAGGTACAACACACGGCCATTGCCTTAATCCAGGAGCCGTGGATTAGGGCGGGTCGTATACAAGGACTCTCCAATCTTGGCGAGATATCTCTGCAGCTAGGCTGCTTATACAGCGCGACGATGCCACAGAGATGGTGATCGTTTTCGCCTCGGTCTATATGCCCGAAGCGGAGGCGCCGCCTCCCAACGGACTCGCCCGCCTCGTGAACCATTGCGAGAGCTGCGGGTCTGAGGTCGTTGTCGGGGCCGATGCCAATGCTCACCACCAACTGTGGGGTATGGACACGCAAAACGAGAGGGGAGTCACAGACAGTCCGCTGTGCAGAGCTTGCATGGAGGACGACGAGACAGCAGCCCATGTGCTGTTAAACTGCCCGGCGGTCGCCACATACAGGGCAAAGTACTTCGGTAACCCAGGTACCCTACGTGAGATTGTCAGTGACACCAAGGCGTTGCTGGCCTTCTTTGAGGAGCTGGGGTGGATCGAATAACAGATTTTCCCACCCATACGCAAAATACGCGCTTTGACGTGGAGTTGCGGATACCAGCCCGTATTACCTATTACCTATTACCTATTATACCGTAGAACATAACTTTGATGTACATTTTTCGGTTAACGCAGCGCACGCTAGTAAAGCTCCCAGTCGCACAGAGGCGAAATATCACAAAAAGTTGGCAAAAATCCAAATTGCAGTTTTTTGGACGAGTTTTACAATCATTATTAATTAATGTTATCGATACATTAAAAAAACACTTCTATCATGGTTATTAACTACACAGGATTGTAAATGAAATGCAAAAAAAAACATTTATTCATTTAATCATCATGGATTAAACATATTGCTTCGTAATTTGGATATAAATTACAATTCACTTCCATTGCACTGTTTCTTTATATGTTATATTGGTGCTTCGTGAGCTGCCCTTCAATAACAATAGATAAGGCTTTATCAGGACAAAGAGTGGCATGGTTTTTATCCATTCTTGGAACAAAGTCTTGAGAAACATCTTTTATAAATTTAGATTTTTCTGTCTCTCCACACTCTCTATATTTCATTTGCGTGGCATACGCCAGTTTTGCGGGTGTCACTTGCTGTCGTAAATTTTCAGTTCTGTGCCGTTTAGCTCGTTCACTTAATTCTTAAAAATCCTTAGAGGGTCGACTATACGATATTTTTCTTTTCTGAGATTGCGAGACGTTAAAAGAAACATATTGGTCAAACCAATCTTTATGCGCATTAATACATCTTTCAAAATGTCTTTGATATTTCTCAAGTTTTGATTTATATTGATGTATTAGTTTTTGCAGCAAACTTTTAGCATCACTTGAAATTTGAGTCTGTTTTAGAGCATTTTCCAATTTTTTTATAAAGAAACTGCAATTTTCAGAGTCCTTTCTTGAAGTAGACTCTCTATAATACTAAATAAGAGTACGTCTACTAATATAAATCTCTTCAGAGTTTGATCCTGGTAAAATAGAAAATAAATGTTTAATTATTAAAATTCTACCTTAGCACTAAAATTTATAAACTTTGTTCAAGGTGCGCAAAAACGAGCATCTAATTGTAAGTGTATATAAAAGAAGAATGTGTAATGCTCATTTTAAAGCACATTTGAGGGCTTAACTCCATTGGATATGGTACTTTTATTTTAAGAGAAGTTTGATCACACTTAAAATTGCGACCTCTTTTACAAGAAATACGAAAAACCATAGAAATACAACTAAAATATACTTTTTTAACAGATATAATAATAGTTCCTTACCTCTAGGAATAGAATCCATCATTAAAATACTTAAATCCACCAAACAACATAATAAAATTTACCGTTGAATTTTAAGAATAAATGAAACAAAACACATCCGCTGCTGAACAAGTTAAACTTTGGACTAAGATACTACGTACACGGGGATTAAGGGGGCGCAGGGCGCTTACGCAGGTAGCTAACCCGTTTTATTGAGAATGTTGTTTAAACAATAAAAACCAGTTAGCGTGCTATTTGTAAATTTTAGTTTTTGCCAGCTATTAGTGATATTTCGCCTGTGTGAGTCGGCATGATTTTTTCCGACTTCTTTGTTGAAGAAAAAATCATAATCGTCAAATTTCAGCCAATTTACACAAAACCTTAATGAATTATATACTAAAATCTTCCGCATGAATCACTCCGTTCATTGGTGAAAACCGTTTGAAAATCTGTTCGGTAGTTTTTGAGTTTATCGCGTTCAGACAGACAGACAGACGCGGCGGGGGACCTTGTTTTATAATATGTAAGGATAACCAGACAGAATGACAGGATTTTTAGGGTTCCGTACTTCAAAAGGAAAAAACGGAACCCTTATAGGATCACTCGTGTGTCTGTCTGTCTGTCTGTTTGTCCGTCTGTCACAGCCAATTTACTCCGAATCGAATGGACCGATTAAGTTGAAATTTGGTACACACATGTATTTCTGTGACCCAAACACGAATGTGTAACGTAAATAATTTAATTTTGAATATAGGTGTCACTTTTGGGGCGCAAACAAGAAAATTAAAAAAAAAGTTTTGCTAACAGTACTGTGTGACATATCAAATGAAAGGGCTTGTTGCGAGGATCTTAAATATATTTTTTATATAATTTTAAAATAAATACTTTTAAAGATATTTAATAAATTCAATGAAAATTGACCATTCCCCCCCCCCTTATCTCCGAAACTACTGGACCAAAAATTTTGAAAAAAATACATAGTATGGTTCTTTACCATAGATTACAGGAAAACCTATAAGAAGTCTATGGTCTTAAAATAACATGGTAAATCTCTCAATATTGTGCGTAAAAACTTACATTTCGTCGCTCGGCATCCAAAAGGCCCATCTCTCTAGCTACTATAATATCAAAATATCAAAAGTGTTTGACCGTCTGCTTAATACACAAATAAATAAAACTGTAAATATTCATGACAACCAATTCGGGTTTCGGCGTGGTTTGACAACAGAAAGTGCAGTGTTGTGCCTTAAGCATACTATCACATACTTACTATACACAGCGTGGGATGCCGATTTATGCTAGGTTCATCGATTTATTCAAGGTTTCTGATCTGGTTGCTTATGACGTATTGTGGAGAAAGATGGAGAAGGATAGGTTGCCAACGGAGCAAACATCTTTAAATAGTGGTATGGTAACCAGATCAATAGGTTGGAATGCGGGGTGAGGCAGGATTGGCGAGCTCAGCAGCACCAGAGTGGGTTGCTATATAGATGGTATTTGTGTAAATAATATTAGCTATGCAGATGATATGGTGCTTCTGAGCGCGTCAATCTGTGGTCTCAGAAAGTAATTGGTCGCCAAATGTGAGCAGTATGCCAAAACACATGGTTTGATGTATAACTCCAATAGGTCGGAGATCATGGTCTTTGAGGCTGGGGGCAGACCGGGTTATGTACCACCTGTATTACTCAATGGGACTCCACTACAAAGAGTATTTACGTTTAAATATCTTGGTCATATATTGACCCCTGACCTCAATGACGAATGAAGGGCGTTGTCGGTAAGGGCAAACATGCTGGCTCGCAGGTTTGCACGCTGCTCACTTAAAAAGCAAAAATTACTCTGTTTCGAGCTTATTGTACAACGTTTTACACGTGCAGCCTGTGGGCTAGATATACCCAAAGGTCATGCAACGCCCTTCGAGTCCAATACAACAACGCTTTCAGGGTATTGGTGGGGCTGCCCCGTTTTTGTAGCGCATCGGGAATATTCGCGGACGCACATATTAATTGCTTTTACGTAACGATGCGAATGAGGTGTGCATCCCTGGTACGCAGAGTACGGGCCAGTTCCAACAATATCGCTAGCAGTCTGGATTGCATGTACATCAATCACTGCAGTGCCATCTCCCATGGGGTGAAATAAATTTAAACTAGATTACGTGGGGCACTCAGAAAGTTTTGTGATACTAGAAAAAAATATACTACAGGTTATATTTTTTTTTATTATATCTTTTGAAAGAACTCTCCATTGGCGTCTATACACAGTTTTATACGTCTAAACAAATTTTCATAACACATTTTCCAGTCCGCATCAGACACCTCTCCAATCTCCTTGTCAAATGCACCCAGTGCATCTTCAGGTGATGAAAACTGTTTTCCTTTGAGTTGATTTTTTATTTTGGGGAACAAGAAAAAGTCGCACGGAGCCAAATCGGGACGGTAAGGAGGATGACCTATAAATTTGACCGGTGTGCTGTCCAGAAAGTCCCTTGTTTTGAGCGCCGAGTGAGCCAGCGCGTTGTCGTGGTGAAGCAGTAGCCCACGGAGGCCAGTGTTCGGTCGCTTGCTGCTTGCAGTAGTAAAAACTTCTGGGAAACATTTGGTAACATACCATTCAGCATTGATGCTTCTTTGATCTCGTCAGGGTACTGACACCAGATAACCTGGTAGAAAAAATAAATAAACTTGCGGTCAACATTTTGCCTGCACTTCTGGCTCACTTCACTTTGGTAGGCGTTGGTTCATTTTGGTTCAACAGCCACACGGTCGACTGACGCTTCATTTCTGGATCATATTGAAAAATCCAAGATTCATCACCCGTAATGATATCTTAAACGCGCCGAGACGAGCCTGCTACCAACTTTGCTATCATATCTCGGCACCATTCTACCCGAACCTCCTTCTGACCCTGCGTTAGATTTTACGGTACCAGCGTGAAACTATCTTTCATAACCGAAGATGCCTGTGTAGAATTTCATGCAGTGTGCACACTTCCCGATCCAATCGGCAGTATACATCTATTTATCTTGACATTTTAAACTTTGCTTTTTTTGTGTTTTTTCAAAAACTAATTATGTTTTTTTTTTATTGGATGCTGTAGAATGGTAGTAGACCATGGTCTGAACAACGTTTGTTCTAGCAAAACTGTGATTCAAATTTCACGGTGTATGCTGAACCTCTTCATATGTAATTCGCCTATTCTCTTGAATTACATTTTTCACAGCCAGCACTTTTTGTTATGTAACAACCGTCATAGGGCGGCCACTTCTTTCTTTGTCTGCCAAAATTACTAGACCACCCATAAATTCGTTGAACCAGCGAAAAACAGTCGCTTTAGAAGGGCTTTTTTCTATGAACACCATTCGAAGTCTTTCAAACGATTCTTCTGGTTTTAGTCGACATTTGAAATCGTACAAAATCATCGCGCGAAAATGTTCTCGTTATAAATCCAGTTTTCAGTAAGACAGAGTATTTTGATTTTGCTCGTAAAAAAATGTGGAGGGAATTTCGAATTTGGAATGTTATGTTGTTTTGTAATAAGTAGTCATCGTTTTAATTGACATCAAAACCAGCCAATATTCTACAAGTAGACAAAAACTGTTAGTCGCAAAACTTTCTAAGTGACCTCGTAAAATAAGTTAACATAGTTCATAAGTTTACTAACACAATGAGTCCTTGTTACTTGAATAAAGAAAAATATCTGGATGATATTTTTTTTTTGAACGTTTTCTAAAAATGAAAAAAAAATCAAAAACCAAATCAAATCAAACTTTATTTGTGAACATAGGGGTACAGAAAGGTCTTAAAAATATACATTTTAGCGTGATCTCACCTAGCTAGATCGATTTATCGCTCCTGAAACCCCCTGCATACTAAATTTAATAAAAATTCTTGGAGCCGTTTCCGAGATTCAGATTATATATACATAGGTATATACAAGAATTGCTGGTTTAAAGGTATTATTATTATATTAATACCGCGAATGTGATTTTTTTTACGAAAATCTGATTTTTGTTTTATGTCATTCTACACGTTCAAATAAGTGACACTGCAATTTTTTTTTTTTTTTTTAATGTCACATTCGCGGTATTGGATGCCGAGCGACGATTTGCAGTTGGAATGTATGGGAGAACATGTTTTTCAACTACAATGTTAAGTTTGTTCTTGGGATAAATAAATTCATCTCAACTACGGAACCCTTCATTGTGCGTAGTCCGACACGCACTTGGCCGGTTTTTTTAATTAATTTTACCTATTGTGGTATAGTAATCTTATTCCACGTGCATCGTCTTCACATATAATTATATAATTAATGTATACAAAATATTGTAAAACATTTTAAAAGAGTAACGGTGGAGTTTCTTTCCCATTACTCTCCATACAAAAACTACCTTTTGGAAGGGGCGGCTAGAATCAATTCAATTTTTTGTTTTTGACGTTCAAATCCATACGAAAACTACCTTTTGGAAGGGGCGGCTAGAATCAATTCTATGTTTTGTTTTTGACGTTCAAAAGTGCCTTTTTGTGCCTAATTGAAATAAATTATTTGACTTTGACTTTGATTCGAACCCTCGCTCGGTTCGCCATAATCGCACATACCAAAGCACGTTATCCACTGAGCTAACATGCCATATACTGTTTTGTTAGAAATTATGAACTACTATGAGTTGCAGATAAAATGAGTGTGTGTGATAGTAAAATGAGAAAATTACAAGCAAACCGAAGATGAGATTCGAACCCTCGCTCGGCTCGCCATAATCGAACATACCAAAGCACGTTATCCACTGAGCTAACATGCCATAATACTGTTTTGCTACAAATTATGAACTACTATGAGTTGCAGACAAAGTGAGTGTGTGTGTGTACTGTGAGTGTCTATAGTATTGTAGAAGAAATTCGTAAATCAAACCGAAGCGTCAGTCTATTGCTTTGTGAGATTGCCTATGGACTTTTGGTCGGTACTGTACAAAAGAAAACAAAATGAAGAAGAGGGAAGAAAGAGCTATTGGTGAATGAGCAAACTTTAATAAAAATAATAACAATCAAATTCAAATCAAATTCAAATTCAAATAATTTATTTTCTCTTCACAAACAATGGCATCTTATAATTTAGAGAGACTTGAAAAACAGTGACAATAGTTTGTGAGAGACTGGTGTCTGCACTAGGAATACCTGTATCGCAGATCACCAGGGTCCCACCACACGGTATGTAAACATAATCAATTTGAAAGGTGTAAATTCTGTATACGTAACTCACACCAGACACTTAAAATTTTATAGCTTCTATATTTAATTGAATAGGAACTCGAAATTTCTAGGCTAGCATAGCAAAAAACAATATTATGAGGAAATGGATATGTGTGACAAACAGTAAAGGAAAACAACAACATAGTAAAGGTTAAACAAGCACCCTCTTCAAATTTTGTTAAGCCTTTAGTCTAGTGTATTCTTGCTCCAATATTCACTTCATATAGTTCGTTTGCTTAGAAACTTTCATTTAAAATGAATTCTTTGGAACGAAAGGTAGATCAACCATCCAGAAGAAATAATCGTGATGAATCAATTTTCAGAAACATAATCGATAAAGATGTGCAGTCGATTCTTCAACCTCTAAACTTGATGCAAACACTTGTTCTGAATCCTAAATATTACATCAAGAACAATTTAATTCATTCGAACAATCGTTTCAATAAGTTTATATCATTGTGTGGGGCAGTACTGTATGTATCGGCTTACTTGTATCGAGACTTCGGTGTGCTGCTTGACGAAAATTTAAAACATTTTAGTTTGATTAATTTTCTGTACTTTGCGTCTATCTTCAACTCTATCTTCTTCTGTGTTGGTTTTGTCATGAATTCCATCATAAATACTGTTCAAACAAATAAGAATGTCACATTCGTTTTAACATTTCAAGAAGTGCACAGATATCTTAATGATGAGACCATTTTGAAGCGGACTGTCATTAAAAGTTGGATTCATCCCATTATTATTCTCGCATTTTACTTTATGCTATTAACTTTCATGTTTTCATTTCACATCAAGCCACAGTTTATTTGTATTTTTAATCTTTTGTCTTTGATAACTATTGACACAGATAAAGTTTATGCAATAAGAATAATTCAGTTATTGACCGATAAGGTTACACTATGGAATAATCGAGTTTTACTCTTAACAAATAATGACTGCAACGAAAAGGATTGCAAAAAGATGTTTCAGGTTTTCTTGCAAATATCAAAGTGCTACGACATCTACAAAGATATTTTTCAAACATCGGTAAGTTTTGCGTTGTGCATGTATGCGAGTTATTTCTTCGAGTTTTTTTTTTTATTTCCATACTTAACGTTTTAAATCACTACTACGAAAAACATAAGAAATAATTTTTCAACCAAAGTAACTCGGCAAATGACCCTAAATCGAAAATTTTTCGATTTAGGGTCATTTGCCACAGAAAGAGTCGTCGGTGCAGGTGGGGTCAAATTTGGCAGAGAACCGGTTTGGTTTCCGCCGGGGGCGCTCTACGGTGGACGCCATCATGCGCGTGCAGGCCCTCACGACTGGGAATGCTGTAGTAGCCCGGCGTGGGGTCATGTTGGCGGTGGCTCTAGACATCGCCAATACCTTTAATACCCTGCCCTAGAATTGCATCAGGGAGGCACTCCGGTATCACCGGTTGCCGACCTACCTCTGTCGTTGGTTGAGGCCTATTTGACGGACAGGGCCGTTATCTACCCTGGTCACTAGAGAGAATGGAACTGGTGAGAGATGTCGAGCGATGTCCCACAGGGATCGGTCCTGGGGCCGCATCTGTGGGATATCGAATACGACTGGGTGCTGCTCGTCGACCTCCCTAGCGGCGTCAGCGTCGTTTGCTACGCTGACGACAAGTTGGACCTGGCGCAGGGGAGGTTACACCGGGCGGCGGCCGAACTAGCAATACGCGGGGCTGCGACAATCGTCGACAGGATCCAGCAATTGGGACTCGAGGTGGCCCTGCACAAGTCCGAGCCCATGTGTTTTCATGGTCAAACGTAGAACCTCCCTCCCTCCCGTTGATGACCCTGATAATCCTCTGCCTCCCGTCACTCCAGACGAAGTGCACGATATCATCAAAGGTCTTAAAGCCCGCAAAGCCCACGGATCAGATGGACTCACCAATAGGGTGATTCAACTTTTCCCTGCCCACCTGATAATGCTCTTGTGCACCATCTGTAATGGTGCCATGAGCAATAACATCTTTCCCCAGTCGTGGAAAGAAGCCATCGTTATTGGTATCCCTAAGCCCGGCAAGCACAAAACCGAGCCCTCCAGTTACCGTCCCATTAGTCTGCTCAAGGTTCTCGGAAAAATCTATGAGAAGCTTATTTATAAGCCACTTAGAGACTACGCCGAGACCAAGGGTATCATCCCCAATTAACAGTTCTGCTTTTGAACTGAGCACTCTAGCGTGCATCAGGCCCATCGGATAGTAGAACATATAAGCGTTGGTTTCCAATGCGGTTAAAAGACAGGCGCCGTATTCTTCGATATCGCAAAAGCGTTCGACAAAGTCTGGCACAACTGCTTAATATGTAAGCTTTACAAACTCGGAGTGCCGTATCGTCTCGTGCTTATTTTACGGGACTATTTGTCGAATCGCATTTTTTGATATCGCATAGAAGGTGCACTATCTTCCCCCATCCTATTCGTGCAGGAATCCCTCAGGGCTCTGTGCTAGCTCCCCTATTATTCACGCTGTTTACCAGCGACATCCCTAAGAGTGTGAAGGCGCAGTTGGCTCTGTTCGCAGACGATACGGCCAATCTACCTTAGGGGTACGTGTCCCGATAACATAGCCCGCACTCTCCAACGAATTGTCAATAAACTTGGCGATTGGTTTCGAAAGTGGCGGATTGAAGTTAATCCCGATAAAAGTCAAGCGGCTAGACCATCATCTCTCTTTCGCAGAGCACATAAAGCAGGCCTAAATGCAAGTAGCAAATTGTCACTAAAGTGCAAATTGCGAATCTACATATACAGCTTGCATTCGCCCAATCATGACCTATGCGGGTTCCGTCTTTGCTCATGCAAAACCCCATCACATCCATAGGATGCAAACCCTCCAAAATCGATTCCTCCGTAGAGCTACCGGCTCCCTTGATTCGTGAGGAACGAGAGCCTCCATATCGATCTTAAAATCCCTACCATCCATCAGTTCCTCAAACGCGCTTCGAAGCGTTTCTTTGAGTCCGCGGCCAAACATCGCAACCCTCTGGTTGTCGATGCCGCCAATTATGTCCCAAGTAGAATCAGTCATATTCGCCGACCAAGGCATATTCTTACCGACCCAGAAGACCCGACTACCATCCATCAGGAGTCTAGTAGGGAAACGAGTACGCTAGGACACAAGCACAGACGCTTCCCGTCATTCCGACCTCGCCGTCGAGGTCTTTTGCGATCGCGACCGCCGCGCCCCCGAGTAAATGATACTCCCCCCCGACCCTTGCTCGAAAACGAGGTGCCAGCAGTTGTTGCAGCTGAGCACGTAACTTTAAATTCCCCGATTAATAATCATGATCAAAACTTTGATCCAGCCCGTTCCATCTTTGATATCCTCCCTCCGGTAAACGCCCTAAGCCGAGGCTTGTACCCCACAGGGGGTGCCCTTAGCGAGCGTTCACCTAGTTTATAAGTCCCTGGCTGGAGGCTTTGAGTGTAGCAGGTTTTCTTCGAACCCCCGGCAGGCATTGGCCCTAGCGGACCCCGTCAATTCTGCTGACATCTCTTTGAGGCGCGCGTGGAACACAACGCGCCGTCGACCCGGGCTTGGTCCTTGTCGGACGGCGAGCTACCCATTGCTCACCGTCCGCAAGCCCGCGCCTACGGTGGCCGGAAATCGGCTCGTGATTCCCGCTCCGGGCGTCTCCTCCTGCGGCGGTTTGGGGCGTGAGGGCGCGAAATTTGCCTCTCCCTCACGCGCTCCGCCTCCTCCTTCGCGATCATTACCGCTTCGCAGAAGAAGGTGACGGCCTGCCATTTCCTCTCGCTCCGTACCATGGCCTGAACCAGGGCCGGACGCGAGAGATCACCGCCGCCGATCGCCTCTACAAGAACACGGCGTTGCTCAGTCAAATAAAATAGCCATGGCCTCAGAGGCCAGCTATGAGATGCCATGCAGAAAAAAAAAAAAACTTCGAATTTACATGATATATTATGTTACTATTAAACATTTACAAGGGGAAATTATATTTCCTACAAACTTAAGCTAAGTTTAAATTATTGATTTTAAAACAAGCTAAATTGTTGATGACGCAATAGCACCTATATACTTAAGCAAAGCTAAAATTACTGATTTTATACAAGCTAAATTGCTGGTGACGCATCGTCGCGAACAGATACCTAAAAACGCATCCTTAACGTATATTTTTCAAAAAAAAACTGAAACATTTGCCAGAATTTTGCAGTTTTTCGAGTACCGTAGGAATAGCACAGGGTTTTCAGGGTTGCAACCTTGGGTATAAACTACTATCAGGGGATTTTTTTTTTTTTTTTGGTTGGGAAATTATAAATAACTTCTCCCACTCTGGGTGGAGCGGGAGGGCGTGTCGGACTCTTACTGACTAAAACCCACACGTGTTCCTTCAGTTACCTATATTGCCAGGGGCCACGGTAACCATTTCGGACAAAAAACCGCAACCCAAAAAAGGCGTCGGCCCTATCGGACCCCGCCAGTTCCGCTGACATCTCTTTGAGGCGCAGGGGACTTAAGAACTTAGAAAAAAATCGTAGTTACATGCTCATTTGCGATGTTTGATGTTGTTGTTGACTGGGCTATAGGTGGAACCATTAAAGCTTTCAATGTCGTCATTATAAACATTATGTGAAGAATCCATTTACGGACAAACAAAAATTATAACGTAGTCAATGCAACCAAAAGTTTCGTCCTTTATTTCTGTTTGATTGGTCTTTGTGCTCCAAACCTTAATTATATCTTTTTTTAGATTCTGTATCATACAGTGGGGACATTTTCTAATACTTTAATTGATTTTCAAGCGATGATCGAGATTTGCATTCTTTATTACGAATATGTGAGTATTATAGTTAGTAAGGAGGGTGTATTCAGAAAGTTCCAACGCTGCCAGTGGCTGTCAAACATTTCACTATTTTGATTAATTTGTCAATATTCGTATGAAATTATGAAATATCGCCCTGTAGTGCACTTAAATATTGATAATGAATTACAATTATTAATATTATAAATACAGAATATTTCGTTTTAGGTGTACAACAAGCATTATCAAACTTTCCAAATGTTTTTCTGAAATATTTGACTGCTATTTGCGACGTTGCGATTTTTCTGCATGCACCCTCCAAAAGCAACGGAGCATATTTTTTATACAGTTTATGTGTATCTATTATTTTAATTATAATTATTATTTTTTAGGAAAAAATACCTTATGTATCGATAATTGTTAACTTGTGGTTATTAAAATCTTTGGCTCTACAAATCATACTCAGTTTGTATTTTGACGAGTTTTATGAAGCTGTCAAGCATGTGCAAGATTCATGTTTGTTCGTTTGTGTCACAGATTGTACAGGTAACGAAGATTTTATTTACTTGATAATGTTAGTAATTTTATATATAAATAATTATCTCTGCGTTTAAATACACACTATTATATAATATTATGTATATATTATTATAATATATAATATTATCATTTACATTTTTAAATATTATTATAAAAACAAAAAAAAATGCATTTAATGATATAAAAAATTGTAGCCGACCTGTATCGGGAACAGGGTCCAAGCTACCGGTGGTTAGGGGTCAGGGCTTCTGAGAGAGGAATCTCCTAAAGATACACGCCGTGTCCAGAAGTATCGCTTTCTGGATCAAACCCTTGATCCAGCTGCCTAACGAGAGCCTCCTCAGGTATTGGTCGAGGCACTTGGCTATCATGCCACTGGCCATCACAACTGTCGGCACAGTAACTGCTGTATCCACATCCCAAATGTCAACAATCTCGCGAGCCAGGTCAAGATACATAGTCTGCTTTGCTTTTTCAGCTTTCACGAGGTTCTTGTCTTACGAATTATATTATTAATTTTATTAATGTAGCCAAACTACCTCCGTTCAAATAATTCATTTATTTCATTTGATCAGATCAAAAGAAGTCGTGCAAAAACATCCTGCGGGTGCATCGGGCGACATTCAGCAAGATGACTGCATGCGGCCTTTTCTACATAGATATTTGTCATCCCTTACGTTTGATAGCACTTCTTACTAAGTACGCTGTTGTACTGTTGCAGTTTGCGTTTCTGTAGTCATTTTCATTAAAAAAATATTCGAGTACATTTAATGTGGTTTTTTAGATTATTAAAATAAAATTATGCTGAGTGGTTATTCTTTCTGTCTTAAATTATTTTAATTTGTGATTCATAGTTAAATACCACTGCCATATAATATGGCATGGGTTTGAAACAATTTCCTTATTTTAGGATTAAACTTTTTGTACTTTTTAGTATTACGATTGGTGATAATCTTACAACCAGTCTTACGAAGGCTATTGTGTTTCCCTGTAACTAGGTTATGAAGATCAGACAGGCAGACGCTCCATGTAAAAGCTGGTATTCAGATAGATATCCGGTTAGACTAGAAGTCAAAATAGTTGGGGAAAGGTGATAATGATAAAGTCCTAGAGTTAAGATGTTCAATGAAGTATCGAAACATAATTTATTAAGTATTTCTATTATTTTCAAAACATTTAAGAAATTAAAAAATAAAGAAAACTACTTACGTATATCAAAAGCAGTAAATGACATCAGCATAATAAATTTTCTTACAGTTTATTTAGGCTTTCTAATATTAAACTATTAGTTGCCATCATAGTCCTACTACATTCAAATTAATTGTATGTATCGTAACATCACACGTCTTTTTAAAACAGATATAATAAAAAAAAAGATGAGCACAGTAGTGGAAAATTTACCAAATTGTGAAAACAACGAAATACTTCCTAAAAATTTGATTGATAAAGACGCACAGTCGTTACTAAAGCCATTTTATTTGATGTCAGCTTTTCATATTGTAGACTCTGTACTCTTACAGAGAATCTAGTAATAATTTAAATATGAAAATTAACTGTTATTCAGGTTCATGGCTTTTGAAGATAAGGTTTAGAAATAATAGGCACTTGTTCATGTACTTAAATATTTTATTTCTCCAACACAAAATCAAATATACCTCACAGTTAACACTAAGTATCTTTTTAAAATCACAGCTCGAACTTTAGTACTCATATCTCGACGTCTTATGCACGACTGAGCTCGCAGCACTGGCACGACAACCATAGTGGCGTTCTCCCACCATTATGATTCCCGCCATTGTCTGGCAATGCACTGTGATTGGTTAGTCGTGCCATCTACGAACACATTCGGTACTACATAAGTCAAAACAATACGTTTAATATTAAAACAGATTAATTTAACATATTCAATTAGCGAATAAAATACAATATAATTTACTATTGATAACAATATGATATCTCAGTACAGAATACGGAACGGCTTCATCACTCCGAATAGTTTTCTCTACAACGTCGTTTCAAGCATCTGGTCGCTTATACTAGTGGTTATACACTTCTTTTTAACTTTCAAAAACATATTTACAGCTGGATTGGAAGGCTACAATTTTGTGAAATGTTTCTCCAATGCACAGATATTCATTGTGTATGTCATGGGAAACGTGATGGTTTACTTCACCAATGTCATACAGAGGTGTTACGCGCAGCTGCATAAGGGCAATCACCGACTCAGCACTGTGCTCAATATGTGATGTATATTATCGATACATCAAATTTATCGAACGACGGAAACGACGAGCTGAGCAAGCACTTTGTGACGCACGAACCTAGTTAACCCAATTATTGTAATTCTGTAAAATTCCACTTCATATTTATACTTCAAAGAAGTAGGCGCTTAGGCTAATTTAGTTTATAATGAATGTAATTCTTTTAATTTTAAATAAAACGTTTTTGGTTTTTTTAAATTCTCCGATTGCAGCTAACGTAATTGAGGTACAACAACGTGTTACTTGCCTTGAAAGTCCATGATATTTGTGAAAGATTCAAAGTAAACGGGAAAAGTTTGAAGATATTCAATTTGTTGAATTGGATTTACATCATCGTCCTAATTTGTTTTCTATTTGTCTGGATATATTTTTTTTATTACGTCTTTTCCTCTGTTACATCGATAGATGAGCTTTTAACAAACCTGGTTTACGTCATCTTTGACATCAATTTATTATACCCTGAGAAGCTCCTAAAGCTTTTGTCGGAACTTCTTAAAGTATAAGTTGACGATGCTCGAAAGCTAGAAGTCGTTGTAGACTCAGAAGATGAATTTTATTGAAACAGAAAATTCAGAGTATATATGGATATAATTGAAGCTTATGAAATCATTGCTAAGATTTTTCCATCACTGGTAAGCCAAGTTGAATTTGTTGGAAGCTTTGGATTGAGACCAGAGAAAATGTCAATGGAATTTATTAGGGATGATGTTATCTACAGATTTCTTATTAATATACATAATTTTAATAAGCAACAGACTTAAAATAATAACAATAACATGTACAAGTATATTAAAAGGCCCCCCCCCCCCTCTTTTTATATAGGCACTTCGGGAAATAGTAATAGGGCGTCATAAAAATTCGTCCGCATCGCTGTCAACAGGAAAAGTGCCCAAAATACTGGCAGCATTGCCACGTTGTATGGCAATGCTGATTTTTTGGCCAAAGAATAGGCTAGCCCTCTGGTCACGTGAAGAGTCGACTAACCGTTTGGCGATATCTTGAAAAGCTAAGTGGGCACTCGGACCCTATAACCCTAATGTTTCAACCCCAAACGGCTCAAACATATAAGTCCTAATAAGATTGGAGTATTTGCGCCGTTTGAGGTTTTCCGCACTTGCAGCAGCAGCCCCAGCACAGCCCGCCTTGCTAGGAAGGTGGGATGGCGCAAGGGTGTCGACGCACGTTGCATCCCACACCAAAGGCCTACCAACCTTCCAAGGCATTATGGTCATTCCATCTGGCCTCTTCCCATCGTCGCGTGCCAAGCCATTGGGTTCTAAAACAGCTGGCACTCCGGCGGTGACAAGAGCACGACGGATGATGTCATTGGTGCTGGCGTGCCGTGCTATTCGGCCTACACTCCTACTGCAGGATAGGCCATGGTGTCCGAGGCAGTCGACACCTTCATCGCATTGGCAGCGATGCAAGGAGCGCCCAGATGCAGACAAGTAGCGAGCCGGAAGATAGGACGGTAGCGCTTGAAGCCAGAGGCCCGACTCCCACTCACCCACAGCCAGCAGGCGGGCTCGGCAGTATTGGTGGTCGTTTTAATAAGATTATTCCATACCAACCTGCAAAGCGGGTTATCCCACTGCCTCTGGGAAGATGCGTTCACGGGCCGATCTGTATTTGGGCAAGCCGCTTTCCAGGCACTCTCCGCATCTGTCAAGCACGGCACTTTAAAGTCAACCAGGCAGGGAGTTAAAATTTTCCCAGTCAACTTTTCAGTGCTGTGGACAGAGGACAAAAACGCGGGTAAGCTAATACTGGTAATTTTGCGGACACCGAGGCCACCAAAATGGATAGGTAGTGTGGCTTGCAGCCACGCTCGGTCGTCTAAGGCCACATTTAAAATGGATGTTAGTGTGCTGCGAATAATTTGGTAAATTTTGTCCAAGAGGTGGGACTGCTGCCATAAAGGGGAAGAGCGAAGAAAATATATGAAATTTAGACCAAAACAACAGTATCTAATCAGGGTGAATGCCGAATGTAAATTAATTTTAGAGAGTCCGTCCGAAATTTCGTTAAAATGTTTGATTTTTTCGTAGATGAAAGGAGAAAAGCTGTTTTCTAAAATTGGGGAGCCTAGGAGGAGCAGTGAACTTTTTTCTAAAATTTTGATTTGTTGGGCTATTGCATTAAATTTTTCAAGGGTCAATTGTCTGTCGGTAATGTCAGAAAGGTAAATTTCGCATTTTGATGGATTAAGTTACAAGCCAATGGATTTAAATTGATGTTTGAGGAGATGTAAGTCTTTCAAAACGGTGTCTACATCCAAAACAAAACCAAAACCCACATTCCATCATCAAAATACCACACGTTAAATTTTGAATTTAGTTTCTGGATAATTGGATGAATAACCAAGCTGAAAATGATTGGCCCCAGAGGTTCACCTTGTTGGCATCCTACTGCAGATTCCAAAACATTGTCCTTGTATAATAATCAAGAGGGGTACCTACAGGTACCCCACTGCCACACAAACCATAAATTTCGGGTAGTTCGTTTTTGACTTCAGCCAACAAAGCTGTTGACAGAGTTAAAGGCGTTATTAACGTCGACCTTGAGGATAACCTCACCTTTGTTGGAGTTCAAAAAGGTGGAAAGGGCTTGCACGGCAGCCTCACAGCCCCATCTCGAGCCGAAACCAAGCTGCAGGGGCTGAAACTTAGCTGTAAGTGACTCGCAATATAGCTTACAGCATATTTTGGCTGCCGTACGCCTGTAGGTGCACCCGATGGCGATGAGATGAATACCGCCGTCTTTCTTGCGCAGGGCACATAGGTTGGCCCCGTATAAGACATCGACGACGGCCTCGTTCACGCCGCCGGTGAGCATGAGTTTAATCAAGGCCGCAAGCTCCTTCAAAAGCGACTCACTAGCGTCCCCGGCGCCTAAACTCAATAGATCCTTTAGATGTTGTGGAGTCAGGCCGTCGAGGCCGCCGGCGGAATTGCTCCGGAAGGAGCTCACGGCTGCAAACAACTGAGGGGCCGAAACATTTAGGAAGGTTGAATTTGGGTCGGGAGGGTCGGAGGGATCGGGAAAGGTGATACTATCCGCAGGCGCTGGGTGTTTAATCTCTATGGTAGGATGATGTGAATAAAAAGTGAGTGAATGATAACGTGACGATTGACTGGAGAAAGGAAGAGACACACATTATGCGCAGACTCCAAGTAACATTGAGGGAGAAGGTAAGCAAAGTGTTTTAAAATTTTGATGAGGTCAAAGATTCCGCTGTAGTTTGTAAAAAAAATTGTACTCAAAATCTTTTGCGCTCTATTTTATTTATTTAATGGGCGAGTAATATTTTTAGTCAAAATAAATAATACGATAATTTCGCTCAAATACATGTCCGTCAAAAAAGTTAGGTGTGAATTACTTGGGACTGTCATACGAACTTATACAAAATAAGAAGAGTATGTAAAGTCAGATTCACACTAGACTTGTGTGTCGTGTCGTAATGCAGGATTGGCCAACTAAGAGCGTTCAGGAGATCGTCGTATCACAACTAGTTATGATTAGATAACGCTTCGTCATGAGGCGAAACGACATGAGACAACACAGTAAAGTGAATCCGGCTTAAGGAAATAGCACACATTTCAACTTGGAAAGGGATCGTCACCATATCAACTCGAGCAATTCAGTATTATTCTTTGTATGAAAGTCCCTACTGCCACGCATACTAATCGGAATCGTAATGTAATCGCCTCGCCTCGGGACAAGCTCACGAACCACGGCGATACAGTGACGATCCCTTTCCGAGCTGATATGTGTGCCTTTAAGGTTCTGTAGTTAGTGCTTACCTAAAAAAAATTGCATTATAGTCAGGGAAATTGAGATTCTTTGAATTTTTAAGCAAATTGACATCCTACATCAATTTACAATGTTATAGCTATTTCATACAACTGTAGCTGCATCATCATTTCAAATTACGCGCGCCGCGTGCGCCGGCTGAGTGGCCGACCGCTGAGCCCTAGCGCTCTGCTACCGCCACCGCGACGGTGGCGTCCCCTTCGTGAGTTTCGTGAACTACAGACTAATACGTGCTGTGCAGTAATTGGTCTATTCAAAATTATATATTTTTAAGTTGCCCGCAATTGATTTTTATATTTTAATAATTTGTATTAGTAGCTAAGCTTTTCTAAAATAAAACCAGTACCGTTTAGTGCCTTAAACTTGGCGTTTCCTTTAATCACCTCAGCTCCTAACAGTGGTGACCCCGTGAACAAACTCATCACAACCATCGCACATCATGGCCAAGCAACCCGAGGCCAGTGGTAGTGAATCTACAGCACTGCACATCCCAGAAGTAGCCGGTATTTCGTTATCGCTACGGATTCCAGCTTTCTGGTGCGACAAAGCCCGTTTATAGTTCGTCAGTTTTGAAGCCGCCACGCATGATTGAAGGAAAGGACAGCGAGAACTAGCACAGATGGTAATCTCACGATTGGAAAAGCAAGATGTAGAACAGATTTGTGACCTGCTATACGACCCACTTACATCACGACAGTACGATTTGTTGAAAGAACGTTTGATATCGGTCTACGAAGAGTCAGAAAACCGGCAATTTCAAAAGCTATTGTCTGACATGGAGCTCGGTGACCAGAAACCCTCACAGCTACTGCGACGCATGCAAAACCTAAAACGTGACAAAGTTCCAGATTCCACGTTGCGACTCATGTGGATGAATCATCTGCCAGCCCAGGTACGATCCTTTCTCGTCGTCACGAAAGAAACTATAGCCAGATGAATTATCGCTACTAGCTGACAAGATAACAGAGCAAGCCCAGAAAGTCACAGCTGTATCATGTGAGCAACAATCAACTCAAAGCCAGCCAAAAAGTGATGCACAATATCTAGTTGAAGAAAAAAAAATATCACTAGAAGTAGCTTCACTCAAGTCGTCACAATCACAACAACATACGTGCCGTTGACGATACCGCGCTCGCGGTCATTCGTCGCATAGATCGAGCTTACGCGCACGCTCTGGTGCATATACGCCGTCTCGCTCATGCTCCGGCAGACCGTCGCCGTATTGCTATTACCACACGAAGTTAAACAGAGAAGCGAGATATTGTCGTCAACCATGTTATTTTAACAATAGAGGACATAAAAAAAAAAACACGAAAAATTTGCACGCTAGATGCGGCGGATTCTAGCGTTTACAACGAATCATACCGGCTATTCATTTATGACAAGACATCAAGACTCACATTCCTGGTAGACACAGGTGCGAACATATTATTTGTAACGCTCGAAAAAATTGCCATTCACGCTATATGCCGCTAACAATACCGACATCCCCATCTATGGAGAAGAAACGATGGAGCTAAACTTAAATTTACGCAGGCCATATAGATGGTAGTTTGTAGTCGCCAACGTCAGCAAACCTATCATTGGAGCAGATTTCCTCAATCATCACCAGCCCAACGTCGATCTACGAAATCGAAGGTTGATAGACATGACAATCAAACTGTCTGTCGCAGCACCGGCATGAGTATCAAACCAACTCACAGTACGTAGTGTCGACCTGCAGCAATCGTACCACGATATACTCGCTGATTTCCCAGGCACAATTCGAGTGACGTCAATGAAATTGAGCCCGCAGAACGTCGAACTAATGTTAATAACAAATAATTATAGAAACTACAGGACCGCCGATACATTGTCGAGTACGACCAATACCACCGCACCGCTACACTAAGGTTAGACACGAGTTCGAAGACATGATCAACCAAGGCCTATGCATACCAAGCAAAAGCCCGTGGTCAAGCCCACCACATGTTGTAGCTAAGAAAAACGGCGATCTACGCGTCTGTGGCGATTACCGACGATTAAATACAGTGACTAAACCAGACCTCGAATCAAAGATTTCACATACTCGTATTACCTGGCCGGAAAGAAAGTATTTTATTTATTTATTTAACCATTTATGCACACACATATAAACAGACAAGAAGAAAGGAACAGAAAAATACGTACAAAGGCAATGCTCATTTCTAAAGAAATCTCTTCCAGCATACCTGCGATAGGAAAGTATAGAAAAAGAGATGTAGACAACGTGTATAAGACAAAATAAAAAACATAAATCAAAGTATAAAAAAAGCAATTCACTAATTTCAATAAACAACATACAATATGAGAATAGTCTTACACTCAAGTACTTTCAACAATTGACTTAAATTGAGCATACCAACAGATTGTGACCTCAGACATACCTACTAATAATATAAACGCGAAAGGTGAGGATGGCTGGATGGATGGATGTTTGTTACTCATCATCGGCCATCATCTGCCTAGCTTTTTCCCAACCATGTTGGGGTCGGCTTTCAGTCTTACCGGATGCAGCTGAATACCAGTATTTTACATGGAACGACTGCCTATCTGACCACCATAACCCAGTAACTAGGTAATACGACATCCCTTGGTAAGACTGGTTGTCAGTCTTTCGGGCTTTTGACGACCTGTAACGACTGTCAAAAATTCACGAATGGATGTTTGTTACGCAAAAACTACTGAACGGATTTGAAATGAAAGGAGACTGAAACGATTACATACACTCTTGGGCCTGAATAGTAACGAGATGTAAATGGTGTGAATTTATAGATTCATACATACGAGTACATTAGTGTATTGCAGTGACTAGTTGCTATCCCACAATTCACATAGCGATCCATAGTTTCAACAAAATCCAATCCACAAAGCGGCCGTAAATATAACAATTCCAAGTCAATCGTGTGAGCGATCTTCAGTATCCAGTGTGAAAGCAAGAGTCGTACAATACAAGGTAGTCAGGGTCGGAATCCGTAAAAATCAAAGCAGTAATCGTTGAAAATGAAAAATAATTGGGAAAGCACTCAAAACACATCCAAAAACACGAAATAAGTGACAGCTGTCTAGCTCTAGTAGGGATGGGCGTTGCGACAACGAACCGTTTACAAAGACCGTTTTGTGATGATGAAACCGTTTCACGTCCTGAGTTCAACTTCAAACAGTCTTCATTGCACAAACCAGTCTTCGAATTACTTGGTGCGATTTTTACATCTAAGAAAATACAGTCGGGTACAATGATTCAACTATCTATCACACTCGTAAAACAGTCCTTCCAATAAAAAGTGAACTCTTGAAAAGTTAACTCTTCGTCTTATCGTTGATAGTTTTAAGAAACTGCGTTCGACGAAAAGGCAAAGACGGTTACGGTCGCCAAAAATTCGAGAACGACCCACCACTAATGTCTAGTGTCAAATTGTCAATGTCAGTCTGCCAGTGCAGAATATGTTCTGCCAGTGACATAGACAAAAAAATAAAACTGATTTTAATCGATTTGAAATTGATAATCATTATTTTGGTTTTTCAGTAATTAATGATGTTTTATTTAAATTAAATGCACTATATTGTATAAAAGTATATATAGTGCATTTAATTACTTTGAGTTAACTATATTACCTAGTGCTACCTAGTGGGTAGGTTTTCTTTTTGTAGTTGTGTAATCGATTACTATAATCGATGAGCTCACGAAAACTATCTTTATCATATTTCTCCGCTTCCAGACAAAGAATTTAGCTGATTTTTGATATTCAAGGATAAAAAATATGACTAATTTTTAGATCATATATCTCAGCTTATTACACATGGGCCCAATTTTCTTTCTCCTTTGCCACACAGTTTATAACCTGGATAAGACATCATACTTTTTGTCCCGATATTTCCAGAATCGAGACTTATGCGGGTGAAACCGCGGGGCGCTGCTAGTCAATTAGAATATTGAAGTATAAGCTCAAAAAACTACCCAGCAGTGGGATAGGTTGAATAAAAAATAAAAATAAACACAATTTATACAAGGTCGAATTAAATTACCTAGCGAAACTACAACCGTCATGGGTATCGACATCCTTATATGGAAAAATAAAAAAAAACAAAAAAGTTTAGTTCCTACACTACTAGTCTAGTATGCCAGCTTCCATAAAAAAATATTCAAATTCATTTGTTTTTTTAAAACATTTTTTTTTTGAGTCAATATGATTCTCTTGTCACAAATGCCTCTAAACTAGACTAAAAATCACCAAAATTTAGTTTAATCCTGTCAAACGACGATTTCCCATTCTGAAATAGAGTAAAATGACACAACTTAACTATATTTTAGTTTGGCAGCACTAAGATGGTACTGAGATATTAGTTTAGTGAAAATGGCAGTTTTGCTATTCTGAATTTGACGTTTTTCATCTACAATTTAGATTTTCTAACTAAATCTGACTATTTTTAATCGCAGCTAAAAACGTGTGGAATAAAATTGGTTGTCATGAACTATAAATTCACACCAACACCTTCGACTTCAAATGCAAAAACAGTACTGAATTTTTTTTTGTTCTTTTGCTTATATCTCGAAAACGGTGTGTCCAATCGCAAAAATAATGAAAATTTCTACACCCTTTATAAAACTTTTAAACCCCTAACACTCTACATGTAGGTAATATTTTTTCTTATTTTTCATACAAAAAGTAAAAAAAATCCATATAAAACACGGCGAGACTGCCCCCACACCGCGCCTCCGGCTCTAAAAAGATTCACGTGGTTAAGTATCACGTGTGGAGTTGCGATTGTCAAATTCGATTTAGTTGTGTCAAAATTATTTTTAAATTTAGAGAATTTATTTTGCAGAATAGCTTTGAGATTCTCATAGTCCAAAGTAAGGAATTTTAGTGATAGTTTAGTTAGTTTAGTTCGGTGTACAAGAGAATCGGCACCATTGGAATTCTTAAATTTAAGCAAACTGTAAATTAGTTTTAGGTGGCCAATGAAACAATGTTTGTTCCAGGTTACAGTATCATCACTAACTTTTATATGGATGGTTAAGAACCTATCACTAATAACCGCTTTGTGCTTGAAATGTCTAACATTCTAAAAACTCTTGGTAGAAGTACAAAATACGTGTTTACAACTTACAACATCAGAAAGATGCTCAGGTGAAGTCATTTTCTTTTAGAATGTTGTTTTATGTCAGGTGGATGTAATTTGATTAAGCCCAGCCTAATATTTAATACCATATCTTTTGTATATTTTACTTATCCTGAGAAATCCTTTTTAGGGTTCCGTAGTAAAGAAGGAACCTTTATAGTTTCGCCATGTCCGTCTGTCTGTCTGTCCGCGGTCTAGCTCCGAGACTCTTAGTACTAGAAAGCTGTAATTTGGCATGGGTAAACATATTAATTACGCCGACAAAGTGGTAAAACAAAATTATTATTTTTTAGGGTTACCATTTAGGTTTTCGATACGCGAAAAAAATCACGGCAATCCTTATCCTTACATATTATAAAACAAAGTCCTCCGCCGCGTCTGTCTGTCTGTCTGTCTGAACGCGATAAACTAAAAAACTACTGAACGGATTTTCAAACGGGTTTCACCAATGAACGGAGTGATTCTTGCGAAAGGTTTTATTCAGGTGTATAATTAATTAAGTTTTTGTGTAAATTGGCTGAAATATGACGATTATTGTTGAAGACGTCGGAAAAAATCATGTCGACTGGGAGCTTTACTGGCGTGCGCCACATCAAAATAATTATGTTCTACAGGATTGAAGATCTTAAAAAGTTCAACAAAAAAGTCCGCAATGGCATATGTCTATCTTCTAAGGATGACCCACAGTAACCATTTTTATCTTTCAGAATTTGATAAAAATTCTATTGTTATTTCCGTAGCTATATTGATCATCATCATCATCATCATCAGCCTATAAATGTTCCCACTGCTGGGACACAGGCCTCCTCTCTGTGAGAGGGAGTGGGCCGTATCCACCACGCGGGCCCAGTGCGGGTTGGTAGATGTCACATGTCTTCGAATTTTCGGTTCTAAGACATGCCGGTTTCCTCACGATGTTTTCCTTCACCGTTTTGAGAGCAGTGGTGATGAAATAATTTACACAAAGTAAAGCGCCTGTCTGGGTCCGAACCATTACCACTGGGCCACCACTGCTCTTATATTGATCGGTATCATATTAATCCTTATCCAATAAAATATGTTATTTAAATTGTGAATTTAATTGAGATTAAAATATGCCTGTCATCATTTCATTTAAATGAATGATTTAAAAGATATCACAGATTCAAAATTACGCGTAACAAAATAATTATGGTTAGAGCGCAGCGGTAGGAGTCAATAACCTTTTCCTGGACTATTAGGTATGTAATCCCGGTACTGCCCGGTAGTATTTTCTCGTGGTATATTTTCCGATATCCACGCGGGCGAAGCCGCGGGCAAAAGCTAGTAGTTCATATTACGAAATTAAAAGGAAAACTATCACAGCTAATAACTGTAGGCTCTACAAGTTAACGAGTAGGTAATAATCGACCAACTTATATTTGCAGTTGCAAAAACATATTTTCCTATTCATTTCGTATGGGAGAACATATTTTTCAACTACAAAGTTAAGTATGTTTTTGGGATAAATTCATCCCAACTACGGAACCCTACATTATGCATGGTCCGACATGCACTTGCCGGTTTTTTAATTAAGATTTTCCTATTTTATGTCATCAATTCCCTGTTTATTTTACCATTTACCATTAACTTTATGAACCGAAGCAGTAGTTTTCTTTTCTTTGAATAAAAATACAGATATTCTAAGTCCGTTTGAAGGAACTTCCTCGCCTCTACACGCCACGACAACGGCTTCAGATATTGCTCTAGGCTAGGTCGTCGTAATTATGAACCCAAAAAAGAGTCTGCAAGAATATCCAACGAGTACATACTACTTCCATCACGAAAATTACTGCATGTGTCATTGGCGCGGCGCTCCCCTTACAACTGTTTAGTCTAATTACTACTTACAGTATTGTTGTCTTACAGTTCGAGCTTCTGTAATCCTAGTAGATTATTAATATTAGTTTTTGTTGATTGTCTGTTTTTAAAAGAACTATGAAGACGTGATTGCGCACTGTTGTATAATTTTACGCTTTTTAAATCTGTCGAAAATTGTATACGTAGGGGTAGTATATATATGAGTAGATACAAATGTTGCTCGTTTAACAGTATAGGATACTATAATCTACAGTTATACACTGACAAGGTTGCATAAAAAAACAAATGCAAAATGAACACACTTATGATTTAATTATTATGTACAATAAATTACAGTAATGCAAACTGCAACAGCACAATAGTGTAGTTAGTGAGAAGCGCCAACACATTTATCGGGTGACTTATGTCTACATAGAACAGGCCACAGGCACTCATATTGCCATATGAAGCTCGGTGTAAACGCCGAATATTTTTACAAAGCCTCCTCTCCTCATCTGTAATATAAATTTAAGACATGTTATCTGACCAATAAAGCCTATTATAAAGTTAATAATTATTAATTTCCGCAAAATTTCAAGTATAAGTTTACCGGCGTTCCTCTCCTCGGTCCAAAGTACCAATAAATTAACCAGGAACATTTTATTTTCCTCACTGGCCGATTTTGAGGTACCATGCCTGACCGAAGCGTTGAACGCTTGGAAAATGGCTTGTCCCAATACGTCGCATAGCACGGCACGCCAGCATCAACGACATTATTCGTCGAGCCCTTGTTAGCGCCGGCATTCCAGCGGTATTAGAACCAAACGGCTTGGTACGTAACGATGGGAAGAGACCAGACGGGATGACGTTGTTGCCTTGGAAGATGGGTAGGCCTCTGGTGTGGGATGTCGAAACGCTCGGATCATGGGGCCCGACTGCGCGTCTCCTTTATAAGGAAATTTCTCGTCGAGTGGTTGATACTTCACGTGACCAGAGGGCTGGCTCGTTCTTTGGCCAAAGAATTAGTATTGCCATTCAACGTGGCAATGCTGCCAGTCTTCTGGTCACGTTTCCGGGTGACAGCGATGCGGAAGAATACTACGACGCCTAAGTGTCGTTTTGTTTTTATTATTTTTATTTATACATATAGTTAGTCAGTCTTTTAATTTAGTACCTAAAATAGTTAGCTGTGTTAAAAACTATAAAACAAATTTAATTTAATTACTAATAAATAAGTACATTCTTTAATTGATAAATGTAATGGTTTTTTTTAAGTTAAGTCTCTCTTCCTCTTCCTGGCTATGTATCCCACATGGTGGTGGGGTTAGCCTTCCTGATCTTTCTCTTCTACTTCGCTCTATCCTTGACATCGTCTTCGGTTACCTGACACTCTTTCATGTTCTTTAGCATTACAGCTTGCCACCTTGTTTTGGGTCTGCCTCTGGGTCTTGGGCTGAGGATGGAAAGTTGTACTGCCCAG
This sequence comes from Agrochola litura, assembly GCA_949152395.1. Taxonomy (NCBI): domain Eukaryota; kingdom Metazoa; phylum Arthropoda; class Insecta; order Lepidoptera; family Noctuidae; genus Agrochola; species Agrochola litura. The sequence continues at coordinate 21,554,924 of OX424501.1, forward strand.
TTGCCTACGTATTCAGGCGGCCTCCTTTTCACGTGACTATGCCATCGCAGTCTACTCTCTTGCATCTTGTCGGCGATATCACGTACTCCCAGGTTTCCTCACACGTACTCGTTGCGGATTTAATCAAGCCTGGTAACGCCACATATCCAACTCAACATTTTCATTTCAGCAACTTGAATGGTATGCACATTCTTTTGGGTTATGGCCCACGTTTTGCTGCCATAAATAAGGACTGGTCTTATGATGGTCTTTTATATAAATAATAAATTTCATAAATAACCTAAGATTAATATTTGTAATAGTTAAATTAATTAATAATGTACGAAATATTTTAACATAGATAATAATTGATATTTGCAAACCTGTTTAGGTGGGATACGGTTTAAAGAACTTTTATTGTAGGTATCAGCTCATGTATAGTACATGTGGTGATACATATAACAATAGTTCTTCATTTAAGCAAATAAATGATTTAATTTGATTTTTAAATGTAAAATCTTTCATGACTAGCATCTTGAAACGGAGAACGCCCACATTATATTTCGGAGTTTTATTCCCATTTATTTAAATGGGAACATTGCACCAAAGACTATAGCTAATTTCTAGTGGAAAAACTCAATTACATTGTGCCAGTCTATTAAAATCTTACGAATTTAGCAAGATTCAAGATACGTCTTTTAACTGAGATATATCCGCTCTCTAGCTCGTTATATTTAAAGATTCTTTTGCGAAAAGATCGGGCAAAATTTTATTGGGTTTATTCATCAGGAATTTCTCAGTAGCAGCCCAAAGTCTGGATTTGTGCCGGGATGATGACAATAGGTTCGCCTCTTATTACATGCGACTTAAACATAACTGGCGAAATGTGGGTGTACTATAGTTTATAACCTCTACCTAATCCTTCAGGAATATAGGCGTGATGTAATGTTATTCTTTTGAGAAATTCTTCGTATTTTTGTTTAGAAACTATATAACCAGTTTTTTTTTGTACCTACCTGTACAACTTGTTGCCAAAACGAGTATGCATAAATCTTGTGAGATCTTCATGGCATCATAAAACGCATGGGTATAATAGCAGAGTACAGTCTGTATCACCAAGCACTTCAACATAAACGCATATAGTAATCCCTGTACGACGATTATGTCCTGGAAATATTAAACAACAAGAATAGAACAACAACAGCGAAATTGTCGCAATAATTACATTAATGAAAGTAGCAGAACATCAAACTTACAGATTCTGGATTTTTGGAATAGAAATGTAAAAAATCTATTAATACTTGAACTTTAATCAAACAAAGAAAAAACGTCTCTGCCGTGTGAAATAGTACCTGAAAATTATAATGATTAATTAAACACTTTTATTCTCAGAGACTTATTAAACAGTCTTTTTAATAACATTGTATAAAGTCTGTCTACTTACGGATAGTTCAAAAACTTTTTTGTAAATATTGTAGCATTCCAGTATTTGAACATAAGCCTGGCCCATCCTGTTACAACGCAATACACGACTGCCATTGCTCAAAGAAAGTATAACTTTTGTATTCCATTGTACGACCTTCTCCGTTAGTAACTTGATCAAGCAAATCGCATAAACTATATTACAATCGATACTCCCCAAAACAAATAAGTAACAAATTACATACCACGGAGGATGCGAATAAACTACGTATACATAAATACATATCATGATATGGCACACGAAGAGTAAAATGACATTAAACCAATTTCTTCTAACAACGAACTTCGTACTGCCAAAATGTTGAAAGAATCTATGAACTTTTTGAAAAGTTAATATAAATTGGACATTGTCCTTTGAATGAACGAAATGGATGACAAAGTTCAGGACGAAACCCAAAGCATAGAAGAAGCAGTCGAAAACAGTCGCGAAGTAGAGGAAATTGACAGTCTGGTACCGTTGCATATTTTCGTCAAATAACATCGCACTCATTCGATACATATTCAACGACAAGAAAATTACAAGCCCACCCAATGATATAAGATTACTTGTACGATCATTTGGATTGACAAAATTATTTTTTATTCGATACTTAGGATTTAACGACAGAGTTTGCATCAGATTCAAAGGCAGAAACATCGACTGCACATCTTTGTCTAAGTAGCTATACAAAAACACATTGACACGACGCGCTCTAGACGCCATTTTAAATGAAAATGAACGGGTTGATGTTAAATATTCTCTAATACAACTAATACTGATTAAAAGCCTCATATCAATTTAATTTAATCGTGCCATGTTTATCTGAGTTAAGTAATCACACTAATCACATTTAAATATGTAGGTACCTACAATGGAAATATTCTATGAAAACAAATTAAATAAAATAGCTTCTGGACATCCGAAAATGTAGTCTTTCCCTTCAAAAGTAGGAATGTCAATATTAGGTAATTTTGAGGAAACGATATAGCCAGTCTGGGAGGGCTCTGAATCTGATTTGGAACGTGACTTTATATTTTCATTTAGAATGGCAAGAGTGTTATAAAACTTTTCCTCAAATGTACCCATATGTTTATTGCTATTAAGAAAATTGCATTAATATTAATTAATAAAAGTAACCCATATGTTTAATAATAATGTTCTTAGCAATATTTCAACAGCCAGTTTTGATTCACAAGACCCCAACTTAAACTATGGTACATTATTTTCTACAGTATGCCAAGAATTCAATAACGCTGTCAGGCTGCGTCAATGAGGCCGCTAAAATTTGTTCCGGTTCTGTCAGCGGCCTCATTGAGGCCCCGTGTTCCGCATCGAACAAAATCGCGCCAAATTGCCTGTCAAAACTATTTCTTCCTGTTTTAACTTAAGCAAAATGTAGGGAAAGGATAAGGAAAGACATATAACATCACATGTCAAACACCTGGAAACGATTTCGCGCCGGAATGATCGTTTTAAAAAGTCTGTGGGGGAATGCGCAGTGTGAGACGTGTTTACATTTAGTTTTTGTTGATATTTTAAATGTTTATGTTAGGCAACAAGCCTTTGTGTTGTGTTTATTCATTAGTAGAATGCATAAGTTAGTAGAATGTTCATTTAGATTTGAATATAGTGTATCGATAAATGTCAAGTGATCCAAAGTGTGAGCGTTTTTTTTTGCGGTTGTGTTTTGTTTTGGTTTCAAGTTCAGTGATGTAAAAAGTGATAATTTTAACAGTTAACACTCTGTCTGCGATAACATGTGGCCTAAACAATAAATAAGCTACGATAATGCTGCTTTGTTTGAGTCTCTACGGATAAAAACAGGTACATAAAAACGATTCTTTGTTTACGGTGTCGAGTTACACGGCGGCCGCCGGAACTTTGTATAATATTTTATTGCTTGTGGTTTGAAAAAAATGTATGGGGATGTATGGTTTTTTTTATTTATTAATGGAAAATAGTGAATCTTAAAGCAAACAACATTAAAACTTTTTTTTATTTTCCTTGAATTTTTTTTAAATAAATTTATTTTGTTCGAAAAATTGGGAAAAGCCCCCTTCCCTGTGTTTACATTAAAATTAAGAATTATTACCAAAAAAAAACTGTACACATCTAATTTTAAAGTGTAAGCTTCTTTCATTACGAATCCAACGACATAAGTTATAAAAACAGCTCGCATACAAAACTTTTGAGATATCGTCATTTTAATCTCAAGTGGCCCTGCCCTTTGACCCTTGACCGGACAAGAGTTTAAGTGTGTGGTCACGTGACCCTTTGACAGCGGAGGGGATAAAACATGTCATGTAAAAACAGTAACAATCAATACCAAACCAAAATTTAATGAATGGGCCACTCCTGGCATTAGAAAAAGCAGAGATATTTTATATAATTTATAAAACGAAAAATAATTGACTTCTGATCAAGTAATTCATAATTATGTAAGATAATATTCTTAGATATTTAAAAGAGTCTGCGCCCAAGCTAAATCTAAATTAATATTTCTAAAAATAAAATGAAAGCTGTGTGGCAGGTAATCAACAAAGAAACTGTAAACACAAAACAGCGAGATTAGAATGAATTGTCTTTAAAAATTGATAAATAATGAAACCATTTCAAATAAGTTAAAAGTTGCTGAGACACTAGAAAATTTCTTTACCAACATTCCAATAGAGGTTACGAAATCTCTCCGTTTTTTTTTTTTTGGGTGGTAGGGCGTGTCAGACTCCTACTGACTAAAACCCACCCGTGTTCCTTTGGTTGCCCTGTTGCCGGGGGCCACGATGTCCCTATCGGTTTTCTTCGAACCCCCGGCAGGCATTAGCCCTAGCGGACCCCGTCATTTCTGCTGACATCTCTTTGAGGCACGCGTGGAACACAACGCGCCGTCGACCCGGGCTTGGTCCTTATCGGACGGCGAGCTACCCATTGCTCACCATCCGCAAGCCCGCGCCGACGGTGACCGGAAATCGGCTCGCGATTCCCGCCCCGGGCGTCTCCTCCTGCGGCGGTTAGGGGCGTGAGGGCGCGACATTTACCTCTCCCTCACGCGTTCCGCCTCCTCCTTCGCGAGCATTACCACTTCGCAGAAGGAGGTGACGGCCTGCCATTTCCTCTCGCTCCGTACCATGGCGTGAACCAGGGCCGGACGCGAGAGATCACCGCCGCCGATCGCCTCTACGAGGACACGGCGTTGCTCCGCCCAAGCCGGGCAGACCTCCACCGTATGCTCCACCGTGTCCTCAGGCCGATCCACACAATGGTGACACCCGGGTGTTTCCTCCCGCCTTATCCTGAACAGGAACCTCCCGAAGCAGTCGTGTCCGGTGAGGACCTGCGTCAGGCGGAAGGTGAGGACGCCGTGGCGCCTCTCTAGCCACTCCTCAAAGAGGGGTCTTATCGCCGCAATTGTGGCATGCCCAGCGCGGGGTTGCGACAATCGCACCCTCCATGACGCCATGAGATCCCGCCGGAGCTCTGTCCGCTGTGCCGCGATTTCTTGCGGCATCGGAGTTAAGCCCCGGCGTTTCGCCTCTTCGCGCCATTCCCAGATGTGCGCGAGGACCTTTGCCTCCAGATCCAATGGCGGTAATCCAGCAAGGAGGCTCGCCGCCTTGCAGGAGACCGTGCGGTATCCTCGGGCCAGCCGGATCGCCATGACCCTCTGGGACGCGTTCAACCGGCGGGCTGGCCGCAGCCTCAATGAACGCGCCCACACCGGCGCCCCGTAAAGGGCCATGGACCACACGATCCCCGCATAGAGCCTCCGGCAGGAGGCGTTTGGATCCCCTTGATTGGGCTGGAGCCGCTTCAATGCAGCCCCGGTCCGCTCCAGTCTGGGAGCCAAACGTCGTAAGTGTTCTACGAAATTCCACCGGCTGTCGAGGACGAGTCCCAGATACTTCATCGTCGACTCGACACCGATGTGAATCCCTCCCGCCATTACCTGGGAGCCCGACGGTGGCGCATTCCGAGGACCATGAAAACCCATGGCCTCAGACTTGTGCAGGGCCACCTCGAGTCCCAGCTGCCGACGCTGTCCTCCTGTCAACGATTGTCACAACCCCGCGTGTCGCTAAATCGGCCGCCGCCTGGTACGACCTCCCCTGCGCCAGGACCAGCGTGTCGTCAGCGTAACAAACGACGCTGACGCCGCTAGGGAGGTTGGCGCGCAGCACCCAGTCGTATCCGATGTCCCACAGATGCGACCCCAGGACCGAACCCTGTGGGACACCGCACGACATCTCTTGCCGGTTCCACTCTCCTTGGTGACCGGGGTAGATGACGGCCCTGTCCGTCAGATAGGCCTCAACCACACGACAGAGGTAGGTCAGCATCCGGTGATACCGGAGTGCCTCCTTGATGCAACTCCAGTGCCGGGTGTTGAAGGCATTGGCGATATCTAGAGACACCGCCAAGACGACCCCACCCCGGGCCACAGCATCCCCCGTCGTAAGGGCCCGCACGCGCATGATGGCGTCCACCGTAGAGCGCCCCCTGCGGAAACCGAACTGGCTCTCCGCCAGATACGGCCCCACGGCGGCTTTAATCTCTCCCCTCATCATCTATACTAGCTGAATCTCTTTTAAAAGAACACTTCAGTAAAAACATTCCAAGTTTTGAATTCAAGCCCATTTCTAATGTCACAATCAAAAAACACTGAAGACTTATGGGGGATTTCCGTTAAGGTTCTTGAAGATATCATTGACACAATTGCCCCTGTCCTAACAGGCATATTAAATCAATGTTTAGACAGCGGTACGTTTCCTGATTTAATGAAACATAGTAAAGTAGTACCAATTTTCAAATCGGGTAGTAAGAGTGATCCCTCTAATTATAGACCAATATCTGTGCTACCAGCATTGAGTAAAATATATGAAAAAATCATGCTAGACCAGATGTTGTCACATTTTAATTCTAATGGGATTTTACATAGTCACCAGTTTGGTTTCACGAAAGGTAGGTCGACGACTGACGCAGGAGTAAAACTCATCAGTCACATCTTGAAATCTTGGGAGAAGTCCCAGGATACAATTGGCATTTTCTGTGACCTCTCAAAAGCGTTTGACTGCGTTGACCACAATACACTGATCTGTAAATTACACCACTACGGAATTCGTGGACAAGCTGCTGATCTTGTTCTTTCCTATCTATAAAACAGGCAGCAAAAAGTAAATGTTAATGGGGCGACGTCTTCGGGGTCTTTAGTTAAAATGGGCGTGCCTCAAGGTTCAATTCTCGGCCCTTTCTTATTTCTACTTTATATAAATGATCTTCCTTACATGATGGCTAACTTATCGGATATAATTCTATTTGCTGATGACACTTCTCTTATTTTTTAAATAGACAGGAAATATACAGATGTCTTACATGTCAACGATAGTCTGGCTGTACTTTCAAAAAGGTTCGCAGCTAATAATCTTTTACTTAATGCGAACAAAACTAAATGTATTAGGTTTTCATTATCAAATGTACCTCAAGTAGGTCTAAATCTAAAACTTGATGGCAAAAAACTAGATGCAATAACGGAAACCATATTCTTAGGAATTACTTTAGATTCAAAATTACAATGGGGTGCCCACATTAGAACTCTTTCAGGTAGATTAAGTTCAGCTGCATATGCAGTAAGAAAAATAAGACAGTTGACTGATATAGCCACAGCTAGGTTAGTATACTTTGCTTATTTCCACAGTATTATGTCTTATGGCGTCCTGCTGTGGGGATCGGCAGCTGACGTAGATTCGATTTTCATTTTACAAAAGAGGGCAATCCGCGCGATCTATAAAATGGGTCCTCGCGAGTCTCTTAGAGACAAATTTAAAGAAATTGATATACTGACTTTGCCTTCTCTTTATATCTTAGAAAGTATTATGTATGTTCGCAAAAACTTAGGACTTTTCAAAATAAGAAGCGATTTCCATAATGTAAATACACGTAGGCGACATGAAATTGTGATACCCAAATTTAGATTAACTAAAACAAGCAAGTCATTTCTTATAAACAGTGTCCGCTTTTATAACAAGTCGCCAAAGTCGGTGACAGAACTTAGCGATGGAAAGTTCAAAACCCACATCAAACGTGTCCAGCAGGGCTAACATGACAAGCGCGAGAACGCTCTTTTTCTCGTTTCATCGTAATTTGTCTACGAATCTTACGTCATTCTAATCCCTAACATGACCGCAAACGACGAGTAAACTCGATAAAGGCACTTTGACACTTCTTTATCGCGCGACGATAAACCAATGTTGCAAATTATTAGAAACAAATTATTTTTATGATAGCAACATCGGCTTGAAGTTTTGTTTCATTTTATGCATGGAATTGTGTACTTTATTGAATAAACGTCTCTCTCTCTTAATTATTCTCTCTTTTAATTATTTATGATAAGTTTTTTATGTAACCGACTTTTTGATTAAACTTAAATGATTTTTTTGGCATGCTGAAATTAAAATAAAAAATTACAGCAATTAAAATTAGTGGCTACTCATACTCATTAGATAATCACCATAAATGACAAATGGGCCGAATCGCAATTTGACAAATCGAAGTTTATTATTGTACATATAGACTTCGTTAATTAATTTATTTAATCACCATAATTGGCAAAGCGACTGGTTATTACTGAAAGTAATAATCATCTACGTGATAGTGCTTCCCTCCACTACAGCACACAGGTGTACACACAAAAAAAAAAAAAAAATAAAAAAAAAATGCTAAGCTGATTGTAATGATTATAATTGAGTAAAGCCATATTTGTTACGACCGCGAATCATATTTTAGTCAACATAAAATCTGACACTGACCTGCAAAATGCAAAAAACGTAAGAAAATTTGAATTTCGCGGGCTATACTGTCGCTTCCCCCTTAAGTGCGAAGATACAGGAAGTATCAAATAATGTTCCCAGTTTATGGAACTAGATATTTAACATAACAAAACGAATATTGGCTATGGTTATTAAATTGACTAAGTATAAAACTATAAAATGAGTATGATATTATGTTTATATGCACTTGAACATTATGCAATGAAAGTCGGTATAAGTTAGCAATATGTATTTATAGTCATAACGTTAAGACCAAAAAGCAAAGTGAATTTAATCAGGATTATAAAAACGCGAACTGCAAAATAATTAGTGTATAGTTTGTCACTAAAGCCATAATTTTTAATGGAAAAGCAGCATCGATGTAGAACATTCTACAGACATTCATCTTGTCGAATTTCGCTCGATGTAGGCGTTTAATATTGTTGCACATTTTTTTCTCAGCATCTGCAATATTTACATAAGCGACCCAAGTCATTCATTGGGAAACAAAGTTAAATGAGTTTAAAGCAGCAAATATTGTATCTATATGTTCTACTAGCTTCTGTCCGCGACTTCGTCTGCGAGCCTATAACCTTCCTCAAGAATTGGGGTATCCAAGGCAAAAATATTTTTTTCTAATCCAACTGGTAGTTCCAAAGATTACCCCTACATACAAAATTACAGACAAACGAACAAACAAATTTTACCTCTTTATAATATTATTTATTAAATATTATATTATATATTATTAGTGTAAGTATAAACTACAGTTTTACTAATTGGTTAATATTTCTACACACAACATGAGCTATTATCATATACGACTATACTACTTATAAACACACACACTAACTCACATACCCCTACACAAACACACACTTATTCATCATCATCATCATCAAAAGCCTCTGATGTCCTACTGCAGGGCAAAGGCCTCTCTACTTTCTTTCCACTTCTCTCTGTTTAACGCTGCTAAGGACCAGTTCTTGTTAAAAGAGTCCAGCTAATCCCACCATCTCCGTCTAGGGTTGCCGCCATGTTGCTTGCCATTAAGAGGGGCCCATTGGGTCGTAAGTTATTATTACTTATAAAAATAATCTTTTAGAAAAAATTACCTGTACAATCAGATTTCAGAATGAGCGCGCATGAGCTCAGGACATCATTCATAGCTATGTAGAACGTTTCACAACACGAGCTCAATTTAATTTCATATATCAAAGTCTTTAACACCCAGATGTACAATATGATGATCATAAAAACTGCAAAAACCTGCAGAAAGATAAATTCAAGAACACGTTCTTCATGGGTCTTCCATTTATATTAATACTAGCTGGGCTTCACGGTTTCACTCGCATAAGTCTCGAAGCCGTGGGAATATTGGGATAAAAGATATTCTATATCCTTACTTAAGTCATAGACTACCCATGTGCCAAATTTTATCCAAATCCGTTTAATCGTTTTACCGTAAAAGCGTAACAAACAAACACATAAAAATACAAACTCACTTTCGCATTTATAATATTATTATATAGTTAGTTTATTAATATTTGGAATGATACATTTTACGAAAATTACTGGATAAAATAAAACAGTTTATTTAGAAATAAACAGATACTTACAAATGCGTTTTCGCCTCCATTTCCATTTGCAGTTGATTTTAACATTTCAATTGATATTTGCAATTTGCTCAAGGCATGACCAAACAACTCAATGGTTTGATACAGGATCTGGAAATAAAATGTTTACAAGCAACAGCTTCTTTTTTTATACTCTTAACTTAAATGACAAAATCAACTCTGTAACTGGAAAATTATTTGAGTGCTGTGGCTGGTCTTAAACTTAATGTTAATAAAAGTTACATTGATGTAGATCTTTTGGCTAACGTCGTAAAGAGTTGACATACCGTATACTGAAAAGAATTCTTGTAGATCTCATAACATTCCAAAATATTAACGTAAACTTGATACATTCTTTTGCAATGAGTTTCATTGTCGCTTTGATTCATCTGTTGTAAACTTTGAGTTTGAATGTTCCATAAATCAACTTTATTGCTTAACAACTCCATAAGTCTGATAGCGTAAGCAATGTTTAACTCAAAACATATGATACAATACCCATACAGCAAATAATGAATTGGAAAACCAAATTTAATTGATACAATAGTGGCAGCAAAAAAAAAACCACCATAGATCATGATGACAATGATCCAATTGCGAATGATGAAGCGCTTGAAACGAGTCTTTTCGTTAAGAAATCTATGAATATCCTGAATTTTCAAGACAAACGTTATGTTTTTTTTCGTTTGAAACACATTGATGACGTAATTGACGACTAATCCGATGGAATATACAAACAAATCAAAGTAAGCGTACACTACATTAAAATGCATATATTTTATGTATACATTTTCGCTGAAATGTAGCTCGAAGATGCGATGAATGAATAAAAAAATTGATAGTATCATAACACACAATGACACCATCTTCGATGCAATGCTGTTTGGATATATAAAGTTATCTTTAATTCGATATTTGGGACAGAATAAAATATTTTGCAGGAGGTTTAAAGGTAAAAACATTGACTGAATATCTTTGTCGACTAAATTATCCAACGGATTAGTCACACGATAACTTTGTGTTTTGTTTAAATGTTTCTTTCCTCCTATGGACTTCATTATATTTTGGTTATGCGGAAACAAATGATCAATTTAATACATAGCACTCGTTACCAACAATGAAAATAATAACGAATAAGAGGTGGAGTAAATTAAATGAAAATAATAGTCCATTAAGAATATTGGTCTGTATCGACCACTATTATAAAACATAAGCTACGTCAAAGTTTACATCAGTGAAAGAAAGATGAGACGATGTCTGTCGATTATAGATAAGTTGGTCCTAATATGACAGCATCTATCAACTTATGCATATTATGTCTTCTATTAAACTTGCAATTGCAGTTTTGATTTTGTCGGTACACTTCAAAATCGGAATCATCCAAACTGAATTTGTTACGCTTGATATTATTATTACACAATTTAGATTTATACAGACATAGACTCACGCCCTTTGCCAATGGAGGTGGGCAGAAACTACAGGACATCACCTGCTACGGTCCTTATAATATACTCCTTTTCCTACAAATTAACGTGCAAAGTAAAGAACAGAAGACCGGAATGCGATGATATTGTGAAGCGACCAAAGTATGGTATTCCGCTAATCTTAAAATTAGTTTTTTTTTATATTCCGGTTGCAATTTCATCGCAGTCTAGTGTCATGGCTGTCAGCTTTGTTTTCGTTTACGAAAATAAACATATTTTCGCGTTGGTTCAATGTACACGATAATTGTGATATTTAGTGATACTTTAGAGATCGCGGAAAGCGATAAGGCCGCCCATTGTATATTTTGCAGTGTTTGATTTATTTTTTGTTATGTATTTTTGTGGTGTACAATAAATATATTTAAATAAATAAATAAATACTTTCATCTTTAATAACCTTATTTTAAGATTTTTTATTCAAGTTGAAATTATACTTGACTATAACTAAACTACTACTATTACTCAATTATAATTGTCTCGTTGGTCTAGTGGTCGCAAGCATTACTGCTGAGCATGAGGTTCGATACCCGGGTCAGGCAAAGCGTTATTGGGTTTTTCCATCAGGAATTTCTCAGTAGCAGCCTGGAGTCTGGACTTATGCCCGGTTGATGGCAATAGGCTCTCCCCCTATTACATGGGACTTAAACATAACTGGCGAAATGTGGGTGTACTATAGGCACACCTCTGCCCAACCCTTCGGGGATTACAGGCGTTATGTTATGTGTGTTGTGTTTGTTTGAAATTAGTTGACTTGGTTGAGTACGTGCTCAGAGTATTTTTTTCATATCCCGTTTAACAAACGAATACATTACAATACATTTATAAAATACAAAACATTAAAATAAACAATCGAATAAAAAGCTATCTTCGAAAGTTTAGGTAATCACCACGCACCAGCACGACGCGTATTTTATAACATGTCAAGAAGTAATGGCTATATATTTCTCTTGCGCGTTATGTTATTTTTATTATAAAACTAGCTGACCCAGCAAACTTCGTTCTGCCTAACAGTCAATGAATGTGCATGTTTAGGATTTTAAAATTTTCCCTACCTACCCTACCTACCCTACCTACCCTACCTACCCTACCTACCCTACCTACCCTACCTACCCTACCTACCCTACCTACCCTACCTACCCTACCTACCCTACCTACCCTACCTACCCTACCTACCCTACCTACCCTACCTACCCTACCTACCCTACCTACCCTACCTACCCTACCTACCCTACCTACCCTACCTACCCTACCTACCCTACCTACCCTACCTACCCTACCTACCCTACCTACCCTACCTACCCTACCTACCCTACCTACCCTACCTACCCTACCTACCCTACCTACCCTACCTACCCTACCTACCCTACCTACCCTACCTACCCTACCTACCCTACCTACCCTACCTACCCTACCTACCCTACCTACCCTACCTACCCTACCTACCCTACCTACCCTACCTAACCTACCTACCCTACCTACCCTACCTACCCTACCTACCCGACCTACCCTACCAAAAAAGCCGATCCACACAAAATGTATGAGAACGTGAATTTTCTTCATAATTTTTTTTTCGTGAGTTTTTCCAAATTTTCTCACCGTTTAAACCTTCCCTGGACTACGACAAACATATCAAAACCAAAATCAGCTAAATCGGCCCAGCCGTTCTCGAGTTTTAGCGAGACTAACGAACAGCAATTGATTTTTATATATATAGATGTAGATTCGTATTATAATAATACTGCTATAAGAGCTGGTGGTAGGCCCCCTGGTGTACTGCGAGTTAATCACTGAAGACGGAAAAAAATGTAATTATACTTACGAAACAATGTAAACATACTCGCGAGCTCCTCTTGGAAGTCTATCCGAGGCTATCTCAACGATTAATCGTGATCTGGCCCGTATATGCGACTGGAGTAAGAGATATGGACTTATGGTCAACCCCATAAAGACGCAGGTTGTGGTGGTAGGCAGTTCTAGGACGGTCTCAAGGATCGACTGGACGACTCTTCCCCAAGTTTCCTTTGACAATTCAGTTGTTCCTTTCAGTGAAAAAGTTAAAAACTTGGGGATCTTCATTGATAAAAACTTTTCTTGGACTGCCCAGCTACAGGAAGTTAGCCGCAAATTATTTGCATCCGCTGCATCTTTGAGGAGATTACGTAATTTTCTACCGACTGCCACTAAGATTGCGCTTGCACAATCGCTGCTTCTTCCCATCCTTGACTATGCTGATGCCAGCTATCTTGATCTTACCCAAGACCAACTCGATAAACTTGAGCGGCTTCAAAATGTTTGTATAAGGTTCATATTCGGTTTGCGCAAATATGACCATGTTTCCGAATTTCGTGTGAAGCTCAAGTGGTTACCAATTCGCCTTCGCCGGAATGTTCATATTCTTTCCCTTTTGTATAATGTTCTTTTTTCCCCTTCCACCCCTCTCTATCTCAAGAAACGTTTTCAGTTTCTTTGCGACTCCCACACGAAACTTTTAAGGTCATCAGATAACTTAAAGCTTAAAATGCCTATGCATTCCACAACTTTCCTCGACAAATCCTTTACTGTCCAGGCCGCTCGTTTGTGGAATGCATTGCCAGTTCAAATAAAACGTGCGCAATCGTCACTTGTGTTTAAGAGACTCGTAAAGGAACATTACTTGTCGTTGTGATCTTGTTCTCGTAACTGTTATTATCTATAGTCTTCGTTTATTTTTGTTGCTTATATATTTAGTAAGTATGTATGTATTTATGTATATATTATTTAAGATATGTATATATCTGTGTATCTATTCTAGTATATAATATACTTATTATTTGCACCAACGACAGCCCCATTTTATGTCCAGGCAAATCACTGTCCATTCCAAGGTTGCCTGGAAGAGATCGCGGAAAGCGATAAGGCCACCCATTGTATATTTTGTAGTGTTTGATTTATTTTTTGTTATGTATTTTTGTGGTGTACAATAAAGTATATATAAATAAATAAACATAGATGATATATTAAAAGTACCTGAAAATATGTGTCTATGTATATCTATATCCATACATACAGGGTGTTTCAAACGTTGTGGTCCAAAGGCAAATGGAGTAAAGCGGAGGTGGCCACGTATCATTTAAAAATGTTGAAGTTCGGATATTTTCAACAGTTTCGATTTCGGTAATTTAATCATTTTAAAGAAGTTTTACACTTTCACTTGGATTTATCGACTCTGTGAATAAAATTTTCGACGTAGCGAGTTCAAATCTAGCTGAAAGATGCTTTGATAGTGTAGGTATAAGATTATGTTCCTATTTACGTTCACTATGGTTCTGCAACGTTTTAGATTTTAGTTTTATTTGTCTTTTCTAACTTATTGTTAAACTTTGGCGAAATTTTCTCGGATGTATTTTTTTTTTAAATCTAGGCTTAGAAAGTTTCACCAAAGTTTTTAAATGATAGGCCACCTCCACTTTACCCCATTTGCCTTTAGACCACGAAGTCAAAACTGTACATTGTATATAAAAAAAAGTAATTGATACTATGTGTGGAAACGAGTCTAATGCCGAAAATATCGTTATTTTCGGCATGCTTGTTTAGATCCATGAATAGCTTTTCACCAGCTGGAGATAAATGCAAATCATACAGGCATGGAACTAATTACTAACTAAACACATGCAAATGTATATTACCACTACTTATGACTTTTATTTTATATTATACAGCCTTGCATACAAAATTACCATCCACTCTTTACTATACAAAATCTGTCTTTGTTTAAATAGATGATTGTATGAACACTCTGAATTTATAGGATGAGAAAACAAAAATAAAAGAATGATATCCTTGTAACAACAACCTATATAAATAAAGCGATGGGAAGTTCAAAACCCACATCAAACGTGTCCTTATCAAGAAATCATATTATAAAATTAAAGACTACGTTGAAGACAAGGAAATTTGGCAATAATTCCTTCTGCACATGTGGCTTCCCTGGTACCTCATTAACGGCATAAATAAGTAAGAGTCTATTAACAGCTCCCAAATTACCATGTTTATTTAAATCTTTATTTTTTATTTATTTTTACATTCGCCCTTGACATATTTCTATTATTTGACATTATATACCTACGATTTAATTTCAACTTTTTTTTTTGTTTGTTTCTATTGTGGACATGATAATTATTCAGATTGACTACAGTTGTAATAGCAATCATATAATTGCGTTTTATTTAAAATAGGTTCTTTACTTTTATTAATTAATTTATTTTTTGTATAGATTTATTTCTACATATTTTGTGAATGTGAAAACGCTGTAGGCTTAGTGGATTGTAGACCTGTTGACCATTTTCTATTTCGTTAAGTACTTGGTACTTATTGAAAGACCTACACTGTCCTCCCATACCTAGAAACACTGTTATTTGAAAGTATTGTAAAAGCCAATTATTTTTAAAAGAGTAACCGTGGAGTTTCTTGCCGGCTCTTCTCCATAGGAAACGACCAATTGGAACCGTGCACCTAGCTTCTGACGTTTCATAAGTGCCCATGTAGGTTTATGTGAAATAAAATATTTTGATTTTTTTGATTTTTGATTTTAAAAATCGATTGCTGCATGTGTGAAAGATCATCACTTACGAACGATTCGGCGGATTTGGCCATTTATTTTTTTGTGTTTTTATTGACCGAACAAGGTTTGCATGAAAGTAAATTTTTGGAAATTCCACCGGAATCATGAAATTCACCCGGGCGACACCGGGACGAACAACTTGTAATAAATAAAAAAAAACATTTCTTAATTCTTTTTACTAAAATAAATAAATTATAACAGTGTATCTCAACGGGGGTATCTTTGAGTCGGGTCTCTCAGTTTAGGTACAGTACCGACCAAAAGTCCATGAGCAATCTCACAAAGCAATAGACTGACGCTTCGGTTTGACTTACGACCTTCTTCTATAAGTTGTTACAATACTGTAGACACGCACATTACACACACACACTCACTTTGTCTGCAACCAATGACTAGTTCAATAATCATCATTCGTTTTTAGTTTCATTCGTCTTGTTCACATAAATATTAAAGTTTAGCAGGTAGACCACAAAAAACTAAGTAAATTATTTCGATTTCTGTGGGGTAGATGCAGTTTGTTACGAGTATTTAATTAATAGAACTTTTTTGGTTCGTGGATAATATTGGTGACGAGTATTTAGCGCAGTGTTGTGGTTATTATTATCAAAAAGCAGGCATAAAATATATTGAAGAGATCAGATCAGATCAGAGAATATTATTGCGCTGCGTAAAAGTGAAGTGAATATCTAATGAAACCGGACTAAGTGTGAGTGTTATCATTAATATATTTCATATTTTACTAAACATAAATCTTAATCAAGGGTATTGTTGATAGAACAGAGGTATTGTTGAGACAGAAGATGCCTTTAAAGTTTTAAATTCATTGTGAGGTTTAATTCGATTAGTGAATAATAAATAATAAGGTATTATGTGTAATAAAAACAATGTTTTTCTTTGTTCTAGAGAAATACTGTGAGGGTTAAGAGATATGAGGAAGGGGCTTATTATCGAGTAGCAGCGACGTCAAATGGTGAATGAAACAAATGGTTTCATACCAACGAGACATTTTGCTGAATTATTAAAAACACGTAATTATGAACCGTTCGCCGTGCACTCTGAAGGCTTGCATCACTGAAGACCAGCTAGAAAACCGTTTTTGACCTTAAAATATTGACCGTACCAACTTAATAAACAACAGATTCGTTATTGCATGAATTTATGGTAACGAATTTTTTAAGCACGTTTCAATAGGGTGTTTGTCGTATTTCTTGCAGATATACCGAAATTGTTTAATAATATTTTAGTAATAGTATTATTTTAGGATAAAAATTTGAGGTTTAGTTTCAATCTTCTTTTCGTAAAGAAAATGAATACTTAAGCTTTAACCTCAATAACAACCAATATTTACTAAAGTCAAATAAAATGTAAAATAATTAATACAAATAAAATATAAACAAACTGCCCATATTTAACCTTAAAATTACCTATTCTGTAAGTAGTTTTTTACATTTAAAGTAGTCTAATATTCTTATTTATTATAATATTCTTATTTATTACTTAATTACTTCGACCATGATCAAAGCTTAATATTTATGGTGAAAAAATCCATTAAAAATTTAAAATATTTCATAATTTAAATATGTCTAAATAATACAAACTGCTTCTAAGTTTCTTGACATCTATTTCACATCTTATTCAGCTGAAGTAATGATAAATAATTGTAGCAGTTTATTAACTTATGTAAAATAAATATAACGAATAAACATATTTTTTAAATTTTGTTATCATATATCACGCATTTTTTATTCTAAAACCTTTATTGCAATAACAACATAAAAAAGCAGCAATATTTAAAAAATATTATTATCGAAAACAAAAATAATAATATTTGCAAAAAACCGCACTGTGTTTCACGAGATTAGAACCTGAGGCAGTTTGAATTCCATACCAACGCTTAACGCTTTCTGCTATCTGCACTTGTTAAGTTACTATCGAATTTTAGCAATGCCATTAACTGGTAAGTTCACGCGCATAGTGCGTGTGTGCTGGCATGTTTAAAGCGACGGAAATATATTGTTGTTTCGTGTAACTGCGTTATCTGTGGTGTGTGTATCGTGTTGCTTACACATACAAATGTACGAGCTATACCGCGTGTTCACAGCAATACGACTCTTAGCGTGCTCATGCACTTTTGAGCGCTTACTGTACTTAGGGCATGTTGTGACCGAAACCCTGGATGATGACGCAGACATTGAGAGAGAGCGGAGAGCATTGTCGGTGCGAGCTAACATGTTGGTACATAGGTTTACGAAGTGTACAGCACAAGTAAAGGTAATCTTTGTTCAGAGCCTACTGCCAAAGTTTTTACACCAGCGCCTTATGGACCAACTACACGCAGCGTGCCTACAATGCTCTCAGGGTCCAATATAACAATGCCTTTAGGATTCTAGTGCGACTACCTCGATTTAGCAGTGTCTCGGGCATCCTTGCCGACGCGAGGGTGGATGACTTTTACGCTATAATGCGCAAAAAGTCAGCCTCACTAATTCATCGAATTCGAGGGAGTGGCAACGGAATCCTAAAGATGATTGCAGACTTACCAGTATGCTGTTACTACTTTTACGCTGCGACTTGCACGTTTGGCATTCCGCAGGGAAGTACGACTGGTCCGGCTCTTTTTTTTACTTTTATAAATAGTCTTGCGGAGATTGCCATTCCTAACGCTGAAACCATTATATTCGCAGACGACACTGTCATCTTATTCCATGGCCAGACATGGGAACAGGTGCGGTCGTTAACAGAAAGCGGTCTCGCAATTGTCACGAAGTGGCTTGAGGACAACCTGCTGTCGTTAAATACATCCAAAATAAAATATTTATGTTTTACAATGATCGCTCGTCCGGACTCGAAGTTTAGTATAAGAATTCATGCTTTCCCATGTAACCGAAACCCGCGCGGGAATACCCAATGAACCTGTGATGTTTTGGCAAGATCAAATGTTATAAAATACTTAGGCTTTATAGTTGATGAGAACTTAAACTGGAATCACCATATTTCAAGTCTAAGTGCCCGACTTCGAAAATTAATTTATATATTTAAACAACTAAGAAATGTTGCACCTACGAAGCTTCTGATATCAACCTACAAAGCATTAGGCGAATGTGTACTGGACTATTGCATCTGTTCCTGGGGTGGCGCATCGAAATCTGTTATAATAGGACTGGAACGTGCTCAGCATGCGCTCCTGAAAGTTCTCATGTCCCTGCCGTACCGGCACCCCACAACGGATTTATACAATCGCACTGGTGTTCTATCGATCCGCAAGCTCCACGTAAGTCGGATACTCCGCAGATTTCACCGTATCACAATTCCCCAGCTGCTACCAACCACCAAGATACGCTTCATATGTCCAGCACCTTCAGTGAAATCCACTTTTGCAAAACGCCATTACAACTCCACCGCACCACGTATATACAACAAACTTACTATTAATAAATGCACAAAATTTGAATAACCACAATTTCGGAAAGAATATACTAATCTGGCTCAGCAAATTGGATTACGAGCAAACAGAAAATCTTGTCACCACTAACCCAAACAAATAAAAGGACTGCACTACGAACACATACACACATCGTAATTCTTACGATTACATACAAAAACACACCCTCATGCGCACACCACACCACTTGGGCAATAATATTTTACTAATTTTTTATTTATTTTTTATAACCATTTTTTTTATTTTTTTTTATTAATGTAACAATTAGTATTACACCTAGCATGTAAGCAAAATGAATTATATATTAAGGAAGGGAACTGTCTCCTGAGATACAGGTTAACTACCTAGTTCGGGAGGCAGAGCTTCTATGTAACAGTGACACTTATGTTTGCAAATAAATGAATTTTATTATTATTATTTTTTAAACATCTTTGACACATCTCGGGACCCTGGGGTCCCGGACCTTTGGAAGGCGTACGAGGGGCCGAAACCAACTCGCAGAGGCCCGTTAGACGTTTTGAATGAAATGAGGCACCAACCGACGATTATCCCTGTATGCACTATACAAGTGCACCCAAGGACAACCCCCGGTTGGTGTAGGACTATTGCAGAACATGGAAACAAAACATATTGGGCTATGGATTTGGGTGGCTATAATGGATTGGTTACCTTAAACTATGGAAAGACTATGGCCCCTGCCTGACCAATATATTATAAAACACACACAGGAAAATGGCAGGGGGTGACTTGCACACTCAATAATGGGCCCCCGAAAATGGTCGCTAGCACAAAGTGTCGAAGCGACAAGGGGGCAACATGTCCTGAGGTGCTTATGAGGAGTGGAGAGGTATTCCACGGCTATCAAGACAATTCCGGAAGTACGGTCAAGATCCCTACCAGCATCTTACTGGAATGCTTCCTACCTCCGAGCACGTTTGCTCTTGCGAATCTCCACTCAAGCTGGCCAATTAAGGCAAGAATGAGGTGGGAGCTCCGTTCCTCGTCAGTTTTCACTCCAGCCGGCCAATAAAGGCAAGCCAGAGGTGAGGAACAAGACTTCTCCCGGGAGATAGGGTCCGTGGGGTCGCTACTGCCCAACAGCTTGCCACATGCTGCCCTGTGGGTTTTTGTATCTCTCTTGGTCAGGCTCCTCATCCCAGTCCTGTTCCGGCAAAGTAAACTCTACCAGCACAGGCCTAGAGTTCGGAGCGCACAAGCCCCACCACGACGTCAACGTAGAGATACGGCGGTGGGGTTATTATTATTATTATTGTAGTATCGCCAGCTATGGTAAGGCTCATCAGGCTGCATGTTGCCTAATGAATTTTTGTATTTTGAATTATTTAATTTTAGCGTATTAATTTACTTTCAATTATTTATTTCGAGTATTTATTATATTGTGTTAGCTAGATGTGTTAATTGATCTCGTCATTACTAACATAGTTTTAAGAGAATATAAAAGGTACTAACAAAATATGGACAGTAATTGACTGAATTAAATGTGTTTTTTTTTATTTTTTTATAATTCATAACATCAATAATTACATAAGTTTTATAAAATAATCACGCAAAGATAAATGGGAAGAATCAGCACCAAATCTAAGCAGATTGTTAAAAATTACTTATCGACCATCAAATATTGTTCCAATAATAAATTATTATTTATTTTATTTATTATTTTTGCAGACTACAATGGTCTACAGTGTTAGTAACAAAAAAGCTTAGCCTATGTTAGTACTTAATAACTAAAACAGAACGGGTCCGGCTTGTAAGCGCCCACACTAGCGGGCTGTCTGCCCGGGCGGCTATTGATTGCAGGATAGTGTTGCGACTGCCACGCAGCCTGCCGAGTAGCGAGGCAGATTTCTTACGCCGCAATGCCTCAAAGCCGTCAGTGCGTGCGTCTGCAAACATTGCCAAGGCACTACAGAAGCGCGGCAATCGTAACAATACCATGAATGCGTTATTTTATTGGATACGCAGAGCATTGTAAGCTTTTTGGGTATATGTGAACCACAGAGCTCCCGAGTATAGTGCTGTGCAGTATGCCTTAAAAAGGGTTATTTTAATTGCGTCTGTACATCGAGAAAATCTGCTGGCCAGCATATTCGCCCTAACTGACAATTCTCTGTTCCCTCTCTAGATCCATATCATCCTTCAGGTCATCAGTAACCAGATGGCCCAGATATTTAAATTTATATACCCTGTTAATCGGATGACCTTTCATTAATAGAGGCGGGACAGTAGTGGGACACCTGGTGCTAGACCTGAAGACCATGAATTCTGTTTTACTGCTATTATAAATTAACCCATGTGTCGCAGCGTATGACTCGCACACTTTGAGTAGTTTTCGGAGAGCATCGATCGAGGGAGCCAGCAGCACCATGTCGTCAGCGTAGCTGATGCTAATGTTGTTAAAACAAACTCCATCCACGTAGCAGCCGACATGTATGCTGCTGAGTTGCTCAATCAGAGCATTAACATACAGGCCGAAGAGCAGAGACGAGGACAGGCCTCCCTGCCTCACCCCGCACTCAGGCCGGCATGGCTCCGACAGTTCTCCCGCGCAACGCACCTGACTCTCTAGGTTCAGATACCAGTGCTTGAGGATTAATACGAACTCTGGCGGCAGTGCCGTCTCTTCTAGCTTTTGCCAAAGAAGATCGTATGGGACAAGGTCAAAGGCCTTGGACAAGTCAAGGAAAACCGCATAAATAGGTGTATTTCTATCCGTGTAATACCTGACAGCGTGCTTCAAACTGACAATAGCAGTCTCCGTTGACAGCCCAGGCCGAAATCCAAACTGGACATCACAGAGCTGCACATGCTTATTTAGATGTGAGCTAAGCACGCTGTCAAGGACCTTGGCTATGACGGTGGCGAGTGAAATAGGCCTGTAGTTTGACTTGTCCGATACGTCTCCTGTCTTGCGTTTAACTACCGGCACCACCAGAGTTCGCACTAGATCAGGTGGAACATGTGAATGACACATACACAGATTAAATAAAAGTGCCAGCACCCGAGGTAAGTGGAAACCAGCATGCTGCAGGTGCTCAATGCTGAGTCCGTCATGCCCAGCGGATTTGCCTCTTGTCATCTTCTTCAAAATGTGCCTGATTTGCTTTGCACCAATTACAGAGGCCACCTCCGCACGCTCATTGAACACCCTGCACGGCGGCCCCAGCGTCGACTTAATTGCGAATTGGTTTTTAAACACCTCAGCTATGTCCCTAGGGCAGGAGACCCCGTCGACGCTCACAGGAACGCCAGGTTTAGGATTCAATCTATGATTAACTTTCCAAAATCCCTTAAAATTTGATTTAGCATTGTGTTTTGCTAATAAATCTATTCTAATTTGTTCCTGGTGTTTTTGGCACCACTTAAGCTTTCCCTTGAAAATCTTCCGTGCCATCATTATGGCGTCAAAAATGGGACCAGTGGGTGGTTGACCGTACCAACACCATATATTGAACTCCATCCTGGCATTCCTGTGAGCCTTGCTCACATGCTTGTTCCAACCAGCCAGGGGTTTCCGCTTACCTCGACTACTTTCATACGTAGCAGTAGCACACGAACATACAATTTTGACAACACTGTATAGATTATTATTAATGAACTTTTTATGACAATGATCACTACAATAATTGCCACAACAATTTTGTAAGTCTACTGACAAGTCAATATGCTTTAATTGTGAATTACACATATTTTCATAGGCAATACATTGGTCTGCAGTCCTCTCTCCCCATTGTATTTTATTACAAACAGTATTTTTCCCAATAGTTTTCTGCTTAACAACATCGAGATTACAAGTAATACAAACTGTTAATAACTTAATTTTTTACTGTTTTTTCTCTTTAAAATTTAAACTTAACTATAAGTAATACATAAAATTGCACTTTTTGAATTTAAATATTTCTAAATAGTCCGTTCGCATGTTTTATACTTATCCTAGTTATACAGGGAAACCTATTATTAGCCATACAATACTGTAACACATATTCTGTAACATACTATTATGTATCGCTGTTGGTTGCCTAAATAAAGAAAATAAATAAAATAAACTAGCGGTAAATGGTCAGACCAATAAACGTCGTATTTCACGAACACATCTGTTACACAATGCACAGCCGAGTCAGTCACAACACAGTGGTCAAGTTACCGCCTGCTCCCGTGAGCTTCGCTTACAAATGTTAACTTTCCTGACGACGGTTGCAACCTGCTAGTATCTACACAAATCCAATCCTGCTCCATCGAGAAATCTATTAGTTCACGGTAAAAAACGCTCACCTGGATGCGCCTTGTAGTCGCCAAGCATAAAAACAGACTCGATATCACTGTCACTTACAATGGCACTGATACAACTTAGACAATCTGTGAACTCTGATACATTTTCCACGCTATCAGTTGGCATATAAACACTCACGACCAGCAATGGCCTATCATTCGTCGTCAGACGTATTGCCGCAATACACGGATTAGCACACGCAATCACTGAAACACACGGGAACACCGCCTTACGCCACAAAAGCGCAACTCCACCGAAGGGCCGACCTCTGATGATGCCGGCAGCCGTGGTCCATAGCAGACGTTCCCGTGCTGTCGAAATCCTCGTGCACGCTGGACAGGTACGCTAGCTCATCAGGCTGTAGCCACGTCTCTTGCAGCGCGATTATGTCCGCAAAACTGCAAAGCTGTTTTATGCCTTCAATAGACCGCTTGATGTTCTTACAATTATATGTTATGAAATTAACCTTATGCATTTTGCTAAGTGGGTTTTCTAGATTCTACAACGCCAACAGATTTTTATAAGGTCTGAAACGTCTGCATGTAATATCGGCCGGCCATGACTCGCTACTCAAAAACATGTCTAATTTAGTTTTTGGAACCATTATTTTAAATGAATTACATTCTTTTTCTGTCTTCATTCTGATTTTCTGTACCGTGACTTTTCTTTTATTATTGAAAGTACGTACTGTGCGATATCATTTTCTGAAGTTTCTTTATAAACGTTAGAAAGAAACAGAGGTATCGTCACACTTGCAGACTTAAACTTATTCCCAGGCATACAGGGAGCCTTGCCTCTCACTAATTGAGACTCTGAACGTCTGATTATGTAACGATTAAGATTATACAAGATATGAATTAACAAGTGATGAAATTGTTAATGTTTTTACATCATATTAATCTTCAGGATTAAAAAGCAAGTAAACTACAATAATTAATGTAAGTAAAATTATAAAAACGCAAATTGCAGCAAAATGAGAGAATAGTGAGTGAGTAAAGCCATAATTTTTATCGAGAAAGTAGCATCGACATAGAACATCCCACAAACATTTACTTTGTCGAATGTCGCTCGATGTAGGCGTCGAATATTCTTGCACAGCTTCCTCTCTGCATCTGTAATATTTACATAATCCACTTACTCGTTTGATTGATTAATACGAAAACAAAATAATGATGAAAAGGACACGGTCAAATTTTTTTATACGGCGGCAATTCTCAAACAAACCAGAAGCCGTCGCTGTAGACCACGATGAAGATGATAATGAATAAACAATGGTAGCTAGCCCTAGACCGAAATAGCTGGAAGTCACTGGGGAGGCCTTTGCCCATCAGAGAGATGATGCAAGCTGTCAGTTACCAATAACCCAGCAAATACAAACAAATGAAACGCATTCACATCGTAAGATAATATTACCTGAACAATTTGATTTCATAATGAGCATGCATGAGTTTTGAATATTATTCATCGCCATGTAGAACTTTTCACTGCACAAGCTCAAATTGATTTCAATTACAAAACTCTTAATCACCCAGATGTCAAAATATACAGTAAAAAACCAGGCTGTAATCTGTAAAAATACAAACATATTACATACATATTCCAGACATCTGTTTTGATGATTTACTTTTACACTTAAGCAATATCATATTGTAAATGGTTACCCTTAGGTAAACGAAAAGTAAACACTTAATTTGTTTCACACACAAGTATACTTAATTTCAACACTCAATTTAGCCCATGCTATTGCAAAAACTCTTACCACTCAAAAATATATAATGATACGGGAATTAACTTTTAAGTCATACTCACAAAATGAATATTGCCAAATTGTGCGTTTAATTTTAAAATATCAAGTACCAATTTCAATTTGACTAATACGCGAAAAAAAAGCTCCACAGAATGATAAAAAATCTGAAAATAAAAATGATTGCATCGAATTAGGTAGTTTTATCTCATAACTCATAAAAAAAATAAGCGCACGTACCATATGCTGGAATGTAGTTCTGTAGATGTCATAACACTCTAAAATATTTCCGTAAATTTCGAACATTCTTTTGCAATGAGCTTCATTGTCACTATGATCCATCTGTCGCAAACGTTGAGCTTGAATATTCCATAAATTAACTTTATTACTTAACAATTTCAGAAGTCTGTTAGCGTATATAATGTTAAAGTCAATACTAATGGTCGATAAATAACAGATTAAATAATTAATAGTAATATTTGATTCTACAAAATTATAAGTGACATCGGTTATGTAAAACCCAAATATTAAGATGACACTGATCCAATTCCAAAGAATAAAGCACTTGAAATGAGTATTTTCGTTAAGAAATCTGTGAACATCTTGAATTTTTAAGACACAGGTTATATTTCTTTTCGTTTGTGAAATATTGACGATAAAATTTATGACGAATCCGATGCAGTGCAAGAACAAGTCGAAGTAAGAGTAGATGTAGACTTGAAAAAACATGCCTGCAATTTTGCCCAAGTACTGCTCATACACGTTATAACAGAATATATAAATTAACACTATCATGCCAAACAATGATACCAAATTCGAAATACGGCTATTCGGATATATGAGGTTGTTCTTAATACGATATTTGGGACAAAACAAAATATTTTGCACGAGGTTTAAAGGCAAAAGCATCGACTGAACATCTTTGTCAACCGAGTCGTTTTGCGGAAATGTTACACGAAAACTTTTTCTTTTGTTTAAATGTTTTTTTCCTATTATGGACTTCATTTCGTTGGAACTATGCGAACACAAAGCAATTGTATCCGTAGAAATATATTATACCGTACAAATAGGGTAGGCAAAGTTCAAAAGGTAATGAAGGGTAGGCAAAGTTCAAAAGGTAATCTATTAAGAATATTGGTGTACCTAGCTCCACCAATTTAAAAATATTATATAATAACAAAATGCGTGATGACAAGTTCTTTTTAGGACAGCGACGTGTAATATGTGAACTGGAACCATATTTTTGTGAAACATTCACAGTTTAGCAATTAGAATAATTGCTCTTAATAATAACATAACTATCGTGTATCGCTTAAATATTTTTCCAACACACACCAAGCCGAATAGAATACTAATCAATAAGGAAAAATCTACATTTTTTTTATAAAATAAGTGATAGACATAATTTTAGTACCAGAAATAAAGATAAAATAGATCAACCATTTTTCAGATTATCTAAAGTACATACATCTTTTATGGGGTACTGTGTTAAATGTTACAACAAAATACCTTGTGATATATTACAATTAACTGAAAGAAAATTTAAAGCTCATATTAAAAGTACTCTTTGTAAACAAGCATATTACAAATTAGAGGATTATATCCTAGATAATAATGCTTGGATGGAAGCATGCTGGTCTAGCTCCATAGGACAATTTAGAGTCTAGACAAAATCAAACTGGTTGCTAATTTAACTGTGTAATTAATTATTATAACATTAATTTTACATTATGTGATTACTTGAGTTCAAGTGTCATACACTGACTTATTAGTTTTACTAACTTGTATTTTTTTTTTAGGAATATCGTATTGGTACCTACTTTTACAATGCTTGTAAATATGTGAACACCATGTATCCATTACTTACACAATTTTTTTTCTGTCATTGCTTCATTTTGAATTATTTTTACCTATTGTGGTATAGTAATCTTATTCCAGGTGCATCGTTTTCACATATAATTATATAATGAACGTATACAAAATATTGTAAAACATTTTAAAAGAGTAACGGTGGAGTGTCTTGCCCATTCTTCTCAATGCGAAAACTACCTTTTGGAAGGGGCGATTAGAATCGATTCTATTTTTTGTAAATTTTGACGTTCAAAAATGCCTTTTTGTATCTAATTGGAATAAATTATCTGACTTTGACTTTGACAATTATATTTAAAAACATTAAATTGGGAAATGGCATGTGTAGTAAATTAAGAATCTCGCAAGACTTCCATTTAGAGAAGAAAGTGAAGAGATTTTTATCTAATCCGATGCAAAGCCTTTTTATCTGTGCGACATATTCTATTCGTGAGAACATTATCACTTCAAACAGCTCTAGTTATAACTTTCTTGGACTCATCTGCGCACGTCTCTTGTCGAATCGATACTGGATCAATGTAAAAACTTTCAATCTAGCCCAGCATCCAGTATTTAAGCTAACAAGTAGTAATTAGTAATTATTGTAATTTGCTAGTCAGTATCAGTTTGCATGTTGTTTCAAATCATCAATTAAGTAGGAATTGGGGGCAAATATCATAATTTCATGAAACAGTCATTCAGTAGGTTAATTTGAACTCCGCTCAAGCCCCGGTGACACACCTCGTGTGTCACCAGACACACGCGGCTTTTAGCTCTATTTGTAATATAAAATAAGTCTAATGTCCTCTGTGGCTATTTTTTTATTCTATGGTCGGATAGATAAGCTAGTCAACAAAACCATTTAATTTAAAAATACCTGGAACGCAATATTTTGAAAAACGTTTTACAAAAAAAAAAAACAACCGACTTCCAAAAAAAAAAAACTTCAAAGTGAAAAATTACTTTAATTTCGGAAGTCGGTGTCTTGGGTTTTGTGTTTTCGTTTTTTGCCACCGACTTCCGAAATTAAAGTTATTTTTCACTTTGTAGTGTTTTTTTTTTGGGAGCCGGTTGTTTTTTTTTTTTTTTTTGAAAAGTTTTTATTTTTCACTTTTTAGTTGTGGTACCTACCCCACACAAATTTGAAAACACTACCTGCTATATAAATAACAGTGACAGGAACTTATCATCCACATACTAAGTGGGAAAAAAATACGTACCTATGTTGTAGCTAACTTAAAAACTACACAAGCAAAGTTAATAAAATTTATATGGGACCAATTTGGGAGCATACACTTTCAAACAAAAAAATAATTTTCAATATCGGTCCACAAATGACGGAGAAATCGGTGGACACACATTAAAAAAAAAACATTTTTGGAAGTTGGTAAAAAAAATTATTGAAAGTCACGTTCCGGCGCGAGCAAACGTCAGTCTACGAAGCGCTCGGGGATTGAAGGTTATTCCTGTAATATTTGTTTTTTTTTTGTGGTTTTTGTGTGTAAATCGACGGGAAGTGGTGTTATTTTAATTTTAAAGTAGATATTACGTCATTGTAGATAATATTTGCAGTAAATAACATCATATTATACCTATTTAATTAATTAATGTAGTGATGGCCTCCGGTGAGTAGAGTGTAAATGAGTGGATGTGTGTGTGTAGGAGGGTGAGTATTATTAAAGGCTACTTTACTAAACTACAATGAGACCGAAAACCTGTTGTCTACCAACAGGTTTTCGGTCTCATTGTAGTTTAGCTTGCAGATGTAATCTACTACCGTAGATTTACATTTGTTCCTATTTAAAGGGTGTATATCTACAAGCTTATTTATTTTTTCATACAGAAAAGAGCCTAGGTAACAGTAGTACTTGCAAGCGTATGGGTGTTTATAGGTCGTTAGATCATTGTATATCACCTTACGTTTACGTTTAGACAAATACGAGGACTTGTCATACTTTGTACAAGCATGATATCTCAAGACCGCGTGCAGGACGAACAGCTGCCGGACTGTGAGGACTACACAAAACTGGTACAAAAGGTTTGTTGGGAATAGGTAGGGGCGGAAAGTGCTGACTTTGAGTACTGCTCTTTGTGCAACTTCTAAAGGTTTGAGTATAGTTTTTGACGTGCCACCCCATACAGAAATACAATATTGCAACACTGATTGACCAAGAGCTAGGTACACTTGCTTAATCAATTTAGGCTCAGCTGCATGTCTTAAATTTTTGAAAACGAATATTAGTTTTCTTACCCTAGAAGTAACCATGTCTATATGAGGTCGAAAAGATAGATTATGATCAATAATTATTCCTAAATATTTTAGTTTGTTCGCTTTAATTAGAGCAGGGCAAGAACAGCTTACATTATTACAGCAATTGTGTGCTATTATGGAGAGAGTTGAGGGTGGGGATTATAATTACGCATAGAAAAAGTAAGATACTGCGTTTTACCTGCATTAAGAGTAAGTAAATTCTTTTGCAGCCAGTGGCTTACTATATTAAATCCATGCTGCGCCTTCTTAAATACATTTTCCCAAGTATCAGCCGAAAACAGAAGCACCGTATCGTCTGCGTATGATATTATTTTACCTCCATCAAGATGTAGCTCACAAAGATCATTTAAATAGATGAGAAATAGACTTGGGCCCAAAATACTACCCTGAGGGACACCGAAGGACACAGGTAAGTCACTGCTTGTGGTATCACCTATTTTCACACATTGTGTCCGATTAGAAAGATATTCTTTAAATATGTTGAGTGGGTCTCCTCTAACGCCTATTCGTTCCAATTTTTGTAAAAGCAATGGCACAGAGACCGTGTCAAAGGCTTTGGCCAAATCCAAGAATATGCCCATGGTCTTTTTGCCCGCATCCAAATTTCCTACTACGTAATCAACGAGCTTATGGGCTGCATCACTTGTCGACCTGCCATCTCGGAAACCAAATTGGTTGTTAGAAAGATGGTTACTTGTTTCTAAGTAGTTTATGAGTCTTTTATTGAGGATGCGTTCAAGGAGCTTGGAGATAGAGGGCAAAATAGAAATGGGCCTATAGTTGGTGACGCGGTCCTTATCTCCGGATTTATGTATCGGATGCACCACTGATTTCTTTAGGACTGTAGGAAAAACACCTTGTAATAAACAAGTATTGAAAATATGTGTCAAAAGGGGCACAAGTATGTGTTTATTGTCCTTAAGAAGGCTATTTGGAATAGAGTCCCAACCAACGGAACAGGCATTTTTCAGACCCATGATTCAATTCTCTACCTCCGCCTCATCTGTGTCCAATAAGGGTGTAGTACTATCAGCCAAGTCTTTACCTACACTGACAAAGAAATCATTCAGTTTTCCCACTGATTCCCTTGCGTTAGATGTATTAATTAATTCTGTTGCAGTGTTCTTAGTTTTTTTA
This sequence comes from Agrochola litura, assembly GCA_949152395.1. Classification (NCBI taxonomy): domain Eukaryota; kingdom Metazoa; phylum Arthropoda; class Insecta; order Lepidoptera; family Noctuidae; genus Agrochola; species Agrochola litura. The sequence continues at coordinate 21,585,596 of OX424501.1, forward strand.
GTGTTCGTTATAGTTTTTATTGCATCCCATGTTTTTTTGTTATTAGTGGCCGCAGTTTTCAATAGGTTCTTTTCATATGATGTTTTAACTTTCTTTAGTAGACGGTTGCAGAAATGTCGGTACCTTGTGTAGCTAACTTTAAGAGTGTTGTTTTCAGGTGACTTTCTAACTTTGTATGTAATCTATCCCTGTGTCTCATGCAACGGATCAGCCCTGGGGTTATCCATGGTTTAATAATAAGATTACGTCTAGATAATTTTAGTATGGTAGTTGCTGCAATTTCATTCTGAATAGTTGTTATGAAAAATTCCATGGCAATATTTGCGTCAGATGTGGAGTAGACCGGTTGCCAATCAATTTGGGATAATTTAGAGCTTAATTTTTCAACATTTATTTTACTGACGGAGACGTGGGCAAATGTTCTTGCCTGCCTACGGTGAAGACATAGCAAAACAGCCTGATGATCAGTGATTGTTGATTGCAATACAGCAGTGAGTGCCGGAGATTGCGTTTTAAGCATCACGTGATCAAAGCACGTTTTGCCACTTCTCGTGGGCAGGGTGTGGGCAGGTAAGATACCGTGGTATGCACATAGATTTAAGTACTCTAAGGATTTAGGGCCTTGGCCTTCCGGACAGATGTCTATGTTAATATCTCCAATAACAGAGATATTTCTAAAGGTACTGAGACTAGTTAAGATGTTATTGAGACATAAAAGAAAGTTATCAGCGTTTCGATTTGAGGGAGATCTATAAATTGCAACTATTGCAGTTTCGGTGCCGATTTTCAGGACGAGGCAATTACAGTCTTGGCATGGCGGCTCCTCAAAAATAGCATTGAGACTTGCTTTATGAAATACAGTAACTCCGTCATTTTGATTAGCATAATTATTTGAAGAGAATCGATTATATCCGTCGAGATTAGGTAATACAAGGTTACATGATAACCAGCACTCTGTCAGGATAATAATGTCACTGCCGATACCCAATCTAGATAGAAACACCGTGAATGCATCAAAATTTCGAGATAAACTGCGTATATTTTGGGTAACAACAGTCAAGCAGTCATTCGGAGAAGGAATCAAACCCCTGCAATCCTCGACATCACACGCAACTGAATTTGACACTGATATCTCATCGATTTCCGTTGAAATGTCAAGCATTTTTAATTAAATATTTAGGCACAGGATCAATTAAATGTAACTTAGAATATTTGAAATTAAACAATTTTTTTGTGTTATTAAGTAGTCGATCAAGACTGGTTACGTCGTTATTGCTATACATTTTCCAACAGGATGTAACTATTTTTTGTGGTGTATTTATAATAAGCGATATAGAATTATGAACAAACGTAAATGTACGTATTTTGAAAGAAAGAAAGAAAGAAAGAAAAATATTTTATTTGGAACACGCACAGGCAATACAAAACAGTAATAAAAGATAAAAAAAAAATAACAAATATAAAAAGGAGCATTTTTTAAAACTAACAAACAAAATTAATAACGACCTGTGCGAGGCCAAAAAGGCTCCTATCTCAGCATGATGCTGCGATATTTAAAAATAAGTAAATACCGCAGCTCTGGTATTCTGATAGGGCCCACTGTGATGCCACGGACATATAAATCCCACTAGAGGATTACAAAATAAAACAATAACAATAATAATATAAAAAATCAAAACTATTGTACAAAAAATAAAAAATAAAGTAAAAAAATCGACGCACACCCGATACGACGTTCCAACAACACTTGTCCATGCATGGTGACAAGCGAAGGGACGCGCGCAGGAGTGTATCTGTATTATATACTCTGCGATGCATTAAGTACTCTGTGGATACAATCGGCTGTCAATTTATCTGTGCAAAGTATTCTTGGAGTAAATTAAAATTTTGCAGATAAGGCTGTATTTAAAGTTGCTAAGTATTAGTGTGGAGTGTTTGAGTGTTTGGTGTATTACAGTATTCGTATAACAAAGAGTATTTTTTATAAAATTAACATGCAATAACAAAAAACCTAGGGATAATGAATGAGAACTTAAGGATTAAGATTGAACAGAGAGAACATAATAATATAGACATAGTCATTCCGTGGCCTTCTGTTCATCCTTAAGCTTATTGAGGTCTTGTTCTTCTTTAATACGGATGTGCAGCATACCCTCTTTCTTTCGCAAATAAATTTTTCCATAGGAAGTCCAGCGGTAAGTGTACTTATACGTAGTTGCAAAATCACGCGCCAAGAAAAATAGTCGCCTGCCCATTGATTGAAATTATTTTGAGTGTTTATTGTGAAAAGTTCTACATAGCGATGATGTACTCGTATTCAAAACACGTGCGCAGTTATTTTGGAATCAAGTTATACAGGTATTTTTTTTAAATCAAATAAATAAAAACTACACGTATTGATTTTTTTAAAGAAACAAAAACTCTGAAACTAGCACGCTTAGCATGACCATAATAGAAACGGGTTTTGTCGACGGAAGAATAGACAAAATAACAGATAAACAATCACAATCTGTCATTTTTGTCTAGTCTTCCGTCGACAAAACCCGTAGAAGACCCGTTTCTATGGTTGTTATGCTACGCGTGCAGGTTAGTCACAAACTACACGAAAAAGAAGGAAGAAACATATAGTATTACTGAAATACAATTAGTATTTAAAAAGGTTATGCACTGGTGCGGATTCCCTTGTTCACAAACTAAACTAAATTTAAGTTCAGTGCATCTTTTTCTTTCTATTTCATTAAAAAAAGGACAGCAGATAAATTTTAGTTTAGTCCTGTCAAATTAATCAGCGCCTGTCACTACTCCATACAAGTTTAGACGTGATTTAAAACTTGCCTACTAAAATTACGTCAATTTACGTCAAGCGCTGATTAATTTGACAGGACTAAACAACAGAAACAGGACCGGGGATGTATCGGATAGGACGAATTATCGACCCATCTCACTTGCTACAACAACAGCTAAGATACTTGACAGTCTGCTTAATCAGAGTCTCAGTGGATACTTACATTTACATGACGCACAATTCGGTTTCAGGGCGGGATTATCCACTGAGAGTGCTATTTTATGCCTTAAGCATACTGTCAGGTATTACACGGAGAGAAAGACACCGATATATGCCTGTTTCCTCGATTTGTCAAAAGCTTTTGACACAGTTGCCTATGACATACTGTGGCGAAAGCTAGAGGAAACGGGTATGCCAGCGGAGTATAACTCGATCCTAAAATTCTGGTATAAAAACCAAATTAACCAGGTGAGATGGGGTGGTACTTTGTCTGACGAATACAGACTAGAATGCGGTGTAAGGCAGGGCGGCCTCACATCTACCGGCCTCTTTAGCCTATATGTGAACCAGTTGATCGAGGAGCTCAGCAGGACATATGTTGGATGCTACATTGACGGAACTTGTGTCAACAACATAAGCTATGCTGATGATATGGTTCTGCTGGCCCCCTCGGTCAACGCCCTGAGGACACTGGTTAAGATTTGTGAACGCTATGCATCCGAGCATGGTCTCAGGTACAACTCACTGAAAAGTGAGGTACTGATTTTCAGGGCTGGAAAACAGAGACCTAGTACAGTGCCTCCGATCATGGTCGATGGATCAGCGTTGAAAATTGTGCAAAACTTTAAGTATCTGGGTCATCTGGTCACGGAGGACTTAAAAGATGACCTAGATATAGAAAGGGAACGCAGGGCGTTGGCGGTAAGGAGCAATATGCTGGCCCGTAGGTTCGCTCGATGTACCAAAGAAGTTAAACTGACACTTTTTAGGGCATACTGTCAGTCTTTTTACTCGAGCGGCCTGTGGGTTCGGTATACGCAACGTGCCTACAACGCCCTGCGTATTCAGTATAATAATGCTTTCAGAATGCTGTTGGGGTTGCCGCGGCATTGTAGTGCGTCGCAAATGTTCGCAAATGCGCGCGTTGACGGTTTCCACGCTATAGTGCGTAAGAAAGTGGCGTCATTATTCCACAGACTGCGCGGTAGCTCCAACACCATTTTGCAAATGATTGCATCCCGACACGACTGTCCCATACAGGCACACTGGGTGGGAATAGTTACAGGGAAATTGTAAATATATATTAGATTATGTACCTACTAACATAGATCTTAAGAAAATTGTTACTAACACATTATATGGACTCTGTCCGAAATAAATGAATAATAATAATAATAGAATATATAGCCCGTGTCACAGAGCGCATCGACTTCCTGAAGCAGAAAGTGTATGCATGGGCGAACCGTATTCGTAGGTATAAGCGGCGAGTAGAACGATACACTCAGAATCGCACCTTCCAGAGCGATGAAAGGTGGGTTTATAGGGCTTGGGAGCGACCGAACCAAGGTGTGGCTGACACGCATCTACCGGATGATGATGCCATGTGCTCTTTCTGGCGCAGCATCTGGTCGGTGCCTGTCAGTCACACCGAAGGTGATTGGACTCGGGAAGTCGAGCGAGCCTGCGATCCAATACCAGAAATGGGGGCTATTACCATCTGCCCCCAAGATGTAGCTCGTGCAGTCCGTCCGTTGCCTAACTGGAAGTCTCCAGGACCGGACGGGCTGCACAACTTCTGGATTAAATGGTTTTTAAGATCGCACGCTCGCTTGGCGGCTCAGTACCAGACTGCTTTGGAGTCTGGGTCGCTACCCCAGTTCCTAACGACAGGAGTTACCCACCTGCTCCATAAATCTGGTAGCACCGCGGAACCCAAAAATTATAGGCCGATCACGTGTTTACCGACGGTCTATAAAGTTCTTACATCCATTTTGAGAGCAAAAATTAACAGACATATAGTCACTAACTCCATCATGTCTGCCTCTCAAAATGGATGTAGGAACGGGTCCCGCGGTACTAAGGAGCTACTCCTCATTGATATGGCCATTAGCCAACAGGTTCGCCGTTCCCGAAAGGATCTGTCGACATGCTGAATAGATTATAAGAAGGCCTACGACTCGGTGCCACATACATGGCTCATGAGGGTGCTGGAGTTGTATAAAGTAGATACAACTCTGCGCACCTTCCTGATGTCGTGTATGGGGCAATGGAGGACGGTCCTTCACTATCCAGGATGTCGAAATATCCGGAGGAATAGCGAGCCGATAAGGATTGAGCGAGGTATATTTCAAGGCGACAGTTTGAGTCCGCTCTGGTTCTGCTTAGCCCTGAATCCTCTAAGCACACTGCTGGAGGATTCAGGTCTTGGCTATCGGTTGAGGAGAGGTGGTCAGGTTATATCTCACCTCCTCTACATGGATGACCTAAAACTCTTTGCCCCCAACAATTTGCAACTGATGGAGCTACTGAAAGTAACTGAAACTTTCAGTAGCGCCATCAGGATGGAATTTGGTGTGGACAAATGTGCGGTCATGCATGTAAAGCGAGGGGAGATTGTGGAATCCGTGGGAACCCAACTCTCGGATTCCATAAACCTTAGAGCCCTCTCCGCATCTGAAACCTATAAGTATTTGGGTATGTCGGAAGCATTGGGCATCAATGTTACTGACATGAAGCAATCGTTGAAGGAGCGCTTCTTTGGCCGCCTGAAGAAAGTATTTAATAGTCTTCTATCAGGTGGAAACAAGGTGCGCGCTTTCAACGGTTGGGTCATGCCGGTTTTGATGTACTCTTTCGGCATACTCAAATGGACTCAGACCGAACTAGATGCCTTGGATAGGAGGGTCCGTACACTACTGACTGCATATCGAATGCATCACCCACGATCATCGGTAATGAGACTGTATATCCCGCGAAAATGTGGAGGTCGAGGCTTTTTAAACGCTAAGACACTCCACAATCGCGAGATATGCAGTCTCAGGGAATATTTCCTAGAAACCGACGTGGGGATGCATCGAGATGTGGTTGCGGTGGACAAGGGCCTTACCCCGCTCTCCTTGGCTAAAGAGAACTGGCGCAAGCCTGTAGTGCTTGACACTAACGAACGCAGGGAGATATGGCAGAGTAAGGAGCTTCATGGGCGCTACTTCCGGGCCCTACATGGGCCCGATGTAGATTTACTAGCGTCCGTAGCCTGGCTACGTTTTGGTGACCTCTTTGGGGAAACCGAAGGTTTTGTCTGTGCAATTATGGACGAAGTTATGATGACGAACAATTACCGGAGATTCATTGTAAAGGACGGCACGGTTGACATCTGTCGGGCATGCCACCGTTCGGGAGAATCAATCCGACATATTATCTCCGGGTGTTCTCGTCTAGCTAACGAAGAGTACTTGCATAGACACAACCTTGTAGCCAGGATTATCCATCAGCAACTTGCTCTGAAATACAGCCTTGTGGAATCGGAAGTGCCGTACTACAGGTATGTGCCCGACCCAGTTCTCGAAAATGGAAATATCACATTGTACTGGGATCGATCCATCATCACTGACAGGACTATTGTTGCCAATAAGCCTGATATAGTGGTGGTGGATCGAGGAGAGCGGCGCACAATGATTGTTGACATAACGGTCCCACACGACGGGAACCTCGTGAAAGCCGAGAAAGATAAACAAATCAAGTATCTTGACTTGGCTCGCGAGGTTGTCGACATGTGGGATGTGGACTCAGCAATCATTGTGCCGATAGTCATATCAGTCAATGGCTTAATTGCCAAGAGCCTCGACCAACACCTAAGGAGGCTCTCGTTGGGCAGCTGGATTAAGGGCTTGATTCAGAAAGCGGTACTCCTGGACACGGCTCGCATTGTTAGGAGGTTCCTTTCTCTGGAGCCCTGACCGCCGGTAGCTTGGACCCTGTTCCCGATACCGGTGGGGATACTATTTTTTATATTTTTAAATGTTTTTATATAATTTTATTCTAATATTTAAAAATATAATTTATATGTAAATAATGAAATAAAGGAAATAATAATAATAAACTAAAATTTATCTTCTGTCCTTTTCTTAATGAAATAGAAAGAAAATCGTTTGAAGTCTGTGGGACAGAAATACTTATAAAACATAATATGAAAATACTTATTACAAAGCCTCACATTCAGTTTCATCAAACGCAGTGCAATAAAATAATTGCTGGGAAACTACTTTTCGTTTTGGTGAGAAAAGTCGCTGTTTATGGTATAGCGCGCAATGTAGAGTGCGGTGCACGCAACGGAACAGTGGTCGTGGGGGTATTTAAAGTTAAGTTATAGCATTTCCGCAACCCTTGCTCGACGTTGCGCCAGCCCGCAATGAAGCTGAGCCTGTAGCTTTAAATTCTCCTGTTACTAGTAATGGCCCACTTATGATCCAGCCTGTCCCATCTTGCTATCCTCCCCCGGCGACGACGCTCTCTAAGCCGAGGTTCGTGTCCCTAACGAGCAGTCACCTAGTATATGTTATTTTACGCCTCTGGCTTTAAGTTAGCTGCCTTAAGCTACTAACTACAGGATAGCCCCGTTAAGCAGTCATGACCTCAGAGGTCAGCTACGACATGCCTTAAATAAATAAAAAAAAACAAACTTGTTTTTGTAAATAATAAAAAAAAACTGTGACCGTCAATATATACGTATCCAAAAGGTTCCAAGTAATGGCTCGATAAAAAAACAATTACAAAGATGGGAAGAACAAGAAGCGACGCTTACGTCCGGTTTCGTTAAGCGCCATTTTACACTCGTTGTAGACATAGACAATAATATTATATTGTTGTCTATCAGGATAAAGCAGTCGCTTATGATATAATTTTAATATTGCAGATGCTGAGAGAAAGTTGTGCAAGAATATTCAACGTCTACATCGAGTGACATTCGACAAGATGAATGTGTGTGGAATGTTCTACGTTAATGCTACTTTTCCGTTAATTATGCTGGCTTTACTTACTAACTATACTTTTGTATTGCTGCTGTTTGCTTTTCTATAATCAAGGTTACATCACTGACAATTTACTCTTTGGTATAGTCACGGAGCCAGGCTATGAACGTTAATCTACTTTATAAAAATCTTTAATTTATTAATTTTATTCATTGATGACTGACAGACAACGCACAGCCTAAACCGCTGAGTCTGGGAGCATGAAATTTTGCACAAGAGTTCCCTAAATATTATTATGACGAATGATATAATAGAGGATGAAGGTTTGTATGGAAGTTCCCAATTTTTGTCGATGGGAAATCCCATCAAGGTCATGATCAATCCCATCAAGGCTTGTAAACCATATCTCTACATTGACGTCGTAGTGGGGCTTGCGCGCTCCGAACTCTAAGTCTGTGCCGGTAGAGTTTACTTTGCCGGAACAGGTCTAGGATGAGGAACCAAATCAAGAGAGATACAGAAACCCGCAGGGCAGCATGTGGCGAGCTGTTGGGCAGTAACGACTCCACGGACCCTATCCTTCGAGAGAAGTCTTTTTTCTCACCTCTGGCCTTTATTGGCCGGCGGGAGTGAACACTGACGAGGAACAGAGCTTCCACCTCTTTCTTGCCTTTATTGGCTGGCTTAAGAGCAGATTCGCAAGAGCAAATGTGATCGGAGGAAGGAAGTCTTCCAGTAAGGTCTGGTAGGGATCTTGACCATCTTCCGGGCTTTGGAAATGTTCTGATAGCCGAGGAATACCTCTCAACTCTTCAAGAACCTCAGTAAATGTTGTCCCCTTATCCTTACAACATTATGTGCTAGCGACAGTTTCCGGCCCATTATTGAGTGTGCAAGTCACCCCCTGCCATTTTATCTGTGTATTAATAATATTGATCAGGCAGGGGACATAGTCCTTCCATAGTTCAAGGTAACCAATCATAATAGCCACCCAAACCCATAGTCCAATATTTTGTTTTCTTCCTTGATTTCGTAAAAATATAATTAACTTTTTAAAAGGAGCACTCAATCCACACGCATGTCAAATTAACACCCTACGTCAATTTGGCCTGTTAAAACTACATATTTCATACAACTATCAAAAAATGATAGTTATGATTTGGATCTACTGACAGTTTTAGTTAGTAGCCACTTTTACCTGACTTTACATGTACGGCAATTTATGGTCAACTAAAATTGACAGCTCTAATTTGTAAGATAAGATAAGATAATTTTATTTTGCAAATATGGGTAACAGCAAATGATGTCAAAAAAAAAATAAGTTCAGCCATATTTTACCATGCAGGCATGCAAAAAATTTAAACATTTAACTTATAACTAAACAATTAAATACAATTTTAAAATTACACAACGAACTAAGTACAAAAAATAACGTATATACACTAGCTTAAAAAATCTTTCTCAGTTAGAAACTCCTTAATATGATAATATGCTTTCGCCACTAAAAAGCTTCGGAGTTTCTTTTTAAATAATGAAAGCAAGCTCTTTCCATGTCTTTGGCAATTTGTTATAAATGGCTGGAGCAATGCAGTAGACACTTTTGCGCATAAGTGCTGTCTTGGCTGACTCCAGACATAGCACACTATTATCACGTCTATTACGGGGTACTACATCCGATAGACGCCTAAAACGACTCGGATTTGTCTTTACAAACACAGCTACTGTCGAGAATATCACGCCGCACCGGGCGACCACGGGCGGGAGCTGCGGTCGCGGAGGGGGCGCTCGAGTAGCGCGTGCGCACCGGCCGGCACGCCACTGCGTCTTCGACCACCGTACAACATATTCGTTTAGTAATTCTCGCCAATACATTCCAAATTGTAAACCGTTTGTTTCCCTTCTTAAATCTTTATATTATACAGTCCACTATTGTCAAGTTACCGTTGTTTTAGTTCTCGTACCACCTGGAGAATTTACCCATTCTTTTCTAGCTACTTCTAATAAGTACAGACAAAGTAATGTTAATATTTTGTAATTTTTAAAGTACGGTTCACAACTATCAGTCGGTTTAAGTTTAAACATCGCTCAAATGCATCTTTTTTGTGCTTTGAAGGCGGTCTCTCTTTCAGTAGAGTTTCTCCAAAATATGATCCCATAACGTAAATGTGATTCTACTATCCCATAATAAGCAGTAAGAAGGGCGTCCGTGCTTATTATAGGTGATAATGTGCCCCTTGTGTGTCCCTTTCTTGGTTTATTGGAGACAAAAAGATGGAAATAGCCTAAATTAAGTTGTGATCGATTGTACAATAAGCTATTTGAAAACCAACACCAAGTGGGACCCAAAAAGTAGTAAATGACCTCACGGAAGGCCAAGAAGAATATGGCAGTGTAAACTATACTCTTAATTAAGTTAAGGGTGCATTCTGAAAGTTAGCAACGTCGCAAATAAGTATAAAAGTTATGAAATATTCACTCGGTAGAGGACTAATAACGATTAAAATTAAGTATATTGTTCATTGTCGAGTCATCATTCTTTCGTTAGTGACAGAAACATTAAGAGTTAATTCAAATTCGATATCCGTATTTCACATACTTTACCGACCACTCGGAAACGATTCAAGTCTTTAGCATCATAACGCCTTCGATAGATCGACGTAAATAAATACTTAAAAAAATGATTGTCCTAAAAAAATATTTGGAAAAGGCAAAAAAAAAATTTATAGATGATTTTATGAGCATTTTCTTTCCCTTATACTTTATCGGAATAATCGTATGCAAGCCAGAATTTAATATCAGTGATAAAATTAAAGAAAAAGTTTGTAAAATGAAAATCATGTATGCTGTGATCGGTAACGGTGTATATTTTTGTTTGTTATGGGCAACTATCATATACAATCCTTTTCGTTCCTTCTTGTTCAAAATGTTCTACTTATTTATTTATATTTTATTTAATTTTAACTTAGCAGCTATATGTTATACCAACATTAACAGGAGCTATTCAATTTTGCGCATAACATCGTCAATCCAAGAAATCAATAATTTCCTACATAGCACCAAAGATTTGAAAAATTTCAAGATATTTTTTTGGGCGTATTATTGTTTAATAATATTTATTTGGCTAACTAATGTGACTGCAAAAATGGTTTTCGACTTACACTGGACGTGGGTCAGGGTCTTTTATGGATCTATATCCATAATTTTTGATTTAGCGATGGCTCATACACTAATGGTCGTTTATATTTTGACTTGCAAACTTGAAAAATGGAACAGTATCGTAGAAAACATGAATTTTGACAATGAAGATGAAGAAACAACAATAGACAAGGAAACAAATGTGAAAAATAAGCATCAAGTTATAAAGCTAACCTGCAAAGCTTGGAAACTGTCGAACGAAATATCTGGATTCCAAGTAAGTAACATTTTTACCAGACTACGGCGAAGTAAAAAGGAGAGTTATGATTTTGACCGGTATGTATGTATGTTCATCTGTTACCTCATAACTTCTAAACTGCTTATCATAATTTAACAAATGAGGTATCGTTGGAAGCGTCTTGATCATCCGCTGGTTATAGATGTGACGTCACATTAAATGAATATGGCGCTCTCTTGAGAACATAAGGTCATGAACATTTTTTTTTGCTGTCATGTTGTGTATCAAATAAAAGGGCTTAATTAACACATTTCAAAATATATATTATAACCTCAAAATATGTATAAATAAAAATTATAGTTATAAAAACTAAAACCCAACTACGATAAAACAGTCAACTAAAAAGGTATAAACAAGACATCACAGACAAACAAATTCAAAATCCGGAGTTACACCTGTTAATAAATCAAACAGATTACGTGATATGTTTGATTTATGCCCTAACAGGTGTGATTCCGGATTTTGAATTTGTCTGTCTGTGATATCTTGTTTTTATTTTATTTTATTCAATAGGAACAACAAACACCTACATTATGTTATATTACACACAGAAAAACATAAATAACTTAAGTTATAATGTAGCCCACAGCGTTTTTCACAAATTACCATTAATAAATAAAACCTTAAAGTCACTAGGAGGTGAACTGTTCATGCATGACAGTTACACACTAATATTATAAAAACAGAATAAAGAAGTATTTTTAAAAAAACAATAAACAATTTTATTTGTCTGACAGTTCAAGTGTCTCATACAATCATCCAAGTTCGAGACCAAGATTGTTCAAGTGTCTCATATACATCTATGTGTTCGAATGCTTCACTGTAGGTAGTCAAATATGAACGGCAGTGATTTAGTTTTAAAATAAACTTTAATTACATTATATATAGTAATAGGTGTGCTCGGTTAGAGCGATACGGACGGAATGGCTTACGAATGATTGGTACATATTTTATAAAAAAGGTTTATCTTAAAATACAATATTTCTGGAGTAAAAATAAAAAACAAATATATTTCAGACATATTTGGCCCATAATGTTATTTGTAGAAACGACTTACAAACTATTATTAGTTAAATAATTAATTTAATTTAAGTATTTGCCGCCCACTGGGGCCCCGGGCACACGCACTTGTGCTTGAACCCAGTGCCCCAGAAGGGGGCTGTTCAGATTGTGACTGAGCACGTTCAGGATAGTGTTGGCGCTCCCACGCGTGCGGAATATCAGCGAAGCGATGCGGCGCCGCAGAAGTGTGAAAGCCGTCTGTGTGTGCGTGCGCAAACATCGCAGATACACTACAGCAACGTGGAAGCCCCACCAGCACCCTGAACGCGTTATTATATTGTATTCGGAGAAAAGCCAGAATTCTGAATAAAGGCCAGAACCTCGTTTATAACTAAATTACATGTCGCGCACTTTAACATTTTAAAGGTCGAGGACCCGTTCACATCAGCCATTCGCTCGCGAAAAGGAATGAACCACCGGGCCACTTCAGATAAACGTTAACTTAAGTGTTAGAAAAAGGTGAAGTGTTCAAACGAGATGTATAGGTAATAAATAACTGCAATCGGTGACATGGCCATTTAACTAAGAACCAGGGTTTTGAGTTGTTGAGTGATTTACTACTATGGGAACTGATGCTTGGTATGCATAACTAGGTTGCTGTCATTCGCCGAACTGGTGAACGTAGACCAGTGTTAGATCGGCAGATACTTACTGCAAAGAGTTTGCCAGCACGTACCTGCCGTCTATGGACAGTTCTGCGAACTGCAGAGGTTAATACATAATTTAAATCTATACAGTCAAAATTGCCATTTACAATGTTATACAATGTCATTGCTTAGAGCTAAGCGTCAAAAGCTTGTGTTTACTGAGCAACTGGTTATACTGTAGATAAGCGTTGTTTATACTTTATTAGTTAACTTTTTCTCGTAAATGGGCTTTGTTTTATTATTATTTTAGTTAAATGATGAGCAAAAAGAGATCTCAAAAGACTACAACATAAATACATTTTCTATAAATAGTATAAAACAAAAAGACTTCGGTGTTTTAACACCATTATGTTACCACATTAGGAAGAACATAATATCCGTGCAAAAAAGTGGCGGGTTGCTAGAACCGCATACTCGGTTGAATGTCGATATGTTTGTTCCTAGACATTATAGAACTTTTGTAGGGTATGTTATAGGTTCTATAGTAGTTGAAATGAAATGTTCATTAAGTATAACACACTGAATTTAATGATGGAGTTACTATAACTAAACACGGTTCATGAACATTAATAAAAGAAATAGGTACCTAATGTAAAATGACGCGAGATGATGCGGAACGCTAACTGCGTTCCGCGTCATCTCGCGTAACTACTTGTATGCGTATCGTATTTGAACTGTCTGACTGACTCACAGACGGGCTTTTTTGTTTTATGTAGGATGCCCTAGTCGGGTAATTTAAAGCTACGTGCTCAGCTACAACAACTGCTGGCACCTCGTTATCGAGCAAGGGTCGGGGGGGAGTATCATTTACTCAGGGACGCGGTCGCGATCGCAAAGAACCTCGGTGGCGAAGTCGGAATGACGGGAGGCGTCTGTTTTTGTTCACTGTGCTGGTTTCCCTACAGCTCTCCTGGAGGAGGGTAATGGGGTCGTCAGGATCGGTTATGATTCGCTTAGGGCGGCGAGTTCGATTGACACTTGAGGGACTCACAGACAGGCGACGCTCGTGTTAAGTACTTGAGTTCGCCAGTTGTGTGCATGTGTTACATACCACTACAACATGATAATAAGTCAATTTATTTGATTTCAGATTTTGCTCCATTTCATCTCTACATTTAACATGTGTGTCGTATATACAATGATGATATTAATATTTTCGGGTACAAATAAGGTTCGTATCCATTTTATTTACTGATGATTATTATCTATAACCGTACATTTTGCTACTTACCTTAATATCAGCCAGTAACAATCTACTGCTGGATTAATGGCTTTCCATTCGCAGGTTTATCTAGCTGCTACAAAATATAACAAATAATTATCTTTTTTTTATTCCTTGCCATTCCTCCTAGTGTAATGACAAACTTTACACGCTTGCATCATAATGTATTATTTTAGATGGATAGAAATATGATAATCAGCCACATATTCGGAGTAACTATGTGCCTGTGTAAGTTGATCATAGTGGAGGGGACAATGTGTTACGCCTGTGAAATTTTTTATAGAGGAGCAGCAAGAGCCAGATGTAATGCTATTTTGAAATCATCACAAGACAGTAAGTTTTTCCACAGTAATTAAACGTTATTTTTCGTTCACTACCGCATTGGTCTTGTGGTATAAGACTTAGATACGAATATGAACATTTTGCCTAAGTGTAGTCTGCTCCAATAAAACTCACTTTTAGACACACTTATTTATTTTATTATTTGCCTTGCTTGCAACACAGTTGGTAACAGACTGACTCAAGCGCTAACGCGCTACGCCGGCAACCAACAGGAGTGGGGACCGGATGTAGCGCGCCACCTAGTTTGATAAAACATTATAATTAATTGACATCTTGAATACACACTAAAACAATACTAAAATTCTTTGAAATATTCGATTTAACGTAACAACATATTTTAAAATACAGGACTTTAATAATGCATAACTTTAAATGGTAAAATTAATGTTTAACAAAATAAATGGATCGTAATCATACCAAAAGTAACGCCATCTAGTGGTATAAGATGACAGTCACATCTAACGTAAAAATGACTGTCATTATACCCACACAACACTAACAGGTTATACTTCAAAAATAAATATTCTATCTTAATTCAACTAAATTCTAACATAAGAGAATATGCTTCAAATATGTATGAACACTAGACACAAACACTTGACTACAAAATAACAGACTGAATTTTTGGCTAAACATAAATTTTAATTTTCTCAACTTTCATAATTGTATAAGAGGAAGAGTAAAATCATGCTGTTGGATTTTCAACTTCCGGCGCTGAGCCGAGCCTTGAAAGTTTAACAGTGCCCTTTCTTAGGTTTATTCTCTATGACCTTACACATACTGGCTAGAAAAAACCAGCCAAGTGCGTGTCGAACCACACACATTGTAGGGTCCGTAGTTAGGATGAATTTATCCCAAGAACAAACTTAACTTTGTAGTTGAAAAACATGTTCTTCCATACGCAATATATGGGAGAACATGTTTTTGTAATCGCATCTTAATTTCGTTATTATGTACTACTGCTGTGATTTTTTTTACAAAAACCAACCATTTAGCCATAAACTCAATATTTTTGAATGACCTTTCCAACGACACCCCACAATATGGGATAGATGTGAAATAAAAAAACATCCCTACTTTACGTGTAGGGGAGGTAGCTTAATTATTTTATTTTACCACTTTGTTGGAGTGATTAATATGTATACCCATGCCAAATTACAGCTCTCTAGTACTAAGAATATCTGAGCTAAGCCGCGGACAGACAGACAGACAGACGGACATGGCGAAACTATAAGAATTCCTTGTTTACTACGGAATCCTAAAAATTACCCTATACATAATATTTTAATAAATATTTTCTATTTCAGCGACATCGAAAAGACTCTGGAAGAACATGAAACGAATGATGGATGTAAACATAGTCAAAATGAATGCGTCCGGACTATTTACTATCGACGCAGTGACAATGATACATTTTTGTTCTATTATCACAAGTCACATTATTGTATTGCTGCAATTTGCTTTTCTGTAACAGCGCATTAACATATGGATGAATAGCCATTTTTCATGGTATAACTTCAAATAAATACCATTTATACCATTCCCCCTCTAAAAAGCTTATTTTACAATTAATAAAAAGTAATTTTAATCACTGTTTTGGTGTTTGAATTTAGAACACACCAATAAATTCTACCTCCATCTCAATGCTATACAACCTCCTTGTCAAAGTCAAAGTCAAAGTCAAATAATTTATTTCAATTAGGCACAAAAAGGCACTTTTGAACGTCAAAAACAAAAAATAGAATTGATTCTAGTCGCCCCTTCCAAAGGGTAGTTTTCGTATGGAGAAGAATGGGCAAGAAACTCCACCGTTACTCTTTTAAAATGTTTTACAATATTTTGTATACATTAATTATATAATTATATGTGAAAACGATGCACCTGGAATAAGATTACTATACCACAATAGGTAAAAATAAAAATGAAGCAATGATAGAAAAAATAATTATGTAATGGATACATGGTGTTCACATATTTACAAGCATTGTAAAACCTATACGATATTCCCAAAAAAAAAAAAAATTACAAGTGATACTAATTCGTCAGTGTGTGAGTTCAGGTAATCACAGAATGTAAAAACAAAAAATGTTGTAATATTTAATTACACAATTAAATTAGCAACCAGTTTGATTTTGTCTAGACTCAAAATTGTCCTATGGAGCTAGACCAGCATGCTTCCAAGCATTCTTATCTAGGATATAATCCTCTAATTTGTAATATGCTTGTTTACAAAGAGTACTTTTAATATGCGTTTTAAATTTTCTTTCAGTTAATTGTAATATATCACAAGGTATTTTGTTGTAACATTTAACACAGTACCCCATAAAAGATGTTTGTACTTTGGATAATCTGAAAAATGGTTGATCTATTTTATCTTTATTTCTAGTATTAAAATTATGTCTATCACTTATTTTCTTAAAAAGATGCAGATTTTTCCTTACATACATAATATTTTCATAGATGAATTGGCAAGGTACCGTCATAATATTAATCTTTTTAAATAGTTCCCTGAGAGATTCGCGACGACATAGATTATAAATGGCTCTGACAGCCCTCTTTTGTAAAATAAAGATGGATTCAATGTCAGCAGCCCGACCCCACAGTAAAATGCCATATGACATAATACTGTGAAAGTAGCTAAAATAGACCAAACGTGCGGTTTCTACATCTGTTAACTGTCTTATCTTTCTAACAGCATAAGCGGCCGAGCTTAGCCGCCCCGCAAGAGATGTTATATGAGGTCCCCATTGTAATTTCTCGTCTAGCGTGATTCCCAGGAAAACTGTTTGATGAATAAATTCCAGTTTTTCTCCATTCAATATGATGTCACATTCGCTACTTCTAACATTCGGTAATTTAAATCTAATGCATTTGGTTTTTTTCTCATTAAGTACCAAATTATTTACCGTAAACCAATCTTGGACCTGAAGAATAGAGTTATTCACGTCGTCAAGATTTTGTGACCGTCGGTCTATTTTAAAGATCAATGATGTGTCATCTGCAAATAACACCATCTTCGGTTGATTTTGAAGTAATTGGGGTAAATCGTTTATGTAAACTAAAAAGAGGAATGGACCCAATATCGAACCTTGAGGAACACCCATTGCCATTTCAGACCCCAACGAGTTTACGCCGTTTACTTGAACTTTAATCTTTCTAGCTTTCAGGTATGATCTTAGTAAATCAAGAGCTGTATTCCTAATGCCATAGTGTTCTAGTTTCAGCAGAAGTGTTTCATGGTTTACGCAATCGAACGCCTTCGAGAGGTCGCAAAAGATTCCAATGGCATCTTGTGCTTCTTCCCAGGCATTAAAAATGTTCTTTATTAGGGTGACACCGGCGTCAGTGGTACAACGCCCTTTGGTGAAACCGTACTGTTGTTCATGAAAGATGGAATTTTTATTAAAGTGACGTAACATTTGATTAAGCATCAACTTTTCAAACACTTTACTGAGAACTGGCAGAATTGACACGGGCCTATAATTGTTGGGTTCCTTACTATCACCGGACTTGAACAATGGAACTACTTTACTGAGTTTCATGAGATCCGGAAAGACTCCTTGGTCTACACTGGTGTTAAATATGAAAGCTAAATAGGGCGCAATGGTTTCGATGATAGATTTACAGACTTTTACAGACATTCCCCATAGATCTTCTGTTGATTTAATTTTAAGATCTTTAAAAGCTTTTATAACAGCCTGGGGGTTTATATGCTGAAACCTAAACTCTAAAGGGCATGCATTTACATTATTTCTAAGTAAGGCGGCAGAAAGCGCGGGTGATGAATTTAAATTTTCGGTAGTTTTAAGGAGAACATTAGCAAAAAAGTTTTCAAATTCCTGAGCTATTTCTACATCTGAGTTGATGGGGCTAAATTTAATTCAGTATTACGCTGTTTTTTCCTACCTGTTTCATTATTTATTATTTGCCAGGTAGTTTTTATTTTATCATCAGCTGATTTTATTTTATTGCTAATGTAAAGAGCTTTAGCTATTTTGCACACACTTTTAAAAGTTTTAGAATATTTTGCGACATACTGATGAAAGCTTGTATTATTCATATGTTGCTTTAGGCCATAAAGTTCAAAAAGTTTTTCCCTGCTTTTACGAATACCTGGAGTGGCCCAATCACTAAATAAGAACTTTGTGTAAATAGTTTTAGTCTTTAGTGGAAAAGTGTCAATAAATTGCTTGTTTAATAGTGAAAAGAACTCGGCGTAAAACTCATTAGGGTCAAAAATATTATTAAAACTCTGAACACATAATTTACTTGCCAAAGAGTTATCTAATTTCTCTAAGTTTTTACATGTAATTGGCCTAAACCTTATTTGAATTTTTTGTAAAGGCATGTTGGTACGAAATGTTACTGTTTGACCACTGTGATCAGATGGCAACTTATTTACAATTTGTTTATGTAAGTAATCACAATTACAAAATATATTATCTATACAAGTGGCAGAAGAAGCTGTCACTCGGGTTGGTTCAATAAAAACATTTGACAAATCAAATGACCTAAAAAGACTTAATAATCTGATAGTGTTCGAGTTATTTTCTAATAAATTAATATTAAAATCACCACATATGATTATTGACTTACTACTAGCACTAAGTTTCTTTAGTACATCTTCCATTACAGAATCAAACATAGATAGATTCTGGTAACTTGGAGGTCTGTATACGCATACTATAACATGCTTATCAAGCTCAACACAGGACAATTCAATGTTGTGTTCAACAGACAGTCCGATAATGTCTTTTCTTTCTTTCGATTTAATAGAATTTTTTATCAATATTAATGACCCGCCATGTATCATACGTTTTCGGCTGAAATGGCTAACTACACAATAATTTTCATAATTAATTGACATTACTTGATGATCTTTTAACCAATGCTCTGTTAAACAAATGACATCAAACTTGGTATTTTCTAAAAACAATTCTATTTCCAGTAATTTGGAAGAGCAACCTTGGATATTTTGATTAAATAATTTTAAAGTATGTTGCCCCCCCTTTGGTTTTTTATTATTATTATAATGTAAAATATTGCCAGAAGATACCTTTTTATTATTCTCTAATAATAATTGGTTATTTGAAGGGGTAACTTCTGTTGTCTTACTAACTAGTTTAAAAAGTTATCCGGAGTGAACTCCACAACTACAACTGAAGAGTCTAGAATGCCCGTATGAGTTCCAGCAGGAAGAGAATACCCTATCTGACTGGTAGTGGCCTCTAAAGATGTTGGTATTGTAGGTGGATCCTCCTTCGTACAACATGATGCTTCAGAATTAATTACTATGTTGTTAGTATAACTAGACAACACAGACTCGTCACTAATACTACAATTTGTTATATTTGCTATAACCTCATTTATATTATGTGCTATCAACATAGCAATCATATGTCTACATTCCCAAGACAGAGATAAAGTTCTCCGAGTTAACTTAAAACCACTAACAAACTTGTTAGTGTCAAAATACAATAATTTGCGAAAAAATACTCGAATTAAACTAACTATACTTTTGTATTGCTGCTGTTTGCTTTTCTATAATCAAGGTTACATCACTGACAATTTACTCTTTGGTATAGTCACGGAGCCAGGCTATGAACGTTAATCTACTTTATAAAAATCTTTAATTTATTAATTTTATTCATTGATGACTGACAGACAACGCACAGCCTAAACCGCTGAGTCTGGGAGCATGAAATTTTGCACAAGAGTTCCCTAAATATTATTATGACGAATGATATAATAGAGGATGAAGGTTTGTATGGAAGTTCCCAATTTTTGTCGATGGGAAATCCCATCAAGGTCATGATCAATCCCATCAAGGCTTGTAAACCATATCTCTACATTGACGTCGTAGTGGGGCTTGCGCGCTCCGAACTCTAAGCCTGTGCCGGTAGAGTTTACTTTGCCGGAACAGGTCTAGGATGAGGAACCAAATCAAGAGAGATACAGAAACCCGCAGGGCAGCATGTGGCGAGCTGTTGGGCAGTAACGACTCCACGGACCCTATCCTTCGAGAGAAGTCTTTTTTCTCACCTCTGGCCTTTATTGGCCGGCGGGAGTGAACACTGACGAGGAACAGAGCTTCCACCTCTTTCTTGCCTTTATTGGCTGGCTTAAGAGCAGATTCGCAAGAGCAAATGTGATCGGAGGAAGGAAGTCTTCCAGTAAGGTCTGGTAGGGATCTTGACCATCTTCCGGGCTTTGGAAATGTTCTGATAGCCGAGGAATACCTCTCAACTCTTCAAGAACCTCAGTAAATGTTGTCCCCTTATCCTTACAACATTATGTGCTAGCGACAGTTTCCGGCCCATTATTGAGTGTGCAAGTCACCCCCTGCCATTTTATCTGTGTATTAATAATATTGATCAGGCAGGGGACATAGTCCTTCCATAGTTCAAGGTAACCAATCATAATAGCCACCCAAACCCATAGCCCAATATTTTGTTTTTTTCCTTGATTTCGTAAAAATATAATTAACTTTTTAAAAGGAGCACTCAATCCACACGCATGTCAAATTAACACCCTACGTCAATTTGGCCTGTTAAAACTACATATTTCATACAACTATCAAAAAATAAAAAATAAATAAAATAATAAATAAAATTTTCTTTTATTGAATAAAACGTTTACAAAAGTGTACATTTAGTCAACAATAAGATTTCCCAAACAATTATAATGCCTAAAAATAAACTAAAACTAAAATATATTAATTACAAGTGCAAGTAATGATGGTTTGGAATTACAATATTAGGTAGCGACCCGCCCGATCTAGGTTAATTCAAACCTGTGTTTCAGGCCATCACTTTACATTTGAATTAAATTGGAGCACTAAAATTTAAAGTTAAACTGATATAAAATAATTTATTAACAACTATGAGAAAAAGCATATTGGTACATTTGTGGAATGAATTTTGAGTAAAAGGAAACGTATGCAGAGGTGCGAGTGAAAGGCATATAGGAGTGAAAGAGGGAGAGATAGAAATAAGGTGATGGACGACTGCAGGAACGAGGCACGACGTGTTATTTTGTTTTTTTAGTTTTATTTTACGTTATTCAAAAATAAAGAGGTTTTCGACCTAACAAGCATTTATTTTCACCACACAATCCCACAATCTTGGGGGCTCGTCCGGGATTGCGGTGATATAAGTGGAATTAGTTAGGGACGCCGAACGACTTAGAAGACGCACGACCACGACGCACGCTGATTGATTTTCGAAGAAAGATCCTACGGATAACGACGACGTTTACGACGATATTTCTAGTTACGACGACTACGAGGAATTACGATGCCGACGGATAAATCCGACCAGGACTTTCACGATGCGGCAGCGTCAGTATCGGCACAGACGGCACACGGCGATATGCTGCACTTTACGGAACAGCTCGTACGAAAATTCAGTGCACAAGACGACACTCATACAGCATCCATGTGGATACGGGACATTGAAGAAAATGGCGAAATATTTCAATGGAGTCCGACTCAACTGTTGTTAGTGGCGCGACGTTCGCTAACAGGCACAGCAGCACTATGGCTGCGCAGCGAGAAAACGTATAAATCATGGAATGAATTGAAAGTGGCTATTGGTAAAGAATTCGCAGATACCTTAGATGTGAAGAAGATACATGAATTGATGAGCGCAAGACATAAGAAAAAAGACGAGTCATGTATTGACTACATGCTAGTAATGAAAGAATTGGGCAAGCGTGGACGAATATCGGATTACGTAGCTATCAAATATATTGTGGAAGGCATCATAGACGATGAGATAAATAAGATTATGTTGTATGGTGTCACAACTTACGGGGATCTGAAAGAAAAACTAAAGTTGTACGCTATGTTCAAGAAAAATTCAGCTAAGGACATTCGACGTAGTAAGCCGCATAATGACACGCAGAACAGCAGTTATAATAGAAGAAACGCGGCTGCAATGATGCGATGTTTCAGCTGTGGAGAAAAGTGTCATACGTCGGAAAATTGTCCTCATCGGTCGCAAGGAAAAAAGTGCTTCCATTGCAATGACTTTGGTCATATTTCTCCAAATTGCCCAGTGAAAAAGATGGTGAATTTAGATTCGGATTTGAAGCAAACAGCGCATGCTTCAACATCGGGCATTCGGCAGAGTTCGGTCAAGATCGGAGGAAACGAACGTTTTCCGAAGGTTGGCTCTTCTGCTGAACAAGAACAGCGAAGATCAACCAATCAGATGTCGAAAAAAGCATTCTTCAACTGGATGCAAGAGGGCGCCACCAGCAGCGCGAATGACGAAGTTCAAGATGATGTTCAGGGCGATATTTACATAGCAACGACGAGTGCGATGACCGATGTGAACACAGGCGCGAATGATTCGTGTTACAGCGACAGCGGTCATGTTGTTGAGTTTGACACTTACAATGTAAATAAACAAAACAAGGAACTTGAGGATAATAAACCGGTTGTACGCCTTGTACATCGTATAAAACCAATAAAAACAGTGTTCGTGCGCGGTAAAACGGGTAATGCGTTAATTGATTCGGGCTGTGACGTGAATTTGATGTCAAAAGATTTTTACAACGAACTTAGCAGGTTAGATTTAGTAATATTGTGTACCGAAAACAATATTACGTTATCCGGTTTAGGTAATTCACAAATAAAGTCATGTGGTATTGTCACATTAGACATAACGATTAATAGTTCTTTATACCGTGACATAACGTTTTATGTAATGCCTAACGACTCTGTGCCATTCCAAATGATAATTGGTAATGATTTTTTACGAAATGTTACGATGTTTATGAGAGATTGTATGGTTTGGTTGTTGCCGAAAGATAATTGGATGAATCCAAACTATGAATGGTTGAAAGATGTTGCATGTTTTTCTAGTTCTGTTGATTGTTTAGCTCACGTCAGTAATCCTGCTATACAAGAAGAAGTTACAAGATTAGTAACAAGTTATGTGCCACATAAAAATAAAGACGCTCCAATAGAATTAAAAATTGTTCTCAGAGATGACTTACCTGTATCTCAGCGGCCACGACGAATCTCATTCAAGGAGCAGGAGGATGTGGATCGCCAGATCCAAGAATGGCTTGATGATGGAATTATCAGGGTGAGTTACTCAGAATATTCCAGTCCGTTAGTATTGGTGAGAAAAAAGGATGGTGGTTTGAGAATATGCGTTGATTATAGAAAGATTAATAGTAAAATGGTTAAAGATGAATACCCACTCCCTATAATAGATGATCTTATCGACAAGTTGTCTTCAGCAAGAATATTTAGTGCATTAGACCTAAAAAATGGTTATTTTCATTTGCGTTTACACGAAGATTCAATTAAATATACTTCTTTTGTAACGACAACCGGACAGTATGAATTTTTACGTGCACCTTTTGGTCTATCGACTTGCCCCAAGGTTTTTACAAGATTTATCACAATCATATTCAGAGAATTGATTGCCAGAGGTATTGTTATTATTTTTATTGACGATATTTTAATTCCAGCGCAAGACGAGATCAGGCTTTTGAGCGCTTAAAGGAAGTTCTGAATACTGCATCAGAGTATGGGTTGCATATCAACTGGAAGAAGTGTCAGCTGCTAACCAAAAAGGTTGAATACCTAGGTCACGTTATAGAAGGTGGTACAGTAATGCCGTCGCCAGGGAAAACAGATGCTGTTACAAAATTCCCTGAGCCTCAGAATTTGAAGCAACTGCACAGTTTCTTGGGACTTTGTTCCTACTTCAGAAAATTTATATCTAAATATGCCCAGATAGCACAACCGCTCACAGATATGCTGAGGAAAGAATGCAAGTTTGAATTCAATGATGTACATAGAGCAGTTTTTAACCAATTGAAGATGAAATTGGCTACTAAACCAGTGTTGAAGATCTATGATCAAAGAGCAGAGACGGAGCTCCATACTGATGCATCAGGCATCGCATATTCAGCAATTTTGATGCAAAGAGGTGATGATGGGAATTTACACCCAGTTCATTATATGAGTCGAAGGACTACCGATGCACAGGCCAAGTACACAAGCTATGAGCTTGAAGGACTAGCTGTAATTGAAGGTGTGAAGAAGTACAGACACTACTTATATGGAAAATTCTTCAAGATTGTCACCGATTGTAAAGCTTTCCAAATGACACTAAACAAGAAGGATTTAGCATCATCAACAAGAGTTGCTCGATGGATTTTATTTCTACAGGATTACGATTTCACAGTAGAACACCGTGACGGTATTGGAATGAGGCATGTAGACGCATTGAGTCGAAATCCGTATGTAGCAGCCATAACATCTTGCTTACACCAGGATATAAAACGAGCACAGGAGTGTGACGAGGGTCTTAGTGCAATAATAAAAATTTTGGAAGAAGAAAAATCATTTAAAGATTACAATCTGAATCAAGGATTACTTTATAAAGGATCAGAGCAACAACTTGTTGTACCTAAAACGATGGAAAATGAAATTATAAAGAGGGCACACAGTAACAGTCATTTCGCTAAGAAGAAAACCTTAGATCTAATTAGTAAAGATTACTACATTGAAAAGATAGGAAGGAAAGTTGAAGATTATATAGCATCGTGTATACCATGTCTATTGACAAATAGAAAACAAGGAAAACAAGAAGGTTACCTTAACCCAATTGAGAAAGGGGACACTCCGCTGCATACGCTGCATTTGGATCATGTTGGACCCCTGACAGAGACGCATAAGCAGTATAATCATATACTTACCGTTATTGACGCTTTTACGAAGTTTGTATGGTTGTTCCCGTGTAAAAGTACCACAACGAGGGAAGTGTTGAATAAATTAGAGGTACTACAGCAAACTTTTGGAAGTCCAGAGAGATTCATCACAGATAGAGGTGCTGCTTTTACTAGCAACGAATTTCAACAGTATTGTATGAAAGAGGGAATAGAATTATGTCATATTACTACAGGAGTGCCTAGAGGTAATGGTCAGGTGGAAAGGGTTCACAGAACTATTATACCAGTACTTACCAAGCTATGTATTGAGAAACCAGGACTATGGTATCGGCATGTAGGAAGAGTGCAGATGGCGTTAAACAGTACTTACCAGAGAAGTGTGAACACCACTCCATTTGAAATGCTAGTAGGAAAGAAAATGAAGAGACAAGAAGATATAGAAATATATGAACTACTACAACAAGAAGGACGGGACAACTACATAGAAAATAGAGAAGATATAAGGAAGAGAGCAAAACTGCAAATACTGGAAGTACAAGAGGAGAATAGGAAAAATTACGATAAATATAGAAAGGATAGTAGGAAATATCAAGAGGGGGAGTTAGTTGCTATAAAGCGAACCCAGTTTGGGCCAGGGCTCAAACTGAAACCTAAATATTTGGGACCTTATCAAGTCACAAAAACCAAACGACACGACAGATACGACGTGAAGAAAATTGATATGATGGCAGAAGGTCCAGTCAAAACCACAACGTCTGCAGATCATATGAAAAAATGGCCGGATGACAAGGAGTAAGACGAAGTAAGTATGTGAGGTTTATGGAATATGTGAGGTTCATAAAGTATGTAAGGTTTATGTAAACTACACAGTTGTTAAGGATAAGGTTTACAATTTAATTATAACGGTTAGATGTATTGTATTGTCATGATGTTTTGTGTTGTGTATCTCTTTTTCTGAGAAAAGAAATAGTAAGAAGTTTACTGATTATGTTGTTAAATAATGGAAGTTCAGTAAATATTATTTAAGACTTCATATAAAGTGTTTGAAACATTGTGTCTGAGGGCAGACATTGTGTAGGATGGCCGAGTGTGGAATGAATTTTGAGTAAAAGGAAACGTATGCAGAGGTGCGAGTGAAAGGCATATAGGAGTGAAAGAGGGAGAGATAGAAATAAGGTGATGGACGACTGCAGGAACGAGGCACGACGTGTTATTTTGTTTTTTTAGTTTTATTTTACGTTATTCAAAAATAAAGAGGTTTTCGACCTAACAAGCATTTATTTTCACCACACAATCCCACACATTTATATCTAAAACTAAACCTATGTAAATATACAATAAGTAAATACTTACGAGGGATAAATTATAATCATCATGATATAATTTCTAGAAGTTTTTCTGTGTCTGTGTAATTGAGTATCGCTAAATGTTCTGATAACATTTTACTACATTTTTTATAACTTACATTATAGAAGCTTAATAACTTGTTGAGCCTATTATACAGAAAAGGTCCTAAAAACACATAAAATCGACTTGCAAATGCATGTTTAGTTTGAGGCTTTATGCAAACCAAGTCCTTTCTTCTCTTGTCGGTAGGTGCTGGGTCAAAAGTAAGTGCAGTGTGCTGGTGTAATACTATGCTTAGTATAAATAATTGCCGTACTGTTAGTACATTACATGCTATGTAGAGCTGGTGCGTAGGAAATCTAAAAGGGCGAAATGTAGCAACCTTTAGAATTGCTCTTTGAGCACGCTCTAGAGGAAGTAAAATTGTTTTTGCAGCACCACCCCAAGAAGTTATGCAATAGGTAAGAATGGATTGACACAAAGCTAAATAAACCTGTTTAATTAATTTATAGTTTGCTATGTTCCGTAAATTCTTAAAGACATATACCTATTAATTTGCGCACTCTAGTACAAAGTAAATCGATATGTTTACGGAAGTTTACATTGGAGTCAATAGTGACACCCAGATATTTTAAATGGTCAGCTTTAGCTAAAGTGGGGCAGGAACATGCAGTGTCAGCGTACGTGCTACAATTATGTGCGTGAATGTTTAGATTAGTAAGCGGTATATTAGTATTTCTCATTGTAAATGAAATGTATTTTGTTTTATCTGTATTTAATGTTAGTAGATTATTATGGAGCCAATTAGAAACAATGTTAAAACCATTCTGAGCATGTTCATAGACCTCAACTCTTGATTGACCTGAGAACAACAGAGCGGTGTCGTCCGCATAAGACATTATAACACCATTTTGGAGTGCCAAGCAGCAAAGTTCATTTATATAGATTAAAAATAACGTAGGGCCCAAAATGCTGCCTTGTGGAATTCCAAAACAACTATTTTTAAGTTCAGAACTTGTATACTGACCAATTTTTACACATTGCTGACGATCGCTAAGATAATCAGAAAATAGTTGAAGTTGTGGTCCTCTTATCCCAAGTGTTTCAAGCTTGTGCAAAAGTAAAGTACATGAAATAGTATCGAAGGCCTTGGCAAGGTCTAGAAAGATCCCAATTGTGTGCATACCATTATCTAGATTGGTAGTGACATAATTAGTCAATTTGTGTACTGCTTGGCCAGTTGATCTTTTGGGTCTAAAACCAAATTGACTATCTGAAAGTAGTTTGTTATCTTCCAGATATTTTATCAATCTAATGTTAATGATTTTTTCTAAAATTTTTGAGAGGCCTGTTAAGACTGAAATGGGTCTGTAGTTATTTACACAGTTTTTGTCTCCAGACTTGAATACAGGTGTGACCACAGCTTTTTTTAGCAACTTAGGGAATTTACCTTTAGATAAACATAGCTGAAAAATGTGTGTTAGCGGAGGGGCAAGGAGGTATTTAAATCTCTTAAGAATATTATTAGGTATGTCATCCCACCCAGTAGCACAAACATCCTTTAACCCGTTTATTATTGTTACTACTTCGCAAACGTCGGTATCTAATAAAACAAATGAATTTAGTGTCGAGGATGTAGTGGTCTGGTTTTGACGGGAAAAATGACTAGAGTTTAATGATTTTTCAGCTAAGTTTTTACCAACGTTAGCAAAAAAGTTGTTTACTTTATTCATTGCTTCGGATGGGTTTACCTCTGTAGATAGTAGGTCAAACGGAGGTTCGGGATTTTTCGATCTAAATGTATTCGTTTTTATAAATTTCCACACAAGTTTACTATTTGTCCCCGCCTTCTGTAATTCATTTTTATCATACTGATTTTTTAGTTTTTTCAAAAGATTATTACAGAAGTTTCGATACCTTTTGTATGTAACAGAAAGTATTTCGTTATCAGGTGCGAGTTTCAATTTCAGGTGAAGTTTGTCTCTATGTCTTATACAACGAACGAGACCGGGTGTAATCCAGGGTTTAATACAACTATATTTTCTAGGCATTGTTTTAGTGAACGTGTTTTTACTTATTGCATATTGTAGCGAATCTATGAAATACTTTAACGTAATATTTGCATCGTCTGAATTATAAACTGGGTCAAAATTAATACCGCGTAAGTCATTTTCCAGGTTTGTCATATTGACTTTAGTGTAGCTACGTATGCAGTTTTTTCTAGGTGAACATATTTGTAATGTTAGTAAAACAGCTTGATGATCGGTAAGCGAAGAATTAGTAACCAATGTTTTAGATAGATTTTTTGATTTTAAAATGACGTGGTCTAAACATGAACCACTCTGATGTGTGGGGTGATAGTGAGCTGGTAAAAGTCCATGAAATGAGCAAATATTCAGAAAATTATGAACATGGGTCTCAGTTTTCCCGGAAGCAATATTTATGTTAATATCGCCCAAAAGTACTATGTTTTTAAATGATGTTATGTTTTTTAAGTTGGTGTCAAGCGAGTCTAAAAATCTGTCCATATTTTGAGAAGGAGGCCTATAAATAGCCATGACTACCGTATCGGGAATAATTTTGATTATTAAGCAATTACTATCTTGGAATACAGGTTCTTCTATGATTGTCCGTAAATTATTTTTGATATAAACTACTAATCCATCGTTCTGGTTTATGTTTTTGTCAGTTTTATAACAATAGTAACCGTCAAGAGATGGTAAATTGACTGTCTGTTTTGACAACCAACATTCTGTTAGGACGATAATATCACAGCTTATGTCAAGATTCTGTAACAACACTTCAAATCCATTCATGTTTCGATTAATGCTGCGAATATTCTGTGTGAGCAGGGTTAACGTTTTTCCACCAGGTGGAATATGGTGCTTACAGTCCTTAACATTACAGATTTTAGATTCAGACACAGAAAAACTATCTAGATCACAAATAAGCTGATTTGTCATGATTGTTACAAACTAAGTTGAAATATAAATATAGGATAAGCTAGGTACCTGTTTGTGTGCTAACTAAATAAAGTATTCGGTGGCGCTCTTAGGCACCGTCATAGTCTATTGAGTTGATGTAGTTGATCTCTGCATATTTGCGCGCCGGGCAACTTGCGTCACCAGTTGGATGGTCACATTTCCTCTTGCACGCCGCACATTGAGCGGGAGAAGATTTGCTGCTACATTCCTTAAAGGAGTGTCCAGTCTCTCCACAGTGGTTGCAAATAGGACTAGTTTCCCGGCAAAACTTAGCTGCATGTCCGAACTGCTGACAATTGAAGCACCTGGTGACTATCGTGAAATCTCTCACAGGGCATGATGTCCAATTTATAAAAATTCGGCTTTGACTTATCAGAATTTTTCTTATGCTGGCAGGTACTTCCAGGATGTAGTTACAGATGGGAAGGTCTTTTTTACCCGATTTATGGCTCAGTTTGATGCTCTCAAGGACGGACTCACAAGTTATATTCGGCAACTTATCTGAAAGATTCTGCTCGTAAATACAGGCAAATACCTCCTTCTTGGTAAGGGTTACGGGAACGCCAATCACGGCGACCCTAGGGCGGCGTTTAGTAGGTTCTTCTATTGTAAGGCCCGATGATACAAATTTTTCCGAATTCTTTAACTTGTCAATGTCGCCTTTGCTTTCGGTTGAAAAAATAGCTGTCGCAAATAGCTATAAAAGTTATGAAATATTCACTCTGTAGAGGACTAATAACGATTAAAATTAAGTATATTGTTCATTGTCGAGTCATCATTCTTTCGTAAGTGACAGAAACATTAAGAGTTAATTCAAATTCGATATCCGTATTTCACATACTTTACCGACCACTCGGAAACGATTAAAGTCTTTAGCATCATAACGCCTTCGATAGATCGACATAAATAAATACTTAAAAAAATGATTGTCCTAAAAAAATATTTGGAAAAGGCAAAAAAAAAATTGATAGATGATTTTATGAGCATTTTCTTTCCCTTATACTTTATCGGAATAATCGTATGCAAGCCAGAATTTAATATCAGTGATAAAATTAAAGAAAAAGTTTGTAAAATGAAAATCATGTATGCTGTGATCGGTAACGGTGTATATTTTTGTTTGTTATGGGCAACTATCATATACAATCCTTTTCGTTCCTTCTTGTTCAAAATGTTCTACTTATTTATTTATATTTTATTTAATTTTAACTTAGCAGCTTTATGTTATACCAAAATTAACAGGAGCTATTCAATTTTGCGCATAACATCGTCAATCCAAGAAATCAATAATTTCCTACATAGCACCAAAGATTTGAAAAATTTCAAGATATTTTTTTGGGCGTATTATTGTTTAATAATATTTATTTGGCTAACTAATGTGACTGCAAAAATGGTTTTCGACTTACACTGGACGTGGGTCAGGGTCTTTTATGGATCTATATCCATAATTTTTGATTTAGCGATGGCTCATACACTAATGGTCGTTTATATTTTGACTTGCAAACTTGAAAAATGGAACAGTATCGTAGAAAACATGAATTTTGACAATGAAGATGAAGAAACAACAATAGACAAGGAAACAAATGTGAAAAATAAGCATCAAGTTATAAAGCTAACCTGCAAAGCTTGGAAACTGTCGAACGAAATATCTGGATTCCAAGTAAGTAACATTTTTACCAGACTACGGCGAAGTAAAAAGGAGAGTTATGATTTTGACCGGTATGTATGTATGTTCATCTGTTACCTCATAACTTCTAAACTGCTTATCATAATTTAACAAATGAGGTATCGTTGGAAGCGTCTTGATCATCCGCTGGTTATAGATGTGACGTCACATTAAATGAATATGGCGCCCTCTTGAGAACATAAAGTCATGAACATTTTTTTTTGCTGTCATGTTGTGTATCAAATAAAAGGGCTTAATTAACACATTTCAAAATATATATTATAACCTCAAAATATGTATAAATAAAAATTATAGTTATAAAAACTAAAACCCAACTACGATAAAAAAGTCAACTAAAAAGGTAGGTATAAACAAGACATCACAGACAAACAAATTCAAAATCCGGAGTTACACCTGTTAATAAATCAAATAGATTACGTGATATGTTTGATTTATGCCCTAACAGGTGTGATTCCGGATTTTGAATTTGTCTGTCTGTGATATCTTGTTTTTATTTTATTTTATTCAATAGGAACAACACACAGCTACATTATGTTATATTACACACAGAAAAACATAAATAACTTAAGTTATAATGTAGCCCACAGCGTTTTTCACAAATTACCATTAATAAATAAAACCTTAAAGTCACTAGGAGGTGAACTGTTCATGCATGACAGTTACACACTAATATTATAAAAACAGAATAAAGAAGTATTTTTAAAAAAACAATAAACAATTTTATTTGTCTGACAGTTCAAGTGTCTCATACAATCATCCAAGTTC
This sequence comes from Agrochola litura, assembly GCA_949152395.1. Classification (NCBI taxonomy): domain Eukaryota; kingdom Metazoa; phylum Arthropoda; class Insecta; order Lepidoptera; family Noctuidae; genus Agrochola; species Agrochola litura. The sequence goes on from OX424501.1 coordinate 21,617,529, forward strand.
GAGACCAAGATTGTTCAAGTGTCTCATATACATCTATGTGTTCGAATGCTTCACTGTAGGTAGTCAAATATGAACGGCAGTGATTTAGTTTTAAAATAAACTTTAATTACATTATATATAGTAATAGGTGTGCTCGGTTAGAGCGATACGGACGGAATGGCTTACGAATGATTGGTACATATTTTATAAAAAAGGTTTATCTTAAAATACAATATTTCTGGAGTAAAAATAAAAAACAAATATATTTCAGACACATTTGGCCCATAATGTTATTTGTAGAAACGACTTACAAACTATTATTAGTTAAATAATTAATTTAATTTAAGTATTTGCTGCCCACTGGGGCCCCGGGCACACGCACTTGTGCTTGAACCCAGTGCCCCAGAAGGGGGCTGTTCAGATTGTGACTGAGCACGTTCAGGATAGTGTTGGCGCTCCCACGCGTGCGGAATATCAGCGAAGCGATGCGGCGCCGCAGAAGTGTGAAAGCCGTCTGTGTGTGCGTGCGCAAACATCGCAGATACACTACAGCAACGTGGAAGCCCCACCAGCACCCTGAACGCGTTATTATATTGTATTCGGAGAAAAGCCAGAATTCTGAATAAAGGCCAGAACCTCGTTTATAACTAAATTACATGTCGCGCACTTTAACATTTTAAAGGTCGAGGACCCGTTCACATCAGCCATTCGCTCGCGAAAAGGAATGAACCACCGGGCCACTTCAGATAAACGTTAACTTAAGTGTTAGAAAAAGGTGAAGTGTTCAAACGAGATGTATAGGTAATAAATAACTGCAATCGGTGACATGGCCATTTAACTAAGAACCAGGGTTTTGAGTTGTTGAGTGATTTACTACTATGGGAACTGATGCATGGTATGCATAACTAGGTTGCTGTCATTCGCCGAACTGGTGAACGTAGACCAGTGTTAGATCGGAAGATACTTACTGCAAATAGTTTGCCAGCACGTACCTGCCGTCTATGGACAGTTCTGCGAACTGCAGAGCTTAATACATAATTTAAATCTATACAGTCAAAATTGCCATTTACAATGTTATACAATGTCATTGCTTAGAGCTAAGCGTCAAAAGCTTGTATTTACTGAGCAACTGGTTATACTGTAGATAAGCGTTGTTTATACTTTTTCTCGTAGATGGGCTTTGTTTTATTATTATTTTAGTTAAATGATGAGCAAAAAGAGATCTCAAAAGACTACAACATAAATACATTTTCTATAAATAGTATAAAACAAAAAGACTTCGGTGTTTTAACACCATTATGTTACCACATTAGGAAGAACATAATATCCGTGCAAAAAAGTGGCGGGTTGCTAGAACCGCATACTCGGTTGAATGTCGATATGTTTGTTCCTAGACATTATAGAACTTTTGTAGGGTATGTTATAGGTTCTATAGTAGTTGAAATGAAATGTTCATTAAGTATAACACACTGAATTTAATGATGGAGTTACTATAACTAAACACGGTTCATGAACATTAATAAAAGTAATAGGTACCTAATGTAAAATGACTGTCACTGTGAATGTAACTGCTTGTATGCGTATCGTATTTGAACTGTCTGACTGACTCACAGACGGGCTTTTTTTTTTTATGTAGGATGCCCTAGTCGGGTAATTTAAAGCTACGTGCTCAGCTACAACAACTGCTGGCACCTCGTTATCGAGCAAGGGTCGGGGGGGAGTATCATTTACTCAGGGACGCGGTCGCGATCGCAAAGAACCTCGGTGGCGAAGTCGGAATGACGGGAGGCGTCTGTTTTTGTTCACTGTGCTGGTTTCCCTACAGCTCTCCTGGAGGAGGGTAATGGGGTCGTCAGGATCGGTTATGATTCGCTTAGGGCGGCGAGTTCGATTGACACTTGAGGGACTCACAGACAGGCGACGCTCGTGTTAAGTACTTGAGTTCGCCAGTTGTGTGCATGTGTTACATACCACTACAACATGATAATAAGTCAATTTGTTTGATTTCAGATTTTGCTCCATTTCATCTCTACATTTAAGATGTGTGTCGTGTATACAATGATGATATTAATATTTTCGTGTACAAATAAGGTTCGTATCCATTTTTAACCGACTTCCAAAAAGGAGGAGGTTATATGTTCGACGTGTATGTTTGTTTTTTTTTTTATGTATGTCCACCGATTTCTTCGTCATTTGTAGACCGATTTTGAAAATTCTTTTTTTGTTTGAAAGGGTATGCTCCCAAATTGGTCCCATATAAATTTTATTAACTTTGCTTGGGTAGTTTTTGAGTTAGCTACAAAATACGTATTTTTTTCCCACTTAGTATGTAGATGATTTGATAAGTTCCTGACACTGGTAGTAGGTAGTGGTATTCGAATGTGTGTGGGGTAGGTACCACAACTAAAAAGGGAAAAATAAAAACTTTTTACAAAAAAACTCAAACTCAAACTCAAAGCATTTATTTCAAATAAACCAATTACAGGTACTTTTGAATTGTCAAGGGGTCGGTCAGTCAGAAAGATGAAGCTAGTTGCCCATTCCAAAGCGTAGTAGGTACCTATGGAGAAGAACGGGCAAGAAACTCCACGGACACTCTTTTAAATAAAAAAATTGTTACAAAATATTGGTTACATTATTCATGTTGAAATTATACATGTGAGAACAATGTAGAAAGACGTGCACGTTAAAAGCGTCCGTAACTAAAAACAAAAATAAAAACAATTCAAAAATTAAAATAAACCGTGGCAGCTAAGAGATGACCAGTCCCTACTGACGGCGCCCGTTCACGAACATGACGCATGGATCAGCACCATTTAGCTCAACCATTTTGAAGGGAACTTAATGATCCAACACACACGCCACCATCAGCGAGACATTTGAGTGAGCATGACACTCTCAGCCGCCAGGGCACATTCAAGTCAATGAAAGACGTACCCAGGTAATGGTAGCTTTATGGAATGTACGTGGTCACAATGCCCACACATGTGATATGCAATTATACAATACAAAGAGATTGAATTTATACAAAGAAAGATAGTTTTTACAATCTTCATCAGCCGCAACAACACTTTCGAATGCTCATCAATTAATTTATGTGCCCTTGTGGAGCTGGACCAGCGCTAAGCCAAGCATTTTTATCAGCGATGTAATCCCCCAACTTATAATATGCTTGGCAGCATAGTGTGCGTTTTATACAAGATTTAAATTTCGTTTCGTTCAGTTGGAGTATGTGGGGAGGTATTTTATTATAACATTTTAAACAGTACCCCATGAAGGATGAGTCTACTTTAGCCAGTCTGAAACCCGGTTGAACTAATTGGTCCCTATTTCTAGTCCTATAATTGTGTCTATCACCTCTTTTACTGAAAAGACTTAGATGTTTCCTTACATACATGATGTTTTCATAGATATATTGACAAGGTACCGTCATGATGTTAATATCTTTAAACAGTTCCCTTAGAGAATCGCGTCTGCGGAGGCCATATATTGCTCTGATGGCTCTCTTCTGCAGAATAAAAATAGACTCGATATCTGCCGCCCGTCCCCATAGTAAAATACCGTAAGACATAATACTATGGAAGTAACTGAAATAGACTAGTCTCGCGGTATCTACATCAGTAAATTGACGGATTTTTCTCACAGCATATGCTGCTGAACTTAGCCGTCCCGTAAGAGATGTTAAATGAGGACCCCATTGCAGCCTTGAATCGAGCGTGATTCCCAGGAAAACAGTTTTATCGACGAATTCTAGTTTCTCTTTATTCAATACTATGTCACAATCACTACTTTTAACATTTGGTAAAGCAAATCTTATGCATTTAGTTTTTTTCCCATTTAATACTAAATTATTAGCAGTGAACCAATTTTGGACTTGCAGTAGGGCGTTATTTACGTCGTCAAGATTTGATGCACGTCTATTTATCTTAAAAATTAGGGAAGTATCGTCAGCAAATAACACCATTTGAGGTTGGTTTTTTAATAGATGGGGTAGATCATTAATATATACTAAAAAGAGGAAAGGACCCAATATCGAGCCTTGTGGAACACCCATTTCTACTTTTAGACCGAGTGAATTGACACCATTAATTTGAACTTGCTGTTGTCTATCATTTAAATAAGATTTTACTAAACTGAGTGCAAGTTTACCTAGTCCGTAATGCTCAAGTTTCAAGAGTAAGGTTTCATGATTTACGCAGTCAAATGCCTTGGAGAGGTCACAAAAAATTCCTATGGCATCTTGGGCCTCCTCCCACGCTGTAAATATGTGTTTTAATAAAGTGACACCGGCGTCAGTCGTACAACATCCTTTTGTGAAACCATATTGCTGATCGTGTAAGATTTGGTTGGTGTTAAAATGATTAAGCATCTGATTGAGCATTACCTTTTCGAACACCTTGCTGAATACCGGCAGCACAGATACTGGCCTATAATTGTTGGTGTCTTTACTGTCCCCAGATTTAAAAAGTGGTATAAAAAACTACCGACTTCCAAAAAAAACACTACAAAGTGAAAAATAACTTTAATTTCGGAAGTCGGTGGCAAAAAACGAAAACACAAAACTCAAGACACCGACTTCCGAAATTAAAGTAATTTTTCACTTTGTAGTGTTTTTTTTATTTACTGATGATTATTATCTATAACCGTACATTTTGCTACTTACCTTAATATCTACTGCTGGATTAATGCTTTCCATTCGCAGGTTCATCTAGCTGCTACAAAATATAACAAATAATTCTCTTTTTTTATTCTATTCCATTTCTCCTAGTGTAATGACAAACTTTGCACGCTTGCATCATAATTTATTATTTTAGATGGATATAAATATGATAATCAGCCACATATTCGGAGTAACTATGTGCCTGTATAAGTTGATCATAGTGGAGGGGACAATGTGTTACGCCTGTGAAAATTTTTATAGAGGAGCAGCAAGAGCCAGATGTAATGCTATTTTGAAATCATCACGAGACAGTAAGTTTTTTTTCGTTCACTACCGCATTGGTCTTGTGGTATAAGACTTACATACGAATATGAACATTTTTCCTAACTGTAGTCTGCTCCAATAAAACTCACTTTTAGACACACTTATTTATTTTATTATTTGCCTTGCTTGCAACACAGTTGGTAACAGACTGACCACAGACTAAGTAGTACTCAGACGGTAATCTCCCATAGTAGAAAAATCGCTTTACGATTTGCGAGCTTTGATTGTGACGTTTAGTTTTTTTTTAATTTTAACCATTTTGTTGCTCTTGTTGTTATGAGACCGAGTCTTTTTGCCAACGTTTATCGAGCCTAGAATATTTTGGAAAATAGCCTTTTAAGCCTTTAACCAACTTCCAAAAAAGAGGTTCTGCTTTAATTCAACCCGAGGTAGGATTGTGTAGACAGGTGTACGTATAGTACACCTGAGGTGTGTGTGTATTAGAAAGAGGAATATTAGTCCTGTGATGAAAATAAAAAACATTCAATATTATTTATAATATTTTTATTTTTGTCTTATATTTTATGAAAGCTTTCTTTTTCATTGGTGGCAAACTTTTGTTTTCTAACCATAACACATCTGTGCAAGGGCACAGATGTGTTTAGGTTAGAAAACAAAAGTTATATATTTTAGATTATTTAATTATCTTATTTACTACATTGCACCAATTAAATACTGCTAATCAATGACTTAAATCTAAAAAGCATTTCTAAACAGCATCCCTGTGTATCACACAATCCAGAAAATCAAACAAATACTTAGATCTTATTTTATTTTATAATACCTGTTTATGGTGTGATTTCCAAGCATTCGTTGTGTGGATTGTGGGGATATTCTCTAGAACTGCACTCCGAAGGTTAGAGGATCCAGGTGATAGGCACTGTCGGCGTTTGTTTCATTATTTTTCGTGGCCTTATTTGAAAATAAGGCCTTGAGTTTTACTAGTTGCTCACCTGAATCCTCTTCACAATTGTAACCATCGGAGTGAAAGATTATAAATCTTATGATTAGAAGTGTCTTAAAGGTGTGGCAATTAGGATCATTGTTTCTAAAATTGTACGCTCAGACTTGTCCAAAAAAGTTTTCTATTGGATCAGAGTTGAAATATCTTGGTCTCAAGATAGTTATCATTTTTATTCTTGATTAATTGCCACAACCTTTGATAGCTTTTCAGCATAACTATCCAGTTTTATTTTATACAAATTTTATCCCTTGCAGTTTTTTGATAGCCTCCCTTCAAAATCTATGGTGCCGAGACGCGGCTGTTACCACATTCCGCAAAGGTTTACCTTTATTCTTTTTACTTGTAAGAGAGGCTCCATTGACCGAATCAAATAAATCATCAAAAATAGATACCATTTCTGCCGTATTCTTTAAAGTTGGGCTGACTTGTTTGCCATTGGCATAATGAGCTGCAACAAAAAAGTAACATGCTATAATATACTTATTTCTATGTGACACAGCTTGCAGTCAGTATGAAAACTACATTGCAGACAAAATACTTACAAAACTGAGCAGTGTATGAAAGAGTAGCTGCCACTGTTTTGTTGAACACTCACGCAATTCTTAACCTGCAATAAAATAGACTATTATAAGTTCTCACTTTTGAACACCTTGAAATATTGATAAACAACACTATTTCCATGACTCAGTACAGCTGTATGCATGATTATTGTAATTAGACCGAACAGACTAGGTATCCCTAAACAACCATCTTCAGAAACACTCTGAATTCTAAAACAATAATTACCTTCGTCTTTTTAATTTGATCTGGAACTACTTGTTTATCATTCAATTTGTGTAACAATCGCATTTAAATATTACGCAAAGAAGTGCTTCTATGCAATTGGGCAAAATAGCCATCAAAAGACAATGCATTCAGAAATTTTAAAAGTACTAGCTTCTGCCCGCGATTGCGTCCACGAGCCTAGCCCGAGATAACCTTCTTCAAGAATTGGGCTAACCAATGCAAATAGAATTTTTCAAATCCGACTGGTAGTTCCGGAGATTACCCCTTGCATACAAACTTACAAACAAATTTTAGTGTAGATTTATTATATTATTAAAAACAAAAAACAGATAAAAGCTGTGACTTACCAGTTTTAGTCATTCTATGTTTTTTTGTAGGTTCAAAGGTACAGTAGGTATGATCATCATGCTGCCTTTTCTTAGCATATGTAAGAAACAGCATTGTCTGTAAAGAAATATTTAAGCTTATCAACAAAACAAAATAATTAAAATACGTAACTGCCCAAAATGACTAACAAGTAAAAAGCTTCCAAGTGCAAGTCGGACTCGCACACAAAGAGTTCCGTACCACCATACAATAAATACTTTTCGTTTTTTATATACCCCTCAATTTTTAACTTAACTTTATTTCATTTTAATTTTTTTGTTATAGAGGCCATTGTGGTACACACTGAATTTCAAGTGTCTACCTATTATGGTTCAAATGATACAGCCCTGTAACAGACAGACTGACAGAGGAGCTTTGGTAACAGGGTCCCGTTGGCACACTTTGCTTATGGAACCCTAAATAATAACTCTGTTTATGCTTTACAAAATATTTCACAATATGAGTTTTTATTGTGAACAATTATTTAATTTTGTCCCGGGTATTAAGTGCATGTAGGGCCACAAACGACCAACTGACCTTTGGCCCACTTTTAAGGCAGAGCAACATAGATGGACATAGTATCTTATTTTCTTTAAAATGTATGGCTTCTGTTCTTCCACAGTGGAACTAAGACGACCCACTGACCGAAAATTCAAGTTTTGAAACCCAAATAGCAACTATAATTTTTTTTTAAAGTGTGTTACACGGTGCACTTTTCATTTGAGTACCTATGTGAGGAATATATGAGTCAATTTGTACTATATTACATACATAATTATCATATTATTGAGGTACTTACCAGTGGTGTAGTCAGTGTCCATAGTTTGAAACCGAGGAGTACCACTGCTGATTTCGGTTTCGGAAAACAGCGTGGGATAGGCGCCAACACACAGACGAATCATTGCATTGGTCGAGATGATGAACTTCTGTCCAAAGTGCTTTTAACAAACATAACGCTTGCGCAGATACTGTGCCCTCATGTTTTGCAATTCTTCACAGTTCTTACACTGAGTCCTATCTCACGTTTGGGAAATTGAAATAATCTAACGTCCTTTCGTTTACTAGCGCAATTCACAACATAGCAAGAGTGGTTCATACTGAACGTTATAATTACACTATTACAGGTTTAAATTTGAGAGGATAAGTTACGGAAATTAAAATGTAGAACTTCACTCAAACTGTAATGGCGGGATATAGATAACCACAGACTACAATAGATAGACTTACAACAAACAAATATGGCGTCGATTTCACAGGCGATAAAGGGGAAAGGTTCGAGGGGCGATTGTCACTTTGGAAGATAGTGCCATAGACAAAATACGTCTATTAATGCCAGGATTTTTTGTTCCGAGATTACCAGCCGTGAGACTGACTCAAGCGCTAACGCGCTACGCGCTACGCCGGCAACCAACAGGAGTGGGGACCGGATGTAGCGCGCCACCTCGTTTGATAAAACAGTATAATTAATTGAAATCTTGAATACACACTAAAACAATTCTAAAATTCTTTGAAATATTCGATTTAACGTAACAACATATTTTAAAATACAAGACTTTAATAATGCATAACTTTAAATGGTAAAATCAATGTTTAACAAAATAACGCCAACATACCAAAAGTAACGCCATCTAGTGACAGTCACATCCAATGTAAAAATGACTGTCATTATACCCACACAACACTAACAGGTTATACTTCAAAAATAAATATTCTATCTTAATTCAACTAAATTCTAACATAAGAGAATATGCTTCAAATATGTATGAACACTAGACACAAACACTCGGCTACAAAAGGACAACTGAATTTTTGGCTAAACGTAAATTTGAATTTTCACAACTTTTATAAGACGAAGAGTAAAACCATGCTGTTGGATTTTCAACTTCCAGCGCTGAGCCAAGCCTTGAAAGTTTAACAGTGCCCTTTCTTAGGTTTATTCTCTATGACCTTACACATACTGGCTAGAAAAAACCAGCCAAGTGTGTGTCGGACCATGCACATTCCGTAGTTAGTTCGTAGTTGAGATGAATATATCCCAAGAACAAACTTAACTTTGTAGTTGAAAAACATGTTCTTCCATATGCAATATATGGGAGAATTTTTTTTTGTAATTGCATCTTAATTTCGTTATATGTACTACCGCTGTGAATGTTTTTACATATCCAAAACCAACTATTTAGCTGACTCTAACAAAAATTAGCACTTTAAAGCTTAATATTTCGAAAACGGATTCCTGAATCCAAAAATGGTTTTCACAAACTCTCAATATTTTTGAATGACGTTTCGAACGATACCCCACAATATGGGATAGATGTGAAATCAAAAACATCCCTACTCTACGTGTAGGGGAGGTACCTTATTGTTTTATTTCTCGTTATTTTATTTTACCACTTTGTTGGAGGGATTAATATGTATACCCATGCCAAATTACAGCTCTCTAGTACTACGAATCTCTGAGCTAAGCTGCGGACAGACAGACAGACAGACAGACGGACATGGCGAAACTATAAGAGTTCCTTGTTTACTACGGAATCCTAAAAATTACCCTATACATAATATTTTAATAAATATTTTCTATTTCAGCGACATCGAAAAGACTCTGGAAGAACATGAAACGAATGATGGATGTAAACATAGTCAAAATGAATGCGTCCGGACTATTTACTATCGACGCAGTGACAATGATACATTTTTGTTCTATTATCACAAGTCACATTATTGTATTGCTGCAATTTGCTTTTCTGTAACAGCGCATTAACATATGGATGAATAGCCATTTTTCATGGTATAACTTCAAATAAATACCATTTATACCATTCCCCCTCTAAAAAGCTTATTTTACAATTAATAAAAAGTAATTTTAATCACTGTTTTGGTGTTTGAATTTAGAACACACCAATAAATTCTACCTCCATCTCAATGCTATACAACCTCCTTGCGAAAAAATACTCGAATTAAACTAACTATACTTTTGTATTGCTGCTGTTTGCTTTTCTATAATCAAGGTTACATCACTGACAATTTACTCTTTGGTATAGTCACGGAGCCAGGCTATGAACGTTAATCTACTTTATAAAAATCTTTAATTTATTAATTTTATTCATTGATGACTGACAGACAACGCACAGCCTAAACCGCTGAGTCTGGGAGCATGAAATTTTGCACAAGAGTTCCCTAAATATTATTATGACGAATGATATAATAGAGGATGAAGGTTTGTATGGAAGTTCCCAATTTTTGTCGATGGGAAATCCCATCAAGGTCATGATCAATCCCATCAAGGCTTGTAAACCATATCTCTACATTGACGTCGTAGTGGGGCTTGCGCGCTCCGAACTCTAAGTCTGTGCCGGTAGAGTTTACTTTGCCGGAACAGGTCTAGGATGAGGAACCAAATCAAGAGAGATACAGAAACCCGCAGGGCAGCATGTGGCGAGCTGTTGGGCAGTAACGACTCCACGGACCCTATCCTTCTTGACAGATGAATATTCAGGACACTCCATAATAAATTACTGTATGCCTGGTTGTTCTTTATTTGACATTATGAAAGAAATTATTAAATGTGACTTTAACCAGGGCACTACATTATTAATTTTTATGGGTAATAGGGGAAATGTGAACAAAGGAGAATTGCTCCAATATTATAGAACATTGTGTAATCTAAGTTTAAGAAAAATTGTGTTGTTTACATTCCCATATAGTAACAGTTTGCCACAGGAAGAAAATAGCTTAAGATTCGAATTAAATATGATATTGTATAATTGGACATTCAATAATAATCTATTCCATCTAATTGACACTAACAATTATGTTGGTAATAATTTGTATTTGACAAGAGATAGATATAATATTGTTATGTACTATCTTTCTAACTATTGCAAAGGACAGATAGCTGTGTCGCTATCATATTTTTTTTCTATTTCAGCCAAAAATTTGGCTAAACAACTTGCTTCTTTTGAGCAATGCAATGACATTTTAAATAATTCTGCCAATACTTTGGCAACAACTAATGACATTAATTATCATTTAAATTAGAAATTAGGACAATAGAGGAAACCTCTTGCTTGATAAATAAAGTAATTTTAAATACTGGTTTAAATCATCAAAATGTTAATAAAAGTTCTTCTTTGATATCTCACCCATCAAATAGTAGTAATCAAAATACATGTAATAATAAAACTCTAAAAATTGTTCATCAAAATATACAGGGTGTGATAGGTAAGGAATTAGAATTGGAGCTGTTCATGAACTGTAGTAATATTGATATCCTATGTGTAACTGAACACTGGTTGAAAGTCCACCAGTTCATGTTCAGCTTTAACAACCACCAGGTTGCCAGCTCATTCAGCAGAGTTAATATGATACGTGGTGGCTCTCTAATAATTGTTCGTAACAATATGAAATTTAAAGAACGTAAGGATATTGTGAGCCTCTCTGTTGAGCGAGTTATTGAAATAGCTTGCATTGAGCTTGAGCAGTTCATTGTAATGAGCGTGTACAGGCCCCCATGTGCTTCATATGATATTTTTGAAAAATATATGGAAGAAGTATTATTAAAGACTTGTAACAGTAATAAAACAGTTTTAGTCTGTGGAGACTTCAACATTAATATACTGGAAAAATCTGCTGTAGTAAATAAATTTATAACTTTATTAAAGTCATATAATTTGTACAATACATTCTTTGAGCCGACTAGAATAACTGCCACTAGTGCTACCTGTATTGACAACATTTTTACAAACTTAAGACCTTCCAGCCATTTAATTATAAATGAGTTAGACTCTGATCACTGTGGCCAGTTAGTCACTTTCCCTCAGAAAACAGTCAGAACTCAAAGAAAACTTGTAAGTTTTGTTCCTGTAAATAAAAGTCGCTTAGGACAATTTAAAAATAATTTAATCGAAAAACTACCGGGTTTGCCTTATCATAACGACCCGGATCAAGCTTACACTTTACTATTTAACCTCATCAATTGTGAGTTTAGTAAGATTTTCACCTCAAAAACATTGTCTGTTTGTGACCGCGTTCTATTTAGTGATTGGGCAACTCCAGGTATTTACAAAAGTAGGCAGAGGTTATTTGAATTGTATCATGAAAAAACATGTAACCATGATGAAACTTTTAAAGAATTTGTTAGGAAATATTCAAAAACTTTTAAAAGAGCCTGTTCCTCAGCAAAAGCCATAAACATTAAAAATAAAATAAAATGTTCTGGAAATAAAATTAAAACCACTTGGAATATAATTAATTCAGAAACGGGAAGAACGACAGTACGGAATCGTGACTTCCATCTAAAAATCAATGATGTAGATATTAAGGCAGACGTGGAGGTGGCAACTGAGTTTGAAAATTTCTTCACTAATATTCCCATTTTAACAACCAAAACTCTGTCATCGTCGTCCTCCACTTCTGCTTACTCAATACTTAAAGAATGTGTACCAGAATGTGACAAACTTTTTGAATTCACAATTATTACTGCTAAAGACATTATAGAATCTTTTAAAAATCTTGATGTAAAAAAAACTGCTGACCTTTGGGGATTATCAGTACATACCGTGTCCTCAATAATTGATGTTATTTCACCCTTTTTAGCAATCGTTTTTAACTCTTGTATTGCATCTGGTGTATTTCCTGATCTGATGAAACTTAGCAAAGTGATTCCACTGTTCAAATCTGGCAGCACAACTGATCCCACAAATTTTCGGCCTATTTCGATATTACCTACATTGAGCAAAATCTTTGAAAAATTAATTTTAAAACAAATGTTAGGACATTTCAATACGCATAATTTATTTCATCTGAAACAGTTTGGTTTTACTAAGGGTCGTTCAACTACAGATGCGGGCGTGGAATTACTGAAGAACATATTCGAAGCCTGGGAGGAGTCGCAAGATGCTCTTGGCATTTTCTGCGACTTGTCCAAGGCATTCGATTGCGTACATCATGAAACACTCATCAGGAAACTGTACCACTATGGTATGAGGAACAAGGCTCTTGACCTTCTGACTTCTTATCTGAACAACAGAATTCAGAGGGTCGATGTTAATGGCAAGAGATCTGCAGGATCTGCAGTCACCATGGGCGTTCCGCAGGGTTCAATTCTTGGTCCTTTCTTGTTTTTAATTTATATAAACGACTTACCTTATCACATAAGGGATAATCACAAGATCGTATTATTCGCAGATGATACTTCCCTCATTTTTAAAATCAAACGTCAGTTAGTCAACTTTGAACAAGTTAATGATGCACTCTCTAAAGTTGTGCATTGGTTTAATGTAAATAATCTTCTCCTGAACGAAAAAAAGACTAAACTCATAAAATTTTCAATGCCAAATGTCAGGCAGCTATCTACCAATGTTCAGGTTAATGGAACAGAGTTGGACCCTGTTGAGTCGACAGTTTTTCTTGGAATCACTATTGACGGTAAATTACAATGGGGCCCACACATAGAAAAATTGTCAGGAAGGCTAAGTTCGGCCGCCTATGCTGTTAAAAAAATTAGACAGATAACTGACGTGGATACAGCCAGAATTGTTTATTTTAGTTATTTTCATAGTCTTATGTCATATGGGATTCTTCTCTGGGGAACCTGTGCGGACATTAATACTATCTTTATTCTACAGAAAAGGGCTGTTCGAGCCATTTACAATCTAGGTCCAAGAGATTCCCTTAGAGAAAAATTCAAAGAAATAAATATTCTGACTGTAGCCTCACAATACATTTTTGAAAACCTATTGTATGTGCACAAAAATATATCAAATTTTAAGAAAATGTCCGATATTCATAGTTTAAATACCAGGAATAAACACAACCTTGCTGTACATCGCACACGTCTCCACAAAGTAGGCAACTCATTCATGGGTCAATGTATACGTTTTTACAACAAACTCCCCATTGACATTCGAAACTTACCCATTAGACGATTTAAAATCTGTATTAAAACCAAACTTTGTAAAAAAGGGTACTATACAATTTCAGATTATTTAGAAGATAAAAAAGCTTGGGATTGAACTGCTCGCTCTGCTAAGCCTTGTGATAAAACCATAAAACTAGACATTTTAATAATGTAAAATCAACATATACCAGTTTTATAAACACATTGACATTGTTAAGAATTATATTCAAAATGACATGATTACTTTGTAAAGTATTATATTATTTTAACTATTGTGAATGTGAGGACTATGTGGATATTGTTTTTATTTCTCTGCTAGTTTTAGTGATGGTCTGGCAGTTTGAGTAGTTTATGCGGCCTACCCAAATGTCCTTTCTTTGGTATTGTTCGTCGAGTTGAGCTCCTTAAGTTCTGAGTTGAGCTCCACGATTACTGACAAATGCTTGCACTGACTGGACAGGTCCACTCAAATCTGTGTGGTTCTTTCCTCAAAAGACCTTTTCAGACACTTATCTACATGGTCCTCATATGGCCTGACCAAGATTATGTCTGGACTTTAAAAAGAGACTGCGACCTCTGAGTTTGTTTCGGCCTTTCTTCTCAGAGTAGTCAGATAGGAAACGCCGAACTCATCTAGCTTATTTTTAATTTTTTTTTATATGACGTGTAAAAGTGATTTCGATATCCTATTTACAGAATAAACAATTTCATTTCATTTCATTTCATTTCATTTCATTTCTTCGAGAGAAGTCTTTTTTCTCACCTCTGGCCTTTATTGGCCGGCGGGAGTGAACACTGACGAGGAACAGAGCTTCCACCTCTTTCTTGCCTTTATTGGCTGGCTTAAGAGCAGATTCGCAAGAGCAAATGTCTTCCAAATGTGGAGGAAGGAAGTCTTCCAGTAAGGTCTGGTAGGGATCTTGACCATCTTCCGGGCTTTGGAAATGTTCTGATAGCCGAGGAATACCTCTCAACTCTTCAAGAACCTCAGTAAATGTTGTCCCCTTATCCTTACAACATTATGTGCTAGCGACAGTTTCCGGCCCATTATTGAGTGTGCAAGTCACCCCCTGCCATTTTATCTGTGTATTAATAATATTGATCAGGCAGGGGACATAGTCCTTCCATAGTTCAAGGTAACCAATCATAATAGCCACCCAAACCCATAGCCCAATATTTTGTTTTCTTCCTTGATTTCGTAAAAATATAATTAACTTTTTAAAAGGAGCACTCAATCCACACGCATGTCAAATTAACACCCTACGTCAATTTGGCCTGTTAAAACTACATATTTCATACAACTATCAAAAAATGATAGTTATGATTTGGATCTACTGACAATTTTAGTTAGTAGCCACTTTTACCTGACTTTACATGTACGGCAATTTATGGTCAACTAAAATTGACAGCTGTAATTTGTAAGATAAGATATGATAATTTTATTTTGCAAATATGGGTAACAGCAAATGATGTCAAAAAAAAAATAAGTTCAGCCATATTTTACCATGCAGGCATGCAAAAAATTTAAACATTTAACTTATAACTAAGTTGAGACAAGGGGATGTAATTTCCCCGAAATTGTTTTCTAACGCATTGGAGGATGTGTTTAAGACGCTGAACTGGGAAGGGCGTGGCATTAACATCAACGGCGAGTACATCTCACACTTGAGATTTGCAGATGACATCGTCATACTGGCCGAATCGCTGCATGACTTACAGCAGATGCTGGACGGCCTAGTTGATTCTTCTGTACGCATTGGTCTCCGGATGAACTTGGAAAAAACCCAGGTTATGTTCAACGAACACGTCACTCCGGGGCCGATTGCTGTCAATGGCGGTGCTCTTGAGGTTGTTCGAGAATACGTTTACCTCGGGCAAACTCTGCAGTTTGGTAAGAACAACTTTGAGAGGGAGGATAACAGAAGAATTCAGCTGGGCTGGGCAGCGTTTGGGAAACTTCGTCGAGTCTTCTCGTCGCGTATTCCACAGAGCCTAAAGACGAAGGTCTTCAATCAGTGCGTCCTGCCTGTTATGACCTACGGAGCCGAAACATGGACACTCACGGTACGGCTGGTCCATAAATTTAAGGTTGCTCAGCGAGCCATGGAGCGGGCTATGCTTGGAGTCTCTCTGAGGGATCGAATCCGGAACGAAGTGATCCGGCAGAGAACCAAAGTTATCGACATAGCTCACAGAATTAGCAAACTGAAGTGACAGTGGGCCGGCCATATCAGCCGTAGAACCGATGACCGTTGGGGTACACGTGTTCTTGAGTGGAGACCGCGAATTGGCAAACGTAAGGTAGGACGCCCTCAGGCTAGGTGGAGTGACGATCTTCGCAGGGTGGCTGGTAGCCGCTGGATGAGAGTTGCCGAGAATCGAGCTGAATGGCGTGCAATCGGAGAGGCCTATGTCCAGCAGTGGACTGCTATAGGCTGATGATGATGATGAACTTATAACTAAACAATTAAATACAATTTTAAAATTACACAACGAACTAAGTACAAAAAATAACATATATACACTAGCTTAAAAAATCTTTCTCAGTTAGAAACTCCTTAATATGATAATATGCTTTCGCCACTAAAAAGCTTCGGAGTTTCTTTTTAAATAATGAAAGCAAGCTCTTTCCATGTCTTTGGCAATTTGTTATAAATGGCTGGAGCAATGCAGTAGACACTTTTGCGCATAAGTGCTGTCTTGGCTGACTCCAGACATAGCACACTATTATCACGTCTATTACGGGGTACTACATCCGATAGACGCCTAAAACGACTCGGATTTGTCTTTACAAACACACCTACTTCTAATAAGTACAGACAAAGTAATGTTAATATTTTGTAATTTTTAAAGTATGGTTCACAACTATCAGTCGGTTTAAGTTTAAACATCGCTCAAATGCATCTTTTTTGTGCTTTGAAGGCGGTCTCTCTTTCAGTAGAGTTTCTCCAAAATATGATCCCATAACGTAAATGTGATTCTACTATCCCATAATAAGCAGTAAGAAGGGCGTCCGTGCTTATTATAGGTGATAATGTGCCCCTTGTGTGTCCCTTTCTTGGTTTATTGGAGACAAAAAGATGGAAATAGCCTTCATTAAGTTGTGATCGATTGTACAATAAGCTATTTGAAAACCAACACCAAGTGGGACCCAAAAAGTAGTAAATGACCTCACGGAAGGCCAAGAAGAATATGGCAGTGTAAACTATACTCTTAATTAAGTTAAGGGTGCATTCTGAAAGTTAGCAACGTCGCAAATAGCTATAAAAGTTATGAAATATTCACTCTGTAGAGGACTAATAACGATTAAAATTAAGTATATTGTTCATTGTCGAGTCATCATTCTTTCGTAAGTGACAGAAACATTAAGAGTTAATTCAAATTCGATATCCGTATTTCACATACTTTACCGACCACTCGGAAACGATTAAAGTCTTTAGCATCATAACGCCTTCGATAGATCGACATAAATAAATACTTAAAAAAATGATTGTCCTAAAAAAATATTTGGAAAAGGCAAAAAAAAAATTGATAGATGATTTTATGAGCATTTTCTTTCCCTTATACTTTATCGGAATAATCGTATGCAAGCCAGAATTTAATATCAGTGATAAAATTAAAGAAAAAGTTTGTAAAATGAAAATCATGTATGCTGTGATCCAGTAGCGCAGGGTGACTTTATGGAGGAGGTAAGCCGAACCAACAAAAAAAAAAAAAAAAAACAATTATTATTACATCAATCAATCAATCAAAATTTCATTTCATTACATTTCGATATACTACTTTTCTATTATGAGCTTCATACAAATTCCCGATTCCCGAACATAAAACAGCTACGAATATGTTTTTCAGTCTGCACATCTTTTTTGATGAATTCAACTACAATCTAACAAAAGTAAACACGGGAACGACTGCCAGTCAGTCATTGATATTTATCGTAAAGGGAAACATTACAATTTTTGAAAAAACCATCGCGGCGTTTGAGATTTATAGTCACATCGGGGCGAGCACGTATTTTCAAAACATAACCTTGAAAAGCATGTTTCTTCACAAAATTCACACACTATGACATTCTAAAACTATGAATGCCGCCATCCTCATAAGATCGTACTAATTAGTTGTCAATTCTACTCTAAATAATTAATTTCAGCTTATTAAACTATCTACTTACCCCAAATACCTAATTACAAGGTACTTTACATTCACAACACACAAAACACCATGTTAATCATTCTCAAAACACTATGTTAATCACTGTCCTATAACTACAAACAAATATTAATACTAGTAGTATTGATAAACATATGAATTCAATTAATACTGAGCGAACAAAATGCAAATTAACAAGATTCTAATGCGATTACGTCAAAAAACAACCACATAATATATTTGTCAAACGAATGATGAAATTTTTACGAACTCCTAGCCGAACGCATTACGAAATTTACCGAATCAAATGCGTGTGCCAGAAAGAGGTGGTGCAATAGCAATAATTCCTTCTCGCTCCCGCGCGCACGTTTCTGCTACTCTGTGCCTACAATAACTCGCTACAGACCGGCTTACTCGGCTCATAGAAACCGCGGATCACGTGACCGAAGTGACGTCATGATGACTTTATTTTTTGTAAGGAAATTGAATTTAGCGTAAGCCGGACGCGCCTACGAGTTATTTTAGCGCAGTGTTTTGTTGTTGGGTTATTAAGACAATTTTTAATGTATGTAGGCGTTTTGTAATAGGTATTTTAATTTTATGGTGTATCAAATACTTATAGTTTGATTATTCAATGACGATAGAGTGGTTGTGTTCCGAATTTCCAAAGGGAAGCCGGTAGGAATCGGCTTATATGGACAATTCGCCCCTGCTGTGATCGGTAACGGTGTATATTTTTGTTTGTTATGGGCAACTATCATATACAATTCTTTTCGTTCCTTCTTGTTCAAAATGTTCTACTTATTTATTTATATTTTATTTAATTTTAGCTTAGCAGCTTTATTTTATACCAACATTAACAGGAGCTATTCAATTTTGCGCATAACATCGTCAATCCAAGAAATCAATAATTTCCTACATAGCACCAAAGATTTGAAAAATTTCAAGATATTTTTTTGGGCGTATTATTGTTTAATAATATTTATTTGGCTAACTAATGTGACTGCAAAAATAGTTTTCGACTTACACTGGACGTGGGTCAGGGTCTTTTATGGATCTGTATCCATAATTTTTGATTTAGCGATGGCTCATACACTAATGGTCGTTTATATTTTGACTTGCAAACTTGAAAAATGGAACAGTATCGTAGAAAACATGAATTTTGACAATGAAGATGAAGAAACAACAATAGACAAGGAAACAAATGTGAAAAATAAGCATCAAGTTATAAAGCTAACCTGCAAAGCTTGGAAACTGTCGAACGAAATATCTGGATTCCAAGTAAGTAACATTTTTACCAGACTACGGCGAAGTAAAAAGGAGAGTTATGATTTTGACCGGTATGTATGTATGTTCATCTGTTACCTCATAACTTCTAAACTGCTTATCATAATTTAACAAATGAGGTATCGTTGGAAGCGTCTTGATCATCCGCTGGTTATAGATGTGACGTCACATTATATGAATATGGCGCCCTCTTGAGAACATAAAGAAATGAACATTTTTTTTGCTGTCATGTTGTGTATCAAACAAAAGGGCTTAATTAACACATTTCAAAATATATATTATAACCTCAAAATATGTATAAATAAAAATTATAGTTATAAAAACTAAAACCCAACTACGATAAAAAAGTCAACTAAAAAGGTAGGTATAAACAAGACATCACAGACAAACAAATTCAAAATCCGGAGTTACACCTGTTAATAAATCAAACAGATTACGTGATATGTTTGATTTATGCCCTAACAGGTGTGATTCCGGATTTTGAATTTGTCTGTC
Source organism: Agrochola litura (assembly GCA_949152395.1). Taxonomy (NCBI): domain Eukaryota; kingdom Metazoa; phylum Arthropoda; class Insecta; order Lepidoptera; family Noctuidae; genus Agrochola; species Agrochola litura. The sequence continues at coordinate 21,637,434 of OX424501.1, forward strand.
TGTGATATCTTGTTTTTATTTTATTTTATTCAATAGGAACAACACACAGCTACATTATGTTATATTACACACAGAAAAACATAAATAACTTAAGTTATAATGTAGCCCACAGCGTTTTTCACAAATTACCATTAATAAATAAAACCTTAAAGTCACTAGGAGGTGAACTGTTCATGCATGACAGTTACACACTAATATTATAAAAACAGAATAAAGAAGTATTTTAAAAAAAACAATAAACAATTTTATTTGTCTGACAGTTCAAGTGTCTCATACAATCATCCAAGTTCGAGACCAAGATTGTTCAAGTGTCTCATATACATCTATGTGTTCGAATGCTTCACTGTAGGTAGTCAAATATGAACGGCAGTGATTTAGTTTTAAAATAAACTTTAATTACATTATATATAGTAATAGGTGTGCTCGGTTAGAGCGATACGGACGGAATGGCTTACGAATGATTGGTACATATTTTATAAAAAAGGTTTATCTTAAAATACAATATTTCTGGAGTAAAAATAAAAAACAAATATATTTCAGACACATTTGGCCCATAATGTTATTTGTAGAAACGACTTACAAACTATTATTAGTTAAATAATTAATTTAATTTAAGTATTTGCCGCCCACTGGGGCCCCGGGCACACGCACTTGTGCTTGAACCCAGTGCCCCAGAAGGGGGCTGTTCAGATTGTGACTGAGCACGTTCAGGATAGTGTTGGCGCTCCCACGCGTGCGGAATATCAGCGAAGCGATGCGGCGCCGCAGAAGTGTGAAAGCCGTCTGTGTGTGCGTGCGCAAACATCGCAGATACACTACAGCAACGTGGAAGCCCCACCAGCACCCTGAACGCGTTATTATATTGTATTCGGAGAAAAGCCAGAATTCTGAATAAAGGCCAGAACCTCGTTTATAACTAAATTACATGTCGCGCACTTTAACATTTTAAAGGTCGAGGACCCGTTCACATCAGCCATTCGCTCGCGAAAAGGAATGAACCACCGGGCCACTTCAGATAAACGTTAACTTAAGTGTTAGAAAAAGGTGAAGTGTTCAAACGAGATGTATAGGTAATAAATAACTGCAATCGGTGACATGGCCATTTAACTAAGAACCAGGGTTTTGAGTTGTTGAGTGATTTACTACTATGGGAACTGATGCATGGTATGCATAACTAGGTTGCTGTCATTCGCCGAACTGGTGAACGTAGACCAGTGTTAGATCGGAAGATACTTACTGCAAATAGTTTGCCAGCACGTACCTGCCGTCTATGGACAGTTCTGCGAACTGCAGAGGTTAATACATTATTTAAATCTATACAGTCAAAATTGCCATTTACAATGTTATACAATGTCATTGCTTAGAGCTAAGCGTCAAAAGCTTGTATTTACTGAGCAACTGGTTATACTGTAGATAAGCGTTGTTTATACTTTTTCTCGTAGATGGGCTTTGTTTTATTATTATTTTAGTTAAATGATGAGCAAAAAGAGATCTCAAAAGACTACAACATAAATACATTTTCTATAAATAGTATAAAACAAAAAGACTTCGGTGTTTTAACACCATTATGTTACCACATTAGGAAGAACATAATATCCGTGCAAAAAAGTGGCGGGTTGCTAGAACCGCATACTCGGTTGAATGTCGATATATTTGTTCCTAGATATTATAGAACTTTTGTAGGGTATGTTATAGGTTCTATAGTAGTTGAAATGAAATGTTCATTAAGTATAACACACTGAATTTAATGATGGAGTTACTATAACTAAACACGGTTCATGAACATTAATAAAAGTAATAGGTACCTAATGTAAAATGACGCGAGATGACGCGGAACGCTAACTGCGTTCCGCGTCATCTCGCGTAACTACTTGTATGCGTATCGTATTTGAACTGTCTGACTGACTCACAGACGGGCTTTTTTTTTATGTAGGATGCCCTAGTCGGGTAATTTAAAGCTACGTGCTCAGCTGCAACAACTGCTGGCACCTCGTTATCGAGCAAGGGTCGGGGGGGAGTATCATTTACTCAGGGACGCGATCGCGATCGCAAAGAACCTCGGTGGCGAAGTCGGAATGACGGGAGGCGTCTGTTTTTGTACACTGTGCTGGTTTCCTACAGCTCTCCTGGAGGAGGGTAATGGGGTCGTCAGGATCGGTTATGATTCGCTTAGGGCGGCGAGTTCGATTGACTCTTGAGGGACTCACAGACAGGCGACGCTCGTGTTAAGTACTTGAGTTCGCCAGTTGTGTGCATGTGTTACATACCACTACAACATGATAATAAGTCAATTTATTTGATTTCAGATTTTGCTCCATTTCATCTCTACATTTAAGATGTGTGTCGTGTACGTGTATACAATGATGATATTAATATTTTCGTGTACAAATAAGGTTCGTATCCATTTTTAACCGACTTCCAAAAAGGAGGAGGTTATATGTTCGACGCGTATGTTTGTTTTTTTTTTTATGTATGTCCACCGATTTCTTCGTCATTTGTAGACCGATTTTGAAAATTCTTTTTTTGTTTGAAAGGGTATGCTCCCAAATTGGTCCCATATAAATTTTATTAACTTTGCTTGTGTAGTTTTTGAGTTAGCTACAAAATACGTATTTTTTTCCCACTTAGTATGTAGATGATTTGATAAGTTCCTGACACTGGTAGTAGGTAGTGGTATTCGAATGTGTGTGGGGTAGGTACCACAACTAAAAAGGGAAAAATAAAAACTTTTTACAAAAAAACTCAAACTCAAACTCAAAGCATTTATTTCAAATAAACCAATTACAGGTACTTTTGAATTGTCAAGGGGTCGGTCAGTCAGAAAGATGAAGCTAGTTGCCCATTCCAAAGCGTAGTAGGTACCTATGGAGAAGAACGGGCAAGAAACTCCACGGACACTCTTTTAAATAAAAAAATTGTTACAAAATATTGGTTACATTATTCATGTTGAAATTATACATGTGAGAACAATGTAGAAAGACGTGCACGTTAAAAGCGTCCGTAACTAAAAACAAAAATAAAAACAATTCAAAAATTAAAATAAACCGTGGCAGCTAAGAGATGACCAGTCCCTACTGACGGCGCCCGTTCACGAACATGACGCATGGATCAGCACCATTTAGCTCAACCATTTTGAAGGGAACTTAATGATCCAACACACACGCCACCATCAGCGAGACATTTGAGTGAGCATGACACTCTCAGCCGCCAGGGCACATTCAAGTCAATGAAAGACGTACCCAGGTAATGGTAGCTTTATGGAATGTACGTGGTCACAATGCCCACACATGTGATATGCAATTATACAATACAAAGAGATTGAATTTATACAAAGAAAGATAGTTTTTACAATCTTCATCAGCCGCAACAACACTTTCGAATGCTCATCAATTAATTTATGTGCCCTTGTGGAGCTGGACCAGCGCTAAGCCAAGCATTTTTATCAGCGATGTAATCCCCCAACTTATAATATGCTTGGCAGCATAGTGTGCGTTTTATACAAGATTTAAATTTCGTTTCGTTCAGTTGGAGTATGTGGGGAGGTATTTTATTATAACATTTTAAACAGTACCCCATGAAGGATGAGTCTACTTTAGCCAGTCTGAAACCCGGTTGAACTAATTGGTCCCTATTTCTAGTCCTATAATTGTGTCTATCACCTCTTTTACTGAAAAGACTTAGATGTTTCCTTACATACATGATGTTTTCATAGATATATTGACAAGGTACCGTCATGATGTTAATATCTTTAAACAGTTCCCTTAGAGAATCGCGTCTGCGGAGGCCATATATTGCTCTGATGGCTCTCTTCTGCAGAATAAAAATAGACTCGATATCTGCCGCCCGTCCCCATAGTAAAATACCGTAAGACATAATACTATGGAAGTAACTGAAATAGACTAGTCTCGCGGTATCTACATCAGTAAATTGACGGATTTTTCTCACAGCATATGCTGCTGAACTTAGCCGTCCCGTAAGAGATGTTAAATGAGGACCCCATTGCAGCTTTGAATCGAGCGTGATTCCCAGGAAAACAGTTTTATCGACGAATTCTAGTTTCTCTTTATTCAATACTATGTCACAATCACTACTTTTAACATTTGGTAAAGCAAATCTTATGCATTTCGTTTTTTTCCCATTTAATACTAAATTATTAGCAGTGAACCAATTTTGGACTTGCAGTAGGGCGTTATTTACGTCGTCAAGATTTGATGCACGTCTATTTATCTTAAAAATTAGGGAAGTATCGTCAGCAAATAACACTATTTGAGGTTGGTTTTTTAATAGATGGGGTAGATCATTAATATATACTAAAAAGAGGAAAGGACCCAATATCGAGCCTTGTGGAACACCCATTTCTACTTTTAGACCGATTGAATTGACACCATTAATTTGAACTTGCTGTTGTCTATCATTTAAATAAGATTTTACTAAACTGAGTGCAAGTTCACCTAGTCCGTAATGCTCAAGTTTCAAGAGTAAGGTTTCATGATTTACGCAGTCAAATGCCTTGGAGAGGTCACAAAAAATTCCTATGGCATCTTGGGCCTCCTCCCACGCTGTAAATATGTGTTTTAATAAAGTGACACCGGCGTCAGTCGTACAACATCCTTTTGTGAAACCATATTGCTGATCGTGTAAGATTTGGTTGGTGTTAAAATGATTAAGCATCTGATTGAGCATTACCTTTTCGAACACCTTGCTGAATACCGGCAGCACAGATACTGGCCTATAATTGTTGGTGTCTTTACTGTCCCCAGATTTAAAAAGTGGTATAAAAAACTACCGACTTCCAAAAAAAACACTACAAAGTGAAAAATAACTTTAATTTCGGAAGTCGGTGGCAAAAAACGAAAACACAAAACCCAAGACACCGACTTCCGAAATTAAAGTAATTTTTCACTTTGTAGTGTTTTTTTTATTTACTGATGATTATTATCTATAACCGTACATTTTGCTACTTACCTTAATATCTACTGCTGGATTAATGCTTTCCATTCGCAGGTTCATCTAGCTGCTACAAAATATAACAAATAATTCTCTTTTTTTATTCTATTCCATTTCTCCTAGTGTAATGACAAACTTTACACGCTTGCATCATATTTTATTATTTTAGATGGATATAAATATGATAATCAGCCACATATTCGGAGTAACTATGTGCCTGTGTAAGTTGATCATAGTGGAGGGGACAATGTGTTACGCCTGTGAAAATTTTTATAGAGGAGCAGCAAGAGCCAGATGTAATGCTATTTTGAAATCATCACGAGACAGTAAGTTTTTTTTCGTTCACTACCGCATTGGTCTTGTGGTATAAGACTTACATACGAATATGAACATTTTTCCTAACTGTAGTCTGCTCCAATAAAACTCACTTTTAGACACACTTATTTATTTTATTATTTGCCTTGCTTGCAACACAGTTGGTAACAGACTGACTCAAGCGCTAACGCGCTACGCGCTACTCCGGCAACCAACAGGAGTGGGGACCGGATGTAGCGCGCCACCTCGTTTGATAAAACAGTATAATTAATTGAAATCTTGAATACACACTAAAACAATTCTAAAATTCTTTGAAATATTCGATTTAACGTAACAACATATTTTAAAATACAAGACTTTAATAATGCATAACTTTAAATGGTAAAATCAATGTTTAACAAAATAACGCCAACATACCAAAAGTAACGCCATCTAGTGACAGTCACATCCAATGTAAAAATGACTGTCATTATACCCACACAACACTAACAGGTTATACTTCAAAAATAAATATTCTATCTTAATTCAACTAAATTCTAACATAAGAGAATATGCTTCAAATATGTATGAACACTAGACACAAACACTCGGCTACAAAAGGACAACTGAATTTTTGGGTAAACGTAAATTTGAATTTTCACAACTTTTATAAGACGAAGAGTAAAACCATGCTGTTGGATTTTCAACTTCCAGCGCTGAGCCAAGCCTTGAAAGTTTAACAGTGCCCTTTCTTAGGTTTATTCTCTATGACCTTACACATACTGGCTAGAAAAAACCAGCCAAGTGTGTGTCGGACCATGCACATTCCGTAGTTAGTTCTTAGTTGAGATGAATATATCCCAAGAACAAACTTAACTTTGTAGTTGAAAAACATGTTCTTCCATATGCAATATATGGGAGAATTTTTTTTTGTAATTGCATCTTAATTTCGTTATATGTACTACCGCTGTGATTTTTTTTACAAAAACCAACCATTTAGCCATAAACTCAATATTTTTGAATGACCTTTCCAACGACACCCCACAATATGGGATAGATGTGAAATAAAAAAACATCCCTACTTTACGTGTAGGGGAGGTAGCTTAATAATTATTTTATTTTACCACTTTGTTGGAGTGATTAATATGTATACCCATGCCAAATTACAGCTCTCTAGTACTAAGAATATCTGAGCTAAGCCGCGGACAGACAGACAGACAGACGGACATGGCGAAACTATAAGAATTCCTTGTTTACTACGGAATCCTAAAAATTACCCTATACATAATATTTTAATAAATATTTTCTATTTCAGCGACATCGAAAAGACTCTGGAAGAACATGAAACGAATGATGGATGTAAACATAGTCAAAATGAATGCGTCCGGACTATTTACTATCGACGCAGTGACAATGATACATTTTTGTTCTATTATCACAAGTCACATTATTGTATTGCTGCAATTTGCTTTTCTGTAACAGCGCATTAACATATGGATGAATAGCCATTTTTCATGGTATAATTCAAATAAATACCATTTATACCATTCCCCCTCTAAAAAGCTTATTTTACAATTAATAAAAAGTAATTTTAATCACTGTTTTGGTGTTTGAATTTAGAACACACCAATAAATTCTACCTCCATCTCAATGCTATACAACCTCCTTGCGAAAAAATACTCGAACCAAACTCCTTGCGCAAAGAATACTCGACATACAACTCCTTGTACAAATAACTCCTCGAGATTTGATTGGTCGACATTTTCGACAAGGAGTTTAGCATTAGAATAAAAATTGTTTTGTGTTCTTTACTGTAGGTATTTGTATGTTTTAGTAACAAAAAAGATTTTTAAATAAAAAGTGGTAAATTTGTACTCACTGGCTCCTTTTCATTAAAAACAAACTTGGAAAAATCAATCAACATCTGACAGTTGACCAATTCATGGAAGAAAGATTTTGCTGTCCTAAAAAGTGTCTGAAAAACGTTAATAATTTCAATAAAAGAGTCACATAGCTGAAGAGAAAATCGGAAAGCGGTAAACTAGAAGTTTTGTGAAAATCGCTTGTTTGGGGGTGTTAGATGGAAAAACTAGTGACATGTCGCGAGAAAAGTTTAAAGTATCCTTAGAATGCTTCTAGTTACAATGAAAACTTTTAAGGTGGAAAAACCGTTATAATTCAAATAGTAGCTTGTTAAAATATGATACGGACGACAAGTGATGGATTTAGAGTACTGTATCTATTAATTTTCTAATAAGATAAGGCCCACTCCCTCTCACAAAGAGGAGGCCTGTGTCCCAGCAGTGGGAACATTATAGGCTGATGATGATGATGAATAGTTATTCGTTTTACTCACCGTTATCTAGATTTATTCTGGATTGGCGCAGCATGTCTACTTCTTCCAAACATCTCTTTTAGCTGTCACCTCAATAGCCATCACATTTTTCAATCATTCTATTCACCATTTCTTTGGTACTCTACTCTTGTAACTACCCACGTTCACGCTCAAAAACTTTCCTTACTATGTGTTCTTCAGTCCTCTGCATCACAGACCTATGCCATGACAACCGATCCACACATTTGTTGACTCACCGTTGGTTGAAAATGTTTTTGAACGATCTTGTAGCATTTCAATATTTAGGCATAGGACTGAAACGTTATTTTACAATGCTCTTCATTTTGACTATCTTCACGTGAATATATAAGGTCCCATTAAAATAGATGGACAAATTTTAACACAGCGTCCAGTACGTCTAACCAAAGATAACCAAGTAAAAAAAACACGGATTAAAGTGATTTTATTTTGACCTAAACTATAAGAGTTCCTTGTTTACTACGGAATCCTAAAAATTACCCTATACATAATATTTTAATAAATATTTTCTATTTCAGCGACATCGAAAAGACTCTGGAAGAACATGAAACGAATGATGGATGTAAACATAGTCAAAATGAATGCGTCCGGACTATTTACTATCGACGCAGTGACAATGATACATTTTTGTTCTATTATCACAAGTCACATTATTGTATTGCTGCAATTTGCTTTTCTGTAACAGCGCATTAACATATGGATGAATAGCCATTTTTCATGGTATAACTTCAAATAAATACCATTTATACCATTCCCCCTCTAAAAAGCTTATTTTACAATTAATAAAAAGTAATTTTAATCACTGTTTTGGTGTTTGAATTTAGAACACACCAATAAATTCTACCTCCATCTCAATGCTATACAACCTCCTTGCGAAAAAATACTCGAACCAAACTCCTTGCGCAAAGAATACTCGACATACAACTCCTTGTACAAATAACTCCTCGAGATTTGATTGGTCGACATTTTCGACAAGGAGTTTAGCATTAGAATAAAAATTGTTTTGTGTTCTTTGCTGTAGGTATTTGTATGCTTTAGTAACAAAAAAGATTTTTAAATAAAAAGTGGTAAATTTGTACTCACTGGCTCCTTTTCATTAAAAACAAACTTGGAAAAATCAATCAACATCTGACAGTTGACCAATTCATGGAAGAAAGATTTTGCTGTCCTAAAAAGTGTCTGAAAAACGTTAATAATTTCAATAAAAGAGTCACATAGCTGAAGAGAAAATCGGAAAGCAGTAAACTAGAAGTTTTGTGAAAATCGCTGGAGAAACTAGTGACATGTCGCGAGAAAAGTTTAAAGTATCCTTAGAATGCTTTTAGTTACAATGAAAACTTTTAAGGTGGAAAAACCGTTATAATTCAAATAGTAGCTTGTTAAAATATGATACGGACGACAAGAGATGGATTTAGAGTACTGTATCTATTAATTTTCTAATAAGATAAGGCCCACTCCCTCTCACAAAGAGGAGGCCTGTGTCCCAGCAGTGGGAACATTATAGGCTGATGATGATGATGAATAGTTATTCGTTTTACTCACCGTTATCTAGATTTATTCTGGATTGGCGCAGCATGTCTACTTCTTCCAAACATCTCTTTTAGCTGTCACCTCAATAGCCATCACATTTTTCAATCATTCTATTCACCATTTCTTTGGTACTCTACTCTTGTAACTACCCACGTTCACACTCAAAAACTTTCCTTACTATGTGTTCTTCAGTCCTCTGCATCACAGACCTATGCCATGACAACCGATCCACACATTTGTTGACTCACCGTTGGTTGAAAATGTTTTTGAACGATCTTGTAGCATTTCAATATTTAGGCATAGGACTGAAACGTTATTTTACAATGTTCTTCATTTTGACTATCTTCACGTGAATATATAAGGTAATTCAAATTCGATATCCGTATTTCACATACTTTACCGACCACTCGGAAACGATTAAAGTCTTTAGCATCATAACGCCTTCGATAGATCGACATAAATAAATACTTAAAAAAATGATTGTCTTAAATAAATATTTGGAAAAGGCAAAAAAAAAATTGATAGATGATTTTATGAGCATTTTCTTTCCCTTATACTTTATCGGAATAATCGTATGCAAGCCAGAATTTAATATCAGTGATAAAATTAAAGAAAAAGTTTGTAAAATGAAAATCATGTATGCTGTGATCGGTAACGGTGTATATTTTTGTTTGTTATGGGCAACTATCATATACAATCCTTTTCGTTCCTTCTTGTTCAAAATGATCTACTTATTTCTTTATATTTTATTTAATTTTAACTTAGCAGCTTTATGTTATACCAACATTAACAGGAGCTATTAAGGTTAAACCTAAATGACACTCCTAGCAAAACACTTGGGCTATACTGGGACTGTAAAACAGACAGATTATTCTTTTTTATAGATTTAAAACACACTTCAAAAATTACAAAGCGTAATATTTTATCTTTAATAAGTCAGGTGTTTGATCCCATTGGCCTTGTCGGGCCATGCATAGTTCAGGCTAAACTTATGTTACAGCAGCTGTGGATACTTAAATGTAACTGGGATGATGAAGTACCAACAGAAATAAAATCTCAATTCCTTGAGTTCGTACAATCACTTCCAGCTCTTAACTCTGTTCACATTCCTCGTTGGATATCATGTAGCAATGCTTCTTTATTAGAGCTACATACTTTCACAGACGCTTCTGAACGCGCCTATGGCGCGTGTATTTATGTGAGAACGGTAGCAGTCGATGGAACAGTTTGCGTTCGCCTTTTAGCTTCCAAAAACAAGGTCGCCCCTATAAAGCCCACAACCATACCAAGGCTGGAGTTGTGTGGTGCTTTACTGGGCACAAGACTTTTTCTGAAGGTACGTAAATCACTCACTCTCGAGTTTAATCACTGTTTCTTTTGGTGCGACTCGATGATCGTGCTAGGATGGTTGTCTACATCGCCAAGTCGGCTTGAGCAATTCGTCCGCAATAGAGTGAGTGAAATCCAAGAAGCAACGACCGGACAGACGTGGAGCTATGTGCCTTCTAAGAGCAACCCCGCTGATTTCACATCTCGGGGGGTGAAGGCTGATTGCATCAGCTCGTCCACTCTTTGGTGGTCGGGTCCTGATTTTCTTAACCATAAAGAAATCAATTTTCCTAATTCACCTAATACACAAATTCAATATTTACCAGAAACATCTTTACATACAACTGCTGACACAGACAACCAAAATAATAACAATATATTTTCAAATAATAAAATTATCTATTTCAAAATTTTTTATGAGGGTTAATTTAATTAAAATTGTAAATAAAAAATTAATAGAAGCAATAGATTTTAATAAAAAATCATCATTTACATCACTCATAAGAATCATAGCCTATATACAAAGATTTATACATAATTGTCAAAAACAGAATATTAAAAATACATCTTACTTATCAGTTTCAGAATTACGATCATCACAGAATCTTATATTACAGATTTCTCAACAGGAAATGTTTCCTGAGGAATATTCATGTCTTAAAACTAATCAGACCTTACATAAAAAGAATCGATTAATAAGTCTTTCTCCCTTCATTGATTCAGACAACTTAATACGCGTAGGTGGACGTCTTAACAACTCCAACTATAGTTACAATGTTAAGCATCCTGTCCTTTTATGTAGTAAACATCATTTGACAAAAATTATCTTTGAAAGAGAGCACAAAACACTCTTTCACGCAGGGCCACAATTACTTTTAGCACACACTAGACTTACCTACTGGCCTTTAGCAGGCAGAAACCTAGCTAAATATGTAGTGCGTAACTGCGTTCGCTGCACTCGCTTCAAAGCTCAGCCTATTCAGGTCATCATGGGCAACTTACCAAGCGACAGGACTCATCTAGAGTACCCTTTTTTGAATACAGGTCTTGATTATGCCGGGCCAGTGCTGATAGCCGACCGTAGGGGTAGAGGATGTAAGCTACTGAAGTCATACATTTGTGTTTTTGTGTGCTTTGCAGTCAGAGCCGTTCATCTGGAGCTGGTTTCCGACCTCACCAAGGAAGCTTTTCTTGCGGCCTTCAGCCGATTTATTAGTCGACGGGGCAAGCCTCAACGCGTGTACTCCGACAACGGCACAACATTTGTGGGAGCTTTCAATGAGCTTTCACGCTTCTTAAAGGTTTCATCTAATACTATAGAGTCAGATCTTGCAACCAAAGACATCGAATTTAAATTTATACCTGCCTACAGCCCACATTTCGGTGGGATTTGGGAAAGTGCAGTAAAGTCCACCAAACACTTATTGCGTAGAGTCATGAGCTTAACTCATTTAACATATGAAGAGCTCTCAACCTGTCTGATTCAGATAGAGGCTATTTTAAATTCCAGACCTTTAACACCTCTATCCACTGATCCATCAGATCTTTCTTATCTTTCTCCTTCACACTTCCTCATCGGACGATCACTCACGTCAGTCCCTCGTCCTCAAATCACCGATGTCAATATCCAGCGGCTACAGCGCTTCGATCGCATCGAAAAACTACGACAACATTTTTGGCAGCGCTTCTCTAATGAGTATGTGTCTCTCCTACAGCAGAAAACCAAATGGCAAACAGCTGGGCAAGAGCTGAAAACAGGCACCATGGTCTTAGTGAGAAACACAAATCTTCCTCCTCTTCTGTGGTTGCTGGGCAGAGTAGTTGCAGTGAAGACTGGCACTGACGGACATTGTCGAGTCGCCGACATCCTGACGAAGAAGGGCATCATAACACGTGCATACAACAACATATGCCCTCTTCCGGTCTCTTCAACATCATCTTGAAGACTTCTCTTCAACGCGGGGAATATGTTCCTGACGTCACATCGGGCCACACACCACACTGCGATCGCGGGCTTCCCCCCTCCTTTTCACTCGCTCACCGACGCCTTGAACGTGCGCACACATATCGGTCATCTCATAAATTGTAATCAGCCTCAGAAATACAGTAAAATATCCAAATCAAGTAGTTTTATTACAAGTCAAGACCACCAGCAGCACACCTGGAGCTTGATACTCAACATTTTATAAGGTCAATATATAAGGTCCCATTAAAATAGATGGACAAATTTTAACACAGCGTCCAGTACGTCTAACCAAAGATAACCAAGTAAAAAAAACACGGATTAAAGTGATTTTATTTTGACCTAAAATAATTAACCAACATTAGTAACCAACACTTTTAGTGTATTTTCGTTAGCAGTTTTTTGTTTCTTGTAAGTATCTAATGCATTTTTCTAATATTTTTTTACCATTGTCCTTATTTTGGTAGTCAGAATGATTTCTAAAAGTTTGTCCATCTATTTTAATGTGACCTTATATTGCTTGTCTGTTCCAGAGGACAAGTTCTTCTGTTAACCGATCAAGGACCGCGGGCGGTCCGCGCCGTGACAGTTTTACGACCGCACTTAAATAAACAAACACTCGGATTTCTTTACAACGTCTCAAGTAGTATTGTTAATGTTTTTTGCTACTCGAATAGATTAGGAATACGTTTCAAATGGTTACAGTCTTTGTAAACAACGTTCACTTATCTTTATTACCCGCTTTTGTTATTATTTCTTTTGTTCTTTGTGATAACGATTTCTGATAAAACTACCGTACCAATTCACACGAAATTTTGCAGGGTACATTATGGATAGTTATGTTATCTAACAAAAGCGTTTTTAGAGACAAACATTGAAAATAAAAAATGCTAAAAATCTAGAATTTTTAAGATCTAGAATTTCTAGTGCTTACGTAATTTTCTCCGTTTCAAAAAAATATTTTTTTGCCGTATTTAGGCGAAAAAACATGCTAAAATTATTAGAAATCTAATAATTTGTATAAAAAATGGGACTTACACATAAAATATCGACGATCACACACCAAAATACCACAAAATCACAGCACGGTCACTTTTTCATTCAAATGTTTGTTTACACTTTTTGTTTGGGTCAAAATAGGTATAACATGATGTTATTTAGTGCGAATATTATCTAAAACGATGTAATATTTACTTGAAAATGAAAATATCACCACTTTCCGTCGATTTACACACAAAAACCATTAAAAAACGAATTATTACAGCGAACGCGCGCGTCCCGGGAGTGACGTTTGACTGACATTTTACCGCGCGGGAACGTGATTTTCAACATTTTTTTAAAATGTTGCCTATTAATATTTTTGCTTTTAGTCGATTTATTTGACAAGTATATTTATCCGACCATAGACTGAAAAATTCACAGACAATAATAGCCATTACAGCGAGTACAAATAGAGTTGTAAGCCGCGTGGGTACTTGGACGCACCGGTGCGTCCGCGGTCCTTTAGCGGTATAGCCAAATTAATAGAATTGCATAAACTATATCAGAATCGAGAGTTAACGGATTAATCACGTGAAAGAGTGTATACTATGGAGGATTTAGATACTCTATCATCATCATCATCAGCCTATAATGTTCCCACTACTGGGACACAGGCCTCCTCTCTGTGAGAGGGAGTGGGCCGTAATCCACCACGCGGGCCCAGTGCGGGTTGGTAGATGTCACATGTCTTCGAATTTTCGGTTCTAGGACATGCCGGTTTTGCTCACGATGTTTTCTTTCACCGTTTTGAGAGCAGTGGTGATGAAATAATTTATACAAAGTAAAGCGCCTGTCTGGGTTCGAACTTACGACCTACAACTCGTAAGTCGCGGCCGTTACCACTGGGCCTCCACTGCTCACCGGATACTCTATGTTCGTATAAATAGCAGAAAAGATATAAAACCCGATGACTAAAGCGACACTGAACCAACTTACAATGATAAAAGTCTTACTACTGTGTTTTTTGTTAAGAAACCTGTGCACTTCTTGAAAGGTAAGAACGAATGTAACATTCTTCTTGGTTTGAATGAAATATGTGAAATAGTTCATGATGAAACCCGCACTTACGAACAGCACATTGAAAGAGGACGCGAAACATAGAAAAATTACATTGGTTGGTATCGTATCATGTTGTCGTCTTGCAGTACAATAACATAATTATAATAATGGGTTGACACACAACATAATGTCACACATAATGAAATTAAATTATTTATTAAGTCGTTTTTGATTTGATACTTTGGATGAAAAACTAAAATTTTTATTAGATTCAGAGGCAAAAGTAATGCTTGTATATCTTTGTCGACTTTGTTTTTAGGATCTTCTTTGATGCGGATTCTCGATGACGAAAACATTTTATATTCTCTTCTTTTTTGTATGAAATTAAATAGTCGATATTGTTTGGACATAAATAGAAAACCAATTAATTCGAGTGATAGTCCACACATACTCCATCATATTGAAGGCCTTAATTAATATTTAGTAGAGTTCCGTTGTTTACGTTCAATAATTATGTTATTGAGTCAAAGGTAGGTGAGTCTTAGCTGCCAGGGCTTATTTTTATTTTATTTTATTTTTTTGAATTGTTCTTTGTTTTATCTTTTTATTACGGACGCTTCTAATGTGCACGTCTTTCTACATTGTACTCACATGTATAATTTCAACATGAATGATGTTACCAATATTTTGTAACAATTTTTTATTTAAAAGAGTGTCCGTGGAGTTTCTTGCCCGTTCTTCTCCATAGGTACCTACTACGCTTTGGAATGGGCAACTAGCTTCATACCTATTTCTGACTGACCGATTCTTTGACAATTCAAAAGTGCCTGTAAATGGTTTAATTGAAATAAATGCTTTGAGTTTTTGAGTTTTGAGGTGCAAACGAAAACAATTACTTAGGTAGATATTTGTTTTTCCTATAGATACACATTAATTATCACTATATTTAATAGTCCGTGCTCAATATTCACTCGATAGAGTTTAGGTAAATTCATTGCGATGCTATGTTTGTGTGCACCGTTCACGCACATACGCTTAAAGATCGAGCGTAGTGATCGCTTAAACAGTTTTGATCCTATAGATGATATTTTCTTAAGTTACGTATGTACCTACGTACGGTTAAGAAATAAGTCTGGAGTGTTGTATATATTCCTTTAGTACCTACATTTATAACAATCAACATAAAAATGCTACAATTTGGTGTTAGATGAAAAACCAATACATGAAAAAACTAAATTTACACTATTAAAAGAAGATTTTTTTAATGAAAATCTTAAGATAACTAAAATAATAAATAATAATTAAATTAATACCAATCATATCAATGCTAAGTTGTTACTTCCTAAGTATAACAATTTACACGGCAAGAGATCGTTAAAGTATATAATACCTTACCTTATTAATCAGCTACCTATATCATTGAGCGACAAGATAACGAACAAAAACATAAAGTACAAACTAAAGGAACATTTCTTAAAAAATAATAATATCTAATATTATGATAAGTGAATGAAACTAAATGTTGTAAATAAATATAGTTAAATAAACATAATAAATAACCAACAATATCATAGGTATTAACTACATATTACTAATACAATAACATACTTTTTAGGAACAACCTGTATCAATGTAAATCACATTCCTCCACTACTTCTTGTTTTAAGGACGGCCAGTAGATTGGTCATCGATGTCAGATAAATATTTCGCTTACTACCCTCGTTGTGTTTTTGTTAATGTTTCATTTTATAATTAAGAACTAAGTTTGTTTTAACTGTCTAAATCATGTGGTCGATGATTTTGGTGCACGGTAAAACTCTAATGAGTTTATGTTTGCACAAACTTATTATGTATAAAGATGTAAGTATACTACTGAATGAATAAATAAATAAATAAAATAATAAATAATGCATTTAGGTACATTTTTAAACGACTTCAAGAAAAGGAGGAGGTTTTTCAATTCAACCGTATAGGTAGGTATCTTTTCTTTTTTTTTTCTTGTTCGCGGATAACTTCATCTTTTATGAACTGATTCTTTTTCTGTTGGAAATGAAATATCCCAAGGGTGGTACCATGATAAGGAAATCAGGATCTGATGATGACAGAGAAATTGAGGGAACCCTTCAAATATTATAAGCAAACCTATAGCGATTTGGATATTTTATAGTAACTCATGCAGTTGCTTTTGAAAAGCACCATTTGGTGAAGTGGAACTGATAATGAAGACCACAAATGGCCACCAGAATTACTCAATAAAAAATATTTCACGGATTGCGATTTAATTACTTTAATATGGTTGCAATGCAATAATCGGCACCATTGGCCTTCAGCTATCCTTGAGATAAAATCTAATATTTATCTAAAATTTTAACAATATCTATCTTCATAAGTAAATTAAAGGCGAAAAATTTTATTTTGATTTTAGAGAACGTAAAAGTAATGCAACTGCACCTGACTGACACAAAATATGGTTTAGCATCACGAAAGCTGTACTTTTATAGTCAGACATACTTAATCTTTCAATTATTTCAAGCTTTCTCACAATTAAATAACTAATTGACAAAAAGGGTTTTTATCGTGCACGGACCCTTAAGTACCTACTATCCTAACTAATATTATAAATGCGAAAGTGAGTTTGTTTGTTTGTTATGCTTTCACGCTAAAAGGCTGAACAGATTTGGATGAAATTTGGCACATGGGTAGATCATGATCTGGGTTAGGACATAAGATACTATTTATCCCAATATTCCCACGGGATCGAGACTTATGAGGGTGAAAACGCGGGGCGCAACAAGTAATTTAAAATTGGATCACTCATTACAATTAAAGTTATCACCGAATATTTCTTAAACATACGCTACACCACGCCGCACATCACAAACTCACATCACGCCTGTAATCCCGAAGGGCTAGGTTGAGGTGTACCTATAGTACACCCACATTTCACCAGTTATATTTAAGTCCCATATAATAGGGGGTGAGCCTATTGCCTTCATTCCTGATGGACAAATCCAATAACACACAACATACGACACACACGAGACATACGAGTATTTCTTAAATATCACGTCTCTAATCCCCAAAGGATTAGGCAGAGGTGTAGGTACCTACCTACCTAAAGTACACCCGCATTTCGCCACTTTAGATGCATATTTATCTCCGTCCCGTTCCCGTCATGCGGGACTGCTATGTTAATAATGATTGTGCGCCGCTCTTCTCGATCCACTACCACTATATCAGGTTTATTGACAACAATAGTCCTGTCAGTGATGATGGGTCGATCTCAGTACAATGTGATATTTCCATTTTCGAGAACTGGGTCGGGCACATACCTGTAGTACGGCACTTCCGATTCCACAAGGCCGTATTTCAGAGCAAGTTGCTGATGGATAATCCTGGCTACAAGGTTATGTCTATGCAAGTACTCTTCGTTAACTAAACGAGAACACCCGGAGATAATGTGTCGGATTGATTCTCCCGGACGGTGGCATGCCCGACAGATGTCAACCGTGCCATCCTTCACAATGAATCTCCGGTAATTGTTCGTCTTGATAACTTCATCCATAATTGCACAGATAAAACCTTCGGTCTCCCCGAAGAGGTCACCAAAACGTAGCCAGGTCACGGACGCCAGTAAATCTACATCGGGTCCCAGTAGGGCCCGGAAAACCGATGATCGTGGGTGATGCATTCGATATGCAGTCAGTAGTGTACGGACCCTCCTATCCAAGGCGTCTAGTTCGGTCTGAGTCCATTTGAGTATGCCGAAAGAGTACATCAAACCCGGCATGACCCAACCGTTGAAAGCGCGCACCTTGTTTCCGCCTGATAGAAGACTATTAAATACTTTCTTCAGGCGGCCATAGAAGCGCTCCTTCAATGATTGCTTCATGTCAGTAACATTGATGCCCAACGCTTCCGACATACCCAATTACTTATAGGTTTCGGATGCGGAGAGGGCTCTAAGGTTTATGGAATCCGAGAGTTGGGTTCCCACGGATTCCACAATTTCCCCTCGCTTTACATGCATGAACGCACATTTGTCCACACCAAATTCCATCCTGATGGCGCCACTGAAAGTTTCAGTTACTTTCAGTAGCTCCATCAGTTGCAAATTGTTGGGGGCAATGAGTTTTAGATCATCCATGTATAGATATAACCTGACCACCTCTCCTCAACCGATAGCCAACACCTGAATCCTCTAGCAGTGTGCTTAGAGGATTCAGGGCTAAGCAGAACCAAAGTGGACTCAAACTGTCGCCCTGAAATATGCCTCGCTCTATCCTTATTGGCTCGCTATTCCTCTGGATATTTCGACATCCTGGATAGCGAAGGACCGTCCTCCATTGCCTCATACACGACATCAGGAAGGTGCGCAGAGTTGTATCTATTTTATACAACGCCAGCACCCTCATGTGCCATGTATGTGGCACCGAGTCATGGGCCTTCTTATAATCTATCCAGCATGTCGGCAGATCCTTTCGGGAACGGCGCACCTGTTGGCTCCTTAGTACCACGGTACCCGTTCCTACATCCATTTTGAGAGGCAGACATGATGGAGTTGGTGTCTCTATGTTTGTTAATTTTAGCTCTCAAAATTGATGTAAGAACTTTATAGACCGTCGGTAAACACGTGATTGGTTTATAATTTTTGGGTTCCGCGGTGCTACCAGATTTATTGAGCAGGTGGGTAACTCCTGTTGTTAGGAAATGGGGTAGCGACCCAGACTCCAAAGCAGTCTGGTACTGAGCCGCCAAGCGAGCGTGCGATCTCACAAACCATTTGATCCAGAAATTGTGCAGCCCGTCCGGTCCTGGAGACTTTAGACAGTTAGGTAGCGGACGAACTGCACGTGTTACATATTGGAGGCAGATGGTAATAGCCCCCATTTCTGTTATTGGATCGCAGGCTCGCTCGACTTCCCAAGTCCAGTCACCTTCGCTGTGACTAACAGGCACCGACCAGATACTCCGCCAGAAAGAATCCATGGCATCATTATCCGGTAGGCGCGTGTCAGTCACACCTTGGTCCGGTCACTCCCAAGCCCTATAGACCCACCTTTCATCACTCTGGAAGGTGCGATTTTGAGTACATCGCTCTACTCGCTGCTTATACCTACGGATACGGTTTGCCCATGCATACACTTTCTGCTTCAGAAAGTCGATGCGCTCTGTGACACGGGACATATAGTCCTCAGGGCTGATATCAGTCCCTGAGAACGCCCGCCTCACAAAGCGCATCACTCTAGGGCAAGTATTGCCCTCCCTGAAGCAGATTAGTTTGCCGATGAGCGCTCTGGCCTCACCAATACGGCGCTCAATTCTGCACCAATGTCGGAAGGTTTTAATATCGACTGTTGGACGTTAGGCCGTCACTCGAAATCCCGAATCACTTTATCTAGAATGGAACGCTATCCAGAATAGCTCGAATCCATAATAACTTTATTTCCAACGGACGCTATCCCTATAACAATTTTTAACTCCCAATTATAGCTATGTATTGAATAGCCCAGGAAAAGTGAGTGAGAAATGAATTAAAGGCAAATCTGTGATTTGAAATATGGTGATGATTTATCACCGGGAAACCAGTTATAGACACTTTTGAATCGTCAAGGGGTCGATCCGACAGAAAAATGAAGCTAGTTGCTCATTCCAAAGCGTAGTAGAGTCTCTGAATAGAGTTCAAGATATTATGTTATCTTGAACACTATTCAGACCTGTAGAACTTCTCGCAGTGTTGGTTCAGTGCAACTTGTAATGTCAAATTTTTCATTGACCAATTGCACATCCATATTGTTATCACACCCAGCAAAAACTGTATAAAATATATAAATACGTTACATATATTTCGAGAAACGTCCTCTGTGACTGAACCTAGCCTTTTCTCAACTATGTCGTGGGTGGCCACCAGTCTAACTGGATTCAGCTAAATATTAGTAGTTTACTCGGAATAACTGCCTATCTGACCTTTGTAACGTTACGTTTATCTTTATTATATCTTTTCTTTTCTATATTTTTACTTGTAACTTACATTTAGCTCCCTCAGGGGAGCTAAATGTAAGTTACAAGTAAAAATAATAGTATTCGTTGCTCCCCCGTCGCAGACTGTTGTAGTAACACCACGGTCCAATACAAGCCAAGCTGACAAGGGGAGTGACGATAGGGCTACAACCGTAAGTACCCAATGCAATGAGGAATTGAGGAGTGCTTTGGAAGGTGCTTTCAGGAACATCGATATATGTCACCCGAACTTAGACCACGCTTAACTCGTTTGCCCATGCATAAAAAAATAGGGCGCTGGTAGCGGTTCTGGATTCGCAGTTATCAAACTATTTTGATGATTGCGAAGACCTCACTGAAACTGACTCAATTTTGTACTGCTCGGCTGTAGCGGCATGTCGTGTAGCTCACGTCAAATTTGCTTATAGTTCTAGAGCTACACAACCGAAACCAGCCGTACCAGCTTGGCAGTGCAGAATTGAGCGCCGTATTGGTGAGGCCAGAGCGCTCACCGGCAAACTAATCTGCTTCAGGGAGGGCAATACTCGCCCTAGAGTGATGCGCTTTGTGAGGTGGGCGTTCTCAGGGACTGATAATAGCCCTGAGGACTATATAACCCGTATCACAGAGCGCATCGACTTTCTGAAGCAGAAAATGTATGCATGGGCAAACCGTATCCGTAGGTATAAGCGGCGAGTAGAGCGATATACTCAAAATCGCACCTTCCAGAATGATGAAAGGTGGGTTGAATGATCAAATGGTTTGTGAGATCGCACGCTCGCTTGGCGGCTCAGTACCAGACTGCTTTGGAGTCTGGGTCGCTACCCCATTTCCTAACAACAGGAGTTACCCACCTGCTCCATAAATCTGGTAGCACCGCGGAACCCAAAAATTATAGACCAATCACGTGTTAACCGACGATCTATAAAGTTCTTACATCCATTTTGAGAGCTAAAATTAACAAACATAGAGACACCAACTCCATCATGTCTGCCTCTCAAAATGGATGTAGGAACGGGTCCCGCGGTACTAAAGAGCTACTCCTCAGTGATATGGCCATTAGCCAACAGGTGCGCCGTTCCCAAAAGGATCTGTCGACATGCTGGATAGATTATAAGAAGGCCTATAACTCGGTGCCACATACATGGCTCATGAGGGTGCTGGAGTTGTATAAAGTAGATACAACTCTGCGCACCTTTCTGATGTCGTGTATGAGGCAATGGAGGACGGTCCTTCGCTATCCAGGATATCGAAATATCCAGAGGAATAGCGAGCCGATAAGGATAGAGCGAGGCATATTTCAGGGCGACAGTTTAAGTCCGCTTCTGCTTATCCCTGAATCCTCTAAGCACACTGCTAGAGGATTTAGGTCTTGACTATCGGTTGAGGAGAGGTGGTAAGGTTATATCTCACCTCCTATACATGGATGACCTAAAACTCTTTGCCCCCAACAATTTGCAACTGATGGAGCTACTGAAAGTAACTGAAACTTTCAGTAGCGCCATCAGGATGGAATTTGGTGTGGACAAATGTGCGTTCATGCATGTAAAGCGAGGGGAGATTGTGGAATCCGTGGGAACCCAACTCTCGGATTGCATAAACCTTAGAGCCCTCTCCGCATCCGAAACCTATAAGTATTTGGGTATGTCGGAAGCGTTGGGCATCAATGTTACTGACATGAAGCAATCGTTGCAGGAGCGCTCCTTTGGCCGCCTGAAGAAAGTATTTAATATTCTCCTATCAGGCGGAAACAAGGTGCGCGCCTTCAACGGTTGGGTCATGTTGGTTTTGATGTACTCTTTCGGCATACTTAAATGGACTCAGACCGAACTCGACGCCCTGGATAGGAGGGTCCGTACGCTGCTGACTGCATATCGAATGCATAACCCACGGTCGGTAATCCATCGGTAATGAGACTGTATATCCCGCGAAAGTATGGAGGTTGAGGCTTTTTAAACGCTAAGACCCTCCACAATCGCGAGATATGCAGTCTTAGGGAATATTTCCTAGAAGCCGACGTGAGGATGCATCGAGATGTGGTCGCGGTGGACAAGGGTCTCAACCCGCTCTCCTTGGCTAAAAAGAACTGGCGCAAGCCAGTAGTGCTTGACACTAACGATCGCAGGGAGGTATGGCAGAGTAAGGAGCTTCATGGACGCTTATTCCGGGCCCTACATGGATCCGATGTAGATTTACTGGCGTCCGTGATCTGGCTACGTTTTGGTGACCTCTTCGGGGCGACTGAAGGTTTTATCTGTGCAATTATGGATGAAGGTATCATGACGAACAATTACCGGAGATTTATTGTGAAGGATGGCACGGTTGACATCTGTCGGGCATGCCACTGTCCGGGAGAATCAATCTGACACATTATCTCCGGGTGTTCTCATCTAGCTAACGAAGAGTACTTGCATAGTCATAACCTTGTAGCCAGGATTATCCATCAGCAACTTGCTCTGAAATACGGTCTTGTGGAATCGGAAGTGCCGTACTACAGGTATGTGCCCGACCCAGTTCTCGAAAATGGAAATATCACATTGTACTGGGATCGATCCATCATCACTGACAGGACTATTGTTGTCAATAAACCTGATATAGTGGTGGTGGATCGAGTAGAGCGGCGCACAATGATCGTTGACATAACAGTCCCGCATGACGGGAACCTCGTTAAAGCCGAGAAAGACAAACAAATCAAGTATCTTGACTTGGCTCGCGAGATTGTCGACATGTGGGATGTGGACTCAGCGATCATTGTGCCGATAGTCGTATCAGCCAATGGCTTAATTGCCAAGAGCCTCGACCAACACCTAAGGAAGCTCGCAATGGGCAGCTGGATCAAGGGCTTGATTCAGAAAGCGGTACTCCTGGACACGGCTCGCATTGTCAGGAGGTTCCTCTCTCTAGAGCCCTAACCGCCGCGCGCCGGTAGCTTGAACCCTGTTCCCGATACCGGTGGGCTACTAATTTTTATATTTTTATATGTTTTTATATTTTCTTTATTCTAATATTTAAAAATATAATTTGTAAGTATTTAAATGAAATAAAAGGAAATAATAGTATTCAAAAAACACAAAAAGGTAAAAGGTTAAGGTTCAAGCCAACTTCACACGATGCGGGACGCTCGAGGATAAGCAAGACAGGATCACAGGACAGCACGGCAGGCAGACAGGCAGGCAGGCAGGTAAGCAGAAAGCCAGGCTGGAAAGAAGAGTAGAGGCAGCAGATTGTGCTGGTTGGTTGTGTGTGTTGGGCTGTGAAGTCTTACGCCGAGCAGGTCCTGTCCAAGTGTTAGTAGGTCTTGAGATAGCGGAGGTTCTATGTGACGAATAACGCTAGTGGAAGGGCCGCTATGGCGTCGCACACTACGCCCATACTTTGACGCCGGAGGCCTCTCTCGGAGTGGTGTTGGCTCACGCCACGCCGTAGAGAATCGAAGAGGGTAGTAAGGTCACTTCGGTGTCTCACGTGCAGTGAAGGAAGCGTCCTGTCCTCTTACGGCGCAGGGCAGGAGTACTCCGGCATTGGAGGCCTCTGCGTCTAGGAGGGATGGTTTTCCGTGGCGTCTTACGTCACGCGGTCAGAGTTTCTTTGAAGTTATAGGCATCCCACAGAGGTAGAAAATAGGATCGGGCGACAGATAAATGATACGCAGATGCACTGACACTTAAATGTTTATTCAAGCAGACACATATTATATATCACACATTATTATATATCACACTTTAAAACTAGTAACACGAAACTAAACGAGCTAAAATTTAATTAGAAACTGTGTTAGAACTAGACTCGATGAAAAAACGAACAAACACTCCATCAAAAGCCAAAATCAAAGTGAAAAATTTGTTAAAGCATTTTGTTCTGGAAGCATAATACATGTTAAACATTTCAAACATATATCAAGTTATTTCTTAATTGAATGACGGCCAGAACTAATAAAAATGGCTTACAGTCGAAACCTAGCACCTGCTATTATTGCGAAGGCTCCAGTGTATTTACCAGCTTCATAAAAGGACTAGAAGTTATAATGTACTTGCCCAGAGTGTGTTAAGGTTGTGGAATAGAAAAGTTAAATCGGATAGGTGACAATTTATAATAAAAATGTCTGAATATAAAATGTTCTAAGATTTTTTACAAAAAAGGAAATTTAATAGTATAGAATACAGATTTGAATGCTAAAAAAACCGGCCAGGTGCGTGTTGGACTACGCACAATGAAGGGTTCCGCAGTAAGGATGAATTTATCCCAAATAATATACTTTCCGTAATTTTTTCAAAATTTTGGGTCCAGTAGTTTCGGAGATAAAGGTGATAAATTTTCATCGAATATCTTTAAAAGTATATTTAATAAAAATAATAAATATTTGAGACACGGAAACCTAAAAAGTCAAATATAATTAAAGATATGTTTTTCAGAGGTAACAGTGTTAAAAATATATAAAAGTGAGTAAGTAATATTAATGTCATACGATTTCACTATGTAATTAGGCCAAAAAATGTGGTTTGTGTGATACGTATGATAAAACATAAATAGACGAAAAGATGTGGTTCTGTATAGCAGAATACCACAACTTACTCATTTATTGGTTAACACGATGCCCCTTGGTAAGACTAGTTATCAGGCTTTTGAAGATCTTTAATATTCCATAGATCAACTTTATCTTTTAGCAGTTGAATGAGTCTTGTATCATAATGATGTTAGTTTCAAAACTTAATAAAACCTCTCCACCACCGCTTGCACCACAAGATATGCTGAAAACGGTTATTTCAAGCATTGTGCAAAAAAATATTACGACACTGAAATACGATGCTGCAAACAAGATAAAAGCAAACCAGTTAATGGTAGTGAAAAGTTAATGGTTTGAAAGTGGCCTTCATTGAAACAGTAATAAGAATCCCAATGTTCGTGATACAATACGTCATAATATTACCTATCGAAAGGAAACCAAGGTGGGATAATTGATGGGCACGCCACAATTGCGGCGATAAGACCCCTCTTTGAGGAGTGGCTTAAGATGCGCCACGGCGTCCTCACCTTCCGCCTGACGCAGGTCCTCACCGGACACGGCTGCTTCGGGAGGTTCCTGTTTAGGATAAGGCGGGAGGAAACACCCGGGTGTCACCATTGTGTGGATCGGCCTGAGGACACGGTGGAGCATACGGTGGAGGTTTGCCCGGCCTGGGCGGAGCAACGCCGTGTCCTCGTAGAGGCGATCGGCGGCGGTGATCTCTCGCGTCCGGCCCTGGTTCAGGCCATGGTACGGAGCGAGAGGACATGGCAGGCCGTCACCTCCTTCTGCAAAGCAGTAATGCTCGCGAAGGAGGAGGCGGAACGCGTGAGGGAGAGGCAGATTTCGCGCCCTCACGTCCCTAACCGCCGCAGGAGGAGACGCCCGGGGCGGGAATCGCGAGCCGATTTCCAGCCACCGTAGGCGCGGGCTTGCGGACGGTGAGCAATGGGTAGCTCGCCGTCCGATAAGGACCAAGCCCGGGTCGACGGCGCGTTGTGTTCCACGCGCGCCTCAAAGAGATGTCAGCAGAATTGACGGGGTCCGCTAGGGCCAATGCCTGCCGGGGGTTCGAAGAAAACCGATAGGGAAATCGTGGCCCCCGGCAACAGGGCAACCGAAGGAACACGGGTGGGTTTTAGTCAGTAAGGGTCTGACACGCCCTCCCGCTCCGCCCAGAGCGGGAGAAGTTATTTGATAATTTCCCACCCAAAAAAAAAAAATAATAATAAAAAGGTGGGATAGTTGACAAGGTAATTTCGTATAATAACATCACATCTTTATCAACGAAGTTGTTAAATAAAACTTTAATAAGATGACTTTTCAGATTAAAATAGATTTTTCTTTTTATTAACCGACTTCCAAAAAGGAGGAGGTTATATGTTCGTCGCGTATGTTTGTTTTTATCCACCGATTTCTCCATCATTTGTGGACCGATTTTGAAAATTATTTTTTTTTGAAAGGATATGCTCCCAAATTTGTCCCATATAAATTTTATTAACTTTGCTTGGGTAGTTTTTGAGTTAGCTACAAAATACGTATTTTTTTCCCACTTAGTATGTAGATGATATGATAAGTTCCTTTCGCTGGTAGCAGGTAGTGGTATTCGAATGTGTGTGGGGTAGGTACCACAACTAAAAAGTGAAAAATGAAAACTTTTTACAAAAAAAAAAACAACCGACTTCCAAAAAAAAACACTACAAAGTGAAAAATAACTTTAATTTCGGAAGTCAGTGGCAAAAAACGAAAACACAAAACCCAAGACACCGACTTCCGAAATTAAAGTTATTTTTCACTTTGTAGTGTTTTTTTTTGGAAGTCGGTTGTTTTTTTTTGTAAAAAGTTTTTGACTGTTTAAATTTAGGGCTTTTAGAACACAAATGATTCACATTCTTTTTACTGTTGGATAAATTCAAAATTTACTTCATCAGCACGTCATATACTCATAATGTTGGCATTATGAGTATATGACGTGCTGATGAAGTAAATTTTGAATTTAAAATGAATATGTTCTGATGTATTTTTGTTAAACTTGTGGAGCTCGTGGCTAAGTAATAAAAGCTGCACGGGTGGATCCATCAGGTTAAGCTATGCTTGCTGAGGTCGGTCCGTGGGTGGGTGATCATTTTTACATACCGAGACCCCTCCGTGCCTCGGAAAGTATTTGACAGTCGTAATTGGTCGTCAGAAGCCCAAAAGTCTGACAGCTAGTCTTACCAAGGGGTATCGTATTACCCAGTTACAGGGTTGTGGAGGTCAGATAGGTAGTCGCTCCACGTAAAATCAGTATTTTACATGGAGCGACTACGTATCTGTCCCGTCGAACCAGATGCAGCTGAATACCAGTGTATTCAGCTGCATCTGGTTCGACGGGAAGCCGACCCCAACAAAGTTGGGAAAAGGCTAAGCAGATTGACTGATGTTCTGATGTACTTTTGTCATGTAAATAACACTTGACAAATCAGAACATATTCACCACGCAGTCTGTCATTCAATAAATTTTCTCCGAATACATTTTTGCTGTGATCTGTTTCTCCCTCTCGTTTCTTTTATCTTACAGTGCCGTACCTAATAAAACTAATTCAATTATTTTTGATGATTCTCAAGATAAAGCAATCAATTTCTTATTTCATACCACCTACCAATTTAATTTCAAACTGCCCTTGGAATTGACATTTAATTTTGTTATTAATGACGCAATGTCCAGAAAAAGTATCGTTTTATGTATCACAGCATTAAAATGATTGTTTTCTATTGATTGGATCATTTTTAGGCCGAATGTATCAATTTTTAGTAGCAGAATTATTTATTACAAAAACGCAAATCCCAGCAACACAAAAGTATAGTTAGCAAGTAACCCTATCATTTTTAACGGTAAAGTAGCACCAACGTAAAACATCTGACAGGCACCCAGCTTATTGAATGTCGCTCGATTGAGGCGTTTAACATTCTTGCAGAGCCTTTTTTCAGCATCTGTAAAGAATGTAAAAGTTGGAAGCTTATAAATACATATAAAAACCTAGGCAGAACATGACAGCAGACTCATTCGATGAAAAAAAGAAGCAAAATACAAACAACAAAATTTAGAACAACACAGAACATGACATCACGTCTTCCCACAAGCGTTATTCAGAAGTATAAACCCACATTTCGCCAGTTATGTTTAAGTCCATTGCAATAGGGGATGAAATTAGTGCCATTACAATGGGGCCCACACATAGAAAAATTGTCAGGAAGGCTAAGTTCGGCCGCCTATGCTGTTAAAAAATTAGACAGATAACTGACGTAGATACAGCCAGAATTGTTTATTTTAGTTATTTTCATAGTCTTATGTTATATGGGATTCTTCTCTGGGGAACCTGTGCGGACATTAATACTATCTTTGTTCTACAGAAAAGGGCTGTTCGAGCCATTTACAATCTAGGTCCAAGAGATTCCCTTAGAGAAAAATTCAAAGAAATAAATATTCTGACTGTAGCCTCACAATATATTTTTGAAAACCTATTGTATGTGCACAAAAATATATCAAATTTTAAGAAAATGTCCGATATTCATAGTTTAAATACCAGGAATAAACACAACCTTGCTGTACATCGCACACGTCTCCGCAAAGTAGGCAACTCATTCATGGGTCAATGTATACGTTTTTACAACAAACTCCCCATTGACATTCGAAACTTACCCATTAAATGATTTAAAATCTGTATTAAAACCAAACTTTGTAATAAAAGGGTACAATTTCAGATTATTTAGAAGATAAAAAAGCTTGGGATTGAACTGCTCGCTCTGCTAAGCCTTGTGATAAAATCATAAAACTAGACATTTTAATTATGTAAAATCAACATATACCAGTTTTATAAACACATTGACATTGTTGAAAATTATATTCAAAATGACATGATTACTTTGTAAAGTATTATATTATTTTAACTATTGTGAATGTGAGGACTATGTGGATATTGTTTTTATTTCTCTGCTAGTTTTAGTGATGGTCTGGCAGTTTGAGTAGTTTATGCGGCCTACCCAAATGTCCTTTCTTTGGTATTGTTCGTCGAGTTGAGCTCCTTAAGTTCTGAGTTGAGCTCCACGATTACCGACAAATGCTTGCACTGACTGGACAGGTCCACTCAAATCTGTGTGGTTCTTTCCTCAAAAGACCTTTTCAGACACTTATCTACATGGTCCTCATATGGCCTGACCAAGATTATGTCTGGACTTTAAAAGAGACTGCAACCTCTGAGTTTGTTTCGGCCTTTCTTCTCAGAGTAGTCAGATAGGAAACGCCGAACTCATCTAGCTTATTTTTAATATTTTTTTATATGACGTGTTAAAGTGATTTCGATATCCTATTTACAGAATAAACAATTTCATTTCATCAACAGGGCATAAATCCACATCGCAGGCTGCTACTGAGTGGGCACGCCACAATTGCGGCAATAAGCCCCCTCTTTGAGGAGTGGCTAGAGAGGCGCCCTGGCGTACTCACCTTCCGCCTGACGCAGGTACTCACCGGCCACGGCTGGTTCCTGTTCAGGATAAGGCGGGAGGAAACACCTAGGTATCACCATAGTGTGGATCGCCCGGAAGACACGGTGGAGCATACGGTGGAGGTCTGCCCGGCTCGGGCGGAGCATCGCCGTGTCCTCGTGGAGGCGATCGGTGGCGGTGATCTCTCGCGTCCGGCTCTGGTTCATGCCTACGGAGCGAGAGGAAATGGGAGGCCGTTACCTCCTTCTGCGAAGCAGTAATGCTTGCGAAGGATAAGGCGGAACGCGTGAGGGAGAGGCAAATTTCGCGCCCTCACGCCTCTAACCGCCGCAGGAGGAGACGCCCTGGGCGTAGGGAATCACAGGCCGATTTTCGGCCACCGTAGGCGCGGGCTTGCGGATGGTGAGCAATGGGTAGCTCGCCATCCAATAAGGACCAGGCCCAGGTCAACTGCGCGTTGTATTCCACGCGCGCCTCAAAGAGATATCAGCAGAATTGACGGGGTCCGCTAGGGCTGATGCCTGCCGGGGTTGCGATGAAAAACGAAAGAGAGATCGTGGCCCCCGGCAACAAGGCAACCGAAGGAACACGGGTGGGTTTTAGTCAGTAAGAGTCTGACACGCCCTCCCGCTCCGCCCAGTGCGGGAGAAGTTATTTGATCATTTCCGATCCAAAAAAAAAAAATGGAAAAAACAAAAGGCTGCTACTGAGAAATTCCATATGGAAAACCTAATAATACTTTGTTTGATCCGGAAATCGAACCCAGGACCTCAAGTACAGCAATAGCGCTTGCGACGACTAGACCAAAAAAGAAAACTCAAAAAAAATAACAAAAAACAAAAACTAAAACAAACAAGTTCTTCGAAATACCTGTACAATTTGAATTTAAAATAAGTGAACATGAATCTTGAACATTCGCCATAGCTATGTAGAACTTCTCGCAGTGTAGGTTCAATGCAATGTATAATGACATGGATTTTGTTATCCAAGTGGCTAATAACGTTGTTATTATAAACGATAGAAACTGTAAAAAAGGAACAGATTAAAGAATCTTATCATTTAAAAAATTGCGTGTTTTAATTGAGCACATTAAAAAAAGTTAACGTAACAGCCTCTGAGGAAAACGTCACATTTTGTTTATATTTGGATCAATCGATCAAAAAGATTTGCACAATGCCAATTTGTCAATTGCCAAAGCCAATGTTCGTAAGTATCATCCTAAATAGCTTTTATGTATACAAATGTTATAATAAAGATATTCCCTACATTATTTTGAGAGTAAATGTGTTTACATTGAATAATTACCCTGCATTGTTATTTGCATCATTTCAATTTACTTCGATTTTTTATACGCCGTGAAATTTGAATAACAGTTTTGCCAGAACAAACGTTGTTCAGACCATGGTCTAATACCAATCTATAGCATCAAATATGTTATTAAAACAAACTAAACTAGGCGTTCTCAAATAAGTCTTATGTAACTCAAACGTGTTGAAACATTAACCGTTACATCAAATTACTCATCGCGGTAGTGATATGGCATTCAAAAGAGTTATGAGGAGTCCACGTGGACTACAAGGCCAATGCGGGCCGAAATGCCAATGACATGCAATTGTGCAAAGTATAGTTCCGTCCATTTCTTTTGTTGACAGACGCGGGCCACCCCCGCCACCCGGGCGGTAACCAGTCTACCGAAATCTCTCGAGCAGGCCACACGTGTGCATCTGATGTACTTACGTCACAGGCAAGTATCTTGTGTTTTTTTGTGAAAATGAGTTCTAAATATTCTAACTATTTTAATGTGGAGTGATGTTGGATATGGTGCGTTTTGTGTGCAATTTGGTACCTACATTCTGAACTGTGATGTAAGAAAGTAACTAAGTAGATAGGTACCTACTTTACTTACCAAAACTAATAATTAACTTCAGCTAGAATTTCTGGCGGTCATAAGCCCGATAAAAATGAAGGTAAATTGGAGTCAAAGTTATCTTGATGCACAGCTAACTGTTATTATGTTGTGATCTCAAGTAGACTCTTACTAGGTTTTTGTAAAAATACTTATTTTGATCCATTAACAGTGTTA
The DNA here is from genome assembly GCA_949152395.1 of Agrochola litura. NCBI lineage: Eukaryota > Metazoa > Arthropoda > Insecta > Lepidoptera > Noctuidae > Agrochola > Agrochola litura. Next base: position 21,668,986 of record OX424501.1, read on the forward strand.
AAAGTCAATTTAGAAGGAAATTTTAGCAAATTGAAATTGTCATAATTACGTAACTATAAAACTCACTTTTTTGTTTGTAAAGATATTTCTTTAGTTTTCTTACATGAAAGGTCTAAACTTAAAACCATTTGTCACGTTAAGCTCATGACAATCGGCCCGCGGAACAAAAAGATATCCGGTCCACCACCATCCGGATACCATTTTTATGTATGGAAATTTTGTTTAGTTAATAATTTGTAAATGTATGTTCTAATAACGCCTCACTTTTAGTTAACTCTTAATTTACTCATTGATTTTACTCCTAAAATTTTCATACCTCGAGCTTAATATGAAAATCGTTTCATAAGGAGTAAATTCCAATAAATGCTTACTGAATTTCGTTTATGGAGGTACATTTCCCTGTAGACAATGCTGTGTCCTGTGCGTGAGCCGCACCGCAACTACCTACCTTGATACTCGAGTGCCGTAGTGTGTATGTTGTAGGGAGTAACGATAATCTCGACATTTTAAATACAAAAAAGACAAAGTTTTTAGTGTTTTTTCAAAAACCAATTATGTTTTTTACCCGACTGCCCCAGAAGGAGGGTAATGTTTTTCGAGAGTTTGTATGTATGTATGTATGTTTGTATGTATGTATGTATGTATGTCTATTTCTTTGGCACGCTCTGTAGCCTAAACGGCTTGATGGATTTTAACGTATGAGGTGTCGTTAGGTTCGTCTTAATAGTTGAAGTGACATAGGCTATATAATATTTATATATTGCATCTGCAAATAAAAAAAAAGGAGGGGTAGGTTTAAAAAAATACATTATTGGTATCAAATAAAAGTTAGTAATGAGTCAATTCCAAATACATATGTATAATCTAAATATATAAATCCGAAAGGTCACTCACTCACTTACGCGACTCACACTCACTGACTTCATCACGAAGTATCGAAAACCACTTGACGTAAAAAGATTAAATTTGGTAGGGAGGTAGTTTATACTTAGTAGACGTTCGCTAAGAACGGATTTTTGGAAATTCGCATATACAGGGTGGATTTTGAGATGGGGCAATAAGGGCAGGTACAAAACCGTCGTCGCTACAAGAAAACAGTCTTAGAAGACTGTCCTTAACTTTTTGAAACATTTTGATTTGCATTCACAGATTTTGAAAAAATTGTACAGTCAGCAAGAAAATGGCCTATTTTCACAACAACTTTTTTGATACCGGTCGATCCTATTTCTTATTACTAAGATCAAAAAACTATATTAGGCCAACTGAGGTTTGAGTACGAAAAAAGTCAGAAATTGCAAAAAAAACTTCCCATACATTTCGTAGGAAATGAGAAGAGATAGAACACAATATACCTTTGTATGTTGAAAAATCTTTTTAATGAGGTTACCATTATTTAAATGAACACAATATACCACTATACAACAGTTGAATTATTCCAATACTTCACTGGGCTGAATAAGGAACGAATGTAGCAGATAGTTAAAGATTTAACCTTTTAAATGATTATCATCATGCTATACTTTTATAGAGCTAAGCAGTCAATCATCAATTCATCCATACTAATATTATAAATTCGAAAGTAACTGTGCCTGTATGTTTGTTACCTTTTCACGGCTAAACCACTGAACGGATTTCGATAAAATTTGGTAAAGAGATAGATGGCATCCTGGAGATGGATATAGGGTACTTTTTGTCTCAAAAATAATCCTAAAGGGCATGAGATGAGAGATCCTACAGGGGATGACAGTTTGTATGGCAAATCCAGCATTTCTTAAGTTAGAGATATGAAAATTAAAATTTATGCTTTTGTTAAGAAATAAAGAAGTACACATTTCGGCGTTTTTTTTTAAATCATCCCTCAAACAGGTAAACCCCCTATTTTACCTGTTTGGGGGATGATTTTAAAATTCACATGTTATATTGATTTTTTTTGTGTCTTCTTTTTAAGAGATTTAAGGAAATTGGAAATATAGCCATAGTCTGTATCTTGAATTATATAATTCTGTCTAACTCTGTCAAAGTTATCACAATTAGTCGTAAACTAACCTTTCTAACATGTGGGTTTTACTTCGGTTCAATGGCGGCACTAGAGTAGATATTACAAATTAATGGTGGTGATAATAGTAAAATGAATAATAATTAGTATTTTAAGTAAGGCATTTAGAATCATATAAACCTGTTTTATTTATGTTAAAAAGCCGGACAAATATGAGTAGGATTTACGCCCTAAAGGTTCCGTCTCAAAGCTGTGCTTGATTGGCTGCCTGAATTCCCAAACCAGGATTGAAGGACAAACTTAACTTTTCAATTGAAAAATAACTTTTAATAGAGTGGAGAGTACCGATTTGAATAAAATACGTACTAAATGTTACTTCAAGACACGGTCTATAATTTTTGATCCCGGATTGAAGAACAAACTTAACTTCGCAGTTCATAAATTACCAATTTTCGGATTTTCCTCTTTACTTGACCTTGCTTCTCGCCAAACTTCATGCTGCTGGGCCAACGGAAATGACCAAATAGACTAGTTTATTTGCGAGTGTCAAAATATGCGGCATAAATTGCCGTTTTTTTATTGCGTTGACTTGGAAGTTTGATTTCGTTACAGATCCAAGAGACCGTAGATCTAAGTTTTTGATATCTATTTCAACTTGATGCCTCTTCGTTCCTGAGAAAAAAGGTCTTGACAGACAACGAAGTAGAAAAAAAATTAAATAAGTCATCATATATGGGTTAAAATTTTTCATTTTGAGATACGGAACCCTAAAATAGATTTATTATGTGCCTGTTACCTTTTCCTGCCGTAAGGGCTGAACGGATTTCTAAATGAAAGGCATAGGATAGGCCATGACCTAGATAGGTTAGGGCATAGGATACTCTGAATCCCAGTAGCACGTTCCTGTGGGTTATTTTCCGACATCCACGCGGGCGAAGCCGCGGGCAAAAGCTAGTTATTTATATATTAATAAAACTAAAAAGTTTGAAATAAAATAAATTATTAAAAAAAACAAAAAACCCGACTGCAAATTTTAATAATTTATTTTATATTATAGGATGCTAAAGAATGGTAGTAGACCTTGGTCTGAACAACGTTTGTTCTAGCAAAATTGTGATTAAAATTTCACGGTGTATAAGTAATTTAAAACCAAATATATTTTTTTGTTATACCTACAAATTCTTTATGCACGTGGAGTTTACCTGGAAGTGTTTGTTTCATATACATTTTTCCATGTTCCCTTTGGCATAAAACCAATATAAACAATTATTATTGTTGGTGAATCAATAAAATAATCAATAATAATTTGAAATGTTGTGTTGATACAGTAAATTATCACATAGAATGTATATTTCTGTAAATTACTTACATAAAAGTGGCCACTCGATTCAGACAATTTAAAAAAACTTATAAATGTCTGAATTTTAACGAGGTATTCATAAAATACCTGCGTAGTTTGAAAAACGATCTGAAAAACCATAGATTTCAGTTTAAATATATTCCTTAACAATTTCCTTATGTAAAAAGTAAGCGGCTTAATTTAACTAACCGTTAACTGAAAAGAAATCTTGTAGATGTCAAAGCAGTCCAATATGTTAACGTAAGCCTGAAACATTCTTTTACAATAATCCACTCCGTCCCTCTCATCCATGTTTTGATATTGAAGAGCTTGAATATTCCATAGATCGACTTTATCTTTTAACAGTTGAATGAGTCTTATAGCATACATTACATTAGTGTCAAAACTTAGTAAAATTGCACCACAAAGTATGTTGAAAACGGATATTTCAAGTATCACGCAAGAAATAATTGTGGCACTGATATACGATCCTACAAACAAGATAACAGCAATCCAGTTAACAAAAGTGAAGCGTTTGAAACTGGCCTTATCATTGAAGCATCTGTGAATATCTTGTAATTTTAAAACGAAAAAAACGTTATCATTCGTATATGAAACACTTTGCTTTAAATTCATTAAGAACCCCGAACTGAACAATACACATCTTAAGATGTTCGTGATGAAATACGTCATATTGGAGATAACCCAGGTTTGAATAGTTGACAAGGCAAATTCGTATAATAAAATCGATAAAAATAATATCGTGACACACAGTGACACAAAATTTGATAGACGGCTGTTTGAAGTTATAAAATTATCTTTGATGCAATATTTTGGATATAACTGAATAGTTTGCAACAAATCCAAGGGTCGAAGCATCGACTGCACATCTTTGTCAACGAAGTTGTTTAATAAAACTTCAACACGATGACTTTTAAGATTAAAATGTTTTTTTCTTTTTATTGACTGCATTTTATTTCAGGCTTGTTGAACACGAATGATTCATATTCCTGTACAGTACTTAATGAAGCTAATTCAATTATTTATTGATGATCCTTAAGATCCAGTAAGTAATCAATTTCGCTTTACATGTCACCTTCTAATTTAATTACCTATTGCCCTTGGACATTTGTTATTTATGACCACGGCTAAAAGCCAATTACATAGTACCTACCATAGGGTCATAATTTATTATTGTTTACTATCATGATATTTAACAGAGAGCATTTCAGTTGAGAAAACATAATTATTTTACCATTGATCAAATCATTTTTAGGCAAAACTAGACGAAAAGCAACACTAAAAAATTCTTTTATGTCACGATGTTGGTCCCATGGAGAAAGTTATTCAGTTTGATGGTCTGTACCACACCCTTAAATATGAGAACACCTTTCTGATACACGCTGTATAGTATGGCTTAAAAGCAATTATTATTTAAATAAAATAAAAATGGGGCAAGCAGTCAAAAATAAAACCATATTTATCTCGTCTTTCTTTCTGAAGTGAGAGAAGGTTTTATGTTAGTTTCCGAAGCCAAATGACAAGAACAGAACCATTATAATTTTGCGCTGTCCATCTGTCCGTGTGTCATTGCAATTTAACTCGGAGACTATTGGCACCATAAATAAGGTGACTTTGACTTTTTCAAGTGGGCGTGGATGGCCAAAAATATAACAAATAGCGAAAATAATTCAAAGGAGTTTTGGGGTCGTTTTTGATAAAACGGAATCTACATCATTTGATTTTTGTAATAAGTAAGTACAGTAAGCGCTCAAAAGTGCATAAGCACGCTAAGAGTCGTATTGCTGTGAACACGCGGTGTAGTCCGTACATTTGTATGTGTAAACAGTCAGACGTCTGTGGTGTGAGTACCGTTCACACACCACAGAGAACGCAGTTTTGCACTACACACTGTCGAATCGTCAGGGTTTGCGGGCGCCGCACTTATATTTCCATCACTTTTGTTAGCACGCATCATACGCGTGACCTTGGCCAGTGTATGGCATTGCTAAAATTCGAAAGTAAATTATATGTGCAGATAACAGAAGGCGTTAAGCGTTGGTTTTAGATGCAAGATGGCTAAGGTTCTCTCGTAAATCACAGCGCTGTTTTTGCAAATATTGTTATTTTTGTTTGCAATAATAATATTTTTAAATATTTCTGCCTATCCATTAATGTTGTTATTGCAATAAAGGGTTTAGAATAAAAAATGCGTGATATGTGATAATAAAAAATAAATAATATTTATTCGTTATATTTATTTTACTTAAGTATAGTTAACAAACTGCTACAATTATGTATCATTACTTCACCTGAATTACATGTGAAATAGATGTCTAGAAACTTAGAAGCAATTTGTATTATTTTGACATATTTAAATTTTGAAATGTTTTAAATTTTAAATGGATTTTTTTCACCATAAATATAAAGCTTTGATCATGGTCGAAGTAATTAAGCAATAGATAAGAATATTAAACTACCTAAAATGTAAAAAAATCTACTGACAAAATTTTTGATTTTAAGGTTAAGTGTAGGCAGTTGGTTCATATTAATTATTTTAAATTTTATTTGGCTTTAGTAAATATTGGTTGGTATTGAGGTTAAAGCTTAAGTATTCATTTTCTTTACGAAAAGAAGATTGAAACTAAACCTCAAATTTTAATCCTAAAATAATAATATTACTAAAATAATATTAAACAATTTCGGTCTATCTGCAAGAAATACGACAAACACCCTATTGAAACGTGCTTAAAAAAATCGTTACCATAAATTCATGCAATAACGAATCTGTTGTTTATTAAGTTGGTACGGTCAATATTTTAAGGTCAAAAACGGTTTTCTACCTGGTCTTCAGTGATGCAAGCCTTCAGAGTGCACGGCGAATGGTTCATAATGACGTGTTTTTAATAATTCAGCAAAATATCTCGTTGGTATGAAACCATTCGTTTCATATTCATTCACCATTTGACGTCGCTGCTAGTCGATAATAAGCTCCTTCCTCATATTTCTTAACCCTCACAGTATTTCTCTAGAACAAAGAAAAACATTGTTTTTATTACACATAATACCTAGTTATTTATTATTCACTAATCGAATTAAACCTCATAATGAATTTAAAACTTTAAAGGCATCTTCTGTCTCAAAAATACCTCTGTTCTATCAACAATAGCCGTGATTAAGATTTATGTTTAGTAAAATATGAAATATATAAATGATAACACTCACACTTAGTCCGGTTTCATTAGATATTCACTTCACTTTTACGCAGCGCAATAATATTCTCTGATCTGATCTGATCCCTTCAATATATTTTATGCCTGCTTTTTGAAAATAATAACCACAACACTGCGCTAAATACTCGTCACCAATATTATTAGCATCTACCCCACAGAAATCGAAATAATTTACTTAGTTTTCTGTGGTCTACCTGCTAAACTTTAATATTTATGTGAACAAGACGAATGAAACAAAAAACGAATGATTATCGAACTAGTCATTGGTTGCAGACAAAGTGAGTGTGTGTGTGTACTGTGCGTGTCTATAGTATTGTAACAACTTATAGAAGAACGTCGTAAGTCAAACCGAAGTGTCAGTCTATTGCTTTGTGAGATTGCCAATTTACTTTTGGTCGTTACTGTACAAAGATTAAAACCCGACTACTGAAAAATATGAAACAAGAAAATATTTCAGACAGAAATCAAGACATAGGACAACAAACATAAACAAAAATGGTCAAGGCAAGGGCATGGTCGCATGCCATTATAATTTAGTAGGTGTACTGTCATGCGACTACGGCTTTACCACGTTTTTTTTCTAGTTCATGACTGTGTCCTCTATAGGGCGCCATATTGCATTTAATGTGACGTCACAAAAAGCCAGCGGACGATTAATACACTTGCAATGATATCTCACTTGTTAATTAATTATGATCGGTAGTTTAGAAGTTATGAGGTAACAGATGAACATACAAACGTACCGATCAAAATCAAAACCCTCTTTTTTGCTTTGGCATAGTGGGGTCAAAATAAATACCCATTTCAGCGAAAATTTTACAAGATGATATGAAGTGGTTTTCAGAATAATTATTATCGGTTTAAAAATTTATTTTTTGATTTTGGTTAAATACAAATAATTTACAATTAAGTGACCCCAGAAACGACTAGGTTACTTCACTCACGGTGCTCACACATCTTACACAAAACACCAAACTTATTTTTGCTGCTGATAGAATAATTTTCTGCAGAAAATATGAATACCTACTTGAATAGTGTGCATGAGTAAAAAATCTACTTGAAACCATTATAAAATTGTTGGTCTACCTAAGCACCTGTTTTCATCAAAAGTAGTCTCTTTCGTTTTGTTGTTATATATGAAAATTTCTGAAAGTGTTTTAATTTCTGTTTAATACTGTTAAGTCTTTTAAGCACAGTTTTAATTAAAGGTCTTCTTCTTCTTAGCGTATCGATGGCAAAAAGTTTACATAACATGTTTGGCCCAAAATTCAGCTACGTAAATTGTACTCACTGATGCAGTCATAAGTGCACACACTTGATGACAACGTCAGTGCATAAGTCAGGGCATGCGGCGCAAGATGGGCCACTGTCTGTGTCACTTGAGTTTCTGAGTCATCCATAAACCCCCATCTGTGGAGATTATCTTTGCTTCGGCCGACTTGGGTTCGAAGTCTATTAAGAAATTTCCCAGTCGGTCATGGTAACGAGTGCCCCGTTGGAAGGCCGAGGGTTACATGATATTCTAAGGATAGCGTTCGTTGGAGATGACGTTATTTCGGACTCACGTTATTCTGGATAGCGTCCCTTCGGGATGAAGTGATTGGGGATAAAGTGATTCGAGATTTCCAGATTCAGCCTAACGTATGTATAAAAGTTCTAAATATCGCTATCAAGTGGTTGCAGAATTACAAAAACGCAAACTGTAGCAACACAAGAGTATAGTTAACAAGTAACGCTATCATTTTGAGCTGTAATGTGGCATCAACGTAGAATAGCCGACACGCATTCACCTTGCCGAATGTTGCTCGATGTAGGCGTTTAACGTTCTTGCATAGCCTCTTTTCGGCATCTGTAAAGTTATTAGAGGTTATCTAGAATCTTATAAATATAAAAGTAACATTTGACTTTTTTGACGAAATAAAGCCAAATGAAAATAATAGAAACGTAAAAAAAATACCTGTACAATTTGAATTTAAAATAAGTGCACATAAATCTTGAACATTGCCATAGCTATGTAGAACTTCTCGCAGTGTAGGTTCAATGCGATTTGTAATGTTATAGATTTTTTTATCCATGTGGCTAATATCTTTGTCGTTATTCTCGAAATAAACTGTAAAAAAGCAATAAATTAAAGAGTTTCTGCGTTAAATTTCATCTTTACCATAGTTATATGTTTTAATTGAGCACATAATTAAAAAAAATAAAAAAACATACAGATGAACACAGAACTGCCTCCTTTTTGAAAGTCAGTTTAAAATTAATCACAAAATGTATAAATGATTAATGAAATGTACGATTTCTAAAGTACTTACATCAAATCGGCCACTCGATGCAGAAAATTTTAAAAAATCTATACATATCTGAATTTTAACGACGTGCTCACAAAACAACTGCGCAGTTTGAAAAAGGATTTGAAAACATCAAACATCAATAATTGACATCGGTTTGAATTTTATTCTTTAAATTAAATTTCCTCATGTTATAAAAAACCAACATGCGATACCAAAATTCTATTGATACTTGATATTATACTTGTTTTTCTGTTTTCAGCTATGTGTTTTTGTAGTCGGGTTTTATTGTTTGTTAATAACTTTTTCTATTTTCAGCTTTTTAGTTTTTTATCATTTCTCATTCCTTACATTTAATTAAACATATTATTAACATATATTTTTGAAATCACCTTTTAAAACCCTTCATTTTGGTACCCCACTCGATGGGTTTGGAAGATTGTTTTATTTTTTAAACATACCATATATAGGTGACGAAAATCCGCCATTTTGTTTGTTTAATATAACCAGTGACACTAACGCAATTAAGACGAATAAAACAACATACAATTCGTCAAAATCGGTTCAGCCGTTTAGTAGTTACGAGGAAACATAGAGACGGACATACACACACAAACATACATTACAGGTCAAACACACAGCCCTCCTTTTTTAGCTTCACCGCAGTCGAGTAAAAAGAAAGCGGCTTTATCTTCATCATCATTATCATCATCTACCCAACTTCACCCACAGCTGGGCATAAGTTTCTCTTTTCTTGTGCCAATCCTCACGCTTCTATGCCAGCCTCATTCAGGTTTTGCCAGCGAAGACTTAATTCCACTAACCATTAATTGAAAAGAAATATTGTGCATGTCAAAGCAATCCAATATATTAACGTAAGCCTGAAGCATTCTTTTACAATAATCCACCATATCTCTTTTTGCCATATTTTGGTATTGAAGAGTTTGAATATTGCATAGGTCAACTTTATCTTTTAACAGTTGAATAAGTCTTATAGCATTAATGACGTACGTGTCAAACCTAAATAAAAATGTAATACCAAATATGCTGAAAATGTGTATTTCAACCATCGAGCAAAAGATAGTTATGACACTGATATACCATCCTACCAACAAGATAACTGCAATCCAGTTAACAAATGTGAAGCGATTGAAACTGGTCTTATCATTGAAGCATCTGTGGATATCTTGTAATTTTAAAACAAAAACAAACGTTTTCATTTGTAAAGGAAACACTAAACTTTAAATTAATTAAGAATCCCACACTAAATAAAACGCAGCATGAGATTTTCATGATATAATACGTCACATTTTCGAAAGGAAACTAGGGTTGTATAGTTGACAAGACGATGTTGTAGAATAACGTCGATGAAAATAATATCGTGGCACAAAATGACACAAAATTCGATATACGGCTGTTCGAAGTTATAAAGTTATCCTTGACGCAATATTTTGGATATAACTGAATAGTTTGCAACAAATACAAAGGTCGAAGCATCGATTGCACATCTTTGTCAACGAAGTTGTTTAATAAAACTTCAACACGATGACTTTTAAGATTAAAATTGTTTTTTCTTTTTATTGACTGTATTTATTTCAGGCTTGTTGAACACGAATGATTTGTATTCATGTACCGCACTTAATGAAGCTAATTCAATTATTTATTGATGATCAATAAGATGTAGGAAGTAATCAATTTTATATTACGTTACGCGGTCAGAGTTCCTTTGACGTTATAGGCCTCCCACAGAGGTAGGAAAGAGGATCGGGTGACAGACAAATGATACGCAGATGCACTGACATTTCATGTTTATTTAAGCAAACACATAATTATTATAAATATTACACATTATTATATATCACACTTTAAAACTAGTAACACGAAACTAAACGGACTAAAATTTAATTAGAAGCTGTGTGAGAACAAGACTCAATGAAAAAACGAACAAATGCCATCAAAAGCGAAAATCAAAGTGAATAATTTGACAGCCGTTTTTATCGTTCCTTGTCAGTTCATTCTGTTTTGGAAGCAAATGTTAAACATTTCAAACATATATCAAGTAATTTCTTAATAGAGTGACGGCCAGACTTAATAAAAACGGCTTACACTGGAAAACCTGCACTTGCCCATATTGCGAAGGCTGCAGTGTATTTACCAGTTTTATAAAAGAACTAGAAGAAGTTATAGTGTACCTGCCCAGAGTGTGTTTAGTTTATGGAATAGAAAAGTAAAATCGGACAGGTGACAATTCATAATAAAAATGTCTGAATATAAAATATTCTAAGATTTTTTACAAAAAGGGAAAATTAATAGTATACAATATAGATTTGGAAGCTAAACAACCGGCAAAGTGAGTGTCCGACTACGCACAATGAAGGGTTCCGTAGTAAAGATGAATTTATCCCAAATACAAACTTAACATTGTAGTTGAAATACATCTTCTCCCATACATTCCAACTGCAAATGAAGTTTGTACTCAGAATATTAAGAGATTTATTATGTTTTTTTAAGACCATAGACATTTTATAGTTGTTCCCGTAATCTTTGAGTAAAAGAACCATTCTCTGTAATTTTTTCAAAATTTTGGGTCCAGTAGTTTCGGAGATAATCAGGGGGATGGTCAATTTTCATCGAATTTCTTAAATATCTGTAAAAGTTTTTATTTTAAAATTATATAAAAAATACGGTTAAGATTCTCGCAACAAGTCCTTTCATTTGAAATGTAACACGGTACTGTTAGCAAAAGATTTTTTTTTAATTTTCTTGTTTGCCCCAAAAGTGACCCCTATATTCAAATTTAATTTATTTACGTTACATGTTCGTGTTTGGGTCACAAAAATACATATGTGCACCACATTTTAACTTAATCAATCCATTAGATTTGGAGCAAATTGGCTGTGACAGACGGACAGACAGACAGACACACGAGTGATCCTATAAGGGTTCCGTTTTTTTCCTTTTGAGGTACGGAATCTTAAAAGTCAAAGATAATTAAAGGTATGTTTTTCAGAGGTAACTGTGTTAAAAATATATAAAAGTGAGTAATATATGTGTCATTCGATTTCACTATATAATTAGGCCAAAAAGTGTGGTTTGTGTGATATGATAAAACATAAATAGACGAATAGATGTGGATCTGTATAGCAGAATACCACAACTTACTCATTTATTTGTTAACACGATGCTCCTTGGTAAGACTGGTTGTCAGACTTTTAAAGAGCTTTAATATTCCATAGATCAACTTTAATCTTTTAGCAGTTGAATGAGTCTTGTAGCATAAGCATAATGATGTTAGTTTCAAAACTTAACAAATCCTCTCCACCACCGCTTGCACCACAAAATATGCTGAAAACGGTTATTTCAAGCATCGTGCAAAAACTTATTACGACACTGATATACGATGCTGCGAACAAGATAAAAGCAAACCAGTTAATGATGGTAAAATGTTTGAAAGTGGCCTTCATTGAATCAGTAATAAGAATCCCAATGTTCGTGATACAATACGTCATAATATTACCTATCGAAAGGAAACCAAGGTGGGATAGGTGACAAGGCAGTTTCGTATAACAACATCACATCTTTATCAACGAAGTTGTTAAATAAAACTTCAACAAGATGACTTTTAAGATTGAATTTTTTTTTTATTGACTGTTTAATTTAGGCTAGGGCTTTTATAACACAAATAATTCATATTCATTTAACTGTTGTATATACAAACTATGAGTATATGACGTGCTGATGAAGTAAATTTTGAATTTAAAATAAATATGTTCTGATGTATTTTTGTTGAACTTGAGGAGCTCGCGACTCATAATGATAAAAATCTGTTTATTATCAGGCAACTAAGGCCCATACATATAATAAACAAAATAATCTTATGCAATAATAAACTAATACATATTAAAAACCTTATACAACTATGACTATACACGTAATGTTGACGGCGTCGTGTATCGCTGCGTGGTGTCGCGTAACCGTCCTCGGAAACGTCGATATACGACACCTTTCGGCCAAAAGTCCTCTTTCAGGCAAGTCTGTAGATGGTGGGTTGGAACTCGTACCACGAATGACTTAAATTTGATGTTGTGGCGCGATTCCAACCTTTCAACCCTCAGAGTCCAGTTGGTCTTCACTTTTAAATACTGCACGACTTCCTCAGTTGTAGTGGAGTGATAAAGACGCGAAAGGTACAGCTGCGTCGTAGGCACAGCAGGGCGCAGCATTATATTGGGTCCACTCGGTGCGGTGCCGCACAGGTTACGAGAACAGGGCTTCTTATTCTTCCTTTCCACTTTCGTGAAACCCTCCTCATCAACTTGGCTGCAGGTTCTTGACAAGGAGCTACGGACCGCAGTCAGGGCAGGTTGAGTACCCTTTTTCTGTTTTTCCCCTTTTCTAGTTTGTCGCTTTGGCTGCGACGCATCTGATTTGCCACTGGTGACAATAGCAGCGTAGGCACGTTTAGGGGTCGATGGTTAAGCTATGCTTGCTGGGGTTGGTCCGTGGATGGGTGATCATCTTTACATACTGAGACTTCTCCGTGCCTCGGAATGTATTTGACAGACGTAATGGGTCGTCAGAAGCCCGAGTCTGACAGCTAGTCTTACCAAGGGGTATCGTATTACCCAGTTACTGGGTTGTGGAGGTCAGATAGGAGTCGCTCCATGTAAAATACTGGTATTCAGCTGAATTTGGTTCGACTGGAAGCCGACCCCGACATAGTTGGGAAAAGGCTAGGCAGATTGATTTATGTTCTGATGTTCTTTTGTCAAGTAAATTACACTTGACAAAACTACATCAGAACATATTCACCACACAGTCTGTCACTCAATAAATTTTCTCCGAATACATTTTTGCTGTGATCTACTTCTCCCTGTCATTTCTTTTATCTTACAGTGCAGTACCTAATAAAACTAATTCAATTATGTTTGATGGATCTTAAGATAAAGCAATCAGTTTCTTATTACATGCCACCTAGCAAGTTAATTTCAAATTGCCCTTGGAATTGACATTTAATTTTGTTATTAATGACACGATGCCCATCGACAGCATTAAAAATATATTTTTCTATTGATTGGATCATTTTTGGGCAAAACCATTTGACAAAATGACCACTGAAATAAAAAAAAACCCTGTACTAAATAACGCTTTTCAGTAGCAGAATTATTTATTACAAAATCGCAAACCCCAGCAACACAAAAGTATAGTTAGCAAGTAACGCTATAATTTTTAATGGTAAAGTAGCACCAACGTAAAATATCTGACAGGCATCCAGCTTATTGAATTTCGCTCGATGTAGGCGTTTAACATTCTTGCAGAGCCTTTTTTCAGCATCTGTAAAGGAGGTGGAGGTTGGAAGCATATAAAAACAAAAAAAAAACCTAGACAGAACATGACAGCAGACTCATTCGACGAATAAAGAAGCAAAACACAAACAACAAAAATTTAGAACAACACATAATATCAACATCACGTCTTTCCAGAAAGGTTATTCAGAAGTATAAACCCACATTTTGCCAATTATTTTTAAGTACCATGTAATAGGGGATGAACTTAGTGCTATCAACCGTGCATAAATCCACGTCGCAGGCAGCTACTGAGTGAGCACGCCACAATTGCGGCAATAAGTCAATTCTCTGAGGAGTGGCTAGAGAGACGCCACGGCGTCCTCACCTTCCACCTGACGCAGGTCCTCACCGGGCACGGCTGTTTCCGGAGGTTCCTGTTCAGGATAAGGTTGGAGGAAACGCCCGGGTGTCACCATTGTGTGGATCGCCCGGAGGACACGATGAAGCATACAATGGAGGTCTGTCCGGCTTGGGCGGAGCAACGCCGTGTCCTCGTAGAGGCGATCGGCGGCGGTGATCTCTCGCGTCCGGCCCTGGTTCAGGCCATGGTACGGAGCGAGAGGAAATGGCAGGCCGTCACCTCCTTCTGCAAAGCGGTAATGCTCGCGAAGGAGGAGGCGGAACGCGTGAGGTAGAGGCAAAATTCATGCACTGGCGCCCCTAACCACCGCAGGAGAAGACGCCCTGGGCATCGGGAATTGCAGGTCAATTTCCGGCCACCGTAGGCGCGGGCTTGTGGACGGTGAGCAATGCGTAGCTTGCCGTCCGATAAGGACCAGGCCCGGGTCGACGGCGCATTGTGTTCCACGCGCGCCTCAAAGAGATGTCAGCAGAATTGACTGGGTCCGCTAGGGCCGATGCCTGCCGGGGTTGCGAAGAAAACCGAAAGGGAGATCGTGGCCCCTGGCAACATGGCAACTGAAGGAACACGGGTGGGTTTTAGACAGTAAGAGTTAAACACGTCCTTCCGCTACGCACAGAGCGGGAGAAGTTATTTGGAAATTTCAGATCCAAAAAAAAAGGCCGCTACTGAAAAATTCCATATGGAAAACCTAATAACGCTGCTTGATCCGAAAATCGAACCCAGGACCTCAAGTACAGCAGTAGCGCTTGCGACGACTAGACCAAGAAGGGAAAAAAAAACAACGACCAAAAACTAAAACAAGCAAGAACGTAGAAATACCTGTACAATTTGAATTTAAAATAAGTGAACATGAATCTTGAACATTCGCCATAGCTATGTAGAACTTCTCGCAGTGTAGGTTCAATGCGATGTATAATGACATACATTTAATTATCCAAGTGGCTATTAAAGTTGTTCTTTTATACAATACAAACTGTAAAAAAGAACAGATTAAAGAATCTTATCATTTACAAAATTGCTTGTTTTAATTGAGCACATTATAAAAAAGTTAATGTAACAGCCTCTGAGGAAAACCTCATTCTAAATAGCTTTTAACTATACAAATGCTATATAGATATTCCCTTCATTATTTCGCTAGTAAATGTGTTTGCATTGAATAATTACCACACATTATTATATTAATTTATTTGTACTTTCATATATGTAATTTAAAAATAGATCAGTTTTTTTTTGTGATACTTAAAAATTCTTTTAAGTGATTATTGCATATGTATTTTCCATGTTTCTTTGGCATAAAACCAATATAAATAATTACTATTGTTGGTGAACCAATCAAATAAATTAATCAACAATAAATTGAAATATTGTGTTATATAATGCAATAAATTATTATTACACGGAATGTATGTTTCTGTAAACTACTTACATAAAAGCGGCCAATCGGTGCAGTAAATTAAAAAAAAATTAAAAATATCTGAATTTTAACGAGGTATTCATAAAATAACTGCGTAGTTTGAAAAACGATCTGAAAAACAATAGATTTCAGTTTGAATATATTCTTTAACAATTTCCTTATGTAAAAAGTAAGCGGCTTAATTTTACTTACCATTAACTGAAAAGAAATCTTGTAGATGTCAAAGCAGTCCAATATATTAACGTAAGCCTGAAACATTCTTTTACAATAATCCACTTTTTCCCTTTCGTCCATGTTTTGGTATTGAAGAGCTTGAATATTCCACAGATCAACTTTATCTTTTAACAGTTGAATGAGTCTTATAGCGTAAATAATGTTAGTGTCAAAACTAAGTAAAATTGTAGCATAAAATATGTTAAAAATGGATATTTCAAGCATCGTGAAAGAAATAATTGTGCCACTGATATACAATCCTACAAACAAAATAACAACAGTCCAGTTTACAAAAGTGAAGCGTTTGAAACTGGCCTTATTATTGAAGCATCTGTGAATATCTTGTAATTTTAAAACGAAAAAAACGTTATAGTTTGTGTATGAAACACTTTGCTTTAAATTAATTAAAAACCCCAAACTGAACAATATACATGTTAAGATGTTCGTGATGAAATACGAAATACGTATGAAATACGTAATAACCCAGCAGGCCTAACATGACACACGCGACATATATCCACTCTCGCGCGACAAATTTTTGTCTATTTCTGTAGTTTTATCGTTTTCTGACAGCTACGCCATACAAAATACTCGACTCGTTCTGTCAAACTTGATGTTTTGTCGACAAACCCTAACATGACACGTTATTTATCTCGATTTTTGACAGTTCAACACGATATAATCAGTAATTTTGTCGAATTTAGTCGTCGTTTATTTTGACGACGATAGAGAGTAGACAAAAAGACAAAATTATGATACATAAAAAAACTAGAAAAAAAGATGGCATATTCATAGTCGTACTTATTGTACCTAGGCAAATTTTTTTTTTTTTTTTTTTATGCAATTTTTTTTTTTTTTGTCGGCTATGTTTATTTTTTTTTGCAATGTGGGTGTACACCGGTGTACGAGTACTGTAGTGGAGAGAAGCACTATCACGTAGATGACTATTACTTTCAGTAATAACCAGTCGCTTTGCCAATTACGGTGATTAAATAATTAATTCATTAATTAACGATATCTATTTGTACAATAAACTTCGATTTGTCAAATTGCGATCGTCGGCCCATTTGTCATTTGTGGTGATTATCCTAATTTTAATTTCCGTCATTTTGTATTTTAATTTCAGCATGCCAAAAAATCATTTAATTTTAATCAAAAAGTCGGAATTACATAAAAAACTAATCATTAATAATTAAAAGAGAGAATAATTAAGGGAGAGAGACGTTTATTCATTAAAGTACATAATTCCATGCATAAAATTGAATGAATGAAACAGAACTTCAAGCCGATGTTGCTATCATCAAAATAATTTGTTTTTAATAATTTGCAACATCGGTTTATCGTCGCGCGATAAAGAAGTGTCAAAGTGCCTTTGTCGAGTTTACTCGTCGTTTGCGGTCATGTTAGGGATTAGAATGACGTCAGAATCGTAGACAAATTACGATAAAACGAGAAAAAGAGCGTTCTCGCGCTTGTCATGTTAGCCCTGCTGGTTTGAATAGTTAACCAGGCAGTTTCATATAATAAAATCGATAAAAATAATATTGTGACACACAGTGACACAAAATTCGATAGACGGCTGTTCGAAGTTATAAAATTATCTTTGATGCAATATTTTGGATATAACTGAATAGTTTGCAACAAATCCAAGGGTCGAAGCATCGACTGCACATCTTTGTCAACGAAGTTGTTTAATAAAACTTCAACACGATGACTTTTAAGATTAAAATGGTTTTTTCTTTTCATTGACTGCATTTTATTTCAGGCTCGTTGAACACGAATGATTCATATTCCTATACCGTACTTAATGAAGCTAATTCAATTATTTATTGATGATCCTTAAGATCCAGTAAGTAATCAATTTCGCTTTACATGCCACCTTCTAATTTAATTACCTATTGCCCTTGGACATTTGTTATTTATGACCACGGCTAAAAGCCAATTACATAGTACCCTATGGTAGGTATAATTTATTATTGTTTACTATCATGATATTTATTTACTAGAGAGCATTTCAGTCGAGAAAACATTATTATTTTACCATTGATCAAATCATTTCTAGGCACAACTAGACGAAAAGCAACACTTTTAAAAACTCTTTTATGTCAACTGTTATACATTAGGCCGTAACTCGAAATTCCGAATCACTACGATAAAGTGATTCAATGATGTAGTGCTATCCAGAACAGCTTGAGTCTATAATAACGTTATCTCCAACGGACGCTATCCCTATAACAGGTTTTAACCCTTAAAAGTTAGTATGCATTGAATAACCCAGGATAATGAACAATGAATTAAATGTCAAGTGTGTGGATTGAAATCTAATGATGATTTATTACCTTTTTTTTTTTTTTTTGGTTGGCATATTATCAAATAACTCGCCCTGACTGGGTGGAGCGGGAGGGCGTGCCAGACTTTTACTGACTAAAACCCATCCGTGTTCCTTCGGTTGCCCTGTTGCCGGGGGCCACGATTTCCCTATCGGTTTTCTTCAAACCCCCGGCAGGCATTGGCCCTAGCGGACCCCGTCAATTCTGCTGACATCTCTTTGAGGCGCGCGTGGAACACAACACGCCGTCGTCCCATGCTTGGTCCTTATCGGACGGCGAGCTACCCAGTGCTCACCTTCCGCAAGCCTGCGCCTACGGTGGCCGGAAATCGGCTCTCGATTCCCGCCCCGCGCGTCTCCTCCTGCGGCGATTAGGGGCGTGAGGGCGCGAAATAATTTGCCTCTCCCTCACACGTTCCGCCTCCTCCTTAGCGAGCATTACCACTTCTCAGAAGGAGGTGCACACTGAATTCAATAAAACTTTTGAAAAGAGAACAAAAAATATTTGCCCTAATTTTATTTTTAGTGACTGGGCAACTAGAGGTATTAGGATAAGTAGGGAAAGACTGTTCGAGCTTTATGGCCTTAAGCCTTACATTAATACTGAAACTTTCAACAAGTATGTTGCTACATATTCCAAAATTTTTAGAAATACTTGCAAGATAGCTAAAGCTCTGTATATTAGCAACAAGATTAAATCAGCAGAAAATAAAATAAAAACAGTTTGGAAAGTTATAAATAATGAAACTAATAGGAAAAAAGTACGAAACACTGAGTACACATTGGACTCTTCACGTGGTGCCATAAGCTCTAACTTAGAACTAGCGCAAGAGTTTGTACATTTCTTTACCCATCTAAAACGACGGAAGCTTTAAATTCTTCAACACACACGCCACCATCAGTCTCGCTGATGGTGGCGTGTGTGTTGGATCATTAAGTTCCCTTCAAAATGGTTGAGCTAAATGGTGCTGATCCATGCGTCATGTTCGTGAACGGGCGCCGTCAGTAGGGACTGGTCATCTCTTAGCTGCCACGGTTTATTTTAATTTATTTAAATTTTTTAATTGATATTATATTTTTATTAGGGACGCTTTTAACGTACACGTCTTTCTACATTGTTCTCACATGTATAAGTTCAACACGAATGATGTAACCAATATTTTGTAACAATATTTTGATTTAAAAGAGTGTCCGTGGAGTTTCTTGCCCGTTCTTCTCCATAGGTACCTACTACGCTTTGGAATGGGCAACTAGCTTCATTTTTCTGACTGACCGACCCCTTGACAATTCAAAAGTACCTGTAATTGGTTTATTTGAAATAAATGCTTTGAGTTTGAGTTTGAGTTTGAGGAGGTGACGGCCTGCCATTATGATTTATCACCTGGATTATCTTTATGCAGGCATTAGAAACACTGTATCAAAAGCGTAATACGTGCAGTCAACTCGAAAGACGGTAAGTTTTTCCAAATATTATAAAAATATTGGTTTAATGTCCCTATTTTGTAGGCAAGAACTTATCACGCAGTGTTTTTAATGAAAAAATATAAGAAATATAAATAAAGAAAACCGCAGTGAGAATTATTCACTAGGGTTTTTTTCGGAGTAAAATCAAGGTTTTTTTCAGGGACTTAATAAAAGAGTAACTGTTATTCAAATAAAACACGCTGAGAATATTAAATACAAATAATTAATACAAGGTAGTAAAAACAAATAATAAAACAGCCGCTTATTTAGTGTATCACAAATACATGTATTAAATCACGAGCGTTAACGGTGAAACTTTTGAATTTTCTAGTTTTTGCCCGCGGCTTCGCCCGCTTGAAGCTGAAAATTATCCCTCGGGAACGTACTATCCGGATAAAACGTCTCCTATGTCCTATCCCAGGTTACGGTATATCTGAGTGATGAAATTCGTTTAGCCATTAAGGCCTGAATGGTAACAGACAGACAGAGTCACGTTTGTATCACGATGTTGGTCCCATGGAGAAAGTTACTCAGTTTGATGGTCTGTACCACGCCCTTAAATATGACAACACTTTTATGGTACACGCTGTATAGTATGGCTTAAAAGCAATTATTTAAAATAAAATAAAAATGGGACAAGCCAGTCAAAAATAAAACCATATCTATCTCGTCTTTCTTTTCGAAGTGAGAGAAGGTTTTATGTTAGTTTCCGAAGCCAAATGGCAAAAACAGAACCATTATAATTTTGCGCTGTCCATCTGTCCGTGTGTCATTGCAATTTAACTCGGAGACTATCGGCACCATATAAGGTGACTTTGACTTTTTCAAGTGGGCGTGGCTGGCCAAAAATATAACAAATAGCGAAAATAATTCAAAGGAGTCTCGGGGTCGTTTTTGATTAAACTGAATCTACATTATTAGATTTTTGTAATAAGTAAATACAAAGACCAGACTACTGAAAAATATGAAACAAGAAAATATTTCAGACAGAAATCAAGACTCAGGACAACAAACATAAACAGAAATGGTCAAGGCAAGGGCATGGTCACATGCCATTATAATTTTGTAGGTGTACTGGCATGCGACTACGGCTTTACCACGTTTTTTTTTTAGTTCATGACTGTGTCCTCTAGAGGGCGCCATATTGCATTTAATGTGACGTCACAAAAAGCCAGCGGACGATCAAAACACTTGCAATGATATCTCACTTGTCAATTCATTATGATCGGTAGTTTAGAAGTTATGAGGTAACAGATGAACATAGATACATACCGATCAAAATCATAACCCTCCTTTTTGCTTTGCCGTAGTCAGGTAAAAATAAATACCCATTTCAGCGAAAATTTAACTAGATGATATAAAGTCGTTTTCAGAATAATTATTATAGGTTTAAAAAAAAATTTTTTGATTTTGGTTAAATACAAATAATTTACAATTAAGTGACCCCAGAAACGACTAGGT
This sequence comes from Agrochola litura, assembly GCA_949152395.1. Classification (NCBI taxonomy): domain Eukaryota; kingdom Metazoa; phylum Arthropoda; class Insecta; order Lepidoptera; family Noctuidae; genus Agrochola; species Agrochola litura. Next base: position 21,690,435 of record OX424501.1, read on the forward strand.
TACTTCATTCACGGTGCTCACACATTTTACACAAAACACCAAACTTATTTTTGCTGCTGATAGAATAATTTTCTGCAGAAAATGTGAATACTTGAATAGTGTGCATGAGTAAAAAAATCTACTTGAAACCACTATAAAATCGTTGGTCAAACACCTGTTTTCATCAAAAGTAGTCTCTTTCGTTTTGTTGTTATAGGTATATGAAAATTTCTGAAAGTGTTGCATTTATTGTTGAATACTGTTAAGTCTTTTAAGCACAGTTTTAATTAAAGATTTTCTTCTACTTAGCGTATCGATGGCAAAAAGTTAATATAACATGTTTGGCCCAAAATTCAGCTACGTAAATTGTACTCACTGATGCAGTCATCAAGTGTGTGCACTTGATGACTGCGTCAGTGTATGAGTCAGGGCATGCGGCACAAGATGGAAGGTGGGCCACTTGAGATCCTGAGTCATCCATAAACCCCATCTGTGGAGATTGTCTTTGCTCCGGCTGACTTGGGTTCGAAGTCTGTTCAGAAATTTCCCAGTCGGTCATGGTAACGAGTGCCCCGTTGGAGGACTGAGGGTTACATACTATTCTAAGGATAGCGTTCGTTGGAGATGACGAAATTTCGGACTCACGTTATTCTGGATAGTGTTCATTCGGGATAAAGTGATTCGAGATTTCCAGATTCGGCCTAACGTATGTATAAAAGTTCTAAATATTGCTATCAAGTGGTAGCAGAATTATAGAAACGCAAACTGTAGCAACACAAAAGTATAGTTAGCAAGTAACGCTATCATTTTGAACTGTAAAGTAGCATCAACGTAGAATAGCCGACAGGCATTCACCTTGCCGAATGTCGCTCGATGTAGGCGTTTAACGTTCTTGCATAGCCTGTTTTCGGCATCTGTAAAGTTATTAGAGGTCATCTAGAATCTTATAAATTAAAAAATAGCAGTTGACTTTTTTGACGAAATAAAGCTAAATGAAAATAATAAAAACTTAGAAATACCTGTACAATTTGAATTTAGAACAAGTGCACATGAATCTTGAACATTTGCCATAGCTATGTAGAACTTCTCGCAGTGAAGGTTCAAAGCGATTTGTAATGTTACAGATTTTATTATCCAAGTGGCTAATATCGTTGTCGTTATACTCGAATCAAACTGTAAAAAAGCAACAATTTAATGAACTTCTGCGATATGTTTAATCTTTTACATAGTTTTGTGTTTTAATTGAGTACATAATTAAAAAATTAAACGTAACGAGTCTTTGAAGATCACGTTTTATTTCTATTTGGATCAAAAATAATTTGGAATGTTTGGTTGATAATACAACGAATGGAAATGGAACGAAAAATAGATTAAAAAAACAACCGACTTCCAATAAAAACTTGTTAGAAGGAGCTTGCGCGGTGGTCCCATATAAATTTTATTTTGCTTGGGTTGTTTTTGAGAGCTTTAATAATACGTATTTTTCGCACTCAGTCTATGTGGATGATGTTATCATTACTTCCTGTCACTGTTATTTACATAGCAGGTAGTGGTATTCGAATGTGTGTGGGGTAGTTACCACAACCATGTAAAGGGTGAAAAATAAAAACTTCTTACAAAAATAAAAACAACAGACTTTAAAAAAAAAATACAAGAACGTGAAAAATAACTTTAAATTCGGAAGTCTTTGGTGTCGAATTTTCGTTTTTTGCCATCGACGAATATACATTTATAAAAAAACATACAAACGAACATTGAACCACCTCTTTTTTGGAACTCAGTTAAAAATTAAACACAAAATGTTTAAATGATTAATGAAATGTACGATTTCTAAAGTACTTACATCAAATTGGCCACTCGATGCAGAAAATTTAAAAAAATCTATAAATATCTGAATTTTAACGACGTACTCATAAAACAACTGCGCAGTTTGAAAAACGATCTGAAAACATCAAACATCATTAATTGATATCGGTTTGAATTTAATTCTTTAATAATTTCCTCATGTTATAAAAAACCAACATGCGATACCAAAATGCTATTGATACTTGATATTATACTTGTTTTTCTGTTTTCAGCCATGTGTTTTTGTAGTCCCGTTTTATTGTTTTTTTAATAACTTTTTTTATTTTCAGCTTTTTAGTTTTTTATCATTTCTCATTCCTTACATTTAAACATATAATTAGCATACATTTTTGGAATCACCTTTTAAAACCCTTCATTTTGATACCCCACTCGAAGGGTTTGGAAGATTGTTTTATTTTTTAAACATACCATACCATAGGTGACGAGAATCCGCCATTTTGTTTGTTTAATATAACCAGTGACACTTGCGCAATTAAGACAAATATAACAACATATAATTCATCAAAATCGGTTCAGCCGTTTAGTAGTTACGAGGAAACATAGAGACGGACATACACACACAAACATACACAACCCTCCTTTTTTGGCTTGACCACAGTCGGGTAAAAAGAAAGCGGCTTCATCATCATCATCATCTACAACCCAACATCACCCACTGCTGGGCATAGGCTTCTCTTTTCTTGTGCCAATCCCCACGCTTCTATGCCAGCCTTATTCATGTTTTGCCCGCAAAGGTTTAATTTTACTAACCATTAATTGAAAAGAAGTCTTGTACATGTCAAAGCAGTCCAATATATTAACGTAAGCCTGAAGCATTCTTTTACAATAATCCACTTTGTCCCTTTCCGCCATGTTTTGGTATTGAAGAGCTTGAATATTCCATAGATCAACTTTATTTTTTAACAGTTGAATGAGTCTTGTAGCATAAATGACGTTAGTGTCAAAACTAAATAAAAATGCAATACCAAATATGCTGAAGACGTGTATTTTAACCATCGAGAAAAATATAGTTATGACACTGATATACGATCCTACCAACAAGATAACTGCAATCCAGTTAACAAATGTGAAGCGTTTGAAACTGATGTTATCATTGAAACATCTGTGTATATCTTGTAATTTTAAAACAAAAAAAACGTTTTCATTTGTATAAGAAACACTTAGTTTTAAATTAATTAAGAATCCCACACTATATAAAACGCAGCATGAGATTTTCATGATATCATACGTTATATTTTCGTAAGGAAACCAGGGTTGTATAGTTGACAAGACGATGTTGTAGAATACCATCGACGAAAATAATATCGTGGCATAAAATGACACAAAATTCGATATACGGCTGTTCGAAGTTATAAAATTATCCTTGATGCAATATTTTGGATATAACTGAATAGTTTGCAACAAATTCAAAGGTCGAAGCATTGACTGCACATCATTGTCAACGAAGTTTTTTAGTAAAACTTCAACACGATGATTAAAATTGTTTTTTCTTTTTATTGACTGCATTTTATTTCAGGCTTGTTGAACACGAATGATTCATATTCTTGTACCTTACTTAATGAAGCTAATTCAATTGTTTATTGATGATCCTTAAGATCCAGTAAGTAATCAATTTCGTATTACCTGCCACCTTCTATTGTCTTTGGAATTGACATTTGTTATTTATGACCACGGCTAAAAGCTAATTACATAGTAGCTACCATAGTTATTCGATAATTTCATACCAAAAAAAAAGGGTCATTGTTTATAATTGTTTCCTATTATTATGATATTTATTACAGCATTTCAGTCGAGAAAACATAATTATTTTACCATTGATCGGATCATTTCTAGGCAAAACTAGACGAAAAGTAACCCTTAAAAAAACCCTTTACTACTTAAATATCGACTGTTATACGTTAGGCCGTTATTCGAAATCCCGAATCACTCTATCCCGAATGAAGCGCTATCCGGAACAGCTTGAGTCCGAAATAAAATTATCTCCAACGAACGGTATCCCTAAAATAATTTTTAACCCTCAGTTATAGCTATGCATTGAATAGCCCAGGAAAATTAATTAAAGGCAAATCTGTGATTTCAAATCTAGTGATGATTTATCACCGGAATTATCTTTATGCAGGCATTGGAAATACTGTCTTAAAAGCGCATTACGTGCAGTCGACTCGAAAGACAGTTTTTTTTTTAAATTTTATGAAAATATTTTTATAACAACAAATTCAAAATCGAAGCATCAACTGCACATCCCTGTCAACGAAGTTATTTAATAAAACTTAAACACGATCATTTTTAAGATTAAAATTGTTTTTGAAATTAAAACTTCTTTAAGCGCGTTGGGCATTTTTGAGATGGGAAAAAACAACTGAACTCACGTCACTGTTACCGTTACCGACACCTCATTATAAATATTTCCTGCACAATAAAATTGTTAAGTTTTTACTTCTGTCAGTACTCCCGGAGTGACACTGTTTTTTTCTTTTTCTTTTTATTGACTGCGTTTTATTAAAGGCACACGAATGATTAATTAATTATTCTTGTACCGTACCTAATAAATCAAATTTAATAATACTATTTATCGATGATTCTTCAGATAAAGCAATCAGTTTCGTATTACTTGCTACCTACTCATTTAATTTCAAATTACCCTTGGAATTGACATTTGTGATTAATGACACAATGTACAGAAAAACTTTTTACAAAAAAAAAATACCGACTTACAACAAAAACACTACAAAGTGAAAAATAACTTTAATTTCGGAAGTCGGTGTCTTGGGTTTTGTGTTTTCGTTTTTTGCCACCGACTTCCGAAATTAAAGTTATTTTTCACTTTGTAATGGTTTTTTGGAAGTCAGTAGTTCTTTTTTTTTTTTAAGTTTTTTTTTTCACTTTTTTGTTGTGGTCACCCCACACACATTCGAATACCACTACCTACTACCAGTGTCAGGAACTTATCATATCATCTACATACTAAGTGGGAAAAAAAATACATATTTTGAAGCTAACTCAAAAACTACCCTAGCAAAGTTAATAAAATTTATATGGGACCAATTTGGGAGCATACCCTTTCAAACAAAAAAGAATTCTCAAAATCGGTCCTCAAATGACGGAGAAATCGGTGGACATACATAAAAAAAAAAAAAAAAAAAACAAACATACCTTACAACTCCTTTTTGGAAGTCGGTTAAAAAGAAAAACTATCATTATGAGCTCAACTGTCAATAGAATTTTAATTGTTATCGATCTCCAGGAGAGCTCTTGACAGCCAAGGGGATTTAGTATTTATCATAGCATTTCAGTAAAAATAACTTTTAATTGATTCCTTTTTAGGCAAACCATTAAACAAAAGGTACTTTTTAAATTTAAAAAAAGTCCTTTACTGATCATCGCTATTTACTAACAGAATTACAGAAAAGCAAACTATAGCAGCACAAAAGAATAGTTAAGTTTAAGTTTATGCTTATTAGTACATATTAAATACAACAACATAGTACATAGCACATGTTAACAGAGGGTTGTACTACCAAGTTTAAAATTACAGTCAGCTTTCCGGGATCCTAAACTAAGTACGCAGACGTGTATCTTAGGAGTTTGAGATTTTGCGGCTTCAATTTATAATATACAACCGTGACTTTTCTGTTTGTTTACAGTGATTGTTAACACCGCAGATGGAGTGAATGATTGTGGATGTGTATTTAGGATTGTATATATGAGTGTAGTGTGTGTATGTGAAGTGTGAGTGTTTGATAAGCTTTGTTATAAGGTAGGTTTGATAAAATTATGATTGTATAGCCTATTTTCTGTTTCATCACAAGTTAAGGATACGAGCCATTTTTTTAATTTATTTTTCATGGAGGGTGCGATTGTCGCAACCCCGCGCTGGGCACGCCACAATTGCGGCGATAAGACCCCTCTTTGAGGAGTGGCTTGAGAGGCGTCACGGCGTCCTCACCTTCCGCCTGACGCAGGTCCTCACCGGACACGGGTGCTTCGGGAGGTACCTGTTCAGGATAAGGCGGGAGGAAACACCCGGGTGTCACCATTGTGTGGATCGGCCTGAGGACACGGTGGAGCATACGGTGGAGGTCTGCCCGGCTTGGGCGGAGCAACGCCGTGTCCTCGTGGAGGCGATCGGCGGCGGTGATCTCTCGCGTCCGGCCCTGGTTCAGGCCATGGTACGGAGCGAGAGGAAATGGCAGGCCGTCACCTCCTTCTGCGAAGCGGTAATGCTCGCGAAGGAGGAGGCGGAACGCGTGAGGGAGAGGCAAATTTCGCGCCCTCACGCCCCTAACCGCCGCAGGAGGAGACGCCCGGGGCGGGAATCGCGAGCCGATTTCCGGCCACCGTAGGCGCGGGCTTGCGGACGGTGAGCAATGGGTAGCTCGCCGTCCGGTAAGGACCAAGCCCGGGTCGACGGCGCGTTGTGTTCCACGCGCGCCTCAAAGAGATGTCAGCAGAATTGACGGGGTCCGTTAGGGCCAATGCCTGCCGGGGGTTCGAAGAAAACCGATGGGGAAATCGTGGCCCCCGGCAACAGGGCAACCGAAGGAACACGGGTGGGTTTTAGTCAGTAAGAGTCTGACACGCCCTCCCGCTCCACCCAGAGCGGGAGAAGTTATTTGATAATTTCCCACCCCAAAAAAAAAAAAAAAAAAAAAAAGGTATATCTGTACAACGGAATAATTTCATTAATTTTAGTTTATTTATTTATTTATTTGTTAGGGACAAAAAACAGTTACATGATATAAATTACAGAGAAATTATTAAACTAAGATTTAACAAACATGTAACCCACACCATTGTCCACATTTTAACAAAAGGTTAAAAGAAGTGCTGAAGACAAGTGATAAAAATAAAAATAAAACAAAAGTCGCTGCCACAGTATTGCTGCGTTAGCTTACTTAACAAGTAACCCAATAATTTTGAACCGTAAAGTAGCATTAAAACGTTGCGTAGTTTGTCGAATGTCGCTCGATGTAGACGTTTAACAACGGATTAGTACAGATAGTTCCGCAAAATAATTTATTTTAAATAATAAAAATTAAAATAAAAACCTTTTTAAAACTAGCTTTTAATTAACTCAAAAGTACTTAATAACACTTACGTAAACATATAACTTTAACATTTTCTTAAAAGCTTGAGGTTTATCTTAACGTGTAAAAGTGACGTCTCAAGCTTTTAAGAAAATAGCTGTATGTTTACGTAATTTTTATTTAATATTTCTTATTTTTGTCTCTATTTTCTTACAATCTGTCACTGTATTAGGACATTCAGTAATTTTTATGACGAACTATTATTGTTTTGCTTGGTATGCTTACTTTGCCCGATTAAATCCTGTGGAATTTTGTGTTTTAGCCTGCGTATTCTTTTTTATCCATTAGGTGGTTTGCCAGGATGTTTAGGTGGAGAGTTATTCTTTCTTAATACAACTTTATATAGCTTTTTATTTCCTCTTTGACTGTCGGTATTTTCAGATCATGGTGTAGAGCTTCATTTGGTACAAACCACGGGGCGTTTGTGATTGTTTTCAGAAGCTTGTTCTGAAATCGCTGGATGATCTCTATGTTAGAGTGTGATGCTGTTCCCCGTAGCTGAATGCCACAGGTCCAGATAGGCTTGATTATAGCTTTGTATAAGAGGGTTTATTTCCCAGGTGTAATTGTGACTTTCGACCAATTATCCAGTAGAACTTTCTTAGTGTCAGTCCAAGTTACTTCCGTTTTGTGAAAATGTGTTTTTTCCAAGTAATACGTCTGTCGTGGTATAAACCAAGGTATTTGACATGTTCAGCTTGTGGCACTTGTATTCCATTTAAGTGTACTGGTGGGCAGGTATCCTTCCTCCATATGAATGTGACATTTACCGATTAGGTCTCGTTGGCTTTTATCCTCCACTTTTTGAGCCAGAGAGCTATGTCATCCAAACAAGTCTGTAGCATAGCTGATGCTACTTTATGGACACCAGCACAGCTGTGTCATCCGCAAAGGTTCCCATAGTCACTAAATTTGCGAAAAGTAAAATTGCGAATTTTACTAACAAGCCGGTGGACTTGATCTATTGTGCCATGTGTCTGTCGGAACCCAAATTAATGGTCGGGTATTAAATGTTTTTCTTTAATTCTATTCAGTAAACGTAATAGCAGGAGCAATTCATAAAGTTTTGAAGTTATTTGAATTAGACTTATAGGCTGATATGACTTCGGGTCTTCAAGAAGTTTTTCTGGTTTAGGAATCATTAGGAAATTAGCTGTTTTTCATTGGGGAGGAAAAAAGCAAAGTCTTGACATGGCATTGTAAATAGACAGCAGGAAGGAAGAATCAGGAAGAAAGGCGTATTCCAGCCTCACTCCTACGAGGGGCCCGCAGAGCACAAAGAAGAAGTTCTGCGAGAAGTTTTGCTGAAAAGTAAGTTAAATATCTTGACTGAACAATTTAATAATCAATACCACAAAGTGGAACGTAAGCATAATGTACCTACCCAACTTGTTTATCTAAGAAGAAGACACTTGCTGTTCCAAAAGTAACAAACTACTTTGGTAAGCGCACAAGAAGGTACGTAGTACCAACGTTAGTGAATGAGCTACCCCCAAAACTGATATCGCATGTCAAGTCTAAGGACCAACTTAAAAGAGTTTTACAAAAACATTATCTATCATTGTGTCCATAGCTATGTCTGTAACAAACCTCACGTTTGCTATAATGCTTTTTTTTTAATGTGAGATTTTTATCTCGACTGTTGGTATGTTATTTTATAGTTTACTTAGCACTATTAAGTTTTAGAACATTAATTTTCAAAATTCAAAATTTGTAATCCATTGCTAGACGAGAACAACTGCCGACAAACAGTTATGCAGTTTGGCAGATTTTATGTATTTTATTGTTACTACAGATTTTGAATAAATAAATTTAAAAAATTATTTCAGCTTGTATATAGTGCAGTGGAAGAGGTGTTTTGGTTTTTCTATCCTTTATATTTCAGATATTTGTAGCCTTGTGGTCTAGTTCTTCAACAGCCACTTTTATGTCGTCGGTATCAGTAAACGGGTGGATATTTTTGAGGACTACTCGAAAGCTCCTATCTTCTTTGTGTTTGTAAGTACTGAATTTAGTTTCTCATTTTTGAAGTTCCTTGTAAATTGTAGTAAATGCTTCTGTTGTTTTTGCTGGATTTTCACTTGTTCTCCACGGAGGATCTTGATTTCAGTACTGGTCGACGGCTGTGTCATTCAGCATATCATAGAGTGGCTGAATGTTGCTAACTTTGTCTATGAACAATGGAGCCGTTTCAGGAGGATCATATGTGACAAGGCTAGAAAATCGGTTGGAAGTAGTTACGGGAGCACTCAGCCAGTAGCTATTTAATTTGGTTTCTTTTTGGCTAGTTGGTAGTTCATCTGTGTTGTGGCGTGAGCCTTTAGCCAGCAGTAAATTGTTACAGCCGTACATTTGGTTACTCACCTTATTATTGCTAATAATAAGGTGAGTAACAAAATGTACGGTCGTAGATAATATCATCAATAAATAAAATTAATACTAACCCTATTTGTACACGAAAATATTAATATCATCATTATATACATGACAAATATGATAAATGTAGAGACGGAATGGAGCAGAACCTGAAATCAAATAAATTGACTTAGTATATCTACGAACGAACATAATGTGTAACGTACACATGGCTACATATCAAGCTATACATTTCCAGTATAAGCTGACCTCGCATTGTATGGAAATTTTACACGATGCGAGATCAGTATAAACTGGAAATGTATAGCTTGATGTGTAGCCGTGTGTACAACCGAGTATGCGGTACTAGCGACACGCCACTGCTTTGCACGCATACTTTGTTCCTCCTAATGTGGTAACAGGGCTTTTAAAGAAGATATCTGGACATGAGAAGCATCATGTCGGATGTGTAAAATGCTACCTTTTCAGGAGAGCAAAAACAAAACTGACAAAAGTTTTTTCTTCATAATTATTGAACGTTAGGTATTTAAGTCAGTATTTTTTTTTAAATATTTGGTAGGCAATAGTACCTTTTGATTTTAATTACAAGCATTACCCTAACTGTTAAAATTAAATGAATATATTTTTTAATCTACTTGATCCTCTACATCAAACTTTATGCCTGAAATATAATAGATGAGTGCTTAAAACTGCAAGCCTATGTTCACATCCGACGATATGAATTTTAGGCAATAACTTTTTCTTTTATATTGAAATGTAGGATTATGATCTTAGATATAGAACAATTACCTAGAGTCTGATCTGTTGATATTGCTGTATACTTCATAGATACTTGTTACTTTTAATTTCAAGCAAAAGGACGGAAGTCCTCATAAAACTACATACACCAGACAACGTATACACAGGAAAAAAAAACAAATTTTCAAATTAAATCAAAATCTTTACTTCTAATAAACATTTATTTTTTATCATAATAAAAGTATTAAACATAACAAAAAAATGAGCTTAGTGGCAAGCTTGGTAACTTAGTTTAAAAATAATTAAAAAATAAAATGAATCTAATCAGTCTCTGGAAAATCAGGCTCATTTTCGTTATGTTTCAAATTTCTATAAAAACCGTGAAATTCTACCGGCACCCATTCCAAAAGTGTAATCAAATCTTTATATTTTGCAGAAGATATTGGTTTCTCTTCTTTTCGTATATTTGGTAAGTCACCGGGAAACCGTATACCTTTAGCCAAATTCCGTACGAATGAAATCTCAAAAAAATCTGATGAAAAAACTGTTTTGTAAAACAGTGTGCCCGGCTGATCTTTCTTTAACTGAAGCCAAACACATTCTGAGATTTTGAATTCCTGGCCATCTTTGTTCTTTTTTCGCGTTACTAAGGGCCCATTCTTTTTATACAAGGCAGTGACGTCTTTGAAATGCCTCAGTTCCATATCAAACACTTCAAAAGCTTTTCTTCCTCCACATGTCCTTATGAATTGGGACCAATCCCTAGGAATGGCTATTTGCATAGTCTTCAGCTGTTTTTTTTTCTTTTCTAATATTGAATGTATTTGGTCTACCTCCATATGAGTGTGGCCTTTTAGCAAGTATTTGTGATTTATCACTTTTAAGTTCGAAAATTTGTGCAGTAACCAAATATTTAGTTCTGGCCTGCGCAATTATCTGACCAAAATGTCAATTCTTCAACAGTTTCAATTTTTGTTTTGTTTTCCTCTGCCCAACGAATGACACAGGAGGCTATTTCATTGCCTCCTCTCCCTCCTACGTTCTCAGACCATATTATATTTGTAGCAACGTTACTCGTTGCGTCATATATAGTTAAGTTTAAAGTCCATAGCTTACGCAAATAGAACGATTTGGTATTGGTTAAATTTGGTGTAGCCAAACATTTCTGTAAATCAAACATTAAAACTTTTTTCTTTCCAGAACTATTTTGTGCCTCTTCTTTATCAGCTTTTTTAAAATTATACCTTTCGTTAGATGCTGTCTGGTGAACTTCTCGTTCTTTTTCAATTTCTATTTTTTCTGTTTCATCTATAGCGTCTTTTAATTTTCTTTCAAAAGCATCACAATCGTCACATGTGTCAACTGATGGTAGTTTAAAACTTAGGTTAAATTTTGTATTAAAAACATTACGGTAAATCCATTATTTTGCGATGAGGTTTTCAGGTGTTTCTTCTTGTATCATGAGTTCTTTGTAATGATGGTACATGGTAGCAATGTTTAAGTCCGATCCTAAATATTTTTTCCCACTTTTTTGGCGTGAATAATGGCTCTCATAGCAGGGATAGGAGTTGATATGATCCATTATTCTTTTTATCATTGGTTCAGGAGACTTGTTTCCTGGGACATGTTTTCCCCTCTGGTCTCCAATTGTTAGCCCACCCTCCAGTTTTTTTTCCACGCTTAGTTTTACAAATCTTTCTCCAATCGAGAGAGTATTCAAGAACATAACCTTGCATACCCTTACTCTGCAACAGTCTATAGTTAGAGTATAGGTGTAAGAGAACTTTCTCCTATCAACCTCTATGTCCCCACCTGTCCTCATAACACGCTTAATTTCTTTTGTTACATTGTTAACAATAAATTGTCGACGCTGATCCCAATTAAGACATTTTTTTCAAAACTGGTTAAAGATCAGCAGTCTTTTTTCAGGTGATATCTTCGTGTAACATTTGAATTTGCAAGAACATGGAGGTTTTAACATGCGACCCTCTACGTCAGGGGTCTTCCTAGCCACTGTTGAGTGATATGGAGATCCTTTCAATCTCGCAGCTTTGGAAACATTGCGTTTCCATTTTGCTGGATTTCTTATTAATTTCTTTGCTTTTTGTGTTGATGGTACTTGTTCATGATTTAAGTACACAACTCCATTAATGTCAACAAGCATCGTGGGGTAGGAAATTGGCGTATTGATCAAATCGGATATTACTTTTTTATTGCAAACCACAGCTTTTGAAATGTTTGGTTTCGTAGGCAAACATAAAGTTTCGTCTATGCATTGTGTATCGGAGTCATCACTTAATTCACCTATTTCATCAACATAAACCATTGGTCCATCTAAACGCGATTTTTTCTTGAGAGGTGAATAAAAGCACTTGTCTAAATCCGTTAAATTTGTCTGAATGTCATGGTTTCCATCATATAACTTTTGCGGTCCCAAAAAATCTTCTACTGTTATTAAGTCAGAAGTCTGAGTGTTTTTTGCATGTATTTGACCTTCAGTTGTTTTCTTATTCAGTGATGAAAATGTTAAGTCTTTTCATAGGAATATTGCATTTTTGTTTGATAGAATCATTAGTGCACTTGTCTGGTGAGAATAGTCGTCTTTTTACGTGCACTTGGGACATTTTTATGACCCTCAAATTAGGAGAATTACTTATGTCACTACAACTGGAGTCATAGTCTTCATGCGGTTCATAATTTTTGTCTTTGACACTGTCATCACTGCCGTAATCAAAATTTAATTCTTCGCCATCATCCAAATTACAGCCGTGGACAAAACTGTTTTCTTCTTTTGAAAAACTCTCAGTGTTTCTAGGTACCATTGCACAAGGTAGTTCATTTTCTTTAACATCAAATTCTTTTTTCTCACGATGCTGAATAACTTTTTCGCGTAGATTAGCAAGCCTTCGTCGTCTTTCAAATAATTCTTCGTACAACGACAAATCGTTCTGTAAGAATAATACAACGAGTAAGTGACAAAGTATTTTTTTATAACAAACTACTGGCTCTCATCTGATGGTAAGCGGTTACTGCTGCATAAAGGCGCTTTCAAAACTAGATGTGTTAGTAAGGCGTACTAATTCATTCATTTATGGAGAAATTTACATTCACATTAAGAGGAAAACACAACGTGTTAAATCGCTCCAACCATTTCGAAGCTATGACAAGTATGTCCATACGTACAGACCATACCAAGCAATACAGACAAGCAGAGATTTCAAACTTTAATCGGGTAATCAAGGTTCTTTCCGTCGGGAGTTAAAATAGATTGGAATTATTAGGTATCAATCACACCCTGTAGGTTCTGTCCCAAAATATTTATTAATACCTAAACAGTTTCGAGTTCAATATCACATTTTAGGTGTCTCTGTTGCACTGCATTGCATATCACATAAAAATTAAACGGCAAGTGCCAACAGACGCAAGAGTAAAATTTATTGTAGGCTAATACTTACTTTATTGGTGTTGTCCTCCATTATTGCTATATTTTATCAAACACAAACACAGTATAATAATATCACTCTATCCATTTACCACTGTTTTTCGTAAAATCAATCGGATTAACTAAAAACACAGGTGATAACTGATGCTGAATGTTTACAACTGGCGCCGAGCGTGCGACGCGACGCGACAGGCGGCTCGTGGTACACGCGTTTCTCTCGCTCACTCTTATTATAATAAGCTATAATGCTGTCGCACGCCATTCGAAGAAAAGCCACGTGAGGTCCGTACCACTCGATGTAATACGACTTTATCCGAACTATCTTGAGTACCGACCAAGTATATTACATTTTTGTATTAATTTTTGGAGCCATAAGGCTGAAACTCTTTGAACGTACACAATATTACACACAAAACGTTATTATTATAACAATAAAGTTCTTTATGAATAAAAGACTTTATGCCTTTGTAGCGTTTTGCAACATCTTTTTAAGCATAACGCTATATTTGAAGATACGCACTATGATTTGATTGTAAACTTTAGAGGCATAAATGCGTATCTGCTGTTGCTACCAGCATGTTAGACAAAACATTTTTAATTCATAATAGCTTAAGTTGAGATACGGCTCAAAAAACTATTAATAATTTGATGCATAAAGATGCAAGTAAATAAAAAAGGTTATGGCTCTAAGGTATTTGAAAATGTCTTTAAATCCGACATTATGCATAAGTGTATCTTTATAATGATAAGAGATAGAAATACCAGGGTCAGATAGTTAGAAAGAGCAGCAAAATTATGATATCGTTATACTAAAAAGTAATTTTGGTTCTATCTGCAAATCCGACATGATGCTTCTGAGGTCGAGATATATTCATGTTGAAGTCTGTTGGGATCTCTTTTTGGTCAACTTTAAAAATATTATTTACTTTGAATTTAGATATTTCGTTCGACAGTTTCCACGCTTTGCAGGTTAGCTTTATAATTTGATGCTGATTCTTCAACTTTTGCTTCTCTGTCTATAGTTATTTCTTCGTCTTCATTGCCAAAATTCATGTTTTTTACAATACTGTTCCATTGTTCAAGTTTGCGAGTTAAAATATAAATTACCAAAAAAATACAATAGACGTGGATATATTTAGTAACTTGTTCCGCTTAGCTATTTCTAAAGAGCCATAAAAAACTCCTGAAAGAAATCGACACGTGTTTCACCTCTCAACGAGGCATCAAAGTCAAAGTCAAAGTCAAATAATTTATTTCAATTAGGCACAAAAAGGCACTTTTGAACGTCAAAAACAAAAAATAGAATTGATTCTAGTCGCCCCTTCCAAAGGGTAGTTTTCGTATGGAGAAGAATGGGCAAGAAACTCCACCGTTACTCTTTTAAAATGTTTTACAATATTTTGTATACATTAATTATATAATTATATGTGAAAACGATGCACCTGGAATAAGATTTATATACCACAATAGGTAAAAATAAAAATGAAGCAATGATAGAAAAAATAATTATGTAATGGATACATGGTGTTCACATATTTACAAGCATTGTAAAACCTATACGATATTCCTAAAAAAATTACAAGTGATACTAATTCGTCAGTGTGTGAGTTCAAGTAATCACAGAATGTAAAAAAAAAAAAAATGTTGTAATATTTAATTACACAATTAAATTAGCAACCAGTTTGATTTTGTCTAGACTCAAAATTATCCTATGGAGCTAGACCAGCATGTTTCCAAGCATTCTTATCTAGGATATAATCCTCTAATTTGTAATATGCTTGTTTACAAAGAGTACTTTTAATATGCGTTTTAAATTTTCTTTCAGTTAATTGTAATATATCACAAGGTATTTTGTTATAACATTTAACACAGTACCCCATAAAAGATGTTTGTACTTTGGATAATCTGAAAAATGGTTGATCTATTTTATCTTTATTTCTAGTATTAAAATTATGTCTATCACTTATTTTCTTAAAAAGATGCAGATTTTTCCTTACATACATAATATTTTCATAGATGAATTGGCAAGGTACCGTCATAATATTAATCTTTTTAAATAGTTCCCTGAGAGATTCGCGACGACATAGATTATAAATGGCTCTGACAGCCCTCTTTTGTAAAATAAAGATGGATTCAATGTCAGCAGCCCGACCCCACAGTAAAATGCCATATGACATAATACTGTGAAAGTAGCTAAAATAGACCAAACGCGCGGTTTCTACATCTGTTAACTGTCTTATCTTTCTAACAGCATAAGCGGCTGAGCTTAGCCGCCCCGCAAGAGATGTTATATGAGGTCCCCATTGTAATTTCTCGTCTAGCGTGATTCCCAGGAAAACTGTTTGATGAATAAATTCCAGTTTTTCTCCATTCAATATGATGTCACATTCGCTACTTCTAACATTCGGTAATTTAAATCTAATGCATTTGGTTTTTTTCTCATTAAGTACCAAATTATTTACCGTAAACCAATCTTGGACCTGAAGAATAGAGTTATTCACGTCGTCAAGATTTTGTGACCGTCGGTCTATTTTAAAGATCAATGATGTGTCATCTGCAAATAACACCATCTTCGGTTGATTTTGAAGTAATTGGGGTAAATCGTTTATGTAAACTAAAAAGAGGAATGGACCCAATATCGAACCTTGAGGAACACCCATTGCCATTTCAGACCCCAACGAGTTTACGCCGTTTACTTGAACTTTAATCTTTCTATCTTTCAGGTATGATCTTAGTAAATCAAGAGCTGTATTCCTAATGCCATAGTGTTCTAGTTTCAGCAGAAGTGTTTCATGGTTTACGCAATCGAACGCCTTCGAGAGGTCGCAAAAGATTCCAATGGCATCTTGTGCTTCTTCCCAGGCATTAAAAATGTTCTTTATTAGGGTGACACCGGCGTCAGTGGTACAACGCCCTTTGGTGAAACCGTACTGTTGTTCATGAAAGATGGAATTTTTATTAAAGTGACGTAACATTTGATTAAGCATCAACTTTTCAAACACTTTACTGAGAACTGGCAGAATTGACACGGGCCTATAATTGTTGGGTTCCTTACTATCACCGGACTTGAACAATGGAACTACTTTACTGAGTTTCATGAGATCCGGAAAGACTCCTTGGTCTACACTGGTGTTAAATATGAAAGCTAAATAGGGCGCAATGGTTTCGATGATAGATTTACAGACTTTTACAGACATTCCCCATAGATCTTCTGTTGATTTAATTTTAAGATCTTTAAAAGCTTTTATAACAGCCTGGGGGTTTGTATGCTGAAACCTAAACTCTAAAGGGCATGCATTTACATTATTTCTAAGTAAGGCGGCAGAAAGCGCGGGTGATGAATTTAAATTTTCGGTAGTTTTAAGGGGAACATTAGCAAAAAAGTTTTCAAATTCCTGAGCTATTTCTACATCTGAGTTGATGGGGCCATGTGCAGTCTCTAAATTTAATTCAGTATTACGCTGTTTTTTCCTACCTGTTTCATTATTTATTATTTGCCAGGTAGTTTTTATTTTATCATCAGCTGATTTTATTTTATTGCTAATGTAAAGAGCTTTGGCTATTTTGCACACACTTTTAAAAGTTTTAGAATATTTTGCGACATACTGATGAAAGCTTGTATTATTAATATGTTGCTTAAGGCCATAAAGTTCAAAAAGTTTTTCCCTGCTTTTACGAATACCTGGAGTGGCCCAATCACTAAATAAGAACTTTGTGTAAATAGTTTTAGTCTTTAGTGGAAAAGTGTCAATAAATTGCTTGTTTAATAGTGAAAAGAACTCGGCGTAAAACTCATTAGGGTCAAAAATATTATTAAAACTCTGAACACATAATTTACTTGCCAAAGAGTTATCTAATTTTTCTAAGTTTTTACATGTAATTGGCCTAAACCTTATTTGAATTTTTTGTAAAGGCATGTAGGTGCAAAATGTTATTGTTTGTCCACTGTGATCAGATGGCAACTTATTTACAATTTGTTTATGTAAGTAATCACAATTACAAAATATATTATCTATACAAGTGGCAGAAGAAGCTGTCACTCGGGTTGGTTCAATAAAAACATTTGACAAATCAAATGACCTAAAAAGACTTAATAATCTGATAGTGTTCGAGTTATTTTCTAATAAATTAATATTAAAATCACCACATATGATTATTGACTTACTACTAGCACTAAGTTTCTTTAGTACATCTTCCATTACAGAATCAAACATAGGTAGATTCTGGTAACTTGGAGGTCTGTATACGCATACTATAACATGCTTATCAAGCTCAACACAGGACAATTCAATGTTGTGTTCAACAGACAGTCCGATAATGTCTTTTCTTTCTTTCGATTTAATAGAATTTTTTATCAATATTAATGACCCGCCATGTATCATACGTTTTCGGCTGAAATGGCTAACTACACAATAATTTTCATAATTAATTGACATTACTTGATAATCTTTTAACCAATGCTCTGTTAAACAAATGACATCAAACTTGGTATTTTCTAAAAACAATTCTATTTCCAGTAATTTGGAAGAGCAACCTTGGATATTTTGATTGAATAATTTTAAAGTATGTTGCCCCCCCTTTGGTTTTTTATTATTATTATAATGTAAAATATTGCCAGAAGATACCTTTTTATTATTCTCTAATAATAATTGGTTATTTGAAGGGGTAACTTCTGTTGTCTTACTAACTAGTTTAAAAAGTTATCCGGTGTGAACTCCACAACTACAACTGAAGACTCTAGAATGCCCGTATGAGTTCCAGCAGGAAGAGAATACCCTATCTGACTGGTAGTGGCCTCCAAAGATGTTGGTATTGTAGGTGGATCCTCCTTCGTACAACATGATGCTTTAGAATTAATTACTATGTTGTTAGTATAACTAGACAACACAGACTCGTCACTAATACTACAATTTGTTATATTTGCTATAACCTCATTTATATTATGTGCTATCAACATAGCAATCATATGTCTACATTCCCAAGACAGAGATAAAGTTCTCTGAGTTAACTTAAAACCACTAACAAACTTGTTAGTGTCAAAATACAATAATTTGTCACTATGACAACATGTCAGCCTGTGAATAGTACTATTCAACTTATAAATATAATTATTTTCGTAATCTGATAAAGTATCAGAGTAAGGTAAAGCACACAACATTAGCTTTCCTATATTTAACTTTAATAAGGTGTCCACACCATCCACTATGTCCTTTCTAGTAATACCAGTACTATTACCCAATAGCAAAACCATTGTAGAATAATTATCTAGGTTTGTGCTTTCAATTCTTTTAATCATTTGTTTGAAACTTATGTTATGATAACTATGATTGGTAAAACTATGGCTAAGGTAATTAAATAACATTTTTCCAAAGCCAGAACCTAATTCGTCACAGAAAAATATAGATTTCTTATTATTATTCTGTGTATTAACACAGGTCTCTGCAGGAAGAGACAACACCGGTGGAGGCAAGTCAAGCTGAGGCTGAGGAGGTGATGGTTGGTTGACACAACTGCATGAGAGATTATTAGTCAGGGACTCATACTTCTCAGCATTCCACTTCACCAAATCCAGTAGTTCTCCAGCCTCAAACAAGCGCTCACTTAGTTGTTGTTGTGAAGTCTCATATTTCTCAAAAATATCCTTCAGCAAGTGCTCCTTGTGTTGAATATCATTATAAAGGAGCTTAGTATCAATATCATATTTTTGCCTACATTCATCTAACTCAACAATACAACTATTCAAACTTTTTGAAAGGATAACACGTTCCTTTCTAAGGGAAAGATTTAATTTTAAAAGTTTTTGTTTTTTAATTGCTCTCTGTGACCGTTTAATTATTTTCTTAAATTTAATATATTTCTTTAATTTATTATGACTCATAATAATAGGACACAATGGTATGGTATCATCACCAGTCAAATCTATTGTTATAGCTGGCTCACACACTGATTTTGACTTACTGCCTACCAAATCATCAAATAAGTTATTTGTGTCAGCGACCTGTTCACTGACCTTAACAGACTCTGAGAGAGATAAGGCCTTATGGGCTTCACATAATTTCTGTTTTAGTTCTGAAATATGGTTCAATGCCAGTTCGTGGGTGTCACTGCACTCTTGAAATGTTGACACTTGGTGTTGTAGTTCACTGTACTGGTCGGCTAAGTTCATGTGTTCTGTGTGTAGCTCAGCCAGCTCATTTTTGAGGAAGGTGTTTTTGGCGATAATGTTCTCCACTTCCACTTCACTGTCTTCCCTTTCCTGGAGCAGTTGTTTGCATTCAGCTTGAGAAGCTTCGAGATCCTTCAAGGTAGCTCTCAGTTTTGCTTCCATCTCCTTGATTGTAGCTCTGCGAGTCATCATTTTGAATAATTGTGAGTCACCTGGAATGTGTGAAGTTATGCAGCTAAATAACAGTGCAAGAAAAGATGTTCTGATATATGTGGATAAGTAGGAGGTAGTTGGGGGAAAAAGTAAGTTAAGTAATTTATTGAGAAATAGCTGTTAAATTTAGATTAAGTTAATTAGAGTGAGATGAGAAAGTTAAACAGAAGAGAAATACTTTAGAAAAACACTGCTTTTCTTGTTATTATCTTAAAAACTAGATATATAGGTACAATCATTAAACTTGATTTTATGTGAAAAAATTCGTGACACCTTACATGATTATATTTTATAGTATAAACTCATAATGAGCATAATTGGTATAGTAAATTATGTAGTGTTTATTGTCTGGGCGAATGTTTTCGTCTTCGATTTTGCTTCCACTAGTTGTCAAGCAAAATGAGACATAAACCGTGCCAGTGTGTGATGGACGTAGCTCAGAGACCTGAGCAGTATTTTATGATGTTCTGTGGTCTGTAAATATTAATACAAAATCACATAATTAAAACAAAATACTCCCCGGGATCGGTGATAGTTTGAAATCCGTCACAGTTGAAGTGTTGAGTTGACAGCCGGTTTTAAATCCTTTTTGTACGAAGTTTTCGCGACAAAAAACACTGTATATTTACTGGGTAGAATACTTAATATCTAGGTTCGACTATAATACACTAATTTAACATAAATAAAACACTTTTATTAATTTACTAAAATAATTAACCTAGAGACCGTTTTTTTGACGACCGGCTACCAGTGTTGCCAGCCATAAACAACCATCCTCAGGATGACGATGGACTTGTTGCAAACTCGAACACGGCGTGTTGCCACACCAAGCGCTGAGTGCAGACTGAGCCTTATCGCCCGTGAAACCCACTTATATAGTGTCGCCGTTATCAGTGCGACCGTTCACTCGACGCTCGGCACTGGTCACGGACGGTTGTGTGCTTGCGCTCTCCCGTTCATGACTCAGTGTTCTTGAGTCATATTCCGTTGCGTTTACGTAACGATTCTCGTAGTCACCCGACTACATCCGATCTCCAATCGTCAAATCGATTGGACTAAGATCGAAAAACGGCCTTTTTCAAGGCTATCTTATTTCTATAACAGAAAATACGTGTGTGTAGCTTCACTAGGCCCCTTCTGGGTAAAACCACAGTTTCGTGGTCACTCGGTGGATACCATACGGTGCCAACGAAGCCGAGTGGGGTGTTGACCCAACACACCCGCTGATCCCCTTCAGGGTGAGGCAGTGAATTGGCCGGGTCCCAGTGTTTGGCCTTGGGGGATCTCCTAGTCAACACGTGGTGACAGTATTCCCTTCACAGCTACACACCCTGTGTCGGTCGGGTGTGTCTACACCCGGCGCACTAGACTGGTTAGGACCCCGTTGCACATTAAGACAGGCAACGGGCCAAAGCAAGCTTAGGGCTCACTATCAGGCACCCATCCTCCCTGTCTACACCCGACAGGGAGGGATTACTCATCCCCGGCATACCCACCGGGGAGATAGGAATAGGGAAAATAGGAAATTAGGATTCCCTCATTATTATTAAATCAAAATTAAATTAGTCATTTAAAATGGAGGCTTTACAGGGTGACCTTCAGTCACTCCGAAATGACCTCACATCGCTCAGGAGCGACAACGCCAGACTCCTAGACTTACTAGGTAGAGTCCTCCTCAAGGATCCCTCTCTTATTAATGAATTCGGTCTAGAATTCAAAGTCCTTTCTGCTTCACAGAATACGGACAGTGCCCCTACTGACCCCCAACCCAGTCCCAGTCCAAGTCCATGTCCCTCAGACATGGACACGGAAGTCGTGTCCGCTAGTACAGCGCGCCCCCAGACCCCCCACCCCTACTTCGTCCCTGACACAGAAGCACACGTCTCTGCTTCCTCCTCTTCCCACTCGGATGACGAAGGCTTCACCCAAGTCATGGGAAAGAGTAATAAGAGGAAGAAGAAGAGACAGAGCTCTTCCCAGGCCGCCAAAGTCGTCGCTATCGACGACTCAATTTCCCCCACCCCCCCGATAGTTAGCCTAACTGACACCGCTACGTGCGCTACAGTAGCTTCCCCTCCCACCTCCCCCCGCCCGATTGCGTCATCCTCCCAGGCTGACGCAACCATTACTAGCTCCGGCCCTAAAAAGGTCGCGCCTCCACCTCCCGTGTTCATTCAGGACAAGGAGAAGTGGACGGCAATCTCAAAGTGGTGTGTAGAGCTAAAAATAGCCTACACAAACGCTAGATCGACCCAACAGGGTATTAAAGTACAGGTCCCGTCGTCGAAAGACTACAGGGAATTAACCAGGGTCCTGAGAGACAGAGGTGTGTCATTCCACACCTACTCTCTCCCAGAAGACAGACAGACTAGAGTGGTGATCAAAAAGATCCCCAAAGAAATCCCCCCCTCCGAAATTCTAGCCGACCTTCAGTCGCAAAAAATCCCCGTCGATGAGGTGCATCGTATGTACCGTTCGCGCGGTGGGGAAGCATACGACATGGTTCTCGTCGTATGCTCCCCTACCGAGGGGCATCACCCCATCTTCAACGTCAGGACCATCTGTCACTTAACGGGCTTCACCATTGAGAAGCCCTGGAAAAATAGCGCGATCGGTCAGTGTCACCGTTGTCAATTGTATGGCCATTCGCAAAAGAATTGCCATGCAAAACCCAGGTGCGTAAAGTGCCTGGGCGACCACGGTACCACTGATTGTCCGCGCCCAAAAGACCGTAACGATTGCCAAACCCCGCCTAGTTGCGTGCTGTGCGGCCTCGAGGGTCACACAGCCAACTACCGCGGCTGTTCAAAAGCCCCTAAGGCTAACTCAGGCAAGCTGACTAAGCGTTTAGACGCTAGACAGCAAAAACAAAGGGAGTATCAACCCTTCCCCTCCTCTCAGATCCCCGAGCGGCTAAGCCCTCAGAGGCCTAGCCCTTGGTCTCTAATCAACCACCAGAAGGCCTTCCCAGCCCTGGCTACCCCGCGCCCCCCTCCCCCTCGCACCCCTCTATACACTCTCATGGACCCGCGTGTCCGTCTCCCCCCTCCCCCCGGATTCTCAGCTCCCCCCGCGTTCCCCCAGCGTTACGCCCCCCCCGCACCCCCCGCGCCTTCAGCGCCTCCCGCGAAACCCGCTACCGCTACCGCTCCTAAAGCCCCGCGCCCCGCCCCCACTCCCGTGGTCACTCCCGAGCTAGACCCCGTGAATAATGCATTCGGCATTATATCGTCGACATTTATGACCTTCTGTACCCCCAGGGCTACGCAAATGGCTTATGACATTATCGCAGCCTTAGGGTCGGGTGATATCCAGCAGATCACAAATGTATACGAAGCGTACTCGGACATTACGCAAGCCCTAAAATCTTTCTCTAGACCCCCCCATCATGTATAACGCCACTATTGAAAGGTTTAAACCCCGATCCCTCAAATTAGGTACCTTTAATGCCAATGGCTTAATAAATCAAAAAAATGAGATCGCGGAATTCCTCCGCGATCATCAGTTAGATATCCTCCTCATCCAGGAAACCTTTCTAAAGCCCCACAAACGTAGCCCCACCATAGCTAACTATCGCTTAATCCGGAACGATAGGACGCGCTGTCACGCGGGTGGCACTCTCATTTATTATAAAAAGGATCTGTACTGCATTCCTATGGACCCTCCCCCCCTCTCCCGACTAGAAGTATCAGTCTGCCGTCTAGGTATGACTGGTCACCCACCGATCACTCTAGTATCGGTCTATATCCCTCCCATTCCATCTGTAGCTTCAGAAAATTATCAACTTCTATCTGATGACCTAACATTACTCTTCGGCATGAGTGACTCCGTCATTATGGCGGGCGATCTCAATGCCAAGCACCCCTCATGGAATAGTTCCACCACCAATACCAGAGGCCGACACTTGTTCGACCTCTCCTCCTCCCTTAACTTCGACATCATCGCTCCGATGGACCCCACTCATTATCCCCATAGGATCGATCACACCCCTGACGTCCTTGACCTAACGCTCCTTAAGAACGTAAACCTACGCATTGACACTATAGAAACGGTGCACGAGCTTACCTCTGACCACCGCCCAGTCATCATCAATCTTGTCTCCCGCATAGGTCCCTCTGACCCCAACCATCCCCCCTCCACTAGAAAGGTGACGGACTGGAAGAAAGTAAGCGTTCAGCTGAAATCCAACACGTCCCCCTTATTAGACGCAATTCCAGACAAATTTGACTCAATCGCTGACACGACGGCCGCGATCGACTCACTCACGGAGCACGTACAAACCGTCCTGAGCGACTGCTCAAGGGAGGTTCCAGCAACAGAACCCTGTTACTTGAAACTCCCGGACGATGTGCGTGCTCTGATGACTGAGAAGAACGCGGCCACTCGTGCCTACAGTGTCTTTCCTTGCGCCGCCAACAAAGCCCACATGCGCTACTTACAGAGAACTGTAAGGACACGTATTGCGGAGCTGCGTGACGCGGGCTGGGACAAGATGCTGGGCGATCTCGAGCCAACCCATCTAGCCTTCTGGGAACTCCAGAGGAAACTCAGGTCCACTCAATCAGCCTCTATGCCCCCTCTAGTCCGCCCCGATAAAACCATCGCCTTCGATGACATCGACAAGGCCGAGTGCCTAGCCGACAGCCTAGAAGCTCAATGCTCTCCCAGCTCCCTACCAGTAGACAAAGCTCACCTCGACGAGGTCGACGCCGAAGTCGAACGTAGATCCTCCCTCCCTCCCGTTGAAGACCCTGATTTTCCCCTGCCCCCCATCGAACCAGATGAGGTACACGAGATTATCAAGGGTCTCCATATTCGTAAAGCCCCCGGTTCAGACGGACTCACCAATAGGGTGGTCCAGCTCTTCCCAGCCCATTTAATCATGCTACTGACCACCATCTTCAATGGTGCATTAGGCAATAACATCTTCCCCCAGACGTGGAAAGAGGCCACAGTCATAGGAATCCCAAAGCCCGGCAAGCCTAAAAGCGAGCCCACTAGTTACCGCCCCATCAGTTTGCTCAAAGTCCTCGGCAAAATCTATGAGAGGCTTATTTATAAGCGTCTCAGAGACTACGCAGAGACCAAGGGCCTCATCCCCAACGAGCAGTTCGGCTTTCGAACTCAGCACTCTAGCGTGCATCAGGTCCACCGTATTGTCGAGCTGGTCAGCGGTGCTCTCACACAAGGCCGACGGACAGGTGCGGTCTTCTTCGATATTGCGAAAGCGTTTGACAAAGTCTGGCACAACGGCTTAATATATAAGCTTTACAAACTCGGTGTGCCAGATCGTCTCGTGCTCATCATTCGAGACTACTTGTCGAACCGCACCTTCCGCTTCCGTATCGAAGGAGCCCTATCCTCTCCCCGCCCCATAAGGGCAGGAGTCCCTCAGGGCTCCGTGATAGCTCCCCTCGCATTCACCCTATTCACTAGCGATATTCCCAAACACAGATGGACGCACTTGGCTCTGTTCGCAGACGATACTGCGATCATCTGTAAAGGCAATACCGAAACGATGCTCCTAAACCTGCAAAGGGCTGTCAATAACCTTGGCGCCTGGTTCAGGAAATGGAGAATCGAGGTCAATCCCGACAAAAGTCAAGCGGTTTTATTCACAAAACCGAGATCCAGAGCCCTCCCCCTCCCCCGACCTATCACCTTGTTCGGCAAGCCGATCCCTTGGGAGAAGCGAGCCAAGTACCTCGGTGTTATACTCGACCATCACCTCTCCTTTTCAGAGCACATAAAGTCGGTTCGCTCGCGAGCCGCTTTCGCTCTCGGTAGACTTCATTTCATTCTCAATGCACGCAGCAAATTGTCACTAAAGTGCAAATTGCGAACCTACACAGCGTGCATTCGCCCCATCATGACCTATGCGGGATCAGTCTTTGCTCACGCCAAACCCCATTCCATCCATAGGATGCAGACCCTACAGAACCGTTTCCTTCGTAAGGCCACGGGAGCCCCCTTTTATGTCAGAAACGAGATCCTCCATCTCGACTGTAAGATCCCAACGATCCGCCAATTCCTAAAACGCATGTCCAAGAGTTACTTTGACTCCGCTCCCAAACATCGCAATCCTCTGATTGTCGAGTCAGCCGACTACATCCCTTCCCGTATCAGTCAGATTCGCCGACCGAGGCATACTCTTTCCGACCCAGATGACCCCATTACACTCCTCCAGGAGCAGAATAGGGCCACCAGTACAGTATACAAAAACAGACGCCTCCCGTCATTCCGACCTCGCCGCCGAGGTCCTTTGCGATCGCGACCGCGTCCCCGAGTCAATGAAACTCCTCCCCGACCCTTGCTCGAAAACGAGGTGCCAGCAGTTGTTGCAGCTGAGCACGTAGCTTTAAATACCCCGCATAATAATCATGATGTAAATATAAATTTGATCCAGCCTGTCCCTTCTTGCTGTCCTCCCCTCAGCGATGCCCTAAGCCGAGGTTCGTACCCCACAGGGGGTGCCCTTAGCGAGCACTCGCTTAATTTTAATTTAGAATAGTTTTAAAAGCTCCTGGCTGGAGGCTCTAAGTGTAGAAGCTTAAGGCCACCACAGGAAAAGTTCGGTTAAGCAGCCAAGACCTTAGTGGTCAAAACTGCGAGAGGCCATAGTTAAAAAAAAAAAAAAAAAAAACAGTGCGACCGTTATTAGTGCGATAAGGGGCGAACAATCGCAGCAAAGGTGACCTAGGCATACTCGTATTTAATTCGTTCAACAGTGTAATGTTTCCGGTATTATTTTTGACAATTTCTAAACCATCGTCATCCTGAGGATGCCTCGTTGAGAGGTGAAACACGTGTCGATTTCTTTCAGGAGTTTTTTATGGCTCTTTAGAAATAGCTAAGCGGAACAAGTTACTAAATATATCCACGTCTATTGTATTTTATAATGGATTTCCGCAAGGTCACGCCTGAATCAATTAATTATATAAATTACCATAAGTGTTTGAGCCATTCCTAAATAAAAAAATATGGATAAAGAATCATAAAAGGCCCTGACCCACGTCCAGTATATGTCAAAAACCATTTTTCCAGTCACATTAGTTAGCCCAACTTTATTGAACAAAATACGTCCAAAAAATATCTTGAACTTTTTCAAATCGTTTGTGCTGTAAAGTCATTTATTAATTACTTGGAGTGACGATGTTATGCGCAAAATTGAATAGCTCCTGTTAATGTTGGTATAACGATAACGATTGACGACGATCGATTGACGATTTTCTTAATGATGATTTACTAACTAATTGACATACTATTACCCTAATTGACATAATTATTGGTTCGCTTACTTAGTCTTATTTTTTTTTTTTATTGCTATGACCACACTGACATTTTTATTATTTTTTTTGTAATTCCAATGATCTGCATATTTCTATTTTTTTTTATTTGTAACTTTGCATGCCCATGTGACGGTAAAATATGGAGAACTTTATTATAAAAACACCTATGTACTATACCCATTTTTGCAAAGAAATAAATGATTTGATTTGATTTTATTTGAAACACAAAGCTGCTAAGTTAAAACTACATAAGAAGTAAAGAAATAAGTAGAACATTTTGAACAAGAAGGAACGAAAAGGATTGTAAATGATAGTTAACAAACAAAATATACACCGTTACCGATCACAGCACACATGATTTTCTTTTTATAAACGTTTTCTTTATTCTTATCACTGATATTAAATTCAGACTCGCACACGATTATTCCGATAAAGTATAAGGGAAAGAAAATGCTCATAAAATCATTATTTATCAATTTACTTTTTGCCTTTTTCAAAAAAAATTGAGAGTAAACATTTTTTTTTTTTTTTTTTTTTTCTATATCATCTTGCGATCGGCTTGAGAAGCCCTTAGCAGATTTGTTGTGGGAGTTTATTGACAGGAGAGAACTGTTCCTCCAGTGAGGAAGCTGTCTCTTATTAAATTAGGGATTGTTAGTGAACAAGGTCCCATATTTGTGTTGTCTTTTGAGCCTTCTATGATTTATTGGTTCACATAACGCTGTTGCTAGGGTGTTAGTATGAGCTTTTATACGGTCTTTGTATGCTTTTGCTCTGTGTTCAACTTCCTCATTAACTGTTTTCATTTCTGTGTAGTCATGCAATTCACTGGTTTTGATAAATAGGGGTGCATTAGTTATCATTTTGAGTGCCTTATTCTGAAACCGTTGCAAAATCTCCACATTAGAATTTTTTGCTGATCCCCACAACTCTATGCCATATGTCCAAACCGGCTTGATTATAGCTTTATATATGAGTATCTTATTTTCCATGGTGATGTGCGACCTTCTGCCTATTAGCCAGCTTAGGTTTCTGAGCCGTATGTTTAACTCGTCACGTTTTTTTTGGATATGTATTTATTTATAACGTTCTATCGAAGGTGTTATAATATAAAAGTCTTTAATAGTTTCTGAGTGGTTGGTAATATGGATATCGAATTTGAATTACCTCTTAATGTTTCTGTCACCAACGCTTGAATGATGACTCGATAATGAACAATGTACTTAATGGTAATCGTTAATAGTCGAAGCGAATATTTCATAACTTTATTCAGTAATATTGGTAAAATTATCAGAACAGCAAAGTATTTGATAGCTATTTGCGACGTTGCTAACTTTTAGAATGCACCCTTAACATAATTAAGAGTAGTTTATCCAGCCATGTCCGTCTTGGCCTTCCAAGGTCTGGTAGATAGTGTGGAACATCCATACAAACTTTCATCTCCTATGAAATAATTCGTGATAATAAATAATTATATGGAAATCTGGTGCTTAATTTAATTCTTCTAAGCCCAGTGGTTTAGGGTGTGCGTTGTCTGTCAGTGAGAGAATAAATTAATTTAAGTTTTATTAGATGTACATTTACGTTCATAGCCTGCCTATAATCAAGGTTACATCACTTGTAACCTTGGTTATAGAAAAGCAAATTGCAGCAGTACAAAAGTATAGTTAGTAAGTAAAGCCATATTTTTTTACGGAAAAGTAGCATTAATATTCCACAGACACTCATCTTGCCGAACATGGGTCGATAAAGACGTTGAATGTTCTTACACAACTTTCTCTCAGCATCTACAATATTAAAAATTTAAAATTATAACATAAGCGACTGTTTCATCCTGATAGATAACAATAATATTGTCTATGTCTATAACAGGTGTAAAAAAAACACATATCGAAGCCGGGAGTCAGCTCTTGTTGTTTTTGTGATGATTTTTTTATCGACCTATACCTGGGAACCTAAGGATTTCCGAGGGTCATTAAAAAAATTAGAAATACAGTATAACATTATTTAGAAAATTGACTTGATTGATTAGGCAAATTTTTGGTTGTTGACTTCTTGTAGCTAGGCAACTATACCTACCTATAATTATACTATTTCAGGTTAGTCGCCGACCTTGAAATAAACTTTGATGTATCATTATTTGTGGTCGATACAGGCAGACTTGTGTATTAAATTGACTATTATTCACATTACGTCAATCTTTTATTAGTATTAACTGTTGTCCGCGACTTCGTCTGCGATCCAGGATGAAAATTACTATGTCCTTCTCCAGGTTATGGTCTACCCATGTGCCAAATCTCATCCAAATCCGTTCAGCGGTTTTAGCGTGAAAGCGTAACAAACAAAAAACTCACTTTCAGTATAACTGAATTTAGAATAACTTCATATATCAAAATAGCCTAACATCTTATATTTATGGTGTCATTGTGTGGCATGATAATGTCCATTTATATATTCTCTCATCTTGTCTACGAGCTGCATTTCTCCAAACTTATAAGAAAATATTTCAATTTAATGTACAGTAAGCGCTCAAAAGTGCATGAGCACGCTAAGACTCGTATTGCTGTGAACACGCGGTATAGTCCGTACATTTGTATGTGTAAACAGTCAGACGTCTGTGGTGTGAGTGCCGTACACACATCACAGAGAACGCAGTTTTGAACTACACACTATCGTATCGTCACGGTTCGCGGGCGCGCCCGCGAACCGTGACGATACGATAGTGTGTAGTTGAACGAATGTATGGGAGCGGTTGGACGTAGACATTTCCGAAAAAAAAGAGTAAAATTATGCCAAACTAATGATGCCATCTTATTCGATTACTTAATGCCTTCATAACTTGTGGTGATGAATTTCTTCATAACTCCCATATTTCGGGAGTAATTTGAGAAAATGTGAAATTTTACTATGAAAATGAGTGTATCGAGCTCTCTCCCTCCTGATTCCGGGCTTGTTTCAAGTAGCGGTCTCTAATATCATAATGCTAATACTAAGAGCTATATTTAATACTAAGACACATAGTGCGCCAAATGTGCACTTTCTGGGATAAAAGGAAATGAAAATTTAAAAAAAAAAAGTTTTTTCCCCATTTGTATTTACTTTAAACCGCAGACAGACTTATTAAGAGGTCTATAAATATATTATATATATACAGAAATATATATTAACAAAAATATTCACAAGAACTGATGAGAGTATGACTTTTAAGTAAGTTGATAATAAATTACCTAGTTTCATTAAAAGTACAATAAATAATTAAGATGTAAGCTCTAATTTACTAAGTTACACATTTTAAAACAATAACATCATTTAATTATCTTCGTCATCATCATCATCATCAATTAATTCAAATTCAGAATCGATGTCCGCTAAATCATTTATGTTAACAAATTCGATATCACTTTTCTCAGAATCCGTAAGCTCATAAAATTCCTTAAAAGAAGATTTTTTTACAAACTTATTTCCTTTTGGACGGATACTTGTAACAAGTGGATCAGAAGACAGTAAAAGATTGTGCATAATATCTTCATTGCATGAGATACTGCTATGCTTTCGAGAATGCCCCTCTCTATATTTTCTAAAATCTTTATTTCTAGCCTCAGATGCCTCTTCGGATAGAAAACCAATGGGCACAATTGACATGTTCTGAACTATGTCTGGCCCATGCATTAAAATTTTATGAAGTGAAGAAGGCATATAATACCATGGGTATAACTCCACGTAAAGCTTAGCAGTATCAAAGCAGAACTCTCGGAATTTAGTTACGTTGATCTTCTCTCCTGATGAAATACACTGCAAGATCACACAGATTTTTCTTAAAAGCATAGCATCTATTCCGGTCAGTTCAGCAGATTTAGTGTAGTTTTCAAAAAATCTCCTTGCCGAGTTGCCATTGTTGGTGGATCCACTGCCTTGTTTCACAACATCGAGAAGTAAGCCCGTTTCTCTTCTTACAGCCTCTTGAACTCTTTTCTTCCTGTCATCAACTTGCCTTTTTGCTATATCACCCCTTACTTGCCATGATTTTATGTCTAATTTGTAGGAAATGTGTAATAAGCATTCCATTGAGCGAATCCAAGCGTGAAGGGTGCTTAAGCTATATTTATACATGTCCTCGTTTGCGTGTTTATCTTTGATTAACTCTAAATTATTCATTTCTTTAGGACAAGCCTTGCATATGTCACACACTGAAGCTGCTGTATTGGATATAATGGAATGAATTTTACCATCAATCATTGTCAACAGCAGTTGGTGTTTGACACTAATTCCATCAGTGATGGTGGATGGAGTTAAGGCTTCAATCTCTGCTTCGATTTCAGCCATCTCTCTCTGCACATTTTCTTTGGTTTCCTTTATAAACTTAAACAATATTGGCCGGCAAAATGAAGTGGAAGATGGTCGCTCGTTTTCCCAAATTGTTACACCTTTTGAGACGAGCCGCAGTGGTACAAGACTAATCATAAAATTACTAGCAAGATCGATTTGCTCATCTTCACTCGTCCTTTGATGATAGATGCTTTGGCTAGATGATCCGTCAAAACCCCATTTGCTGGTCAATACGAGCTGTTGATTGGGATCAACAGGGGTTTCTAACGACCTAATAAGTCTTCTTGAGGTTAAATCCATCAAGGCTTGTAATTTGATTTTTGCAGAGCTCTCTGTAACTGTGAGATCTTCTTTGGCCGGATAGCACTTAATTTTTTCTTTAACCAACATGTAGTAACTCGGGTATTGAAGAGCTCCTTCTTGAGTGTTGAAATCCCGAAGAGTGTTATAGCGCCATTTCGATAAGTTCATCGATACATAAAGAGCCAATGCCTTCAAAGGGGATATTTCCCGTACCTGAATTGATTTACCTTCAATGAAGGCTTTGATTTTTGAGGCCTCTTCTGGATTCTCCGTCAAGTATTTCATAACATAAGCTGTATCGCTTTGTCCTGCCTTTTGAAGCGCCCTTTCGGCCGAAAACATAATTTCAGCGCTGCTACTGCTGCATGAAAGACTATCTTCAGTGCGTCTTCTTTTTTGCCGGTTACTAAGGTCCTCAAAAGATTTACGAGGACTAGGATGTGTACAAGTTGAAGCATCAGATTTAGCAGGAGAAATTATGGGCTCGATGACGTCACTTATATTTTCTGTAGAAGGTTCCATATTTTCATTCTGTAATTCCGGCCATTGAATTGCAGCCTGTAGCCAAATCTCATGTTTCTTCCGAAACTTATCTGTGCTTCTTCCAGACTGTGTCCATTTTGCATAAATGCGGTAGCAAAATCGACGACACCAGTCTTTTAAACTTGTTTCAGCACTTTCACATAACTGAACACAACTGTTATCTTTTAAAACACTGAACAAATAGTTAAAGTCGCGTAAATCTTTATGTGCGCGTGCGCATAAAGCAACGTGAATATCAAGATTTGTATTAAAATTTGGAAAATACATTGCGAGATTAGCTTGGATACAACGAGGTGTAAATCAACACTGATTTTAAAGTTACTAATAGTGACCTATTTATATAAAATCCAGGTATCCCAGGTATCCTTTGTTAAATATTGCAAGGTAATTAGTTATTGTGATAATTAGTAAATGATGCATGCTAAATTAGTGTATTAAGAGCCATTTAGTAATTAAATAATAGCAATGTTCTTATCAGTAATCATTAGTGCATCAGTTTTATATGTAAACCTTAAGTCCCTAATTATATATCCTAATTAGCTTATATCTTCTCTAATTGGCTGCTCAGAAATGTTATTGTAATAAGGTAAACCTTTAGAAAAACGGTTTTAATCAACAAAATAAACAAAAAATAAAAAAATTGTGTTATAAAATAAACATCACTCTTTATCCCAGAAAGTGCACATTTGGCGCACTATGTGTCTTAGTATTAAATATAGCTCTTAGTATTAGCATTATGATATTAGAGACCGCTACTTGAAACAAGCCCGGAATCAGGAGGGAGAGAGCTCGATACACTCATTTTCATAGTAAAATTTCACATTTTCTCAAATTACTCCCGAAATATGGGAGTTATGAAGAAATTCATCACCACAAGTTATGAAGGCATTAAGTAATCGAATAAGATGGCATCATTAGTTTGGCATAATTTTACTCTTTTTTTTCGGAAATGTCTACGTCCAACCGCTCCCACACATTCGTTCCACTGTGGGGCGCCGCACTTATATTTCCATAACTTTTGTTAGCACGCATCATACCCGTACGCGTGACCTTGGCCAGTGTATCGCATTGCTAAAATTCGAAAGTAAATTATATGTGCAGATAGCAGAAGGCGTTAAGCGTTGGTCTTAGATTCAAGATGGCTAAGGTTCTAATCTCGTAAATCACAGCGCTGTTTTTGCAAATATTATTATTTTTGTTTGCAATAATAATATTTTTAAATATCCTGCCTATTTATTAATGTTGTTATTGCAATAAAGGGTTTAGAATAAAAAATGCGTGATATGTTATAATAAAAAATAAATAATATTTATTCGTTATGTTTATTTTACTTAAGTATAGTTATCAAACTGCTAAAATTATTTATCATTACTTCACCTGAATAATATGTGAAATAGATGTCTAGAAACTTAGAAGCAATTTGTATTATTTTGACATATTTAAATTTTGAAATGTTTTAAATTTTAAATGGATTTTTTTGCACCATAAATATAAAGCTTTGATCATGGTCTAAGTAATTAAGCAATAAATAAGAATATTAGACTACTTAAAATGTAAAAAAATCTACTGACAAAATTGTTGATTTTAAGGTTAAACGCAGTTGTTCATATTAATTATTTTAAACTTTATTTGGCTTTAGTAAATATTGGTTGGTATTGAGGTTATAGCTTAAGTATTCATTTTCTTTACGAAAAGAAGATTGAAACTAAACCTCAAATTTTAATCCTAAAATAATACTATTACTAAAATAATATTAAACAATTTCGGTATATCTGCAAGAAATACGACAAACACCCTATTGAAACGTGCTTAAAAAATTCGTTACCATAAATTCATGCAATAACGAATCTGTTGTTTATTAAGTTGGTACGGTCAATATTTTAAGGTCAAAAACGGTTTTCTAGCTGGTCTTCAGTGATGCAAGCCTTCAGAGTGCACGGCGAACGGTTCATAATGACGTGTTTTTAATAATTCAGCAAAATATCTCGTTGGTATGAAACCATTTGTTTCATTCACCATTTGACGTCGCTGTTACTCGATAATAAGCCCCGTCCTCATATCTCTTAACCGTCACAGTATTTCTCTAGAACAAAGAAAAACATTGTTTTTATTACACATAATACCTAATTATTTATTATTCACTAATCGAATTAAACCTCACAATGAATTTAAAACTTTAAAGGCATCTTCTGTCTCAATACCTCTGTTCTATCAACAATACCCTTGATTAGGATTTATGTTTAGTAAAATATGAAATATATAAATGATAACACTCACACTTAGTCCGGTTTCATTAGATATTCACTTCACTTTTACGCAGCGCAATAATATTCTCTGATCTGATCTGATCTCTTCAATATATTTTATGCCTGCTTTTTGATAATAATAACCACAACACTGCGCTAAATGCTCGTCACCAATATTATCACGGCACGAACCAACAAAGTTCTATTAATTGAATACTTGTAACAAACTGCATCTACCCCACAGAAATCGAAATAATTTACTTAGTTTTTTGTAGTCTACCTGCTAAACTTTAATGTTTATGTGAACAAGACGAATGAAACTAAAAACGAATGATGATTATCGAACTAGTCATTGGTTGCAGACAAAGTGAGTGTGTGTGTGTAATGTGCGTGTCTACAGTATTGTAATAACTTATAGAAGAAGGTCGTAAGTCAAACCGAAGCGTCAGTCTATTGCTTTGTGAGATTGCTTATGGACTTTTGGTCGGTACTGTACATATTTTTTTATTGCGATTTGTTCATGTACTCCATCGGATTCTTCAATAATTGTGTCGTCAGTGTGTCACAAACGAAAAGAAATATATTATTTGTCTTGAGGATTCAAGACGTTCGCAGATTTCTTAACGAAAAGACCAAATTCAAGCGCTTCATCATTCGTAATTGGATCAGTGTCATCTTCATCTTTAGTTATTATATTACAATAATCACTTATACTTCCATAACATTTAATTTTCCTTAATTAATTGCATTTGTGGGTTAACTGTCATGAGTTTCGATGTTAACATCGTTTACGTCATCAGACTTCTTAAGCTGTTATGCAATAAAGTTGACTTATGATATATATAAAAGCTCAACATTTGCAACAAATGGACCGCAGAGATAAAGAAACTTATAGCAAAAGAATGTTTAAAGCTTACGTTCACATTTTGGAGTTATATCGAGGACTTCTTTTCAGTATATGGTGCGAATACTTACTCTTTTAACCCATACTATAATGATATAATTATGAATAATGTAATTAAATATTATAAATTCGAAAGTAACTTAGCGGTCTGTCTGTCTGTCTATCTGTATGTTACCTTTTCATGCCTAAACCACTGTATGGATTTCGTTAAAATTTGGTAAGGAGATAGATGGTATTCCGGGAAACGGCATAGGCTACTTTCTGTTTGAAAAATAATGGTCAATGATAATAGGGCATGAAAGTTAATAAGGGAAACCCAGCATTTCTTGAGTTAGGGATATGAAAATTCTAATTTATGCTTCTTCCTTATACATATTATAAAACAAAGTCGCCGTGTCTTTCTGTTTGTCTGAACGCGATAAACTCAAAAATTACCGAACGGATTTTCAAACCGTTTTCACCAATGGATGGAATGATTCTTGAGGAAGGTTTAAGTGTATAATTCATTAAAAGTTTGGGTAAATTGGCTGAAATATGACGATTATTGTTGAAGATGTCAGAATAAATCATGCTAACTGGGAGCTTTATTAGCGTGCGCCACGTGAACCATAAGAGATACATAAAATTAATGTTCAGGATTGTACATCATAAAAAATTAAAAAAATAGTCCGCGATGGCATATCTCTATCTTCTAAGGATGACCCACAGTAAACATTTTTATTTTTCAGAATTTTTTAAAATTTTACTTGTTATACTAACAACACACACAATGTCGCTACTAGCAGTTACTTTCAAAACGTCTAGTGACATTTTGTAATTTCATTAATACGTGAAGAAAAAACTCCACTTTGTGATAAACGATCTGAAAGTCAAAATGTTTGTTTCAATTTGGATTTTTGTTCCTAGATATATTAAAAATTATTACTGGCTTTTGTCCGCGGCTTCTCCCGCGTGGATTTTGGAAAATATCTCAAGAGAACATACTAACGGGATGAAAAGGAAGCGAAGCGATGATCGCATACCTAATAGCAGAGATCATTGATTCTTGTGCTAGCGCTGCGCCACCGTCAACCATAATTATTTTATAACTCGTAATTTTGAATCTATGATATATTTTAAAGTATTCATTTAGTTGAATGATAATTATGATGTCAGTGGTTCGCAGG
This sequence comes from Agrochola litura, assembly GCA_949152395.1. Lineage (NCBI taxonomy): Eukaryota > Metazoa > Arthropoda > Insecta > Lepidoptera > Noctuidae > Agrochola > Agrochola litura. Next base: position 21,727,079 of record OX424501.1, read on the forward strand.
CAGGCATACTTTAATCTAATTTAAATGTTCAATTTAAATTACATATTTTATAGGATAAGGATTAATATAATAGCTTCGGAAATAACAAGTTCGTTTTAAATTCCTGTAATTTCTCTGGGAAGCAATATAAAATAAGAGTACCTATCTTCATAATATATTTTTACAGATGGCAGTGTGGTTTTTAATCTTATATGTATGAATTGAAAAAAAAAAAAAAAACTCATGCGCGGTCATTTTGAAATCAAATTGTGCAGGTAATTTTGATCAAAATAAATTGTATTCATTTATTTTAAATAAATGAAAAAATAATAATATCAGTCTTTTAGAATTACTACTGCACGTTTGCTCAAGATGGATTGGCTAGTTGGCGAATAAATACTATGCAAAAAATATCGTCGTACCTAAGTTATAACAATATTAATTAATATTGTATTTTTTTAAGTTTAAACGTCTTTAGGTGAGTTAGATATTTTTGAGATGGGACTAAACCATTGATTTTGCGACACCATGCTGACACCTCATATTTGTAAACACGATTGTGCTCTTTATTTATATTACGTTAGGTACGGATCAATGTTCTATGCAAGCATTTTCACTTTAAAGGTTTTGTAAATGCGATCGTGTTCTTTATTTATATTTCGTTGCGGATCAATGTTCTATGCAAGTATTTTACTTTAAAAGTTTTATAAACGCGATTGTGCTCTTTATTTAGAAAAGGTTACGGACCAATGTTCTATACAAGTATTTTTCTTGCACCAAGGCGATCTTGTTCAATTTTTCACTTCTGTCAGCACTCAAGGAGTACCACCACTTTTATTTAATATTTTAAAATGTTTTAAGCTATTGCATAGCTTGTATCGCGGGCTTTGAGCGCGGCGACCGAATCAAGAAATTCCGTAAAGTAACGAAAATAAAACCTAACACCCCCCACTCCGCCTACTATGTAATGACGGTTCCCATGACAACGTGATGTTGACGCGATGTTGTGCGTAATTTTTGTTTTATGTCATCACGTCATCATCCCAAGTGTAGCGTTGACAAATAGGAAGTATGGAGGTTACAAATGCTATGCAATAGCTTTACCGTGGCAGTCCCCGAGTGCCACCTTTTTTTTTTTATTCTTTTTTATTTAAGCTTAAATTAATAAGAATAAAAATGAATAAACGACATAATCAGTCATAACAGTCCATATTAGTACAATTCAAGTATATAACACTAGGTATTTTAATCATTTAATGTAAATGTTTTTTTATGTAAAATCAACATATACCAGTTTTATAAACACATTGACATTGTTGAAAATTATATTCAAAATGACATGATTACTTTGTAAAGTATTATATTATTTTAACTATTGTGAATGTGAGGACTATGTGGATATTGTTTTTATTTCTCTGCTAGTTTTAGTGATGGTCTGGCAGTTTGAGTAGTTTATGCAGCCTACCCAAATGTCCTTTCTTTGGTATTGTTCGTCGAGTTGAGCTCCTTAAGTTCTGAGTTGAGCTCCACGATTACTGACAAATGCTTGCACTGACTGGACAGGTCCACTCAAATCTGTGTGGTTCTTTCCTCAAAAGACCTTTTCAGACACTTATCTACATGGTCCTCATATGGCCTGACCAAGATTATGTCTGGACTTTAAAAGAGACTGCGACATCTGAGTTTGTTTCGGCCTTTCTTCTCAGAGTAGTAAGATAGGAAACGCCGAACTCATCTAGCTTATGTTTAATATTTTTTTATATGACGTGTAAATGTGATTTCGATATCCTATTTACAGAATAAACAATTTCATTTCATTTCATTTCATTTCATAATAATGAAGATTATGATACAGATGCTAAAAGAAAATTGTGCAAAAATATTCAACGCTTACATCGAGTGTTTGGCAAATTGAACGTTTGTGGAATGAAACTAGAACAGACAGCTGTGCTGCTGGGGAGTTTGTTGCGCCACTTCTTCTTCCCAGCTAAAGGCACTAGGAAGTGGTGAAGGGTGGGCGTTTTTGGGGGACTGTCTTATGTAATTTTGACGTTTGAAAAGTGCTGAATCTCAGCCTAGTTTGAATAAATGACTTTTGAATTTTGAATTTTTGAATATTTCACGTCGATACTACTTTTCCATAAAAAAGATTAGAAAGTGTTCAAAGGGGTTCTATTTTCGATTGCAATAAAACTAATATTCTGTTCTATTTGGTTTTCGATCCCATATATTCAGATTGTATTAATATATCGTCTATGTATATGTAAAAAACGTGTCTAGTGGGCAGATTCAGCTTGCGATGATGGACAGTTATACACGTCATCAAGTAACTCTGTAAAAAAATTCGCAAATGATCCAAGAGCTAGCTCTTGACCCGACACTATACCGAAGACATCCCGAACGTTAGCTTGTACGAGATTAAGACGGGTCTGAAGCAGCTTAAAAACAACAAGTCGTAGGGTGATGAATTATGGCCGAATTCTTGAAGGCCGATGAAAAATCCGATCTCAAGGCCCTCCGTAAGTCGGATTCCGTAAAGGCTTTAGCACCGTAGGCCACATACATACGCTGCAGCGGGTTATACAGAAGACCAAAGAGTATAACCTGCCTCTCTGCTTAGCGTTTGTGGACAATTGAGAGAGCCTACGGTTCGATCGGGACTTGGGCTGTACTGCAGTGTCTTCAACAGTGCCAGATCGACTATCAGTTCATCGATTTGCTGAAGTATCTGTAAGAAAACACCTATGTCAGTTCGACTTCAGGACCGGATCTCGAAACCTATCTAATCTTTCTGCAGTGAATGTTCAAAGTACAAAGAGACGTCCGAAACTGTTTTAATCGAAATTATAAAGGAAAGATAAACTATTTACAAAAAAATACAATAAATGTTGGTAAGGGAAGACACCTAATTGGTTTTAACTGTACATCACAAATATATATCATCTGTTATTATTATTTTATGAAGTATCGCATGCATTGTAACTATTGATAGTTTTGTACAACAAATAAAAAAACCGTTTAAAATGATGTTTCACTTTTTTTTTTTTTTTGGGTTGGAAATTATCAAATAACTTCTCCCGCTCTGGGTGGAGCGGGAGGGCGTGTCAGACTTTTACTGACTAAAACCCACCCATGTTCCTTCGGTTACCCTGTTGCCGGGGGCCACGATTTCCCTATCGGTTTTCTTCGAACCCCCGGCAGGCATTGGCCCTAGCGGACCCCGTAAATTCTACTGACATCTCTTTGAAGCGCGCGTGGAACACAACGCGCCGTCGACCCGGGCTTGGTCCTTATCGGACGGCAAGCTACCCATTACTCACCGTCCGAAAGCCCGCGCCTACGGTGGCCGGAAATTGGCTCGCGATTCCCGCCCTGGGCGTCTCCTCCTGCGGCGGTTAGGGGCGTGAGGGCGCGAAGTTTGCCTCTCCCTCACGCGTTCCGCCTCCTCCTTCGCGAGCATTACCGCTTCGCAGAAGGAGGTGTAGACCTGCCATTTCCTCTCGCTCCGTACCATAGCCTGAACCAGGGCCGGACGCGAGAGATCACCGCCGCCGATTGCCTCTACGAGGACACGGCGTTGCTCCACCCAAGCAGGGCAGACCTCCACCGTATGCTCCACCGTGTCCTCAGGCCGATCCACACAATGGTGACACCCGGATGTTTCCTCCCGTCTAATCCTGAACAGGAATCTCCCGAAACAGCCGTGTCCGGTGAGGACCTGCGTCAGGCGGAAGGTTTCACTTGTATTAGCTTTCGAATTTACAGAATAAAATCCAATTATTTGCAAGACTTTATAACTTTGTGTATTTTTTTAATCGGAATAATAACATAAACGAAGTATGATTTACTGAAAGAAACAAGGTAAAATTATAAATAACAGGAATTAAATCACGAACAACTTTATTTTGCTTAAAATATAGTACAAGATCACGAGTAGCATACAGATATGACATGAGAGTTATATATATATAACTTTATTTTCACTCCTCTTGCTCAAAAAGGCCGTCATTGTAGAGTACCAGAGCGGGGAAAAAATAGCATTTCTTGCTCTAGGGGAAAAAGTAATTTCTTTTAAATTTTTGTCTGTTCCAACGAGCCTTGAAAAACGAAAAAGTCTTTATTCTTATGTAGAATAATCATGATTATGGACTCGACTTATTACTGGTTCACAAAAAAAAGAACATTAATTTTTGAAAATGAAACTAAATGCGGCTATCAGTCTCTTCGGTAGAATGCATGTATTGCGTTGCGGCTACAGAAGAAATAAAAAAGGCATTGGCGCGAAATCTTTAGAATTTTTCTCTAATTACGAATTGAATTGATGATCGTAATATAATTTACAACAGTGAAAATGTCATTATCTAGTGAGAACATCTTCACAGAGGACTGAAATTAAGTTGCCGGAAAAAACCATCTCGTTAAATATATCCAGAATTGTACAAATTGTACATTTAAATAAAATAAACTACCTATTTAGTATTGTATTGGATTATTTTATTTTCTCGCAATCGTAGTGAAAAGTAGAGTGTAACACACGGCGCTAAAACCCATTATAACTCAGTTTCTATTTACTCCCTCGCTAAAGCTCGGGAGTAAAACTACCTCGTCACAATGGGTTATTTTAGCCCCTCGTATAACAATCTACTATTAATTAAGTGTTCGTTGTGAAAGGAATAAGCTCGTGGCTTTAATTAAAATAGCCGCGCGGTTCAATCGAAGGATAAGCAACTTTTGCCGCGGTCGGTCCGTAGATGGGTGACCATTCATTTATACGAGACCCCCTCCGTGCTTCGGAAAGTACGTTACACTCTGTCCCACTGCTGAGCAAAGGCCTCCCCTAATCCTTCCATGCATTCTTTTCCAAGGCCACCTCCATCCAACCCTTGCGGTACGCGTCTAGGTCGTCTCGCCACTTCTACTTGGGCCGACCTCGGCGCCGCCATCCATCCTCAGGCACCCACCGTGTGGAGACTGTTGCCCAACGGTCACGATGCATGCGGCTGACATGACCCGCCCAATCCCATTTTAGCTTGGCAGCCTTTTTGCCTACGTCTAAGATACCCGTTTTGGAGCGCAGCGTGGTATTGCCTATTCGGTCAGTTCGTTTTACACCTAGAATGCTGCGCTCCATTGCTCTTTGGCAAACCCCAAGGCGGAACTTTTACGACTCGGTGAGCGACCAAGTCTAAGCACCGTAGGTTAGGACGGGCAGAATACACATATCGATGAGTATTCACTTCAGGGAGATTGGTAGATCGCTCTTCAGAACTTTTTAGCCAACACACTCGCGATATATTTTTTAAAATACTAAATTTGATATACATAATATAATTTTCATCCATTAAACAGGTGGGTGAAGGTCGTCTCTAGGTCGCATCTTAGGCTATAATTGCCCTAAATTTTTGACAAGTTTTTGACCTTGATTAAGAAAGAAAGAAAGCAACAAAATATATTTATTTGGCACAGACTAAAAGAACACAACACATTATATTGTACTACAAGTAAAACAGGAATAAAAAAGAAAACAAATGAAAAAGAAACAAATGAAAGTGTGAAGTGCGCTACAGAAAACGATGATGATGAATGATTGTCACTGAGATTAGATTGAGACTAGATTTTGAACGTTTTTATTACGGAAATAAATATCACACTAAGCTCCAAAACATAAATCGCCGACGTCGCGCGTCGCCCACGTAGGCTTCAGTAACATGCGACCTTCACACAAACATAGATGATTTATTGATCCTGATTCCTTTTTAAAAGGTATGAAAAAAGAAACATGTTGGTTGGTATAAACATTTTCAAACAAAGTTTTCATTTTAGAATGAATGTTTTTAATTTGATAAGTTTGCAAATACATAATAAATTTTTACTCAATCAACCAATACTTAAATTCAATAAAATATTTTATCACCCAATTTCATAGTAACAAACATTTTAGGTACTATAAATAACATCTATTACAAGAATTATAAAAACGCAAACTGCAGTAATACAATGGTGTAGTTAGTAAGTAAAGCCATCATTTTCAACGGAAAAGTAGCATCAACGTAGAACATTCCACAAACATTCATCTTGTTGAATCTAGCTCGATGCAGGCGTTGAATATTCTTGCTTAGCTTTCTCTCGGCATCTGTAATATTAGAATAAACGACAGTGAATTTGATGAATAAAATCTTAGTTGATATGAATAATTACGACATGCACTATTTCTATTATTCTGTAATGTTGCCAAAATTGTTATTTATATAAATCTTGAATGTTTTCCAAGAAGTATTTATTACTTTATTAGCCTTTTAATCGGACAAATATAAAGTGTAATCGTCAGTTTTGGCGTCTGTTCATGTTTTGTATGTCGTTTTTTCAGTCGGCAAAGGCCTCGATCCTTTTCCAGTCTTGTCTCTCTCTGGCCTCTCTGCCCCATGTTGTTCCAGCGACCTGTTTGATGTCATTTCCCCACCTTTTATCCAAGAATTATTAGAACTTATTAAAAATAGTTTCAATTAAATTACCTGTGCAATTGGATGTTGAAATAAGCGCGCATGAACCTTGAGCATTATTCATCGCAGTGTAAAATTGTTCGCAGTACACGCTTAGAATAGTGTGAAGTGTTAAACTCTTTATAGCCCAAATGTACAAAACTATGGTGTAAAAAACCGCTGAATCCTAAAAACAAAAATTCTCTATAATCTTGGATACTGTTGAGGTTTTGAATGCATAGCTTTGCCAACTAAATTAAAAGTTATTGGTATAAAGTGGAGATAAACACTATTTCATATTTAAAAGAAGAAAAAGGTCGAGTGTCACCCCGACGGCCGACAGCGGATGTGGAATAGCTGGTCTGATAAAGTCCTACCGTGAAATTTAAGGTGAAGAGTGCCTGAAGTGAACTGTTATCCTACCAGACGCTAGGGAATCTAGGGAAGGACAGCTCACTTCAAACTCACTTCACTTAAGTTTTCACGGTGAGAGTTTTATAGAATAGCACTACTAGTTAGGTCGCAGATGTAACAGTGATTAAATAGTCTACTGAATTTCATAAGAAACACAGATTTTGACAGCCCATTTGTCGCTAGCAATGTCAAAAACTGTGTGTGGATGTGAGATTTTGAAATCGCCAGCAAGTTATCGGCGATCAAAGTCGCTTCAAGGTGTACCTAGCGTAAGGTACTATTATCCTAAACCAAAATTAAGATAAAGAAAGAGATACTCACGAACTCATGTCCGCCAAGTGCAGTTAATTTAAAAATTTCAAGTGTTCGTTGCAATTTGATCAAAGTAAGACAGAAGAACTCTACCGTGTGAAACACGATCTGAAAATCCAAAGGTACTTTTTCAGTTAGCTTTTGGAACGGAGTTCCTTATCGCATGTTATACATTTTGATCGTCACGACATTTTTGTTAGGTTACAAAAGTGTCATCGGTCAAAATGTTAAATTTTTTCTGCTCTAACTCTCATTCGCCAAGTGTGCAAAAGCGAAAGGAAATTTGTTCCAATCGTGTGCCATGATACCTCTCGACTGTTTTTATGTTATTTATAGTTTTGTTTTGTTAATTAATAATCGTACTAACCATTTGCTGATAGGAAGTCCTGTAGATGTTATAACACTCCAAAATATTTACGTATACTTCAAACATTCTTTTGTAATTAGCTTCATTATAGCTAGGATTCATCTGTTGAGCTTTAATGTTCCATAAATGAACTTTATCATTTAAAAACTTAATCAGCCTGATAGCGTACACAATATTAACATCAAAACACAACGCAGGTAACCCACATATTAGATATAATATGTTCTGGTTTAGTTCTATATAGATACAAATATGCATGCAAATATTAAAACCTATGGTTAGAACGACACTGATCCAATTCCAAATAATGAATCCCCTAAAACTGGTATTTTCTTTAAGATATCTGTGAATTTCTAACATTTTCAAGACAAAAGTTACATTTCTTTTCGTTTGCAACACATTTAAGACATAATTCAGTGCAAATCCGATACTATAACAGACAAAGCATAAGTACGAGTAGATGTACGTTGAAGGCACATATCTTTTTCTTACAAATTTGGTAACAATAATGCGATATAAGTAAAATAAAGTGTATAGAATGAGTTCACAAAATGACACCACCTTCACTGTAAGACTGTTTGGAAATATGAAGTTATCCTTAATACGATACTTAGGACATAACAAAATAGTATGCATTAGATTTAGAGGTAAAAGCATCGACTGCACATCTTTGTCAACCATGTTGTCAAGCGTGGCTGTCACACGACAACTTTTTCTTCTTCTGAACTGTTTGCTTCTTATGAGCTTCATTTTACCTAAGGAAGTTTTGATGCGTCACTGGTGCTAGTGTGTCCACACTAGCACCAGTGACGCATCAAAACTTCCTTTTACAAAAATATAATTTATTAGAGGAGGTAAAAGGCCATTAGGAATATTAATGCTCATTATCATTATAAATACCTACTCAGGGAAAAGTTGTGGTATACTCGGATGATTTATTAGTGTTTTCTCCGAGAATGGTACACAATAATTGAAATTAACAAAACATTAAAAAAGTGAACTTTAATTTGATAAGTTTTAAATGTAACAATAATTACCCAAAACCGATTTTGAATGAATCGGCCCACTAATAAAAGATTTTTGAGGTCGCTAGAAAACAGAGCAAGTGACGAATGATCGCGAACTCGAAGTAGTTCAAGTGAATCGTAGCCATGGCGCACCGCGCGGTACCGAAGGCATCTCTCGAGGAAAGCGAAACAGAGGAACAGGAATAGGGATCATGCCGATTACGATGGCAATGGTCCCTATCACGGTCCTCAACGTTTAGCTGCCGGTGTAGACAGCGCCGAAGTTCTACACCGTCAAGTGATATTGATCGCAGATCAAGACCTGACTCCAAGAATCTAGACGGGTATTTGAGATGTTTGTACTTAGGTAATGAAAGGCGAGGGTCGATAGCAAGCGTATAATGTAAACTGACGTTAATACATACGTGACACCTCATACATATATACTACAATGATAATAATTAACACATGCGGGTAACTGCGTATATTACAACTTTCCACCCTAAATAGTACATAATTATCCTCCAGTAATCATTACAAACTAGTACAAAACAATACCAAAATTCACTACAGTGCAATTTAATTTACTACAATACGATTTACAACATTAATACACGTAACAATTACTCTTATTGATACTTAATTATTAACTAACCAACTAGAACTACTTAACCTCTCTGCTCGACAAGATTTTGACATGTGACACATCAGTTGACTCGACGGGGTGTTGCGAATTCAGTCATGATATTCAGGAATTTACATCAACTTTCAGCATTCGAATTTATTAAGAAAAATATGTTACCGCGCCTATTTTATACAATAAGTTTGTCGAAAATATCTTTAATTATATGTTGAGATCAGTCAAACCGCGTCAGTACACTGCGAAAGTTATATAGAATTGGTATTACTACACCTATCCAAAACGTAGGTAATTTAAATTTGCTGAAAATATGTACTTAAACAACGCACTTTCTTGCTGAAAATATGCAAAAAGGAAAACGAAAGATATTATCATTCTCTCTGCATTCTTACTTTTACCATGTTTCATACATAAACTACATAAAAAACACGATCAAATCTTGATAAAAACGACAAAAAATTGTGTTGCGACGTGACACTTCTTAGTGCTGACCGTCTACCCAATTTTCTTATATCGATTCAAAAGTAGTATTCAGCCTAATCGATACTCGCAATAAAATCAGTGTGAAAAAAGTATTAGAAACTGGATAAAAACTCTTTGATATGTTTTCCATGAATTATTTTATTTTTGATATTAATAATTTTATTAGTAAGTATACAAATACAGTGTGGATCGGGCAGTAACTTTTGAGGGTTCCGTACGTACCTACGAATGAAAAAACGGAACCCATAAAGGATTACTCGTGTTTCGGTCTGTCACAGCCAATTTGCTCCGAATCTACTGGACCGATTAAGTTGAAATTTGGTACCTACACATATGAATTTCTGTGACCCAAATACAGAAGTGTAACGTAAATAAGTGAATTTTGAATATGGGGTCACTTTTGGGGGCCAAACTAGACAATAAAAAAGAAAGTTTTGCAAACTATACCTACCGTGTGACATCAAATGAAAGGGCTGGGTGGAGGTCCCAAATATTTGTGTTAATTATATTATTTATATTATTTTTGGAACTAAGTTCTTTAACGCGACTTGCGGTAGGAGTAAACTGGCATAAATCGTCACGCGAAAAAGTGTTCATACTTGTGACTGAGACTCTTCTAATTTGATAGAGAGAGAGAGTGTGAATTTGGTCAAAATGTAAATCCAAGATGGCGGCTGCGAAAATTTTCAAATTTTTCATCATGTGAGTAGGTTTCATGGTTGTCAAAGGCGTTGAAGCCGATAGTGACGTTAAAATGTAAATTCAAGATGGCGGCTGCGAAAATTTTCAAATTTTTCATCATTGGTATAGTTTTCGTAGTTTTTGAGGGTGCTAAAGTCGATAATGAGGTCAAAAGGTAAATCCAAGATGGCGGCTACGAAATTTTTATTTTATTTGAAATTATACGTGAAAAAGAACTTTGTTCCCCCTGCCTTACACGTTCTATTTTTTAAATTTATTATAGAAAATAGACCATTATCTACGGAGCCATTGAATACATTTATTTTTAATACTGGAAATTGTTGGTTGATTATAGATTCCTGGAAAACATATAAAAAGTCTATGGTCGTAAAATAACATGAGTTTGTTCTTGAGATTAATTATTGGTATAAAACATGGATGCTATTACAATTTGATAATTTTTCATCATGACTACAATTTTCATGTTTTTCGGGGGATAGTACTGATATCGAATAAGATGAACATTCTGGATTTTAAGATGGCGGCTATTCCAAATAATAATAATATTGTAGATAAATTCTCATAGACATCAGTTTAATGCCTATTGTAAACTCGATAGCCAAAATCCGTGAAAAATACGGCCCTTTTAATTTCGTCATGTCCGTCTGTCTGTTCGTCCGGATGTCATACAGCCATTTTACACGGAGACTATTTCCTCCATCGATGAAAATTTGGAAAAGGTGTATTCTTTGCACCGCTAAACAATGGTGTAGTGAAATTACGATAAACATAATATAGGGGGTGGCATACATATAACCGAGGGATGAAAAAATATCTATGTACATAAAGCGTGTATTGTTGGATCTCTTAATTAAAATGATAAATATGTTTCTAATTACTTTACTTTTTAAGTCAATAGTTTTTGAGATATGGGTTTGTTTCGGTTACAACCGCAGAATTAACTTTGTTTATTATAATTTTTTCGAGAAATACAACCTTATTTTTTTTTTTTAATTTTATGCGTAAATAAGTATTCATCCCAACTACGGAATCCTTCACTGTGCGTAGTCCCACATACACTTGGCCAGCTTTTTTAATTTCGTTGGGAAACTACCACAAAAAAAAAACATTTCTTTTACTCAAGTAAGAGTAACCTATTAAAAACAAAAACTACCAAACTCATACAACTAACAAAAAATATGGACGTCATTTAAAAGCGTTTGCGAAATACCTACCCACTTTATAAAAAATAATTTATCGTCATTCCCAAACAAAATTTTGTTAAGCCTACTTAAAAAATGTATACTGGGCATTCTGTAGCAAACTATCAGAAAGTATCAAAAATAAAATCCACATTAAATAATTGTCCAAAAAATTTAAATAGTTTTGAACAGCGAGCACATTCCGAATTTAAATTCAAATATAGAAACAATTAAGCGCGAAATTTAATAAATTAGGTAAGTATATATCCCCGTCCTGTCTGTTGACTCCTTCTATACATAATGTCCAAAAAATTATTAAAATTACATTAGAAAAGTATAAATAATTATTCTATGCAATGCTTAATGTATTTAATGCTTAAAACAATTTTATTTCAATTATCAAGTATCGATTTCTTACATTCGACATATTAATTAATCGAATCGATCAAAATTGAAAAAAAAAATCGTTTGGCATAATCGTTTTCGCACATCATTACAATAAAAAAAACAATAATGTTCGGATATTTTTAACACAAATTGAGTAGTGGTAATGAATATTACGTGTTATTGGACCTGTGTTCGTATATTACGTTAAGATTTGGGCATTTTCTAGTTGTTTATAATATTTTTAATAATATTTGTCACATTTTAAATCGTATCTACATGTGTATGTGTGATATTAGTGAAAAGTTAAAATGTAAACACGCACGATTGGCGCGAAACTTCGACTTTGGATATCAAAAACTTCATTACCACTACTTAATTAACTTGAACAATGGATGAATTTGTCAAATAATTAAATGATGTAGTATTCACTGCCCCTGTGGTGGAGCTTAGATGTTCGAAATCCCCAATTTTTATGATTTTTAGCCTCGACCTCGACTGTCATCAAAATGGCGATTATCGCATTTACAGACTTGAATTTTATAAAGGTAAATTAATAATCTTGCGCGCTAAATATGAAAGATTCAATGGTGTAAACATTTGAGTTTTTTATTTAACTCTCTTAATTAACGCACATTCATAAGATTTAATGGGTATTATAATAAATATTTACATAATCAATTGAGGGTGTCGTATGTGGTAATTCTGGGGTCCAATTGGACCCACTACCGAGCCGGCGGAGGTTTGTGTGTTCGGGTCCAATCGGGGGCGCTTCCGAACTATACGGTTAACGATTACAATATTTTGGTGGTCTCTTTAAACAACATTCCCTTATAAGTCGGTTTCGAGCCACTTCTGGAACAAGATTCTCGGAATTACTACACGGATTAGGACTGAGAACATTAGGGAGAAGATCAAAGCTAGCCGTGGATGTGGACGGCCACACATCGACCGTCGTGGCTCGGTTCGGACTACACTCCCTTACGCTCTGAGGGGCCCGTGACTCAGCATGTGGTACCTCTGTGCTGACTAGGGCTGGCGTCTTCTCCGGCACCTAGGAACGCTCCGCCTCAAGAGGACTACGTTCTGTCGTACTGGTTGGACAAATCAAAGAACTACGCGATCGCCATCTTAACTGATCTATATGTCTATGTGTTTCTTTCCCTGATCCATTCACTACTCTATAGTCAGTAGTACTCATCCTTTTTAGGGTTCCGTTTCCAAATGGCAAAAAATGGAACCCTTATAGATTCGTCATGTCTGTCTGTCTGTCTGTCTGTCCGTCTGTCTGTCTGTCCGTCCGTATGTCACAGCCACTTTTTTCCGAAACTGTAAGAGCTATGCTTTTGAAACTTGGTAAGTAGATGTATTCTGTGAACCGCATTATGATTTTAGCTCTATTGTTTAGCTCCAACACGTGGAAAGATGTAACCGAAGCAGCAAATGAAGGTTTTGCTTTAGTAAACTCATGGCTGGACAATCATTTGTTGACAAAACTAAATTTATTACTTTCTCAATTAACGGCAGAACTCAACCTACTCCTAACTCAATAATTATACAAACTCACAATTGCAACAATCCAAGTACCTGGCATTGTACTCCAATCACCAGAACTAACTCCATAAGATATCTCGGTGTGATAGTAGACCAAAACTTAAACTGGAAAGAACACATCATGAAAGTAAGTAATCGCGCAAGAAAGTTAATTTATATTTTTAAAACTATTAGGAATTAGGAATGCATGTGACATTAAGCTACTAATAAAAATCTATTTAGCACTATGTCAGTCTGTACTGACGTACGGCTTGAATGTATGGGGAGGAACTTCAAAAACCTCCATGTTGTTTGTTGAAAGAGCCCAACGCATGGTACTGAAGGTTATTTCTTGCAAAAAGTACACTTATCCGACACACCATCTTTACTCTGAACTGGGAGTCCTCACGGTACGAAAATTATTTATTAAACTCGAGATCATGTCACAACATACAGTAAAACCGCACTTTGGAAAAAGGCGACGATTAGATATAGTTTATAACATACCCAAATACAGAACATCTTTTGCACACAAATTTCACAACTATCTCGGTCCTAGTAAGTAAAGATCTAGAATTAAAGAATCTTGATAGCCAAACATGCAAGAAAACTTTGGATGAATATTTGAAAACACTGGACTACAGTAGCACTGAAAATCTGCTAAAAAAACTGGTATAAACAGGACACATAAATAATATGGCACACATAACTGTACGCAATCAGAAACATAAACACATTTACATATACCTATACCCATTCCCAAGTACAAAACAACACAGACAATTCCAATTATATAACTTAATTAATATAACTGTACTATATTTTGTTACCTATACAGTAGATATGTAATCAATCTGCTTAACTGTGAGACTTGTAACTGAAACCTTGGGGGAATCTGTTGTTCTAAGGTTGAGGAAGACTATCCGCTCGTGATACAGTTTTACACTAGTACGAGGGGATAGGGCGAATCAGTCCAAAGACAACCAATCCATTCTTTTTTTACAATTTACCATTTCTCATTCTCCATCTGTTGACCTGCCTAAATTTTATTGTCAAAATAACTTTAAACAATTTTTGGTCCATCCTGTGTTATTATTAAGTTACTCTGTATAGTTGTCTCATATTCATGAATAAATAAATATTATTATTTTTTGTTTATTCATTTTAATTCTTATTCGATTACATTTTTAAATATTTCTTAAAATAAAAAGGATAAAAAAACATTTAAAAATATAAAAAAAATTGAGTTCCACCGGTGTCGGGAGCAGGGTCCAAGCTACCGGTGGTTAGGGCTGCAGAGACAGGAACCTCCTCACAATGCGAGCCGTATCGAGGAGTACTGCCTTCTGAATCAGGCGCTTAATCCAACCGCCTAACGAGAGCCTCGAGAGATGTTGGTCGAGGCTTTCGGCCATCAGGCCATTAGCCGTTACGACAATCGGCACAATGATAGCCGAGCTCACATTCCACATGTCAACAACCTCGTGTGCTAAGTCGAGATATTTTATTTGTTTCTCTTTCTCAGCTTTCACGAGTATCTATATCTTTCCATAATCTCCCCTCGCTTTACATGCATGACTGCACATTTGTCCACACCAAATTCCATACTGATGGCGCTACTGAATGTTTCAGGTACCTTCAGTAACTCCATCAGTCGCAATTTGTTGGGGGCAAAGTTTCAAGTCATCCATGTATAGGAGGTGAGATATGACCTGACCTCCTCTCCTCAATCTATAGCCCAGACCTAAATCCTCCAGCAGTGTGCTTAGAGGGTTCAGGGCTTAGCAGAACCAAAGTGGACTTAAACTGTCGCCCTGGAATATTCCCCGTTTAATCCATACAGGCTCGTCATTCTTCTGGATCTGTCGACATCCTGGGTAGCGAAGGACCGTCCTCCATTGCCCCATACACGACATCAGGAAGGTGCGCAGAGTTGCATCTATCTTGTACAGCTCCAGCACCCTCATGAGCCATTTATGTGGCACCGAGTCGTAGGCCTTCTTATAGTCTATCCAGCATGTCGACAGATCCTTGCGGGATCGACGAACCTGTTGGCTTATAGCCATGTCGATGAGGAGAAGCTCCTTAGTACCGCGGGACCCGTTCCTACATCCATTTTGAGAGGCTGACATGATTGAATTACTGTCAATGTGTGTGTTAATTTTCGTTCTCAAAATGGATGTAAGAAGTTTATAGACCGTCGACAAACATGTGATCGGTCTATAATTCTTGGGTTCCGCGGGAGTACCTGACTTATAGAGCAGGTGAGTAACGCCTGTTATTAGGAACTGCGGTAGCGACCCAGTCTCTAGGGATGACTGAAATTGAGATGCCAGGCGAGTGTGCGAACTACTCAGCCATTTTAACCAAAAGTTGTGCAGTCCGTCCGGTCCCGGTGATTTCCAATTCGGTAACGGACGGACTGCTCTGGCTACGTCTAATGGTGTGATTAGTATAGCGCCATTTCTGGTATAGTTTCACACACTCGCTCGACATCCTGTATCCAGCCAGCCTCAATGTGACAGACGGGCACCGACCAGATGCTGCGCCAGAATGTACTCGTAGCAGCATCATCCGGGCGGCATACGTCTGTCATATTTTGTTCAGGTCGCTCCCAAGCTCTATATACCCACCTCTCATCGCTCTGGAACATGCAATTCTGCGTTAATCGGTCAACCCGCCGCTTATACCGCCGAATACGGCTCGCCCATGCACAAACTTTCTGCTTCAGGAAGTCGATGCGCTCTGTGACACGGGACATGTATTCTTGAGGACTGATTCCAGTCCCCGAGAATGCCCGCCTTACAAAGCGCATCACTCGTGGTCGTGTATTTCCCTCCCTGAAGCAGTATAGTTTGCCGATGAGTGCCCTGGCCCCATCGATACGTCGCTCGATTCTGCACTGCCAGGCTGGTACGGCTGGTTTGGGTCGAGTAGCTCCGTCGTAGTTTGGAAACTTGACGTTAGCTAAACGACATGCCGCAACAGCCGCGCAATACAGGATCGAGTGTGTATCAATGAGATCCTCGCTGCTTTCGAAAAAATTCGTAAGCTGCGAGTCCAAGGCACACACCAGCGCCCTAATTTTTTTTGTGCATGGGTAGGCGTGGTAATCGGGGTCTAAGTTCGGTCGGAGTGTACCTATATTCGCGAAACGCATCCTCCAGTGCGCTCCTCAGTCGGACGTTACACTGGCTACTTACTGTGGCAACCCTATCATCCTCCTCTTCAACATCATGATTGAACCGCGGCGGGATTGCATTAATATTTGACGCTTGTGCCGCGATTTGTGCCTGAGTTGAGACGATATGGTTGCTCAGTACCTCTGAGCGCAGCCTATCAAGTGCAGCATCTTCCAACCTACGATTGCGTTGGATGACACGCACCTGATCCGACAGTCGTTGGGCCGAGACGTTGACGGTTGGTTCTAGTTCCTGGAACAGAGACAACATCCTAACACGGTATGCAGTGAGGTTAGTTCCTCCCTCTGTAGACCCGTAATATGCGCGCATGACGTTCTCGTTCATTGACTGAGTCCATCTCATGCGCTGCACACAACCACCGGCAGCGGGGACCCGGCTCGGGGCCGGTTGGCCCCTAAGTCCCAAGCTCCTCGGTGGCTGGCCTCTCCCCTGCCGTCGTACAGGTGTTGGCGACGTCGGCGGGGAGAAATACTCTTCGCTCGAGCTCGACGCAACTACCGCGGCGGTTTGGACACAGCGCTCACAATGGGGCTGGGTACCGGCGGCGGCGAGGCGGAGCTGAGCGAAGAGTCCGGAGGTGGTGGGCGTGCTGATCGTGTGGCCGATCTCGTCAACATTTAGTTTTCAATCCAATTTTTTGGTTTTATTCGAGGTGACATCTGTCATGTCACCTCCGTTATGGCGTTTTTTGATTATTGTCTATAATTTCTCTGGTCATTTTGATCTTTTTTCTGTTCTATTTCGATTTTTGGGCTTTTACGCTTGTTCGTTTTTACAAAAAACTGCGTCTAAAATAAAATAATATAACTGTGAAAATTGAGAGAACACTTTTTGAGACGTGTTGACGTTTGTGTTGCCAGCCGAATTCCATTTTTACACAAAAATAGAAAAAAAAACAAAAAATTTTGTGGTTCCCCTTCTACTTAGAACTGAAACTCATTTTTTTTTTTATCAAACCCATACTTGTGGAGTATCTATGGATAGGTCATTAAAAATGATATTGAGGTTTCCAATGTAATTTTTTTCTAAACGAATGATAAAACTAAAAAAAATATATGATGTACATTACCATGTAAACTTTCACTGAAAATTGGTTTGAACGAGATTTAGCAAGTAGTTTTTTTTTTAATACGTCATAAATCGTAAATCGCAATTTACACAATGTTACTTGCTGCTACGGAACCCTTCATGGGCGAGTCCGACACATATACCACCGGCCGGTCCCTGCCGTCGGCGCTTAGCTATGTGAGTACCCCGCCTATACCACGCGCACTGACGTCACACGTCAACACTAACGGCTTATCTGGGTCATAATGAACTAATACTTCCGCGCCTGTTAATATTGTTTTAACTTTTACCATCGCTTTCGCACACTGATCACACCAATTCGAACTTACACTTTTTTTTAAAGTTCATAAAGTGGTGACAATATACTACTCAAATTCTTGACAAACATAGCATAAAAATTTATTAACCCTAAGAAAAAACGCAACTCAGTGACATCTTTCGGACAAGGACTTTTTACTATTGCATTCACCTTATCCGTATCTACTTTTATACCATCCTTAGATATAACAACCCTAAATATTTAACCTCATCAACCATGAATAGACATCTGTTAAATAGGGCCTGAGAGGTTAAGCTTCATTCCATGATCTTATAACATTAGAAACACTCTTTCTAAAGTTTCCAAATGTTTATTTTATGTCCCTGACGTAGTTATGATTACGTCATAAAGAAATACTTCTACGCCTGGTATATCATTAAGAAGGTTCGACATAATCCACTGGAAGATGCCCGGTCTAGACGACAACCCAAACACGGGTCTATTATATTTAAACAGAACTCTATGTGTATTTATTACTGTTAAATCTCTAGAATCATCCAATCAATCTGATTATATGCCTGGGATAAATCAATTTTCGAAAAGAATGTAGCCCCGTTTATAGTCACTAATATAACATCTATCTTCGATAGAGGATACCTATTGACCAGTAAGATAGAATTTAACGTGACTTTATAATCAGCACAGATACGGAGTCCACCGTCCGCTTTACGTACTGGTACTAAAGGTGTGGCCCAGTCTGAGCACTCGTCGGGTTCGATGATGCCCGCGCGCAGCATCGCATCCAGCTTCGCATCTACTTGACCCTTCAGAGCGTAAGGCAGCGGCCACGCTCGGCAGTATACGGGGGTTGCCCCCTCCCGCAACTGGAGTGTTGTCTTACCGCCTGTGTACCGTCCCAATCCGCCGCTGAAAAACTCTTTATACCTAATTAACAAAACATTTGCAATGTCAGATTTTGTCTTTAAAATATTGCCATTATTAATTGTTTGTTGAAATGGAGGTATTTTTATTTCCATTTCAGTTAACCATTGCTGGCCTAATGAAGAAGTTTTACCTCCATTGATTACAAACAGTTCTAAATATTTAATTTTTCCTTTGTCTGTCGGTTTTATTACACCTTTGGTTTATATTACTACCATCATAAAACTTTAATACTGAGTTAAATGGCTCAATTGATCTAGTACTAAAATACCAATCATTTTATTATGTTTTTTTATTTATACATGAAACAGCAGAGCCTGTATCTATCTCCATCTTGATAACGGTAATTATCATCAATAAAGCAATGATAAGCTAACCGGGGTATATCCGTTCAAAAATAGTTGATGTAGTTCTTCCTCTAGCTCGTCCGAACTAGAATCGCCTCTTAGTCCATCCGGCTGCTTGCTCCCGGTAGCTTCGACGTGGTTCACACCGCGCCTCTTTCCTCTATTTGTGCTCGACCATGTCCGAGGACACACGCATCGCAAATGTCCACTTTCCTTTACTGCATACAAAATGGCACTCGTCGGAGGTATGTTCGCGCTAGCCGCACGCCATGCAGCTACCAGCGTCTTTGCCAGTGTCCAGTGCAGCGCGCTCGCGGCCTCCGTGCTGATCACGCCCACATTTTGTCATCAACGCGTGTATGTTTGCTGGTACATCCGCGCTTGCTTTATGCTCAACCACAGCCGCATCTCGCTCCGCTGCTTCCAACCCACAAGCCAATTTCACTGCCCTCGTACGTCAGATTGTCCTCTGCAAATAACCTTTGTCTGATGACGTCACTCTTAACTCCGCACACCAACTGTCAAAAGTCACAGGTTTTCGACAGTTTTTTAATGTCGGTTAGGAATTGCGTCATATTTTCGCTGTCCTTCTGCCAGCTGACATGATGACAGCTGGTTTCGGCTGAAGATGGTTTTTCATCATTGTAACGACTTTTTCGTAGGTTAACTCCGCCAGTTTGCTTGGGCTACACAACATGCTCAGTAACTCATACGTTTGATCACCAACGCCAGTGACCAAGATCGCTAGCCACATGTTCTTATCCACGTGATTGACTTTTAAATACATCTCCAAAGACACTTTTTCTACGAATTTGTCCACTCGACATCTTTATTCTGTCTTTAACACGAAACACCGAATACAATTGTAAGATGGTATTAGGTATCCTATTCTCATCGCCACTGAGATGTTTGTACTTAGGTAATGAAAGACGAGGGTCGATAGCAAGCGTATAATACAAACTGACGTTAATACATATGTGACACCTTATATATACTAAAATGATGATTGACACTACATTGATGAATTAACAAATGGGGGTAACTGAATATAGGTATTACAGTATTCTTAGGTGATGGGAAGCTTTACAATTGCATAGGTATCTTAGCTTCCTTTTAGTAATGAGTGCCAAACTGAGACCTTTAGTTATCCAAGTTTGATTCTTGAGTTTCTTTTTAATTTTTAAGTCACTCACTATTACAGGCCTCTATTTGTTTAGAACGGATCTTGTACAATTATGATCTCTAGTTATGCTAGTAAAATATCGGTTGAAAATGCTTAAAATGTAAAAATGCTTAATAAAACGCATTTATATTGTGGAAATTCTACACCACAGCATTCGAATGTAAGTTTGGACGCGCGTCAATAATTCGGTTCGGAAGTATATTATTTCAATACAAAAAATGTGAGATATGTTTGGCGCCGGGCTTGGGTCACAGATGACCATTTTTCTTTCATATACATAAAATAATTTTCATCCATTAAACAGATGAGTGAAGGTCGTCTCTAGGTCGGATCTTAGGCTGTAATTGCCCTACATTTTTGACAAGTTTTTGACAATGATTAAGAAAGAAAGAAACATATTACGATGATGAATGATTGTCACTGAGATTAGATTGAGACTATTTTGAACGTTTTTTAGTACGGAAATTAACAACACACTACGCTCCAAAACATAAATGGCCGACGTAGTCCACGTAGGCTTCAGTAACAACCTTCACACAGACTTAGATGATTTATTGATCCTGATTCCTATTTAATAGATTTGAAATAAGAAATATGTTGGTTGATATAAACATTTTCAAACAGAAAGTTTTATTTTAAGAATTAATGTTTTTAAAATGACAAGTTTGCAAATACTTTATTGATTTTTACTCAATCAATCAATACTTAAATTCAGTAAAATATTTTAACACCCAATTTCATTGTAACAATCATTTTAGGTACAGACGCCAGCACATCAAGCTACCCGAAACTGTCAAATTTTCCCAATCAACTCTGAACCTTATGCTTCAGCGATAAAGTTGAAAATCTATTAAATAAATTTGACAGATTGTTGTAGCTTGATGTGCTGTGTCTGTACTATATAACATCTATTACGAGAATTATAAAAACGCAAACTGCAGTAATACAATAGTATAGTTAGTAAGTAAACCCATCATTTTCAACGGAAAAGTAGCATCAACGTAGAACATTCCACAAACATTCATCTTGTTGAATCTAGCTCGATAAAGGCGTTGAATATTCTTGCTTAGCATTCTCTCGGCATCTGTAATATTAGAATAAACGACAGTGACTTTGACGAATGAAATCTTAGTTGATATAAACAATTACGACAGGCACTATTTCTATTATTCTGTTATATTGCCAAAGTTATTATTTATATAATAATTATTGGACGTTTTCCAAGAATTATTACATTATTGGCCTTTTAATCGGACAAACATAAAGTTTCAGTTTTGGCATTTGTTTGTTTTATATGTCCTTTTTTCAGTCGGCAAAGGCCTCCTCGATCAGTTTCCAGTCCTGTCTCTCTCTGGCCTCTCTGCCCCATGTTATGCCAGCGACCTGTTTGATGTCATTTCCCCACCTTGTATCCAAGAATTATTAGAACTTTTTAAAAATAGTTTCGATTAAATTACCTGTGCAATTGGATGCTGAAATAAGCGCGCATGAACCTTGAGCGTTATTCATCGCAGTGTAAAATTGTTCGCAGCACACGCTTAAAATAGTGTGAAGTGTTAAACTCTTTATCGCCCAAATGTACAGAACTATGGTGTAAATAACCGCTGAATCCTGAAAAAAATTATAGCTCTGTAATGCTGGGTACTGTAGAGGTTTTATATGCATAGCTTTGCCAACTGAATTACAAGTTATTGGTATAATGTGGAGATAAACACTATTTCATATTTGAAAGAAGAAAAAGGTTGAGTGTCACCCCAACGGCGGACAACGGATGTGGAATAGCTGATCTGAAAAGTCGCATCGTGATATTTAAGGTGAAGAGAGCTTGAAGTAAACTGTAATCTTACCAGACGCTAGGGAATCTAGGAAATGACAGCTCACTTCACTTAAGTTTTCAAGGTGATAGTTTTATAGAATAGCACTACTGGTTAGCTTGCAGGTGTGTGAGTGATTAATCAACTGAATTCAATAAAAAAAACAGATTTTGACAGCCCATTTGTCACTAACAATGTCAAAATCTGTGTGTGGATGTGAGATTTTGAAATCACCAGCAAGACACCGGCGACCAAAGTCGCTGTAAGTATACCTGGCATAAGATACTATTGTACTAAAATAAAATCAAAATGAAGAAAGAGATACTCACAAACTCATGTCCACCAAGTGCAATAAATTTAAAAATATCGAGTCTTTGTTGCAATTTGAACAAAGTAAGACAGAAGAACTCTACCGTGTGAAACAAGATCTGAAATAAAATGGTATTTTTTCAGTTAGCTTTTAGAATCAAGTTCCTTATCCCACGTTATACATTTTGATCGTCATGACATTTTTGTTACGTCACAAAAGTGTCGTTGGTCAAAATGTTCCATTTTTCTGCTCTAACTCTCATTCGCCAAGTATGCAAAAGCAAGAGGAACTTCGGTCCAACCGGGTGCCACAATACCTGTTTTTTTGACTGTTTTTTATATTATTAGTGGCTTTGTTTTGTTAATGAATAATCGTACTAACCATTTGCTGATAGGAAATCCTGTGGATATTATAACACTCCAAAATATTTACGTATATTTCAAACATTCTTTTGCAATTAGCTTCATTATCGCTAGGATTCATCTGTTGAGCTTTAATGTTCCATAAATTAACTTTATCACTTAAAAACTTAATCAGTCTGATAGCGTACACAATGTTTACATCAAAACGAAACCCAAGAAACATACTTATGAGATATAATATGTTCTGGTTAAGTTCTATGTAGATATAAATATGTATGCAAATATTAAAACTTATGGTTAGAACGATACTGATCCAATTCCAAATAATGAATCCCCTAAAACTGGTATTTTCTTTAAGAAATCTGTGAATTTCTAAGATTTTCAAGACAAAAGATATATTTCTTTTCGTTTGCAACACATTGAAGACATAATCAAGAGCGAATCCGATACTATAACAGACAAAGCATAAGTACGAGTAGATGTACGTTGTAGAACTTTTCCTTATAAAGTCGATAACAATAATGCGATATAAGTTAAATAAAGTGTTTAGAATCAGTTCACAAAATAACACCACCTTCACTGTAAGACTGTTTGGAAATATGAAGTTATCCTTAATACGATACTTAGGACATAACAAAATGGTATGCATTAGATTTAGAGGTAAAAGCATCGACTGCACATCTTTGTCTATCATGTTGTCAAGTGTGGCTGTTACACGGCAACTTTTTCTTCTTCTGAACTGTTTGCTTTTTATGAGTTTCATTTTACCTAGGTTGGTGAACACACTACCACCAGTGCCTCATCAAAACTTTCTTTTACCAAATCATAATTTATTAGAGGTGAGGATTTTGTGATGAATGATTGAAAAGGCCATTAGGAATATTAATTTATCCAAAAATAATGCTATTTGATTCAGATGCGCAAGAAACAGACAGTGATAGTTATTACAAATAATAGTTAATCACATTTTGACAGCTCTCGTTGTTTTTGATTCTTTCTATACAATTTAAATTTAATTAAAATTAAGAACATCTACAATTTTAATTTTGTTTAAGCAGAATCTTGACACCCTTCAAAACCCTGATTGACAAGCGGGATAGCTTATAACGAGATAGAGATATAAATATGATGTAAAAGAAAAGCTTGAGGACCGGTGTCACCAATCAGTGACAAGTCACACACGTGGCTTACATCTCTATTTGTACTGTAAAATAAAGTCTAATGTCCTCTTTGGATTTTTCACTCTATGTTCGGATAGATAATCTAGTCAATAAAACTATTTTATTTAAAAATACAATTGAACGCGATTTAAAAAAAATATATTGAAAGTGACGTTCCGGTGCGAGAAAACGTCAATCTACGAAGCAAGGACCGGGCTTGCCGGTTTTCGGTGTAATATTTCGTTTTTGTTATGGGTTTTGTGTGTAAATCATCGGGAACTGGTGATATTTTTATCTTTAAGTAGATAATATTAGCACTAAATAACGTCATAATTATACCTATTTTGACACAACCAAAATTGTTAACAAACACGTGAGTGAAAAAGTGAACGTGCTGATATTTTGTGGTTAACTGGTGTGTAATCGCCGGTATCTGATCGGTTAAAGTTTAGCAGGTAGACCACAGAAAACTAAATAAATTATTTCGATTTCTGTGGGGTAGACAGATGCAGTTCGTTACGAGTATTCACTTAATAGAACTTTGTTGGTTCGTGATTATTGTCGGTGACGAGTATTTAGCTATTAGCGGTGTTGTGGATATTACTTTCAAAATGCAGTCAAATATAAATATTGAAGGGAAATGAAATATTATTGCGCTGCGTAAAAGTGAATGTAATTTACACAAATATCTAATGAAACCGGACTAAGCGTGAGTGTTCTCATTTAAATATTTCATATTTTACTAGACATAAATCTTAATCAAAGGTATTGTTGATAGAACAGAGGTATTGTTGAGACAGAAGATGCCTTTAAAGTTTTAAATTCGTTACGTTTAATTCGATTAGTGAATGATAAATAATTAGATATTATGTGTAATAAATACAAGTTTATTCTTTGTTTTAGAGAAATACTGTGAGGGTTAAGAGATATGAGGAAGAGGCTCATTATCGAGGTGCAGCGACGTCAAATAGTGAATGATTATGAAAAAAATGGTTTCATACCAACGAGATATTTTGCTGAATTATTAAACACGTCATTATGAACCGTTCGCCGTGCACTCTGAAGCCTTCCATCACTGAAGACCAGTTAGAAAACCGTTTTTGACAGAAAGGCATAAACCTGAACATTTAAGTTTCGCACGATAATATTAAGACTTCAAGTAGGAAACTGCTATATTTTAACCTTAAAATATTTACCATACCAATTTAATAAACAACAGATTCGTTATTGCATGAATTTGTGGTAACAAATTTTTTAAGCACATTTCAATATGGTGTTTGCTGTCGTATTTCTTGCAGATAGACTGAAAATGTTTAAGATTTAAGATTATTTTAGTCATTTTATTATTTTAGGATTAAAAGAACATGGCCAGTTTTTGTATGGACGTCGGCAGTTATTGAATTGAATGTACATCACTGATTTTTTGTTTTTTACACAAGGCGGGTGCGTGTGGGCACGGGACGGCAGTACGGCGGGCTTGTACATTGTAGTTCCTTATATTCAGTATGGCGGGCTAGTATATAATTGTAATTCCTTGTATTATAATTTATGTATGTCGGCACACGATACGCGTGCGCGCGTCGGGCGCGGTACGGGCAGGTTGCAAAGCGGGTCGGGCGTGGAGCGGGTTGGGAGCGGGAGCCGCACACGTAGGGGAAGGTGGGGCAAAATGGGGTACTTAAGACAAAAAAAATCATATAAACGAAATCAACAGTATTTATAATAAACTTTTTAATTAGAATCAATATTTATATTCTTGTTCATTATTTTAAATTGTATTTTTAGGCTTAATCAACAAATTTTCTTAATTATGAGGAAATAATCAGCAAGTGTCAAATTTCCCATATTGCCCCATAGTCGGGGCAAAACAGGAAACGCTAAGGGGCAAAATGAGAATACAATTTAGTCAGGCAAACATTGTAGGTACATAAATATGTGCTTCGTCATCATCAGTATCTACTCTGGCGCAGAAATTGTGTGCTCAACCCGCATAAGATCTATAAGCAACCCAACCCTCATCTGACTGCGAATGCTTCCTTTTGCATTTGTTTCTTCGCCTTTTTGCTATAAGGTTTGGTTATTTTTCTTTCTTTCTTTCTTCTTCTTAATTTCCTTACGCTCCTTTCCATCATTTTGCTTATTTTAGTACGGGGAATCCGTAAGATAGTCGTTTTCCCACGTTTTCTCTTTTGTATTTAATTCTTTTTAATTATTTTTTTGAGAATTGCCATAATATTTTCAGGTGTAACTGCAAAAAACCTGTTTTTTATAAAAAAAAATTGCCTTTCAGGAGTTTTCTCTTTAGCCCTTAAAGTGGACGCGAGAAGTTCAAATGCCTGTGAAGAAACTGGAACCATACTTACAAATAAATATTAAATAAAATTGACCTGATAGATTGGGATACCATCCCATCATGCCCCGTTCATTTTGCCCCAAACATTACATTTTCAAGTTGGTCGGCCATTTTTAACCTCAATAGAAATTATCAAAAATAAATTTGAAATTGAATAGGTTAATACCACTCCCACTATAATTATGGTATAAAAGTTTATGCAGGTCTTGTACTTACCTCACTACACAAGAGTATATTTTACGAAAATAAATAACAATACCCTCAAAAACTGTTTTTGTCAGCCTAGAGACTAAAACACGCACCGACACGTTCCGCTTGCTCTGACTCACGTGAGGCGACTGAACAACGAATGATTGACGCCACTGTCAACTTGTATACGCGTGTGTGACAGGCACACAAGCTAGCTTAAATTTAAAGAAATTGATATACTGACTTTGCCTTCACTTTATATCTTAGAAAGTATTATGTATGTTCGCAAAAACTTAGGACTTTTCAAAATAAGAAGCGATTTCCATAATATAAATACACGTAGTCGACATGAAATTGTGATACCCAAATTTAGATTAACTAAAACAAGCAAGTCATTTCTTATAAACAGTATCCGCTTTTATAACAAGTTGCCAAAGTCTGTGACAGAACTTAGCGATGGGAAGTTCAAAACCCACATCAAACGTGTCCTTATCAAGAATTCATATTATAAAATTAAAGACTACGTTGAAGACAAGGAAATTTGGCAATAATTCCTTCTGCACATGTGGCTTCCCTGGTACCTCATTAACGGCATAAATAAGTAAGAGTCTATTAACTGCTTCCAAATTACCATGTTTATTTAAATCTTTATTTTTTTTTTACATTCGCCCATGACATATTTACTATTCTATTATTTGACATTATATACTTTTTTTTTTGAGGCTTTTGTGGACATGATAATTATTCAGATTGATTACAGTTGTAATAGCAATCATATAATTGCGTTTTATTTAAAATAGGCTTTTTACTTTTTTTAATTAATTATTTTTTTTTGTATAGATTCTTTTCTACATATTTTGTGAATGTGAGAACGCTGTAGGCTTAGTGGATTGTAGACCTGTTGACCATTTTCTATTTTGTTAAGTACTTGGTACTTATTGAAAGACCTACACTGTCCTCCCATACCTAGAAACACTGTTATTTGAAAGTGATTTACATCAATGTTTGAAAGTATTGTAAAAGCCAATTATTTTTAAAACAGTAACCGTGGAGTTTCTTGCCGGCTCTTCTCCATAGGAAACGACCAATTGGAACCGTGCACCTAGCTTCTGACGTTTCATAAGTGCCCATGTAGGTTTATGTGAAATAAA
The DNA here is from genome assembly GCA_949152395.1 of Agrochola litura. Classification (NCBI taxonomy): domain Eukaryota; kingdom Metazoa; phylum Arthropoda; class Insecta; order Lepidoptera; family Noctuidae; genus Agrochola; species Agrochola litura. Next base: position 21,754,901 of record OX424501.1, read on the forward strand.
ATATTTTGATTTTGATTTTTTTGATTTTGAGCTTCCCGTTGTGCCCCGAGCCTCATTTTGCCCCACCCTCCCCTATTTCGTGTGCTGACATGTATATTATAATACTTACAAGGAATTACAATATATACAAGCCCGCCGTACTGTCGTCCCGACCAGCGCCCGACACGCATCCGCCTTGAGCGTGTTGAGCTTTAAGCATTTAAAAAAGTATAGGCCACCAGAATAAAGGATTTTTAACTGTCTCAAAAAATGTGACAATAATTACAAAGTATATTTGAAACTAATGTTTTTCTTAAATTACAGTTTACCCTTATTTTTTATAGTTTAATTACCAATAAACAAGGGAAACACAAAATGAAACAAAAAAGTAAAAACATTTATTTATTTATTATAGAAAATAAAAAGAAACATTTTGTTAGATTATAATATATCTTAAATGCCTACCTAGATAACTCAATAATATACATTAGGTATAGCAATGCAGCACTAGTGTTAAAGAAACCGAGGTCAACCAAGAGCATTTTTATTTCACATATACACTAACCTGGATTAAGTGTAATATATAAGTATTGTAGTGCTGCAGTAATTACATAAATAACTGCTTTAAATATAACCGGACATGTAAAACAAATACAAGCGTTGATGCATATATTATTTTACAATTGTAATTGTGTTTTTTAACAAAGATTAGCCTTTATTTTAATATTCTTGAATTGTTAGTAATATGTTGACTAAAAATCCTGCTGGAGCTTGAATATTGTTTTGGTGTCTTACCCAACCAAGGTACCAGATTATTGTCATAACGTGACAACAACAACGAGCGGTTCTGTTCCCTACAAAGCAATTACAATAGTACCCTAAAATAGCTTCCAAGACAGAATCACTATCATGTTCAGTGTCAAATAAAACATAGGAAAAGTAAATTATCTGGGAAACATGAAGAGACTTAATACATCCTCTTAATAAATAAGGATTATTTCCACCAACCCGTATTATCATTTCTTGGGAGTGTTCCAGTTCCGGACACACTTCAACAACATAGATACCATTATCCCTAACATGTTCACCGAAGTAGCCGGTGGATTGATGTCCGAAGCCAATTCCGTTTCTCGTGATGAGTCATGCACTGCCTGTCTATTTGTTTGCATCCAACACACATGACAAACGTAGTTGTTTCTTGAGGGCTGAAAATAAACCAGTTAGAATAAACACAGATATTACAGCTTATGTTAATATTATTTTTAGCAACGAGGGTACCTTTTGTGTACTGTATCTGTTTATGTTTTCAAGTATAATGATATTGTGTTCACTATGTTACAACATGCCTACTTTAGGCAAGTATTTTAAGATGGAAAATATCTAAAACATAGATATTACAATCATACACACAATATGAAAACTCATTTTTTATAGATTAATTAATACAACTACCTAGTTATTTATAATAATTAAAAGCAAAATGCTTACCATATAATTAGTATTTTGTAATAATAGGACAGCCAGCAATGGACAGTCCATACTGACATTATGATGTCTTATTTTTCTCACAACCAAGGCAAACCATGTTATGCCCCAATAGTCACTCGTGTTCACCAGCTTCGGTACTTAATAATAAGAAGCATGGATGGCAAATAAATGTATCCAGAGGCAACTGAAAATAAGATACACTAAGTTAATATCGCAAACCATAAAATATACCAGAAGTAGGTATATAAAAATAAATACGATTCAGTTTTTTCTACTCCAACTTCATACCTGAGTTTGAGCATTGGTTATCCAATGCGAAAGTCTTGTTTGATGGTGTGCAGAAAGCGAGGATATGAGATGCCTCTGCAACCTTTGCATGGCTATTCCGCAGTGGATGCATCTCATATTGATTCACAAAACAAATCCGAAACGCAATGCAAATCAAAGTCCAGTGTTAATAGCAAGGTAATCGAGTGGTAGAAATCCTTAGAGATAATCGGGGGTCAAAAACATTAGAAAATAATCGCAAAAACAAAACACAGTACGGAACGAAGAATCTGTAGTAACAATAAAAATACATTGACATTGACACATTGTCAAACAAGTAAACGCGTTTCGTTTCAGGATTTTTTTTGGGTGTAATGTAAAAATACTATCTTACTCATCAACTTAGGAAAACATAATTTAATTCAAGCAAAAAATACCAATGAAAACAGTTTCGTATGAATAAAATGTTCCTAATAAGAGCATTCTGTCGTCCATATTACATGTCCACAAGTAGTATTATGCATGGTGTGGAACGTCAATTATTATATTTGTCCTTCTCTATGGTCCATTATGGCTGACGTTGACAAATGGTACTTTGAATTCATCTTACATTACTTATTAATTTGATTTCAAAATTGACAAGTTCAGAGAGGCTAAAAACTACGTAGTAATTCATTTTCCTATTTTTACTATACAATTTATTTACTATGTTCGTGTATATGGAATGACTTTTTTGTCCATATTCTTTGAGGTTTAGTTTCAAGACGGCTTTTGGTGGGCTGGGTTTCGGCGCAGGTCAAACTGCTGGAGCCCAGACCTCTGAGGTGCTTCCGTTGCTAGGTGGGCCACCACGTGGGGGTCAAGTGCACCTAGGTAAGATAAGGTAGACCGCAGCAACCTCTGCTTCCGCTGCGGTCAGCCCGGTCGCAAGGCCGGCTCGTGTAACGCCACGCCGCACTGTGTCATATGTGCGGCGGCTGGCAAGCCGGCCGATCACCGGGCTGGGAGCAGGGCCTGCGCTCCACCCGGCGAGGAAAGAGGCAGGGGCAAGCGCTCCGCCACCACCACCGCCGTCACCGCCGCCGCCGCCGTTGCCGCCGCAGGCAGCAGGGCCCTCACAGGAGGCTCAGGGGGAGGAGGGGGTTGACATGGAATGCCAGTAACGGCCCCATTACGCCTCCTCCAGGCGAACATCAACCACTGCGCCGCCGCTCAGGATCTGTTGCTCCAGAGCATGGCGCAGTGGTCGATTAACATCGCCGTGGTCGCTGAGCCGTACTTTGTCCCGCCCAGGGATGACTGGGTGGAGGACCTGAGCGGCTCAGTGACCCTCATTTCGTCGGCCGCCGCCGGTACTCCGTCCCTCGAGTCGGTCAAGAGAGGACGGGGTTGCGTTGCAGCACGGTTCGGGGAGATTGTCGTGGTGGGTGTTTACTTCTCCCCGAGCCGAATTCTTGCCGAGTTCCACAACTCCCTTGCGGAGTTAAGAGTAGTCGTCGTCGGGTTTGGTTCCCTCCCCGTGCTCGTACTCGGGGACTTCAATGCCAAGAATCTGGCTTGGGGTTCCCGGTATACGGACACACGGGGTAGGATGGTGGAGGACTGGGCTCTGGAGACAGGCCTGGTCGTCCTAAACCGGGGTTCTGTCCCCACGTGTGTGCGGATGCGGGGTGAATCGGTGGTGGACATTTCGTTCGCCAGCCCCGCTCTGTCGCCTCGTGTCATTGACTGGCGCGTCATGGAGGGGGTGGAGACCTACTCCGATCACCGGTACATCCGGTTTGACGTCTCCACCCAGACCTCGAGCGCGCCGGTCCGACAGGCCCCGAGTGGTCCGCGGTGGGCGCTGAAGCAGCTGGACCGGGAGCTTCTCCTGGAAGCCTCGATCGTGCAGGCCTGGGTGTCATCACCGGACAGGCCTGCCGACATCAATGACGAGGCGGAGTGGTTTCGGGAGGCCATGTCCAATGTGTGTGACATGGCAATGCCCCGGGTCCATCCTAGACGTGCTTCGCGCCAGGTGTACTGGTGGTCGCAAGAGCTGGAGGCTCTGCGCAGGGCGTGCGTAGCTGCGCGACACCGGTACGCCAGGCACCGCAGGCTCCGTATCCGCCCTACGGATACGGAAGCCATCCAGGCGGAGCTGTACGAGGGGTACAGAGCGGCGAAGACCGCCCTCCAAGCGGAGATCCTGCAGGCCAGGGCACTGGCCCGAGAGGAGATGCTGGAGACTCTGAACAGAGACCCGTGGGTACGCCCATACAAGATGGTGCGGGAGAAACTCCGCCCATGGGCTCCCCCGCTGACGCAGAGTCTCCGGCCCCAGCTTGTGGGGGACGTGGTGAGCGCTCTGTTCCCTTCTAGAGGGGATCATACCCCTCCGCCCATGGCTCCGCCTACTGCGGTGCCCGATGCGGACCACACCGACGACGACGATGCTCCAGAGGTGACCGAGGTAGAAATGAGAGTGGCGGTACGCAAAATGAGTGCGAAGAATACCGACGGCATACCTGGAAAAGCTTGGGTCCTGGCCATGGGGGCTCTCGGGCCTCGACTAAGGGGGCTCCTAAGCGCATGCATGGAGAAGGGCCAGTTCCCACTTTGTTGGAAGACGGGAAAACTGGTCCTCATCAAGAAGCCGGGGCGCCCAGCGGACTCTCCGTCCGCTTATCGGCCCATTGTGCTGCTCGATGAGGTGGGCAAGCTCTTTGAAAGAGTCATTGCGGACCGCCTCGTCGGGCAGCTGGTGCGAGTGGGGCCGGATCTGGCGGAGAGCCAGTTCGGCTTCCGCAGGGGGCGCTCTACGGTGGACGCCATCATGCGCGTGCGGGCCCTCACGACGGGGGATGCTGTGGCCCGGGGTGGGGTCGACTTGGCGGTGTCTCTAGACATCGCCAATGCCTTCAACACCCTGCCCTGGAGTTGCATCAGGGAGGCACTCCGGTATCACCGGATGCCGACCTACCTCTGTCGTGTGGTCGAGGCCTATCTGACGGACAGGGCCGTCATCTACCCCGGTCACCGAGGAGAGTGGAACCGGCAAGAGATGTCGTGCGGTGTCCCACAGGGTTCGGTCCTGGGGCCGCATCTGTGGGACATCGGATACGACTGGGTGCTGCGCGCCGACCTCCCTAGCGGCGTCAGCGTCGTTTGTTACGCTGACGACACGCTAGTCCTGGCGCAGGGGAGGTCGTACCAGGCGGCAGCCGATTTAGCGACACGCGGGGTTGCGACAATCGTTGACAGGATCCGGCAGCTGGGACTCGAGGTGGCCCTGCACAAGTCCGAGGCCATGGGTTTTCATGGTCTTCGTAGTGCGCCACCGTCGGGTTCCCAGGTATTGGCGGGAGGGGTTCACATCGGCGTCGAGTCGACGATGAAGTATCTGGGACTCGTCCTCGACAGCCGGTGGAGCATTTCCGACGTTTGGCTCCCAGACTGGACCGGGCTGGGGCTGCCTTGAAGCGGCTCCTGCCCAATCTGGGAGGTCCAAACGCCTCCTGCCGGAGGCTCTACGCGGGGATCGTGCGGTCCATGGCCCTTTACGGTGCACCGGTGTGGGCGCGTTCATTGAGGCTGCGGCCAGCCCACCGGTTGAACGCGTCCCAGAGGGTCATGGCCATCCGGCTGGCCCGAGGATACCGCACGGTCTCCTGCGAGGCGGCGAGCCTCCTTGCCGGATTACCGCCATGGGATCTGGAGGCAAAGGTCCTCGCGCACATCTGGGAGTGGCGCGAGGAGGCGAAACGCCGGGGCTTAACTCCGATGCCGCAAGAAATCGCGGCACAGCGGACAGAGCTCCGGCGGGATCTCATGGCGTCATGGAGGGTGCGATTGTCGCAACCCCGCGCTGGGCATGCCACAATTGCGGCGATAAGACCCCTCTTTAAGGAGTGGCTGGAGAGACGCCACGGCGTCCTCACCTTCCGCCTGACGCAGGTCCTCACCGGACACGGATGCTTCGGGAGGTTCCTGTTTAGGATAAGGCGGGAGGAAACACCCGGTTGTCACCATTGTGTGGATCGGCCTGAGGACACGGTGGAGCATACGGTGGAGGTCTGCCCGGCTTGGGTGGAGCAACGCCGTGTCCTCGTAGAGGCGATCGGCGGCGGTGATCTCTCGCGTCCGGCCCTGGTTCAGGCCATGGTACGGAGCGAGAGGAAATGGCAGGCCGTCACCTCCTTCTGCGAAGCGGTAATGCTCGCGAAGGAGGAGGCGGAACGCGTGAGGGAGAGGCAAATTTCGCGCCCTCACGCCCCTAACCGCCGCAGGAGGAGACGCCCGGGGCGGGAATCGCGAGCCGATTTCCGGCCACCGTAGGCGCGGGCTTGCGGACGGTGAGCAATGGGTAGCTCGCCGTCCGATAAGGACCAAGCCCGGGTCGACGGCGCGTTGTGTTCCACGCGCGCCTCAAAGTGATGTCAGCAGAATTGACGGGGTCCGCTAGGGCCAATGCCTGCCGGGGGTTTGAAGAAAACCGATAGGGAAATCGTGGCCCCCGGCAACATGGCATAGGAAGGAACACGGGTGGGTTTTAGTCAGTAAGAGTCTGACACGCCCTCCCGCTCCACCCAGAGCGGGAGAAGTTATTTGATAATTTCCCACACAAAAAAAAAAAAAAAAAAAAGGCGCGTTGGGCACTTTTGAGATGGGAAAAACAATTGAACTCGCGACACCGTTACCGACATCTCATTTTTGTAACCGCGATTGTGCTCTTTATTTGTATTACGTTACGGATCAATGTTCTATGCAAGTATTTGTACTTTAAAGGTTTCGGAAGTATTTTTTTTTGTAAAAGCGATTGTGATCTTTATCTAGATAAGTTTACGGACCAATATTCTATACAAGTATTTTTCTTCCACCAAGATCTTGTTCAAGTTTTCACTTCTGTCGGCACTCCCGGAGTTCCACTGTTTTTTTTATAATCTATTACCTACTTTACGTAGACATATAATATCTGAAAGAAATCTATTAACATGTTTTTGGCAAGTACCTACTAATATTTTTTTCATTTTACTGATACCTTTCTAAAACTTTCTATAAAAAACCGGCCAAGTGCGAGTCGGACTCGCGCACGAAGGGTTCCGTACCACTATCTATAAAAACGGCAAAAAAATCAAGTTTGTTGTATGGGAGCCCCCTTAAATATTTATTTTATTCTGTTTTTTAGTATTTGTTGTTATAGCAGCTGCTATAAATTGTAAATCTTTGCTTTGTATAAATTCAATCTTTTTTATTGTATAATTGCATATCACGTGTGCAACAGAAATCCATCATCTGTGAAAATTTCAACTGTCTTACTATCACGGTTCATGAAACACAGCCTGGTGACAGGTGACAGACGGACAGACAGACGGACAGCGGAGTCTTAGTAATAGAGTCCCGTTTTACCCTTTAGGTACGGAACCCTAAAAAGGATTGCACGAAACGTTTTAAAAGTAGATAGAAGTAGGTAGCTATTCTGCAAAATAAATTCTCTAAATTTAAAAATATTTTTGACATATCTAAATTGAATTTGACAATTGCGACTCCACACGTGATACCTAACCACGTGAATCTTTTTAGAGCCGGAGGCGCGCAAGGGGGGCAGCCTCGATGTGTTTTATATGGAATTTTTCACTTTTCGTTTGGAAAATAAAAAAAATATTACCTTCATGTAGAGTGTTAGGGGTTTAAGGGTTTTATAAAGGGAGTCGAAATTTTCATTATTTTTGCAATTGGACACACCGTTTTCGAGATATAAGCAAAAGAAAAAAAAAGATTCAGTACTGTTTTTGCATCTGAAGTCGAGGTGTTGGTGTGAATTTAAAGTTCATGACAATTAATATTATTCCACACGTTTTTAGTCGCGATTAAAAATAGTCATATTTAAAAAAAAAAAAAATAGTTTTTTTTTTTTTATGTACCGAAAATCTAAACTTTAGGTAAAAATGTCAAATTCAGAATAGCAAAATTGCCATTTTCACTAAATTAATATCTCAGTACCATCGCCAGTCTTTTACGCCAACTCGAGAGATTTTTTTTTGTTGTATTGTTTTTACACTTGTCCTTGAACTCACCGTGCGATGTAGAGAATCTTTAGTATCTAAGTCGACTCCTAGCTGGCGTTGTAAAAGCTGCCATCTGTTACAAAAATGGAGGAAAAAAAATTGCCAGTTCAATAGCCAGTCTTAGGGAAGTGTCATTTCTTTGTATGGGATTGGGTATCTGTACCAGTATTATATTATCTGTGGTTCTATGTAGATATAAATATGCATGCAAATATTAAAACCTATGGTTAGAACGATACTGATCCAATTCCAAATAATGAGTCCCCGAAAACTGGTCTTCTCTTTAAGATATCTGTGAATTTCTACCATTTTCAAGACAAAAGATACATTTCTTTTCGTTTGCAACACATTGAAGACATAATTAAGTGCGAATCCCATACTATAACAGACAAAGCATAAGCAATACTAGCACCAGTGACTCATCAAAACTTCCTTTTACCAAAACATAATTTATTAGAGGAGGTAAAAGGCCATTAGGAATATTAATGCTCATTATCATTATAAATACCTACTTAAGGAAAAAGTTGTGGTATACTCGGATGATTTGTGTTTTCTCCAAGAATGGTACACAAGAACTAAAATTAACAAAACATTAAAAAAGTGAACTTTAATTTCATAAGTTTAAATGTAAAAATCATTTTTAAAACAGCTAACTATTTACATTAGGTACTAAATTAAAAGACTAACTAACTATCTGTATAAATAAAAATAATAAAAACAAAATGACACTTAGGCGTCGAAGTATTCGTCCGCATCGCTGTCATCCGGAAACGTGCCCAGAAGACTGACTAATGTAAATAGTTAGCTGTTTTAAAAACTGTAAAATAATTTATAAGTAAGTTTTCCTAAAATTATTTTTAAATTATATAAAAATACATTTAAAAAAAAAAAAAAAAATAATCATTTTCAGTCGTGGATCGATACTTTTACATTTAATAATAATATTATGAAATCCCAACCCCCTAGTAAAGTTTTACCAGTATTAAGTTCGGTTAAAAAAAAAACATATTTATATCTCTTCTCGTTATAAGCTATATACTGCTTATCAAAAAGGGTTTTGATGGGTGTCAAGATTCTGTTAAAATTAAGTTGAAATTTTAGATGTCTCTAATTCTAATTTAACTAAAATTGTACAAAAAGCAACGAGAGGTGTCAAATTGTGATCAACTATTATTTTTAATACCCATCACTATCTGTTTCTTACTCATCAGAATGAAATAGCATTACTTTTGTATAAATTAATATTCCTAATGGCCTTTTCAATAACAAAAAATCCTCACCCCTAAAAAATTATATTTTGGTAAAAGGAAGTTTTGATAAGTCACTGGTGCTAGTGTGTTCACTAATCTAGGTAAAATGAAGCTCATAAGAAGCAAACAGTTCAGAAAAAGAAAAAGTTGCCGTGTGACAGCCACGCTTGTCAACATGGTTGACAAAGATGTGCAGTCGATGCTTTTGCCTCTAAACCTAATCCATACCATATTGTTATGTCCTAAATATCGTATTAAGGATAACTTCATATTTCCAAACAGTCTTACAGTGAAGGTTGTGTCATTTTGTGAACTGATTCTCTACACTTTATTTTACTTGTATCGCATTATTGTTATCGACTTTATAAGGAAAAGATATGTGCCTTCAACGTACATCTACTCGTACTTATGCTTTGTCTGTTATAGTATCGGATTCGTACTGAATTATGTCTTAAATGTGTTGCAAACGAAAAGAAATGTATCTTTTGTCTTGAAAATGTTAGAAATTCACAGATTTCTTAACGAAAATACCAGTTTTAAGGGATTCATTATTTGGAATTGGATCAGTATCATTCTGACCATAGGTTTTAATATGTGTATGCATATTTATATCTACATAGAACTAAACCAGAACATATTACATCTTATATGTTGGTTACCTGCGATGTGTTTTGATGTAAATATTGTGTACGCTATCAGACTGATTAAGTTTTTAAATGACAAAGTTCACTTATGGAACATTCAAGCTCAACATTTGCAACACATGAATCCTAGCGATAATGAAGCTATTTGCAAAAGAATGTTTGAAGTATACGTGAATATTTTGGAGTGTTATAACATCTACAGGACTTCCTATCAGCAAATGGTTAGTACGATTACTCATTAACAAAACAAAGCTTCTTCTTCTTTTCGTGTCGATGGTATTCTTATTTATAATTATATTCTTTTATTATGAGCCCAGTAGGTGGCCACGTTAATTGCACCATCAGTGGCATTCTTTAGGTCATTTGAGGTGCAGGTGAACGGGCACCTAGGACACTCCAGCAAGTGGGGCGTGGTCTGATCAGAAGCACCGCACACGCACTGGGTGTTCGATGGTTTAGTGATCCCCCACTTCGACAAATTGTGTCTGCAGCGGCCTACTTGGGTACGCAATCGATTGAAGGCTTTCCATATAGGCGACTGCAGATAAAAAAAAGCTACAAATAACATAAAAACAGTCGAGAGGTATCGTGGCCCACGTATGGAACGAATTTCCTTTCGCTTTTGCATACTTGGCGAATGAGAGTTAGACCAGAAAAAATTTAATATTTTGATCGTCACGACATTTTTGTTGCGTCACAAAAGTGTCGTCTGTCAAAATGTTAAATTTTTTCCGGTCTAGCTCTCATTTGCCAAGTGTGTGGGTATAACGTGCGATAGTGAACTTCGTTCCAAAAGCTAACTGAAAAAAAAACCCATTTGATTTTCAGATCGTGTTTCACACGGTAGATTTCTTCTGTCTTACTTTGATCAAATTGCAACAAACACTCGATATTTTTAAATTAACTGCACTTGGCGGACATGAGTTCGTGAGTATCTCTTTCTTTATCTTGATTTTGGTTTAGGATAATAGTACCTTACGCTAGGTACACCTTGAAGCGACTTTGATCGTCGTCGGTGACTTGCTGGCGATTTCAAAATTTCACATCCACACAGATTTTGGCATTGCTAGCGACAAATGGGCTGTTAAAGTTTGTGTTGTCTATTGAAGTTAGTAGATTAAAATTTTCCCAGAAACTTGTAAGCTAATCAGTAGTGCTATTTTATAAAACCGGCCGAGTGCGTGTCGGACCACGCACTATGAAGGGTTCCGTAGTTGGGATGAACTTATCCCAAAAACAAACTTAACTTTGTAGTTGAAAAATATGTTCTCCCATACGGAATGTATGGGAAAACATGTTTATGCAACTGCAAAGTTAAGTTGGTCGATTATTACTCGTTAACTTGTATAGCCTACTTAGCTGTGATAGTTTTCCTTTTAATTTCGTTATATACATTACTGCTGTGATTTTTTTTCACATATCCAAAACCTACCATTTAGCTGGCAGGGGGAGTGACACTTGACTCTAACAAAAATTTGCACTTTAAACCTTAATATTTCGTAAACGGATCCTTAAATCCAAAAATGGTTTTACAAACTCATAATGTTTTTGAAGAACCTTTCCAATGATAAACCACAAGAAGGGTTAAAAAAAAAGAAAAATTATCACTTTACGTGCAGGAGAGGTACCCTAAAAACTTTCTAGTACTAAGGGTCTCGGAGTTAGGCCGCGGACAGACAGACGGACATGACGAAACTCAAAGAAACTAAACGATCGAAACTATAAGGGTTCCTTGTTTACTACGGAACCCTAAAAATCTCACCATGAAAACATAAGTGAAGTGTGTTTGAAGTGAGCTGTCCTTTCCTAGATTCCCTAGCGTCTGGTAGGATAACAGTTCACTTCAAGGTCTCTTTACCTTAAATTTCACGGTGCGACTTTTTCAGCCCAGCTTTTCCACATCCGCTGTCGGCCGTTGGGGTGACACTCGACCTTTTTCTTCTTTCAAATATGAAAAAGTGTTAATCTCCACATTATGCCAATAACTTTTAATTTAGTTGGCAAAGCTATGCATATAAAACCTCTACAGTACCCAGCATTACAGAGCTTTATTTTTTTTCAGTATTCAGCGGTTTTTTACGCCATAGTTTTGTACATTTGGGCGGTAAAGAGTTTAACACTTCACACTATTTTAAGCGTGTGCTGCGAACAATTTTACACTGCGATGAATAATGCTCAAGGTTCATGCGCGCTTATTTCAGCATCCAATTGCACAGGTAATTTAATCGAAACTATTTTTAAAAAGTTCTAATAATTTTTGGATAAAAGGTGGGGAAATGACATCAGACAGGTCGCTGAAACAACATGGGGTAGAGAGTTCAGAGAGAGACAGGACTGGAAAAGGATCGAGGAGGCCTTTACTGACTGAAAAAAGAACATACAAGACATAAACAAACGCCAAAATTGACGATTACACTTTAAGTTTGTCCGATTATAAGGCTAATAATGTAATAATTCTTGGAAAACGTCCTAGAATTATTATATAAATAATAACTTTGACAATATAACAGAATATTAGAAATAGTGCCTGTCGTAATTGTTCATATCAACTAAGATTTCATTCGTCAAATTCACTGTCGTTTATTGTAATATTACAGATGCCGAGAAAAAGCTAAGCAAGAATATTCAACGCCTACATCGAGCTAGATTCAACAAGATGAATGTTTGTGGAATGTTCTGCGTTGATGCTACTTTTCCGTTGAAAATGATGGCTTTACTTACTAACTATACCATTGTATTATTGCAGTTTGCGTTTTTATAATTATTGTAATAGATATTGTGTGTGTTCAGTGAAATAACAGATTGCGAATATAAATTATATTTTACACTAAATTCTTTTATTTTATTTATCTATCCTATTGACGTTCATGAGTTTGACATTTTGTGGCATCGAGGTTGTCATCATACTTTCTCTCCAGCCAGTACCGGTCTGCCTGTTACGTAGGCCGGATAGCGCTCGATGAGGTCCCACAATATCCCCTTCAATAAAACTGTACATTTCTTGTAGGTTTAACTGCCCTCCCACAGAGCGAGTAATGTATAGGACTTCTTCTATCTTCTCATCTGTAGCCACAGGTAGTATGTGAGCAGGCTTCAATCGATCTACTGACACTACTGCTTCTCGGTTGGGTAATTGTTTCTTGAAATATTTTTCATGTTTCTCAATAACTTTATACGGGCCCTCGTACGGTGGTGTTAGTGGTTTAGCCGACAAAACCTTATAGATGACGGTACAGGATTTTTCCAGACAATAGTGCCACTTGCTTCCACTAACACTAACCTTATAGGAACAAAAGAAGTAATAATAAACAGATTGGCATCTGAAACGAGTTCAGATTCCTCTGGAAGAATTTGTTTGTACTCACTTTGACCAGATGAGCCATGGCGTCCCCACTTGCTGGATAAAATTAGGCTTTTTAATCCAGTAACATTGACAGTATCAATCAATAAAATTCTTGCTGCTGTATGATCCATCAAGTCTTGTAAAGAAATAATTTTTGCGTATGTATTGGTAATTTCCATCGATGTTATAGGTGGATAGCAACTTTCTTTACAGTTCTGTATTTGGTTATATGGTGGCAGAAAAAAACAGTTCCTTTCATTTGTTAGATTTCTTAGGTACAAATACTGTACTTTCGTAAGATCCTAGTCAATGTAGACACTTAAGAGCGGCCAACCCGTCATACTTTTCATACTAACGCTCGTACGTGATTATGGCGTTGTAACACATCTTTCTTTAATTCTTTTAAACTAATGGGTATCTTGTGCACTATATCTAGGTTTCTATGAAAGCAAAAAATAAAAATTTTGCGAAACAAATTCAATATAAGCCTGCAAAAATCAGCTTTTTTGCACAAATTTTACCTGAATTTTGACCGTTCATAATGTACTCATAAATTGTAAAATTAAAGAAAACCTCTTCATAGAAACCTTGCACATGTAATGGAGATTCTAAATGACAAACATTTATTTCACAAACTTGTTAGGCGTATTCAAAAACACGTATTTCCTGAAACAAGTTATTTTTCGCACAATGTTATCGCGTTCTCACTTGCTTGTTAGCAATTCTCACTTGCGCTGGATGAAACAACAAGCTTTTTGACCATGCTCGCGTTGACGATAGACGGACCGGGAAGGGCCCTCTTAAAGCTTCGTCGTCAGTTAACATTCTAATGTTTTCCGAATCAATCGAGTCCAAAATTATTTTCTTATGTTGTTTGTCTGTAGATCTAATAACTTCAATAAGGTTTGCCTCAATTCCTTCGCTCATTGATCGTAATCCTTGCAAATATGCGTCATAAATGTGTTGGAATCCATATTCGTTGAGTAATGTAGTATTTTTACGCCTCTTACTTGATTCAGAAAAGTCTTCATAAGGAATACAATGTCTACCTCGAGACGATCCATCATCTGTTCCTGAAGCAGGCAGAGTTACAGAATATTCTGTATTAAGCCAACTGTTATTGGTTTCAAGAAATTGGTCTTTCTTGTGTAAAGCTTGAGCCCACCGATTATTGAATTGTGGTAATAATATCTTTTGAAAATCACTTATTACTACTTGTATGTTATCTCCTGACATTTGATAATTTTCACGTAAAAATATTGATAAGGCCGACACATTTTTACCGTTTTCAAAATAAAAAAAGTATCAATTCACGTCTAGAGCAATTTAAAGAACTTATTATGAAAGTTATAGTTTTTAATATTGTGATTTAATAACAATTGTAGTAAAATGTGTTCTATGGCCAAGCTTTTTATAAAGTAAAGTAAAGTAAAGTAAAAATTTATTTGCATAGATTGCGGGTACAGTAAATAAGATGTAACAGTTAAAATATGGGTGATCCTTGTACAATCTACCTTATATTAGGCATGCAACATTATTATAACATGAGTTTACAGATTTACATAATTATCTTTAATACAATAAACACAATAGGAATTAGTACATTACTGCCGCGGTCTATAATGACTACTTTGCTGGTCACGCTGATGATGGCCGACAGCGCAGCGTAGCGCAGCTCCAGGCCGACACAGCGCGGTCAGCGTGCAGCACTTGATGGACGAGCTGAGATAAAGGCCGAGGCCGTAGGTCGAGGCCTTTACAGCGAGGACAGCAAGGGCTGCAATGATGGCCAAGCTGGAAGGCCTAGAGCGTAGCTAGGCTAGCTCGAGAGGCAATCATAGCGTGACCAGCGAAGCAGTCATAATGGGCCAAGGCTTGTATAGTGCTTTACTTAAAAATGCAAGTACCTTCATTTTGTTGGAAAGATCATTGAAATACGCAAGAAAAACATTTTCGGATAAAGATTTAGATTTCCTACTGATTTTCCACTGCACAAATTTTTCATATGCAAGCTTATATTTTTCCTTTGAGTTTCGCGGTATTAAATTTTCAACCACTAATTTAGCTACATCTTTAATGTCTGGCGGTGTTAAACACATTGAATCGGAAGAATTTTCGCTTTGAGAGCTCATTTTTAGCAAAAAAGTCACTAAATAAAAATAAAATTTTCACTGAACCGCGCTTTTGTTACTTCTGTTTTTTTTTTTACAGCCAAATATGGAATAAAATATTTTTGTACCTATCTCTATAAATACAAACAGCTATGTTTTAAATAAAATCTTTTTGCATTTGGTTTTTTAAAACGTTGAAACGTCAAAATAGCGGCCGGCAATGTTTTGCCGGCCTGTTAGAGCGACCAGCAAAACTTTGACGGCCGCTCCTTGAAACAGAACGGCAAGGTCGACTTTGCTCAAACAAGGTTGTCAAAATAATGACCACATTACATGCATTTTTGAGTAAAAACTTAAATAAATTGAAACAATGTCATAATTAGGTAGGTATGTCAAAAAAAATATATTAAATTATTTAGTACATAAGTCAGTATCATTAAGAAAGTCGTTCACAGAATAATAGCATTTTACAATTAATAATGATGTCAGTTTGTTTTAAGTTTTGAATTGTGTCATTTTTAATTATGTTAGGTATTTTATTGTATATTATTGGGCCCATACTAATAATACTTTTTTTTTGTAATGCGGTATTACAACTCTCAACATGAAGTAGATATTTATACTGACTTCTAATAGGTCTCCTTCTATTTTTTGACACTGCAGTGAACAGGTTTATGTTACATTTAACGAAAATTGCGACTTCTAAAATGTACATAGCCGGGAAAGTTAATAGTTTGAGGGACTTAAACACAGGAACGCAACTATCGGTCACTTTCATATGGAGTATTGCCCTTAAGCAACGTTTCTGGGCCTTGAACACCTGTTCTCGTAAAGTACAGTTTCCCCAAAATATTATTCCGTATCTTAAAGTAGACGCGACCAGACCATGGTATGCAACTACTGTTGTTGAGATGTTGACCTTTTTCGCTAGATTGTATAAAACATACGCGGATACGCTCAATTTTTTACAAACCTCTTCTGCTTGGGGTTTCCAAGTCAACTGACTGTCTATCAGTATACCTAAAAATTTTGCAACTTGTACTTGGTCTATATTACTGTTATTACATTCTATATTTACATTTGGTACCGATGTGCGTTGATAAAAATGCATTAGGTACATTCGTTTTTTTGCAGGTTAATTACTAAATCATTTTCGTCAAGCCAATTTACAGTGTCTGTAAGAGTATTATTAATGTCTTGTTCGTATTTATTGATGTCTGTACATTTAATTAGTGCGGTGCTGTCGTCAGCGAATAAGACCATTGGGTGTTCAATGTTGCGTGGTAAGTCATTTATATATAGCAAGAATAAAAGTGAGCTAAGTATTCCACCCTGAGGTACGCCATGTCTGATTACTCTTGCTTTGGATACGTATTTCTTCTCACGCTTAGTGTTTATGCAAATTTTAGATATTTCCGTGTATTGTTTACGGTCACTTAAATATGATGTAATAAGATTAAGTACGTTTCCTCTTATCCCATACATGTTAAGCTTTTCAATCAGGGTTGCATGATGGACACAATCGAAAGCTTTTGTCATATCTGTAAGGATTGCGCAAATTGGTAATTTTTTATCAACATTTCCCATTATTATACTGTGCAAGTCGTAAATAGCAGCATTTATACCTTTGTTCTTCCTAAATCCTTTCTGTTCATCACATAAAATATTATCTATATATATAAAAATCAATTGCTGTTCGTTAGTCTCACTAAAACTCGAGAAAGGCTGGGCCGATTTAGCTGATTTTGGTTTTGAAATGTTTGTAGTAGTCCAGGGAAGGTTTAAACGGTGAGAAAATATGGAAAAACTCACGGAAAAAAAAAATATAAAGAAAATTCACGTTCTCATACATTTTGTGTGGATCGGCTTTTTTGATATCTCGGTAGGTAGGTAGGGTAGGTTGCGTAGGTAGGGTAAGTAGGTTAGGTAGGGTAGAAATTTTAAAATCCTAAACATGCACATTCATTGACTGTTAGGCGGAACGAAGTTTGCTGGGTCAGCTAGTATTTACATAAAAACTTATTAATTGATTCATACATTATCTTTTCGATGACCTTAGAAAATATAGGAATTAGGGCAATGGGTCTATAATTTGATAAACTTTCTTTATCGAGTTTTTTGAAAAGCGGTTTTACGATAACTGTTTTTAGACCATTTGGGAATACTCCAGAGCTAATGCACAAATTTATAATATGACTTAAACGTGATGCAATATTATTCGACACGAATTTTACTACTTTTGTAGCTATACCATCATACCCATAGCTGTTTGTATTTTTTAATGATTGTATCACTCTTATTACGTCTTGAGGTACCACTGGAGATATAAACATTGAATGTGAGTTGCTAATTATACCATTAGTTTTATGTGAAGATAACGTACTAGTCAATGAAGAATTCATTGAAAGCATTTGCAATGTCTTCTGGGTTACTAATGACATTATCTTGGATTTTGATTTTGAATATTGGCTCGACATTGCGTGTATTGTTATTTATAATACTCCATGATGCTTTTGATTTGTTACTGGAAGTGTTTATAAAATAATTGTTTTGCGCTCTTTGGGTTAATTTTATTATTTTTCTGAATTTTGAGGAGAAATTTTTGAATTTATTTTTATTTTCGGCCGAAGATTCACGTCTGTATTTCCATAACAGATGTCTCTGTCTTTTACTGCATACTCGTATACCACGTGATACCCATTTAATAGTTCGATTTGATTTGATAGTATAAGAAAATCTAATAAGGATGGGTGGTGTGTATTATATACCATTCTTATCTTAGGTGACCTTATTCTCACACAACACGTCTGCAAAATTATATCAACACCTAGAATATATGCCAAACCACAAAATTTTACCACAAAAACCATTTACAATAGATATCTATTCAACTCTCATAATAAAACATTTGGGACATTTTATCACATGATGCTTCATAACTCCAAAAATCGCAAAAATCCGCAAGTTTTTTTTAATGAATATGTTGCGTAGATACCTCGTGCACCAAATAAGATTAAACCATGTTTTGTTCATCTTTTACGTAAAAAAATATGACAGTTTTATTTTAACCCATATTATAACTATCATAACTTCTTCTTGTTCTACATAAAAATAATATTCTTTCTTAAAATATACCATACTCTATGCTTCTTTTTTAACCAGTGTTCAATATCTAACTCTGAAAATATGTAATTTTCGGAATACAATTTGTTGAATTTCCATACTGCAGAGTTCTAATGCAATTTTGTCACTCTTTTGTGTACTAAATGAATATAAATAGTACGACTCCTTAAGAAAAAAATGAAACCAAAAAAGTATACAATTTGCAACATTTCAATAAAGTATTTATGATCAGCACTTGTTCTACGATAATCCATAGTGGGGCGGTCCGTCGATGAGTCATTGCCCCTTTTGAGGGGCGTTTCACGTGAGCGGCGCTAGAGCGGTTAAGTTCATTTTTGTTAAAGACTGGCGTCGTACGATAGAACTAACCTGATCAGAGTTGAAAACCAATTCGGGCATGATTTTCCTGACTGAAAAACCTCAGAGATAGCACTTGATTGATTGATCTAATATCATCATATAAACACACACATATTTTACTATAATTTACATATTATCAAATCACAAGTGCATGTATGCGTAACTTTCTTAGGACCAAAAAAAAATTGTTGTATTTTGGTGAAAATACTGTCTAAAACGGTGAAAAAACTTATAATAAATAAAATAAAAAGGACTTACCGATCAGATACCGATTACACACCAGAAAATCACTAAATATCAGCACGTTCACTTTTTCACTCACGTGTTTGTTTACACTTATTGATTTGGACAAAATGGTATAATATAATGTTATTTAGTATTAATATTATCTACAATGATCTAATATCTACTTAAAAATGAAAATATCACCACTTCCCGTCGATTTAAACACAAAAACCATAACAAAAACGAAATATTACACCGAAAACCCTCAAGGATCGAGCGCTTCGTAGGCTGACGTTTTCTCACGCTGGAACGTCACTTTCAATATATTTTTAAAAAGTCGCGTTCAACGTTTATTTAAATAAAATGGTTTTATTGACTAGACTATCCATCCGAACATAGAGTGAAAAATCCACAGTGGACATTAGATTTTATTTAACAGTACAAATAGAGATGTAAGCCGCGTGTGTGACTTGTATCCGAGCGGATACAACGGTCTTTTCACGTAAAGTGACATTGTGATGATGTTCTTAATTCTAATTAAATTAAAATTATATAGAAAGAATCAAAAACAACGAGAGCTGTCAAAATGTGATTAACTATTATTTGTAACTAGCTGCGCCCCGCAGTTTCACCCAAGTAAGTCTCGATCCTCTGAGAATATCAGGATAAAAAGTATCTTATGTGTTAATCCAGGTTGTAAACTATCTGTGTGCCAAATTTCATTCAAATTGGTTCAGCCGTTTGAGCGTGAAGAAGAGACAAACAAACACACACTCACAAACTTTCGCCTTTATAATATTAGTGTGATAGTAGGATAACTATCACTGTCTGTTTCTTGCTCATCAGAATCAAATAGCATTATTTTTGTATAAATTAATATTCCTAATGGCCTTTTCAATCATTCATCACGTCTAATAAATTATGTTTTGGTAAAATAAAGTTTTGATGAGTCACTCACTGGTGGTAGTGTAGTCACCAACCTAGGTAAAATGAAGTTCATAAAAAGCAAGCAGATCAGAAAAAGAAAAAGTTGCCGTGTGACAGCCACGCTTGACAACATGGTAGACAAAGATGTGCAGTCGATGCTTTTGCCTCTGAACCTAATGCATACCATTTCGTTATGTCCTAAGTATCGTATTAACGATAACTTTATATTTCCAAACAGTCTTACAGTGAAGGTGGTGTCATTTTGTGTACTGATTCTATACACTTTGTTTTACTTATATCGCATTATTGGTGTCGAATTTGTAAGGAAAAGATGTGTGTCTTCAACGTATATCTACTCGTACTTATGTTTTGTCTGTTATAGTATCGGATTTGCAATTAATTTTGTCTTAAATGTGTTGCAAACGAAAAGAAATGTATCTATAGTCTTGAAAATGCTAGAAATTCACAGATTTCTTAACGAAAATACCAGTTTTAGGGGATTCATTATTTGGAATTGGATCAGTATCGTTCTAACCATGGGTTTTAATATTTGCATGCATATTTATATATACATAGAACTAAACCAGAACATATTACATCTAATATGTGGGTTACCTGCGTTGTCTTTTGATGTAAACATTGTGTATGCTATCAGACTGATTAAGTTTTTAAATGACAAAGGTCACTTATGGAACATTCAAGCTCAACATTTGCAACAGATGAATTCTAGCGATAATGAAGCTATTTGCAAAAGACTGTTTGAAGTATACGTAAATATTTTGGAGTGTTATAACATCTACAGGACTTCCTATCAGCAAATGGTTAGTACGATTATTCATTATAAAAACAAAGCTTCTTCTTCTTTTCGTGTCGATGGTACTCTTCTTTATAATTATATTATTTTATTATGAGCCCAGTAGGTGGCCACGTTGATTGCGGCATCAGTGGCATTCTTTAGGTCATCCGAGGTGCAGGTGAACGGGCATCTAGGACACTCCAACAAATGGGGCATGATCGGATCAGAAACACCGCACACGCACTGGGTGTTGGATGATTTAGTGATCCCCCACTTCAACAAATTGTGTCTGCAGTGGCCTACTTGGGTACGCAATCGATTGAGGGCATTCCATATAGGCCACTGCAGATAAAAAAAGGCTACAAATAACATAAAAACAGTCGAGAGGTATCGTGGCACACGTTTGGAACGAATTTCCTTTCGCTTTCGCATACTTGTCGAATGAGAGTTAGACCAGAACTAAATATAATATTTTGATCATCACGACATTTCTGTTGCGTCACAAAAGTGTCGTCTGTCAAAATGTTCCATTTTTCCCGGTCTAGCTCTCATTTGCCAAGTGTATAGGGTATAACCTGCGATAATGAAATTCGTTCCAAAAGCTAACTGAAAAAAAAAACCCATTTGATTTTCAGATCGTGTTTCACACGGTAGATTTCTTCTGTCTTACTTTGATCAAATTGCAACAAACACTCGATATTTTTAAATTAACTGCACTTGGTGGACATGAGTTTGTGAGTATCTCTTTCTTCATCTTGATTTTATTTTAGTACAATATTCTTATGCTAGGTACACTTGCAGCGACTTTGATCGCTGGCGATTTCATAAGCTATACATATAAAACCTCTACAGTAACCAGCATTACAGAGCCATATTTTTTTTCAGAATTCAACGATTTTTAATATCATAGTTTTGTACATTTGGGCGATAAAGAGTTTAACACTTCACACTATTTTAAGCGTGTGCTGCGAACAATTTTACACTGCGATGAATAATGCTCAAGGTTCATGCTCGCTTATTTCAACATCCAATTGCACAGGTAATTTAATCGAAATTATTTTTAAAAAGGTGGCGAATTGACATCAAACAGGTCGCTGGATCAACATGTGGCAGAAAGGCCAGAGAGAGACAGGACTGGAAAAGGATCGAGGAGGCCTTTGCTGACTGAAAAAAAGACATACATACAATACATAAACAGACTTCAAAACTGACGATTACACTTTATGTTTGTCCGATTAAAAGGCCAATAATGTAATTATTGTTGGAAAACGTCCAAGAATTATTATATAAATAATAACTTTGGAAATATAACAGAATAATAGAAATAGTGTGTGTCGTAATCATTCATGTCAACTAAGATTTCATTCGTCAAAGTCACTGTCGTTTATTCTAATATTACAGATGCCGAGAGAAAGCTAAGCAAGAATATTCAACGCCTACATCGAGCTAGATTCAACAAGATGAATGTTTGTGGAATGTTCTACGTTGATGCTACTTTTCCGTTGAAAATGATGGCTTTACTTACTAACTATACCATTGTATTACTGCAGTTTGCGTTTTTATAATTCTCATAATAGATGTTTTATTATTATATATTACTTAAAATGTTTGTTACAATGAAATTGGGTGATAAAATATTTTATTGAATTTCAGTATTGCTTGATAGAGTGAAAATTAATTAAGTATTTGCAAACTTATTATATTAAAACACATTAATTCTAAAACTAAAACTTTTTATTTGAAAATATTTATACCAACCAACATGTTTCTTTTTCATACCTTTTAAATAGGAATCAGAATCAATACATCATCTATGTCTGTGTGAAGGTCGCATGTTACTGAAGCTTACATGAAATGAAATGTAAATTTACTATCTTTAAATGTAGATGTAAGTAAATTATGAAATTCAAATATTAATTTATTTTAGTGTATATTCTATAATTGTGTAATTTTGAGTGTAAATTCAGATACAAATTACTTGTTTATGAATAAATGACTGTGACTATTACTATTACGTGGGCGACGTCGGTGATTTGTGTTTTGGAGCGTAGTATGGTGTTAATTTCCGTAATAAAAAAACGTTCAAAATCTAGTCTCAATCTAATCTTAGTGACAATCATTCATCATCATTATTTTTTGTAACGCACTTCACACTTTCATTTGTTTCTTTTTCATTTGTTTTCTTTTTTTTTTCCTGATTTACTTGTAGTACAATATGTTGTGTTATGTTCTTTAAGTCTATGCTAAATAAATATATTTTGTTTCTTTCTTTCTTAATCAATGTCAAAAACTTTTATGTATATCAAAGAAGAAGGATCATCTGTGACCCAAGCCCGGCGCAAACCAAACATGTCTCACATTTTTTGTTTTATACCAATTTTTTATCAGCTAACAGTGAACTTTTTTCTATATTTATATTAGGGTTTAAACATAGTACTCTTATGAAATTATGCCATATAAGACGGTTTGAATAATATAATTATTGTGCCTCAATCGCACGTGGTTTACTCATTTTCGTTATAAATATCTATTTATGAAAAAAACTTGTGGTGTAAAAAAAAGGGAGAGAAAGGTACACAAGAAATAAAATTGACAAAATATAAAAAAGTGAAATTAATATGATAAGTTTAAAACGTAACAATCGCTTTCACTCACGGATCGATACTTTTATATTTAATAATAATATTATGAAACACCAACCCCTTAGTAAAGTTTCACCAGTATTAAGTTTGGTTAAACTCCGTAAAACCATATTACGGCTTGTGCAGACCAGCGCGACTTGCGACGCGACACAAAGGCACCGCTCGTCGCGCGACGGTCGGTGCCTTTGTGTCGCGTCGCGTGTCGCGCTGGTCTGCACAAGCCTTTATACACACAATTTTCGAGAATTATGTTTAGAGAAACAAAAAAACTAACAACTACACAACAACAACTAACGATAACTTTACTCCAAGTTTTTTAGGGGTCGGGTAAACGCTTTTGACCTTGGCCATACAAATGCACGTCGCGCTCACGCCCGCCGCCGGCGCCGCCCGCGCCGTTCGCTGCCGCCGCGTCGCTGGCTGCCGCCGTTCGGTTTTATTGGGAATATTTATTTTTAGTAAAGAAAACATGCACAGATATAATTATAGTGAATAAAATAGTTTATTCTTACAAACAAATCATCAAAATATCTAACGTAGTTTTGAATATATTAAAAGACTAACTAACTATCTGTGTAAATAAATGCAAAAACAAAAGGACACTTAGGCGTCGAAGTATTCGTCCGCATCGCTGTCATCCGGAAACTTGCCCAGAAGACTGGCAGCATTGCCACGTTGAATGGCAATGCTAATTCTTTGGCCAAAGAACGAGCCAGCCCTCTGGTCACATGAAGTGTAGACCAGCCGGCGAGAAATTTCCTTAAAAAGGAGACGCGCACTCGGGCCCCATGACCCGAGAGTGTTTCAACCCCAAATGGTTCAAAACTGTAGTTAGGTACCACAATACTTAAATATTCACATATAGAACAGTGTACGAGTCAGTACGAGTATGTGATCTAATTTAACATAATTTTTTTGCATAACCTACTTGCATTATTTCAAGACGTAATAACATATTTAAAAGTCACTAAAATCTTTTAAATTGACGTTTTAATAAGGGGACAAGGCATAAACAATTTAAATATTTAATTCTCTAATTATAGTAACATAAATTGTAGCTGTAGGTTGACATAGTAAGCAAAGCCATTACTTGCCGACATAGTAAGCAATAAGCAAGCTTTTTAACGGAAAAGTCGCATCAACGTAGAACATTCCACAAGCCTTCATCTTGTCGAATTAAGCTCGATATAGGCATTTTAAATTCTTGTATTACTTCTTCTCAGCATCTGTAATTGTATTTGTATGACTTATTTACATTAATATCAAGGAGATAAACAAAAAGCAAAAATACATTTATTTAGATTTTTATATACGCCTGCAATTTTTTCCAAAGAAATTATTTTCTAATATAAACCAAAGCGTTTGAATAAAAAAAAGCGCGTATGAGTTATGCACGTCATTCGTTGCTATGTAGAATTTTATATAGAACTAACTCAAAATAATTTCCAATATCAAACTCTTAATCGTCCAAACGTATGACATTTAAGACTATTTATATTTACTATCGTTACCTGTAAAAATACAATTTCTTATTTTCACTTTATATTCCCGGTGATTTAATTGATGGCATTAGAA
Organism: Agrochola litura; assembly: GCA_949152395.1. Classification (NCBI taxonomy): domain Eukaryota; kingdom Metazoa; phylum Arthropoda; class Insecta; order Lepidoptera; family Noctuidae; genus Agrochola; species Agrochola litura. Next base: position 21,779,681 of record OX424501.1, read on the forward strand.
TCTTTTGTAGTATTGTCCGCCAAGAAGGTAGAATTAATTATTAAATTATTTTCATTCATTATACAGATGGGTGAAGGTCGTCTCTAGGTCGGATCTTAGGCTATAAATTGCCCTACATTTTGGACAAGTTTTTGACCTTGATTAAGAAAGAAAGACACAAAATTCATTTATTTAGCACAGACTAAAAATAACACAACACATCATATTGTACAGACGCCAGCTCATCAAGCTACTACAATCTGTCAAATTTATTTAATAGATTTTCAACTTTATCGCTGAAGTTTAAGGTTCAAAGTTGATTGGGAAAATTTGACAGTTTCGGGTAGCTTGATGTGCTGGCGTCTGTACTACAAGTAAAACAGGAATAAAAAAGATAATAAATGAAAAAGAAACAAACGAAAGTGTGAAGTGCGTTACAGAAAATGACGATGATGAATGATTGTCACTGAGATTAGATTGAGACTAGATTTTGAACGTTTTTAGGGTTCCGTAGTAAACAAGTAACCCTTATAGTTTCGTCACGTCCGTCTGTCTGTCTGTCTGTCTAGCCGTGGTCTTGCCCCGAGACCCTTAGTACTAGAAAGCTGTAATTTGGCATGGGTATATTATATTAATCACGCTGACAAAGAGGTAAAATAAAATTTCGATTTTTTTTTGTTTAGTTTACCTCCCACTCGTATAGTGGTTATGTTTTTTTTTTTCTATCCCGTAGTGTGAGATATCGTTGGAAAGGTCCTTCAAAAATATTGTGAGTGCGTGTAAACTATTTTTGGATTCAGGGATCCGTTTGCGAAATATTAAGCTTTAAAGTGCTAATTTTTTTGTTAGAGTCAAGTGTCCCTGCCAGCTAAATGGTTGGTTTTGGATGTGTGAAAAAAATCACGGCAATAGTTTATATAATGAAATTAAAAGAAATTATTTTATCACCCAATTTCATTGTAACAAACATTTTAAGTACTATATAATAACATCTATTACGAGAATTATAAAAACGCAAACTGCAGTAATACAATGGTATAGTTAGTAAGTAAAGCCATCATTTTCAACGGAAAAGTAGCATCAACGTAGAACATTCCACAAACATTCATCTTGTTGAATCTAGCACGATGTAGGCGTTGAATATTCTTGCTTAGCTTTCTCTCGGCATCTGTAATATAAGAATAAACGACAGTGAATTTGACGAATGAAATCTTAGTTGATATGAAAAATTACGACACACACTATTTCTATTATTCAGTTATATTGCCAAAGTTATTATTAATATAATCATTCTTGGACGTTTTCCAATAATTATTATACCTATTATTAGCCTTCTAATCGGACAAACATTAAGTGTAATCGTCAGTTTTGGCGTTTGTTTATGTTTTGTGTGTCCTTTTTTCAGTTGGCAAAGGCTTCCTCGATCCTTTTCCAGTCCTGTCTCTCTCTGGCTTCTCTGCCACATGTTGATCCAGCGACCTGTTTGATGTCATTTCCCCACCTTTTTAAAAATAGTTTTGATTAAATTACCTGTGCAATTGGATGCTGAAATAAGCGCGCATGAACCTTGAGCATTATTCATCGCAGTGTAAAATTGTTCGCAGCACACGCTTAAAATAGTGTGAAGTGTTAAATTCTTTATCGCCCAAATGTACAAAACTATAATATAAAAAACCGCTGAATTCTGAAAAAAAATATGGCTCTGTAATGCTGGGTACTGTAGAGGTTTTATATGCATAGCTTATGAAATCGCCAGCAAGCCACTGGCGATCAAAGTCGCTACAAGTGTACCTAGCATAAGATACTATTGTACTAAATTAAATCAAGATGAAGAAAGAGATACTCACAAACTCATGTCCACCAAGTGCAGTTAATTTAAAAATATTGAGTGTTTGTTGCAATTTGATCAGAGTAAGACAGAAGAACTCTACCGTGTGAAACACGATCTGAGAATCAAATGGGTTTTTTTTAGTTAGCTTTTGGAACGAACTTCATTATCGCACGTTAAACCCTATACACTTGGCAAATGAGATTTAGACTAGAAAAAATGGAACATTTGACCGAGGACACTTTCGTGACGTAACAGAAATGTCGTAACGATCAAAATGTTAAATTTTTTCTGGTGTAGCGACCCTAGCGATGCGATATGCTGAATTACATTATGATGTTTGAACGAAGCGCATGCGGGCGGCTCGCCAGTCGTTTACATACCACCGCCTTGCCACGTCATATATCCCTGTAATAATTAACTAAGTAATTGTGGAACAATATTAAACAAATAGTATTTTCAGTTCGAGTATTCTTTACACGTTTATTCAACCCCTTTTAATACATAACACGCACAACACTGGTCTAACTCTTATTCGCCGTGCAAAAGCGAGAGAAAATTGGTTCCAATCGTATGCCACAATACTTCTCGACTGTTTTTATGTTATTTGTAACTTTGTTTTGTTAATGAGTAATCGTACTAACCATTTGCTGATAGGAAGTGCTGTAGATTTTGTAACACTCCAAAATATTCACGTATACTTCAAACATTCTTTTGCAAATAGCTTCATTATCGCTAGGATTCATTTGTTGCAAATGTCGAGCTTTTATGTTCCATAAATGAACTTTATCATTTAAAAACTTAATTAGTCTGATAGCGTACACAATGTTCACATCAAAACACAACGCAGGTAACCCACATATTAGATGTAATATGGTGTGGTTTAGTTCTATGTAGATATAAATATGCATGCAAATATTAAAACCTATGGTTAGAATGATACTGATCCAATTCCAAATAATGAATCCCCTAAAACTGGTCTTTTCGTTAAGAAATCTGTGAATTTCTAGCATTTTCAAGACTATAGACACATTTCTTTTCGTTAGCAACACATTGAAGACATAATTAATTGCAAATCCCATACTATAACAGACAAAACATAAGTACGAGTAGATGTACGTTGAAGGCACATATCTTTTCCTTATTAAGTCGATAACAATAATGCGATATAAGTAAAATAAAGTGTATAGAATCAGTTCACAAAATGACACCACCTTCACTGTAAGACTGTTTGGAAATATGAAGTTATCCTTAATACGATATTAAGGACATAACAAAATGGTATGGACTAGGTTTAGAGGCAAAAGCATCGACTGCACATCTTTGTCAACCATGTTGTCAAGCGTGGCTGTTACATGACAACTTTTTCTTTTTCTGAACTGTTTGCTTCTTATGAGCTTCATTTTACCTAGGTTGATGAACACACTAGCACCAGTGACTCATCAAAACTTCCTTTTAACAAAACATAATTTAGTAGCGGTGAGGATTATTTATTATTAAAAAGGCCATTAGGAACATTAATTTATACAAAAATTATGCTATTTCATTCTGATGAGTAAGAAACAGACAGTGACGGGTATTAAAAAAAACCGGCCAAGTGCGTGTCGGACTACGCACAATGAAAGGTTCCGTAGTTGAGATGAATTTATTTATCCCGAGAACAAACTTAACACTGTAGTTGAAAAACATGTTCTCACATACATTCCAACTGCAAATCGTCGCTCGGCATCCAATACCGCGAATGTGACATTTTTTTTATTGCAGGATCACTTATTTGTGTAGAATTAAATAAAACAAAAATCTGACTATTGTTAAAAATTTCACATTCGCGGTATTAATACGTATAATAATAATACCTTTAAACGAGCAATTCTTGTATACACCGTGAAATTTGAATCTCAGTTATGCTAGAACAAACGTTATTCAGACCATGGTCTACTACCATTCTACAGCATCCAATAAAAAAAACATCATTAAATAAAATAAATTAAATTAAATTCATTTAATTCAGACTAATTGATATGTCCATAAATTGTTAGTTAAAATGGTCTTAAAACCGATCAAGGACTGCGGGTGGTCCGCGCCGTGACAGATTTACGACCGCACTTAAATAAACAATTACTCTGGTTTCATTGTAACGTCTCAAGTAGTATTGTTTATGTTTTTTGCTACTCGAATAGATTAGGCTTACATTTCAAATGGTTACAGTCTTTGTAAGCAATGTTCGCTTATCTTTATTACCCGTTTTTGTTACGAGTTCTATTGTTCTATGTGATAACGATTTCTGATAAAACTAGCGTACCAATTCACACGAAATTTTGCAGGGTACATTATGGATAGTTATTTTATCTAACAAAAGCGTTTTTAGAGACAAACAGTGAAAATAAAAAATGCTAAAAATCTAGAATTTTTAAGATCTAGAATTTCTAGTGCTTACGTAATTTACTCCGTTTCAAAAAAATATTTTTTTGCCGTATTTAGGCAAAAAAACATGCTAAAATTATTAGAAATCTAATAATTTGTATAAAAAATGGGACTTACACATAAAATATCGACGATCACACACCTAAATACCACAAAATCACAGCACGGTCACTTTTTCATTCAAATGTTTGTTTACACTTTTTGTTTGGGTCAAAATAGGTATAACATGATGTTATTTAGTGCGAATATTATCTAAAACGATGTAATATTTACTTCAAAATGAAAACATCACCACTTTCCATCGATTTACACACAAAAACCATTAAAAAACGAATTATTACAGCGAACGCGCGCGTCCCGGGAGTGACGTTTGACTGACATTTTACCGCGCGGGAACGTGATTTTCAACATTTTTTTAAAATGCTGCCTATTAATATTTTTGCTTTTAGTCGATTTATTTGACAAGAATATTTATCCGACTGAAAAATTCACAGACAATAATAGCCATTACAGCGAGTACAAATAGAGTTGTAAGCCGCGTGGGTACTTGGTGACGCACCGGTGCGTCCGCGGTCCTTTAGCGGTTAAAACTATGTTAGTGATCATCATGAAGAAAACAGACTCATATACACAATCAAACTATAATTCCAATTCAACAGTTATAACACGGTAAATAGCAACACAACACAGGCACGTATAGCTAAGTAGGTACTAGGTACGTATCGCAGAACGCGCGATGGTTCAATGATTCGCACGCGCCACCCGCCAACCGAGAAGTGTCAAGAATCGTTAGCGCGCGCCACACCAACTCCATCAAGCGCCATTAGATGACGCTGGCGTACCGGATACGACTCGATTGCGACACGGCCATCCTGCTTGCACACGTCCTCGTGAGATTTACCCTGCGAGATAAAATAGTCCACGAGAGAATATTGTTCCACTCGGTCACTCCTGACCAAACGCTAAATTCATCGGGTCGGTGAAAATAAAGAAATTTTAAAACTCTTCAGCTTTTTTTAACCAAATCTTACTCTTTAATTAAATCAAACATGGTAAAATTGGGAATAATCGAAAACACAACAATCACTACCCTGGGCCATGTACCATAGTCGTTCGGATCAACCTTGAAAACTCCACTGCAGCAAAAAAACTGCCAAACTTACAGAAACCATCGAGTAAAACCTCTAACGCCACGGCTCTCCAGCCAACCAGCAATCGTATTGCTCTCACACATCCAGCGCATGGATCAAAACTTCTGCATATCCATCAAGTGGATCGCCCGTGTGCATCACCCACTGACTACACACTATGGTCTTTCCAGACCCCGACCTCCGCCAGAGAAACACGCCCATTGCGCACCCACGGACTACTTGAGTTGCCTCAAGAGACACCGATTTCTACCGGGCTACGACTACGTAGTAACTACTGGTACGGTCGAACACAGCAATCACATTGCTCTCACATATCCAGCGAATGGATCAAAAATACGGTCTTTCCAGACCCCGACCTCCGCCAGAGATACACGCCCATCGCGCACCCTGGTACGGTCGAACATAATACGGCCGATAGAATCCCTTACTCGACTTTCTACCAAAACTTAAGCTTGCTCATCATCATCTAAATCCCAATCAATATCAACATCAACTGGTACGTGACCCACTGGCATCTTCCTTAGTCTATCGTGTGCATATTTGTAGGTACGCTTGGAATTCAAAGCTTTCAGTGTGTAACGATCACCACCCAAAATCTCAATAACTTTAAACGGACCTTTAAACTTTGAATCTAGCTTCGTTTGATTTCGTTCTTCGTTTTTTATCAACACAAAGTCACCAATGGCAAAATTTTGAATTTTCGCGTTTGTTTTTTCAAATCGGATCTTGTCATATTCCGCACACTTCTTAATATTTTCTGACGCGCGCTCGCGCATTTTCTCTATGTCTACATAAGTCTCTACATCGCTACACATCAACGATAATGGTCCATAGGTGAAGCTTTTGCAACTCGATTTATGGTACAATTTAAGGCAAGTTGAACATCTCCTATAGAGTCCTGCCACGACCTGTTATCGCTAGTCTCTATAGCAGTTAGCATCGATTTAAGGACACTCATGATGCATTCTATCTGCCCATTAGCACGAGAAGAACCTGTAGCTATCAGATGCAAGTTGATGTTCTTGCTCACGCAAAAGTCGCGAATCTCTTTACTCGCAAAACAACGTCCTTGATCCGCTATTATGCGAGTCGGAGCACCAAAAATTGCTACACTTTGAGTCACCGCGTGAATACTACTCTTAGAGTCAATATTTGCTATATGGTACAGCAGCACGTACTTCGTAAACGCATCGATTAACACAAAAATGTATTCCTTCCTATCGTTTTTTTCGCTAAGCTCACCTATTGCGTCTATATGAACCGTGTGCCATGGACTCGTCACCTTCGGTATCGGGTGCAATTTGGCTCGAACTTTACCGGAATGAGACTTAGCGACTTTGCACGTAACGCAGCTATCTGTGAATTTTCTAACGTACATGAAACATTGAGACATTCCCGGAAACCAATAATAATCGAAAAGCTTCTCAGCCATCAGAGAGCGCGAGGTAAATACGGTAAGCATTTAGATCTACCATTGCGTTGGATATTACGGTGAAGGACGCCTGAACGTAGCACATAAGTCTTGGCTAGTTGCTCATCTAATTGATTCTCTTCTAAATCGGTTATGATTTTAGAAATCTCTACATCGCGCTGTTGTTCGGCTTGAAGCCAATTGGGAGAGAGTTCAGTAAAGTCAATGCGTTTTGGACTTACACGGGTCTCTACTGATTTCGAGTCAAGCGGTAAAAGGTTTCGTGAAAGGAAATCTACATGCAACATACGTTTCCCCTCCATATACGTTACGTTAAAATCGAAAGACTGCAGAAATGCCCACCATCTGTGCGCCCGGGGAGTCAGTTCCTGCTTCGTTTGGGAAGATTTCAACGAGTTACAGTCCGTAACGACGGTAAAGTTTCTGCCATGAAGGTATTGCCTAAAATGTTTGATACGCGACAGTTTCGAGGTCGTACGAATGATATTTGCTCTCTGCAGGAGACGTTCTCTTACTAAAGTACGCTACCACACAACGCTTACCATCAGCCTTGACTTGGAACAAAATTGCTCCATAACCTAAACTACTAGCGTCTGTGTGTAACTCTACCGGGAGCTCTGAGTCATAGATCGTCAATACCGGATCACTCGTCAAGGTACAGATTACGTTTTGGCGAATATCTTCGTGTTCTGGTTTCCATGTCAATTCGCCTTTTAGTGAAGTCAGTCGGTACAATGGGGCCATTATTCTAGAGAAATCTTGCACATACTGGCGAAAGTATGAGGCTAGTCTGATAAACAGCCGTAGTTGGGTCACCGTTTCTGGAGGTGGTAGAGCCGTTAAAGCCTCTACTTTTCTGCGATTGGGTCTGACCTGGCCAGACTCTACCTCAAATCCCAAGAACTCTACTTTCATCTTGAGGAAGGAGCATTTCCTGAGGTTCAAAGAGAAGCCAGCTTTAGTCAGAACTTCCAACACAGTGTGAAGTCTTTGTAAACCTGACTCTACATCGGTAGATATAATCAAGACGTCATCTACGTATACGACCACATAGTCATGAGCAAGGTCACCTAAAGCATTCATAATAGCTCTTTGAAAAACAGAGATAGCATTTTTTAAACCAAATGGCATGGTCAAAAATTCATATTGACCTTCAGGTGTTATAAATACTGTGCTCTCAATCAACTCTACAAATACTGGTATTAAATGAAAACCGCTAGCGCAGGCTTATTTTGAAAAATAATTGGCACCATGGAGACGCGCGATTTGATCGGCAGTTAGAGGAAGGGGGTAACGATCGAAGACAGTGTTACTATTAAGTTCGCGGTAGTGTAGTAGACACATGCGGTCTGAACCATCTTGCTTCTTTACTAGCAGAGCTGGGCTTGCAAATGGAGAGCAGCTAGGTCTGATAATATTCGCTTCTAATAGTTCTTTCACACGGTCGCGCACAACGCTGCGTTCCGGTCGCCACTGAACCGTACGGTTCGGATCAATCAACTTAATCTTAAGCTCGCCTGTGTTCACTCGCGTCGTAGGTAAACCGGTAATGAAAAATTCAGAAAACTGATTAAGCGTTTGCAAAAGCCTAGGTTTGTCATTGCCAGTTACATCCGTCGCTATAACAGTTAAATCCGATTGAAGCACGTTATCACTATTATGACTCACCGAATTTACACAAAATAAATATAACGAAAGCGTTAACGAAAGCTCCGTTGCAGTCATGTTCAGGTTCAAAAAAAGATTCAGTGCTGTTTTTGCATCTGAAGTCGAAGAGTTGGTGTGAATTTAAAGTTCATGACAACTCATTTTATTCCACACGTTTTTAGTCGCGATTAAAAATAAAATATTTAGTTAGAAAATCTAAATTTTAGGTGAAAACCGTTAAATTCAGTATAGCAAAATTGCCATTTTCACTAAATTTATATGTCAGTACCATCTTAGTGCTGTCAAACTAAAATATAGTTAAGTTGTGTCACTTTAGTCTATTTCAGAATGGGAAATCGTCATTTGACAGGAACAAACTACTTAGCAAAACTTCTTGCATTGCAAACTGTGTATAAACACTTGTAATATATCCTTAGTTATCCAAAGATTTGTCAGCAATGCCATCAAGGGAGTCAGTAAATTCTCGATCACCTGAATTTATTGAATTCTTTTAGAAAAGTTCTTGAGAAAAGTAATTAAAGAAAGGGTGATACTCCGCTTTCAGAAATTCTGATCACATACCTTTGTCTCCTATTATTATTATTATAGACCAGGGTAGAAGCCTTTAAAAATAATGAAAAGTGAAAAAAAATTATAATAGAATGAGACCCATTAGAAAAGGAGGGAAATATGATATAAATGAAAGGAAAAATAATTTACGGGCGATCTGAGGTTGGAAAGGGGATGGGGGTGAGTTTTTAAGGGTAAAAAACGGTTTTTCTCGATTTCCGGCAAAACTAAAAGTCCTATCGAAAAAAGTCAAATGGAAAAGTTGTAGATAATAAAAAGATCTAAAACTTTTGTATTTACACTTTTTCACATAACCTCAAAATTTATGTGAAAAATTCAAAAAACCAAGTTTTTGGTTTTTTATTTTTATCTTTTACAAAAAAATTTTTTTTTAACGAAATTTTGTGAAAACTTACCTTTTTATGTCCCAAATACGCTGTAATTTATTTAATTAAAAATATTTATTTTTTCACCTTATTTTGAATTAATATCGAAAAAACACCCTAATTTTCAATCGAAAATTCACCCGTCAAAATATCAGCTTTTTTCAAAAAGTTGGTGTGGTTTCTGTTCGTTGGAATCTCTACTTTCCGATGGTAAAAAAAAAATATATGTTACTATGGTAAATCTTCTCAGAAAATGCAAAAATTCAAAATTCTTTTTTTGCTGGATACCACTAAACGATTCAAAGCTGCTTTTTTATTGCAAACACTTGCTTATCATCTGCCTTATTGCAAATGATACAAACAGATTCATCCATACTGATAATCTGAAAAGACAAAATCGAATTAATAATGTCTTCACTATTTAATCGTGAATAAACTCCCATGAAAAAAAAAAAATATTAAAGAAATCAATGTCAAAATGTATAAATAATATATTATAAATCTATAAAAAAGTATAAAATATATATGAAAATCGGCCAAAAGTTTGTTTTATTAGAAATATATTTACGATATATATTTTATATATTTTTTATAGATTTTAAATATATTTTTTATAGATTTTGAAATATATTTTTTTTCATGGGATTAACTAAATTTGTTTGTGCAAAATTAAGGAGATAATTATTTTTTTATCTTGTACGAAAATATCATTTAATTTCAATCTTTAGGTTATGTTAAGTTAAGCATACTATTTTTTAAAGAAAATATTACGATTTTTATGGTTGAGTTGATTGATACAGATAAAAATAGAGATAGTATTTACCTTCCTATGCAGATTCGAAAAGTTTTATTGTTTTTTTAAGTAAACTTGTCACAATTATCTTCAAGAAACTCAGCGTGCACGTGTATTTTTATAAACGATGTTGTATACTGTACTGTATTTCGAATACTGGTTAGGCTAGCGGTTGTAACAGCTGCTACGAAATATATAGTATATAATAGTAGGTATGTATGTAGTAAGACCCAGACCCGCCTAGCCCCTTCCCCACTTCTCCACGAAATACCTTTTGATGGGCTACAATTTTTCGTAGGTCACTCAGGTATATCTACTCAGGTATATATATAATTTATCTCAAAATAGTTATAAATAAGCATCTACGCATATAATTTAAAGAAAATTAGACAACTTTCTCCAAATATTGTAGATGTCTTATTAAATATTAATTTAATTAACTTATTTGTTTGTTAATTATAGTAGTATATTTTTATTTGCATTTTTTTTGTTATCAACGTCACATGTAATCTACCGTTTTTCGAGTAATTAAAGTCTAAATTTTAATAAATAGCTCAAAATTATTTATAATAATTAAAAAAAATTTTTCGAATTCAAGTTTTTTTTGAATTTTTGCATTTTCTGAGAAGATTTACCATAGTAACATATATTTTTTTTTTCACCATCGGAAAGTAGAGATTTCAACGAACAGAAACCACACCAACTTTTTGAAAAAAGCTGATATTTTGACGGGTGAATTTTCGATTGAAAATTAGGGTGTTTTTTCGATATTAATTCAAAATAAGGTGAAAAAATAAATATTTTTAATTAAATAAATTACAGCGTATTTGGGACATAAAAAGGTAAGTTTTCACAAAATTTCGTTAAAAAAAAAAATTTTTTGTAAAAGATAAAAATAAAAAACCAAAAACTTGGTTTTTTGAATTTTTCACATAAATTTTGAGGTTATGTGAAAAAAGTGTAAATACAAAAGTTTTAGATCTTTTTATTATCTACAACTTTTCCATTTGACTTTTTTCGATAGGACTTTTAGTTTTGCCGGAAATCGAGAAAAACCGTTTTTTACCCTTAAAAACTCACCCCCATCCCCTTCCCAACCTCAGATCGCCCGTAAATTATTTTTCCTTTCATTTTTATCAAATTTCCCTCCTTTTTTAATGGGTTTCATCCTATTATGATTTTTTTTGGTTTTAAAAATTATCGACCCTGGACTAATTATCAAATAACTTCTCCCGTTCTTGGCGGAGCGGTTGGACGTGTCAGATTCTTACTGGCTAAAACTCACTCGTGTTCCTTCAGTTACCATGTTGCCGGGGGGCCACAATATCCCTTTCGGACTTCTTCGCAACCCCAGCAGGCGTCGGCCCATCAGTTCTGCTGACATCTCCTTGACAACGACAACAAACAGCGTACTACGTTAAATGATAATGACTACTACTTCAATCAAAAAAGCACAATAGTTACTTGAGCAACAAGAGAGCATAGTTTTTGCTGCGAGTGTTGATTTTGAATCCCGAGTATGCGAAGGATTCTAGGTTAGAATCCTGATCGCAGCGAGGGATTCAAAGACACGAGATGCAAATAACTTTGATCTCGTGTAACACACAACTTTTCACCTCAGCAGCGAGAACATACAGTACCGACCAAAAGTCCATAAGCAATCTCACAAAGCAATAGACTGACGCTTCGGTTTGACTTACGACCTTCTTCTATAAGTTGTTACAATACTGTAGACACGCACATTACACGCACACACTCACTTTGTCAGCAACCAATGACTAGTTCGATAATCATCATTCGATTTTAGTTTCATTCGTCTTGTTCACATAAATATTAAAGTTTAGCAGGTAGACCACAAAAAACTAAGTAAATTATTTCGATTTCTGTGGGGTAGATGCAGTTTGTTACGAGTATTCAATTAATAGAACTTTGTTGGTTCGTGGATAATATTGGTGACGAGTATTTAGCGCAGTGTTGTGGTTATTATTATCAAAAAGCAGGCATAAAATATATTGAAGAGATCAGATCAGATCAGAGAATATTATTGCGCTGCGTAAAAGTGAAGTGAATATCTAATGAAACCGGACTAAGTGTGAGTGTTATCATTTACTAAACATAAATCTTAATCAAGGGTAGGTATTGTTGATAGAACAGAGGTATTGTTGAGACAGAAGATGCCTTTAAAGTTTTAAATTCATTGTGAGGTTTAATTCGATTAGTGAATAATAAATAATTAGGTATTATGTGTAATAAAAACAATGTTTTTCTTTGTTCTAGAGAAATACTGTGAGGGTTAAGAGACATATCTCTTAACCCTCACAGTATTTCTCTAGAACTCGATAATAAGCCCCTTCCTCATAAGGAAGGGGCTTATTATCGAGTAGCAGCGACGTCAAATGGTGAATGAAACAAATGGTTTCATACCCACGAGATAATTTGCTGAATTATTAAAAACACGTCATTATGAACCGTTCGCCGTGCACTCTGAAGGCTTGCATCACTGAAGACCAGCTAGAAAACCGTTTTTGACCTTAAAATATTGACCGTACCAACTTAATTAACAACAGATTCGTTATTGCATGAATTTATGGTAACGATTTTTTTAAGCACGTTTCAATAGGGTGTTTGTAGTATTTCTTGCAGATATACCGAAATTGTTTAATATTATTTTAGTAATAGTATTATTTTAGGATTAAAATTTGAGGTTCAGTTTCAATCTTCTTTTCGTAAAGAAAATGAATACTTAAGCTATAACCTCAATACCAACCAATATTTACTAAAGCCAAATAAAGTTTAAAATAATTAATATGAACAAACTGCCTTTAACCTTAAAATCAACAATTTTGTCAGTAGATTTTTTTACATTTTAAGTAGTCTAATATTCTTATTTATTGCTTAATTACTTCGACCATGATCAAAGCTTTATATTTATGGTGAAAAAAATCCATTTCAAAATTTTTATATGTCAAAATAATACAAATTGCTTCTAAGTTTCTAGACATCTATTTCACATATTATTCAGGTGAAGTAATGATAAATAATTGTAGCAGTTTGTTAACTATACTTAAGTAAAATAAATATAACGAATAAACATTATTTATTTTTTATTATAACATATCACGCTTTTTTTATTCTAAACCCTTTATTGCAATAACAACATTAATAAATAGGCAGGAATATTTAAGAATATTATTATTGCAAACAAAAATAATAATATTTGCAAAAACAGCGCTGTGATTTACGAGATTAGAACCTTAGCCATCTTGAATCTAAGACCAACGCTTAACGCCTTCTGCTATCTGCACATATAATTTACTTTCGAATTTTAGCAATGCGATACACTGGCCAAGGTCACGCGTATGATGCGTGCTAACAAAAGTGATGGAAATATAAGTGCAGCGCCCGCGAACCGTGACGATACAACAGTGTGTAGTGCAAAACTGCGTTCTCTGTGGTGTGTGTACGGCACTCACACCACAGACGTCTGACTGTTTACACATACAAATGTACGGACTACACCGCGTGTTCACAGCAATACGGCTCTTAGCGTGCTTATGCACTTTTGAGCGCTTACTGTACATATACCTAAAGGTAAAAATACAAAAAGATAAACTTCGTATTTTTTTCTTCAACATTCTCTTTATTTGATCAAAAAAATATATAATTCGATTATTTAGAAGAAAAAAAAATCGTGTGTGGTCGTGGGACCCCCGTCAGAAACGAAATTCCTTCTCACGTATGATTTAAAACAGAAACAAAAAAATTTTTGTAGCCACCACCTTGGATTTACATTGTTACCTCATTATCGACTTAAGCACCCTCAAAAACTATGAAAGCTACACCCTTGATGAAAAATTTTAAAATTTTCACAGCCTCCACTTGGATATTTACATTTTAATGTCATTATTGGCTTTAACACCTTCTAAAAGTATGAAAACGACACCCATGACGAAAAATGTGAAAATTTTCGCAGCCGCCATCTTGGATTATCATTTTGATCAAAATTCACACTTTCTATCTCCCTCCCTCTTTCTTTCTTTTTTAATTAGAAGAACACAGTCACAAGCGCCTTAGCTAGCAAAACTAGCTAAGTTTGAAAGAAAATAAAGCTTGAGCTCCAAGACATAAAAAAATGGTAACTATGTGTAGTTACCGTTTTTTATGTCTAGGAGCTCAAGTTTTACTAGCCATAAGATCGGTAATAAGTATAAGTATATAAGTATAATTTTCATGTTTAAAAATATACAACAATTTACTTATACACTTTATCACACTTAATTGTTTCTATAAACAGATTTTGAACATCTGTGTCTGAACTAGATATAAAATATCTGTATTTCAGACATTAGCACTCTCCCCTGTTATATGCTACTTTACTGTAGACTTCAGGTTTTCGGTCTCATTATAGTTTAGTTTGCGAATGTAATCTACTACCGTAGATTTACATTTGTTAGGTTAAAGGATCCAATAATGTTAGGATTAATAGATATTTTTTTTTATTGAAATCACCTTAGAATACGTCTGTATTTATTATAAAGTAAATCAATATATTATGTATAATTAACATATTTTAAAGGTAAATAATAAAGTTGATCTCTAACTTTCTAAAGTTAGTACAATACTGTAGCAAGAAAATTCTTGGGTGTGTAAACGGGCCATTTTATGCTCAAAAATGATCAACCTGCAATGATCAATCACATTTTTTTTCGCAAATTGAAGGGAGTGAAGGGATATACACCTCCATTAACATTGTTGTGGAGCAAGATGATGCCACAACACATCACCCCGTAGAATTTCTGAATTCACTAACGGCAAGTGGGCTTCCGACGCACATCATCCAGCTGAAGGTCGGTGTCCCAATAACTCCACCGAAGCTGTGGAACGGAACGTGGCTCAAAGTCGTGTCTTTGCAGCGAAATGTCATCGATAGAGAAATTCTAACAGGTTATGGCGTTGGCGAGACAGTGTTTATACCGCGTATACCAATAATTCCCCACAATTACCCACTTCCAGTTTAAACGCGTGCAGTTCACTGTGAGCGTATGCCTTCCGATGATTTTATCAACAAGTCACAGGGGCAGACACTGAAAGCTGCTGGTGTCGACCTCAGGATCTGTCCTGTGAAAAGTCCTTATACTTGTCCTGTGTGAGAAGCAAGCTTCTTCTCACACGGACAACTCACAGCAGCAACGGTATGTCGCTTGCTGCCGCGTCACCAATCCTGACTCTCCGCATATTTTGGATGCTGAGACCAAAACTAAGGGAAGTATTATAAAAATGTGGGTGTTATTGTAGTATATTGTGGTAACTTACGACTTCCACGTGAACGAAGTCACGGGCAGAAGCTAGTATATTAATAAAACGGAATAGCTTGGAATAAAGCAAATCATTTATAAAACAAAAAGTTTTGTTTTTATAAATAATTTGTTTGTTATTATTCTTACTTTAATCTGTAGTTTCTCTTTGAATATATTGTTTCTATTGAATCAGTCAATTTATATTAGAGAAAAAAAAAAGAGTCTAATAATTTCTTATTTTGTTCTAGTTTGCTCTGTTATCATCTAAGTTATAAAATATGAACAAGAGCATGTTTTTAATATTCCATGTTAGAATATTAAAAACATGCTCTTGTTCATATTTTTTAGTGTGGCTGTATAATTTATTAGGGGTGAGGATTTTTTGTTATTGAAAAGGCCATTAGGAATATTAATTTATACAAAAGTAATGCTATTTCATTCTGATGAGTAAGAAACAGATAGTGATGGGTATTAAAAATAATAGTTCATCACTATTTGACACCTCTCGTTGCTTTTTGTACAATTTTAGTTAAATTAGAATTAGAGACATCTAAAATTTCAACTTAATTTTAACAGAATCTTGACACCCATCAAAACCCTTTTTGATAAGCAGTATATAGCTTATAACGAGATAGAGATATAAATATGTTTTTTTTTTAACCGAACTTAATACTGGTAAAACTTTACTAGGGGGTTGGGATTTCATAATATTATTATTAAATGTAAAAGTATCGATCCACGACTGAAAATGATAGAAAGTAGCAAACTTCCATCCCTTTTTCTTTCCCACAGATCTGCTATATAAATCCTGCAACGTGCTGACTGTTCGCCAACTTTTCATTATGCACTTAGTATTAAAACAGCATACCATGCTTACCTACACTGCTGACAATTCTAACAAGAGAAGGAATGATATAGTATGCACATCTAATGCGACCTCAAAACATGTCTTTGTGGAAAGATTTTTTACATTCTTAGGCCCATTTCTGTACAATAGATTAAATAGGAAACTTAGTATTTATAAATTAAATTACTTTAGCTGTAAAAAAAATATACTTGAATATTTAATAACCATAGATTATGCACAGACAGAAGATCTACTTGTTGTCTGCAAATAGAACCGCTAACATGCTATTTTACTTTTGTTTACCTAATTTATATTTAGTATATACTTTATACTCATAGTTTAATTTATTACATTAAGTATTTATGCACTTCGTAGCCTGAAACACAGGTTTAACCTAGTTCAGGCAAATAAGCAACTGTGCTCTATTTTAATAATTAAGTTACCTACTTATTGTAAATGTGCACCTTTTGATAAATAAAAAAAAATAAACGATTTATAATAAGCCTCTTCCTCATATCTCTTAACCCTCACAGTATTTCTCTAAAACAAAGAATAAACTTGTATTTATTACACATAATATCTAATTATTTATCATTCACTAATCGAATTAAACGTCGTAACGAATTTAAAACTTTAAAGGCATCTTCTGTCTCAACAATACCTCTGTTCTATCAACAATACCTTTGATTAAGATTTATGTCTAGTAAAATATGAAATATTTAAATGAGAACACTCACGCTTAGTCCGGTTTCATTAGATATTTGTGTAAATTACATTCACTTTTACGCAGCGCAATAATATTTCATTTCCCTTCAATATTTATATTTGACTGCATTTTGAAAGTAATATCCACAACACCGCTAATAGCTAAATACTCGTCACCGACAATAATCACGAACCAACAAAGTTCTATTAAGTGAATACTCGTAACGAACTGCATCTGTCTACCCCACAGAAATCGAAATAATTTATTTAGTTTTCTGTGGTCTACCTGCTAAACTTTAACCGATCAGATACCGGCGATAACACACCAGTTAACCACAAAATATCAGCACGTTCACTTTTTTCACTTTATGGTTGTGTCAAAATAGGTATAATATGATGTTATTTAGTGCTAATATTATCTACAACGATCAAATATCTACTTCAAAATGAAAACATCACCACTTCCCGTCGATTTACACACAAAACCCATAACAAAAACGAAATATTACACCGAAAACCCGCAAGGACCGAGCGCTTCGTAGACTGACGTTTTCTCGCGCCGGAACGTCACTTTCAATATATTTTTTTAAAATCGCGTTCAATTGTATTTTTAAATAAAATAGTTTTATTGACTAGATTATCTATCCGAACATAGAGTGAAAAATCCGAAGAGGACATTAGACTTTATTTTACAGTACAAATATAGATGTAAGCCGCGTGTGTGACACCGGTCCTCAAGCTTTAGTTTTACATCATATTTATATCTCTATCTCGTTATAAGCTATCCCGCTTGTCAATCAGGGTTTTGAAGGGTGTCAAGATTCTGCTTAGACAAAATTAAAATTGTAGATGTTCTTAATTTTAATTAAATTTAAATTGTATAGAAAGAATCAAAAACAACGAGAGCTGTCAAAATGTGATTAACTATTATTTGTAATAACTATCACTGTCTGTTTCTTGCTCATCAGAATCAAATTGCATTATTTTTGGATAAATTAATATTCCTAATGGCCTTTTCAATCATTCATCACAAAATCCTCACCTCTAATAAATTATGATTTGGTAAAAGAAAGTTTTGATGAGGCACTGGTGGTAGTGTGTTCACCAACCTAGGTAAAATTAAACTCATAAAAAGCAAACAGTTCAGAAGAAGAAAAAGTTGCCGTGTAACAGCCACACTTGACAACATGATAGACAAAGATGTGCAGTCGATGCTTTTACCTCTAAATCTAATGCATACCATTTTGTTATGTCCTAAGTATCGTATTAAGGATAACTTCATATTTCCAAACAGTCTTACAGTTAAAGTGGTGTCATTTTGTGAACTGATTCTATATACTTTATTTTACTTGTATCACGATATTGTTATCGACTTTATAACGAAAAGATATGTGCCTTCAACGTACATCTACTCGTACTTATGCTTTGTCTGTTATAGTATCGGATTCGCACTGAATTATGTCTTAAATGTGTTGCAAACGAAAAGAAATGTATCTTTTGTCTTGAAAATGTTAGAAATTCACAGATTTCTTAACGAAAATACCAGTTTTAAGGGATTCATTATTTGGAATTGGATCAGTATCATTCTGACCATAGGTTTTAATATTTGTATGCATATTTATATCTACATAAAACTAAACCAGAACATATTACATCTTATATGTTGGTTACCTGCGATGTGTTTTGATGTAAATATTGTTTACGCTATCAGACTGATTAAGTTTTTAAATGACAAAGTTCACTTATGGAACATTCAAGCTCAACATTTTCAACACATGAATCCTAGCGATAATGAAGCTATTTGTAAAAGAATGTTTGAAGTATACGTGAAAATTTTGGAGTGTTATAACATCTACAGGACTTCCTATCAGCAAATGGTTAGTACGATTACTCATTAACAAAACAAAGCTTCTTCTTCTTTTCGTGTCGATGGTATTCTTATTTATAATTATATTATTTTATTATGAGCCCAGTAGGTGGCCACGTTAATTGCACCATCAGTGGCATTCTTTAGGTCATCCGAGGTGCAGGTGAACGGGCACCTAGGACACTCCAGCAAGTGGGGCGTGGTCTGATCAGAAGCACCGCACACGCACTGGGTGTTCGATGGTTTAGTGATCCCCCACTTCGGCAAATTGTGTCTGCAGCGGCCTACTTGGGTACGCAATCGATTGAAGGCTTTCCATATAGGCGACTGCAGATAAAAAAAAAGCTACAAATAACATAAAAACAGTCGAGAGGTATCGTGGCCCACGTTTGGAACGAATTTCCTTTCGCTTTTGCATACTTGGCGAATGAGAGTTAGACCAGAAAAAATTTAATATTTTGATCGTCACGACATTTTTGTTGCGTCACAAAAGTGTTGTCTGTCAAAATGTTAAATTTTTTCCGGTCTAGCTCTCATTTGCCAAGTGTGTAGGTATAACGTGCGATAATGAACTTCGTTCCAAAAGCTAACTGAAAAAAAAAACCCATTTGATTTTCAGATCGTGTTTCACACGGTAGAGTTCTTCTGTCTTACTTTGATCAAATTGCAACAAACACTCGACATTTTTAAATTAACTGCACTTGGTGGATATGAGTTTGTGAGTACCTCTTTCTTCATCTTGATTCTGTTTTTTTTTTTTTTGTGGGAAATTATCAAATAACTTCTCCCGCTCTGGGTGGAGCGGAAGGGCATGTCAGACTTTTACTGACTAAAACCCACACGTGTTCCTTCGGTTGCCCTGTTGCCGGGGGCCACGATTTCCCTATCGGTTTTCTTCGAACCCCGGCAGATGCTAGGTACACCTTGAAGCGACTTTGATCGTCGGTGACTTGCTGGCGATTTCAAAATCTCACATCCACACAGATTTTGGCATTGCTAGCGACAAATGGACTGTTAAAGTCTGTGTTGTCTATTGAAGTTAGTAGATTAAAATTTTCCCAGAAACTTGTAAGCTAATCAGTAGTGCTATTTTATAAAACCGGCCAAGTGCGTGTCGGACCACGCACTATGAAGGGTTCCGTAGTTGGGATGAACTTATCCCAAAAACAAACTTAACTTTGTAGTTGAAAAATATGTTCTCCCATACGGAATGTATGGGAAAACATGTTTATGCAACTGCAAAGTTAAGTTGGGCGATTATTACTCGTTAATTTGTAGAGCCTACTTAGCTGTGATAGTTTTCCTTTTAATTTCGTTATATACATTACTGCTGTGATTTTTTTCACATATCCAAACCTACCATTTAGCTGGCAGGGGGAGTGGGACACTTGGAGGGGGACACTTGACTCTAACAAAAATTTGATCCTTGAATCCAAAAATGGTTTTACAAACTCATAATGTTTTTGAAGAACCTTTCCAATGATAAACCACAAGAAGGGTTAAAAAAAAAAGAAAAATTATCACTTTACGTTAAAAAAAATGTTTTTCATAATTTTGTTTTACCACTCTGTTGGCGTAATTAATATGTATACCTATGCCAAATTACAGCTTTTTAGTACTAAGGGTCTCGGAGTTAGGCCGCGGACAGACAGACGGACATGACGAAACTCAAAGAAACTAAACGATCGAAACTATAAGGGTTCCTTGTTTACTACGGAACCCTAAAAATCTCACCATGAAAACATAAGTGAAGTGTGTTTGAAGTGAGCTGTCCTTTCCTAGATTCCCTAGCGTCTGGTAGGATAACAGTTCACTTCAAGGTCTCTTTACCTTAAATTTCACGGTGCGACTTTTTCAGCCCAGCTTTTCCACATCCGCTGTCGGCCGTTGGGGTGACACTCGACCTTTTTCTTCTTTCAAATATGAAAAAGTGTTATTCTCCACATTATGCCAATAACTTTTAATTTAGTTGGCAAAGCTATGTATATAAAACCTCTACAGTACTCAGCATTACAGAGCTTTATTTTTTTTCAGTATTCAGCGGTTTTGTACGCCATGGTTTTGTACATTTGGGCGGTAAAGAGTTTAACACTTCATACTATTTTAAGCGTGTGCTGCGAAAAATTTTACACTGCGATGAATAATGCTCAAGGTTCATGCGCGCTTATTTCAACATCCAATTGCACAGGTAATTTAATCGAAACTATTTTTAAAAAGTTCTAATAATTTTTGGATAAAAGGTGGGGAAATGACATCAGACAGGTCGCTGAAACAACATGGGGTAGAGAGTTCAGAGAGAGACAGGACTGGAAAAGGATCGAGGAGGCCTTTGCTGACAGAAAAAAGAACATACAAGACATAAACAAACGCCAAAATTGACGATTACACTTTAAGTTTGTCCGATTATAAGGCTAATAATGTAATAATTCTTGGAAAACGTCCAAGAATTATTATATAAATAATAACTTTGACAATATAACAGAATATTAGAAATATTGCCTGTCGTAATTGTTCATATCAACCAAGATTTCATTCGTCAAATTCACTGTCGTTTATTGTACCTAATATTACAGATGCCGAGAAAAAGCTTAGCAAGAATATTCAACGCCTACATCGAGCTAGATTCAACAAGATGAATGTTTGTGGAATGTTCTGCGTTGATGCTACTTTTCCGTTGAAAATGATGGCTTTACTTACTAACTATACCATTGTATTATTGCAGTTTGCGTTTTTATAATTATTGTAATAGATATTGTGTGTGTTCAGTGAAATAACAGATTGCGAATATAAATTATATTTTACACTAAATTCTTTTATTTTAATTATCTATCCTATTGACGTTCATGAGTTTGACATTTTGTGGCATCGAGGTTGTCATCATACTTTCTCTCCAGCCAGTGCCGGTCTGCCTGTTACGTAGGCCGGATAGCGCTCGATGAGGTCCAACAATATCCCCTTCAAAAAAACTGTACATTTCTTGTAGGTTTAACTGCCCTCCCACAGACCGAGTAATGTATAGGACTTCTTCTATCTTCTCATCTGTAGCCACAGGTAGTATGTGAGCAGGCTTCAATCGATCTACTGACACTACTGCTTCTCGGTTGGGTAATTGTTTCTTGAAATATTTTTCATGTTTCTCAATAACTTTATACGGGCCCTCGTACGGTGGTGTTAGTGGTTAAGCCGACAAAACCTTATAGATGACAGTACAGGATTTTTCCAGACAATAGCGCCACTTGCTTCCACTAACACTAACCTTATAGGAACAAAAGAAGTAATAATAAACAGATTGGCATCTGAAACGAGTTCAGATTCCTCTGGAAGAATTTGTTTGTACTCACTTAGACCAGATGAGCCATCACGTCCCCACTTGCTGGATAAAATTAGGCTTTTTAATCCAGTAACATTGACAGTATCAATCAATAAAATTCTTGCTGCTGTATGATCCATCAAGTCTTGTAAAGAAATAATTTTTGCGTATGTATTGGTAATTTCCATCGATGTTATAGGTGGATAGCAACTTTCTTTACAGTTCTGTATTTGGTTAAATGGTGGCAGAAAAAAACAGTTCCTTTCATTTGTTAGATTTCTTAGGTACAAATACTGTACTTTCGTAAGATCCTAATCAATGTAGACACTTAAAGCTTCGTCGTCAGTTAACATTCTAATGTTTTCCGAACCAATCGAGTCCAAAATTATTTTCTTATGTTGTTTGTCTGTAGATCTAATAACTTCAATAAGGTTTGCCTCAATTCCTTCGCTCATTGATCGTAATCCTTGCAAATATGCGTCATTAATGTGTTGGAATCCATTTCGTTGAGTAATGTAGTATTTTACACCTCTTACTTGATTCAGAAGAGTCTTCATAAGGAATACAAGGTCTATCTCGCTTCGCGTTAGAAGTTTGAGGCGTGCAGAGAGACGATCCATCATCTGTTCCTGAAGCAGGCAGACTTACAGAATATTCTGTAACACTTTCACAGCCGATCACGTGCAGAGTACGTCCCAGGTTGATTGTATTGTGACGCTGATCACGTTCTCAGTACGTGACTGACTTTCTTAGTGTTTGTTTTAAAACGACGTCCGTAGTCCGTGTTTGGCGAGCATTGATATAATAGTGTAGTGCTTTAGCTACGCACACATGTAAGAATAACCGTGGTGGGGCGCTTGGTGTGAGCGGAACAAGCTATCGAGTGTCGCGCTGCGCCAGTGTTCCCGCGCCGCTATTGCGAGTGCACGTACACGAATTTTGGCGCGAAATGGCGAGTTCACGGCGAAGTTATCGGCTCGATTCGAACGAAATTATTGACTTCTTGGTTGCTGATGATGATTCGGATATTGAAGAAGCCCCAGATATTGAAATTCAAGGTAAATTATTGTATTTTGTTGGGTTATTATTGTAGAAATGTAGCCTTTTTGCGTCGTACATATTTTTATTGTTTTTTTCTCTTTCCAGACCTTATTCAAGACTTGCAAGAGGTTGTATCGGTTCAAGATCGACAAGATGTTGATGCTGACATGTCAGACGACTTATCTGAACCTGTACGGGGGGAACATGTACGGGGCCGGGGTCGTACACCTCGAAGAAATACGAGATCCCGCCTCGGTCGCGGTCGCTCGGCGGTGCGTTCGGCTACACGCGGGCGCGGCGTTACCCGCAGATCAGCAGCAGCACTTACCCTCAGAGAAATGGATGAAGGTAATGGATGGTCATACCAAGCACTGCAAGAACCCCCAGAAAATCAAGTATTTCGCGATTCTCACAGTTCCTGATGGAGTGTGGTGACCAGCTGCTGCAAACTGCACCAGAGGCTGAACCAGGACCCTCACGTAGCCCACACCATGTAGGCAGCAGTACCAGACTAGTGGGAAGGCACTTTCTCGAAAGGATACCGAGCACCGAAAAAAAAGAAAAGGTGGCAAGAGTCTGTAAAGTTTGTGCAGACATTTCTAAGAAAAACACTGGCAAACGAGGACGCAAAGAAACCATATTTTACTGCCCAGACTGCAACGTGCCTTTATGCTACCATCCTTGCTTCAAAATGTTTCATACACGCAAAAATTACACGACTTGAACACGCAAAAGTCCATGTTCGACTTTTTTTTTTTTTCCATAAAACCTCTTTTTTATTCTACATTTTTAAATAAAAAAAACTAATTTACGTCTGTTTTTTATTTTTATCCTAGAAATAAACAAGTCAATAGTATAAATAAAAAAATAATTATAGATTTATCATTGATAGTTCTCATTTTATAAATGTTGCAATATCGGCGAAAATCGCCGGCGAACCATGGAATCCGCGTTTTAAAATCTTCGGCTGAAGCCAACTGTTATTGGTTTCAAGAAATTGGTCTTTCTCGTGTAAATCTTGAGCGCACCGATTATTGAATTGTGGTAATAATATCTTTTGAAAATCACTAATAATTTTCGCGTAAAAATATTGATAAGGCCGACACATTTTTACCGTTTTCAATATAAAACGTATCAATTCACGTCTAGAGCAATTTAAAGAACTTATTATGAAAGTTATAAGTATTTTATATTGTGATTTAATAACAATTGTGGTAAAATGTGTTCTATGGCCAAGCTTTTTATAAGAAAATCTAATAAGGGTGGTGTGTATTATATACCATTATTATCTTAGGTGACCTTATTCTCACAAAACACGTGTGCAAAACTATATCAACACCTAGAATATATGCCAAACCACAAAATTTTACCACAAAAATCATTTACAATAGTTATCTATTCAGGTCTCCTAATAAAACATTTGGGACGTTTTATCACATGATGCTTCATAACTCCAAAAATTGCAAAAATCCGCAAGTATTTTTTAATGGATATATTACGTAGATACCTCGTATGCCGAAAGAGTACATCAAAACCGGCATGACCCAACCTTTGAAGGCGCGCACCTTGTTTCCGCCTGAAAGAAGACTAATTAATACCTTCTTCAGGCGACCAAAGAAGCGCTCTTTCAACAATTGCTTCATGTCAGTAGCGTTGATGCCTAACGCTTCCGACATACCCAAATACTTATAACTTTCGGATGAGGAGAGGCATCTAAAGTGTATAGAATCTGAGAGTTGAGTTCCCTCGGATTCCATAATCTCACCTCGCTTTACATGCATGACTGCACATTTGTCCACACCAAATTCCATCCTGATGGCGCTATTAAATGTTTCAGTTACCTTCAGTAGCTCCATCAGTCGCAATTTGTTGGGGGCAAAGAGTTTCAAGTCATTCATGTAGAGGAGGTGAGATATGGTCTGACCACCTCTCCTCAACCGATAGCCTAGACCTGAATCCTCGAGCAGTGTGCTAAGAGGATTCAGGGCTAAGCAGAACCAAAGTGGACTCAAACTGTCGCCCTGGAATATTCCCCGTTTAATCCATACAGGGTCATCATTCCCCTGGATCTGTCGACATCCTGGATAGTGAAGGACCGTCCTCCATTGCCCCATATACGACATCAGGAAGGTGCGCAGAGTGGTATCTATCTTGTACAGTGTAACGGCTAGGGCTGCGCAGGGTAGGCTGCGCAGGCCGTTAGCGGATAGGTAGATAAAGGTAGATAATAAAATAGCTAGATAGATTAATAGATATAATTTAGATACAGTAGTAAGTACACGGCTAGGTCGTGGGTTAGATCCTGACACTGAGTCTGAGCACTCGCACACTTAGGATAGGCAGGAAGGGTACCGTCCTTGGTAGCACATGGTAGATGTGGGGGGCCTGCTCAGCACAGGCTCCGCAGTAAGCCGGACGGCCCTAGCACGTGCTAGTACACGTCAGTAGCCGTGGAGAACGCCTGTCAGCACAGGCGCGCGGCGGTAGGCCGCAGGTAGGCAGGCATTGGCCACACGTGGAAGGTCGCCTGTCAGCACAGGCGTGCGGCGGTAGGCCGCAGGTAGGCAGGCCTTCGTCAGCGTGCAGCCTGAGCCCGTACAGAGAGCCCTGAAAGGCGCGGTAGGAAGCGCATGTCAGGTAGGTGCAAGCAGTAGCAGGCCGCATGCGATATGTCAGCTTCTTCCCCCTTTTAGTGACCAAGGTACGGTACGGGGAAAGCAGAAAAGGTAGTAGCTAACACATCGCAGCGGCTTACAGGCAGAGAGAGAAAGAGCAGAGCTAGCGTGGTTCAATGACAGATGCAAAGTGAGGTTAAGTATGGTGAACACGCGAGCATAGAATACAAGATAAATAGATAGCAGATGGCTTGATTAATAGCTTATATTATAATAATACCAATGTGGAACTCACCCTAGGTCGGGGCACACAGTCCTGACAGACAACTCCTTCAGGAAGGCAAGCGGCAGTCGAAATGACAGAGTGTCCTTAGAATATTAGTGTTGTGCCACGTTTGTAGTGATGTGGTTAGTTACTAATTGGGAATCACTCGACTAATTGTAGTGAGACCGCTCACAACGCTACAACAGCTCCAGCACCCTCATGAGCCATATATGTGGCACCGAGTCGTAGGCCTTCTTATAGTCTATCCACAATGTCGACAGATCCTTGCGGGATCGACGAACCTGTTGGCTTATGGCCATGTCGATGAGGAGTAGCTCCTTAGTACCGCGGGACCCGTTCCTACATCCGTTTTGAGAGGCAGACATAATCAAGTTATTGTCAATATGTGTGTTTATTTTCGCTCTCAAAATGGATATAAGAAGTTTATAAACCGTCGACAAACATGTGATCGGTTTATAATTCTTGGGTTCCGCGGGACTACCTGACTTATGGGGCAGGTGGGTAACGCCTGTTGTAAGAAACTGTGGTAGCGACCCAGACTCTAAGGATGTTTGGAACTGAGATGCCAGGCAAGTGTGTGAACTAATTAGCCATTTTAGCCAAAAGTTGTGCAGTCCATCCGATCCCGATGACTTCCAATTCGGTAACGGACGGACTGCTTTGGCTATGTCTAATTGCGTGATTTGCACTTTCTCCATTTCTGGTATAGTTTCACACACTCGCTCGACATCCCGTATCCAATCAGCCTCAGCGTGACAGACGGGCACCGACCATATGCTACGCCAGAATGCACTTGTAGTGGCATCATCCGGGCGGCACTCGTCTGTCACATTTTGTCCAGGTCGCTCCCAAGCTCTATATACCCACCTCTCATCGCTCTGGAACATGCGATTCTGCGTGTATCGATCGACCCGCCGCTTATAACGCCGAATAGGGCTCGCCCATGCACAAATTTTCTGCTTCAGGAAGTCGATGCGCTCTGTGACACGGGACATGTATTCTCGACGACTGATTCCAGTCCCCGAGAATGCCCGCCTTACAAAGCGCATCACTCGTGGTCGTGTATTGCCCTCCCTGAAGCTTATTATTATTCATTATCAAGTAACTATAGACGCATACTAATTGTTGGGAGCACAGTTTCAATAATAATATGCTATTAAATATTATGTCATCTATTTGTGATTCGTCAGACAAAAGTACCTACAACCAATCATAAAAAAAACGTGAGTTGAAATAAGATTTTATTTAGTAGTTTTATCTCACGAAGCGTCGCGCGCTTTATTTATGGTCACCAAGTGTACAAACACGCTATGAATGTGTGCATGAAGATGAGTAGCGTCAGCACATAACACACACACACTTCCGACTTCGCCATTGTCTCGAACGGTACCTTGAGCTCCTGCGCCTACACACACATTCACAGCGTGTTTGTACACTTGGTACAGTCACCAGCACGTAACTTGGCAAGGTTTTGGCATATTGAGAGTATGTTTATGCATGTACACTTAGTGCAACAAAAAAAATACACTTTTATTGCATGTCATTATTCTGTGGTGTAACGGCTAAGACTGCGTAGGGTAGGCTGCGCAGGCCGTTAACGGTTAGGTAGAAAGTAAAACAGCTAGACAAGTTAATACATATATTTTCCACACAGTACTAGCTGGAAATTACACGGCTAGGTCGCGGTAAGGTCACACTGATTTGTTCTGAGCACTAACACAGTAAAATTGGAAGGGTACCGTCCTTGGTAGCATGTGGTAGACGCGGGGACCTGCTCAGCACAGTCTCCGCTGTAGGCCGGACGGCCCTAGCACGTGGTAGTACACGTCAGCTGCCGTAGAGGTTGCCTGTCAGCACAGGCTCTCGGCGGTAGGCAGGCTAAGCACGAGGTAGTACACGTCAGCAGCCGTAGAGCTCGCCCGTCAGCACAGTCTCTCGGCGGTATG
This sequence comes from Agrochola litura, assembly GCA_949152395.1. Lineage (NCBI taxonomy): Eukaryota > Metazoa > Arthropoda > Insecta > Lepidoptera > Noctuidae > Agrochola > Agrochola litura. Next base: position 21,807,805 of record OX424501.1, read on the forward strand.
CAGGCCTTCGTCAGACCTCAGTAGCGTGCAGTAAGCTACGCATGCAAGCAGCGTGCAGAATTGGGTAAGAAGTATTGTCTTTAGCCCGTACAGAGAGCCCTGGAAGCGCCATAGGGAGCACATGTTAGATGCAGTGCAAATATCAGCAAGCCGCATGCGATGTGCTAGCTTCTTCCCCTTTCTAAGCCAAGGAACGGTGTGGGAAGCATGGTAGGTGAAGCTCAATACATCGCAGCGGCTTACAGGCAGAGAGTTTGCAAACATAGCGTGGCACATTGACAGATGTAAAATGAGGTTAAGTACGGCGAACACGCGAGCATAAAACACAATGCAATTATGATCATAGCAGATGGCTCGCTGATCGCTTGTAACACACAGTGAGGCCCTACACAGCCTAGATGCAGTAGCAATACATACATATTACCATCTCCCGTGCACCGGATAACCCCAGCCGCGTGTCCGACATTGACATACGGGAAATCAGAAACTACATAGGTGATGAAATCAATATAGGTTATCCGGTGCAGAGGGTCTAGTATAAATACCAAAGTAATGTGAAACTCACCCTAGGTCTGGGCACAAGTAATCCTGATAATCAAGGAATACCTTCCTTTGTGTAAGCCAGCGGAAGTCGAAATAACCGAGCGTCCTTAGAATATTAGTGTTGTACCACGTTTTTAGTGATGTGGTTAGTTACTTACTAATTGTGATTAATTACGGTTGAGACCTCACACAACGCTACAGTCGTTAATGCCATGATTTATTTTTGAACATGTCTGATATGAAAACAAGCGAAAACGAATTCTGCGCATCTACGATTCTTGCCAAGTTACGTGCCGGCCGGACTATAACCATAAGTAAAACGCGCGTCGCTTCATGAGATAAAAATTAATACTGTAACAGGGCGCCTACCACCAGCTCATAAAGCAGTATTATTTTAGTATTACTTCAGTGGGAGAAAGAGATGGAGCTATAGGTACGTCCTGTGGAGCTTCATCTCTTCCCCACACTGAAGTAATATTAGGTAGGCCCCAGATATGAAAAGTGTCTCTGGAGAGTACGGCGCAACCACATCGCTATCGCTGCTAAAGATGATCCTAGCTGCACCTCTGATATCACCCTCGCCTAGTTTAGACTCCACATGGTGTAATAAACCTCTTTGGGGGAGATGCGCTGTTAATTTAGGTTCGAAATTTTGGGCCAAAATGTGACAATTATCTTTGATTTGTGCACATGTAGAATTCTAAACGGGAAGGTGAGTAATTGCTCCCAAGCACTGAGAGAGTTCTCTCTGGCGGCGAGGCGGATACAACGCGCTAAACTTGAAGCCACGGATGGTCTCGCGCCACGAGGAACTCTATTTAAAACTGGAGTTGAAGTTTTTGATTTTGCAAGGGTTTTCCAAAAGGGTTGAGTGGGTAAAGTGTTAGGGGAGTGGGTATTGACGGGCAGGATGAAGGCAAATATACCCTTAGGCTTCGTTCACCCTTAAAAAAAGCTTGGGAAATCCAGCGATGTGGCAGGTTGACTGGTGCTTCGTATGGCATCACTCCTGTCGTCATTGTTTAACATAAATAAAAAATACTACTTACACGATTTTACCTTAGAAATAACACACAGTATAATTACTTTAGGATTTAAAATAAAATTGAAATAATAAAAATGACATATAAAAAAAGAATCGACAGCTTGACTGTTGACTTTCAACTCGACTTGAAGTACGATGACAGCGGCACAGTCACGCTGGCGACCTGGGGCGCCGACGCCGCCGCCGCCGCGCCGCGCCGTAGGTCATTTTGGCGCAGCCCTGGCAACCATTGCCATGAGACAGCATCGCGTCTAAACGTCAGTTACTGTACTGTGAATACGTTATTATATTGATTTGTTGTTATGTTTATTGATACCTAGTAGTGTTCGTAATTGGTAATTAAATAGAACAGAAGTCAAGGGTGTCTATGGCAACTAAGGGATGGTTGCTAGTAATAATTACAGCCTTTCTGCATAACTGTTTTTAAGAAAACTTCACCAGCACCCTTGCGTAACACATGGTCAATCACAATCCGAGCGTTTTTATATACATATATAGGTAGCGTACAATACGGCCAATATAACTTGCCAGTTCTGAACATAGGTACTATGAGCTTTCGCTTTATTATTAAAAACTCAGTGTTGTCATAATTTCAAAGATTGGTTGATTTTTTTCTTTCGAAATATTGTAGAAATCTTAAACGACATGTTCTCAACGTATACTGTTCGAACAAAGAGGGACTAAGGTGCAGAATTTATAAAAAAAACCAGTAAAGAGTTATTCGTTCTATTTTATTCCATTCCAATAATACTTAAAAATAATCAATATTTCTTCTGTTGGCGCTAACATCTGTATTAACAAGTCTACAATAAAATTACAGTAAAAGCACTTGAAAAGATAATAATAATAAGCAATGTTATTTGTTATGTTGTCATCCACACCCATATTATGACTGTATGGCTGTTAGCTTTTAACGGCTGAACGGATTTCAATTAAATATGGTACACAAGTAGACCACGACTTGGGTTGTGACATAGGATATTTTATATCCTGGTAGGTAATGGGTAAATTTTTCGAGCATCACACGGGCGAAGCTGCAGGCAACAGTTAGCATGAAATAAATCTTAACAGAGCAGAAACAATACAAAAAATGTTCCGAAAAAAATATTTATTACATTTAATAATTTATTTCAAACCTAATTACAAATTATTCTTACTAGAGGATGGGCAGCAGCGTTCTTTATTCATTTTAACACCATACTGCGATTGCCAACCCGCCTGCCAAGCGTGGCGATTATGCCATACCCCTCCCCCCCTTTTTGGGGGAGCCCTATGTCCAGCAGTAGACGTTTTTTGGCTGAAATGATAATGACGATGAATAATTTATTCCAAAAGCAGGGAAACATAATCTTGCGGAATATGTCCGGAATTTTCTGAAAATTATCAGAAATTATTAATGAACTACAGCCAAACATTTCCTTAGTATTTTTAACTAGCAGTTAAGTTCACAGAAAAGCGAATTGCAACAGGATTATCACGTAGCTACTGAGAAGTCCAGTCAAACACATTGGTAGCGCAGCGTCTACATAGAACAGGCCACACGCGGTCATCTTACTGAACGAACGATTTGTCCGTAGCACTTGCTTGCAGAGACGTACTTTATCTGTAAGATAAGCAATAAAACCATTTTTACTAAAAATAATCCGACTCCCAATAATAACACTACAAGAAATTGAAAAATAACTTTAATTTCGGAAGTCAGTATCCTAGATTTGTATTTTCGTTTTTTGCCACCGACTTTCGAAATTAAAGTTTGCAGTGTTTTCTTTGGCAGTTTTTTTTTGGTAAAACGTTAATATTTTAGTTGTGGTACCTACGCCACAAAATTCGTATGTACTACTGCACTACTTGCAATGTAAAGAACAATGACAGGAAGTTATACTAACATCAACAACATACACGTCTTACTAGAAAAAATACGTTTTATTGAAGCTATCTCAAAAACCATTCATCAGAACTTGACCAAAACTATCCTTTCAAATAAAAAAAAAGAATTTTCCAAATCGGTTTATTAATGACGTAGTTCTGAGGTTACAAAATAAAAAAAACGAATTGAGAACATACTCCATTTTTTAAATAGGTTAACAACAATTGAGAACGCTGCCTACGAAACTTTAACCTAACGAAACTTTCGTACGTACTTGGACAGTTCTTGTTCTTCATAAGCTGTATACACGCCGTTTCTGCTTCTTTAATCGCTTTATAAAACTTCTCGCATTCCAAACTATGAATAATTACTAGTATCAAATCTTTCATCACCCATAGAATTGTCACACATCCGATCACAGGCGACCGGAAAACTTGCTGGAAAAAATCATATTCGCAAATATTTTTCGTCATGAACAAAGACTAGAATTATGGCAACTCAGAGAAAAGATGACTAGTTTCTAAAACCCAGTTTGTGTCTCCGATCAGTAAATTTGCTGTCAGTTATTGTTGTTGGTAGAACATAATAACAAAAACCAGGAATCATAAGGCTCCTTTCACACGTTGGTAGACCGGCTGGCGATAGCGGTGTAGAACAGAGAAGAAAAGTATGATAGCTTTAGATTTCATCCGGTTACCATTACCTAATTATTCGCTGTCGGCCATGCGATGCCTGCAGGCTGCAGCAGTCTAAATATGTGAAATCCGTTATCATTTTAATATTACCTCAACATGTGATGCTGCTGGATCTTTCAACATTTGTAGTCGTATCTCCAAGTAACCTATGTTGCGAGTGAATATGCCTACCGTTGTATATAATAACTGCAAAAAAAAAAAAAAACAGTAAAGCATCCATTATGATGTTAGCTTATTTATGTTTGTTCATGAGTCGATGAATATTGTCTATTATATAATGTATGCTTGCGAGGTGCAACACTTGCGTGATTAGCCATTTAGTTTTCAATTCTTTCTATTCGATCTTTTTTTTATCAAAGTCCAAAATCAAGTGCATCAAAGTCAAAAATCTTACCAATACTTGGAATATATTCTTGAATAGCTTGTAAGCTTCCATAACATTTTGATAAATATTAAATAGTTCGATACAATATGAATCATTTGCTTGTGCTGCTTTAAGCAGTTCTAAGATTTCTTTGATCCATTCATTGAGATATTTTGTTAACAACATTATAACACTTATAGCATATAGACAATTAATATCAAATGCAGCATATATAAAATTACAAATGAACATTGCCAAATGTAAGAAATTGTAATGAAACACTGCCATATGCGTAGAATAAATGAAGACGTTAACTCCGGAGACAATAAAAACTGAGGTCCAATTCCAAATGATGAAACTTCTGACTCTCTTACTAAAATCAATACTCTTATATAAAGTCTGAATGGTAACAATGAGCAAGATGTTATTTTGACTCTGAACGATATCAAGAATGAAAAAGATTATAACGCCGACACTAAGGTAAATAAATGTGAATGTTGTAATGAGCGAAATGATCAAATTCTTATCGATATTTTTGTAACTATCGTTGACTTCATCGAAATAAATGTAATAAACACAGGTCACGATAACAAAACATACACTCCAGAACGACAAAATGATACGCTTCTTGCCATTGGGAGTAATATAATCATCTCGAATGGTATATTTTGAAGCGAACAATAAAAGAAGTAGACAGTTTAATGGATAAAACATTCTTTGAACTTCGTTATCAAGACGATTATTTAGTAACACTTCTGGTGGGTACACTGAGAAGTTTGTTTTGATTTTTTTTTTTTTAAACATTTTACTGATCTTATACATTTTACAACGTTACCTGCCAGTTGTTAAATGATAAATATATTTTCTAATTCAATAAAATGTTTTAATATGATTGCGTTCTAAATATAATTCTGTATGTATTGATCTATACGTATCACTAAGGCTCTAGTTCAATTTTGAAATTACAGTAAATTCAATTAACTAATAACAATATCCGATGACCATGAACATGGTCACCATGGCTACCATTATAAGCCGAACGCCTAACACCTTTTTTATCAATATTACTGTCTTAACGCCATAATGAGTTTTGATAGTCTTTAATTACTGCTGAGTAACCACCTCGTCTTTGTTGCACCACTTTGAGCTCTCACGTGCTCTTCTTTTCTTCAAATTCACACTTTTTCAGGTAGATTTACAATGTTTTCTGACCAATGGTCTGCTAGTCGGCCATTTTCGTCATTATTCTACCATTATTTAAATATCTCATGTACCAGTAGGTAATACGCCGACTCATATACACTTCCAACTAAAACCTGCTATGCTGCTTGAAGGCAGAAATATTTTTTTATTTGTCTCTTTTGAAAGACAATTAATAAAATTTAAACACAGCGGGTCTATAAATTTTCGGTATATCTAGCAAAGATACGTGCCACATTTCATTTGACAAAGCAATTACTTAAAGTAAAACAAACGATGTCCAAGAAAACACTGAATATTTAATCACATTATAGATAGACAAACTAGAACAAAAGAGTAGTATAAGAAGCGACGAAGCTTGCGAAGTGTAGAATTAGCTCGGCATCTATGATAAACAAGCCGCACGCGCTTATCTTCTTATATGATATCTTCTGCACACGATGATTTTATGTTATTGATTAGATGTTCCTACAAACCCTTTTTTCTGGATCTGTTAAAAGTAAGTTATGAATGAAAATCTATAAAACTGTAAATAAAATAATACGTACCACAACAATGTCTTGGTTTATGAAGCATTACACAGGTAGTCTGAACATTTCTGATGGCTGCATAAAATCTCTCACATTCCACGCTCAAGCATATAAGAACGATGTTCTTCCAATTCTAGATTTGAGTTTTGAAGAATGGTAGAATGACAAACTGGGAACAGTGCCATATTAAAAGAGAGGGACTAGTGCCGGTCTCTTCAGACTCTCACGATATTCTTAACTCTTCGGAAGGAGCAACTAAGTTTTTTTTGACAGCCTTGAGTATTTAAATCTAAACTATAATAATATCCTACTTAAATATTTTATATTATAAACGCGAATGTTTGTGAGGATGGATGGATAGATTTTTCTTACTATTTCACTCAAAAACTACTAAACGGATTTAAATGAAATTTGGTTCATAGGTAGACCTCAACCTGAAGACAACCGATATCGGAATAAAAGTATTCTATGTTCTAACATAGAATACTTTTTATTCCGATATCTTTACGGAATCGAGACTTAAGCGGGTGAAACCGCGAGATGCACCTAATTAAATAAAAAGCTTTGACGTTGAATAGTGTATTTAATGACGCCCAACAAAAAGTAAATACAGGTCATATTAAAGGCAGCAATAGACATATTTAAATAACATAATTATATATGTTGTGCGGAAATCGGCTGTCATGGTATGGGCATGTGGTATGGAGTAATGAGGAAAATGTCGTGAGGAAAGCTTTGAGTACAAATGTGGAGAGTAGGGGAAGACTAAAGAAACAATGGATGGACTATGTGGACGATGATATGGCTAGAAAAGGTGTAATTATCGAGATTACGACTAATAGAGAAGTATGGAGGAAGAGGACACGTTGCGCCGACCCCAAATGAATTGGGATAAGGGCGCTTTCAATTTAGACGTTTCGTGTCGGACCGTTGCGGTGCCGAAGCGGTGCGTTTGTCGTATTGCGCACGGATAATCGTTTGTTTACATACAAAGCGCGTGGTACTGCAACAGTGGGGCGTCGGTACCGCGAACGCTCGACAACAGGACGGCAACGTCGCAAACTTCACGTGTTCATTTCGTCAGAGTCTATGGCTTAACTGTTGTCAAATATATTTAAAACAACACTAGCATACATACGCACGGCACACAGTGGGTCGAAACTATGATTTTAGTGACTTAGGGCTCAACTTTGCTTTTTTACTTTTTTCTTCATGTGGATGGATAGAGCTCATTAACCTCAACAATAATTGTTCTGATGTATTTTTTCCTAAACTTTATACTTTGGGTAGAAAAATGTGTTTTGTTATTTTTTTGTATGGAGCGGATCAAATAACCTTAAATTCCTGCTAAGTAGCGTGTGATCCCGCGTTGAAACTTTATTTTTCATATACCTTGTCTAGTCTATTATCATTTGATGCTATTAACGTGTGCATAAAGTTGCAACTCTGCCAAATAAATGGATCGAAAAAAATGAAAAAATATATCGAATAAAAAGCTACATTTTTTACTTTCGTAAGTTCTTTTAAGTTAAATTTGATATGGAATAGTAAGTAAAAGCACGTAATAATACACATAGTTACTTAACAACTAACAACAATACATTTAAAAGGTCCCTAATTAGCTTAAATTTACTAATATATGTAGTATTAGTAAATTTGTAAATTTAAGCTAATCACACTAATCATAATACATTTAAAAGGTCCCTAATTAGCTCAAATTTACTAATATATGTAGTATTAGTAAATTTAAAGCTAATCACACTAATCATAATACATTTAAAAGGTCCCTAATTAGCTTAAATTTACTAATATATGTAGTATTAGTAAATTTAAAGCTAATCACACTAATCATAATACATTTAAAAGGTCCCTAATTAGCTTAAATTTACTAATATATGTAGTAGTAGTAAATTTAAGCTAATTAGGGATCTATGAATTTCAATTTCTTTGTTTTAATGACTTTAACATGTTTATGAAATGTTATTTTAAGTTAGATTTAATACTGAATAGTAAGTAAAGATAGGTACATAATAATACAAATTAGTAAAGGTAAACTAACATTACTACAACTAACACAAGCAAACTAAAAACTAACTATAAACAACATCAAACATTACTATTTCCTTTCAATTATGAGTTTGACATTTATAAACTAATAAAAAAAAAACCGGCCAAGTGCGTGTCGGACTACGCACAATGAAGGGTTCCGTAGTTGAGATGAATTTATTTATCCCAAGAACAAACTTAACATTGTAGTTGAAAAACATGTTCTCCCATACATTCCAACTGCAAATCGTCGCTCGGCATCCAATACCGCAAATGTGACATTAAAAAAAAAAAAAAATTACAGTGTCACTTATTTGAACGTGTAGAATGACATAAAACAAAAATCAGATTTTCGTAAAAAAATCACATTCGCGGTATTAATATAGTAATAATACCTTTAAACCAGCAATTCTTGTATATACCTATGTATATATAATCTGAATCTCGGAAACGGCTCCAAGAATTCTTATTAAATTTAGTATGCAGGGGGCTTTCAGGAGCGATAAATCGATCTAGCTAGGTGAGATCACGCTAAAATGTATATTTTTAAGACCTTTCTGTACCCCTATGTTCACAAATAAAGTTTGATTTGATTTGGTTTTTGTTTTTTTTTTTTCATTTTTAGAAAACGTCGTTCAAAAAAAAAATATCATCCAGATATTTTTCTTTATTCAAGTAACAAGGACTCATTGTGTTAGTAAACTTATGAACTATGTTAACTTATTTTACGAGGTCACTTAGAAAGTTTTGTGACTAACAGTTTTTGTCTACTTGTAGAATATTGGCTGGTTTTGATGTCAATTAAAACGATGACTACTTATTACAAAAAAACATAACATTCCAAATTCGAAATTCTCTCCACATTTTTTTACGAGCAAAATCAAAATACTCTGTCTTACTGAAAACTGGATTTATAACGAGAACATTTTCGCGCGATGATTTTGTACGATTTCAAATATCGACTAAAACCAGAAGAATCGTTTGAAAGACTTCGAATGGTGTTCATAGAAAAAAGCCCTTCTAAAGCGCCTGTTTTTCGCTGGTTCAACGAATTTATGGGTGGTCTAGTAATTTTGGCGGACAAAGAAAGAAGTGGCCGCCCTATGACGGTTGTTACATAACAAAAAGTGCTGGCTGTGAAAAATGTAATTCAAGAGAATAGGCGAATTACATATGAAGAGGTTCAGCATACACCGTGAAATTTGAATCACAGTTTTGCTAGAACAAACGTTGTTCAGACCATGGTCTACTACCATTATACAGCATCCAATAAAAAAAAAACATAATTAGTTTTTGAAAAAACACAAAAAAAGCAAAGTTTAAAATGTCAAGATAAATAGATGTATACTGCCGATTGGATCGGGAAGTGTGCACACTGCATGAAATTCTACACAGGCATCTTCGGTTATGAAAGATAGTTTCACGCTGGTACCGTAAAATCTAATGCAGGGTCAGAAGGAGGTTCGGGTAGAATGGTGCCGAGACATACGCAAAATCGGTAGCAGGCTCGTCTCGGCGCGTTTAAGATATCATTACGGGTGATGAATCTTGGATTTTTCAATATGATCCAGAAATGAAGCGTCAGTCGACCGTGTGGCTGTTGAACCAAAATGAACCAACGCCTACCAAAGTGAAGTGAGCCAGAAGTGCAGGCAAAATGTTGACCGCAAGTTTTTTTTTTTTTTCTACCAGGTTATCTGGTGTCAGTACCCTGACGAGATCAAAGGAGCATCAATGCTGAATGGTATGTTACCAAATGTTTGCCAGAAGTTTTTACTACTGCAAGCAGCAAGCGACCGAACACTGGCCTCCGTGGGCTACTGCTTCACCACGACAACGCGCTGGCTCACTCGGCGCTCAAAACAAGGGACTTTCTGGACAGCACACCGGTCAAATTTATAGGTCATCCTCCTTACCGTCCCGATTTGGCTCCGTGCGACTTTTTCTTGTTCCCCAAAATAAAAAATCAACTCAAAGGAAAACAGTTTTCATCACCTGAAGATGCACTGGGTGCATTTGACAAGGAGATTGGAGAAGTGTCTGATGCGGACTGGAAAATGTGTTATGAAAATTTGTTTAGACGTATAAAACTGTGTATAGACGCCAATAGAGAGTTCTTTCAAAAGATATTATAAAAAAAATTATAACCTGTAGTATATTTTTTTCTAGTATCACAAAACTTTCTGAGTGCCCCACGTAATCTAGTTTAAATTTATTTAACCCCATGGGAGATGGCACTGCAGTGATTGATGTACATGCAATCCAGACTGCTAGCGATATTGTTGGAACTGGCCCGTACTCTGCGTACCAGGGATGCACACCTCATTCGCATCGTTACGTAAAAGCAATTAATATGTGCGTCCGCGAATATTCCCGATGCGCTACAAAAACGGGGCAGCCCCACCAATACCCTGAAAGCGTTGTTGTATTGGACTCGAAGGGCGTTGCATGACCTTTGGGTATATCTAGCCCACAGGCTGCACGTGTAAAACGTTGTACAATAAGCTCGAAACAGAGTAATTTTGGCTTTTTAAGTGAGCAGCGTGCAAACCTGCGAGCCAGCATGTTTGCCCTTACCGACAACGCCCTTCGCTCCCGCTCAATATCGAGTCCGTCATTGAGGTCAGGGGTCAATATATGACCAAGATATTTAAACGTAAATACTCTTTGTAGTGGAGTCCCATTGAGTAATACAGGTGGTACATAACCCGGTCTGCCCCCAGCCTCAAAGACCATGATCTCCGACCTATTGGAGTTATACATCAAACCATGTGTTTTGGCATACTGCTCACATTTGGCGACCAATTACTTTCTGAGACCACAGATTGACGCACTCAGAAGCACCATATCATCTGCATAGCTAATATTATTTACACAAATACCATCTATATAGCAACCCACTCTGGTGCTGCTGAGCTCGCCAATCCTGCCTCACGCCGCATTCCAACCTATTGATCTGGTTACCATACCACTATTTAAAGATGTTTGCTCCGTTGGCAACCTATCCTGCTCCATCTTTCTCCACAATACGTCATAAGCAACCAGATCAGAAACCTTGAATAAATCGATGAACCTAGCATAAATCGGCATCCCACGCTGTGTATAGTAAGTATGTGATAGTATGCTTAAGGCACAACACTGCACTCTCACACTCTGTTGTCAAACCACGCCGAAACCTGAATTGGTTGTCATGAACATTTACAGTTTTATTTATTTGTGTATTAAGCAGACGGTCAAACACTTTTGATATTTTGATATTATAGTAGCTAGAGAGATGGGCCTTTTGGATGCCGAGCGACGAAATGTAAGTTTTTACGCACAATATTGAGAGATTTACCATGTTATTTTAAGACCATAGACTTCTTATAGGTTTTCCTGTAATCTATGAGTAAAGAACCATACTATGTATTTTTTTCAAAATTTTTGGTCCAGTAGTTTCGGAGATAAGGGGGGGGGAATGGTCAATTTTCATTGAATTTATTAAATATCTTTAAAAGTATTTATTTTAAAATTATATAAAAAATATATTTAAAATCCTCGCAACAAGCCCTTTCATTTGATATGTCACACGGTACTGTTAGCAAAACTTTTGTTTTTAATTTTCTTGTTTGCGCCCCAAAAGTGACACCTATATTCAAAATTAAATTATTTACGTTACACATTCGTATTTGGGTCACAGAAATACATATGTGTACCAAATTTCAACTTAATCGGTCCATTAGATTCGGAGTAAATTGGCTGTGACAGACGGACAGACAGACAGACAGACAGACAGACAGACAGACAGACAGACAGACAGACAGACACACGAGTGATCCTATAAGGGTTCCGTTTTTTCCTTTTGAGGTACGGAACCCTAAAAACAAGAAACTTACAAACTACCAAAAAATCTTATTCACTATCGCTATGACTATCTTGTAAATTATCTACATCAATAAAATCTATATCGGATTCTGTGGGAAAAATCAGCAGAAGCTCTTTGACTTTTGGAGAGAGAACCATTATATTTTGTTTCACCATTCGAGGTCTTAGACTTGTGATCTTTGGATCAGAAGACAAAAGAAGATTGTGTATAATATCCTCATTTGTCGCCGTTCTACTTACCTTTCTAGAATGACTCTCTCTATATTTCCGGAAATCTTTATTACGAGCTTCCGCTGCCTCTTCCGACAGTTTACCTATAGGTATGGCACCAAAGTGCTTAATTATATCACTCCCATGTACTAACAATTTATGTATACTGGAAGGCATATAATACCAGGGATATAAGTGAACGTACAATTGTGCAGTATCTCTACAAAATTCGGAAAACTTAGAAAGATCCACGCTCTCTCCAGATGCAACCGTCTGAAGAATCACATGAAACCTTTCTATTAAATCTTTATCTATTCCTGTTATGCGAGCTGTTGTTTCTGCATCCCTAAAAAATCTTCTGGCAGTATTGCCATCATTGGTTGTGCCTACTCCTTGCTTGACTACGTCAATAAGTAAACCGCATTCTTTCTTAAACGCTTGCTGTATAGCGCTCTTTCTGAGTGACATTTTTTCTTTGTCATCGCCCCTGCAACTCCATTTTTTGAAGTCCAAACGATAAGCTGCAAACAAAAAGAAATATCACTTAAATAAAAATCTCACAAGTAACTATATAACGTGAAAAAAATTATGAACTAATAAAATTATATTTACCGATATGAAGTAAGCACTCCATGCTTCTTATCCAGGCATGTAAAGATGACATTCCATACTGGAACACTTCTTCGTTGTTCTCTTTTTGAGCAAGTGACTCTAAATTGTTCATCTCTGACGGTTTTGCTTTGCAGATATCACAGACAGCTGAAGATGTGTCTGACAAATATGACGATATTTTGCCGTCTATCATCGTCAAGTGCAATTGATGCTTAACTTCAACTTGATTGAACTTGATTGGCTGAAGTCTTTCTATTTCTTCGGTTATGCTAGCTTTTATAGTTACCACTGTTGACTGCGTTTCTTTGGTAAATTTGAACATTATCGGACGGCAATAGAAAGTTGATGAGGGTCGATCGTTTTCCCAAACAATTGTTCCATCACATTGTTGAAGCCTTATAGGAACTAGACTGGCCATGAAGATAGTTGAGTCATCAAACTCTGCTTCAGTCTTTTGTTTATAATTACTTTGACCTGAGGCTCCATCAAAACCCCATTTGCTTATTAGCAGTAACTCAGTTGGCGAATCCAAATCTAAAGTAATCACTTCTAAAAGCCTAGATACCGTCAAGTTGAGTAAAGCTTGCAGTTTAATAGCAGCTCCTTCTTCAGTTATAATTATGTCTTCTTTCCCTGGATAACATTTTGCCTTCGCTTGTTTTATTTTATAATAAGAAGGGTATAAATCAGACCTATTTTCACTTGCTGCTTCTCTTAGGCTTATATACTGCCACTTACTTAATTTAAGTGAAACTAATAAAGACAGTGCCTTATCGGGTGAATATGTACTACTTTTCGGTTTACTTGTACTTAAACACTCTTTAACTTTTTCTAGATCTTCGGGGTGATTTAGTAAATGGTTCATAATTTTTCCTACATCCTCATTTCCGGTGTTTCTTAAACTAGCAATTGTAGTAGCTTTAAGTTCATCCGGGGATAACGAAAGCGATTGGTTAATTTGATCAACGCGTCTTCGTTTTTGCCTGGAGCCCAATTCCTCGAAAGGTTTTCGAGGTGTAAATGTAGATGTCGAAGCTTCTGTAGTAGATGGTGGTAGATTTTCGACATCTTCAGTATTACAAATCTCGAGCCTTTCCTGTTCAGTGTTCACAGCTTCAGGTATCATTCCTTCGGGCCAGTTTATTGCACGTTCCAACCAATCACCATTTTTTCTTACAAACTGTGCTAACGTGCGACTACTTCGTTCCCATCTTGCACTTATATTTGAACAAAAGCGCGTACAGAATTTTTGGAGCTCAACACTGTTCTCTTCGGTCACGTTTATTTTATGTTGTAGGAATTGAAAGAATTTTTGACTATCCGACAGTGACTTGACCTGCTCTCTTAAAATCATAAATAAATCTAAATTGTTAACTAAATTATCCATTATAACGAAAAAGGGACGATCAGAATCACGAGATGTTAGTAGTAGTACGAATAAACGAACACTAGTTAGTATATAATAAATTATGGTCATTTTATACTTCCAGAATCCAGTGACAAACAATGTTTACTAATTTTTCTACTACCCTCATTAACTAATTATCCTAATTAATATTACAGTAATGACTAAAAGTGAAAAACATTGTTTTTTTATAAGGTAAAAGGTTAAGCTAATTACAGTAATTAAACACACAAATAGAAATTAATTGATTTCATATCCACATTTTTAAATAAAGGTCCCTAATTAGCTTAAATTTACTAATATATGTAGTATTAGTAAATTTAAGCTAATTAGGGACCTTTTAAATGTATTGTTGTTAGTTGCTAAGTAATTATGTGTATTATTACGTGCTTTTACTTACTATTCCATATCAAATTTAACTTAAAATAACTTACGAAAGTAAAAAATGAAGCTTTTTATTCTATGTATTTTTTCATTTTTTTCGATCCATTTATTTGGCAGAGTTGCAACTTTATGCATTTGTTTATAGCATCAAATGATAATAGACCAGACAAGGTATATGAAAAATAAAGTTTCAACGCGGGATCACACGCTACTTAGCAGGAATTTAAGTTTATTTGAGCCGCTCCATACAAAAAAATAACAAAACACATTTTTCTACCCAAAGTATAAAGTTTAGGAAAAAATACATCAGAACAATTATTATTGAGGTTAATGAGCTCTACCCATCCGCATAAAAAAAAAAGTGAAAAAGCAAAGTTGAGCCCTAAGTCACTAAAATCATAGTTTCGACCCACTGTGCGGCAGTCAGATACGCTTTCAATTTAGGCATTTGGTATCGAACTGCTACCGTACTGCAGCGGTCCGGCAGCGGTCTATAACCAGCGGCACGGTAAACCTGCGGCAGCGGTCCGACACGAAAAGTCTAAATTGAAAGCGCCCTAAGGGCAGGAGAATTATAAATACTTAGATTTAGATATTTAATTAATCTACTATATAAAAATAAGTCGGGTTTTCCTTCCTGACGCTATAACTCCAGAACGCACGAACAGATTTCCACGGTTTTGCATTCGTTGGAAAGGTCTCGGGTTCCGTGAGGTTTATAGCAGTAGGGTAGGTAGGGTAGGTAGGGTAGGTAGGGTAGGTAGGGTAGGTAGGGTAGGTAGGGTAGGTAGGGTAGGTAGGGTAGGTAGGGTAGGTAGGGTAGGTAGGGTAGGTAGGGTAGGTAGGGTAGGTAGGGTAGGTAGGGTAGGTAGGGTAGGTAGGGTAGGTAGGGTAGGTAGGGTAGGTAGGGTAGGTAGGGTAGGTAGGGTAGGTAGTAAGTGATAAAGATGGTCCACCCCAAACATTTATATGGCAAAACAACGTTTGCAGGGTCAGCTAGTACATTTATATTTACAGCAAAGCAAATTGTAATAGCACTACCGCATAATTAGTAAGGAGTCCCATTAAAGACATCGGTAGCGTTGCGTCTACATAGAACAGGCCACATGCGGTCATCTTACTGAACGATCTGTTTTCCTTTAGCACGTTCTTACAAAGTCGTTCTTGAGCTTCTGTAAAAAAAGTTTTTCTATTAAAACATAAAAGCGGAGCTTTAAAACCTCCAGAAAGCCTTCAGCAGATTTAGACGTTTCTACTATACATATTTACATCTTAAATTCACTGACAGACCACTCACAGCCCAAACGGCTGGGTGAATCTTAATGCACACTTAGGATTTTTTAAATTTCATCCCCTAAAGGGATTAAATAGGGGATGAAAGTTTGTTTGTGTTGTTGAAATGACGATGGGAACGACAAATGCTTAAATTCACTAACATACGACACTTGGTTATTAAACCACTCTGGGTATAGGAGCATGAAATAGTGCACAAGAGAGAGCACTAACAAAGGATTTTTTAAATTTTTACCGATGGGATATGCCATCGGGCGGACGCAGTTTGTTGATAAATAAATTAAAATAAGAGTAGTCTTTCATGCTTACTTGTATAGTTTCTAGTCTTCATACCCTGTACACATGCCGTCTCAGCTTCCTCGATAGCTATGTAGAACTTCTCACAGTACACGCATTGAATTGTTACATAGAGTACATCCTTTACTATCCATAAAGTTACCAAACTGCCGATTCCGAAAGTCGTGAAAGTAAACTGAAAAAGTTAACAGTTAAGTTAGTATGGACTTAAATTGAATGAGCAGAATTAAATGTTATAGTACTTCTTACATCTTCATGATCACGGTTTCCCAGTTTCACCATTAGTATATATAACTCAAAAATACATAAATTGCGTACGAAAGCGTTGATCGTGCGATACATTAGCTGTAAAAAATATTTAAAGAAAGGTTAGCTAGCATTAAAAAAAATCACTTGTTTAGAATGTGGGGTTTATTAAAAGATTCAAGAATACTATGCAGCAATGCAGGTCCCATAGCACGGCACGCCAGCATCAACGATATTATTCTTCGAGTCCTTCTCACCGCCTTGGACCAAATGGCTTAGTACGTGGCCATGGGGAGAGTCTAGACGGCATGATGTTGTTGCCTTGAAAGGATGGAGGTCTCTGGTGTGGGACGAGACCTGTGTCGACACCCTTGCGCCATCTCATATTACAAGCATAGCGCCCGCGGGCTGTACTGTCGCTGCTGCTGTGGCTACTGAATCCCTCAGGCGGCGCAAATACCTTATGGGTAACTACTAACTACAGTTTTGAGTCAGCCGGTGTCAAAATGCTCGGATTATGCGGCCCGAGATGGCACTCCTTTTGGAAGAAAATTTCTCGCCGACTAGGACTGGTCGACACTTCGCGAGAAATTGGTTCGTTTTTTGGCCAAAGATTTAGCATTACCATTCAAAGTGGCTATGCTGCCTCTCTATTGGGTACGTTACCAAATGACAGCGATATGGAGGAGTATTTCGACGCCTATGGACCCTATTCTTTTTGTATTTATTTGTACAAAATTATTAATTGTTCGTTTTCTTCATTTCACGATAATTTATTCCATAGTTTGTTCAAAAACTTACCAATACTTGGAAAACCGTCTTGTACGTATCGAAAGCCTTTAAAATATTTTGATATGTTTCAAACAACTTCATACCATGTATTTTATCATTTTCCTTTCCATCATTTATCATTTGAACATTTTTAATCCATCCTTTGAGATATTTTCTTAACAATATAAGAACTCGATGAGCACAAACGAAATCCACATCGATACTGGAGAATAATAACTCACAAACAAAGTCTAAAACAGTCAAGTTGTCCAACGCTATACTAAAAGTAAAATAGAAGAATATGTTGATACCAAATATAGTTGAAACTGAGATCCAATTCCATGCCACAAAACTGCGGATGCTCTTACTAAAATCTACGTTTTTATGAATAATCTGGATCAACACAATGAGCAAGACGTTTTTTGGGCTGTACGCTATATTAAGAACAAAGCTCAATACAAAACTAAAACAACGAGAAACAGGTAAAATATATGAAATAACTAGTAAAATAGTAGTAGCGTCTTGTTGCAAAAAACGGTTCACATTATTGTTGTACATTCGATAAAAAGTCTCCGCTATCGTAAAGCAAACACCCAAGACCTGTGGTATGTTATTAAATGTTTTTTTTTCACTTGGAGTAATATAATTATCTTGTATACGGTATTTTGAAGACATCAACAAAGTCAGCATAAAGTTGAAAGGATAAAATATTCTTTGGACTTCTTTGTCCAGTCGATTATTGAGTAATACTTCCACTGGGTAAGTTGATATCATTGGTATGACTCTATTATTCTTGAACATTGTTAAATCTTTTACGACACAACAATTTTACCGGCTTATTCAGTCCCAAGTAGGTAAATGTCATTGGTTGGTATCGTTTTATGAAAATATTTACTAAAACCACTATAAATTAAACATATTCGTGTAATAATAATGAGTATTGACCGCAAAGTAAGCAAAAGTCTAATTTTGTTAAAAGGCGACCTAACGAATGTGAGCCCATATGAACGAACGTCATGAGTATACAGGATGATTTCCAATCATCTTTAACCTAAACCTTCAACTTTAAATCTTAATGTCAGTAATTCAGTATTAAATATGTAAAAATCGCGAAAATTGTCAGCAAACAGTGAGAAAACATTGCTATTTAATAAATTTTCGCAATTATTTATATGTTTACTCCTGAATTCCTGACATAAAGATTTAAGATAGGCTTTCGATTATGTTTACCACGAAATTCTCCTTGAAGCTTAAATTATAGAAGCTTATTTAATCAAAGCCCCTTAGTGGATTATTTAATCCAGAACAGACGCTCGGGGTCGATCTGTCAGGTTAAGATACGCTTGTCGGGGTTGGTCCGTGGATGGGTGACCATTTCTATATACCGAGACTCCTCCGTGCCTCGGAAAGCACGTTAAGCCGTTGGTCCCAGCTGTCATTAGTGGATCTTTGACAGTCGTCATGGGTCGTCAGAATGCCGAAAGTCTGACAACCAGTCTTACGGAGGTCAGATAGGCAGTCGCTCCATGTAAAATACTGGTATTCAGCTGCATTTGATTAGACTGGAAGCTGACCCCAATATTGTTGGGAAAAGGCTAGGCAGATTGAATCACTATTGTGATTCGTTGACATCCATAACTTTAAAAAATACAATAGACGTTGTTATATTTAGTAACCTATTCCGCTTAACTATTCCTAAAGAGCCATAAAAAACCCTGTGAGAAATCGACATGAATTTCACCTTTCAACGAGGCATCCTCAGAATGACGATTGACTTGTCGCGACCCCGAACACGGCGTGTTGCCACACCAAGCGCTAGTCGCAGAGTGAGCCATAAAGTTTTTTTTTTATCTAGGCCATCTCGCAGTTGACCACTTAGGTCATGGCTGCTTAACTGGGCTTTCCTGTGGCTGCCATAAGCTTCTACACTCAAAGCCTCCAGCCGGCGGCAAAAAACTATGCTAAATTAAAACTAGGCGAACGTTCGCTAAGGGCACCCCCTGTTACCGTGGCCCCCAGCAACATGGCAACTGAAGGAATACGGGTGAGTTTTAGTCAGTAAGAGTCTGACACGCCCTCCCGCTCCGCCCAGAGCAGGATAAGATATTTGATAATTTACCAACCAAAAAAAAAGGGCACCCCCTGTGGGGTACGAACCTCTGCTTAGGACGTCACTGGGGGAGGAGAGCAAGATGGGATAGGCTGGACCAAAATTATTAATCGGGGAATTTAAAGCTACGTGCTCAGCTGCAACACCTGCTGACCCTCGTTATCGAGCAAGGGTCGGGGGAGTATCATTTACTCGAGGGCGAGGTCGGAATGAAGAGCCATAAAGGGTTTTTTTTTTGTATTGCATCTTGCAGGTCAACCTAGGAGGTTGTCGGTTGCTTACCCCAGACTTTCCTGTGGCTGTCTCAATAAATTAAGGCCTCCAGCTAGAACATTAAACTTAGAAACTAAGTGCCATCACGCTAAGGCTACCCCTGGGGGTAGCAGTTTAACACGAGTCTGGCTTAAGAGCAGGCAACATCGAAAATTTGGCTCACACGAACCAAGGACCATAAGAAATTTTCACTGTAGGGATGAGCTATTTTAAGACGCAGAGTGACATATATGAACAATTATTAGGTATATGAATGTGCATGTCACGTAGTACATACTCGTATAACTGTTGAAAGTGATAAAGTTGTCGCGTATCGTATAATTTTTACGGATGCTCGTATCAAATTGAATGGCCCTAAAACTGATTTTAAATCTTCTACAATTTCTTTGTCGAATGGAATTTTTCTGTATGCACACTGAAAAAACGAAATAACAAAAACAGTTGAACTATTGTGAAAATAGCTAAACTTTGATAACTCCTAACCAAAGCTGCTACCTCATTGCGTAATGGATTTTTGATTACCATTCGACTAGAATTTATTTTAACTTGAATCGAATTGCTTTGATTTGACGTTTTTGGAATTGCGAAACACAATTATTTGTGTTACCAACTGCGGTCTGTTTGAGATTCTAAAGAGTGAACGAAAAGCGCCTAAAAAGGCTATTATTCGAATTGCGTAAACATTTTGACAGTTGTAACTTTGTTTCAAAACAACGAGATTAGGCTGCTGGTTTAAATGCAAGCCAATTGCTTCAGTTACATTGTATAAAACGAGTTTTGTTATTTGAGCAGTGCTATTTTTACAAAACTTTAAGTTATTGGTTGTCAATTACTATTTAGGTAGGTATTAACTCAACTACTCGTAGAACAAGTTAATATTAAACAAACTTTTGTTAACTATTTACACTACAGTTTGTTTTACAAACAACCAATATTTTTTAACCAATGTTTATATTATTAGAAGTATTTTACGTGTTTAATTATAATTCAGGTTTGTAGTTTATAGCTGTACTCGAAGTTATTACATACATAAAATAGTTAGTTATTACAAACAAATTCTACATTGCTTTACACAAGTAACTTTTGAGTAAGTCATTACACAATATTTTGTTACGTGCAACGAAACGAATTTTGTAATCACTCTGAGTTGACATTGACAATTTGACAGTTCACGTTCATTTTTTACGTTCAACTGTATCAATCGAAGAATTTTACTTGTGTCTGCACTTGTTGTTTTCCTTTTTTTTATTTATGATACACAATTTTTTTTCTTGTTTTTTCAATCATACACACTTGTTTTTCCAATGCACTTTAGACATTAGCAGAATAGTCGACATCGGCTTTGCTTGCCATTTAGTAAAAATAGAATAGAATACCTTGTTAGTTTGTTTGTTTGAAAAAATCCAATTATGGGCTTAGATCTTGCAAGTCTATGTCTCTTAATAAGTAGTGCTGGACCGCCATGCATTTTGTTTTACCTCCACTTCAATTTAAAAATTTTTGTGGAAAAACTTATGGCAGACAAGAAGTTGACTGCCTTGAGATAATTATATTAAACTGAGAAGTTTATAGGTGAGTACGTTTTGAAATCCGAAATTATATTTTACAGTAAGTACCTATGACCCTCGACTGGCCTCAACAAAGACTCGGAAACCGGCTTAACTCTCATTAGAAAATAGTTACACATATAAATATGATGAACTGGTGAATTTAATACGGAATGTAGGTACCTGTAGTTATTCACGTTAAAATTAATGAATTTACGTAAATTTCCTACGACGACCCACTGACCAAAAACATCTATCTGCACTGCCACTTGCATGAAGTCAAAGTAAAATCATTTATTTCAAATAGGCCCATGGCACTTTTGAACGTCAAAATTTACAAAATATTAAAATTGATTCTAGTCGCCCCTTCCAAAAGGTAGTTTTCGTATGGAGAAGAATGGGCAAGAAACTCCACCGTTACTCTTTTAAAATGTTTTACAATTGTTTGTATATGCACGTACATTAGTTAAATAATATTACCTATATATGAAGACGATGCACCTAGAATAAAATTACTATACCACAATAGGTAAAAAGAATTAAAAATGAAGCAACGACAGATAATTTAATATGTGATAGATACATGGTGCTCACATATTTACAAACATTGTAAAAATAGACGATTTTCCTAAAATTTTGTAATTAATAAGTGTGTGAGAAGTTCAAGCCGGTGAAGATCCATGGACCGTACTCTACCAATGTAGAAATATGTACTTCTTATTATAATTAGGTATATTTATTATTTTCAGAACACTCCATTGATCTGGAAACACTGCAAAATAGATGTTGTCAGATGCTGAACTAAGAGACTACAACACAAATTCAATTACTAAATCAAATGCCTTTACAACGCTATTAAACACAAATCAAGTAAGTATGATTTTGATTCCTTACTTCTAATTGAATCGATGACAATTTAGAATCTAGACGAATGTCAGCCCAGAAATTTGCTACTTCTCATCCTAGTAGATAATGTGGTTGGTTAATTAAGACAAGAAATTTATTTAAGTTACTATTTCTAAACAGTAGTTTTAATAAATTTCTTGTCTAATTAATCTTATCAGTAAATTGTTACATGCATATTATGTACCTAGTCAAATAATAATTGTTAGTAAATAGGCACACCTACCTATTTATTTTACTGCTTTTATATGCCTATTGGTTAAATTGTTTATTATTAATCCTTCGAGGAATGAAAACAAGCCCTAATGGTATATCAATTGTATCTGATCGCCCGTGATATTTCTTTTACAATTTAGCTTTACAAACTAAATTACTAGGTGTTCACACTGCTCCTGAAGCAACTTCAAGTTGATCTAAAGTGGCAACGTAAACTGAATGTCTCTAAGTGTTTGTAATGTTCTTCTGATGAGATATCGCTTTGAATAAAAATCCTAGCTGATTTCGTTTTGATAATATCTCAATTTTTGCATTTTCACGTGTTTGAACCAACGTGTGCATTAGACAGCGCAATATATTCAAGTATAAAAGTGTTTATATATGTTTGTATGTAGGAATGGTAGGGCAAATAAAACAATTTCTCGATAGAAGTAACTGAGGTATATTATTTAAAATATATAAAGATAAAAAATTAAAGCAAAAAAAAACATCTGTCTTCTCAATTGACTCCACTGACAACCCACAAAAAAACAAAATCAAATCACCTCTTCTCCAAAATCAAATATGCAGTGAAAAGCAAATTAGTATCCTACATAGAGGATTTACTCCCCCACAGCTCGGCCATCCTATTAAAAGTCTGTCCTCAGACTTCTAGTTAAATGAAATAAAAATAAAAATCATCACACTTATTAAATTTAAGTTAAACAAACACATTTCAGTTTTAAAAACAACTTACAACAACCTACCTTATATCTAATTAACATGAAATATAAAACAATCACAAACTGCCAGAGAAACAACATCACATAAAATGATAACTCAATAATAAACAACTAAATTTGCAATCATAGCAATCATAATTTGACTGAGCAGTTTAAATAAAATAAAATGCTACCTTAGCATTAGTCCGGCCAGCTTTCAATCTTTTTAGTTACATCCATCATCACTGTCTTAATTATATTTTGCACCTCTAACATCTTACAATTTTTTGCACCTTTCAAATCCAACTTACTGTAAATAGTAGCTCCTGACAACTTGTCTAAATGATCATCAATATTTAGTAAAGGAAAGTAATCCTTCACCATTTTTTCATATATTTTTCGATAGTCAACACAAACTCGGGTTTTACCATTCTTCTTTTTAACTAACACCAATGGACTAGCATATTCAGAAAAACTTGGTTTCACAATACCTTTCTGTAACCACTCGCCTACTTGTTCAGTGACTTCCCTCTGCTCCTGTGCTGACAAGCGTCGAGGACGCTGTGCCACCGGTATATTGTCCTTCAACACAATCACCATCTCCAGCGGTGCTTCCTTGATTTGTGAGGGCTGGTATCCTTCAACCAGATTAGCCACAGCTGCCCGAACACTTAGAGGAATATGGCTCAACTCAGTTGAGCTTGAGCCTATATCATCTGAAAGCAAACTCAAAATTTCGCCCTCACCTTCAGGCATCACGCTCACAACACCTTTATCAAAAACAACCCTACTCAAATCTAAAAAAGGTTGACCTAAAATCATCTTATAAGGCATTGAATCTCTGGGCACAATATAAAAAGTTACGTTATAAAAATTAGCATCAATTTTTACTTCGTAGGTACACTTTCCGAACGCTATTACCTTGCTATAACCTAAACCCGTTAAAACTTTATTTTCCTTGGTGTAAACACACTTTGGAAGTTCAAAAAATAAGTCCGCCGTTACAAGATTGAGATCACTACCCGAATCAATTAGACTTTCGACACAAACACCACTTATTTCAACACATAATTTCGACTTACGTACTTTTTTTACATTCAAAACATTGTCAGTTTGACGTTTCGCATCGTCTTGACCACAACAACAATGGCCGCCGTCGCCGTCAATGCTGCCAACCTCACACGTCAACTTCGCACACATAGAGTTTGGTTGTCTTTTATCACCGCTTATGTTGGTAGCCGTGCACTGTGGTGCTACGTGCCCGAACGCACCACATTTAAAACACTTGATTCCCTTTTTACAGGATGGTGCCAGATGATCCCTATCCCCACATTTGTAACACCTCCGATCATGCGTTTCCATTTTCTTCTCGTCACGAGGCGACGAGGGTGTGGCTACGTTCCGCTTGGCCACCTTCACCGTATTTTTTTTCATCGTCTCGTATAACGACAGCTTCTCCTTTAATTGACTATATGTAGTCGCGCCATAAAGTATGGTTTTATTACTCTCGTAATCTAAAATTCCTTCGACGATGTATTGCACCGCAACATAGTCGGCAATCTTCGCACGCTTCGCTATCTCCTTCATCGAAATCATGTATTCGTAAAATGACTCCTCCTTACGCTTCTTCCTTGAAGACAGCAACTCATGGGCTTCTTTGGAATTGATACTGTCTGGAAATTCTTTGGCGATTGCCGCCTTCAGCTCATCAAACGTGCGATGTATCTTTTCAGTTCTGAGCCACATAGCTGCGACACCAGCAAGTGAGCGCCTGGCCACAATCAGTGTTTGCACCGGTGTCCACTGCATAATGTCCGCATGGTCTTCTACGTCTTGGGCCCATTTACTCGACGTGTACGTTTTGTCCGTCCCGTCAAACTTTGGCACTAGACCGTCGTACCACAACGACGCAGCAGCTGGAACCGCCGCCGTTTCAGTTGATCTAGACATCTTTCTGAAATTTGGACCAATCTTTTATTTTCTTATTTTTCTGTCACACCACCCACACCTTCACACCTTTATTACTCCAACTCCTTACTGCTTTCACCGCTACAAACACCACAAAGACACCTTTTATGGTAAAATTTTCATCGCCTCTACGTACGACAAAACACCACCATTTAGCTGTATTAAACCGCTACCATCCCGGACGAGCCCTCAAAAATTGTAGGAATGGTAGGGCAAATAAAACAATTTCTCGATAGAAGTAACTGAGGTATATTATTTAAAATATATAAAGATAAAAAATTAAAGCAAAAAAAAAACATCTGTCTTCTCAATTGACTCCACTGACAACCCACAAAAAAACAAAATCAAATCACCTCTTCTCCAAAATCAAATATGCAGTGAAAAGCAAATTAGTATCCTACATAGAGGATTTACTCCCCCACATGTATATATATATATTATACCTACGTGTGTGTGTGTGTGTGTAAAATATTGAGAATTTGGGATATTGTTTCCAAACCATCTATTGAGATAAATATCGCGGCGCGTTTATTTTAAAGTGGTATCCCCTGTAGGCCTATTCCACTATCCCGTCCCGTCCATAAATTACGTAATCACTTTTATACGTAAATTTACGTAGTGGTCTAATATAATATGTATTTTTATCGTCTGTGAGACACCAGTACTCTCATTGGCTTTGCGGAGAGTTATCAAATTTTTATCTAAATCGGTTAAATCGGCTGTTTTAGTTGTAAAACAAGAATCTACAATTTTATTCATTGTCTGAAAAGCACACTCAAAGGGCTTCAAGGCATAAGGTCCAACCGTTTCATAAATATCGGGGTCATCAAGTTTTGCAGATTCCTTTAAAAGTTGTTTGCATGCATTGCCTTCCAGACGATAAAAATACATGTTATATTAGATCATTTGAAAATGCTTTTATAAAACTAGATGGAGATTGTTTGGGATTGTGGTCGGAGTAGGCTGGAGAGTCGATTCACATGGAATTTAACAAATTTTTAGAGAGATTTAAAATTAATCTTATCGAAGATTCATCATACTCAAGTCGCTTAAAAAATGCTGCAGTGACATTTACTTTGCAACATTTGTAATAAATGATAGATGTATATTTCTTAGAGGCTGTGTAAAAGTGATTACGTAATTTATGGACGGGACGGGATAGTGGAATAGGCCTACAGGGGATACCACTTTTAAAAAAACGCGCCGCGATATTTATCTCAATAGATGGTGTAGAAATAATATCCCAATCCTCAATATTTTACACACACACACGTAGGTATAATATATATACATACTTATATAAACACTTTTAAATTTGAATATATTGCGCTGTCTAATGCACAAGTTAGTTCAATCACGTGAAAATTCAAAAATTGAGATTTTTTCAAAACGAAATCAGCTAGGATTTTAATGCAAAACGATATTTCATCAGAAAAACATTACAAACACTTGGAGACATTCAGTTTACGTTGCCATTTTAGGTCAACTTGAAGTTGCTTCAGGAGCAGTGTGTGTTGTTATTTCATTCAATTTTCATTTTGTAGAATATAATAAAGAAGTAATGGAAATGGTTGACCATGACCAGTCTGTCATTTTTGATGAACACATCAAATGTGCAAGAGTCTTCAACTGTAGCTGTTTATTATGGTAGTAGAGCCATCCTTAAATGTTTATAGCAGAGTAGTCTGTCATGAATGATGACAACTACCCTTAATGTTATAGGATATTTTAAATTAGGTAAGGATTTAGTTTATGTCAAGTCAAATCCACTATAATAGGAATTCGCACTATTCTATCGCTGAGATGTGAAAAAACTGCATCGTGTAAGTTCTTGTTCTGTTAGAGACTTTTGTCTGTCTGGTTATTTATATTTTGCTGCTCGATCGTAGGACAACCTGCAAAAATTGTGTTGTTGGTGCCAGCCAACAATGGACAGCAGAAGATAAACCAAAAAAAATGTTTTAACACATCTCCCTTAACTATAATACTAACAATGCAATGTTACCCGCTCCATGGCAATAACTTGTGTTCTGCCAAAACCTGATCCAAACTGTAAAATAGAATTTGATGAACATTTTTTATTTTTGAACTATTCTTGTCCATGATGTTAGTAGAGACTGTAATGATTTTGTTGATGTTATTTTTAAGACCGTTATTCAAGTGTGTATAAAGAAAACAGAATTATTTTGGAATGTAAATTGTTGTCGATGGTTGATTGATTTTCATTTGAATTGTTTTCAAGTAGAATATCCAGAAGTCAAAGAAACGATAAATTTGTGTTTCATGATTCTTTATCATCACATGTACCTAATTAAATAATTATTGCTCGTAATGGTAAACTGTAACACAGAAAGTTCAATTGTAGTTCATTAATATTGATAAAAACAATTTTTTCTTCTTAATGTCTAATAGTTTTAATTATTACTCTTCTAGTTTGTAATCATAATTAATTGTATAGACAGTTTTATTAGAATTTATTCATGCCACCAAATCTTTTGGATGGAGTATGTGTACTGTTTCCACATGTTGGCACCTGTAAATAAACAAAACTGTTTATATTTAATAATTTTGGTTACAAACTAGTAACCCCGTTTTTTTTTTTTTTTTTGGGTGGGAAATTATCAAATAACTTCTCCCGCTCTGGGTGGAGCGGGAGGGCGTGTCAGACTCTTACTGACTAAAACCCACCCGTGTTCCTTCCTATGCCATGTTGCCGGGGGCCACGATTTCCCTATCGGTTTTCTTCGAACCCCCGGCAGGCATTGGCCCTAGCGGACCCCGTCAATTCTGCTGACATCTCTTTGAGGCGCGCGTGGAACACAACGCGCCGTCGACCCGGGCTTGGTCCTTATCGGACGGCGAGCTACCCATTGCTCACCGTCCACAAGCCCGCGCCTACGGTGGCCGGAAATCTTCCTGCGATTCCCGACGCCCAGGGCGTCTCCTGCTGCGGCGGTTAGGGGCGCGAGGGCGCGAAATTTGCCTCTCCCTCACGCGCTCCGTCTCCTCCTTCGCGAGCATTACTGCTTCGCAGAAAGAGGTGACGGCCTCCCATTTCCTCTCGCTCCGTAGCATGGCCCGAATCAGGGCCGGACGCGAGAGATCACCGCCGCCGATCGCATCCACGAGGACACGGCGATGCCCTGCCCAAGCCGGGCAGACCTCCACCGTATGCTCCACCGTGTCCTCCGGGCGATCCACACAGTGACGACACCCGGGCGTTTCCTCCCGCTTTATCCTGAACAGGTACCTCCCGAAACAGCCGTGTCCGGTGAGTACCTGCGTCAGGCGGAAGGTGAGGACGCCGTGGCGCCTCTCTAGCCACTCCTCAAAGAGGGGTCTTATCGCCGCAATTGTGGCGTGCCCAGCGCTGGGTTGCGACAATCGCACTCTCCATTCCGCCATGAGATCCCGCCGGAGCTCTGTCCGCTGTGCCGCGACTTCTTGCGGCATCGGAGTTAAGCCCCGGCGCTTCGCCTCCTCGCGCCACTCCCAAATGTGCGCGAGGACCTTTGCCTCCAGATCCCATGGCGGTACTCCGGCAAGGAGGCTCGCCGCCTCGCAGGAGACCGTGCGGTATCCTCGTGCCAGCCAGATGGCCATGACCCTTTGGGACGCGTTCAGCCGGCGGCCTGGCTGCCGCCTCAATGAAGGCGCCCACACCGGCGCCCCGTAAACTAGTAACCCCTAACCACACTATAATAATACAGGGTGGCAGGGACATCGATGCGGAAATTGTTATCATGGATTCAGTACATGATTCTGATGTTGATGACCCTGCCACAATGTATAACAACAGTAATATTACAAGTAATAAAATACAAAATAAATCATGTTATAAATAACATATCAGTGAAGTTGCGCTTAAACAAATAATTGGTAAGTAATTACTCAAGAAGTTTGGTTAATATTAAGTAAATAATGTCTGATAGCAACAAAACCATTCAGTAAGATTAACCAAACTGTTTTACAGTTAATAACAAAAGATGTAGCCTATCAGGAACAAAATTATTTTGCTGCTCACAACATTAATGGTTTTGTAAAATGCTACATAATGTGGTTGGTTAATATTTAACAAAATAGTTTTGTTACACTGTAACATAACCGAGTTTGACTACCAATAGCCACTACAACTAGTGGTCAACATTTTTATTATAAATTAGTATTATTTATGTAATACGAATACATGCTTGTTACAGCAGACAGTTTATGGTTGATTGATGAGTAATTTGATAATACTTTTGTTATTTGTGAGATAGAATGATGATGGACGTCAATTCTTTAAATATGTATAATTTATTCTAGTCGAAGAGTTATAATTTTATAGTGTTATCATACCCAAGCCTTGTTGTCTTGTTCAAAATATATGGTGGTAAAAATACTTATTTAAAAAAAATATTTATCTACACCCATGCTATAAAACCTCTATAAAAAATTCTGAAACTGTGAGCTTATTGCCAACATTAAAACAGCTAGTGTCATAGTAACCATAATATCATCCAAATGAGTGTAATAATCTTGCACTAAATTTCATTAAACAACTCGAATTTCAAAAAAAGAACATTCTCATGTACGCGCGTTTCACTATCACAGCGCCGTAATTTAAAAAAAAACTTACATATACATAGGTTATCCGAATTCACGTCATAACCCGCCATTTTTGTTCGATAATAGTATTGTATTTTTTTTTTACTTTGTCGTTTACAAAAATGAGTGATACAAGCTTTGATAACACGCCACCAGATATTTCTAATGCGGCAAAGGAAATCGAAAAAACAATATTGTAAAACACCCTAAGTATGGTTTCAGAACCTTTTATAGATGATTCATATCATGGGTGTAGATAAAGTCTTGTGTGCAACTGTTCGTAATTAGGTATGAATATAAAACACTCATGTGATACTATTAGCACACTCGGCCTCGCCTCGTGTGCTAAACCCATATACAACAGTTGCATAAATAACTAATTTCTAATAGTTATTACATTAAACTTGGGCAAGAGAACCGGCAGAGAGATAGACAATCTTTTTAAAATAATACACAGGATATAATAAAGGACATAAAATCGAAAGTTTGCAAGGATGAGATTGCAAATTCTATCTACACAGGGGAAGACCCACAAAATCAATTATTAAGTTTCTTTAAATGTTTTTATTTGAAATAAATAGTAACGATCTATCTATATAATAATATAGCATTAAATACAAACACGAAATAAATGAAGACCTAAGTTGATTACTATCTATTTCTAGTATATTTAAGTAAATTTCAACTGAAAATAGGTGTCCCAGTGACAATAACCATATTATAGGTAAACAAATTCTAATAACACAATAGTATACGAAGTAATAAAACTTGTCAACTGTAGAGGTAGCTCGCCGTCTATGATGAACAAGCCACACGTGCTCATCTTCATGAATGATGCCTTTTGTACACGTTGAATGTTCTTGCAAACCCTTCTTTTTGAATCTAAAACGTTAAAAGAACATGTAATTCATACGTGTACCATATCTCAACTTCATCACGCTAGTAAACTTGGAGCAAATTGGCTGTGATGTGACAAACGGATAGACAGACACAAGAGTAATCCTATAAGGGTTCCATTTTTTTATTCGGACGTACGGAACCCAATAAATACTGGTGGGCATCGCAACTCTATGGTAAAAGGATTGAAATAGATATACAGCTTACCAGAACAATTCCTTGACTTCATGAGCATTACACAGGTACTCTGAACATCTCTCATAGCTGCATAGAATCTCTCACATTCCACACTCAGGCATATAAGTATGATAATATTTTTCATGTTCCACGTTTGAGTGATGAATACTAGGATGATAAACTGAAATAGTAAAAAAAAACACACATTCATTATTTAATTATTATTTAAACGTGCTAAATCCCCAAGCAAACCAAATTGGGTAATTATTTATTATTTATCTAGATCAGCCAATAATTGTTTACACAATATATTTTTAAATTAATTCCAAAATAGTAGTATGTTAACCAATTCCAAAATACAACAATTTTATCTCTCAGTAGCTGTTGATTTGGCAACGAGGTTCTTTTACAAACCCAATGTTTTATAATATTGAACAAATAGCTCTATCATTTATATAAACTCCGCTAACGAATATCAGAAACCAAGCATTAGGTAATTATTTATATGTTTGATTCATCGTTATCCTAATTAATTTGTGCCAGTGTAGCATGTCTTCATCCACACATTTTTAACAGCTATCATCTCAGTATTCACGTCCTTTGTCAGCATTTTATCTAATCCATTAAAGTTTCTTACTTAAAGCCTTTTTTATCCTGATGACTTATTATTTCATTCGATACTTACTTTGGAGACTCCGTTTGTTAATAAATCTTTAAAAGATATCACCAAAGCTAGATTCCGCAAACTTAGGTAAGCTGCAAATATTGTATAAAATATAATCTGGAAAAATAAAAAATAAATGATACAATTATGTGTATCAATAAACGAATCGTAGTGTTTATATTACGCACTATATATTATAACTAACCATTTGTCTGGACGTTCTCTCTATAATCATGTAAGTCTCCTGTATATTTAGATATACATCAAACATTATATTCCAGTATTCGTTTTCAGAATTCTCAGTGTTTCTTGTCTTTTGGACTGTTTCAATCCAAATCCTCAGCATTTTTTCCAATAACTTCAATACTAACAAAGCATACACAACGTTTATATCGAAAGTAATGCTATTGTATAGCGATATCATATCGAAAATACTTAATTCGAACACAAAAGAATAACAAACGATGACAGTAATGCGGAATATATTGAGGATGATGACATAGGCCCAGTTGCACACAGTAAAACTTCTGAGTATGTGCCGGTTTATTCGTAGGAGTCTGAGCACGTGTTGGATTTTCGAGACAAACAAGATATTGTAGTAGCTCTGCATAATGTTTGAGATGCAATTGATTAAATCCCCGATCAAGTAGAAAATGAAGTCAAATGAAATGCTTGAACAATGGAATAAACTGTAAATCCCCCATTTTTTACGTGAAATTACCATCATAGTGATTAAATGATATAAACAAGCAAACCGAAATATTAACACGCAACACACTTGTATAAAGTTGTAAAGATAAGTGTTAGCAGTGATAATATTGTCACGAACAGAATACTTCGCGCAGAGAAAAAGACTATGCATCAGAGTCAACGGCCTTA
Source organism: Agrochola litura (assembly GCA_949152395.1). Classification (NCBI taxonomy): domain Eukaryota; kingdom Metazoa; phylum Arthropoda; class Insecta; order Lepidoptera; family Noctuidae; genus Agrochola; species Agrochola litura. The sequence goes on from OX424501.1 coordinate 21,840,099, forward strand.
GTACTGATTGTAAATCTCCTTCTATCACGTTATAAAGTAAAGTTTTGGTAGATGACACTGTTGGTACATTCTTGATTAAAACGGCGTTTCTGTTAGATTTGAAATAGTTTTTGAAATACGAAAACATGTCTGTTGTACTAGGCAGTTTGATGTTGATTAAAGTAGGAAACGAAAGTCAATCGATAGGCGAGTGATTAACAAATATTTAATTAAATAAATGGTGTTTAATATTAAATATCTTGTTTTTTATTCAGATTAATATCAAAAACTTATTTGTTCCTTTTCGTGCAATTAGTTCCTACAAGCTGGTAAAACACTGCGGTTGTCGGGGTACGTAGCAAGGTGTCGGTGTTTGCGGAGAAACAAATGTTTATGTTTAACACTATTTATTTACTCACTCACAAGTTGTTCTTAATGCTAATATGTTAATGAATGTTGAAATGTTGATGAATACACCCGGCTAACGCGGTAGACAAAAGTGCACTGAACTAATGTAGAGTAATACGTAAAAAGTAATATAAAAATTAGGTCGACGCGTCACGCCGATATTGCTAACTTAAGGTGTTCGGTGAAAACACCGAACATATTCCGGGCCACGAAAGATAGGGATGCTGATATGAAACAATGTTATGTTAGTTACTAAATGTAATGATCATGATGATAATGTTTACAAGGTGAACCAAGCCAACTTAAGATTAAACTGTTATTAGAACAAAAGGAAAATGATTTGAACTAAAATTAAGAGCTTATTGTTCCTAAAGGACTTCTAGGCATGCGAGGACACGCCCTATTCATCATTGTATTGTTTAATTCGCCATATATATGTGTCGCACTAAATTGACGTTCACTCATGTTTTGTCGCGCACTAACACTATTGACGTTCACATCACTAACACTTCTGGTGGGTTGAAGCTCCATGTCCGATGTGAAATGGGCGCGGCGCGCTCGGCGCCAGCACCAGCGCCCCGACCAGGATGTAGCTTACTGCATACTGATGGATGTCATGAGTGGATAATGTTTCTCCCACTTCCACTTGGCTATTTTTCATGTCATCGATGCGTTTGTGTAGCTTTTGTAAGGCGTATGTCATCTCACCTGAGTCTGTTTCGTCTTGTACGTTTTGGAAAGGCATAGTGCTGTTAATGATAAAGTTTAACTGATCCATCTCAGGTATAAAAATGTTCGGGCTCATGTCAATTCTGTTTTTCTTTTGACTCTGAACATTCAGGGTAAAATCCTGACCCTTCAACAGGCAACCTGGTTCTAAATAAATGACACCCGCTTTGCTTAGTTGAATCTTGTTTATCTGTTCGCCGCAGATTACTTTGACGGCATAAATGTTGCAGCAATGGTACAAGAATAATGACGGGTTTGTTAGTGATGTCCATTTGTTTTCACATCTAGATCTTTGTACCTTGCACTTGTCTGAGTCTCGATCGAGATCACAAAAGTTGTTCTCGTTGTTAAGATGGTATATCGGCTTTTTCCAATCGCAAATAAAGTTATCATCTTCTTGTTTGCATAGTGAAAGTTCTCCCGACGTAATTGTTAAGTACGAGTCTCTTTTTAGATCCGTAGCGACGTATTCTGAAGACGGGATGAACTCTATCATAGTGTTGTTCATCTGGTGTGGTACTGAATGTATTTTGTACAACTTATATCGGTCTCTACTGATAAGTGGGAATGTTATTTGGAAGAGAAAGTATTCTTCAGTTATTCGTGCTTTAATACTTATCAGAGAATATAACTTTCGAATATCGTGCGGTTCAATAGGCAATGTTAAATCATTGGATAAGTGCCCAGAGATAATGTTAAGTTCCTTTTGGAGCTGTTCAGGGGTAAGCAGATGAATGTTAAACTGTCCATGGTGGACATTGGTTATGATGTCAAGTAAAATGTCTTGAGTTCTTTTTAAGTTATGCAGTAAATTACTGGCTGTTAGGGCTGTCATGGTAAATTCTTGAAGTATGGATATGTTATTTATCTCTCGTTGTAATTTGTTTGAGATGTTATCCAACGTTATTAGATGTTTATTAATTATTTTATGCTGTTTTGCCATTATTTCTTCTGTTCTTTTCAACAAATTGTACTCTGATTCGACAATCTACGTCTGATTCTTCCATAAACCGGCTAAATGTTTTTCATTTTGCTGTATCATATTGATGTCTCGGCTGTATTTTTCCGCGAATTGTTCGTCTAATACGCCGAATAGGGAATTTGCAATGTTTCCAACTGCATTGATAAGTCCCCGCCGCCGTCTGGAGTGTCCCCTTACGTGTTGCGTCATCAGAAGTTCATTATAGTATTTTAGTTCATTACACTCATGGATCAGCTGAGGGACTATCATGTTACACTGTTCGCTGCCTGTTGTTTTGCATGTTTTGTCGAGATATGCTGTTACTTTTTCAAACGCCTGCATACCTTCCCAATACGGAGACATGTTATAGAATACCACTAAGACCCAACTGTCTTTTACTAAACTAATTTTTGAGATTGGGTCAAAGTAGAAAGATTGGTTATTATTTAATGACGTTCTGTTGTAGCTGCAATTTGCAATGCTGCAGATGGACATAAAAAAGGTTAATGCCATGGCGACATACGATAACGTGCCTGGTGTCGTTTTTCTTGTTCGTTTTTTGTTATTCTGGGTCCCAGAACCCTGTTCAGCTGAGCTATCTGTTTCAGTTGAACTGTTTTGTTTGTTGCTTGTTTTGATTTCTATTGGTAATAACGAAAGTTTCACTACTGGTCGCTTTATGATGCCATTTTTCGTTTTCAATGACACCACTCTGACATAGCCATCATTACCGGGATGCAGATCTATCACTCGGCCCATAATCCATCGTCCAGCCGGAATGTTATCTTCATGTACTACCACCATGTTGCCTATTTTTAAGTTTGCCTGAGGCTTAGACCACTTTTCTCTCGCTGTTAATTGGCTCAAATATTCATTCTTCCATTTTTGCCAAATCTGTTTAAAAATGTTGGTTGTTAAATGCCATCTTGTACTCGCATCTTCCTTTGTCTCAATCACTGTTAAATCGGATCGTCCTGTTAAAAAATGTGCCGGTGATAAATAATCCAGATCCTCAATGTTTTCTGTAAGTGAACATAACGGTCTTGAGTTCAGACACGCTTCCAATTGTGTCAGTACTGTGGTGAACTCTTCGAACGTTAATCTTTGTTCACCAACCACTCTTTTCAGGTGGAATTTTAGACTGCGGACGGCTCTTTCCCACAGTCCGCCAGCGCTCGGCCAAGATGGAGCGTTGAAATGCCATTGTATGTTCATTTCCGCGATTTCTACCTGGCAACTATCCCCGAAAACTTGTTGTAATTGGTTGTACTCCTCCTGCAGCAACCTATTTGCTCCGATAAAATTGGTTCCTTGATCACTATACATGTTATGTGGTGTTCCTCTCCGGGCTGCCATTCTCTTAAGTGCAGCTAAGAATGCTGAACTGGTAAGGTCAGATACCAATTCCAAGTGAACTGCTTTCGTGACCATGCATATGAATACCGCCACATAGCCTTTCAGTGTTCTCACCCCTCTCCCCTTGTTTGCCTTGATATTCACAAAACCTGTGTAGTCCACCCCAGTATGGTAGAATGGAGGAGCAGGGTTGGTTCTTGCTGCGGGAAGGTCACCCATCAATTGATATTGCTTCCTTGCTTCATGCTTCCGGCAAGTTACACAATTTCTTAACTATTTCTTGGTTGTACTGTATCCGCTTGTTATCCAGTATTGTTGTCTGAGAGCAGCTAAGGTCAGTCGAGGACCTCCATGAAATGTTAACTGATGAGCTTCTTCTATGAGTAACTCCGCCAATCGACTCTTGTTAGGGATTATCTTAGGATGTTTCATCTCGTTGCTCATATTCGCGTTTCTTAAACGTCCTCCCACTCGGAGAAAGCCGCTTTCATCGACGAAAGGTTTTAAATTCAATAATTTGCTGTTTGTTGCTACCTTACCATTTTTGTTTAATATTTCAATATCTGACGTAAATGCTGTACTTTGCACTCGTTTTATAATAGCTGATTTGACTTTCCGCATTTCTAGTAATGTTAGGTACTTCGATAAATGTTTACGTTGCGACTTTGGCGTCAATGCCCTCATTACCCAAGCCAAGACACGAGTTATTTTTATAAATGAATTATGTTGTAATAATAAATTATCTATTATACTATTACTGTGAATGTCTTGAACAATGTTAACTAATTTTAAACTTTTCATCTCTTCCTCTGTTTGATAGATAGCCAGTTTTTGTTCCTTTTGTACGTCATAGGACGCTAGCCATGCTGGTCCCTTCCACCATAAAGGGTGGTGTAATAGTTGGGGCGCTGTTAAACCTCGGCTGGCGCAGTCGGCCGGGTTGTCTCCTGATTTCACATATCGCCAGCAGTTTGCCGGAATTATCTGTTTTATAGCGTTGACTCTATTAGCCACGAAAGGTTTCCAACGTGCCGAATCGCCTTGTAGCCACCCTATGACCACCATAGAATCACACCATCCATAGATTTCTAATTGACAACTTATACTCTGTTTGATTTTGTTGATGAGCTTAGATAGTAGATAAGCACCACAAAGCTCCATTCGTGGTAATGTTACGCTCTTTTTACTTGGTATAAGTTTCGATTTTGCTGCGACGATTACTGTTTCTTGTTGGTGTTTCGTTCGTGCGTATACCACGCACGCATATGCTTCGATGGACGCGTCACAATAGCCAGTTCGATGACGTCATTCCCGTTGCATAATATCCATCGTGGAATTTTACAGTGTTTGATGTTGTCAATTTCCGTAATCAACTTGACCCATTCATTATGTATGTCATCTGACACTTTATCATCCCAATGTAGATCATGTTTCCATAACTTTTGAAATAATAATTTTAGTTTCGTGGATAGGGGTGTCAGCCAACCAAGAGGGTCATATAATTTTGATATTTCTGATAGTAAGCTCCTTTTAGTCGGTTTTGAGGTTGTTTGGGAAAAATCGCGGTGGTAAAACCATCATTCTCTTATCAAAGATACACATACTGTAGTACAATAATAATGTAAGTAGTAATAAAATTTGACAACTGTAGAGGTAGCTCGGCGTCTATGATGAACAAACCGCACGCGCTCATCTTTTTAACCGACTTCCAAAAAGGAGGAGGTTATGTGTTCGTCGCGTATGTTTGTTAGATTTTTTTTTTTATATATCTCCACCGAGATCTTCGTCATTTGTGGACCGATTTTGAAAATTCTTTTTTTGTTTGAAAGGGTATGCTCCCAAATTGGTCCCATATAAATTTTATTACCGCCAATTATGAATAGATTTTGATGATTCTTTTTTTGTTTGGTAGACCATACTTCAGAGGTGGTCCCATATTAATTTTATTAACTTTGCTTGGGTAGTTTTTGAGTTAGCTTCAATTATACGTATTTTTTCCCACTTAGTATGTAGATGATATGATAACTTCTTGTCACTGTTATTTACATAACAGGTAGTGGTATTCGAATTTGTAGGTAGGTACCATAACTAAAAAGAGAAAAATAGAAACTTTTTACAAAAAAAAAACAACCGACTTCAAAAAAAAACACTACAAAGTGAAAAATAACTTTAATTTCGGAAGTCGGTGACAAAGAACGAAAATTCAAAACCCAAGACACCGACTTCCGAAATTAAAGTTATTTTTCACTTTGTAGTGTTTTTTTTTGGAAGTCGGTTGTTTTTTTTTTGTATTTTTTTTTTTAATTATGCCTTCTGTTTACGTTGGATGTTCTTGCAAACTCTTCTTTTTGGATTTAAAATGAAAACAAAAAACGTAATTGCATGGAACTATTTTGACAGGTATGTAAAAAGTATCTAAAAAGGCTATGCTTATAATTATAAACTTCAGGTTCCAGAAATATGTTGACATTAGTCGAGTAATAAACTGAAATAGTAAAATGCATCCACTCAATAAAACTGTTCGACTTGGACTTCATACATTATCTGCTACCAGTGACAGGAACTTATCATATCATCTACATACTAAGTGGGAAAAAAATACGTATTTTGTAGCTAACTCAAAAACTACCCAAGCAAAGTTAATACAATTTTTATGGAAACAATTTGAGAGCATACCCTTTCAAACAAAAAAGTATTTTCAAAATCGGTCCACAAATGACGGAGAAATCGGCGGACATAATAATAATAATATAATCATAATCATAATCATCATTTATTGCATTCATGTAGTTTACAAGTTGTTGCAAGTTTAAATAGGTTTCATACATGAACCCTGCTAGGGCACAGCAATTTATATAGTTTAAGTGCTACAGTGTCACAATATTAAAACCACTGTGCTTAATCAATTACCTAATACTAATTTTACATGGTTATGAGATGTCCATCATTTATCATTTAAATATAATATAAATAAGTTACTGTCATGATATAATATAGGATAGGGTAAGAACAATTAATTTGTCATCAATTCCATTCATAAATTAAAATAAGATAAAAATTAAAATTAAAACAAATAGCGATAACAATAATAATCATGAAACAACACATCATATCATAGGTAAGTAGTAAGTCAAGATTGTAGGTGCTGTGTGTATTGTGTATAGGTCTGAATTTCAATGTCAAGATTTACTTATCGTCAAAGAATTCCTTTAGAGTGTAATACGATTTTAATTTAAGGTATTTTTGGAGACTGTTTTTAAATTTATTTTCGTACTCTATGTCTTTAATTGAATTTGGAAGCTTATTATATATTTTCACGCACATGGCTAAAGGTCCTGAATGGAACATAGTTAATTTTGAGCAAATCAAGAAACAAAAATGAATTAGCCCTACCAAGGGCTAATTCATTTTTGTTTTGGCGTCTAACACTGCGATGTTGCGGGCGAATGTACTTAGTGAGTGGGAATAGTGACTGGTGTTTTCTCACAAATTTGATAACTTCTAAAACATAGATACCAGTTAGTGTAAGGACCTTGTATTTTAAAAAGAATGGCTTGCAGCTTTCTGTGTTGTCTATATTGGCAAGAATTCGTATACATTTCTTTTGTAGAATAAAAAGTCTGTCTTTGTCTACACCATTTCCCCACACCACGATTCCATAATTTAGCCAGGAGTATGCGTAGGCATAGTATGCTGTTAGAGCAGTTTTAAAATCGGTAGCTCTTTTAAGCTCCTGCAAGGCATATGTAAAGCTGGCTAGTTTGTTTGCCAATGCATCTATATGGGCTTTCCAGTTTATGTTGGTATCTATAGTTAAACCCAGTAATTTAAACTCGTTTATGCATTGCAGCTTTATGTTGTTGTATGAGTAATCCATATCCAATATGCGTTTTTGGTATGGTCTATATTGCATTAGCTTTGTTTTGTCAAAATTTAACTCTAAGTTATGGTTCCTTAACCATGCTATTATTTTGGAGAGCTTTTCGTCTAGACTTAAGTTTAGGTTTACTTTATTGGTGTATGGAAAAATTATAGAAATATCGTCAGCAAATAAAATACTTTGAGCGTCAATTTCTTTAGGCAGGTCATTAATATAAATTAGAAATAACAAGCATCCCAAAACGCTGCCTTGTGGTATTGACATTGTTGTTTATGCTTTATTAGATCTTACGCGTGTTATTTCGCCAGTGTGTGGGTCACTATGTTCTACCTCTACGAATTGTTCCCTATTTTCAAGGTACGAGCAGAACTACTTGTGTGCTGTACCTCTAACACCTATTGCATATAATTTATTTAGTAAAATTTTGTATGAAACTCTATCGTAGGCTTTGCTCATATCTAGTAAAATACCTACTGCATAATTTTTGTTATTGATTATATTTAAAGCTTCCTGGATATACTTAAATATTGCTAATGTCGTGGATTTATTTTTCCTGAATAATAATTAGCCCGTATTGTCCCACTGCAGGGCAAAGGCCTCCCTTTCCTTTTTCCACCCAACCCGATCCTGAGCCAAGATAGACCAATCCCTCCTAAACATACAAAAAAAAAACAAACAATCGCTACGAACATATAACATCCTTTTTGGAAGTCAGTTAAAAAACAAAAATATTACAGTAAATTTTTCGTCATAAATTACACTTCAAATGTCATTTCAATTTAAAAAGAAAGCGATACATAACACGCTTGGAAATATAAATTTTATACTCCTAAGCGCGCCACGTGCTGCTCGCAACAGTGAGCCATGATGGCACAGTCAAGCTTTCCCGCAAACGCGGCCAGCACGCTGTTGGCGCTCCCCCGCACTCACCGCACCAGCGAAGTGCTTCGCTTGCGCATTGTTGTTTCTCGCTTGCGGAAAGGCTTGACTGTACCATCATGACTCACTGTTGTGAGCGGCACGTGGCGCGCTTGGGAGTATAAAATTTATAGTTCCAAGCTTATGTAGAGCGGCTCGAGTAGTGGGGAGAGTGGGGAGGCCTTAGTGATGCATTGCACTGCGTAACTCGGGCCACTGCACATGCTGTTTACAATGGTGACGCCATCATAGGCAACAATATATATATTTAATTCGTTAATACATTTACATTTATATTTACAGCAAAGCAAACTGTAATAGCACTACGGCGTAATTAGTAAGAAGTCCAATTAAAGACATCGGTAGCGTAGCGTCTACATAGAACAGGCCACACGCGGTCATCTTACTGAACGATCTGTTTTCCTTTAGCACGTTCTTACAAAGCCGTTCTTGAGCTTCTGTAAAAAAAAATCTATTAAAACATAATAGTGGAGCTTTAAAACCTCCAGAAGGTATTCAGCAGATTTAATTGCTTTTTAGACGTTTCTATTATACATGTCGGATCCGGTCGATTAGTACGGACACGAAATGAATCGCAAGCGCGCCACTGGCGACATCAAGTAATCTACCCACACCAAAAAGCGCGCTTCTACAGAGTCGTGATGTTTTAAGGCCACGGCGAGAAGGAGATTTAGCCTCAGATCGACGACGTCGCGGAACTGGGGGCCTACCACTAGCTCACAAAGTAGTATTATTTTAATATTACTTCAGTGGGAGAAAGAAATGGAGCTATATGACCTGTAGAGCTTCATCTCTTTCCCACACTGAAGTAATATGAAAATAATACTGCTTTATGAGCTGGTGGTAGGCACCCTGTTCTCGATTCATTGTGCTTAGTTATTGTGTTAATTGTGTTCATTTGTGATTTTAATAAACGCCCCGTCGCACCCAGTGTGTGTATAATTTAGCTAGTGTGATTAATTTGAAAGTAAATTATAATGTGATCTGAACCGCAAACAGTTTTTCTATTGCGCATTAACCAACACTACCCACACTACGCCCGCAGTAGTTAAAATATCACTGATAATAACGAATGAGTCACTTATCCGTCTCCGACATACATATTTAGTTAATAAACATTTTAAATTCACTGACAGACCACTCACAGCCCAAACGGCTGGGTGAATCTTAATGCACACTAAGGATTTTTTAAATTTCATCCCCTAAAGGGATTAAATAGGGGATGAAAGTTTGTTTGTGTTGTTGAAATGACGATGGGAACGACAAATGCTTAAATTCACTGACATACGACACATAGTTATTAAACCGCTCTGGGTATAGAAGCATAAAATTGGGTATAAAAGAGAGAGCACGAACAAAGGATTTTTTATGTTTGCCGATGGGAAATCCCATCGGGCGGGCGCAGTTTGTTGATAAATAAATGAAAATAAAAGTAGAATTTCATGCTTACTTGTATAGTTTCTAGTCTTCATACCCTGTACACAAGCCGTCTCAGCTTCCTTGATAGCTATGTAGAACTTCTCACAGTACACGCATTGAATTGTTACATAGAGTACATCCTTTACTATCCATAAAGTTACCAAACTGCCGATTCCGAAAATCGTGAAGGGAAACTGAAAAGTTAACAGCCAAGTTAATATGGACGTAAATTGAATGAGCAGAATTAAATGTTATGGTACTTCTTACATCTTCACGATCACTACTTCCCAGTTTCACCATTAGTAGAAAAAACTCAATAATACATAAATTGCGGACGAAAGCGTTGATCGTGCGATACATTAGCTGTAAAAATATTTAAAGAAAGGTTAGCTAGCATATAAAAAAATTGTTTAGAATATAGGATTTATTAAAAGATTCAAGAATATTATGTAGCAGCGCAGGTCCCATAGCACGCCAGCATCAACGATATTATTCATCTAGTCCTTCTCACCGCCTTGGGCCAAACGGCTTAGTACGTGGCCATGGGGAGAGGCCAGATGGCATGATGTTGTTGCCTTGAAACGATGGAGGCCTCTGGTGTGGGACGAGACCTGTGTCAACACCCTTGCGCCATCTCATGTTACAAGCATGGCGCCCGACGGGCTGTGCTGGCGCTGCGGTCCGAGTTAGCGTCTCCTTTTGGAGGAAATATCTCGGAAACAGGTCGACACTTTGCATGACGTTGGCTTGTTTTTTGGTCAAAGAATTAGCATTGTTATTCAAAGAGGCTATGCTGACTCTCTTCTGGGTACGTTGCCAAATGACAGCGATATGAAGGAATACTTCGACGCCTAAGGATTGTTTTTGTATTTATTTGTAGAATATTATTAAATGTTCGTTTATTACATAGTTCAAAAGCTTACCAATACTTGGAAAACCGTCTTGTACATGTCGAAAGCCTTCAAAATATTTTGATATGTTTCAAACAACTTCATACCATGTGTTTCATCATTTTCCTGTCCATTATTTATCATTTGAACATTTTTAATCCATCCTTTGAGATATTTTCTTAACAATATAAGAACTCGAAGAGCATAAACGAAATCAACATCGATACAGGAGTATAATAATTCACAAACAATGTTGACAACAGTCAAGTTTTCCGACGCTATACTAAAAGTAATATAGAAGAATAAGTTGATACCAATTATAGTTGAAACTGAGATCCAACTCCATGCCATAAAACTGCGGATGCTCTTACTAATATCTATGTTTTTATGAATAATCTGGATCAACACAATGAGAAAGACGTTTTTCTGGCTGTACACTATATTAAGAAAAAAGCTCAATAGAAAACTGAAACAAAGAGAAATAGGTAAAATATATGAAATATTTAATATAATACTAGTAGCGTCTTGTTGCAAAAAACGGTTCAGATCATTTTGGTACAGTCGATAAAAAGTCCCCGCTATCGTAAAGCAAACACCCAAGACCTGTGGTATATTATTATATAACTTTTTTTCTCTTGGAGTAATATAACTATCTTGTATACGGTATTTTGAAGACAACAAGAAAGTAAGCGTAAAGTTGAAAGGATAAAATATTCTTTGGACTTCTTTGTCGAGTCGATTATTGATAAATATTTCTACCGGGTAAGTTGATACCATTGGTATAACTCTATTATTCTTGACCATTGTAAAAAGTTTTACGACAGAACAATTTTACCGGCTTATTCAGTCCCAAGTGGGTAAATGTCATGTATGGTTGGTATCGTTTTATGAAAATGTTTAATTAAACCACTATAATAAAATATATTCGTGTAATAATAATGTGTTTTGACCGCAAAGTAAACCAAAATCTAATTTTGGTAAAAGGCGACCTAACGAGTTTGAGCCTATATTAACGATCGTCATGAGTATACAGGATGATTTCTAATCATCTTAAACCTAAACTTTCAACCTTAATCTTAATTCCTGACATAAAGATTTAAGATAGGCTTTCGATTATGTTTACCAAAAAATTCTTCTTGAAGCTTAAATTATAGAAGCTTCTTTAGTCAAAGCCCCTTAGTGGGTTATTTAATCCAGAATCATTATTGAGCAAGAGTCGGGGGGGAGTATCATTTACTCGGGGGCGAGGTCAGAATGAAGAGCCATAAGGTTTTTTTTTTAAATTGCATCTTGCAGGTCAACTTAAGAGGTTGTCGACTGCTTAACCTTACTTTCCTGTGGCTGCCTCAATTAATTAAGGCCTCCAGCCAGGGCATAAAACTTAGAAACTAAGCGACTACACGCTAAGGGCACACCCTGGGGGTAGCAGTTTAAAACGAGTCCGGCTGAAAAGCAGGCAAAATCGAAAATTTGGCTCACACGAACCAAGGACCATAAGAAATTTTCACTATAGGGATGAGCAATTTTAAGACGCAGAGCGACATATGTGAACAATTAAGAATATGAGTGTGCAACAGATTTCTGACACGTAGTACATATAACTGTTGAAAGTGATAAAGTTGTCGCGTATCGTATAATTTTTACAGATGCTCGCATCAAATTGAATGGCCTTAAAACTGATTTTAAATCTTCTACAATTTCTTTGTTGAATGTAATTTCCTTGTATGCAACTGTTAATGTTAATAAAAACAACGTTCCGTCTTGATTTGGCATTATTTTTAACTAGATCATACTTCAGAGGTGGTCCCATATAAATTTTATTAACTTTGCTTGGGTAGTTTTTGAGTTAGCTTCAATTATACGTATTTTTTCCCACTTAGTATGTAGATGATATGATAACTTCTTGTCACTGTTATTCGAGTGTTCTGTTTGAGTGGTATTCGAATTTGTAGGTAGGTACCATAACTAAAAAGAGAAAAATAAAAACTTTTTACAAAAAAAAAACAACCGACTTCAAAAAAAAACACTACAAAGTGAAAAATAACTTTAATTTCGGAAGTCGGTGACAAAGAACGAAAATTCAAAACCAAAGACACAGACTTCCGAAATTAAAGTTATTTTTCACTTTGTAGTGTTTTTTTTTTAAGTCGGTTGTTTTTTTTTTGTAATTGTAATACGAATACATCCTTGTTACAGCAGACAGTTTATAGTTGATTGATGTAGTAGTATCTACAAGAAAACCAATCGAGTAATTTGATTATACTTTTGTTATTTGTTAGATTGGACGTCAATTGCTTGAATATGATTTATTCTGGTCGAAGAGTTATAATTTTATAGTATGGCTTGACATTATCATACCCAAGCCTTGTTGTTTTGTTCAAAATAAATGTGGTAAAAATATATTTCTAATAGTTATTACATTATACTTGGGCAGGAGGACCGGTAGAGAGATAGACAATCTTTTTAAATAATATATAGGATTTAATATAGGAGATAAAATCAAGAGTTTGCAAGGATAAGATAACTCCCATTGCAAACACTATCTGCACAGGGGAAGACCCAAAAAATCAATAATTAAGTTACTTTAAATGTTATTATTTTAAATAAATAGTAACGATCTATCTACATATAATTATAACATTTAAATACAAACACGAAATAAATGAAGACCTAAGTTGACTACTATCTATTTATAGTATATTTAAGTAAATTTCAACTGGAAGTAGGTGTCTCAGTGACAATAACCATATTACAGGTAAACAAATTCTAATAACACAATAGTTTACGAAGTAATAAAACTTGTCAACTGTAGAGGTAGCTCGGCGTCTATCATGAACAAGCCACACGCGCTCATCTTCATGAATGATGCCTTCTGTACACGTTGAATATTCTTACAAACTCTTTGAATCTAAAATGTTAAAAGAACATTAAAAGTTGGCGACGTTTTCGAAGGTGAAAAACAATTTTAGGTACTGTTTGTTTTTGTACTATACCGGCCAAACCCAATAAAAAATCCGGCCAAGTGCCTGTCGGACCACGCACAATGTAGGGTTTCGTAGTTGAGATGAATTTATCCCAAGAACAAACTTAACTTTGTAGTTGAAAAACATTTTCTTTCAGACGGAATGTATGGGAGACCATTGTTTTTACAACCGTAAATCTAAGTTGGGCGATTACTACTCGTTAACTTGTAAAGCCTACTCAGCTGTGATAGTTTTTCTTTTAAATTCGTTATATAAGCTACTGCCGTGAATTTTTTCACATATCTAAAACCAACCATTTAGCTGGCAGGGAGGGGAGGGACACTTGACTCTAATAAAAAATTTCACTTTAAAGCTTAATATTTCGCAAACGGATCTCTGAATTCAAAAACGATTTTAACACACTGACAATGTTTTTGAAAGACCTTTCCAACGATATCCCACAAAGAGGGATAGAAAAAAAAACATCCACACTTTACGTGTTGGGGAGGTACCCTAAGAAAAATATTTTTCATAATTTAATTTTACCACTTTGTCGGCATTAGATGTGTACCCATGCCAAATTACAACTTTCTATTACTAACAGTCTCAGAGCTAGACCGCGGAAAGACAGACAGACAGACGGATATGGCGAAACTATAAGGGCCTCCTTGTTAACTACGGAACCCTAAAAAAACTGTCTCTGCATTTCTCTTAAAAAACCGGACAAGTGCGAGTAGGACTCATACCCTGAGGGTTCCGTCTCAAAGCTGTGGCCGGCTGCCCACGGCTTCACTCACTCTGATACAGCCTATAAATTTCCTATTCCGGACTGAAGGACAAACCCCCCCCCGACCCTTGCTCGATGAAGCGCCAGCCCACGCTGAAGCTGAGCCTGTAGCTTTAAACTCCTCTATTAATAATAATAACCCACTTATGATCCAGCTTGCCCCATCTTGCTGTCCTCCCCCTAGCGAGCGACGCCCTAAGCCGAGGTTCGTACTATTATTCATAATTTTACTGAACAGCAATTACTGCTGATATTGCTTTTAACGTGCTATATTAAACTGCTCGCTATGCATAGCGAGGCAGTCAACCCACAAAATTCTATCCGATTAACATCTTTTCCGACTAATTGTAATTTATTACGATTATTACTCGTTAACTTGTAAAGCCTACTTAGCTGTGATAGTTTTCCTTTTAATTTTATTAGGTATATATGCTGCTGCCGTGAATTTTTTCACATACTCAAAACCAACCATTAAACTTGCAGGGACACACTTGACTCTAACAAAAATTAGCACTTTAAAGCTTAATATTTCGAAAACGGATCCCTAAATCCAAAAATGGTTTTCCCAAACTCACAATATTTTTGAACGACCTTTCAAACGACACCCCACACTATGGGATTATTGAGAGAAAAAAAATCATCCTCACTTTACGTCTAGGGGAGGTACCTGAAAAAAAAATATTTTTTATGATTTTATTTTACCACTTTGTCGGCGTGATTAATATGTATACCCAAGCCAAATTACAGTTTTCTAGTACTAAGCGTCTCTGAGCTAAGCCGCGGACAGACAGACAGACAGACAGACGGACTTGACGAAACTATAAGGATTCCTTGTTTACTACGGAACCTTAAAAAGGACCCACGAAGCGCCATCCTAACAGTACCTCACAGGGGTACGAACCTCGGCCTAACCTTGCCAAGCAGTCGCCTAGTACATAATTAGAATTATGCCCTCGCTGGAGGCTTTAATTTAGTAGCTTAAGGCAGCCACAGGTTAGCCCGGTTAAGTAGTCACGACGAGAGGTCAACTACGAGATGCAAAAGAGAAAAAAAAAAGGAAAGGCAAACTTAACATTGTAGTTGAAAAACATGTTCTCTGATACATTCCAACTACAAATATAAGTTTGTACGCAAAATATTGAGAGATTTACCATGTCATTTTAAAACCATAGATCCATAATCTATAAGTAAATAAATATTTTCAGTATTTTTTTCAAAATTTTATCTCTATCGTTTCGGAGAAATAGGGGAAGGGAATGGTTTTTCATCTATTTACTTAAATAACTCGAACCGAATTATTTAAAAATTATTAAAAATAGAATTGAGACCTTCATAACAAGCCCTTTCGTTTGATATGTTACACGGAAAAGTTTGTAAAAAAAATTTTTCTTTTCATTTGCCCCAAAATTGACCCCTTTATTCTAAATTATTTTATTTACGTTATTCATACGTGTACCATATCTCAACTTCATCGGGTTAGTAAACTCGGAGCAAATTGGCTGTGACAGACGGACAGACAGACACACGAGTAATCTTATAAGGGTTCCATTTTTTTATTCGGACGTACGGAACCCAATAAATACTAGTGGACATCGCAACTCTATGGTAAAAGGATTGAAATAGAAATACAACTTACCAGAACAATGTCTTGATTTCATGAGCATTACACAGGTACTCTGAACATCTCTCATAGCTGCATAGAATCTCTCACATTCCACACTCAGGCATATAAGTATGATAACATTTTTCATGTTCCACGTTTGAGTGATGAATACTAGGATGATAAACTGAAATAGTAAAAAAAAAATATTCTTTGAAGATTCTTAGAGGATTTGACAGCTGAGAGGGCGGTGACATCACGTCGCTGCGATGACGCTGTCAGTGGAAGGGGTGACACACCATGAGCCGTGTACTCACTCGCCTCGATCACTTTGGCTGCGGAGCTTGGATGTGACGGACGCGTACTAGTGATCCCTAAGACGATTTTCTTATAACAGTTTTTCTAAAATGAAATAAATAGCTGTAGGCCGATTAGTGTTTTCTTTAAAAAAAAATGTATGCTTCTGATCCCTAAGAATATATATTTTTTTTAAATTCATACTCATTATTTAATTAATATTTAAACTAGCTAAATCCCCAAGCAAACCTAATTGGATAATTATTTATCTAGATTAGCCAACAATTGTTTACACAATAAATTTAAAATTAATTCCACAATAGTACTTAGTAATAGTATTTTAACCAATTCCAAAATATTTCAATTTTATCTCTCATTAGCTGTTGATTTGGCAACGAGGTTCTTTTACAAACCCAATGTTTTAAAATATTGTATAGCACTATCATTTATATAAACTCCGGTAACAAATATCAGAAAACAAGCATTAGGTAATTATTTATATGTCTGATTCATTGTTATCCTAATTAATTTGTGCCAGTGTAGCATGTCTTTATCCATATATTTTTAACAGCTATCATCTCAGTATGTGTGGATTAGATGAAATGCTGACAAAGGACGTGAGTCCTTTGTCAGCATTTCATCTAATCCATTAAAGTTTCTTACTTATAGCCTTTTTTATCCTGATGACTTATTATTTCATTCAATACTTACTTTGGTGACTCCGTTTGTTAGTAAATATTTAAAAGATATCACCATGGCTAGATTCCGCAAACTTAGGTAAGCTACAAATATTGTATAAAATATGATCTGAAAAAATAAAAATAAAATGATACATGTGTATCAATCAACGAATCGTAGTGTTTATATTACGCACTATATATATAATAACTGACCATTTGTCTGAACGTTCTCTCTATAATTATGTAAGTCTCCTGTATATTTAGATATACATCAAACATTATATTCCAGTAAATACTGGTTTTCAGAATTCTCAGTGTTTCTTGTCTTTTGGACTTTTTCAATCCAAATACGCAGCATTTTTTCTAATAACTTCAATACTAACAAAGCATACACAACGTTTATATCGAAAATAATGCTATTGTATAGCGATATCACATCTAAAATACTTAAGTCGAACACAAAAGAATAACAAACGGCAACAGTAATGCAGAATATATTGAGGTTGATGACACATCTAGTTGCACACAATAAAACTTCTGAGTTCGTGCCGGTTTATTCGTAGGAGTCTGAGCACGTGTTGGATTTTCGAGACAAACAAGATATTGTAGTAGCTGTGCATAATGTTTGAGATGCAATTTATTAAATCCCCGATCAAGTAGAAGATGAAGTCAAATTAAATGCTTGAACAATGGAATAAACTGTAAATCCCCCATTTTTTTACGCAAAGTTACCATCAAAGTGATTAAATTATAATTAAAAACAAGCACACCGAAATAGTAACACGCAACACACTTGTATATACATAGTTGTAAACATAAGTGTTAGCAGTGATAATATTGTCACGAATAGAATACTTCGCGCAGAGAAAAAGACTATGCATCAGAGTCAACGGCCTTAGTACTGATTGTAAATCTCCTTCTATCAAAAGAAAAAAGAAAGAAAGAAAATACATTTATTTAGCACAGACAAAAAGGCACACAACACAACAATTGTAACACAAGTAAAAAATAAAAATAAAACAGGGAACAAAAACAAAGTGTAAAATAATCATTTAACAGGCAAGTGTGCCTCGCGGCTGCGCCAAATAGGCCCAGTTCAGCAAAAATGCCAGACAGCTAGTGCCTGACGCTGGTTTTCAACTGAACCTGAAGTGTGAGGTGACGGATGTAAATCAGCTATAAACCTACTGCAATACGTGTATGTATACTTAAATAAAATTAATTCATGTAAGATAATAATAATAACAAATAATTCGTTTTATACTGCAATGTGTGTTATGTATCTATACTTAAGTAATTAAAATAAATTTATGTAATAATAATAACAAATGCATTGTGTGAAATCAAATAAAATTGCAAAACAACAAAACAAAAAGAAACTTACAAATAAATGAGACGGACGCATGTTATAGAAACGAACAAAAAAAAAAAAAAAAAACCTGATTTGAACGTTGCCAGACGTTACGAAAACGTCACGTTATAAAGTAAAGTTTTGGTAGATGACACTGTTGGTACATTTTTGATTAAAACGGCGTTTCTATTAGATTTGAAATAGTTTTAATACGAAACATATTTGTTGTACTAGGCAGTTTGATGTTGATTAAAGTAGGAAACGAAAGTCAATCGATAGGCAAGTGATTAACAAATATTTAATTAAATAAATGGTGTTTAATGTTAAATGTCATGTTTGTTATTCAGATTAATATCTAAAATTTATTTGTTCCTTTTTGAACAATAAGTTACTACAACCTGGTAAAACACTGCGGTGGTAAAACCATCATTTTCTTATTACAGATACACATACTGTAGTACAATAATAATGTAAGTAGTAATAAAGCTTGACAACTGTAGAGGTAGCTCGGCGTCTATGATGAACAAACCGCACGCGCTCATCTTCTTGAATGATGCCTTCTGTACGCGTTGGATGTTCTTGTAAACTCTTCTTTCTGGATCTAAAATGAAAACAAAAAACGTAAGGGCATAGAACCAAAATGGCATAATGACCCCATCGCCATTTTGTTTTTTCTTCTAAACGTTTAACGAAAGGCTATTTTCATGCACTAAGATTGCTACAGGTATGAAAAAAGGCTGCGTTGTTAGAGTTAACTCACGTTTGCACGGACGTAATAAAATCGCGGCGTTTTTTTTTCGTGCACTTGATTTTCAACGCTCTGCGAGAGTTGAAAATCCTACAGTTTGTTTTTTCAACGTGCTGGGACGAGAGTGCGTCCCAGCGCGTTGGATTCTCAACGCTCGGCTTAACACCGAGAGTTGAAAATTCAGTGCGCGATAAAATCCCGCCGCGATTTTATTACGTCCGCGCAAATGTCGGCTTATTCTTCCAAAGTCCTTTAAACCAAGCAGTTTTAGCAATAAAGTAATAGTTTTAAACCTTTTATAATATAGGTACATGATTGGGAAATCAACTTTTGTCTCGGCAAAAATACCTACATAATTCTATATATTTTCTCTATATTTATCTAATATATTTTTGAATTTTCCATCTTCCTTATAATAGCTGATGTCCGCTCTCACTTTGCCTAGGCCCCGAAACAAATACATACCAGAACAATGTCTTGACTTCATGAGCAGTACACACGTACTCTGAACATCTTTCATTGCTGTATAGAATCTCTCACATACCACGCATAACCATGTGATTAAAATTATAAACTTCACGTTCCATAAATATGTTGCCATTAGTCGAATAACAAACTGAAATAGTAAAATGCATCCACTCAATAAAACTGACTGACTTGGCTTAACCCATAATCAATTCATTTGAATCGGAGATCACCCATTCTGTTCGGTGATTTGGGATTTAAAAAAATCGGCGGCCAGGATAATATATTAAATTTTTTTGAATGTTGGCGGTAGAAGAAACATTTATTTTCATGGCGACAACGCTGTGATGAATTTGCGAACAAAGATATACAACGTTAAAATGTAATAAATTATGTACTCTCGCCATTTTGTGTAAGATCCCGTATGATTATTATTCCGCTATTTTGAGCTGGGAATCGGCATAGTATGGATTACAATAAAGTAAAACAAAGGTATCAAAATATTTATTATTCATATTTTTGTTCTATATATTTCGCACCTCCAACAAATAATATGGTAATTGATCGTTCTAAATTTTACAGGAAAAAAAAATTATAAGCATGTCTCAACACGGATGGATTGCAGGATAGCCATTTAAACGTCAAAATACAGCAATTTTTTTACAATCTATTTTCTAATATGATTTTTAGGGTTCCGTACCTGAAAAGGAAAAAACGGAATCCTTATCACTCGTCTAGACTCTAAACAGACGAGTGGTTCTATAATACTGATGTGGCGATATGTTGTCAAAACATGGAAATTCCTGTGCTATATCCAAGTTTAAATATATGCACAACACAAAACTACCGGAATATATTATGGTGAACACCACATCAAAATCATTTGTGTAGTTCAAAAGAAATAAGAACACAGCACAGATACCACACACGACTTAGTTTTACGCTATTTATACACCGTGAAATTTGAATCACAGTTTTGCTAGAGCAAACGTTGTTCAGACCATGGTCTACTACCATTCTACAGCATCCAATAAAAAAAACATGTTTGGTTTTTGAAAAAACACAAAGACAAAGTTTAAATGTCAAGATTATCGTTACTCGCTACAACACAGACACCACGCACGGGACACAGCATTGTCTACAGGGAAATGTACCTTCATAAACGAAATTTAGTAAGCAGTAGATAATCTTGACATTTTAAACTTAATCTTTTTTGTGTTTTTTCAAAAACCAATTATGTTTATTTTTTATTGTATGCTGTGGAATGGTAGTAGACCATGGTCTAAATAACGTTTGTTCTAGCAAAACTATGATTCAAATTTCACGGTGTATAGATAACTGGTAGTTCTTGGTTCTTGGTTGGTCCCATAATTTATTAGTACTTCGACTACTTACTGTAGTGGTAGTGTTGTGGCTTAAAGATAACACCACAGAGAGATTCCGCACATTATGATATGCTGCAAATATCGTATAAAATGCAATCTGAAAACAAAAACATTTTTTATTATTTTTGACCAGGGCCCTATTTAATGTAACTGGTAATGCAACTTATTTGGCAAAACGTGACAAACTGGATACATTTTGTCTATAGATGCCGTTTAATAAAGCAGAAAATGTATGATGCACTCGTGAAGAACCCTAGATTGGACTATTTTTGACGGATGGAGTGATAGGATTAACTTAATTAATGGCGAATTTACTTGACTAAATCTATACTAATACTAGCGGATCCTACAGACGTAGTCCTGACCAAACAGCGCCACCTACCGGGTCCAATTGTATTTTGAAAATATCCATCCACTCAAATATACTCACAAAATTTCATCCAAATCGGTCCAGCCGTTTAATTTAATTTAATTAATTAATTTAAATCAGATACAGAGATTCATATTTATGTTAGTATAACTAATTAAAAATTACATTATAAAAGATTAAAATATATGGATAATATTATTATAACTATAATAAATAACTACATATAAATTGAAATAGCTACATAAAATCAAATTGTAAAATAAATGAATAAGTTAATAGCATCTTTAAATTCATTAAAATTAATGTCAATTAATGTTTAGGAGGAGGAGTTAGGTGACAAACACACGTATAGAAGAATTATATATGTCGGAGACGTCGGGTATGTGACTCTTTCGTTATTATTAGCGATATTTTAACTACTGTGGGCATAGTGTGGGTAGTGTTTGTTAATGCGCAATAGAAAAACAGTTTGCAGTTCAGATCACATTATAATAATTTACTATCAAATTAATCACACTAGCTAAATTATACACACACTGGGTGCAACGGCGTTTATTAAAATCACCAACTAACACAATGATCACAAATTACATCTAACACAATAACTGAGCACCACGAATCGAGAACAGTTCCGCGACGTCTTAACTCCGATGCGATCCGAGGCTGAATCCCCTCCTCGCCATGGCCTTAAAACATCACGACTCTGTAGAAGCGCACGCTTTAGGTGTGGGTAGATCACGTCGTGTCGCCAGCGGCGCGCTTGCGATTCGTTTCGTGTCCGTACTAATGGCCGGATCCGACATACACGAGTATATAAAGATATTAAAACTGAAGAATTTGTTTGTTTGAGTGCGCTAATTACAATGCAGATAAAAAAAAAGCATTATGATAGCTCAATTCTTAAGGAAGGTTATTTAACATCACGCTATGCGACGTTTCAAAGCCAAGTAAAAAGAAAAAATCCACAGAACTCATTATGGTCCCATGATCTTCCAGCGCATTGAAAATTACTTTATTTCATTATAGTACTTAAAAATCAGAGTATGTTAAGAATAATAAGAATACTTGACGAATAATAGTAGATTGTATCATAAGGGAGCAAAATAATATTTTTACTGCGAGGGTGCTTTTTTGAATCCAGAGCGAAGTTAGGGAATCCTGAACGTAGCGAGGGATTCAAAGTAGAAATCAAAATTAAAATCAAAATATTTTATTTCACATAAACCTACAAGGGCACTTATGAAACGTCAGAAGCTAGGTGCACGGTTCCAATTGGTCGCTTCCCATGGAGAAGGGCCATCAAGAAACTCCACGGTTACTCTTTTCAAAATAAATTGTTTCTACAATGTTTTCAAATTACAGTGTTAATAGGTATGGAAGGACAGTGTAAGCCTATCAACAAGTACCAGGTACTTAGTAAAATAAAAAATGGTACACAAGTTTACAGCCTACAACGTTCGCACATTCACAAAATCTAAAAGTAAAGAAAATAATCTTTATAAAAGATAAACAAAATAATAAAAATAAGAACCTATTTAAACCAAATGACATGATTGCCACTACAGCTGTAACAAATCTAATTTGATTTAAAAAATATAGAAAATTGTAGGTATATAATGTCAACTACTGAAAAGATTATGTCAATGAAATACGTAAAAAAAAAGTAAAATAAAATAATCATCGTAATTTGGGAGCAGTTAATAGACATTTACATTATTATGCCGTTAATGAGGTACCAGGGAAGCCACATGTGCAGAAGGATTTATTGCCAAACTTCCTTGTCTTCAACGTAGTCTTTAATTTTATAATATGATTTCTTGATAAGCTTATACCATTTATAAGAAATTACTTACTAGTTTTAGTTAATCTAAATTTGGGTATCACAATTTCATGTTTACTACGTGTATTTATGTTATGGAAATCGCTTCTTATGTTGAAAAGTCCTAGGTTTTTGCGAACATACAAAATACTTTCTAAGATATAAAGAGAACGCTGAGTCAGTATATCAATTTCTTTGAATTTATTTCTAAGCGACTCACGAGAACTCATTTTGTAGATCGCGCGAATTGCCCTCTTTTATAAAATGAAAATTGAATCTACGTCAGCTGCCGATCCCCACAGCAAAACGCCATAAGACATAATACTGTGGAAATAAGCAAAGTACACTAACCTAGCTGTGGCTACATTAGTTAACTGCCTTATTTTTCTTACTGCATAAGCAGCTGAACTTAATCCACCTGAAAGAGCTATTTACTAAGAGCAATTTCGAATCTAGAGTAATTCCTAGAAACACAGTTCCCGTAATAGCATCTAGTTTCTTACCATCAAGTTTTAAATTGAGACATACTTGAGGTACATTTGGTAATGAGAACTTAAGACATTTAGTTTTGTTCACATTAAGTAAAAGATTATTAGCTGCGAACCATTTCGAAAGAATTTCCAGGCTATCGTTGACATGTAAGACATCCGTATCTTTTCTATCATGTATTAATTTCTATATTTTTTATATGTAAGGAAGATCATTAATATAAACTAGAAATAGGAAAGAGCCAAGAATTGATCCTTGAGGCACGCTCATCTTAACTAGAGACCCCGAGGACGTCGCCTCGTTAACATTAACTTTTTGCTGCCTGTTTGATAGATAGGAAAAAACAAGATCAGCAGCCTGTCCACGAATTCCGTAGTGCTGTAATTTACAGATCAGTGTTTTTTGGTCAACGCAGTCAAACGCTTTTGAGAGGTCACAGAAAATGCCAACTGCATCCTGGGACTTCCATCAGGATTCCAAAATGTGACTGATGAGTTTTACTCCTGCGTCAGTCGTCGACCTACCTTTCGTGAAACCAAATTGGTGACTAGGTATGTAAAATTCCATTTGAATTAAAATGTGACAACATCTGGTCTAGCATTATTTTTTCATATATATTACTCAATGCTGGTAGCACAGATATAGGTCTATAACGTGAGGGATCACTCTTACTACCCGATTTGAAAATTGGTACTACTTTGCTATGTTTCATTAAATCTGGAAACGTACTGCTCTCTAAACATTGATTAAATATGCTTGTTAGGACAGGGGCAATTGTGTCAATGATATCCCCAAGAACCTTAACGGAAATCCCCCATAAGTCTTCTGTGTTTTTTATGTTATAGTACATTACTGCCGCGGTCTATAATGACTACTTTGCTGGTCGCGCTGATGATGGCCGACAGCGCAGCTCTAGGCCGACACAGCGCGGTCTGCGTGCAGCACTTGATGGACTAGCTGAGATAACGGCCGAGGCCGTAGGTCGAGGCCTTTACAGCGAGGACAGCAAGGGCTGCAATGATGGCCAAGCTGGAAGGCCTAGAGCGTAGCTAGGCTAGCTCGAGGCAATCATAGCGTGACCAGCGAAGCAGTCATAGTGGGCCAAGGCTTGTATAGTGCTTTACTCAAAAATGCAAGTACCTAATCTAAATAAAACCAGCAAGTAATTTCAATAGAATATATATTAATTAACTAGAAATTTAATTAAAATGACAATTATGAAAAGTACAGTTACTAAAATTCAACACCGACTTTCCCGGTTTGATATTACTAATAGTTTGCGATAATTTTAATGCGGTGTTTGACTGCTGTATTATTTCTTCATTTATTACACAAAAAAGTTACTAAATAAAAATAAAATTTTCGCTGAACCGCGCTTTTGTTACTTCTTATTATTTTTTTTTTTAACAATGGTTGTTGGAACTATACAGCCAAATATGAAATAAAATCTTTTTGTACCTATCTCTATAAATACAAACAGCTGTGTTTTAAATAAAACCTTTTTGCATTTGATTTTTTAAAACGTTGAAATGTCAAAATAGCGGCCGGCAATGTTTTGCCGGCCTGTTAGAGCGACCAGCAAAACTTTGCCGGCCGCTCCTTGAAACAGAACGGCAAGGTCGACTTTGCTCAAACAAGGTTGTCAAAATAATGACCACATTACATGCATTTTTGAGTAAAGACTTTTAAATGCTTTTTTAATTGTGACAATAGAAATGGGCTTGAATTCAAAACTTGGAATGGCCTTACTGAAATTTTCTTTTAAAAGGGATTCAGCTACTATTGATCATGAAGGGAGAGATTTCGTAACCTCTAATGGTATGTTATTAAAGAACTTAGTTCGTCGAGTACGTCGCCCGAGCCAAAAATATATATTGAGCCCGAGTGATACACTTTACTTTTCATCACCCTCTATGAGAAAATAAAAGGCGCCTCATATTTTATTGTAATAATATTATCTAAAAAAACATAGAAGTAACAACTAAATTGAAATTAAATAGTATCTAATAATAAAACAACTAAAAGCTTACATTTGAGATATTTTCGCAATTATGAAAATTTATTGTTACAGTTTTATTAGGAATAGAGATTGTTGTAGATTTTATATTCTGCGTGTTTGAAATAATGTCCGAATCTGGCTCATTTTGAGAAAAATGTGACGGTGAATCTCGTTGTTTGGATGTAGATGGGCACGGCGACAGTGGCATGGATGGATTAACTGAAGGTTGCAATTTAATATTTTCCACGATGCGTTCACATGTTTTCGCCTTGTTGTCAATGGAATCTTCTATATACCCCTCTGCTACAGCACTCGACTTACATCCTCCATGTCGCTTGAGAACAGTTAAGTCCGCTCCAGAATCTGCCAAAAGGGTAGCAGAAGTACGACGAAAACAATGTCCTGTATACAGTTTGATATCTGGTAACTTCAAATAAGTAGCGATTTCTTGTGGCATGTTAGAAATTTTATTTTTTCCCATAACTTGTTTGAAGCACTTGCCATTTTGATAACGAATGAAAAACCGATTGGTCTTCATATCAGCAGGACGCAGGTCCAGGTATATTTGTACAATAGTTTTGTATTCTCCTCGGATTACGAAGGATCGGTCAATTTTTGTTTTTGTGTCTGTCAGCTTTACTAACAGTTAATCATCCGAGTAATTTTCGACATCATCAATAGTTTTTTTTTTAAAGTTCATTGCCACGACAAGCTCCATGTACTCCGAAAATTAAAGCCACCTGTAACAAAACCGAATGTGAATAAGACGAAGAAGTATCTATCGAAGTACAGGTTACAATAAAATGCGCATTTTAAAACACTATTGTTATACTTTACTAATCCACCATACACCACATATAGTTACTTACTTTTACGGCAAGTAAACTTTGTCGAGTGCCTCATTAAGGAAAGTCTCCACGTTTTTGACTGAGAACACTTTGGATTTTTTTGGTTTAAATCCATCAGTCATCCTCTTCAGATACGCTATTAATTTCGAATACGTGTCCAGTTTTACGTCGTTATTAGACCTGACTGTTGATTTTAGCATTGAGTAGGTAGTCCAAAGAGTGGAAAGTTGTTTAGATTTGTCTAAGTACTGGAAGTATGCCAAAAACACAGATTCTGAAAAATTCTTGGCGCCTCTTGCATTTCTCCATTCAATAAAATAATCATAGGCTTTCATATATCTCTCCCGCGATTTTGCAGGTAATAGATTATCCATCACATTTCTTGCTTCAGTTCTAATACTTTCACTGTCACTTGAAGAATTCATTTTTTTAAACAAAACCATGAACTAACTTTCCGTGAATCCGTGAAAATTGACGAAAACACGGGCTGTAGTTCGCGCATTTTTAATTTGATTTCTTTTTTTTTATTCAGGCGGTGGCGCGACAATGGGCCGTCGTACCAGCCAGTCTTTATTCAAACAATATTTGCGTTCGATTTCTTTGGCATTGAACACTAATATTTTCCAAATTAAAAAATTGCGCGGCAAAGATTATTGCGGCGCACTTATAAAGAGGATTAAAAACACATTACTGCCCGCTAAAAGTTTCTTATAGAAAACACCACCTTTGGGTGCACAAGGCGAACCAAGTCGTCCTTTTCGAGTAGATGGAATGAAAAGTAACTTTGTTCAAACATGCTTGCATGCTTTTTTGAAACTATATAGATTTTGTGCTATTACGCAATTTTTCGCAATTTTTTTAGACTCGCTAGACCTTTCTGCTCGATAGTCATTTACACTATGTCTCACTGGTGTCGCCGTCCACGTTGAGTACAGGAGCCTGTAAAAATTCTCGACTTCCTCGAGTATCTCAGGCTCCGAAGTCACGATTCTGCCATCCGCAGTTGTTAGTTTATTCAGATAGGACCTCCCTAATTGCTGAGCGAATACTTTCGACCCTTGGTTATGCTCAATCGCGACTGTAATGTCGTGGGTGTTGGAGCACTGAAGGTCACGTCACATCAGCTTTCTGATCTTAAAGTTTAAAAAAGCCTTCTTATCTGACGAAGACAGCTGCTTGGATGGCAACTCTCGTCTTTCCCTCATAAGTCCGAGAGTCTCCAAGGAAAGTTTGGACTCCTTACTTTCTCACTGTGATGAGAAAGTCTGCGGGACACGTAGCGTAGTGCCTTGACTACATAGTCGGCATTCTAGTCAACAGTGTCTATAGTTCGAATCGATTTTGAAATTCTATTTTTCTAACTTTTCGGATCCTAGAGCGGCTTGAAGCTACATAGGTCGAAGGGTAGGCCTTATCATGTGGGTTCTCTCAGCTCGAAAATTTATATTAAGAGTGCCTCAGACAAGCCTGTGATTGCTTCCGGTATTAAACCTACTGATCACGGAAACATCTCTAAATACCTACGTGCTTCTTATCCGTCATAATGAAGTCTATTTCGTTCCTTGTCACGTTATCGGGGCTCTGTCAGGTCCACTTCCTGTGAGGTTTCTTTTCGAAGAACAAATTAATCAAGAAGAGCCCCTGTGACTCCAAGAAGTTAACCAGTATTATTTGGCCCCTGTGATTCCTGCGCTCAACACCGAACGGTACGAACTTTGAAATTGATGTCCTCCATAACAACGTTGTAGTGGGCCATTGTTGTACTATGCATTGCCTTGTCAACACTTGTTCTACATTGCTTTGGCTGTCTCATCAGAGCATGTTGAAGTCGGCGTATATTATACGCAGTATTATTTTCAGGTAGTAGCTGTCAGTTTCAGCATGAGGTACGCTACCCGTGTCGACACTCTATACTGATTTCCATAACGCTGTTAGTGAGTTCCTTGTTGACACGACACATTTCCACCGGCAGCGATCGCGCGGGTTGGAGTGCGCAGGATCGGCGGGGCAATCCTCGAGTGAGAAAAACCTCCCGGTCGCAAAAGTGCCGACGGTGAGGAGAGGCCGAGGACGAGCGGTTGCGGGTGGAGCTTCCGCTTCGAGGCCAGGGCGGGGCAATCGGGATCGCCTCAAGCGGCCTGATACGCCAGGAATCGGTGCGGAGAGCGACCCCGGGTTCTCGTCTTCTGAGGCCTCAACAGAGGAGTCAGAAGGGGTCACCACCCTACCTGTGGGCACGGGGCGCGGGCTAATGCCGCAAAGCGTGCTCAGGGTGGAGTGGCCGCAACCAACCGGGTCACTGAAATGACACGTCCGACCCGGGAGCGACTCAAGAATAAGCCGAATCACCTTGGTGGTAAGCCGGACGCCGCTGGCGGCTCAAAATCGGAGCAAGCGGCCAGGTTCGCGGAGGTTGTTGTGGCCGCGATCAACGTTGTAGCCTTGAAGAGGATTAAGTCCTCTAAAGACAAGGCCATATCCGCGGCTACGGCATATTATGGCGGCAGCGAAGGCCTTCTTTAGTGGTATGAGGAACAGGGTGTAAAGTTCACTCATTCACCATAGAAAAGGGAGAATCCTCCGACCAGACGGCTGTTGCGTCTGGCGAGCAAATGCCCATCGGTTTGATGTAGAAATCTTGTATGTATGTCGATCGCTCGATAAACTCTAACTGTGCGATGCAGGATTTATGTGACGTCATGTCTTACTGACTAAAACCCACCCGTGTTCCTTCGGTTGCCCTGTTGCCGGGGGCCACGATGTCCCTTTCGGCCCTTATTCGCAGCCCCGACAGGTGACGACATGTCTATGATGCGTAGTTTGTATGTGGCAGTGTTACCTCTACACTTCCAACCCGGGCCTCCGTTGGACGGAATGTCCGAGATGCGGGCGGAGGTCGCCCGTTTGACAGCCGCCATAGAGCTTCTCCGAAAGGAGAATGCGGAGCTCCGAGCGGACTTGGCTGGGCTCCGAGGAGACGGCCCCCCATAGGGGCCGCAGGGGGGGAGCAGCATGCTGAGGACCGGATCCGGACCCTCGTGTGGCAGGAAATGGCTGCTCTACGGAGCAAGTTCGTCACCCTGGAGGCCATAGTCTTGCACCCCCCGTTGGTGGCAAGCCAGCCGGCCTCGGTCCAGCGGAAGGCGACGTCATATGCCGCCACCGCAGCTGCCGCGGCCGGACCAGGCTCGTCGGGGCAGACCAAAAGCTGCACAGGCGGCAAGGGCCCCAGCCAAGGCGGCGGGGGCCCCGGCCAAAGCGGTGGAGGCCTCGGCTCAGGCGGCGAATCGGCCGCCCCCAACTCCTGAATCTCCTCCGGCCGACGCCGAATATTAATTATAGGACTTTAAACTGACATGGTTATTGTCACTACTAAAGTTCTTTATTTACGGGATGAACTATGCTTTTTGTTTAAAACGGTATATTTTGTAAAAAAAAAAACAAAATAGGTACATGGTAAATATCCCGTTTTAAATAACTTTATTGGGTACCTATATTAATTGTTGTAAAAAAGTTTGTACTTGCGAGGTCTATTGTTCGCAGAACTACTAGTTATTGTTATTGACATTTCTCGGGACCCTGGGGTCCTGGACCTTTGGAAGGCGTACGAGGGGCTGAAGCCAACTCGCAGAGACATTGTAAATATTTATAAAAATCGTTGAATTATTAATTAAAATTAAATGTTAATAAAAAATAGCATGCATGAACCCCTTAAGTAGTGAGGGTTAAGGCCTCCTCCAGAGAACACCAGCGGTCTCGGTCTTTCGCTTCTGTCAGCCAGTTTTTGCCTGCGACTCGTGTGATGTCGTCCACCCATCTAGTTACAGGTCTTCCTCTTTTCCGAGTGCCTGTAGGACCTGGCCATGACGTCATGCGAACTGTCCATCGATCATCGATCATTCTTGCTACGTGTCCTGCCCATCTCCATTTTAACTTTAGAGCGTAGGTGAGAGCATCTTTTACTCCTGTCTTTTGTCTAATGATAGTGTGTCGAATTTTTTGACATTTTCTGATTTTTGTGACGCTTCTCTTCATGCTTCGCTGGCAGGACGTGTGATTTTATTTTTCACTTTTTAGTTAGTTTCCACGTTTGACAGGCGTAGGTAAAAGGAAGGTAAATGACATGTGTCCATGACTTTGCTCTTTATTTTCATTGGCATCTGACTTTTGAGAACTTCCTTTAGGCTCTAAAACTTTTTCCATGTTGTTATTATTCTTCTATCTACTTCTCCATCGTTGTTCAGTTTTTGGAACGAAATTTGTTTCCCTAGGTAGATATAGCTCTCTACGTATTCCACTGGTGTGTTATCAAGGCATATGGAGTTTTGTGCGGCATTTGACATGAGTTTAGTTTTGCTCAAGTTAACTTCCAGTCCAGCTTCTCTGCTTGATTGTTGTAACGTATGTAGCATTGACTCCAGACCTGTGCTGTTTTCTGATAGGAGGACAATATCGTCTGCAAACCTAAGGTGACTAATATGTTTCCCTTTTAGACATATGCCGACTCCATCCCAATTTAATTTGCCGATAATCGATTCCAGTACTGCTATAAAGATTCGAGGCGATAGGGGGTCGCCTTGCTGTACTCCTCTTTTCATGGGGATAGGTGGACCTGCGGTTTCTAGTTTCACTCTACTAGTGTTATTCTCGTAAAGGTGTTTTAAGACTTGGATGTACTTTCTCTCCACTTTTTGCGATTGTAAAGCTATCCATATTGAGGGATGTAGAATAGGCATGATGCCTGGGTCAAAAAAAAGAAATTCTAGTTAGTCCGTCAGTCAGATAATAAAAAAATATTAGACACGTAGTTTTTGCTTTATTATATTAATAAAAAAATATTTAGATAAAACGCATTAAATTTGGAGAGTGGGGTTCGCTACGTCACAAGTAAGTATAAAATCTACATATAAGTGACGTCACGACACATTTTAACTCAATGTATCGCTGTAATCTTTTGACAACGTAAAAATAGAAAAAATATGTGTCCAATATTTTTTAATAATCTACACAAAAACAATTTTTTTAGTTATTATCCCTATTGTATCAAAAGCTTTATGATAGTCTAAAACCCTATATATGTAGAGTGGACGTTGGTACTCTTGGTATTTTTCATTAAGCAATTCTAAGGAGTGGATGTGATCTATTGTGGAATAGCTCCTTCGAAATCCAGCTTGTTCAATCGGTTGACTTTTTTTTAGAGTAGTACTGATTCTCTTCTCTAAAGTTGATGAGAATAATTTATAGAGTGATGGAAGAAGGCTAATTGGTCGATAATTGCCTATGTTTTTTGGGTCACCTTTTTTAAACAACAAGATAATATTAGACTCAGACCACTGTTTAGGTGTTGCAGTGGAACTGAGTATTAAATTAATTAGATGTGTCAGAGGGTTCACTAGGAAAGCACCAGCTATTTTTATGGCCTCGTTTGTTATTCTGTCAGGTCCTGGACTTTTCTCTGCTTTTAACCTTTTAATTCCTATAATAATTTCTAGTTCATCCACTGGTTTTATTTCTACGTGATTGTCATCATTTTCTAATTCACCTTGTCACCTTGGTCTACGTCTTGACATACTGGGGCACTGTACAAGTTTTTATAAAAGTTTGTTGCTATTTGTAGGATATCTTTCCGGTCATGCGTTGTTTTTTGAGGGTCGTGAAGTCCTTCTATCCATGTTTTATGAGATCGTAGTTCCTTGTAAGCTTTTTTAAGACTTCCTGTAGAATTAAGGTGTTTTTCAATGGTATATTTTCGGTGGCTCGAGTAGTCTCTTCGAACGTATTTACTTACTAGTTTATACAGTGCTTTCAATTCATTTATCATAGCGCGCGTCTTTGGTTTGATTTTTTGTAGCACGCTTCTGCGTTGTAGTAGCTTTGTAGTATGAGTTGATATCACACTGCTTCTTGCTTTGTCTCTATTGTGTATGAGGGTTTTCTTTAGACTAGTTTCCAAAATGTCTACTATTTTGTCGTAACATTCTTGTACAGAGTTCATTTCTTGACATTTCATGAGGTCTTTTTAGCATTCGCTGAGGGATTGTTGATATCTAGATATTTCTTCTTCGTTTCTTAGTGAACTTCTCGAGTTGTTAGCATAGTTCATTCTGGTTACCTGAAATTCTCGAGTTGTTAGCATAGTTCATTCTGGTTACCTTTGGTTTCTGTACAAGAAATGTTGCTCTCACGAATGTGTGGTCCGTAGGAAAATTCAGGGAGAGAGGGCGCCACAGTGCCACTATTCACATCGAGTCCGTATTTAAAGTGAAAAATAAAATATATTTCGTACAAATAAGAAGCTAAAAGTGTATAAAACTGTGAAATCGGATCAAGTGTTACTAAGACTAAATGGAGTAATAAGTGAAAACCCAGTGAACTATAAAACATTTCAAATAGAAAACATAACGATCTATTATGCTGTGTCAAGTGAAACAAAACATTAGCCGGTGATATAAGTTATTAGTTAAACGATTTAGTGCAAGAATAATCGGACTAAATCTCTATTATAAAGTGCATAAAATCAAACAATTACTGTAAATAAAACATTAAAAACTATGTAACCATAAAAGTGCTTGTCAACATCAACTGGGAGTTGTACATCAGTACAACCAACGCCATGTATCAAAAATCTTAAACACTGCGTAACCGAACACATACGAGACATACATCGACCTCAACATCCATTATTGATCGAACCAACCAAGCTCTGCATTTCACCACATAAACAACAGAGAGCGCGGTGTCAACTTGGACCATACACGGCTGAACAACCAACGCCATCTATCATAAAACTTAAACACTATGTAACCAAACATATTCTAGAGACCCATCGACCTCAACATCTATCATTGATCGAACCAACCAAACTCTCTAGTTCACCGTGTTATAAATAACCGTGTGGTTCACAAGTGTGATCGAAACAAACTGTTTTTTACCACTACTTAAAAGTTTATGAAAACGCTACGAGAATCATGGATGAAATAAAGACCATGCTGGAAAACATGCAAAAAGAAATGAAACAACAAAAGATTGATATGGTCGATATGAAAGAAGATATTAAAACTACAATCAACAATAATATAAATGACAAGTTTAGGAGCTTAGAAATTAAAAATGAACACCTAGAAAAGAAATTAGAGGAACATTCTTCAGCTATCAACAACTTAGAAAGATACATAAGACGTAAAAACCTGCTTATATTTGGAGTGGAAGAACGAGAAACATCCTATCACGATCTAGAAAAATCAATATTAGAAATAATAAACAACTACTTTAACTTGCAATTTGTAAATGGTATACAAGCTGTTAGAAGACTTGGGAAAAAAGGCGAGAAAATCAGACCTGTTGTTGTTACGTTCAGCACAATGGGATTCAAGATAACAATCCTGCAAAACCAAAAATGTCTAAAAAATCTCACCTTATTATATAAAGCAGGATTCCCCCTAGAAGTCTTGAACAAACGAAAAGACCTACAAGCCCAACTGAAAGCACCTCCTTCTGCGAAGCGGTAATGCTCGCGAAGGAGGAGGCGGAATGCGTGAGGGAAAGGCAAATTTCGCGCCCTCACGCCCCTAACCGCCGCAGGAGGAGACGCCCGGGGCGGGAATCGCGAGCCGATTTCCGGCCACCGTAGGCGCGGGCTTGCGGACGGTGAGCAATGGGTAGCTCGCCGTCCGGTAAGGACCAAGCCCGGGTCGACGGCGCGTTGTGTTCCACGCGCGCCTCAAAGAGATGTCAGCAGAATTGACGGGGCCCGCTAGGGCCAATGCCTGCCGGGGGTTCAAAGAAAACCGATAGGGACATCGCGGCCCCCGGAAACAGGGCAACCGAAGGAACACGGGTGGGTTTTAGTCAGTAAGAGTCTGACACGCCCTCCCGCTCCACCCAGAGCGGGAGAAGTTATTTGATAATTTCCCACCCAAAAAAAAAAAAAAAGCCCAACTGAAAGAAGAAAAAGAGTCGGGAAATAAAGCTTATATAAAATATATCAAGCTCATTGTACTACCCAACAAAAATAAAAACGTATCGCAAATTCGCAATACCATACAAACAAAATAATTTTATCTGAATCACCCGAAACAGTGACACTCAATAGCCAAAAAACCATAGAGGCCCCTTAGGCTATTTTTAATGGAATGTGGCACCATATATTGTTATATTTATAATTGATTATTATTATTATATTCTTTATTTCATTATTTACATTATTAAATTATTTAAATATTGGAATAAAATTATATTATATAAGAAGTCGTTTCCCAAGGTTCCTTGGGAAAAATGTAATGACAGATGTTTTGGATACTAACCTTTTAAGAGATTCCCTTTAACTAAACTAAAGCCCGGTTAAAAAATTTAAAAATAAAAAAAATAGTAGCCCACCGGTATCGGGTACAGGGTCCAAGCTACCGGCGGTCAGGGCTCCAGAGAGAGAAATCTCCTAAAAATCCGAGTCGTGTCCAGGAGTACCGCTTTCTGAATCAAGCCCTTAATCCAGCTGCCCAACAAAAGCCTCTTTAGGTGTTGGTTGAGGCTCTTGGCAATTAAGCCATTGGCTGATACGACTAACGGCACAATGATTGCTGTTGGACACATCCCACATGTCGACAAACTCGCGAGCCAAGTCAAGATACTTGATTTGTTTATCTTTCTCGGCTTTCACGGGGTTTCCGTCATGCGGGACCGTTATGTCAATTTTTATTGCGCGCCGCTCTCCTCGATCCACCACCACTATATCAGGCTTATTATTATACTATTCATTCATTTTTTTTACATATTAAATACATTTTTAAATATTTCTATAAAAATCATTAAAAAAACATTTAAAAATATTTAAAAATATATGCCCATCGGCATCCGGAACAGGGTCCAAGCTGCCGGTGGTCAGGGCTCTAGAGAGAGGAACCTCCTCACTATGCGTGCCGTGTCTAGGAGTACTGCTTTCTGAACCAAGCCCTTGACCCAGCCGCGCAATGAGAGCCTCCTGAGGTGTTGGTCGAGGCTCTTCGCTATTAAGCCATTAACCGTAACGATTATCTGTACAATGATTGCAGAGTCCACATCCCACATGTCGACAACCTCGTGTGCTAAGTCAAGATACTTGATTTTTTTATATTTCTCAGCTTTCACGAGATTCTCGTCATGAGGGACAGCGATATCAACAATCATTGCACGGCGCTCTCGTCGATCTATCACCACAATGTCAGGCTTATTGGCTACAATAGTCCTGTCAGTGATGATAGATCGATCCCAGTACAATGTGGCGTGACCATTCTCGAGAACTGGGTCGGGCACATACAGTACCGACCAAAAGTCCATAAGCAATCTCACAAAGCAATAGACTGACGCTTCGGTTTGACTTACGACCTTCTTCTATAAGTTGTTAAAATACTGTAGACACGCACATTACACACACACACTCACTTTGTCTGCAACCAATGACTAGTTCGATAATCATCATTCGTTTTTTGTTTCATTCGTCTTGTTCACATAAATATTAAAGTTTAGCAGGTAGACCACAAAAAACTAAGTAAATTATTTCGATTTCTGTGGGGTAGATGCAGTTTGTTACGAGTATTCAATTAATAGAACTTTGTTGGTTCGTGGATAATATTGGTGACGAGTATTTAGCGCAGTGTTGTGGTTATTATTATCAAAAATCAGGCATAAAATATATTGAAGAGATCAGATCAGATCAGAGAATATTATTGCACTGCGTAAAAGTGAAGTGAATATCTAATGAAACCGGACTAAGTGTGAGTGTTATCATTTATATGTTTCATATTTTACTAAACATAAATCTAAGCAAGGGTATTGTTGATAGAACAGAGGTATTGTTAAGACAGAAGATGCCTTTAAAGTTTTAAATTCATTATGAGGTTTAATTCGATTAGTGAATAATAAATAATTAGGTATTATGTGTAATAAAAACAATGTTTTTCTTTGTTCTAGAGAAATACTGTGAGGGTTAAGAGATATGAGGAAGGGGCTTATTATCGAGTAGCAGCGACGTCAAATGGTGAATGAAACAAATGGTTTCATACCAACGAGATATTTTGCTGAATTATTAAAAACACGTCATTATGAACCGTTCGCCGTGCACTCTGAAGGCTTGCATCACTGAAGACCAGCTAGAAAACCGTTTTTGACCTTAAAATATTGACCGTACCAACTCAATAAACAACAGATTCGTTATTGCATGAATTTATGGTAACGAATTTTTTAAGCACGTTTCAATAGGGTGTTTGTCGTATTTCTTGCAGATATACCGAAATTGTTTAATATTATTTTAGTAATAGTATTATTTTAGGATTAAAATTTGAGGTTTAGTTTCAATCTTCTTTTCGTAAAGAAAATGAATACTTAAGCTATAACCTCAATACCAACCAATATTTACTAAAGCCAAATAAAGTTTAAAATAATTAATATGAAGAAACTGCCTTTAACCTTAAAATCAACAATTTTGTCAGTAGATTTTTTTTACATTTTAAGTAGTCTAATATTCTTATTTATTGCTTAATTACTTCGACCATGATCAAAGCTTTATATTTATGGTGAAAAAAATCCATTTAAAATTTAAAACATTTCAAAATTTAAATATGTCAAAATAATACAAATTGCTTCTAAGTTTCTAGACATCTATTTCACATATTATTCAGGTGAAGTAATGATAAATAATTGTAGCAGTTTGATAACTAGGTATACTTAAGTAAAATAAACATAACGAATAAATATTATTTATTTTTTATTAAAACATATCACGCATTTTTTATTCTAAACCCTTTATTGCAATAACAACATTAATAAATAGGCAGGATATTTAAAAATATTATTATTGCAAACAAAAATAATAATATTTGCAAAAACAGCGCTGTAATTTACGAGATTAGAACCTTAGCCATCTTGAATCTAAGACCAACGCTTAACGCCTTCTGCTATCTGCACATATAATTTACTTTCGAATTTTAGCAATGTGATACACTGGCCAAGGTCACGCGTATGATGCGTGCTAACAAAAGTTATGGAAATATAAGTGCGGCGCCCGCGAACCGTGACGATACGATAGTGTGTAGTGCAAAACTGCGTTCTCTGTGGTGTGTGTACGGCACTCACACCACAGACGTCTGACTGTTTAGGTTTACACATACAAATGTACGGACTATACCGCGTGTTCACAGCAATACGACTCTTAGCGTGCTTATGCACTTTTGAGCGCTTACTGTACATATAGTATGGTACTTCGGAATCCACAAGGTTGTACTGCAAGGCAAGTTGCTGGTGAATAATCCTAACCACTAGATTGTGTCTGTGCAAGTACTCGCCATTAGCAAGACGAGAACAACCGGAAACAATATGTCGGATTGATTCACTGGGACGGTGGCATGCCCGACAGATGTCAACCGTACCGTCCTTGACAATGTCATACTATTTATTACTATCGTATCATTAACCTCTCGAATGCCGTAATTACAGAAACAATTAAAAAACCATTGTGTTTCGCGTAGATCCACGTTCCGCATACGAAAGGTTAATATATTTTAAACGTACCTATAAATTGCGTGATTATCATCATTATACTATATTATTAATTCTAATACTACTAGTATTTATGTTTATCATTTAAATATTCATCTAAAGAGTAAATGGCATTTGTTTACGAGTAATTTTTAAGGTTTTTTATAAATGTATTTAATTTTTCTTCTTTCTTTATTATGTCAGGTAGTTTGTTATACATTAAATAGACCCCTGGCAGCACTTACGTCAAATACCGTCAGTACAGTTGAGTCTTGTTTTTACACAATCTCTATTTAAAAATACACTTACCATTTGTTGAAATGCCACCTCTAAAATCTTGTATGACTCATGTACATTCAAGTATGCATCAAACATTATTTTCCAGAACTCTTCTCTTTCTGAATCCTCGGTATTTCTTGAATTCTGGACTCTTTCAATCCACACACGAAGCATTTTTTTTAATAATTTTAATACTACTAAAGCATAAAGAACGTTAATATCGAAGATGAGACTAGCGAAAAGCGTCAAATAATCAAAAATCCTTATACTGTAAATTAAAGTAAAGTAAAGGATTAAACTAATACAAAAAATATTTAGGATGCCAACAGAAGTCCAGCTGCATACAATGAAATCTCTGAGTTTGTTGTCATTTATTTGTAGGACTCTGAGAACGTGTTGGATTTTCAAGACCAACAAGATATTGTAGTAACTGTGAACGATATTGGAGAAGCTGTTTATTAAATCCCCGACTAAGTAGGTGATGAGGTCACTAAACATTCTCATACAAAGGAACAAACTGTAAATCCCCCAATTATAGTTTTTCTGGATAATGGAAACGATCAATCCAATCAAACAGGCACAGCGGTATAAAAGCATGCAAAACACTTGAATGAAGTTGTAACGATAAGTATTTTCGGTGATAATGTTGTCACGAATAGAATACTTCGACCGCAAGAAAAAACTTTGCATCAGATTCAATGGTCTTAGTACTGATAGTACATCTTCCCCAATCTCATTATTATAACGTAGTGTATCTGTAATAATGGAATCAACATTTCTATTCACTTCGAAATACGAGAACATGTTTGCTTAACTTAACAGTTCAACAACAATTGATCTAATACCGAAAGTACTCGATAGCAAGTATTTTATTTTTATATCGAGTATTTTGTTTCTTATCATTCAGATCCACTTTCGTCATTTATCAAATATTATCGGTAGCTGCTGTTGTGATCAAAAGAGATATTTGAATGACTTAAAATAATTAGTTGCTAATCATAATATGAGTAACTAGCTTTTCCCGCGGCTTAGCTCGCGTAGAAGTTGGAAATTATCCCATGGAAACGTACATAAAAGTATCATAATATGTGTTAATCCAGGTTATCTGTCTGTCTCATCTAAATCCAAAACAATAATAATACATTAGTTGCATAACGTAATGATTGAATAGTACACGATACTATAATTCATGCAAACCTAGTACTTTTTGTGCCAAGTTTCAAGTTTATTAACTTAAGGAATAAAAATTTTCATACAAACGAAATCCCCCCTTTTCGCCCCCTTAAAGGTGGAATTTTCAAAAACCCCTTCTTAGTGCTCCTCTACACTATAAAAGGAAGTTGTGTGCAAAATTTCACGTACCTAGTCCCAGCAGTTTCGGCTCTGCGTTGATATGTCAGTTAGTCAGTTTCTCCTTTTATTACCCAACTACGGCAAAGCCAAAAGGAAGGGTTATGATTTTAGCAGTCTATGTCTGTATGTTTGTTTTTACGTGTGTTCCACGGTAGTGCCTAAGCTACTGAAGCGATTTTGATGAATGAGGTATCAATAGAGTTATAATAATAGTCCGGGTGACATATGCTACATAAATCCTTTAATTTGATACTGTGGACTTTACACGTAAATTTCTATCCTCGAAAAAATGTATTGAGATAATCATGACATGTTTGGTATCAAAAGAAAGGTCTTGACAAGCACATTACAAATCTATATAAAAATTCTCGTGTCACAGTGTTAGTTGCCATATTCTTCCAAAACGGCTTGATCGGTTTTTATAAAATTTAAATGTATATTTGGTAGGTCTGAGAATTGGTCATAATCTACGCGGTGGCAGGGACATCGACGCGAAAACTGAAACCATGGATTCAGTACATGATTTTGAACCTTCCTGCGTTGAAATTTTTCGTCGGTTATTAAAAAAAAATCTGCTGTTCATACATTTTGACCACGTAGGTATTGCACTTTTCTATGAAACAGCTGATTTTTTAAAGCGATAAGGCCGCCCATTGTGTATTTTGTAGTGTTTGATTTATTTTTTGTTATGTATTTTTGTGGTGTACAATAAAGTATTTATAAATAAATAAAATGCTACCATTTTTAGGCTATACTGTAAACTTGAAATTCGTACCACATGCATTAAAATTAAACCCATATTTCAAGAGCTTTCCTGCTTTGAGTGGAGGAGTAAGAAAAAATACATGTTTCAATTTCTCGAAACGCCGCGAGTTGTTCAATATTAAACATAAACAACATAACATCACGCCTGTAACATTGATCCTCTATAAAATCATTTTTATCAGTCGACTGTCACACGTTGACCAGTACACATCTCCGCTACTTTCGGCCCTTGACCTTGGACGATAATACACCTACAGAAGCAGCACAAATCGTCGCCCTACTGCAAGAAGGGTTCAGTCAGCGGGTTGTCGCACGTCAGCTCCACATAAGTTAGTCCTGTGTTTCGAAAGTTTATAAACGCTTTCATGAGACTGGAGGCTTTATCCCGAGACCAAGTTCTGGACAACATTTTTTCCTTACTCCATAACTCAAAGTACGAAAGCTCATGAAACATGGACTAATATAAATGCATGTGGCACGAATTTCAAGTTTACAGTATAGCCTTTAAAATGGTAGCATTTTAATTAATTTTCATCAGTTATTTAGTTTTTAAAATCGCTCGGAACAAGTAACAAGTAGGTGATTCCATACTTTTGCTCGCAAGTGTATTTCAGACAGAAATCAAGACATAAGTACAAAAATAGTCAAGGTAAAGCCGTCGTTGCATGTCATTGTGACTGCCTGTCATTTGTTCCTATTTTAATAACAAAATATTATAATTATTTTAAAACCAGCACATGGTTCAATTCAACTTAAAAACACATAAATTCTCTATTTAATGGAAAACAAAGTCGAAAAGGTCGAATGCAATATTTTACCGAATCTAAAGAAACTAGTAAAATGTCCAATTTCTAATCTCAACTCACAATACCAGTGCCAGCATCTGATAACCATTTAGTCGGGCTCAGGCAATTCAAACGGACCCTTTTAAAATAATTGAGAAATTGTACAAAAACAGCAATCAATCTAACCTGCGAAACTGTGGGAAGATGAGCTGGATGTGGTATTTTAGGAATTTAGGGGGCTGAGGAATGCAGTCGAGGCAGTAGGTTTAGGCTACGGACGTCAAAGTCCAGGCTAGTTAAGTTAAGAGACTTGGTGAAGACCAAGAGGTCATGTCCAAGTGGGCTGTCGCAAGATAGCGAGTACTTATTAGTAACTTAGAAGTGTACTTTTGTCTACTCCTCTAGGTAATACCGGTGTGATGTTATGTATTTCACGTCTATGCGGGGAATATTTAAATGCCTAACTTGCAAAAAGTCTGGATGTCTTATACATCTCTGCCCATCCGTTAGACTATTATTATACTATTAGTAGTGATATGTTATGTTTAAGTTTTATGTTATATTAGTTAGCAATCATTTAGACTGGCTTCCTTCGTTTTGACGAAAAATAAAATGCAGTACCGACCTATGTAGCTAACTACATAATAGAGCGATGCAGAATATATTGAGCATATTGACATAGGTCCAGTTGCAGATAGTGAAAATTCTGAGTTCGTGTCTGTTTATTCGTAGGAGTCCGAGCACGTGTTAGATTTTCGAGACAAACAAGATACTGTTGTAGTAGCTCTGCATAATGTTCGAGATGCAGTTTATTAAATTCCCGATCAAGTAAAACAATGCCTGAACAATGGAATAAACTGAAATTCGCCATTTTTTACGAAAGTTACCATTATAGTGATTAAATGATATGAACAAGCACACCGAAATATTAATACGCAAAACACTTGTATAAACTCAAACTCAAACTCAAAGCATTTATTTCAAATAAACCAATTACAGGTACTTTTGAATTGTCAAGGGGTCGGTCAGTCAGAAAGATGAAGCTAGTTGCCCATTCCAAAGCGTAGTAGGTACCTATGGAAAAGAATGGGCAAGAAACTCCACGGACACTCTTTTAAATAAAAAATATTGTTCCAAAATAATGGTTACATTATTAATGTTGAAATGAAATTATACATGTGAGAACAATGTAGAAAGACGTGCACGTTAAAAGCGTTCGTAACAAAAATAAAAACAAAAACAATTCAAAAATCAAAAATAAACCGTAGCAGCTAAGAGATGACCAGTCCCTACTGACGGCGCCCGTTCACGAACATGACGCATGGATCAGCACTATTTAGCTCAACCATTTTGAAGGGAACTTAATGATCCAACACACACGCCACCATCAGAGATACATTTGAGTGAGCATGACACTCTCAGTCGCTAGGGCATATTCAAGTCAATGAAAGACGTACCCAGTAAATGGTAGCTTTATGGAATGTACGTGGTCACAATGCCCACACATGTGATGTGCAATTATACAATACAAAGAGATTGAATTTATACAAAGAAAGATAGTTTTTACAATCTTCATCAGCTGCAACAATACTTTCAAATGCTAATCAATTAATTTATGGGCCCTTGTGGAGCTGGACCAGCGCTAAGCCAAACATTTTTATCAGCGATGTAATCCCCCAACTTATAATATGCTTGGCAGCATAGTGTGCGTTTTATACAAGATTGGAGTATGTGGGGAGGTATTTTTTTATAACATTTTAAACAGTACCCTATGACGGATGAGTCTACTTTAGCCAGTCTGAAACCCGATTGAACTAATTGGTCCCTATTTCTAGTCCTATAATTGTGTCTATCACCTCTTTTATTGAAAAGACTTAGATGTTTCCTTACATACATGATGTTTTCATAGATATATTAACAAGGTACCGTCATGATGTTAATATCTTTAAACAGTTCCCTTAGTTAGAGAATCGCGTCTGCGGAGGCCATATATTGCTCTGATGGCTCTCTTCTGCAGAATAAAAGTAGACTCGATATCTGCAGCCGGTTCCCATAGTAAAATACCGGTAAGACATAATAATATGGAAGTAACTGAAATAGACTAGTCTCGCGGTATCTACATCAGTAAATTGACGGATTTTTCTCACAGCATATGCTGCTGAACTTAGCCGTCCTGCAAGAGATGTTAAATGAGGACCCCATTGCAGCCTTGAGTCGAGCGTGATCCCTAGGAAAACAGTTTTATTGACCAATTCAAGTTTCTCTTGATTCAATACTATCTCACAATCACTACTTTTAACATTCGGTAAAGCAATTCTTATGCATTTAGTTTTTTTCCCATTTGATACTAAATTATTAGCAGTGAACCAATTTTGTACTTGCAGTAGGGCGTTATTTACGTCGTCAAGATTTGATGCACGTCTATTTATCTTAATAATTAGGGAAGTATCGTCAGCAAATAATATAAAGTTGTAAAGAAAAGTATTAGCAGTGATAATAATTATTGTCACGATCATAATACTGCGCGCAGAGAAAAAGAATATGCATCAGAGTCAACGGCCTTAGTAATGATTGTAAATCTCCTTCAATCACGTTATAAAGTAATGGTTTGGTAAATTACACTGTTGGTACATTCTTGATTAAAACGGCGTTTTTGATAGAAATTAAATAGTTTTTGAATAACGAAAACATGTCTGTTGTACTAGGCAGTTTGATGTTGGTTAAAGTGGGAAACGAAAGAAAGGTGAGTTTTAGGGGGTGTAAAGTTCACTCATCCACCATAGAAAAGGGAGGATCCTCCGACCAGACGGGTGTTGTGTCTGGCGGGCAACTGCCCGTCCGTTTGAAGTTGAAATCTCGTATGCATGTCGATCGCACGGTAAACTCTAACTGCGTGATGCAGGATTTGTGTGACGTCATGTCTATGATGCGTAGTTCGTATGT
Organism: Agrochola litura; assembly: GCA_949152395.1. Classification (NCBI taxonomy): domain Eukaryota; kingdom Metazoa; phylum Arthropoda; class Insecta; order Lepidoptera; family Noctuidae; genus Agrochola; species Agrochola litura. Next base: position 21,884,094 of record OX424501.1, read on the forward strand.
GGCGGTGTAACTGCTACATCACTCCTCTCCGGAGACCGGAGGTCGATAGTGGACTGAATCTTGCGATGCTTTACATAGTACCAGCTGTGGTTCCAGTGAGTCGGAACCGGGTGCCACATAGTTCGCGGTGAGTCGGAACTGTCTGTGGTGATGTGGTGATTCCCCAGTGAGCCGGGGTGATGAGGCTGAGGGTGATGACCAGGAATGCGCTTTCGCTGCATGCTGGTGGTTAGAATACCCGTTGAAGCCGTGGGTGCTGGCTGCGTGACTCACCTCACGAAAGCTTGCGGGAGTGATGATGATGATGACGTCACGCCGAAGTAATTGCACGAAGGCTGCTTTGACGTTCATACTTGGGGTCACCAATTTAGGAGTATGAGAAACAGGGTGTAAAGTTCACTCATCCACCATAGAAAAGGGAGGATCTTCCAACCAGACGGGTGTTGTGTCTGGCGGGCAACTGCCCCATCGGTTTGAAGTTGAAATCTTGTATGTATGTCGATCGCTCGGTAAACTCTAACTGCGCGACGCAGGATTTGTGTGACGTCATGTCTATGATGCGTAGTTCGTATGTGGCGATGTAACCGCTACAGAGTAATTAACAAATATGTAAATAATTAATGGTTTTTAAAATTAAATGTCATGTTTATTGTTCAGATAAATATCCACAATTTATTTGTTCTTTTTCGTACAATTAGTTACTACAAGCTGGTAAAACATTGCGGTTATAAAACTAACATTCTCTTATTACAGATACACAAACTGTAGTACAATAATAATGTAAGTAGTAATAAAGCTTGACAACTGTAGAGGTAGTTCGGCGTCTAAGACGAACAAACCGCACGCGCTCATCTTCTTGAATGATGCCTTCTGTACGCGTTGGATGTTCTTGTAAACTCTTTTTTCTGAATCTAAAATGAAAAAAAAAAACCGTAAGGGCATTGAACCAAAGTGGCATTATCGCCATTTTGTTTTATTTTCAAAATTTTCAGCGAAAGGTCATTTTCATGCAATAAGATGAAACGCATGAAAAACGCTGCATTGTTAGAGCAATTCTTCTGAAGTCCGTTAAACCAACCAGTTTTAGCAAAACAATTATAAAGTGTTTTAATTAAGCCTTTTATTACATACATGATTAGGAAAACTAGTTTTGTCTCGGCAAAAATACCTACACAGTTTGACTTAAGCATTTATGTAGCTTATGACGACCATTTTTTAAAAAGTTTTTGAATTTTCCATCTTCCTTATCGCTTCTTCTTTTTGTGTGGTTAGTGACTAACCTGGTGTCAGAGTTTTAAAGTCACCCAAGGGCCTCTGAATTGTCTTCACATGCCGTCGAGAAATATCTCTCAGGATGTTTTCCTTCACCGTTTTTGAAGCAAGTGATAATAATACAATACGCACATGAATCCGAAAAGTCAGAGGTGCGTGCCTTGTGTTCGAACTCGAGACCTATGACTTGGCAGTCTGACGGTCATACCACTAGGCTATCATTGCTTATCGCTGATATATCGGCTCTCACTTTGTGTAGGCCTTAAGATATCAGTTAGAAGCACAAATTGCTAATAAAAAAATACATACCCGAACAATGCCTTGACTTCATGAGCATTATACACGTACTCTGAACATCTCTCATTGCTGTATAGAATCTTTCACATTCCACGCATAACCATACGATTAAAACTATAAACTTCATGTTCCAGAAATATACTGAAATTAGTCGACTAACAAACTGAAATAATAAAATGCTAACATTAGCTTAATCCATAATCAATACATTCAAATCAGAGATCACCCATTTTGTTCGGTGATTTGGGATGAAAGAAAAGTCGACGGCCAGGAATAAATTCAAATGTTTGGACATTTTATTTGAATGTTGGCAGTAGTAGAAACATTTATTTTTATGACGACAACGCTGTAATGAATTTGCGAACAAAGATATACAACGATCTTTAAGGTTACACTAGTCGACGGCGATGGCTCGAACTCGTTGGTGGTGTGGCTAATATGCATGCTATTTAGTACAGTTGTTTATTTATTTAATATTTATTTATCTTGTTTTATTTAATTCTTTATTTAGTGAAATAGACGATGATTTATAACAAAAACGAGCGCGTAAAATTCACGAACAGACCTCTATGCGTATAAATATTATGAAAAAAGAACCGACCAACTGCGTGTCGGACTACGCACCATGAAGTACGAACTAGTGACACGCGGGGTTGCGACAATTGTCGACAGGATTCGGCAATTGGGACTCGAGGTGGCCTTGTAGAAGTCCGAGGCCATATGTTTTCATGGTCCTCGGAATGCACCACCGTCGGGTTCCCAGGTAATGGCGGAAGGGGTTCACATCGGCGTCGATTCGACGATGAAGTATCTGGGACTCCTCCTCGACAGCCGGTGGAATTTCGTTGATCATTTCCGACGTTTTGCTCCCAGACTGGAGCAGGCCGGGGCTGCCTTGAAGCGACTCCTGCCGGAGGCTCTACGCGGGGGTCGTGCAGTCCATGGCCCTTTACGGGGCACCTGTGTGGGCGCGTTCTGTGAGGCGGCGGCCAGCCCGCCGGGTAAACGTGTCCCAAAGGGTCATAGCCATCCGGCTGGCCCGAGGATACCATACGGTCTCCAGTGAGGCGGCGAGCCTCCTTGCCGGATTACCGCCATGGGATCTGGAGGAAAAAGTCCTCGCGCACATTTGGGAGTGGCGCGAGGAGGCGAAACGCCGGGGCTTAACTCCGCCGCCGCGACAAATCACGGCTCAGCAGACAGAGCTCTGGCGGGATCTCATGGCGTCATGGAGAGTGCGATTGTCGTAACCCAGTGTTAGGCACGCCACAATTGCAGCGAATAAGTCCACTCTGCCTGCCACAGGTTCTCACCGGACACGGTTGTTTCGAGACTTCGTTGCGAGACTGCTGATGCAGTCGATGGATAAGCTACACAAAGCTATTATTTTAAAAAAAACTATCGACCCACACAAAATACCACATCAGAATCGACTAACACCACATCAAAATTATGCGAGGTTCAAAAGAAAAATTATGCGAAGTTCAGATACCAAAAATGACTTAGGTTTTTGCTATTTATACAACGTGTAACGAAAACCCAGTCCAATCCGTGAGGGTATTGTTAAGAATCGTACTGAGTCTATTTATACGGTAATTGTCAGAAAAAAAAAAAAAATTTTTTTTTCATTGGGGAATTTTACCTGTTTATTACATGGAGCACGGTGAGGCGTCGTTTAGCAGGTTTTTTTTTTTAACTAGGGCAACTCGCAGTTTTGCCCACTAAGGTCTTGGCTGCTTAACCGGGCTTTCCTGTGGGTGCCTTAAGCTTCTACACTTAAAGCCTCCAGCCTGGCATGGGCATGAACTATTTTAAATTAAAATTAAGCGAGTGCTCGCTAAGGGCACCCCTTGTGGGGTACGAACCTTGGCTTAGGGCATCGCTGGGGGAGGACAACAAGAAAGGACAGGCTGGATCAAACTTAGATTTTCGTCATGATTATTATGCGGGGTATTTAAAGCTACGTGCTCAGCTACAACAACTGCTGGCACCTCGTTTTCGAAAACACGTTTAGAAACTGTCGCACATTTCGAATAGTCGTGTCGTGTACCTACAGTGTGTGAATAGCTAGTGTGATTAATTTGATAGTAAATTATAATTTGATCTGAACTTTAAACGGTTTTTAACCGACTTCATAAAAAAGGAGGAGGTTCTCAATTCGTCGGGATATATTTTTTTTTATGTATGTTCCCTGATTACTCAAAGACGGCTGGACCGATTTGAAAAATTATTTTTTTGTTTGAAAGGGCATACTTTCAAGTTGGTCCCATTGTCATTTGGTCACGATCTGATGAACTCTTCAAATATTAAAGGCACATCTATAGCGATTTGGGTATTTTTGATGAGCAGTTGACATAGGTAAGGCTATTGTAACTTAGATAAATTACAAATCAACCCACTAAAAATTGAAAAAAAAAAACTTTTTACAAAAAATACAACCGACTTCCAAACTACAAAGTGAAAAATAACTTTAATTTCGGAAGTCGGTGTCAAAATACTAAAATACTGATCCAAAGACACCGACTTCCGAAATTAAAGTTATTTTTCACTTTGTAGTTTGGAAGTCAGTTGTATTTTTGTAAAAAAGTTTTTTTCTATCGCGTAATAACTAATAACCAACACTACCCACAGTAGAAAAAATGGCTGATAATAACGAAAGAGACACCTACCCTCTCCGACATAATGTACATAATTTTTTTATTGAAATTGGGTTTATTTTGGTACTAAAACCGTGAATTTTATATAGCAATAACTGTTTTTAGGGTTCCGTAGTAAACAAGGAACCCTTATAGTTTCGTCATGTCCGTCTGTCTGTCTGTCTGTCTGTCCGCGGTCTAGCTCCAAGACTGTTAATACTAGTAATTTGGCATGGGTATACATATTAATCATGCCGACAAAGTGGTAAAATAAAATTATGAAATATATATTTTTTTAGGGTACCTACCCTACACGAAAAGTAGGGCTGTTTTTTTTTTTTCTGCCCTTTGTTGTGGGGTATCGTTGGAAAGGTCTTTCAAAAACATTGTGAGTGTGTTAAAACCATTTTTGAATTCAGACATCCGTTTGCGAAATATTAAGCTTTAAAGTGCAAATTGTTGTTAGAGTCAAGTGTCCCCCCCCCCCCCTGCCAGCTAAATGGTTGGTTTTAGATATGTGAAAAAATTCACAGCAGTAGCTTATATAACGAATTTAAAAGGAAAGCTATCACAGCTGAGTTGGATTTACAAGTTAACGAGTAATAATCGACCAACTTAAATTTGCGGTTGTAAAAACTTGTTCACCCATACATTCTGTATGAAAGATTTTTTTTTTCAACTACAAAGTTAAGATTGTTCTTGGGATAAATTCATCCCAACTACGGAACCCTACATTGTGCGTGGTCCGACATGCACTTGCCCGGTTTTTTAAATATTTTTTTATTACTTTTTGGTAATATTATTGCAGTATCTATGTGTTCTTTTCGCATCGGATAGGGTTTTTGTAACACATTGTATAGATAACTGGTCGTTCCATAATTTAGTACTTTGACTACTTACTTTAGTGTAGCGGCTTAAAGATAACACCGTAGAGAGATTTCGCACATTAAGGTATGCTGCAAATATCGTATAAAATGCAATCTGAAAACAAAAACATATTTTTTTCTATTTGACCATTTTTAATGTAATTGACAATGCAACATATTTGGAAAAAAGTGATAAACTGATTTTTTTTTCTCTATATGTGCCATTTAATAAAGCAGAAAATGTATGATGCTCAAAGCACTCTTGAAAAATGAAAAATGTTTATTTGCCCCAAAACAGTTACATAGATTATAAATGAGACATCCCCAGTAAGTAATTGATAATACTTGTGTTAGGGCCATCTCACTCTTTACCTTAATTATTAACAATATTGAGACGATTTTTTGTAAATTTTGACGTTCAAAAGTGCTTTTATGTGCCTAATTGAAATAAATTGTTTGACCTTTGACTTTAATTGTTTACAAAAGGTGACTAAAATTAAATTAAGGAAGAAAAGATAAATTACAGTAAATGACTTATAAACTAATTTGCAGCTCTTTGTGTAACTGTAGTTGTATGCCTATGTGAAACTATGTGTGCGTCTTATTTTTAAAACAGTGTTTGTGTTGTTGTTGTGTGAGGGTGTGTTTGTATGTGTGAATGTGCATATCTTCTTTGAAGTGCCGATGTGTTCGAAGTGCAATTTATAAATTAAACTCGGTGAGTTTCCCTTCATTTCCCTCCCATCAATAATGTAAGAATACATTATTAATAAGAAAGAAATAAAAAGAAACTGTTTAACCAAGTCTAGCCAAAACTTGCTCAGTTTCCTCATATGTAAAGGTATTAAAGCCACTCGGTTATTACCTTTTTGCAAACGTGTGAGACCACATGGTGAAACCATCATTTTCCGTTTATTTTGTTATAAATGTAGGCTGATTGGGTTGCATACTGACGCCGTGCAAAAGCGGTTCGGACCCTTTGGGAGTAAGCCACTATATCCTTTTGTCTTTTCTCCTGCCTGTCTTGGTTAAATGGAATCGATTTTTGCAAATATAGGGTCGTAATTAGGAAATATATTTTTCTTACTGAGAGTAAGCCACTGATTCTATATAGATCGAGTGTGGGGTATCTGTATGTTTTGTACTACATAACTTTTAAAGTGACCTTTGGGCTCTTTCCAACTCCAGGAATTTAGTTTCAGTGGCTTCTCCCCAGACTAGTAAACAGTGCGTAATACCAGATTACGTGAGCGCAATGTAAATGCTATTTAGTGTCTTCGAAGGCATCACATATCTTAGATTTTTTTTAATTCAAATATGTTTTCGCCCCGTGCCATGACAATATCAACATGCGAATGCCAAGTTAAACATTCGTCAACTATAATCCCCAGGTATCCTGTGGACGTTACATGTTTAATGGCTTGTCAATTACAGCCCCGGTCCAAGTGGTCCGCAAACGTGCGGATTTGAATTTTAAAATTATGGTCTGGCTTAGACCTTACACTAGGAGAAAACAAATGTAGTTTGTTTTAGGAACACTAAGGGTTAGTAGATTGTCTTTGAGCCATGTATCTATAGCAACTAAACCTTGCTCGGCATTATTGCACGTAGCTTCCCAAGTGTCCCCAAAGTTGACAATGGCCGTATCGTCCGCGCAGGAGAAGATTTTCCCCAACTGTTTCGTAGGTTGTAGAGTTTGTTAATCTACACTAGAAAAAGTGGTGGACCGAGAACTGATCCCTGGGGGATCCCTTTTTTTTTTAAACGTAGAGCGTCTCGTAGTTGACCCCTGAGATCATGACTACTTAACCGGGCTTTCCTGTGGGTGTCTTAACATTTAAAACCCCCAGCCAGGGGTTTTTCAACTATGCTAATTAAAACTAGGTGAACGCTCGCTTAGGGCACCACCTGTGGGATATGAACCTCGGCTTAGGGCGTCAACTGGAGGGAGGACATCAAGGATGCGACGGGTTGGCTGGGGGACACCGAATACTACGTTTGCCGCCCCACTATACAGGTTATCTATTTTGACTTGCTGTCTCCTACCTCGGAGGTAACTGTCAAAAAGAGAGAGAGCCTCACCTCTTATCTCTATAGCCTCAAGTCTCTGCACAAGGATTGGGACAGATGCGGTGTCACAAGCCTTTTTCAGGTCTAGGAACACCGCAACACATTTAAAACCCTTGTCCACCTTTTCAGTGATTTCAGATGTTAATGCAGTGACCGCATTCTTAGTTGACCGTCCCTGTCTAAAGTCGTATTGTGAATCGGAAAGAATGTTGTATTTATTTATATAACTTACTAGTCTTTCATTTAATATTTTTTCTACTATTTTCGAAAGGGACGGTAAGACAGATATCGGCCGATAGTTGTTGATATCGCTCTTGTCTCCGTCCTTGTACACAGGTGTAATTATAGAACGTTTTATTGCGTCAGGAAATATGCTCGTTTCGAAACAGATTAGTTAACTGGCTGATGAGAGAAACAACAAATTCTCGAGACAATTTAAGGAAGTCCACAGGTATGCGATCCCACCCCGAAGTGTCAAGCGACCCAATTATACTATCCACTTCTCCTGGGTCTGTCTCCAGCAACACGGGCGAATTAATTTGAGATAATGAACTTAGGTCTAACTCTAACTCTAGTGACAGGTCTAGATGCTTGTCTAGTTAGGGTTATTATTTCTTCCGCAAGTGTTTTCTCAATAGTTACGAAGAATTGGTTTACAAGGTTTAATGAGTCGAGAGGACATGGTGTGATATGCAGTAGGTGAGTACGAGACGCCTTGGGTTTTTTATATTGGGTGATGTCATTAATTTTCCGCCAAAGTAGTTTAGGATTGCAACCAAATTACCCCTAATGACCTAATCTAACCTGACTATGCCAATTTCAACCATTTTGAAGTAATTTAACATTTTATATTTTAAATGTATCAAATAAAAATGTAAAATGTAAACAATAACCCTGATATACAGGGTTAATGGTTATACGTTGGCAATACATTAAGGGGATTTAAGAGGCGTCATTTATAACCAAATGACGCCGATTGACTCCTATGCAAATGTCAACAATATTCGCGTAATTTCACATTTTATATTTTTACTTTACACATTTTAAAATATAAAATGTCAAAGGAGATTGACCACGGCACTATGGACAAATGTACTGAATTCAACATTGTTGTGTCTTCATCAAATCATCTTTAGTATTCTCGATGACATGTCTAAATACTTCCTCAAAAAATTCAACACACAAACCACAATGGTATTTCCGAGATATTTACAAAAATGTTATTACTATTTAGAGATTATGTTTGACCACAAAATTAATTAAAAAACCAATTTGAAAGGGTCTGAATGGGTTTACGCTTTGTGTTTTTGAAGTATATTTGTGTAAAATCTATAGCGGTTTAGCTATGTTCGGTAGCTAGTGACCACCTGTGACCACTACACCAAATCTTTGATTTTGAGCATCTTCGTACTTCATAATCTTATTCCCGCGTTTCATTAAAATGCAAAGCATGGAAGCAATCATAACGTGATAGTCAATCGCTCAGTGTTATATCTAAATCCTACTCAAATCATAGATTGTATCATGAAATGGTCTATGTAAGTAGGAAGGGATGGAAAACAGCTACACTAAGTACAATAAATGAAATAATGATTTTAAATGGGGCGTTAATCTCAAAGAGCAATTGAGACATCGCTCCACACTCGCACTCGCCATATTAAATATATCACAATACAAAAAGTTCTGTCTCTAGTAATATACAACATACACGGTGCAGCAGCGTTGGAAGTATGTTTATTTTCAATAGGTTAACAGCAGTAACGGAGGATTTAAAAGACCCAAACTCGACGCGCAACGTACCAAAACCAACAGAAAAAACATACTGGTTGACAACGTTGACATATTCCAAAAATATGACAGACGGGCTAATAAATGACAAATAAGGTTGTACCCATGCTGTTGTAATATTCTAATACATTCAATTTTTATCGATTTATTGTAGGAAGAAAAGCAAAAATATCGGTTTGCAACACAAAATAAATAAAAGTCATAACGCGTTTTAGAAGTTATTACAGATTAAAATCTTTGTTGTTTTTAATCAACGTAATAGTACCGCCGTATCTCTACGTTGACGTCGTGGTGGGGCTTGCGCGCTCCGAACTCTGGGTCTGTGCCGGTAAAGTTAACTTTGCCGAAACAGGTCTAGGATGAGGAGCCAGACCAAGAGAGATACAAAAACCCGCAGGCCAGCATGTGGCGAGCTGTTGGGCAGTAGCGACCCCACGGACCCTATCTTTCGGGAAAAGTCTTGTTCCTCACCTCTGGCTTGCCTTTATTGGCCGGCTAGAGTGAACGCTGACGAGGAACAGAGCTCCCACCTCATTCTTGCCTTTATTGGCTGGCTTAAGTGGAGATTCGCAAGAGCAAACATGCTCGGAGGAAGAAAGTATTCCAGTAAGATGCTGGTAGGGATCTTGACCGTACTTCTGGGATTGTCTCTCCACTCTTCATAAGCACCTCAGGACATGTTGCCCCTTTGTCGCTTCGACACTTTGTGCTAGCGACCATTTTCGGGGGCCCATTATTGAGTGTGCAAGTCACCCCTGCCATTTTATCCGTGTACATATAAACATTGATCAGGCAGGGGCCATAGTCCTTCCATAGTTCTAGGTAACCAGTCCACTTTGGCCACCCAAACCCATAGTCAAAATATCTTTGTTTCCATATCCTGCAATAGTCCTACGCCAACCGGGGGTTGTCCTTGGGTGCCCTTGCGTAGTGCGAACAGGGATAGTCGTCGGTTGATGCCTCAATACTTAAAAATGTCTAAGGGGCATCTGCGAGTTGGCTTCGGCCCCTCGTACGCCTTCCAAAGGTCCGGGACCCCAGGGTCTCGAGATATGTTACAGAAATTTAAAAATAATAATAATAGACGTTTGAAACTATTCCGTTTTCAATATCAAAAATAAATAAAATAAAGCTATTAACCATACTTACCAAACATACCTCACAGCACACTAATTGTCTCGTCACATTTTCAATGAAAATAAGATAGATAAATGTATCTACTACCTAATAGGTACCTAGTTTTGTGTGGTTTTAGAAACTGTTTTTTTTATTTTACCTTGTGAGCTGTCTATCGATATTTTAAAAATATTGTATACACTTTTTTATTAAATAAACAGTTATTTAACCTTTAAAGTCCTATTTGACAGATGACGACTCATCTGTCAAGCCCCGCGACCACCCACGACGCAAAAGATTTATGACTCACCTTCAGATAAACATAATACTAAAGTTTCTTAGAAGCGCTTGAATGTTATCGTCAATTGCTTTCGGTTCTCGGATAGATAAGGAACCCAACATAAATATTAATAACTTTCGTGAGAAATGTTCACTAAGATTTAGTACGCGTTTTTGTTGGTGAGTCTATTGTCCACAAATTTAACGATTTCTGATAAAACTAGCTAACCAATTCACACGAAATTTTGCAGGGTACGTTATGGATAGTTATGTTATCTAACAAAAGCATTTTTAGAGACGAACGTTGAAAATAAAAAATACTAAAAATCTAGAATTTTTAAGACCTAGAATTTCTATTGCTTACGTAACTTTCTTCGTTACAAAAAAATATTTTTTTGCCGTATTTAGGCAAAAAAAGTGTCTAACATTATTAAAAATGTTATATGGTCATTAAAAAAGGCGACTTACCTATCAAACACCAACGATTACACACCAAAATACCACAAAATCACAGCACGGTCACTTTTTCATTCACATGTTTGTTTACACTTTTTGTTTGGGTCAAAATAGGTATAACATGATGTTATTTACTGCAAATATTATCTACAACGACGTAATCTTTACTTAAAAATGAAAATAACACCACTTCCCGTCAATTTACACACAAAAACTACAATTAAAATGAAATATTACGGTAACCTTCAAGGCCGGAGCGATTCGTAGACTGACATTTTTTCGTCCTCGAAAGTCACTTTCAATATTTTTTTAAAATATTGCGTTCCAGGTATTTTAAAATAAAATGGTTTTGTTGACTAGCATATCTATCCGACCATAGAATAAAAAAGCCACAAAGGACATTAGACATTATTTTATATTAGAAAAAGATAAGATCCCGGTGTCCAACAATGTTTGTCTGGTTTTTGGCTTGAACAATCAATACAGGGGGCCGACCACAATCTTTTACGAAACAATCTTATTTCAGGAGAGTTTTGTTTCAAACTTACAATAACATAACTCATATTCGTACCACGACCTTCATCGTTCAAGAATGTTTTATTCCTGCTTAGTGCTGGGAAAGAACGAACTATTTGTAAGATTTGTCTATTGCCTGCTATAGTAGAAAAGAAACAACGCTATGTTAACTGTATAGCGCTGTCCCTTTCACACGTTGGTCCGAATCGCTATTATGAAGTATTGGTCTTGAAGCAAAATATTATTTTCTTTTACTTAAAATATTACTTTGCATTAGAATCTAATTTTTATGAGTAATTTCCATGAAATTTATACAAATACTAAAAGATTTGGCTTTGAAAAAAAAGAAAAACAATTGAAAAAATTAAAAATAAGCTACGACTAAGCTGTTACATGATATAAATCGGAACAGAACGAAATTTGAAACTCGGGCCGCATTCGGAGTTACGCTTTAATCGCTCACATCAATATTTTGCGTACCGATTTAGATATGCTTGCACAAGATGGTTGGATTACAGTATTTCTTTGAGTATACACAGCCAATTTCTTCTTCTTTGATTAGGTGATGACTGTAGCCAGAAGCACAATTTCCAAAATGCCACGTTAGTTTAAAGATATGGTGCAACTCAAAACAAAACAGAACAAATGTCATTTTGACAGCGCTCACGGTGATATTAATATAGGGCATGGTCAGCGTTATCGCAAGATGGCGCATGCTATGACGTCATGTATGACGATTCACAGCACGTTGTTATCGCGCTGACACTAATTCGGTATGGGTGTTAGCACGCTCTAATCGATTGCAGCGTAACTCTGAACACAGCCTCGATGTAGCGATATTTTTGTTTACAAGTGGATAACTACTACGGGTTGAACTTATTTTAACATTATATTTGCTAATTAATTTATGATCTAACTGGCTACAAAGTCGATATGGAATCAAGGGAAGGTTAAGGTTACTCAGTGAATAAGTTTTAAAACAAAGAAATGTGTAATGTTTTGACGAAGATAGTTCGAAACAATATATTGTGGTCAGACTCAGTGATTTGTGTTTTTTTATTAATTTTGCAGTCGGGTTTCCGGGCGGCAGCTAGAAGTACTCTGGGAATTTGTATTTTTCTGCATTATCCGCTTCCAAAAACTCAAATGTTTCGTATACATTCGCCATCAAACAAGAAATTAATTTCACATGTACTAAAATCTATAGATACACAATTCATTCGGCAAGTTTACGTAAATAAATACATTTTACTAACTTTACATGACACGAAAATGTTTTTTCTTAATATAAATTGCAAAACAATAGATAATATTTCTGTCGAGTCCGAGGAACTTTTTTAAGATTGCTAAATTTGACATTAAAACAATATTGCTAGTTGTCAAAAGTCACGTCGTGGTATGAATTGAATGAACTTTTAGAGGTGACGTCACCAAAATCGCTAAGAAAATAATATTGTTTTAACATTACAATAAGCTTATTTTATGGACGTCATGGTACGAAAAGTCAAAGTAAGATTATAATAAAACTGCTATAAGAGCTGGTGGTAGGCCCCCAGAACCGATATCATTATATTTTATGTAGGTAGGTAGGCACATTACACGTAATAGATGAAATGGATATCACTAGTATTGACAGGTGATAGTAAAAATGGCGTACTTCATAGTCGGAAACTTAAAAGTACTAATTGTTGTTAAAAAAACTATGCCATTATAAATAATTATGAAGTGTTATTTAAAAAATGTATTTATTTTAGATATTTTATGCTGTTCAACTTTTTGAGACACGAGACATTTCTCAAGAGTACTGTATATGGGCAATCTCCTTTACTAGATTTTTAGATCAGGACTACTTAACCGAACTTAGTTAAAGAATTTGATATCTGTTTTTTTTTATACTTTCTTTTGAGTTTCTTAAAAAGATTAGAAAAATATTTGCGAAAACGCCTGTAGTATCGTTCAACTGTAAAAGTGTAAAAAGGTCTGTAAGACCTGTGTAGATCTTCTGACATAATTGCGTTGCAAGAGACGTGGTTGCAGCCAGATGAGATACCATATCTTTGCACCATTGACGACAACTTTAGTGCCACGGGGACGTCAGCTGTTGACACGAAGGCCGCCGGCATGTCACGCGGAGGTCTATTATGGAGGAGTAACGCATTTCTAAATGTGTCAGTGTTACAATGCAATAACCCGCGTGTGTGTGCAATAAAAATAGTAACTGAAAATAGGCCTATTATTGTGATGAGCATCTATATGCCTACTGGTATAAGTGATAATTTACCGGACTTCACGGACTGCCTCGGTACGATGAGTGCTGTAGTTGACGATTGTAGTGTAGAATCTGTATTTGTTTTGGGAGATTTTAATGCTCATCCTAATACTTTGTTTATGAATGAGCTGTCAAACTTTTATGAGGATCAGGACTGGGTTTGTGTTGATATAGACAGACTGGGGTTAGCATGTGATACCTACACTTTTATGAGTGAAGCCCACGGCTGTAAGCGATGGCTGGACCACTGTATAGTCACACACTTGGCATTAAGTTCCGTTATTGATGTTTACGTAAGAAATGATGTACTATGGTCTGACCATTATCCTATGATATTGGAATGTAAATTTGATTTGTTAACACCTAAGATACCTGATAATGTGATTACTCACAATACAATTTTATGGGGGGAAAGAACAAAGGAGCAAATTAATATATATTCCAGTGTATGTCATAAACGATTAAAATTGGTTGATTTTCCTGTAGAATTAATTGGTTGCGGTGATATTTTTTGTAGTGAATCTACTCATAGGATTGTTATTGATAAGCTGTATTCGGATATTGTTTGTGCTCTCAGTGAGTCATCAATTTGTAGTGTGGAAAATAAGTTTGTTAGTCGTAGGAAAAAGGCTCAAATCACAGGCTGGAATAAGCACGTCAGTTGCGCTCACAGGCTGGCTAGGCAGAACTTCCACGTATGGTTATCCTGTGGAAAACCATCAACTGGTCCAGTGTATGAAAAGATGCGGGAAAGTAGGGCATTTTTTAAGTCGCGGCTTAAATGGTGTCAGAACGACGAGGAACAAATAAAGATGGACATAATTGCCTCTAAGCATACAAAGCGTGATTTTCGCGGCTTCTGGAAGAGCACTAATAAATTGAATATTCGGCCAGGCCTTCTTGTTAGTGTGAATGGTGTTGATGATACAAAGGATATTGCGAACCTTTTTAAAAATCATTTCGTTTTAAAATCACGGCTAGGAAGTTCTTGTGTTATGCTGGATGCTGAGCCCTGTTTTGGCGAGGTGGGCACACGCTTCAGTGCCAAAGATGTGGCTAAGGTCATCAGGTCTATGAGGTCATGAGGTAAGTCTACTGAGCCCATCATGACCAGGGGGTCATGATGGGCTCAGTATCGAGCATTTGCAATACGCCGGTCCTCACTTACCAAGGGTTTTGGTGCTGCTGTACAATTTGTGTGTTGGTCATTCATACTTGCCTACCGACCTAATGAGGACAATCGTGGTTCCTATTGTTAAAAGTAAAACAGGTGATCTTTCAGATAAGGGGAACTATAGACCTATTTCTCTAGCGACCACAGTCGCTAAGGTGCTTGATTGCCTGGTTGATACACAACGGGTCTTTGCTCTTTTGTAGCTGTAATTTATTTCTAAACCCCCATTTTAGTGCCCCCATAGATATCCAGGGCTTTAAGGTTCGCTTAGAGCTGGACACTTAGACAACTTTAGTATTTTGGAGAACAGATGTCCCATTCACGTCTATCATCGCGTTAGCTAGGGTGGTGAAGAACCCTAGATTGAACTTATTTCTGACAAATGGAGTGATCGGATTAACTTAATTAAGAATTAGTGGTGAATTTGCTAGACTAATACATTACAGCTGGAGAATTTGTTTGTATATTTGTTTGTTTGAAAGCTCTAACTACTAACTACCAGGCGAAACTCTAACTTCCTTTCTCAAGCCTTTTTCAAGTATTGCGCTTACCAACGAACAGCATTTCGTTTTATCTATATACTAATAATGTAGATTTTACATCTCCTTTTGATTTTTACTTCAATATGTGACATTTCTATGTAAGGACAAAGCTAAATAAATATTTTATGATATTTGATTATTTGTTTGCTTTTCAACACTAATAAATTAAATAGACTTGTTAAATTGTCGCCAGTCAGTTTTAAATAGGCCCCTGGCAGCACTTACGTCAAATGTCATCGGTATAGTTGAGTCTTATTTTATACAATCTCTATTTTAAAATACACTTACCATTTGTCGAAATGTCACCTCTAAAATCTTGTATGACTCATGTACATTCAAGTATGCTTCAAACATTATTTTCCAGAACTCTTCTCTTTCTGAATCCTCGGTGTTTCTTGAATTCTGGACTCTTTCTATCCACACACGAAGCATTTTTTGTAATAATTTTAATATTATTAAAGCATAAACAACGTTAATATCAAAAAAGAGACTAGTGTAAAGCCTAGAATAATCAAAAAATTTCAAAGTGAAAATAAAACCGAAGAAAAGGATTAAACTAATAGAAAAAATATAGAGGATGCCGACAGACGTCCAGCTGCAGACAATTAAACCTCCGAGTTTGTTGCCATTTACTTGTAGGACTCTGATAACGTGTTGGATTTTCAAGATCAATAAGATATTGTAGTAACTGTGGACGATATTTGAGAAGCTGTTTACTAAATCCCCGAACACGTAGATGATGACGTCACTGAACTTGGTCACACAAAATATGAAACCGTAAACCTCCCAATGATTATTCTGGATAATAGAAACGATCAATTCAATAAAACAGGCACAGCGGTGGAAGAGCATGCAAAACACTTGAATGAAGTTGTAACGATAAGTATTAGCGGTGATAATGTTGTTACGAATAGAATACTTCGACCGCAGAAAAAAACTTTGCATCAGATTCAATGGCCTTAGCATTGATATTACATCTTCCCCAATCTCGTTATTATTACGTTGTATATATGTAATGATGGAAACAATGTTTCTGTTTGCTTTGAAATACGAGAACATGTTTGTTTAACTTGACATTTCAATGTCAATTGATCTAAAACCTAAAGTATTCGATAGGCAAGTGTTTTTCTCATTTAGAATTTTACATCGATTATTTTGTTTCTTATCATTCAGATCCACTTTCGTCATTTATCAAAAATATTATTAGAAGCTGCTGTTGTGATCAAAAAAGATATTTGAATGACTTAAAATAATTGGTTGCCAATCGTTTATTATAAATACGAGTAATGGCCGAAGTTAAAACTAATGAATGAATTCTACTGAACCAACGAATGAATTTTGAAAATCCATAACATAACATCACGACTATTTTTCCCCGAAGGGTTAGGTAGTGGTGTCCCTATAGACGTAGTATACAATCATATCACTGTGTTATTTATCCACCTCATAAATCCAAGCTACGCTGGCCGATGAAGTTAATTTATAATTCGGTTATAGAAATGAAAGCCATTAATTTAGTATCAAAATAGTACATTTTTATTTTCTTTTATTTTATGGTGTTTATTTTATCTTGTGGTGGAAATAAACACGAAATAAATAGATATTAAAGTTGCTGTTAAAGTTTTTTTTTTTTAAACACAAACAGTAATAAAACAGTAGTATAAGAAGTACTAAAGGTTGACAACTGTAGAGGTAGCTCGGCGAATGTTATCGGTAATAAGAGTGATCCATTTATACAAAAGGACACCGCGAAATGTTAACATGCAAAGTCTATACATAAAGTCAAAGTCAAAGTCAAATCATTTATTTCAAATAGGCCCATGTATGGCACTTTTGAACGTCAAAATGTACAAAATATTAAAATTGATTCTAGTCGCCCCTTCCAAAAGGCAGTTTTCGTATGGAGAAGAATGGGCAAGAAACTCCACCGTTACTCTTTTAAAATGTTTTACAATAGTTTGTATAGGTACGTACATTAGTTAAATAATTATATGTGAAGACGATGCACCTAGAATAAAATTACTATACCACAATAGTTAAAAAGAATTAAAAATGAAGCAACGACATATCATTTAATATGTGATAGATACATGGTGCTCACATATAAACATTGTAAAAGTAGACGATTTTCCTAAAATTTTGTAATTAATAAGTCAGTGTGTGAGAAAGTAATCACAAAATGTAAAATCAATGTCATAAAACACAAAATAATAAATTTTACAATTAAATTAGCAACTAGTTTGATTTTGTCTTGATTCTAAATTGTCCTATGGAACAGGGGGCCTACCACCAGCTCTTATAGCAGTATTATTCTAATCTTACTTTGACTTTTCGTACCATGACGTCCATAAAATAAGCTTATTGTAATGTTGAAACAATCTAAAAGTTCATTCAATTCGTACCACGACGTGACTTTTGACAACTAGCAATATTGTTTTAATGTCAAATTTAGCAATCTTAAAAAAGCTCCTCGGACTCGACGGAAATATTATTGTTTTGCAATTTATATTAAGAAAAAACATTTTCGTGTCAATGTAAAGTTAGTAATATGTATTTATTTACGTAAACTTGCCGAATGAATTGTGTATCTATAGCATGTGTAATTAATTTCTTGTTTGATGGCGAATGCATACGAAACATTTGAGTTTTTGGAAGCGGATAACGCAGAAAAATAAGAATTCCCAGAGTACCTCTAGCTGCCGCCCGGAAACCCGACTGCAAAATTAATAACAAAACACTAATCACTAAGTCTGACCACAATATATTGTTTCGAACTATCTTCGTCAAAACATTACACATTTCTTTGTTTTAAAACTTATTCACTGAGTAACCTTAACCTTCCCTTGATTCCATGTCGACTTTGTAGCCAGTTAGATCATAAATTCATTAGCAAATATGTTAAAATAAGTTCAACCTCGTAGTAGTTATCCACTTGTAAACAAAAATATCGCTACATCGAGGCTGTGTTCAGAGTTACGCTGCAATCGATTAGAGCGTGCTAACACCCATACCGAATTAGTGTCAGCGCGATAACAACGTGCTGTGAATCGTCATACATGACGTCATAGCATACGCCATCTTGCGATAACGCTGACCATGCCCCAAATTAATATCACCGTGAGTGCTGTCAAAATGACACTTGTGCTGTTTTGTTTTGAGTTGCACCATATCTTTAAACTATCGTGGCATTTTGGAAATTGTGCTTCTGGCTACAGTCATCACCTAATCAAAGAAGAAGAAATTTGTTGTGTATACTCAAAGAAATACTGTAATCCAATCATCTTGTGCAAGCATATCTAAATCGGTACGCAAAATATTGATGTGAGCGATTAAGGCGTAACTCCGAATGCGGCCCGAGTTTCAAATTTCGTTCTGTTCCGATTTATATCATGTAACAGCTTAGCCGTAGCTTATTTTTAATTTTTTCAATTGTTTTTCTTATTTTTCAAAGTCAAATCTTTTAATATTTGTGTCAATTTCATGGAAATTACTCATAAAAATTGGATTCTAATGCAAAGTAATATTTTAAGTAAAAGAAAATAATATTATGCTTCAAGACCAATACTTCGTAATAGCGATTCGGACCAACGTGTGAAAGGGACAGCGCTATACAGTTCACATAGCGTTGTTTCTTTTCTACTATAGCAGGCAATAGACAAATCTTACAAATAGTTCGTTCTTTCCCAGCACTAAGCAGGAATAAAACATACTTGAACGATGAAGGTCGTGGTACGAATATGAGTTATGTTATTGTAAGCTTGAAACAAAACTCTCCTGAAATAAGATTGTTTCATAAAAGATTGTGGTCGGCCCCCAAGACCAGCATGTTTCCAAGCACTCTTATCTTGGATATAATCCTCTAATTTGTAATATGCTTGTTTACAAAGTGTACTTTGATATGAGTTTTAAATTTTCTTTCATTTAATTGCAATATGTCACAAGGTATTTTGTTGTAACATTTAACACAGTACCCCATAAAAGATGTATGTACTTTAGATAATCTGTAAAATGGTTGATCTAGTTTATCTTTATTTCTAGTATTAAAATTATGTCTATCACTTATTTTATTAAAGAGATGAGGATTTTTCCTTACATACATAATATTTTCATAAATGAATTGGCAAGGTACCGTCATAATATTAATCCTTTTAAAAAGTTCCCGGAGAGATTCGCGGCGACGTAGATTATAAATGGCTCTGACAGCTCTCTTTTGCAAAATAAAGATGGATTCAATGTCAGCAGCTCGACCCCACAGTAAAATGCCATACGACATAATGCTGTGGAAGTAGCTAAAATAAACGCGCGGTTTCCACATCTGTTGACTGTCTTATCTTTCTAACAGCAAAGCGGCCGAGCTTAACCGCCCCGCAAGAGATGTTATATGAGGTCCCCATTGTAATTTCTCGTCTAGCGTGATTCCTAGGAAAACTATTTGATTAATAAATTCCAGTTTTTCTCCATTCAATATGATGTCACATTCGCTACTTTTAACATTAGGTAATTTAAATCTAATGCTTTTGTTTTTTTTTTTATTAAGTACCAGATTATTTACCGTAAACCAATCTTGGACTTGCAGAATAGAGCTATTCACGTCGTCGAGATTTTGTGACCGTCGGTTTATTTTAAAGATTAATGATGTGTCATCTGCAAATAACACCATCTTCGGTTGATTTTGAACTTTGAAGTAATTGGGGTAAATCATTAATGTAAACTAAAAAGAGGAATGGACCATTTTATATGTATAGATATATACTACTTATTTTTTTAGTTCATCGGCCACATGTACCATCGCGGAAAGCTATAACTAACCACCATAAGGACTATTCTTGCTTGCAGCGCTCGGCCGCTATAGAACCGGGGTGGTAACAGATGTGGTCATCGTGTGCACGGGATTTTGTTCTCAAAGTGGTTAGTTATAGGCTTCCAGGACAGTACATCAGTCTTGTCTAGGTAAACCAATATTAATACTAGCAATTTTAAAATCTGTGTGTGGATCTTCTGGAATCGCTGCCACACTGCTTCCTGGTGACAAAACAGCGCACGCCATGTTTAAGATTCCCATCGATTTAGAGAGCAACGAAACGCCTGTTTGTGGGGTGTCACGCAACAATAACAAGGGACGTGTGCTTAGGTATTGCGCTTCATAGTATGGGATGAATGCATTATGGCAAATAGGAAAGCAGTGGAAGTTGTAAATAGAACCCTCCAGGACATCCGCAGGAACCAAGACATGATGGGTGGTGTCACAATTCTGACTGACAAAGTGAATACTTCGTTGAAAAGGTCGACTCTATGGTCGAGACTTCATAAACTGCGCTTGACCATCATCATGCGAGCTCGGCTTGGCGGGAATTCAAATGCTCAAGAATTCTCCGATGTTCTTCTAAAAGTTGGTGAAGGCACTCTACCAGAGGGGAATTCAATTGCTCAAGAATTCTCCGATGTTCTTCTAAAAGTTGGTGAAGGCACTCTACCAGAGACTCTTGGTAGTGTAGTTCCCACTTTAGAAGATCTTATTCGTCTGGTATACGGGGACATCTAATACCGTACCAAGAGAATTCTTGGGCGTGTTCCATTTTATCGCCAAAATGATCAAGCTGCAGCGATCAACCACAACATTTTCTCGCTAATTGACGGGAGCGAAGTGATATACACCTCCATTAATACTGATGTGGAGGAATATGATGCCATACATTACCCCGTAGAATTTTTTAATTCACTAATGGCAAGTGGACTTCCGTTGTACATCATCCAGCTGAAGGTCGGTGTCCCGATTACGCTCCTTCGGAACTTAACTCCGCCGAAGTTGTGTAACGGAATCCAGCTCAAAGTCGTGTCTTTGCAGAGAAATGTCATTGAGGTGTAAATTCTAATAAGTTGTGGCGATAGCGGGCCAGTGTTTATGCCGCGTATACCACTAACTCCTCACAATTACCAGTTTAAGCGCGTGCTGTTCCTGTGAGCGTATGCTTTGCGATCAACAAGTCACAGGGGCCGACACCGAAGGCTGAAGGCTGCGGGTGTCAACCTCAGGACAAGCTGCTTCTCACACTGACAACTGTACATCGCTTGCCATTCCTGACTTTCTGTATATTTTGGCTGCTGAAAATAAAACTACAAACGTAGTATACGGGAAAGTTTTATAAAAATGTGACTGTGATTGTAGTATGATGTGGTGTCTTACAACTTCCACGCGAACGATGTCGCGGGCTAGTCTTTTATAAAACGCACACTATGCAGCCAAGCATAATATAACTTGGGATTACATCTCTGATATAAATGCTTGGCCGAACGCTGGTCCTGCTCCACAAGGGCGCATAAACTAATTGATTAGCATTTGAAAATACTGTTGGAGCTGCTGAAGATTTTAAAAACTATCTTTGCATTGTATAAATTCAATCCTTTAGCATTGTATAATTGAATAACACATGTGTGAGTACTATGAAACTACTATAAAGCTACCATTTACTAAGTACGTCTTTCATTGACTTGAATGTGCCCTGGTGGCTGAGAGTATGTCATGCTCATTCTAATGTCTCGCTGACGGTAGCGTGTGTGTTGGATCATTTAGCTCCCTTCAAAATGGTTGAGCTGAACGGTGCTAATTCATGCGTCATGTTCGTGAACGGGCGCTGTCAGTAGGGACTGGTCCTCAGTTAGCTGCCACGGCTTATTTTAATTTAATTTTTTAATTGTATTATTTGTTTTATTTTCTATTACGGACGCTTTTAACGTTCTGCATCGTTCTTACATGTATAACTTCAACATGAATGATGTAACCAATATTTTGTAACTATATTTTGATTTAAAAGATTGTTCGTGGAGTTTCTTGCCCGTTCTTCTCCATAGGTACCTACTACGCTTTGGAATGGGCAACTAGCTTCAACTTTCTGACTGACCGACCCCTTAACAATTTAAAAGTGCCTGTAATTGGTTAATTTGAAATAAATGCTTAGTTTGAGTTTGGGTTTGAATACTGGTGTGATGTTATGTATTTCACGTCTATGCGGGGAATATTTAAACGCCTAATTTGCAAAAAGTCTGGGTGTCTTATACATCTCTGCCCTTCCGTTAGACAATTACGGGCGTAATGATATTTATTTATTTATTTATTTCCAACTTACTTCTATCATTACAGGATAACCTAATGCGATAGCGTACTTATCTTAATCTTACCCTAACTTATTATTAACTTATAATAATTATATATTAAATTTTGTAACTTATTACAAATAATGCATTCTTTGTGAACTCACTCAGAGAACAACAGAATAGGTCCGAGTTATCAGCTATGAGGTTGAGAGTGCGGAGTGCACGCGTCAGTGGCGCCTCGCTTAAAAGATTGGTCCAAGCGCGCGGCTCCGCCAGCAGCCGGGGCTGACGTCGTCGCCACATGTACCGATCCGGAACACACAAACCTATGTGTCTTAAAATGTCCGCATTATGTACCCTTCCTCTAAGTACTTTGAATATGTACGAGATGAGTGCGAGATCCCTCCTGACCCTCAGTTCGTTATATCCAACCATACCCAAAATAAATAAAGTCGGGTATAAGTCGGGTTTATGTTTAAGTTCTATGTTATTATTAGTAAGCAATCATTTAGTTGGGCTTCCTTCGCTTTGACGAAAAATAAAATGCAGTACCGACCTGTGTAGCTAACTACATAATAAAGCGATGCAGAATATATATAGGTCCAGTTGTAGATAGTGAAATTTCTGAGTTCGTGTCTGTTTATTCGTAGGAATCTGAGCACGTATTGGATTAAATCTATCACAATCAGTCTCCACATATCACTTTGTGATCATATTTAATTAAGGCATATCACTGTGTGATCATATTTAATTAAGTCTGATTTTGCAATAAAAGTGATGTGGAGACTGGTTGTGATGTATTAAAAATAAAAAGTGTTATTATTTGGTAAGATTAATAATTTTTAGCTCCACCGCCGTATCTCTACGTTGACGTCGTGGTGGGGCTTGCGTGCTCCGAACTCTAGGCCTGAGCCAGTAGAGTTTACTTTGCCGGAACAGGTCTGGAATAAGGAGCCAGACCAAGAGAGATACAAAAACCCGCAGGGCAGCATGTGGCGAGCTGTTGGGCAGTATCGACCCCACGGACCCTATCTCTCGGGAGAAGTCTTGTTCCTCACCTCTGGCTTGCCTTTATTGGCTGGCTGGAGTAAACACTGACGAGGAACAGAACTCCCACCTCATTCTTGCCATTATTGGCCGGCTTGAGTGGAGATTCGCAAGAGCAAACGTGCTCGGAGGAAAGACGTATTCCAGTAAGATGCTGGTAGGGATCTTGACCGTACTTCCGGGATTGTCCTGATAGCCGTGGAATACCTCTCCACTCCTCATAAGTACCTCAGGACGTGTTGCCCCCTTGTCGCTACGATGCTGTGTGCTAGCGACCGTTTTCGGGGGCCCATTATTGAGTGTGCTTGTAACCACCTGCCATTTTATCCGTGTGCATATAAAACATAGATCAGGCAGGGACCATAGTCCTTCCATAGTTCTAGGTGACCAGTTCACTTTAGCAACCCAAACCCATAGTCCAATATCTTTGTTTCCATATCTTACAATAGTCCTACACCAACCGGGGGTTGTCCTTGGCTGCACTTGCATAGTGCGAACAGGGATAATCGTCGGTTGGTACCTCATTTCATTAAAAACGTCTAAGGGGCCTCTGCGAGTTGGCTTTGGCCCCTCGTACGCCTTCCAAAGGTCCGGGACTCCTGGGTCCCGAGAAATGTCAAAATTGCAATAGCGATTTTATTATTTTTCATTTTTTTATGTCGCCTAGACAAATTTCGTATTTACGTAAGTATGTGTAATTAATAAACATTCTAGTGATTTTTATCGATATCCTTCATTTAATAACGTCCTGTAAAACAAATACATCCCAGCGGTAGGCTGCCGAGTCGTAGGTGCTCTTCGTGGACTAGGCTAGGTGCTAGTCGCGCAGGTGCTATTCGGACGGGTGCTCTAAGTGGACTACTTCAAACAAACAAATGGTGTTTAATATTAAATGTCATGTTTATTATTCAGATAAATATCCACAATTTATTTGTTCCTTTTCGTACAATTAGTTACTATAAGCTAGTAAAACACTGCGGTAGTAAAACCATCATTCTCTTATTACAGATACACATACTGTAGTACAATAATAATGTAAGTAGTAATGAAGCTTGACAACTGTAGAGGTAGCTCCGCGTCTATGATGAACAAACCGCACGCGCTCATCTTCTTGAATGATGCCTTCTGTACGCGTTGGATGTTCTTGTAAACTCTTCTTTCTGGATCTAAAATGATAAAAAAACTGTAAGGGCATTGAACCAAAGTGGCATCATCGCCATTTTGTTTTATTTTCTAAATTTTCAGCGAAAAGTCATTTTCATGCAATAAGATGAAATGCATGAAAAAACGCAGCGTTGTTAGAGCTATCCTTTCGAAGTCCGTTAAACCAACCAGTTTTAGCAAAAAAATTATAAAATGTTTTAAGCCTTTCATTACATACATGATTGGGAGGACTAGTTTTGTCTCGGCAAAAATATCTACACAGTTTGACTTAAGCATTTCCGTAGCTTATTGCGATCATTATTTAAAACATTTTTGAATTTTCCATCTCCCTTATCGCTTCTTGTTTTCGTGTAGTTAGTGGTTAACCTGGTGTCAGAGTTTTAAAGTCGCCCAAGGGCCTCTGAATTGTCTTCACATGCCGTCGAGAAATATTTCTCAGGCATTTTCCTCACGATGTTTTCCTTCACCGATTTTGAAGCAAGTGATAATAATACAATACGCACATGAATCCGAAAAGTCAGAGGTGCGTGCTTTGTGTTCGAACTCGAGACCTATGACTTGGCAGTCTGACGGTCATACCACTAGGCTATCATTGCTTGTCGCTGATATGTCGGCTCTCACTCTGTGTAGGCCTTGAGATATCAGGTACAAGCACAAATTGCTATTAAAAAACATACATACCAGAACAATGCCTTGACTTCATGAGCATTATACACGTATTCTGAACATCTCTCATTGCTGTATAGAAACTTTCACATTCCACGCATAACCATACGATTAAAATTATAAACTTCATGTTCCAGAAATATAGTGAAATTAGTCGACAAAAAAACTGAAATAGTAAAATGCTAACATAAGCTTAATCCATAATCAATTAATTCAAATCAGAGATCACCCATTTTGTTCGGTGATTTGGGATGAAAGAAAAGTCAGCGGCCAGGAATGAATTTGAATGTTTGGACATTTTATTAGACTGTTGACAGTGTAATGAATTTGCGAACAGAGATATACAACGATTTTTAAGGTTACACTAGTCGACGGCGACGGCTCGAACTCGTTGGTGGTGTGGCTAATATGCATATTTATGTATAATAATACAGTTATTTATTTATTTAATATTTATTTATCTCGTTTTATTTAATTCTTTATTTCGGGAAATAGACGATGATTTATAACAAAAACGAGCGCGTAAAATTCACGAACAGACCTCTGGGCGTATAAATATTATGAAGAAAAACCGGCCAACTGCGTGTCGGACTACGCACAATGAAATACGAACTAGTGACACGCGGGGTTGCGTCAAGCGTCGACAGGATTCGGCAATTGGGACTCGAGGTGGCCCTGTAGAAGTTCGAGGCCATGTGTTTTCATGGTCCTCGGAATGCGCCATCGTCGGGTTCCCAGGTAATGGCGGATGGGGTTCACATCGGCGTCAATTTGACAATGAAGTATCTAGGACTCCTCCTCGACAGCCGGTGTAATTTCGTGGATCATTTCCGACGTTTTGCTCCCAGACTGGAGCGGGCCGGGGCTGCCTTGAAGCGACTCCTGCCGGAGGCTCTACGCGGGGGTCGTGCAGTCCATGGCCCTTTACGGATCATCTGTGTGGGCGCGTTCTGTGAGGCGGCGGCCAGCCCGCCGAGTAAACGCGTCCCAAAGGGTCATAGCCATCCGGCTGGCCCGAGGATACCACATGGTCTCCTGTGAGGCAGCGACCCTCCTTGCCGGATTACCGCCATGGGATCTGGAGAAAAAAGTCCTCGCGCACATTCGGGAGTGGCGCGAGGAGGCGAAATGCTGGGGCTCAACTCCGCCGCCGCGACAAATCACGGCTCAGTAGACAGAGCTCTGCCGGGATCTCATGGCGTCATGGAGAGTGTGATTGTCGCAACCCAGTGTTAGGCACGCCACAATTGCAGCGATAAGTCCCCTCTTTGAGGAGTGGCTAGAGAGGCACCACGGCGTCCTCACCTTCCGCCTGACACAAGTTCTCACCGGACGCGGTTGTTTCGGGAAGTTCCTATTCCGGATAAGGCGGGAGGAAACGTCCGGGTGTCACCATTGTGTGGATCGCCCGGAGTACACGGTGGAGCATACGGTGGAGGTCTGCCTGGCTTGGGCGGAGCATCGCCATGTTCTCGTGGAGGTGATCGGTGGCGGTGATCTATCGCGTCCGGCCCTGGTTCAGGCCATAGTACGGAGCAAGAGGGCATGGGAGGCCGTCACCTTCCGCGAAGCAGTAATGCTCGCGAAGGAGGAGGCGGAACGCGTGAGAGAGAGGCAAATTTCGTGCCCACACGCCCCTTACCGCCGCAGTCCGCAGTCCGCAGTCGTTGTCCTGGGCGACGGGAGTCGCAGGCCGATTCCCGGCCACCGTAGGCGCGGGCTTGCGGACGGTGAGCAATGGGTAGCTTGCCGTACAATAAGGGCCAGGCCCGGTTCGACGGCGCGTTGTTTCACGCACGCCTCAAAGATATGTCAGCAGAACTGACGGGCTCCACTAGGGACGATGCCTGCCGGGGTTGCGGGTTTGTCCGAAAGGGTTACCGTGGCCCTTGGCAACATACAGGCAACTGAAGGAACACGGGTGGATTTTAGTCAGTAAGAGTCCAACACGCTTGAGTGGGAGAAGTTATGTGATAATTTCCCACCAAAAAAAAGGTTACACTAGTCAACGGCTTCGAAGTTCGAACTCGTTGGTGGGATATCTCATAATTATGCATGCGTTTAGTTTAGTTATTTATTTATTTAGTATTTCGTATATGTTTCCCGTCGCCGATGTACTTTTGGTTTCGGGGCGTAAGAAACCTTTGTAATATAAAACTACCTACTCAGAATTTTTACTGAAGATAAAAAATTAAAAACGTGCTGCCGATTTGGAGGCAAGTTTTATTCTAATCTTCATACATACATGGCTCATCCGGTGGGCACAGACCGCTGAGCTTGCAAATGACAATATGTACTTTAATCTAGAGCATATGGGTGAGGTGTATTCATAACTATGTACTGGGTATTTATTAAGCCTGCAGAAGAGATCCTAGCATGAACTGGCTATGAAACTAGGTGGGCCACTACATGTATACCTTTTGTGGATAGGGATTCGCTGATGAGATATATATACCACACATCCTAGGCTGTGAAACCATATTTCAGGCATTAAATGTTCACTATGTCCGACTTTTACGAGACTGCTGATGCAGTCGATGGATAAGCTATACAAAGCTATTATAAAAAAAACTATCGACCCGCCCCAAATCAATAATAATCGCCCCAAATCAAAATATATGGTGAACACCACATCAAAATTATGCGAAGTTCAGATACCAAAAATGACTTAGTTTTTTGCTATTTACCTATACAACGTGTAACAAAAACCCAGTCCAATCCGTGAGGGTATTGTTAAAAATCGTACTGAGTCTATTTATACGGTAATTGTCAGGAAAAAAAAACAATTCCTTTTTTTTTTTCATTGGGGAATTTTACCTGTTTATTACATGGAGCACGGTGAGGCGTCGTTTAGCAGGTTTTTTTTTCTTAACATGGCAACTCGCAGTTTGACCACTAAGGTCTTGGCTGCTTAACCGGGCTTTCCTGTGGGTGCCTTAAGCTTCTACACTTAAAGCCTCCAGCCAGGTTCATAAACTATTCTAAATTAAAATTAAGCGAGTGCTCGCTAAGGGCACCTCCTGTGGGGTACGAACCTCGGCTTAGGGCCATCGCTGGGGGAGGACAGCAAGAAGGGACAGGCTGGATCAAACTTAGATTTTCATCAAAGCTACGTGCTCAGCTGCAACAACTGCTGGCACCTCGTTTTCGAGCAAGGGTCGGGGGGGGGGGGTTTAGCGGGTGTCTACAAGTCATAACTTATATGTATGTCGGAAATACGTTAACTATTCGGGACGCCAGCGCCGCCTAGCAGCGTTCGATAGAGTCTACAACATACCGCTCGGACCGGAGCTGAGGAGAGTTCATCGGTGGCGGTCAAGCAGTGAACACGTTTAGAAATTGTCGCGCATTCCGAATAGTCGTGTCGTGTACTTACAGTGTGTGAATAGCTAGTGTGATTAATTTGATAGTAAATTAATAACAATTTGATCTGAACTAAAAACGGTTTTTCTATTACGTAATAACCAACACTACCCACAGTAGAAAAAATGGCTGATGATAACGAAAGAAACACCTACGCTCTCCGACATATACATATTTTTTTATTGGAATTGGGATTATTTTGGTAATAAAACCGTGAATTTTATATAGCAATAACTGTTTTTTAAATATCTTTTATTACTTTTTGGTCATTTTATTGCAGTATCTATGTGCTCTTTTCGCATCGGATAGGGTTTTTGTAACACATTGTATTTATTTATTTATTTATATATACTTTATTGTACACCACAAAAATACATAACAAAAAAATAAATCAAATACTACAAAATATACAATGGGCGGCCTTATCGCTTTCCGCGATCTCTTCCAGGCAACCTTGGAATGGACAGTGATTTGCCTGGACATAAAATGGGGCTGTCGTTGGTGCAAATAATAAGTATATTATATACTAGAATAGATACACAGATATATACATATCCTAAATAATATATGTAATAATATTGTATAACTGGCAGTTCCATAATTTAGTACTTTGACTACTTACTTTAGGGTAGCGGCTTAAAGATAACACCGTTGAGAGATTTCGCACATTAAGGTATGCTGCAAATATCGTATAAAATGCAATCTGAAAACAATTTTTTTTTTCAATTTACCATATTTAATGTAACTGACAATGCAACATATTTGGAAATAAGTGATAAACTGTTTTTTTTTTCTCTATGAATGTGCCATTTAATAAAGCAGAAAATGTATGTTGCTCAAAGCACTCTTGAAAAATGAAAAATGTTTATTTGTCCCAAAACAGTTACATAGATTATAAATGAGATATCCCCAGTAAGTAATTGATAATACTTGTGTTAGGGCCACCTCACTCTTTACCTTAATTATTAACAATATTAAGACGATTTTTTGTAAATCAAAATTGCCTTTTATGTGCCTAATTGAAATAAATTGTTTGACCTTTGACTTTGACTTGAATTGTTTACAAAAGGTGACTAAAATTAAATTAAGGAAGAAAATATAAATTACAGTAAATGACTTATAAACTAATTTGCAGCTCTTTGTGTAACTGTAGTTGTATGCCTATGTGAAACTGTGTATGTGTGAATGTGCATATCTTCTTTGAAGTGCCGATGTGTTCGAAGTGCAATTTATAAATTAAACTCGGTGAGTTTCCCTTCATTTCCCTCCCATCAATAATGTAAGAATACATTATTAATAAGAAAGAAATAAAAAAAACTGTTTAACCAAATCTAGCCAAAACTTGCTCAGTTTCCTCGTATGTTAAAGGTATTAAAGCCACTCGAATATTACCTTTTTGCAAACGTGTGAGACCACATGGTGAAACCATCATTTTACGTTTATTTTGTTATAAAAGTAGGCTGATTGGGTTGCATACTGACGCCGTGCAAAAGCGGTTCGGACCCTTTGGGAGTAAGCCACTATATCCTTTTGTTTTTTCTCCTGCCTGCCTTGGTTACATGGAATCGATTTTTGCAAATATAGGGTCGTAATTAGGAAATATATTTTTCTTACTGAGAGTAAGCCACTGATTCTATATAGATCGAGTGTGGGGTATCTGTATGGTTTATACTACATAACTTTTAAAGTGATCTTTGGGCTCTTTCCAACTCCAGGAATTTAGTTTTAGTGGCTCCTCTCCAGACTGGTAAATAGTGCGTAATAACAGATTGCGTGAGCGTAATGTAAATGCTATTAAGTGTCTTCGAAGGCATCACATATCTTAGATTTTTTTAAATTCAAATAAATTTTCGCACCCGTGCCATGACAATATCAATATGCGAATGCCAAGTTAAACACTCGTCAACTATAATCCCCAGGTATCCTGTGGACGTTACATGTTTAATGGCTTGTCAATTACAGCCCCGGTCCCAAGTGGTCCGCAAACGTGCGGATTTGAATTTTAAAATTATGGCCTGGCTTAGACCTTACACTAGGAGAAAACAAATGTAGTTTGCTTTAGGAACACTAAGGGTTAGTAGATTGTCTTTGTGCCATGTATCTATAGCAACTAAACCTTGCTCGGCATTATTGCACGCAGCTTCCCAAGTGTCCCCAAAGTTGACAATGGCCGTATCGTCCGCGTAGGAGAAGATTTTACCCCAACTGTTTCGTAGGTTGTAGAGTTTGTTAATCTACACTATAAAAAGTGGTGGGCCGAGGACTGATCCCTGGGGGATACCTTTTTTTTTTAAACGTAGAGCATCTCGTAGTTGACCTCTGATATCATGACTACTTAACCGGGCTTTCCTGTGGGTGCCTTAAGCTACTACATTTAAAACCCCCAGCCAGGGGTTTTTCAACTATGCTAATTAAAACTAGGTGAACGCTCGCTTAGGGCACCACCTGTGGGATATGAACCTCGGCTTAGGGCGTCAACTGGAGGGAGGACATCAAGGATGAGACGGGTTGGCTGGGGGACACCGAATACTACGTTTGCCTCCCCACTATACAGGTTATCTATTTTGACTTACTGTCTCCTACCTCGGAGGTAACTGTCAAAGAGGGAGAGAGCCTCACCTCTTACGTATCTCTATAGGCTCAAGTCTCTTCACAAGGATTGGGACAGATGCGGTGTCACAAGCCTTTTTCAGGTCTAGGAACACCGCAACACATTTAAAACCCTTGTCCACCTTGTCAGTGATTTCAGATGTTAATGCAGTGACCGCATTCTTAGTTGACCGTCCCTGTCTAAAGTCGTATTGTGAATCGGAAAGAATGTTGTATTTATTTATATAACTTACTAGTCTTTCATTTAATATTTTTTCTACTATTTTCGAAAGGGACGGTAAGAGAGATATCGGCCGATAGTTGTTGATATTGCTCTTGTCCCCATCCTTGTACACAGGTGTAATTATAGAACGTTTTATTGCGTCAGGAAATATGCCCGTTTCGAAACACAGATTAGTTAAGTGGCTGATGAGAGAAACATGTCCTAATCACGTCTATCATCGCGTTAGCTAGGGTGGTGAAGAACCCTAGATTGAACTTATTTCTGACAAATGGAGTGATGGGATTAACTTACCTAATTAAGAATTAATAGCAAATTTGCTTTACTAAATCTGGACTAATACATTACAGCTGAAGAGTTTGTTTGTTTATTTGTTTGTTTGAAAGCGCTAACTACTAACTACCAGGCTAAACTCTAACTTCCTTTCTCAAGCCTTTTTCGTTTTATCTATACACTAATAATGTAGATTTTACATCTCCTTTTGATTTTTACTTCATTATGTGACATTTCTATGTAAGGACAAAGCTAAATAAATATTTTATGATATTTGATTATTTGTTTGCTTTTCAACACTAATAAATTAAATAAACTTGTGAAATTGTCGCCAGTCAGTTTTAAATAGGCCTCTGGCAGCACTTACGTCAAATGTCGTCGGTACAGTTGTGTCTTGTTTTTACACAATGTCTATTTTAAAATACACTTACCATTTGTCGAAATGTCACCTCTAAAATCTCGTATGACTCATGTACATTCAAGTATGCTTCAAACATTGTTTTCCAGAACTCTTCTCTTTCTGAATCCTCGAAGTGTCTTGAATTCTGGACTCTTTCCATCCACACACGAAGCATTTTTTGTAATAATTTTAATACTACTAAAGCATAAACAACGTTAATATCGAAAAGGAGACTAGTGTAAAGCCTAGAATAATCAAAAAAATTCAAACTGAAAATAAAACTGAAGAAAAGGATTAAACTAATAGAAAAAATATTGAGGATGCCAATAGACGTCCAGCTGCAGACAATTAAACCTCTGAGTTTGTTGCCATTTATTTGTAGGACTCTGAGAACGTGTTGGATTTTCAAGATCAATAAGATATTGTAGTAACTGTGCACGATATTTGAGAAGCTGTTTACTAAATCCCCGAACACGTAGATGATGACGTCACTGAACTTGGTCACACAAAATATCAAACCGTAAACCTCCCAATGATTATTCTGGATAATAGAAACGATCAATTCAATAAAACAGGCACAGCGGTGGAAGAGCATGCAAAACACTTGAATGAAGTTGTAACGATAAGTATTAGCGGTGATAATGTTGTTACGAATAGAATACTTCGACCGCAGAAAAAAACTTTGCATCAGATTGAATGGTCTTAGCATTGATATTACATCTTCCCCAATCTCGTTATTATTACGTTGTATATATGTAATGATGGAAACAATGTTTCTGTTTGCTTTGAAATACGATAACATGTTTGTTTAACTTGACAGTTCAATGTCAATTGATCTAAAACCTTAAGTATTCGATAGGCAAGTGTTTTTCTCATATTTAGAATTTTACATGGAGTATTTTGTTTCTTATCATTCAGATCCACTTTCGTCATTTATCAAAAACATTATCAGTAGCTGCTATTATGATCAAAAAAGATATTTGAATGACTTAAAATAATTGGTTGCCAATCATTTATTATAAATACGAGCAATGACCGAAGTTAAAACAAATGAATGAATTCTACTGAACTAACGAATGAATTTTGAAAATCCATAACATAACACCACGCCTGTTTTTCCCCGAAGGGTTAGGTAGTGGTGTCCCTACAGACATAGTATACAATCATATTACTGTGTCCATATCCATCTCATGAATCCAAGCTACGCTGGCCGATGAAGTTAATTTATAATTCGGATAAAGAAATGAAAGCCATTAATTTAATATTAAAGTAGTACCTTTTTATTTTCTTTTATGTTATGGTGTTTATTTTATCTTATGGTGGAAATAAACATGAAATAAATAGATAGTAAAGTCGCTGTTAAAGTTTTTTTACAAAAACACAAACTGTAATAAAATAATAGTATAAGAAGTAATAAAGGTTGACAACTGTAGAGGTAGCTTGGCGAATGTTATCGGTAATAAGAATGATCCATTTATACAAAAGGACACCGCGAAATGTTAACACGCAAAGTCTATCTTCTATACATATAAAATGCTTTGTCCTGAATGACTGACTGACGGATCAACGCACAGCCTAAACCGCTGATTGTAGAGACCTGAAACTTGGAGGGTATGTTCTTTGTATAACGTAGGCATCCAATAAGAAACGATTTTCCGAAATTCTACCCCTAAGGGGGTGAAAAAAGGGTGGCAAAGTTTGTATGGGACAACGTGATTCCATGGTCCAATCTACTTCAAATAATGCGTAAACCTTTTTTAACAGAATTGCTGGAAGACGTATTTCGTATTTCATTGAAATTCATCCCCTAACGGGGTTAAAAAGGGGTACAAAGTTATTTTGGCGGTGATTTGCTTCGAAGTTGATATCAATACTCCTTAGTGCTTTGATTTAAATTACATTTTATTTTGACACATGTCATGTTTCTCATAACTCAATCCGATTTTATTCAAAAAACGTTGAACTCACTTAGAAACATAAGCAAATACTCTTTTTAGTTTTAATTGTAAAAATATCTGTGTTTGATTTGTTGTGTATAATAAATACCTAAGGAAAAGATAATCATCTGCTATATTTTCGTTCACGAAAATCGAGACGGAAAGGTTGAGTTATATTAGGAACAATCAGGCGCAGCATAGAGCGGACAGTTATATACACTTGCAAGATGCGATAGGGAGACAGGACGTTAATGCTGATCAAAAGGTGGTGCTACCTTCTTCTTTTACTGGGGGGCCACGCTATATGCATGAGCGGACACAAGACGCCATGATGTATGTGCACGACTGCGGTCGTCCCGATCTCTTTATAACATTTACTTGCTTAGGGCTTCGAAACCCCTTTTATGAGCCATAGTACTCTCACCCCAAACAATTAATTTCGTTTTGCGGAGTACTTCTGCCATATTACTTTGTTTGGGTTTATTGCAGAGTGGGGTTTCGGTTTGTATCAAATCAAGAGGAAGTTTAAACGCGGAGTGTGCAGTTTTACCTCCTTCCAGCAGCGTGGCAGCAATTACGGACGATGCGACCGCTAAGGCGATTTTACGATTGCTTCTCAATTTGGCCAACAGTAAATTTAATAGAAAAGTTTTGCCTGTTCCACCAAGAACATCCAAAAAAAAAGATATCACCTACACCTGCGTCGATACTGGAAAGTATTTTATAATAGATATATCTTTGTTCAATCGATTCAGGATAAAGCATTTTATATGTATACATATATACTACTTATTTTTTTAGTTCATCGGCCACATATACCATCGCGCAACGCTATAACTAACCACCGTATAACTACTCTTGCTTGCAGCTTTCGGCCGCTATAGAACCGGGGTTTTAACAGATGTGGTCATCTTGTGCACGGGATTTTGTTTTCAAAGTGGTTAGTTATGGGCTTCCAGGACAAGACATCAGTCTTGTCTAGGTAAACCAATATTAAATACTAGCAATTTTAAAATCTGTGTGTGAATCTTCTAGAATCGCTGCCACACTGCTTCCTGGTGTCAAAACAGCGCACGCCATGTTCAAGATTCCCATCGATTTAGAGAGCAACGAAACGCCTGTTTGCGGGGTGTCACGCAACAATAACAAGGGACGTGTGGTTAGGTATTGCGTTTCATCGTATGGGATGAATGCATTATGGCAAATAGGAAAGCAGTGGAAGTTGTAAATAGAACCCTGCAGGACATCCGCAGGAACCAAGACATGTTGGGTGGTGTCACAATTCTGATTGACAAAGTGAATACTTCGTTGAAAAGGTCGACTCTATGGTCGAGAGTTCATAGACTGCGCTTGACCATCATCATGCGAGCTCAGCTTGGCGGGAATTCAAATGCTCAAGAATTCTCCGATGTTCTTCTAAAAGTTGGTGAAGGCACTCTACCAGAGACTTTTGGTAGTGTAGTTCCCCCTTTAGAAGATCTTATTCGTCTGGTATACGGGGACATCTAATACCGTACCAAGAGAATTCTTGGGCGTGTTCCATTTTATCGCCAAAATGATCAAGCTGCAGCGATCAACCACAACATTTTCTCGCTAATTGACGGGAGCGAAGTGATATACACCTCCATTAATACTGATGTGGAGGAATATGATGCCATACATTACCCCGTAGAATTTTTTAATTCGCTAATGGCAAGTGGACTTCCGTTGTACATCATCCAGCTGAAGGTCGGTGTCCCGATTACGCTCCTTCGGAACTTAACTCCGCCGAAGTTGTGTTACGGAATCCAGCTCAAAGTCGTGTCTTTGCAGAGAAATGTCATCGAGGTGTAAATTCTAATAAGTTGTGGTGATAGCGTGCCAGTGTTTATGCCGCGTATACCACTAACTCCCCACAATTACCAGTTTAAGCGCGTGCAGTACCTGTGAGCGTATGCTTTGCGATCAACAAGAGTCACAGGGGCCGACACCGAAGGCTGAAGGCTGCGGGTGTCGACCTCAGGACAAGCTGCTTCTCACACTGACAACTGTACGTCGCTTGCCATTCCTGACTTTCTGTATATTTTGGCTGCTGAAAATAAAACTACAAACGTAGTATACAGGAAAGTTTTATAAAAATGTGACTGTGATTGTAGTATATTGTGGTGTCTTACGGCTTCCACGCGAACAAAGTCGCGGGCAGAAGCTAGTCTTATATAAAACGCACACTTTGCATCCAAGCATATTATAAGTTGGGGATTACATCTCTGATATAAATGCTTGGCCGAACGCTGGTCCTGCTCCACAAGGGCGCATAAAATAATTGATTAGCATTTGAAAATACTGTTGGAGCTGCTGAAGATTTTAAAAACTATCTTTGCATTGTATAAATTCAATTCCTTAGCATTGTATAGTTGCATAACACATGTGAGAGTACTATGTACTATGTAATTGCTTATCACATATGTGAGTACTATAAAGCTACCATTTACTAGGTACGTCTTTCATTGACTTGAATGTGCCCTAGTGGCTGAGAGTATGTCATGCTCACTGTAATGTTTCGCTGACGGTGGCGTGTGTGTTGGATCATTTAGCTCCCTTCAAAATAGTTGAGCTGAATGGTGCTAATGCGTCATGTTCGTGAACGGGCGCTGTCGGTAGGGACTGGTCATCTTTTAGCTGCCACGGCTTATTTTAATTTAATTTTTGAATTGTATTATTTGTTTTATTTTCTATTACGGACGCTTTTAACGTTCTGCATCGTTTTCACATGTATAACTTCAACATGAATGATGTAACCAATATTTTGTAACTATATTTTGATTTAAACGATTGTCCGTGGAGTTTCTTGCCCATTCTTCTCCATAGGTATTTACCACGCTTTGGAATGGGCAACTAGCTTCATCTTTCTGACTGCCCGACCCCTTGACAATTCAAAAGTGCCTGTAATTGGTTTATTTGAAATAAATGCTTTGCTTGAGTTTGAGTTTGAATACTGGTGTGATGTTATACATTTCACGTCTATGCGGGGAATATTTAAATGCCTAACTTGCAAAAAATCTGGGTATCTTATACATCTCTGCCCATCCGTTAGACAATTACGGGCGTAATGATATGTTATGTTTAAGTTCTATGTTATATTAGTAAGCAATCATTTAGTTGGGCTTCCTTCGTTTTGACGAAAAATAAAATGCAGTACCGACCTGTGTAGCTAACTACATAATAAAGCGATGCAGAATATATTGAGCATAATAACATAGGTCCAGTTGTAGATAGTGAAACTTCTGAGTTCGTGTCTGTTTATTCGTAGGAATCTGAGTTCGTATTGGATTAAATCTATCACAATCAGTCTCCACATATCACTTTGTGATCATATTTCATTAAGGCATATCACTGTGTGATCATATTTAATTAAGTCTGATTTTGCAATAAAAGTGATGTGGAGACTGGTTGTGATGTATTAAAAATAAGAAGTGTTATTATTTGGTAAGATTAATAATTTTTAGCTCCACCGCCGTATCTCTGCGTTGAGGTCGTGGTGGGGCTTGCGTGCTCCGAACTCTAGGCCTGAGCCAGTAGAGTTTACTTTGCCGGAACAGGTCTGGAATAAGGAGCCAGACCAAGAGAGATACAAAATCCCGCAGGGCAGCATGTGGCAAGCTGTTGGGCAGTATCGACCCCACGGACCCTATCTCTCGGGAGAAGTCTTGTTCCTCACCTCTGGCTTGCCTTTATTGGCCGGCTGGAGTAAACACTGACGAGGAACAGAACTCCCACCTCATTCTTGCCTTTATTGGCCAGCTTGAGTGGAGATTCGCAAGAGCAAACGTGCTCGGAGGAAAGACGTATTCCAGTAAGATGCTGGTAGGGATCTTGACCGTACTTCCGGGATTGTCCTGATAGCCGTGGAATACCTCTCCACTCCCCATAAGTACCTCAGGACGTGTTGCGCCCTTGTCGCTACGATGCTGTGTGCTAGCGACCGTTTTCGGGGGCCCATTATTGAGTGTGCTTGTCACCACCTGCCATTTTATCCGTGTGCATATAAAACATAGATCAGGCAGGGACCATAGTCCTTCCATAGTTCTAGGTGACCAGTTCACTTTAGCAACCCAAACCCATAGTCCAATATCTTTGTTTCCATATCTTACAATAGTCCTACACCAACCGGGGGTTGTCCTTGGCTGCACTTGCATAGTGCGAACAGGGATCATCCTCATTTCATTAAAAACGTCTAAGGGGCCTCTGCGAGTTGGCTTTGGCCCCTCGTACGCCTTCCAAAGGTCCGGGACTCCTGAGTCCCGAGAAATGTCAAAATTGAATAGTGATTTTATTATTTTTCATTTTTTTATGTCGCCTAGACAAATTTCGTATTTACGTAAGTATGTGTAATTAATAAACATTCTAGTGATTTTTATCGATATCCTTCATTTAATAACGTCCTGTAAAACAAATACATCCCAGCGGTAGGCTGCCGAGTCGTAGGTGCTCTTCGTG
Organism: Agrochola litura; assembly: GCA_949152395.1. Taxonomy (NCBI): domain Eukaryota; kingdom Metazoa; phylum Arthropoda; class Insecta; order Lepidoptera; family Noctuidae; genus Agrochola; species Agrochola litura. The sequence continues at coordinate 21,922,623 of OX424501.1, forward strand.
GACTAGGCTAGGTGCTATTCGCGCAGGTGCTATTCGGACGGGTGCTCTAAGTGGACTACTTCAAACAAACAAATGGTGTTTAATGTTAAATGTCATGTTTATTATTCAGATAAATATCCACAATTTATTTGTTCCTTTTCGTACAATTAGTTACTATAAGCTAGTAAAATACTGCGGTAGTAAAACCATCATTCTCTTATTACAGATACACATACTGTAGTACAATAATAATGTAAGTAGTAATGAAGCTTGACAACTGTAGAGGTAGTTCGGCGTCTATGATGAACAAACCGCACGCGCTCATCTTCTTGAATGATGTCTTCTGTACGCGTTGGATGTTCTTGTAAACTCTTCTTTCTGGATCTAAAATGAAAAAAAAACTGTAAGGGCATTGAACCAAAGTGGCATCATCGCCATTTTGTTTTATTTTCTAAATTTTCAGCGAAAGAACATTTTCATGCAATAAGATGAAATGCATGAAAAACGCTGCATTGTTAGAGCTATCCTTCCGAAGTCCGTTAAACCAACCAGTTTTAGCAAAAAAATCATAAAATGTTTTAAGCCTTTCATTACATACATGATTGGGACAACTAGTTTTGTCTCGGCAAAAATATCTACACAGTTTGACTTAAGCATTTCCGTAGCTTATTGCGATCATTATTTAAAACATTTTTGAATTTTCCATCTCCCGTATCGCTTCTTGTTTTCGTGTAGTTAGTGGTTAACCTGGTGTCAGAGTTTTAAAGTCGCCCAAGGGCCTCTGAATTGTCTTCACATGCCGTCGAGAAATATCTCTCAGGCATGCCGGTTTCCTCACGATGTTTTCCTTCACCGTTTTTGAAGCAAGTGATAATAATACAATACGCACATGAATCCGAAAAGTCAGAGGTGCGTGCTTTGTGTTCGAACTCGAGACCTATGACTTGGCAGTCTGACGGTCATACCACTAGGCTATCATTGCTTGTCGCTGATATGTCGGCTCTCACTTTGTGTAGGCCTTGAGATATCAGGTACAAGCACAAATTGCTATTAAAAAACATACATACCAGAACAATGCCTTGACTTCATGAGCATTATACACGTACTCTGAACATCTCTCATTGCTGTATAGAATCTTTCACATTCCACGCATAACCATACGATTAAAATTATAAACTTCATGTTCCAGAAATATAGTGAAATTAGTCGACTAAAAAACTGAAATAGTAAAATGCTAACATAAGCTTAATCCATAATCAATTAATTCAAATCAGAGATCACCCATTTTGTTCGGTGATTTGGGATGAAAGAAAAGTCAGCGGCCAGGAATGAATTTGAATGTTTGGACATTTTATTAGAATGTTGACAGTGTAATGAATTTGCGAACAGAGATATACAACGATTTTTAAGGTTACACTAGTCGACGGCGACGGCTCGAACTCGTTGGTGGTGTGGCTAATATGCATATTGATGTATAATAATACAGTTATTTATTTATTTAATATTTATTTATCTCGTTTTATTTAATTCTTTATTTCGGGAAATAGACGATGATTTATAACGAAAACGAGCGCGTAAAATTCACGAACAGACCTCTGGGCGTATAAATATTATGAAAAAAAACCGGCCAACTGCGTGTCGGACTACGCACAATGAAATACGAACTAGTGACACGCGGGGTTGCGTCAAGCGTCGGCAGGATTCGGCAATTGGGACTCGAGGTGGCCCTGTAGAAGTTCGAGGCCATGTGTTTTCATGGTCCTCGGAATGCGCCATCATCGGGTTCCCAGATAATGGCGGAAGGGGTTCACATCGGCGTCGATTTGACAATGAAGTATCTAGGACTCCTCCTCGACAGCCGGTGTAATTTCGTGGATCATTTCCGACGTTTTGCTCCCAGACTGGAGCGGGCCGGGGCTGCCTTAAAGCGATTCCTGCCGGAGGCTCTACGCAGGGGTCGTGCAGTCCATGGCCCTTTACGGGGCATCTGTGTGGGCGCGTTCTGTGAGGCGGCGGCCAGCTCGCCGAGTAAACGCGTCCCAAAGGGTCATAGCCATCCGGCTGGCCCGAGGATACCACACGGTCTCCTGTGAGGCAGCGACCCTCCTTGCCGGATTACCGCCATGGGATCTGGAGAAAAAAGTCCTCGCACACATTTGGGAGTGGCGCGAGGAGGCGAAATGCTGGGGCTTAACTCCACCGCCGCGACAAATCACGGCTCAGTAGACAGAGCTCTGCCGGGATCTCATGGCGTCATGGAGAGTGTGATTGTCGCAACCCAGTGTTAGGCACGCCACAATTGCAGCGATAAGTCCCCTCTTTGAGGAGTGGCCAGAGAGGCACCACGGCGTCCTCACCTTCCGCCTGACACAAGTTCTCACCGGACACGGTTGTTTCGGGAAGTTCCTATTCCGGATAAGGCGGGAGGAAACGTCCAGGTGTCACCATTGTGTGGATCGCCCAGAGTACACGGTGGAGCATACGGTGGAGGTCTGCCTGGCTTGGGCGGAGCATCGCCATGTTCTCGTGGAGGTGATCGGTGGCGGTGATCTATCGCGTCCGGCCCTGGTTCAGGCCATAGTACGGAGCAAGAGGGCATGGGAGGCCGTCACCTCCTTCCGCGAAGCAGTAATGCTCGCGAAGGAGGAGGCGGAACGCGTGAGAGAGAGGCAAATTTCGTGCCCACACGCCCCTTACCGCCGCAGTCCGCAGTCCGCAGTCGTTGTCCTGGGCGTCGGGAGTCGCAGGCCGATTCCCGGCCACCGTAGGCGCGGGCTTGCGGACGGTGAGCAATGGGTAGCTTGCCGTCCAATAAGGGCCAGGCCCGGTTTGACGGCGCGTTGTTTCACGCACGCCTCAAAGATATGTCAGCAGAACTGACGGGCTCCGCTAGGGACGATGCCTGCCGGGGTTGCGGGTTTGTCCGAAAGGGTTACCGTGGCCCTTGGCAACATACAGCCAACTGAAGGAACACGGGTGGATTTTAGTCAGTAAGAGTCTGACACGCTCGAGTGGGAGAAGTTATGTGATAATTTCCCACCAAAAAAAAAGGTTACACTAGTCAACGGCTTCAAAGTTCGAACTCGTTGGTGGGATATCTCATAATTATGCATGCTATTTAGTTTAGTTATTTATTTATTTAGTATTTCGTATATGTTTCCCGTCGCCGATGTACTTTTGGTTTCGGGGCGTAAGAAACCTTTGTAATATAAAACTACCTACTCAGAATTTTTACTGAAGATAAAAAATTAAAAACGTGCTGCCGATTTGGAGGCAAGTTTTATTCTATTCTTCATACATACATGGCTCATCCGGTGGGCACAGACCGCTGAGCTTGCAAATGACAATATGTACTTTAATCTAGAGCATATGGGTGAGGTGTATTCATAACTATGTACTGGGTATTTATTAAGCTTGCAGAAGAGATCCTAACATGAACTGACTATGAAACTAGGTGGGCCACTACATGTATACCTTTTGTGGATAGGGATTCGCTGATGAGATATACCACACATCCTAGGCTGTGAAACCATATTTCAGGCATTAAATGTTCACTATGTCCGACTTTTACGAGACTGCTGATGCAGTCGATGGATAAGCTATAAAAAGCTATTATAAAAAAAACTATCGACCCGCCCCAAATCTTACGGAATATATGGTGAACACCACATCAAAATTATGCGAAGTTCAGATACCAAAAATGACTTAGTTTTTTGCTATTTACCTATACAACGTGTAACAAAAACCCAGTCCAATCCGTGAGGGTATTGTTAAAAATCGTACTGAGTCTATTTATACGGTAATTGTCAGGAAAAAAAAACAATTCATTTTTTTTTTCATTGGGGAATTTTACCTGTTTATTACATGGAGCACGGTGAGGCGTCGTTTAGCAGGTTTTTTTTTCTTAACTATGGCAACTCGCAGTTTGACCACTAAGGTCTTGGCTGCTTAACCGGGCTTTCCTGTGGGTGCCTTAAGCTTCTGCACTTAAAGCCTCCAGCCAGGTTCATAAACTATTCTTAATTAAAATTAAGCGAGTGCTCGCTAAGGGCACCTCCTGTGGGGTACGAACCTCGGCTTAGGGCCATCGCTGGGGGAGGACAGCAAGAAGGGACAGGCTGGATCAAACTTAGATTTCAAAGCTACGTGCTCAGCTGCAACAACTACTGGCACCTCGTTTTCGAGAAAGGGTCGGGGGGGGGGTTTAGCGGGTGTCTACAAGTCATACACCACAAAAATACATAACAAAAAAATAAATCAAACACTACAAAATATACAATGGGCGGCCTTATCGCTTTGCGCGATCTCTTCCAGGCAACCTTGGAATGGACAGTGATTTGCTTGGACATAAAATGGGGCTGTCGTTGGTGCAAATAATAAGTATATTATATACTAGAATAGATACACAGATATATACATATCCTAAATAATATATGTAATAATATTGTATAACTGGCAGTTCCATAATTTAGTACTTTCACTACTTACTTTAGGGTAGCGGCTTAAAGATAACACCGTTGAGAGATTTCGCACATTAAGGTATGCTGCAAATATCGTATAAAATGCAATCTGAAAACAATTTTTTTTTTCAATTTACCATATTTAATGTAATTGACAATGCAACATATTTGGAAAAAAGTGATAAACTGTTTTTTTTTTCTCTATAAATGTGCCATTTAATAAAGCAGAAAATGTATGTTGCTCAAAGCACTCTTGAAAAATGAAAAATGTTTATTTGTCCCAAAACAGTTACATAGATTATAAATGAGATATCCCCAGTAAGTAATTGATAATACTTGTGTTAGGGCCATCTCACTCTTTACCTTAATTATTAACAATATTAAGACGATTTTTTGTAAATCAAAATTGCCTTTTATGTGCCTAATTGAAATAAATTGTTTGACCTTTGACTTTGACTTGAATTGTTTACAAAAGGTGACTAAAATTAAATTAAGGAAGAAAATATAAATTACAGTAAATGACTTATAAACTAATTTGCAGCTCTTTGTGTAACTGTAGTTGTATGCCTATGTGAAACTGTGTATGTGTGAATGTGCATATCTTCTTTGAAGTGCCGATGTGTTCGAAGTGCAATTTATAAATTAAACTCGGTGAGTTTCCCTTCATTTCCCTCCCATCAATAATGTAAGAATACATTATTAATAAGAAAGAAATAAAAAGAAATTGTTGAACCAAGTCTAGCCCAAACTTGCTCAGTTTCCTCGTATGTTAAGGTATTAAAGCCACTCGAATATTACCTTTTTGCAAACGTGTGAGACCACATGGTGAAACCATCATTTTACGTTTATTTTGTTATAAAAGTAGGCTGATTGGGTTGCATACTGACGCCGTGCAAAAGCGGTTCGGACCCTTTGGGAGTAAGCCACTATATCCTTTTGTTTTTTCTCCTGCCTGCCTTGGTTACATGGAATCGATTTTTGCAAATATAGGGTCGTAATTAGGAAATATATTTTTCTTACTGAGAGTAAGCCACTGATTCTATATAGATCGAGTGTGGGGTATCTGTATGGTTTATACTACATAACTTTTAAAGTGATCTTTGGGCTCTTTCCAACTCCAGGAATTTAGTTTTAGTGGCTCCTCTCCAGACTGGTAAATAGTGCGTAATAACAGATTGCGTGAGCGTAATGTAAATGCTATTTAGTGTCTTCGAAGGCATCACATATCTTAGATTTTTTTAAATTCAAATAAATTTTCGCACCCGTGCCATGACAATATCAATGTGCGAATGCCAAGTTAAACACTCGTCAACTATAATCCCCAGGTATCCTGTGGACGTTACATGTTTAATGGCTTGTCAATTACAGCCCCGGTCCCAAGTGGTCCGCAAACTTGCGGATTTGAATTTTAAAATTATGGCCTGGCTTAGACCTTACACTAGGACAAAACAAATGTAGTTTGCTTTAGGAACACTAAGGGTTAGTAGATTGTCTTTGAGCCATGTATCTATAGCAACTAAACCTTGCTCGGCATTATTGCACGCAGCTTCCCAAGTGTCCCCAAAGTTGACAATGGCCGTATCGTCCGCGTACGAGAAGATTTTACCCCAACTGTTTCGTAGGTTGTAGAGTTTGTTAATCTACACTATAAAAAGTGGTGGGCCGAGGACTGATCCCTGGGGGATACCTTTTTTTTTAAACGTAGAGCATCTTGTAGTTGACCTCTGATATCATGACTACTTAACCGGGCTTTCCTGTGGGTGTCTTAAGCTACTACATTTAAAACCCCCAGCCAGGGGTTTTTCAACTATGCTAATTAAAACTAGGTGAACGCTCGCTTAGGGCACCACCTGTGGGATATGAACCTCGGCTTAGGGCGTCAACTGGAGGGAGGACATCAAGGATGAGACGGGCTGGTTGGGGGACACCGAATACTACGTTTGCCTCCCCACTATACAGGTTATCTATTTTGACTTACTGTCTCCTACCTCGGAGGTAACTGTCAAAGAGGGAGAGAGCCTCACCTCTTACGTATCTCTATAGGCTCAAGTCTCTTCACAAGGATTGGGACAGATGCGGTGTCACAAGCCTTTTTCAGGTCTAGGAACACCGCAACACATTTAAAACCCTTGTCCACCTTGTCAGTGATTTCAGATGTTAATGCAGTGACCGCATTCTTAGTTGACCGTCCCTGTCTAAAGTCGTATTGTGAATCGGAAAGAATGTTGTATTTATTTATATAACTTACTAGTCTTTCATTTAATATTTTTTCTACTATTTTCGAAAGGGACGGTAAGACAGATATCGGCCGATAGTTGTTGATATCGCTCTTGTCCCCATCCTTGTACACAGGTGTGATTATAGAACGTTTTATTGCGTCAGGAAATATGCCCGTTTCGAAACACAGATTAGTTAAGTGGCTGATGAGAGAAACATGTCCTAATCACGTCTGTCATCGCGTTAGCTACGGTGGTGAAGAACCCTAGATTGAACTTATTTCTGACAAATGGAGTGATAGGATTAACTTAATTAAGAATTAATAGCGAATTTGCTTTACTAAATCTGGACTAATACATTACAGCCGAAGAGTTTGTTTGTTTATTTGTTTGTTTGAAAGCGCTAACTACTAACTACCAGGCTAAACTCTAACTTCCTTTCTCAAGCCTTTTTCAAGTATTGCGCTTACCAACGAACAGTATTTCGTTTTATCTATATACTAATAATGTAGATTTTACATCTTCTATTGATTTTTACTTCAATATGTGGCATTTATATGTAAGGACAAAGCTTTTTTTGCTTTGTTTGCTTTTCAACACTAATAAATTAAATAAACTTGTGAAATTGTCGCCAGTCAGTTTTAAATAGGCCCCTGGCAGCACTTACGTCAAATGTCGTTGGTACGTCAGCGTCAAATAGTTAGTGACATTCAGGGTATTCAAATAAATAGACGCAACCAAAAAGTCAATAATATCGGTACAAACTAAGTTGTCTTATTGTTGTCAACAATATAGTCGCTCAAAAGGTCGAGACGTTTAAAACGTCATATAGATCGGTTCAGTCAAACCGCCATAAATATGGTTAAAGTCATCCCGCCAATGGTATCCAAGCATTATAAGTATTCAAAAATATGGAACACATTAGAAAAATAAACTTTACGGCTTTATATATTAAATATATTTCTCACGTCATCATTTCACAAAATCAAATGGATAGAAACTTCTGCTGTCCTTTTCATTTTAAGCATGACGTCTATGACGCAATTTCTATGTAGCGGTGCACACATTCAGTTCGCTCGTACGGTTTTGTCTCCAGAAGTCCAGTTAGCCATCGTGCGGTGCGGAAGAACGTGGTGCTGATTAATTGTCGAAAAGTATCCCGTATGTTTATGGAACATACGTCATGACGACTTAAACGATAGAATTGACTTTGTACAATCTCTGCATATACCCAATAGCATCGCTTTCTTTTCTTTCATTCTTTTGACAAAAGAATTGCTAATAGAAATTCGTCATCTCCATTCTTTTTTAAAATATTTTTAATTTCATAAGCGTTCTTTGATACAATCGCCACAAGCTCTGGCACACGACTGGAGAGCGTAGAAACCGAATACAATCAATCGCCTGTATGCGGCACTCGTCCGATCGGGTTTCCGAATTGGAGAATCGGATCAGGTACCTGACATGTGCAAACAAATTAGAAAAATAAACTAGCATGTAAGGGTGGCCCCTTACATGCTAGTTTAGTTTTCTAATTTGTTCCATATTTTTGAACACTTATAATGCTTGGATACCATTGGTGGGATGACTGTAAACATATTTATGGCGGTTTGACTGAACCGATCTATATGACATTTTAAACGTCTCGACCTTTTGAGCAAATACATTGTTGACAACAATAAGGAAACTTTGTTTGTACCGATATTATTGACTTTTTGGTTGCGTCTATTTATTTGAATACCCTGAGTGTCACTAACTATTTGACGCTGACTGTACAGTTGAGTCTTGTTTTTACACAATCTCTATTTTAAAATACACTTACCATTTGTCGAAATGTCACCTCTAAAATCTCGTATGACTCATGTACATTCAAGTATGCTTCAAACATTATTTTCCAGAACTCTTCTCTTTCTGAATCCTCGAAGTTTCTTGAATTCTGGACTCTTTCTATCCACACACGAAGCATTTTTTGTAATAATTTTAATACTACTAAAGCATAAACAACGTTAATATCGAAAAGGAGACTAGTGTAAAGCCTAGAATAATCAAAAAAATTCAAAGTGAAAATAAAACTGAAGAAAAGGATTAAACTAATAGAAAAAATATTGAGGATGCCGATAGACGTCCAGCTGCAGACAATTAAACCTCTGAGTTTGTTGCCATTTACTTGTAGGACTCTGAGAACGTGTTGGATTTTCAAGATCAATAAGATATTGTAGTAACTGTGCACGATATTTGAGAAGCTGTTTACTAAATCCCCGAACATGTAGATGATGACGTCACTGAACTTGGTCACACAAAATATCAAACTGTAAACCTCCCAATGATTATTCTGGATAATAGAAACGATCAATTCAATAAAACAGGCACAGCGGTGGAAGAGCATGCACAACACTTGAATGAAGTTGTAACGATAAGTATTAGCGGTGATAATGTTGTTACGAATAGAATACTTCGACCGCAGAAAAAAACTTTGCATCAGATTCAATGGCCTTAGCATTGATATTACATCTTCCCCAATCTCGTTATTATTACGTTGTATATATGTAATGATGGAAACAATGTTTCTGTTTGCTTTGAAATACGAGAGCATGTTTGTTTAACTTGACAGTTCAATGTCAATTGATCTAAAACCTAAAGTATTCGATAGGCAAGTGTTTTTCTCATATTTAGAATTTTACATCGATTATTTTGTTTCTTATCATTCAGATCCACTTTCGTCATTTATCAAAAACATTATCAGTAGCTGCTGTTATGATCAAAAAAGATATTTGAATGACTTAAAATAATCATTTATTATAAATACGAGCAATGACAATTGTACATTTTTATTTTCTTTTATTTTATGGTGTTTATTTTATCTTGTGGTGAAGTAAACATGAAATAAATAGACAGTAAAGTCGCTGTTAAAGTTTTTTTACAAAAATACAAACTGTAATAAAACAATAGTATGAGAAGTAATAAAGGTTGACAACTGTAGAGGTAGCTTGGCGAATGTTATCGGTAATAAGAGTGATCCATTTATACAAAAGGACACCGCGAAATTTAGGGTTCCGTAGTAAACAAGGAACCCTTACAGTTTCGTCATGTCCGTCTGTCTGTCTGTGTTTGTCTGTCTGTCCGCGGTCTAGCTCCAAGACTGTTATTACTTAAAAGTTGTAATTTGGCATGGGTATACATATTAATCATGCCGACAAAGTGGTAAAATAAAATTATGAAAAATATTTTTTTTAGGGTACCTCCGCTACACGTAAATTGGGGATGTTTTTTTTTTTTTCTATCCCTTGTTGTGGGGTATCGTTGGAAAGGTCTTTCAAAAACATTGTGAGTGTGTAAAAACCATTTTTGAATTCAGAGATCCGTTTGCGAAATATTAAGTTTTAAAGTGCAAATTGTTGTTAGAGTCAAGTGTCCCCCCCCTGCCAGCTAAATGGTTGGTTTTAGATTGGTGAAAAAATTCAAAGCAGTAGCTTATATAACGAATTTAAAAGGAAAACTATCATAGCTGAGTAGGCTTTACAAGTTAACGAGTAATAATCGACCAACTTAAATTTGCGGTTGTGAAAACATGTTCACCCATACATTCTGTATGAAAGATTTCTTTTTTCAACTACAAAGTTAAGTTTGTTCTTGGGATAAATTCATCCCAACTACGGAACCCTACATTGTGCGTGGTCCGACATGCACTTGGCCGGTTTTTTAAATATTTTTATATTACTGTTTGGTAATATTATTGCAGTATCTTATTCTATGTGCTCTTTTCGCATCTGACAGGGTTTTTGTAACACATTGTATAACTGGTAGTTCCATAATTTAGTACTTTGACCACTTACTTTAGTGTAGCGGCTTAAAGATAACACCGTTGAGAGATTTCGCACATTAAAGTATGCTGCAAATATCGTATAAAATGCAATCTGAAAACAAAAACATTTTTTTTTCTATTTGACCGTATTTAATGTAGTTGACAATACAACAAATTTGGTAAAAAGTGACAAACTGAACAAATTTTCTCTCTATGTGCCGTTTAATAAAGCAGAAATGTGTGATACTCAACGCACCTTTGAAGAACCCTAGACTGGACTTATTTCTGACAAATGGAGTGACAGGATTAACTTAGTTAATTATTAATGGCAAATTTGCTTTACTAAATCTATACTAATACTTTAAAGCTGAAGAGTTTGTTTGTTTGTTTGAAACTGATAACTACATGGCGGATAAAAAAAAAGCACCACAAAAAAACATCACGTTATTGACGCTGCGGAGCTGATAAAAGAAAAAATCTACAGAACTCATGGTCCCATCACCTTCCGGTGCATTGAAATTAGTTTTATTTCTTTAAGGCGCTGAAAAATCAGAGCATGTTAAGAATAGTAAGAATACATGAAGAATAAAGTAACTTTTCTCAAACATGCTTGGAAATTGGAGCATTATTTTGACAACCTTCTTCGAGATAAATCAAAATTGCTGTACTGATCAAATACATTCAAACGCCCGGCCGGCAATGGTTGTATGAAAATCCATAACTGTCGTGTTTAGCGGTCGAATAAATTACTATGAAAACTCATATTATCTGTAGTGTTATTTAAAAATGGAATGAACTTTTTACTTCAACACATCGCAACCAAAGCATTTCAAAGAATTTATATATAAATTTCGATTTGGCTTGCAAATAGAAATGTTTAAATTAAAGAAGATATTGGCGTCTGAAAAATTATCGTTGTTCGTCATCAATTCTGGAATTTATAATTAAACTGCGCATTATTTGAAAAAAAGTACTATACAAGCCTTGGCCGTAACCAAGTATCGATGGACTCACGTATGTGTGCCCTTGTGGCAGGCTGCGACAGTAATGTACTTATATTTAAAACGTGCAAATATACATTTGTTTTGATTACCTAAATAAGAATAAATAATTTTCCAAGTTGAATAAAATACTTTATTCTTCATATATTCTTACCAAGCTTTTTTTTTTTTTAATCCTCTTATTTTTAAAGGCCTTAATGAAATAAAGTCATTTTTCGGAAGGTCAGAAAGTCATGGGACCATGAGTTCAGAAGATTTTTTTTTTTCTTACCTAGATAATGAAACATTTGATTATATTACCTGACTAGCTGTGCCCGCGACTTCGTCCGCGTGGAATAGTGACTTTTCGGGCAGCACATTTTGAATTACATATACTTTCGTTTGGGTAGCTAAAAATTTACTTTACAGTAATGCTTCTCTGTATACGATATTTGACGTATGGCCATCGGGGATGAAAGCATACAGACTCCTAGGATTGCTAACCCGTGACAGAGCCACATACAACTGACCGTGCGAGAAACAGCTGATACTTAGATCTACACCCACAACTTTCAGCGTCTGACCTTGGGCTTTATTAATTGTCATCGCAAAACATAGGCTGACTGGAAACTGGACTCGTTTAAAACTAAATGGAAAATTGTTTGGAATGAGAGGAATCCGAGGAATGAAAACACTTTCACCTTTTCCACACCCTGTAAAAATCTCTGCTTCTATCAGATTTCGTTGTAAATTGGTCACTTTTAACCTGGTGCCATTGCAAAGTTTTGGGGAGCTTAAATTTCTAAGAAGCATTATGGGTACGCCTTCGGATCGAGCATTTGTTGTCCGTACTCTCTGGGAGCTCAGGCGGGAATCCTTGTCAGCAAAAGTCACGCGATAGCGCGTGAGCTTCGCGATCGACAGATAAACGTGCCTTTCGTTGTTCCCCGTTTTCCCTATTTCGAGTTGTCATCATTCGAGAACGATTTGAACTCAGTCGAGGTCTCGCCGAGTCGAAGTTTCTGCAGCACGAAGCCTGATGTTCCCGAGTTGCAGAGAGCCTTGCTTCACGACCTTCCTCAGATTCCTGTGATCGAACTAATCTCATCCTTTTAGCATTTCTGCTACATTGGGAGAGGTTGGATCTTCTTCGAGGCATTCTTACAATAAAATAGTACTTACTACTTAACACACAGTTATTTAGTAAACACGTACTATCGTAAACAATTAAATTATAAATACTTACAGATTATCACAGTTTAAGTAATAAGTGTTAAGACGTGTAAACCAAACGTACTAACTTTATAAAACAAAAGAATTGCTAGAAAAATTAATTACTAACCTGAGCTAATGAACTTATACTTAATAAAGAAAATCAAGAAAAGAAATGCCTAACCTATACCAATATATACAAACCCTCTAAATACAAATTAAGATAAGTATACCGAAAATCAAGGAAAGAAATGCTTAACCTATAACAAATGCTTACAATATTTATTTACAAACCCTAAATAAAAATTAAGATAAGTAAATACCCAAAAATCAAGGAAAGAACCGCCTAACCTATACTTACAATATTTATTTACAAAATTTTAAAGAAAATTAAGAAAAAGAACCTAACCTACAAACCCTAAAATATAAATAAATGAAATATGCAAACAGTTAGTATTCAAGTGAATCGCAATAATCGAATGCAACTATTCGCCTATACTCTCTAGGATACGTGCGTTCGCTACGAATAACTGAATCCTTATGGCAGCGGAGCGTTTTTTTTTTTGAAGTGCGCTCGCAGCAAAATCCGGTTAAGCAGCCAAGACCTTAGTGGTCAGTACCCACTAAGGTCTTGGCTGCTTAACCGGATTTTTCTGTAGGTGCCATAACCTTCTACACTTAGAGCCTCCAGCCAGGAGCTTTTTGAACTTATTCTAAATTAAAATTAAGCGAATTCTCGCTAAGGGCACCCCCTGTGGGGTACGAACCTCGGCTTAGGGCATCGCTGATGGGAGGACAGCAAGAAGGGACAGGCTGGATCAAATTTATATTTTCATCATGATTATTATGCGGGGTATTTAAAGCTACGTGCTCAGCTGCAACAACTGCTGGCACCTCGTTTTCGAGCAAGGGTCGAGGGGGAGTTTCATTAACTCGGGGATTCGGTCGCGATCGCAAAGGACCTCGGCGGCGAGGTCGGAATGACAGGAGGCGTCTGTTTTTGTGCACTGTACTGGTGGCCCTATTCTGCTCCTGGAGGAGGGTAATGGGGTCATCTGGGTCGGAGAGTACATGCCTTGGGCGGCGGGTCTGACTAATTCGGGATGGGATATAATCGGCTGCTTCGACAACCAGAGGGTTGCGATGTCTGAACAGCGGCGCGGCTCTCAGCGCGCTTTATATAGCCACGGACGCGCAGGCGCGAGGCGTATACGTACTCTGATAGAATACCTTAACAAATGTTCGCCGTGATTCTTTAAATTGACATAACTTTTTTATTTATGGACCGATTGACATGAAATAAACACTAAATGTTAAGTGAAGCTTACTACAATATATTAGTGAAAACCGCATCTAAATCGTATAAACCGTTTCTGATATTAGCGTGCACAAACACACAGACAAACAGACAAACCGACAAACAGACAAAAAAAAAATAATTACAATTTCGGGTTCGGCATCGATATAATAACAACCCCTGCTACTTTTTTTAATAAATTTCCATTGTACAGACACCACTTTTCTACAATTTTATTGTATGTATATTTTGAGAGCGAAAATTAACATACATATTGACAATAAATCGATTATGTCTGCCTCTTAAAATGGATGTGGGAATGAGTCCCGCGCTACTCCTCATTGATATGGCCATAAGCCAACAGGTTCGTTGATCCCGCAAGTATCTGTCGACATGCTGGATAGACTATAAGAAGGCTTACGACTCGGTGCCACATACATGGCTCATGAGGGTGATGGAGTTGTACAAGATAGATACTGTGCACGTTCCTGATGTTGTGTATGGGGCAATGAAGGACAGTCCTTCGCTATCCAGGATGTCGACAGATCCAGGGGAATGATGAGCCTGTATGGATTAAACGGGGAATATTCCAGGGAATATTTGACTCCACTTTGGTTCTGCTTAGCACTGAATTCTCTAAGCACACTGCTGGAGGATTCAAGTCTAGGGTAGGGTAGAATATGGAATCCGAGGGAACTCAACTTTCGAATTCCAAACACCTTAGATCCCTTTCCTCATCCGAAAGCTTTAAGTATTTGGGTATGTCGGTTAGTCATCAACGTTACTGACATGAAGCAATCGTTGAAGAGCACTTCTTTGGTCACCTGAAGAATCTATTAATTAGTCTTTTTTATAATAAAATCAATAAAATCCATGGCTAAAGAGAACTGGCGCAAACCTATGGTACTTACTACAGATAACCGCAAGGAGGTATGGCAAAGCAAGGAGGTTCACAGGCGCTTCTTTCGGGCTCTTCATGAGCCCGGTGTAGATTTCCCAGCGTCCGTATCCTGGCTACATTTTTGTGAACTTTTCAGGGAAACCGAAGGTTTTGTCTGTGCAATTATGGACGAAGTGATCGTAACGAATAATTACTGATATATATTTCAATATACATTTTGACATCTGATGTATGGACAAAGCTAAATAAATATTTTATGATATTTGATTATTTGTTTTCTTGTTTATTTATTTATTTTGTTAGGGAAAACAAACAATTGTACAGTGTATATTAAATCTAGAATTACAAAATAATTGGAAGTGGGTAAATGTACAATCCACGACGTTTCCACAGATTACCAAGGTTACAGTGAAGACACAAAGTTACAAAAACACAAAGAAGAAGACAAGAAGAAAAAAGGAGGATGCACTTCTATTAAACTAAAACAAATATTATTTGATTCTAATTATTACGAAATCAAACAATAATAAAAAAATAAATAAAAAAAAGGATCTCAAACTCAACTCAAACTCAAAGCATTTATTTCAATTAAACCATTTACAGGCACTTTTGAATTGTCAAAGAATCGGTCAATCAGAAATAGGTATGAAGCTAGTTGCCCATTCCAAAGCGTAGTAGGTACCTATGGAGAAGAAGCGTCCGTAATAAAAAGATAAAACAAAGAACAATTCAAAAAAATAAAATAAAATTAAAATAAGCCCTGGCAGCTAAGAGATGACCAGTCCCAACTGACGGCGCCCGTTCACGAACATGACGCATGGATTAGCACCATTCAGCTCAACCATTTTGAAGGGAGCTAAATGATCCAACACACTCGCCACCATCAGCGAAACATTTGAGTGAGCATGACATACTCACAGCCGCCAGGGCACATTCAAGTCAATGCAAGACATATTACCCGGTAAATGGTAACTCTTTAGTACATAGTGCTCACACCTGTGCTATGCAATTATATAATACAATGGAGATTGAGTTTATACAATGAAAAGACAGGATGAGGATACAGTGAAGACACAAAGTTACAAAAACACAAAGAAGAAGACAAGAAGAAAAAAGGAGGATGCACTTCTATTAAACTAAAACAAATATTATTTGATTATAATTATTACGAAATCAAACAATAATAACAAAAAAAATAAAAAAAGGCTACTCATCACGCAAATGCAGACTATTCACTAAACATTTTCTAAATTTTTGGCGGTCTAAAGCAAATATATCCAAATGCACAAAATGTTTGTTATAAATTTTAGCTAGTCTATAGAGAGGAGCCCGTTCACCCGCGTTAGTACGACAAGGTGTCGTGGCAAAAAGCGGGTAAACGCGTGCCTCTCGACGTGTAACTGTTCTGGGTACAACATAAAATATATTATTGACTAATTCTGAACAGTCAATCTTGTTATGCAACAGATCATGAAGCATCATGGCTTGAAGCAACAGACGCCTGGATTCTAAGGTTAGGAGGTTATACTTATGTAGAGACTCAGTGTATGAAATACGTTCCATACGACATCTAAACTGCATTGCTCTTAAGAATTTGCGCTGAACTTTTACTGTTAACACTAATAAATGAAACAAACTTATGAAATTGTCACCAGTCAGTTTTAAATAGGCCCCTTTTTGTTTTTTTTTTTTTGGGTGGTAAATTATCAAATAACTTCTCCCGCTCTGGGTGGAGCGGGAGGGCGTGTCAGACTCTTACTGACTAAAACCCACCCGTGTTCCTTCCTATGCCATGTTGCCAGGGGCCACGATTTCCCCATCGGTTTTCTTCGAACCCCCGGCAGGCATTGGCCCTAGCGGACCCCGTCAATTCTGCTGACATCTCTTTGAGGCGCGCGTGGAACACAACGCGCCGTCGACCCGGGCTTGGTCCTTATCGGACGGCGAGCTACCCATTGCTCACCGTCCGCAAGCCCGCGCCTACGGTGGCCGGAAATCTTCCTGCGATTCCCGACGCCCAGGGCGCGAAATTTGCCTCTCCCTCACGCGCTCCGTCTCCACCTTCGCGAGCATTACTGCTTCGCAGAAAGAGGTGACGGCCTCCCATTTCCTCTCGCTCCGTAGCATGGCCCGAATCAGGGCGAGACGCGAGAGATCACCACCGCCGATCGCATCCACGAGGACACGGCGATGCCCTGCCCAAGCCGGGCAGACCTCCACCGTATGCTCCACCGTGTCCTCCGGGTAAATAGGCCCCTGGCAGCACTTATTTTAAATGCCGTCGGTACAGTTGAGTCTTGTTTTTACACAATCTCTATTTCAAAATAAACTTACCATTTGTCGAAATGTCACCTCTAAAGTATTGTATGACTCATGTACATTCAAGTATGCTTCAAAGATTATTTTCCAGAACTCTTCTCTTTCTGAAACCTCGGTGTTTCTTGAATTATTCTCGACTCTTTCTATCCACACACGAAGCATTTTTTGTAATAATTTTAATACTACTAAAGCATAAACAACGTTAATGTCGAAAAGGAGACTAGTGTAAAGCCTAGAATAATCAAAAAAATTCAAAGTGAAACTAAAACTGAAGAAAAGGATTAAACTAATAGAAAAAATATTGAGGATGCCAACAGACGTCCAGCTGCATACAATGAAACCTCTGAGTTTGTTGCCATTTATTTGTAGGACTCTGAGAACGTGTTGGATTTTCAAGATCAATAAGATATTGTAGTAACTATGCACGATATTTGAGAAGCTGTTTACTAAATCCCCGAGCACGTAGATGATGACGTCACTGAACTTAGTCAGATAAAATATCAAATCGTAAACCTGCCAATGATTATTCTGGATAATGGAAATGATCAGTTCAATAAAACAGGCACAGTGGTATAAGAGCATGCAAAATACTTGAATGAAGTTGTAACGATAAGTATTAACGGTTATAATGTTGTCACGAATAGAATACTTCGACCGCAAAAAAACACTTTGCATAAGATTCAATGGTCTTAGCATTGATATTACATCTTCCCCAATCTCGTTATTATTACGTTGTATATATGTAATGATGGAAACAATGTTTCTGTTTGCTTTGAAATACGAGAACATGTTTGTTTAACTTAACAGTTCAATGTCAATTGATCTAAAACCTGAAGTGTTCGATAGGCAAGTGTTTTTCTAATATTTAGAATTTTACATCGAGTATTTTGTTTCTTATCATTCAGATCCACTTACGTCATTTATCAAAAATATTATAAGTATCTGCTGTTAACTTAAAATAATTGGTTGCCAATCATATTATTATAATTACTAGTAATGACCGAAGTTAAAACAAATGAATGAATTCTACTGAACCAACGAATGAATTTTGAAAAACAATTTGTACAAATCCATAATATAACATCACGCCTGTTTTTCCCCGAAAGGCTAAGCCTCTACCTAGCCCTTCGCTGGCCGATGGAGTTAATTTATAATTTGGTTATAGAAATGAAGAAATGATTATTCAAAATATTTTATTTCACATAAACCTACAAGGGCACTTATGAAATATCAGAAACTAGGTGCACGGTTTCAATTGGTCGTTTCCTATGGAGAAGAGCTGCTGGTTACTCTTTTAAAAATGTCATGGGTGGTCGCGGGGCTTGACAGATATGCTGTCAAGCCCCGCGACCACCCATGACGTAAAAGATTTATGACTCACTTTCAAATAAACAAAATACTCAAGTTTCTCAGAACATGTTGAATGTCATCGTCAGGTGTTTTCAGTTCTCGAATAGATAAGGGATCCATTATAAATATTTACGACTGTCGTGAACAACGTTCACTAAGATTTATTACGCGTTTTTGTTGGGGATTCTATTGTCCATTATTTTAACGATTTCTGATAAAACTACCGAACCAATTCACACGAAATTTTGCAGGGTACATTATGAATAGTTATGTTATTTTTAGAGGAAAACATTGAAAATAAAAATTCAAAAAATCTAGAATTTTGATGACCTAGACTTTCTAGTGTTTACGTAATTTTCTCCGTTCCAAAAAATATTTTTTTGCTGTATTTAGGTGAAAATACTGTCTAAAACGATGACAAAACTAATAAAAAATAAAAAGACTTAAGTTTGGCAATTCTTCGGGCTATGTCGGTGATGGCCGATGGGACTGAAAGGTTCTGAAGTGAAGTCATCACTTCAGAACCTTTAAGTCCCATCGGCGTACTGGAAGACGTAGCGTTAGAAGGCCTACTACAGGGTGAACCGATGACCTGGTGAAGGCCGCAGGAATCTGCTTGATGCGAGAATCATAGAACCGGTCAAAGTGTTGGTACTTGGAGGAGACCTATGTCCAGCACAGTCGTATGATGACGATGATGATATTTTTTCCTTTTCCTACATAAACTAATACATTCATAATGTCGTACAACCTTTACTCCATTTATTAAAACAATAAACAAATAACTTAATACGAATTGATATTAAACATTCGAGGAAAAATTCGTGACAAAAACGTAGTGAGCAAACATTGCAATAAATACCTTAGCTGAATAAAAATCTTTACAGCTAGGTAGCAGTGAGACAACAGTATTAAACATTTAAAACTACAAATACTTAAACTGTAACAACACAACAGTGTGAGTGGTGATAACGCTTAACAGTCGTAGAGGTAGCTCGGCGTCTATGATGAACAAGCCGCACGCACTCATCTTCCGGAACGATCCTCTTTGTTCCCGTTGCATGTTTTTACAAAATATTCTTTGTGTATCTAAAAAATGTAAATGGTTATTGGATAAAATATAATGGATTACTCTGGGATGTGTTGAGTCTTTCAGTATTGAAAAGTCTATTAACATACATTTATCTGCAGCCTAATCTAAGATCTAAAGTCTAAGGTGGACGTACTTGCGTACTCATCATCTGCCTAGCCCTACTCTTTCGGTATAAGCAGATACAGCTGAATAGTGAATACCAATATTTTACATAGAGTGATTGCCTATCTGACCTCGACGATACGATAACCCTTGGTAAGACTGGTAGGAGACGACTGAACGGATTGACAGACGGATTGTCCTTATATAGATCTTATTAGGTACCTGAACAATCTCGTGACGTCATAAACATCAAACAGGCACAGTGTACATCTCTCATCGCTGTATAAACCTTCTCAATTGCCACACTTAGCATAATTTGCAGCAGAATGTTTTTTATAAGCCATGAGTGATACGATATTGCAATTATTATTATGACGTTCTGTAATGTAAAATATTATAAAACAGATTATTTCTCCTAAATTACATAACTAATTCAGTCGTTTAACGAAAGTTAATACGTTTTTGATCCACGACTAACGGCACAATATTTAAAACATTGCGTACTACATTGAACAAAAAAGTACTCACATTTTCATCTTGTGTCAAATCTTCTAAGGCCAAGAAAAATGCCAAGTTACTCAAAAAATGGAATGCTGTGTATGATGTATAAAATATTATCTATAAATTTAGAAAAAGTAATTATTAATACGTTGTTTGTTACGTTTAGGCCACAGAATAAAAATAAAATAATAACTTGAACGCAAGAAATTTAAAAACTTACATATGGTCGAAACGCTTTCTCTGCAATTTGATATGCTTTTTGAATATTAAGATACACATTGAACATCATTTCCCAATATTTTTCTTCTGAATCTTCACATTTACATCTTTGAAACTCTGTAATCCACCCTCGAAGTGCTTTCTCCAATAACTTCATGATCAATATCGCATACAAAATATTCACGTCGAAAGCTATAACGACTTCAGCTGATAAAATATCGAAAATAATATCGTTTTTACAATAAAAATACATGTGCAGATTTTTACCAATAAAGTAAATATTTAAGGTAATAATGGTACCCCAACTAAACAAGATTAGTCTTTTGAAATCTTTGCCATCAATTTTGAGAATTGAATACACAAGTTGAATTGTTAATACTAACTGTATATTATTATAACTCTGCATGAAATTAGTGTAGTTATCTAATAAGAGGCCGGTGGAGTAGAAAGCCAGATCAAGAATGCGGCTCACATAAATTAATGACCAGGATAACTTTGTCAAGTCCAGGTTAGATGTGATGATAAAGGAAGACACATGTACAGTCAGGTATATGAGCGTGCAACAGATCCCTATCAAGTTGTACATGTAACTGTTGAAAGTGATAAAGTTGTCACAGATCGTATACTTTTTACGGATGAATAAGACTTGCATCAGACGGAATGGCTTTAGTAATGTTTGTAGTTTTTTTTCAATTATATTGTTGAATGGAACTTCTTTGTACCGAACTGTTGAAACACTTTTGACGAAAATCGAATTCTGTTTTGCTTTAGCATCGTTTTTAAAACACGAACACATGTTGGCTTCGCTATACAATTTGTTGTTTATTGATGTAGCATAAGACACTGCAATCAATCTAGTAATTCGATTACGCGTTAGTAATTCTATTTGGTAATTCAATTATTTTTCTATTCGAATAAAAAGTAATCACTTTGGCCCCTAGTGATTAGCAATATACAGAATGTAGAGGATATTTTTTGATAATATTTTGACAATGATTTGATTGCATCCTAATTCTACAAACGGCATATCGACACCTCCATACAATAACATCGTAACTCACTTTTTGTGATTTTACAGGAGAGCGATTTTAAAGTTGGAAAAATTATAGCAAACTCAAAACACCCCGTACAATTTTTGAAGCTGGCTCTATTTAATATAGTTTAGGCGGACTATAAATAAGTATGGTTAAGTTGTAAAAGAAAAATTGTTTTCATGGGTTTTCATGACTTACGTGAAAAACAAAACAGTGAAATGATAAGTTACGAGGACAAACATTGTATGTCTGAGTTACAATTTAGTTTTTTTGTAGTTTAATTTATTTTTGTGGTCAGATAATTGTAACTCCAAGGAGTTCATTTTATTATGGTTTTACACTATAAACACCGCAATAGTCACTTTGTACACCTTCTCACTTCTATTTACCAAGCAACGTAACAACACCGAAATTCTATGAGCGGGAGTAAACTACTAAATAGAACATCGCAACTCGTCTTGACTTGTCGTAATGCACTAAAAACTAACGTGCAACATCATTGTAACTCAACTTACAATGCAGTACATTTTATGATCATGTACATAGATTGTATCTAATGTTACAATTTTGTTGTACTTGATAAACAAGCTACTCATAATATTTTCTATAAATTGTAAATCAAGTTGCAATTATATTGTTGACAAAAAATATTTTTTGGATTAGTTACAATACTTTGACGTTGGGTTATTTTAGAAACGAAAGGGAATAGAATTACAATGATAGTACAGAAAAAATGCATTTTTTTTTTACATAACAATGCCGTTGTAACTCAATTTTTGGAAAAAAGTGAGTTACGATGTTATTGCATGGAGGTGTCGATATGTCATCGTAAACTCGCACTAAAACAAATGACTTTGGGTTTGAAGGAGGTTTGTAATGAAAGTTTTGCTTTCAACTCAATTGCGACGCCACGATTTTAAGAGCGTTTATTCAGAAAGTAGGCAACGTCGCAAATTAACTATCAAATTTTTCGCAGTTTTGATTAATTTGGCAATATTACTATATGGAATTATGAAATATGGCAAACTAGTGAACTAAAATATTGATTATGAAAAGCAATTAATATCGTAAAACCGAATGTTTAGTTTTAAATGTTAAAAGTATTTGGAAACTTTCCAAATGCCTTTTTTACACATAAAACGGTTACAACATCAAATTCAGTGTTATAATTGCAATTCATTATTAATATTCTAGTTCACTAGTTAGCGATATTTCATATTTCCATATAGTAATATTGCCAAATTAATCAAAACAGGTAAATATTTGACAGCTATTTGCAATGTTGCCAAATTTTTGAAAGAACGTTCATAATAAGTATTGTCGTCTCTAGATGCAGCCGGCGATTCCGTGCTCTGTGGGTCCATCATTCATTTTACAAATACTTATCCACTGACATAGTTGGCAACGAATATTTGACTCATATTACGAATGATCGTTATGAACTTAACAATAAATATATTACAGATCTGTATCCGACAAAAGAATATTAAACACTGTCTGTAAGTCTTTATTAGTAAATTACTTGCTTATCGATTGACTCTAGTTTTCTAGATCATAACAATTCTAATAGCCTAAATACTCAACTGCCTGGTATTAGGCATGTTTTCATATTTCAAGAACTTTTCAAAATCAAACAGAAACACTGCTATAATTGAGAATATGTCAACAGTCTCATCTAACGATATTCTATACAACAATGTGATTAAAGAAGATTTACAATTGATCCTAAGGCCGTTGAATCTGATGCAAAAGCTTTTTTTCTGTGCGAAATATTCTATTCGTGACAACATTATCAGTACTCAAAATTATTTTTATAATTTAATTAGAATATTTTGCACGTTTATGTTTCGATTTGCCTATTTGTATAATTTGATAATTACCATTAACAAAAATAGAAGGCAAAACAGTTAGTTTCTTATATTTTTTGAGCCGTTCCCTTGACTTTTTCGTATTTTTGATCGGAGATTTGATGAACAGCGTCTCAAATATCAAGTACAGCCACAAAAATATCTTGTTAGTCTTGAAAATCCAACACGTGTTCAGAGTCCTGCAGATAAACGACAAAGAATTCAGAGGTTTTATTATTTGCAACTGGACTTGGGTTATCATCCTCAATATTTTTTGTGTTGGTTTTATCCTTTGTTTTTGTTTTTTATTCGACTTAGATGTTTTCGATTATGTAACGATTTATGGCTGCATTGCTTACGATATGAATGTTGTTTATGCTATATCACTATTAAAATTAATAGAGAAATTGCTTCGTGTGTGGATTGAAAATGTTCAAATTCAATACTCAAGAAGTAGCGAAGATTCCGAAAGAGAAGAATATTGGAATTTAATGTTTGATATCTACTTGATTATACAGGAGACTTACGTGATTATAGAGACGACGTTTCGACACATGGTAAGAATTGTATAAGTAAAAATTGATAACAGCTCAAGGTAGACAATAGAAAACATAATTTAAGGATGACAGGCCTTGTGGACCGTTCCAACGACATTTCGTTGGAACGGTCCACAAATACTTTCATTATCAGTAATGGCTGATACAGAAGCGTTCAGGTGTCTCAGATGTGCTCATTTTTTGACGATCGATACGTATGATCAAACAAAATAGAACAACTTAATGTGTAAGCAAGATACGACCGACATCATATTTTGTCGATTGCCACTGTAACTCGTTTTTTTCCGATTAATAAATCTACAAGCGATGCTTGATTTTAACATTAATATTAATATTTATGGATCGTTAAAAGGCGATTAACGATTGATAAAATTGAGTAAATCTTTAAGAAGCTGACAGATCTTATTTATTAAATTACAACAAAAAAAAAAACAACCGACTTCCAAAGAAACACTACAAAGTGAAAAATAACTTAAATTTCGTAAGTCGATGTCTTTGTATTTTCATTGTTTGCCACCGAATTCCGAAATTTAAGTTATGGAAGTAGTTAAGTTATTTTTCACTATGTAGTGATTTTTTGGAAGTAGTTTTTTTTTTGATAACTTTTTTATTTCTTGCTTTTTAGTGGGTCTGTTTGCTCATCATCTTTTACAAAATATTGATTTTCCCGATGCAGGGACGTTAATCGTTGAGTTCTTTGAGAAGTACTCAAAGAACTCACCATCAGCTCTACTTCTCCACATGTATTGTGATGAGCATAAATTGCTTGGCAACCATATTGAAGTAATCGAATCGCAACCCGTGAAATACTTATTATTGAGTAGTTCCGGTGGCCATCTGTGTGTTTTCATCATCAACTCCACTTCTCCATATGCATTGGGACGAGCATAAATTGCTTGGCAACCATATTGAAGTAATCGAATCGCAACCCGTGAAATACTTATTATTAAGTAGTTCCGGTGGCCATCTATATGTTTTCATTATCAGTTCCACTTTACCAAATGATGTTTTCCAAGAGCAACTACACGAGTTACTATAAAAAATACCCTAATCGCTATAGGTGTGGCTATATTATATATTATATATAGCCACACCATATAATTTGAAGAATTCCCTCGATTTCGCCAGGATCCAATCATCAAATCCTGACCTAATGACAAAGGGATCAACTCGGAAGTATACACGTTCAAACAAAAATAATTTTGCACATCTGTCTATGGCGGAGTCATGCCCGAAAAAAAAAAAGACTTCCGCATTGATAACCTCCTCCTTTTATTAATGTTTGTGCACAATAAAGGTACAAAGGTGGACTTAATGCCTTAGGCATTCTCTGCCAGTCATCCAAGGTCAGTGGAGAGATAACATAAGGTGCATAGTTTGTAAGTGAAAAAAAAAAAAACAAAAAGGTTTCATAATCTTATTTATTTAGGATCTCCAACAAAAGATGTAAAGGGCAACATCGGGTATTAAGTAGGTGTACTCCTTCACTTATAGGGAGACCACAGCATGCACAATAAAGTTAAAAACTAAGCTAACAAAGTTAAAAATTAATAAAAGGTAAAATTTTTAAAATAAAATGAATTTTTGAAGGACCTGAAAAACAAGTAATATTTAGAGAAACTATTAAATTAAGTCTAATAAACACTTATTATATTTGGACAGAGACTCGCAGATGTCTAAGTTCATTGTTTTAGCTAAAGTGTTGTATTGCTTACAAAGTCTTAGCACAGCGGCGTAATGACCAAGGTTAGTTTTTAAGCCAGGAATTTGAAATAAATTGTATGTGTTATACCTGGGAATTCGAGTCGGAATTTAATGAGCTCAACAGTTCACTGCAATCTATCGTTCCACCATTATTGATCTTCAAAGCACAGCTTATCGAGCGGCAATAACGATCGCGAAAATTTGAGCAAATCTTAAGGCACTTTAGCATGCCAGAAAACACGTGCGAACGTTTCTAAATCGGCATTCACCCATAATTTATTTTTCGTTTCCATACGCAATCACAATCTACTCTTTATAGATATCGAGAGAGAAAAGATACATTTAGAGATACCGTACAATTATAATTATTATGAGCACGTCTAATATATTTTTGTACACTTTTAATATAATTCTTCATTTCCAGATCGCATACTATACGATATTATCCTTTTACCTTAGTGTGCATAACCAAGTAATGGTATTGTCTTTACGAGGTGAAACTTCAATTAAAGTAAGTATTCAGATAACTTTTCTGCAGTAGGTGTGCTTACTTCATACGTCAGCACAAAATGTTTTTTTTTCTTATTTTTATCTTATACATCTTTAGTATGTTCCCAGTTTATAAGCTATTCTTAGCGGTCAGCCGTCAAATTCATTTAAATTCCATCCATCCATCTTTTCTTTTCCCTCTCCCTTCAATATAAAAATTCATCACTAACTCATTCACAATATGCGTTTAATTCATCACTTATCCATACCAAGACAAACGGTTCCTTTCAAGTTACTTCTTCTTTGTCTTTTCTCGTCAGTTCTCACATCCATCTCCGCATCTTAACATTCTCATTTCCGCTCAATGCAATATTCTTGTAGTATCAGTTTATTAATCATTATACGTGCTTGCTCAAAAAGTGCTGATTCTCAGCCCGATTTAAATAAAAGTGTTTTGAACTTAAATATTGCTTTGAAACAAAGCGGTGTTTTATAAAATCTTAAATATGCCCGTTACTATTGCAGCATGCTATTCGACTATTTCTTATTCAATCATGGAACATGAAGTTCATCATCGTACTAATATGCGTGTGCGTGGAATGTGAGAGATTTTATGCAGCCATGAGAGATATTCAGAGTACCTGTGTAATGCTCATGAAGTCAACAAACTGTTCTGGTAAGTGTTCTTTTCATGCTATATATGAGCACTAAAGATTGATACCTTGCTGGTGTTGTCTTAGTACCAACCTGTATAACCGATAGAGCGCAATGAATCTTCTGTGAAAATTGATGATGAAATTGTTTAGGCTTTGTTGTATTTTTCTAAACAAAACCGATTGGTAGTCCCGTCCTTTGCAAGGCTTTAAACAAACAAATTTTTGCAGAAATTGGATTAACCCCGCTTTTATTATTTTAAAACACCATCTTGTAATGTTTTAGATCCAGAAAGAAAGGTTTACAAAAACATCCAACGTGTACAGAAGGCATCATTCAAGAAGATGAGCGCGTGTGGCTTGTTCATCGTAGACGCCGAGCTACCTCTTCGATTAATAAGCTTTATTACTTCTTATACTATTGTTTTATTACAGTTCGTGTATTTGTAAATATGTTTGTCTGATCTGCAGTTAACGTCAATAATTAATTCTCTTTATTTATTTCGTGGTCTCTCAAAATGTCTTCATTTATTTTTTGTTATGTTTCCACTGTGATCAACGAACAATATATTTTGTGGTAAACTTATATTTGATGCATACAATTAATGATCATACCTAAGTAGATTTTAATGAGTCCTTACGTAAAGTATTAGTAAATGACTTGCCTATTGATTGATTTTCGTTCTCTACAGAAATTAACTTCTCACTGCCTAAACAGTCTACTGCCTTGTAACAGAAATGTTTTCGTATTTCAAATGCCGTTCCATTATCAAACAGAGATGATATACAATTAAAAATATATCAACAGTCTCATCTAACGAAATATTACACAACAATGTGATAATGAAGATTTACAATCAGTATTAAGACCGTTGAAACTGATGCACTCTTGCATCTTTTCTTCTGCATGAAGTACCTATTCTATTCATGACAACATTATCACTGATACCACTAACTTTTATAATTTTGAAGAGGATTTTGCATGCTAGTATATCGATCTGCCTTTTTGTATATTTTGATCTTAAAAGTAAAAAAGAAAATTGATTACAGTTTTTTCGATTCTTTAAGCGCTTTCCTTGACTTTTTACTGACTTCATTCGTATTGTTTATCAGGAATTTGGTAAACAGCATCTCAAATATCATGCACAGCTACTACAATATATTATTAGTATTAAAACTACAACACGTACTCAGACTCCTATAAATAAATGGTAAAACATTCAGAAGTCTTTTTTTTTTTTTGGTTGGGAAATTATCAAATAATTCTCCCGCTCTGGGTGGAGCGACAGTCTTACTGACTAAAACCCACCCGTGTTCCTTTAGTTGCCATGTTGCCGGGGGGCCACGATTTCCCTTTCACACAACGCGCCGTCGACCCGGGCTTGGTCCTTATCGGACGGCGAGCTACCCATTGCTCACCGTCCGCAAGCCCGCGCCTACGATGGCCGGAAATCTGCCTGTGATTCCCGACGCCCAGGGCATCTCCTCCTGCGGCGGTTAGGGGCGCGAGGGCGCGAAATTTGCCTCTCCCTCACGCGTTCCGCCTCCTCCTTCACGAGCATTACTGCTTCGCAGTAGGAGGTGACGGCTTCCCATTTCCTCTCGCTCCGTACCATGACCCGTACCAGCGCCGGACGCGAGAGATCACCGCCACCGATCGCCTCCACGAGGACACGGCGATGCTCCGCCCAAGCCGGGCAGACCTCCACCGTATGCTCCACCGTGTCCTCCGGGCGATCCGCACAATGGTGACACCCGGGCGTTTCCTCCCGCTTGATGTCTGCAACTGGACTTGGGTTATCAATTTAATTATTGTTACTATAGGTTTCTACCTTTGTTTTTATTTTGTTTTTGAATTAAGTATTTTCGATGTTTTAACTTATTCACGGTTATGTGGCTTTCGATATTATTGTTGTAAATGCTTTGTCACTATTGAAAATAATAGAATAAAAAACTTTTTACAAAAAAAAAAACAACCGTCTTTTTTATTTTTCACTTTTTAGTTGTGGTACCTACCCCACACACATTCGAATACCACTACCTGCTACCAGTGACAGGAACTTATCAAACCATCCACATACTAAGTGGGAAAAAAATACGTATTTTGTAGCTAACTCAAAAACTGCCCAAGCAAAGTTAATAAAATTTATATGGGACCAATTTGGGAGCATACCCTTTCAAACAAAAAAAGAATTTTCAAAATCGGTCCACAAATGACGGAGAAATCGGTGGACATACATAAAAAAAAAAAAAAACAAACATACGCGACGAACATATAACCTCCTTCTTTTTGGAAGTCGGTTAAAAATGCTTCATGTGTGGACTGAAAAGGTTTTTAACTCGAGAAATAGTATTATTCAACTTAGGTCTGATTTTTCGACCATTATTATGAACTTTCATCTCAAGAATAAAAACGGCGGTTTGACATGTTTGCCATACAAAGTCTGTCCAATCGCTACATTTACAGAACAAAAATATCCGACTGTTACTCATTATTGATCCGTTTCTGATCTAAAGTTGTATTTAATTTTATTAAAATCTGTAATAGGGGGCGATTCTGTTGCCATTAAGCACGAAATCATACTTCAACCTAATACAAAGCAATTCCTATTGAAATAGCTCAATACTACCTACTTCGCCCGACTTGGGACCTCACGCTCAGCAGCTGCACTTGCGAACACTAGACCAACAAAAATTTATAAAACTAAAACTAAAACCAAATTACGACAAAAACGTCAACTAAAAAAATATAAATAAGACGTCACAGACAGACAAATAAAAAATCCGGAGTCACACGTCGCGTGTAGGGCATAAATCGAACAGATTATTTACTTACTTACTTTTACCACCCTTGAAAATCTGCAACATTTCTCTTGAGTGACTTGACTGTTATCACGAGCATAAATATATCACTATGGACAGCTCGGCAATCACATTTTCTGATTTCATGATTTATCTTTCATAATATTTGTCGTCAAGATGAGAGCAATTTTATGTGATTATCTATGTGGGGCATATGCAAATACAAGTAGTACTACAAATAAATGACATCGAAGGAATACCAAAATGATCTGACGAGATAGGCGACGCCAAAATATGGGTAGCTCCATCGATTTAACAAAATGTAACATCTCTTAGAATGCAATAATTTATTTATTTATTTCAGACATAATTCTAGTCCATAGTTATCACTCTTACATTTAAATTATAAACTCCCAGATAAAAACCCAAAATACAATAACTATTAAATATTCAAATCATTAAAAAAACAAAATGACGTAAATAAAATTTTCAAAAAATTATAAAAATGTCAGAATGGAAAAATAAAATAAAATGTATATGAAATTGTCAAGGATAAAATTTTTATTAAAATGTCAAAATACTTGTAAAACTAAAAAATATAAGAAATCATATCATTATTTTGCAATTTTTACCTGCCCCAAGCCCGATATACGGGTGCATGTAAGGCCTGCCAGTGCTGCATGAAAGGCCCGTCCAACCTGTTGACAACAACGGTAAGAAGACTGTTGCCGCTGCTCCGCACTCTACTCGCTATCGAGGTCGCCCTCTTGCGCATGCTGGCATAAAAACAATGCGGACGCTCGCGAACATTCCCGATGCGCTGCAGAAGCGATGCAACCGCAGCAGCGCCCTCAGCGCGTTATTATATTGAACGCGGAGAGCGCTGTAGGATTTTTGCAAATATGACACCCACAGACTACTCGTATAAAAAGATGTGCAGTAGGCTCGAAACAAGGCAACAATTTGTTCTCGATCTTCACATCCTTGGAGCTACGAGCAAACCTGCGAGCAATCATATTCACCCTCACCGACAGCGCCCTCCTTTCTCGGTTAATATCAGCGTCGTCCTTCAGGTCGGACGTCACAATATGGCCCTTACAAGTATGTACCCACTCCAAGGGCACCCCACATAGCCTTATTGGTGGAACCTACGCCGGACACTTATAACCCGCATTGAAAACCATAAACTCGTTCTTTTAACGTTATATTTTAAGCCATGTGTATGAGCGTACGTTTCGCAAATGTTTATTAGCTATCTGAGTCCCCCTATTGTCGCGCTCAGCAGCACCATATCATCAGCGTAGCTGATGTTGTTAAAGCAAACATCATCAACATGGCATCCAATATGGCGGCTGCCGAGCTCGGCAACAAGTCCATCAATGTACAGATTGAAGAGCGTTGGTGAGCTCAATCCTCCCTGCCTCACCTCGCACTCCAACCTGTACGAGTCCGACAGAGCTCCCGACCATTTAACATTATTGACCTGGTTCCCGTACCAGTGCTGGAAGATTTTAAAAACTTCTGGCGCAACTTGCCTATCGAGCAACTTTTTCCATAACACTTTGTACGAAACTAGGTCAAACGCTCTGGACAGATCGAGGAAGCAGGCGTAAACAGGCGTGCTCCGATCCGTGTAATATCTGACAGTATGCTTTAAACTCAGTATAGCACTATCTGTGGCCAGTTTGGGCCTGAACCCAAACTGGTTATCGTGCAAAGTTATTGTATTGTTTAACTGAGCATTAAGCATGCTGTCAAATACCTTCGCGTTGACTGTTGCTAATGAGATCGGTCTGTAATTGTTTTTATCTGATATATCACCAATATAATATCGGACGTGTCTTGCGTTATTAATATCTACCTTCTTAGTTAAATACAGAAGAGAGTGATTGATACCTCGTTGCGAACTAAAATGTCTGACACACTTTGGCAGGAAAATAATCTCACAGTATATTGTTTCTAAAGTTAAAATTAAATCTAAAGTTCAGTAGAATAACCACAATTGACCACTCGTAGCCATTTCTATGTAGACGCAGCGCTACTAACATCTTTGATGAGAAATTATCACGAATTACATTATTCTACTTTTACAATAACATTTTCAGCGATCAAGACCTCATAAAATCAATAAATTATACTATTCATTACAATTAAAATAAAAGTTTGGCCCTAAAAATAATTATTATCAACAGAGAGCTAATAGTTGAAACAATATCGTATCATACTGGGTTTTTTCATAAAGATAGCTGCGAAAATGTACGAACGTAAACGAAGCAAAAGGAGTAAGTAAGGATCGCAGCAGGTGGCGTTCTGTAGATTTTGGTATAAGTACAAAAGTAGCTCCGAAAAAAAAAAATGTCTAGAAAAGCAAATAACCAACTTGAGAATTGAACCTAGTGCTTCTCGCTCAGCTGACACCTTTTTCTACCTATCCTGCCTTTAACTTTCATTAATATATCAATCTTGTTAAAATACCCAAATAATGTTGTCAAACATTTAACAGAATGTAATGTTCTTACTACCTAATGAGTCTTATTTTTGTCATTAAACTTCCTAGAGTTTTAATATAACTAATGTATCAAGATATTTATGAAGATTATTTGTTTCCTGAACATTGGTGTGATCAGTTCGTAAATAAATGTTAACACAATCGAATTGCTCCGTAACGATCTAATAAAAATACAAACAAATAAGACCGACAAGAATGTAATCAGGTATAAGAAAGTTGAAGTTGATAATAAAAAAACAATGCCACAAAAACAAGAAGTCATCCCACAGATATCATACCGTTTGTTACTCAACAATTATCTGCATAAAGATATACAGAGAATATTTTATTCTCTTAACTATGCGCTTAATTTCTTTATGGCATCAAAATATAATATACGAAATTATCATATTTATCCACGAGGAAAGAGATATCAAATATTTGCATTCTGCTTTATGTTATTTATGAATGCATTGTGTATCTATAGGTATTTTGCCATACACCCGAGACAGAATATATCAAAATTAAGAAACAACCTCTTATCACTTATTGCCGTCATCTTTTTTTGTTCTTTTGCGATCAGTTTTTTGATTATATTCGTTGTGGACGAAATCCATAAGACAAACTACGTATTGCTAATTTTGAAGATCCAAAATATACACAAAAGCATCGATTTTAGTGTCAAAAGTTTAATTTTTTGGAATTGGATCTCAATAACTACGATTGTCTGTACTGATATAGTTTTACATACTATGTTTTATATATCAAGCCTGGAAAATTTTCTTAAATAGATTGTAAGTTTTTACAATCTTTAGGAATATCCTGAACAATTTGAGACAATGTTCAGCATTTTCGTGATCACTATTCATCACTAGGATTTCTTTAACCCAATTTTCGAGATATTTCCTTAATAAAAGAATAATTCGGATGGCTATTACTAAATTGATATCTGATGCGATGTACATTATGTCACAAAACATGTCACAAAAAAGATTGAAAGAATTAAGGTTACTACCTTAATTCTTTCAATCTTTTTTGTGACATGTTTTACAGGTACTTTGAATTTTCAAAGAGTCGTCAGTTAGTCGGAAAGTTGAAGCTAGTCGCCCATTCCAAAACGTAGGAAGGTCTGTGGAGAAGAACGGGCAAGAAACTCCACGGATACTCTTTTAAATCAAGATATTACAAAACATTATTCTGGATACATTATTCTTGTTGCTTCTATATGTGAGAACAATGTAAAGGAAAACAATATCAAACAATTCAAAATACCCGATTAAAGATAAACCAGATCAGTTAAGAGATGACCAGTCTCAACTGACGGCTCTCGTACATGAACAAAACGCGTGGATAAGCACCATTTTTTTTTTTTTTTTTTTGGGTGGGATATTATCAAATAACTTCTCCCGCTCTGGGTGGAGCGGGAGGGCGTGTCAGACTCTTACTGACTAAAACCCACCCGTGTTCCTTCGGTTGCCCTGTTGCCGGGGGCCGCGATGTCCCTATCGGTTTTCTTCGAACCCCCGGCAGGCATTGGCCCTAGCGGGCCCCGTCAATTCTGCTGACATCTCTTTGAGGCGCGCGTGGAACACAACGCGCCGTCGACCCGGGCTTGGTCCTTACCGGACGTCCCCGTTCAACCATTTGAGTGAGCATGATATACTCTCAACTACATTACTCTTTCAAGTTCAACACATCACATCTTGATAAAATTATAAACGGCTACATGGTACTCACATTTATATAATTTGTTTTTTTTTTTTACTTTATGGCTTTTAATTCTACACAGAACTAAAATTTAAATGCACTGACATTTGCTTTCATACCTTTCTACATCTAAAAACTGCAAATTTCAACTTCCGGAATAAATATAAAATATTATTTTAATCAAGTTTGTAATCAACTTCCGTTTACTAAACGAAGACGGTATTTACAGCTCCTAAAGCTAGTCACAGAAAATTACAAATAATCAAATAAATATTTGCAAAATAATCTGCACCTTATCAGCTAGATTTAATTACATTAAAACCAAAAACTAACATTCAGCCCTCCTAACATCACGTTTGCCGTCAACACCCCCCCCCCCTGTATTTATTAATTACACAATAATAATTAATACAAAGAACTGACAAGCCACTAACCAACAGGATAATTAAGGTTTGCATGAATGAACGAACACATTTCAAATGGTGTGGTCAGCAAAGCAGTTGGATTATCAAAGGAAAGGGAGTCAAACAAGGTTGCCCGTTGTCCTCTCGCCTTTTTACACTGATCATGGATGAGGTCCTTAGAACCCTCGAAGAGGAAACTCAATTAATTAAACTAGACCAAGATCGTGAAATCTCACTCCCCTTGGTGCTGTCATTCGTGGACGACCTCATCTTTATAACAGATGATCTAAAAGGGTTAGAAGGAATAGTATACCATATTAAACCCTTGCTAGCTAGTGTCGGCATCCAAATAAACGAAACTAAAACAAAAATACTTATTAGATACCCCATAGCTAAACAGAAAACGACTTACGTGTCAATTAACGGACTAAATCTACATACAGTGGATGAAATTAAATACCTGGGCACATACATAACATCTGCACTAAGCAGGAGAAGCACAATTAGAAAGCGGTATGAGCAGGCCACTAGAAACGCAAAGTCACTTTTACCATTCATAATAAACTCAAAAATGGACTGGAAACTAGCCAGACTCATGTATCAAATGGTGATCGTACCTTGCATGATATACGACTTAAAAGTTTCGGCAATCACCAAATCTAACAGGTCAAGACTGAGAAGATATGAGAGAGTTATCATGAGAGACTTGATTAACCACGCCATAAATAAACCAAAACAAAAGAAAATGCACGAACTCTTAGACGGAAACAACAGTAACCAAACGCATCAAGAATCACAGGATGTGCTATCTCGCACACGTTCACAGACGCGGCAAACCACACTTGTTACACGCAACAATGCAGTACAAGGCCAAATCCAAGAAAGTTGGCCGTCCTATTTACACATGGAACGACAATCTTAAACAAGACTTGACGTACTTCGACAAGGAATTCAATTTTTGGATGGACATGTCTGCAGATCGATATAAGATTATGAAGGCTGCCAACGAGATCTACAAGAAACCTGAAACGGATAGCAGCGAGGTTTCTGACGAAGACATAGAAACAGTTAAATGTAACACAGCACAGCAGCGATGTCAAAAAGGACCGAGAAAGCAGCATAACCTAGTCAGAAGATCCACCGGTGAAGATCGACCTAAACCAACATAGCGGTGAAATTGTAAAAAGATGATAGATAAATAACACCCGTCTCTCCACTATTCCATTGCTTACTCAAGGATGCATTTATCCGGTAGGCTCGCAAATCTCTCCTTATCCTAAGGGCACGTCTTCCCTACCATTACCGCGCCCCCCGGTCTACTCCTTGATATGCAATGGCCTCTGCGACCCTATGAAGCATGAGGCTCCAGTGTCTAGTGCAAATCTTGGCGTTCATTCGATTTATCGAGTCTGGTTAAACCACGCTGGGATCGGTGCATTTCATTCATTCATTCATTCATTTATTGCACACTTTATTGACGTGGGCCTTCCAGTTGCAGTGTTTATCAATCGTGATACCGAGAAATGTCGTTTCGTTTACTTCTTTTAACTTGACTTAAGTTAAAAGAAGTAAACGAAACGACATTTCTCTATAATTAATGTCTAGAATCTTATTTTCTCATCCATAAGTACTAAATTGAATAAAATTAGTTTTTGTTAGGTTTACACGTAGATTATTTTCGTCAAGCCATGTTATTATCAATTCGATTGTATATTTTATATCAGTTGTATATTTATTAATGTCAGTATTACTCGATGTCATTATTAACGATATGTCATCAGCGAACAGAAAACAGGGGTGATTAGTAACTTCAGGCAGGTCATTTATATGAAGTAAAAACAATAGGGAACTAAGCACACCTCCTTGGGGCACACCAGATCTGTTATGTTTATAATGTGATCTGTATGATTTTAGTTCGAGATTACTATACATTTTTTCGATTTCTACACACTGCATTCTGTTATTTAAATAACTTTCTATCCATTGAAGCGCTAGACCCCGTATCCCATATCAGACACTAATCTACATGATCTGACCAAGATTATGTCAAGACTTTAAAAGAGACTATCTCCTGAGATTGGTTCGTCATTTCTTCTCAGGGGTAGTCAGATAGGAAATATCGACTCCATCTAACTTATTAGGGTTCCGTACCTCCAAAGAAAAAAATGGAACCCTTACAGGATCACTTTGTTGTCTGTCTGTCTGTCAAGACCCTTTTTCTCAGGAACGTGTGGAGGCATCAAGCTGAAATTCATATCAAATACTCAGGTCTACTCTCAGCTGTGAAAAGCCATCAAACTTCTAAGCCAAGGCAATCAAAAGATACAGCCGTTTATGCTGCAAAATTTTCGACACTCGCATGGGAATCAAAACCTACAGGGTACTTCCCGTGAACTCAGAATCTTGAAATTTGGTACGAAGCAATGTCTTATAGCACAGATAAAGGAAAAATTGCGAAAAGCATACTTTTTTAGTTACATCATATAAAAAAAATGTTTTTAATAATTTAAATATTTTTATACGGAACCCTCTGCGAGTCTGACTCGCTCTGGACCGGTTTTTATTTTAAATAAGCGTTAAAGTGATTCCAATATCCTATTTATAGAATGAACAATTTCATTCTATCTAATTTCAAAACGGTGACACAAGCCATCTCTTTTCGAGAAGGGAGTTAGCCGTAATAGGTATACCAAGCGGACCCAGTGCGGGTTGGTAAATATCACATGTCTTCGATATTTTTCTTCAACGACCAAAATATTCGAAAACATGTGATTTTACCAACCCGCATT
The DNA here is from genome assembly GCA_949152395.1 of Agrochola litura. Classification (NCBI taxonomy): domain Eukaryota; kingdom Metazoa; phylum Arthropoda; class Insecta; order Lepidoptera; family Noctuidae; genus Agrochola; species Agrochola litura. The sequence continues at coordinate 21,959,528 of OX424501.1, forward strand.
GCACCCGCGTGGTAGATTACGGCCCACTCCCTCTCCAAGAGAGTAGGCCTGTGTCCCAGCAGTGGGAACATTATAGGCTGATTATGCTTTTGCTTATGCCATCTAATTTTGCCATATTTTTTTACAGGAAGTCAAAAACATCTTTGCAAGAACGTAATACGGGTCAATCAAACGTTCAGTAAGATGACTGCATGTGGCTTGTTCTATGTAGACGCTACGCTACCAATGTGTTTGATTGGAATTATCACTGATCACGTTATTGCCCTGCTGCAAATGAATTATCTGTGAAATACAATGTTTATAACGTGTTGGCTGTGGGAGGGGTTAATGTTTATAGTAATATAGTTACATAAATGTTGTCTACAATTGAATGATAATTTTACTTTTTCGTCGTTTTTAAAGTCATAACTTATAAACTAAGAAATGGGCATTTAAAGAAACCTTATGGTGGAGACTTCCAAGTACAATGTTTCGCAAATGAACATAAAGTCATCGTACAAGTTTGAGAAGCCTCTAGCGTACTAGCTATTAGTGTAAATTATTTTTTTGTAGAAAAGTTCTATCAAAAACTGTTATGTCACTAATGTATTAAAACTTCACATGTGTCTAAAATAATGATGCGATCAGTCCATAAATAATGTTTTTCGTCGTCCCTTTGTCTCATTATTATAATATTATAGACTCATTAGTCAACCAACAATGGACAGGTTCATATTGAAAGTTAAAAAAATATTCAAAAAACAAAAGAAATATCCAGAAATCTCATGCAAAATATTACCCAACTATCGATTGGAAAAAAATGTTGAACGTATAGTGTATTCTTTTAACTTTGTTCTGAGTCTGCTTTTGAATTCAAAATATAATGTACGAAATAGTTATATCTATCCAAATGGAAAAATAAGTCGTGTACTTTCGTGTTGCTGTATGTTATTCATGAATGCGTCTTTGATCTATCGAATAGCCATCATAGATGTCAGGGATATAAATAACAATATGTCAAGTGTAGAAAAAGACTTCTTGTCACTGTTTTCTGTTCTTTATTTCATCGCTTTTTTAGTCGGTTTTTCGGTTATGTTCATTCTGAATATAGTGTATAGAGACAAAAATGTCTTACTTATTTTGAAGATCCAAACTATACACAGGAGTATTGATTTTAGTAAAAGCGTCCTAAGTTTTATCGTCTGGAATTGGATCTCAATACTTACTATTATCTTTATTAATATTTGTATCCAAACTATGTATTATTTAACGTGTTACTACCCTAATGTCATGGACTTAATTCTTGACAATATTTATGGCACAGCTTTCATCGCTTTGGAAATCAATGTAGTTATAGCGACCCGAATTGTTATATTGTTAAGAAAATACCTCGATGAGTGGATTAAACATGTTTCAATGATGAATGATGAGCTTGAAAATGATGAACATTGTCTGAAATTACTTGGGATATATTAAAGTATCTTAAAAGCTTACAATTTGTATAAAATAATTTTCCAAGTAATGGTAAGTTCGTGAATATTTTGCTTAATAAATAGACAGTAGCTGAAAATAATAAGCTCTCTCAAGCTAGTGTTTCCTAAGACTGCGGTGAACGCCACATAGCGTCCGCAATTGACCGTCGAATAACGTCACTGAAACATTATTTATATGGTGGTGTGTTTTCCTAGGGAGCGCTTTTGACACCATAGAGTCAAACCCCGACGCCATCAATTTCATAACAGCCATCTTCAGGGCCGTTATGTGGTGGCCTCCGTTGTCGTAGGAAACCAAAGCTGAAGTACGCTTGAAGTTTTTTATTATTTAGAAAAAGCAGCCTTTGTGCAGCATTAAACTATAATAGGCCAAAATGATGAAGGTGTTATTCATCGTTAGAAATAATTTAGTGACCTAATAATAGGCTAGTTGATTTTGCATCTTCTCGATTACAGAGATTGTCCAAATTACCAAGTCAATCACCTAATTTTGTTTGTCCTAGGTGGTATGTCACACGTTTAGCACATTTTTCCGTATCCTTATCAACTTCCACTTAATATTCTCTACGTTAAAAACATCTGCTGTTTTGAAAAAAAAAGTGAGTACAATTTTTTTAATATTATGAACTTAATTTTTTATCACCAATCAATTATTTCGTTACTTTGAATTGACTCTGACTTTTCGGATTCATGTGCGTATTGTATAATTATATTATCATTTGCTTCAAAAATGGTAAAGGAAAGTCTCGTGTTTATCAGATACTAGTTGGTTAGTTTTGGGTTAGTTTATTTGTTTTATTATCGTCTTGTCACCACATGCTTTTTAGTAACCCACAGCTGCAGTCGAGTTTTTTTTTAATGTTGAATAGGTATAGGTTATTATAGGATTTTAAACTGACATGGTTATTTTCAATACTAAAGTTCTTTAAAACGGGATAGTTATCATATTTTTTGTTTTTATTTTAACAAAATATCCTGTTTTAAACAGAAAACATGGTAAATATCCCGTTTTAAATAACTTTAGTGGTATATTAATTATTTTAAAAAGTTTGTGCTCGCGAGGTCTACTATTCGCAGAACTACGAGTTAAATAATAACTTTTCAATTTACAGACTGTGCTTCACGTTTTTGCGATATTTTTATGGATAATAAAGAACACTGTGTTAATATTCATGCATAGTATTCATTGTGAGAAGTTCTATGCCACTGTTGAAGAAGCTGAGACGGCGTGTATACAGCTTATGATGAAAAGACACTGTCCTGGTAAGAATACCTATTATGTTCAAAGTAAATATACTCAAAAGACGTTTCACAAATACACTTAGTATCCCCTTCACACAATATTAACACCTTCAGCGCCATGTGTATCTTTTTGTCACACAGTATCTGAAAAATCGTGTATCCAAAAGCTTACACATCTTTCTGCTTAGTAAAAGCGCTGTGTATCTTTTAAGCATATTTTCTCTACACATTTATTATACAGAAATTAAAGCCTGCCACAAATTTATCACAAATTTAAAGAACGTCCACTTAAGGGTTGAGGGTGTAAAATCTTAATTTAAATTATTTCTTTACAGAAAGTAAAAAACAACTTTGCAAGTACGTTTTGTTGACAAATCAAACGTTTAGTAAGATGACCGCGTGTGGCTTGTTCTATATAGATGCTACACTGCCAATATTTTTCACACAAATATGCTCTAATTATGTTATTGTTCTGCTACAATGCAATTTTCTGTAAATTAAATATTTAGTATATAAACTTGACTTTTAATGACTTTTGTTGGTGTCCAGTACCCTAATTGCGTAACTTATTTTGTTAACAATTTTGCCTAATTTGTTTCGTTTTGACTATGTGGACCATGATATTTTGCTAAGTAAACTTGACGCCTACGGCATTAGAGGAAATGTATTGAATTTAATAGAATCTTATTTAAAGAACAGGAAACAGTACGTTGAAGTATCAGAAATAGATTTTAAAACTAAATGTCAACAAACCTACAAGTCTGATCGTCGTACAATCACATTTGGCGTACCCCAGGGCAGTGTTTTGGGGCCTCCTCTATTTATAATCTATATAAATGACACGCCAAAAGTTACAAGTCACCCTATGTCTCTATTTGCCGATGACAGCACTGTGACCATTAATAGCACAAACGCTCAAAACCATAACGATGAAATTACAAAGACAATAACCTCCATAGTACAATGGTTAGATAATAATAATCTAAAAATAAATATTGAAAAAACGAAGTTAACGATGTTTAGTCAACGTTCAAATACAAATATGAAAATATACTATGACAACCAATGCATAACACAAGTAAACACATCTAAATTCCTAGGTTTAATCATTGACAATAAATTAGATTGGAAAACACACACAGAGGAGCTAACTAAACGAATTAGTAAGTCTACCTATGCCCTAAATAAACTTACCTCAGTTATGAATGTGGACGCCTTAGTCACAGCATATCATGGCTTGCTGGGTTCAGTTCTGAGATATGGTGTAATTTTTTGGGGGAATTCAACCAATAGGGAAATAGTCTTCAAAGCTCAGAAAAAGTGTATCAGGACAATTTTTGGATTACAGGTCATAGATACATGTAAACCATTGTTTATTAAATTTAAAATATTGACTCTTCCAGCCTTATATATTTTTGAGCTTGCTGTATTTGTTAAGACCAATCCAAAGTTATTTAAAAAAATGTCAGACATTAATAACCGAAGTCGACGGGATGTCAATAGCTTATGCGTAAGAAGGTCCCACACAGCATTAATGTATAAAAGTGTATTCTGCATGGCGCCAGTCATATTTAACCACATCCCACGGTCAATCAAAGAATTGAACGTGAGCTTATTTAAGAAACGCCTAAAGTCCTTACTGGTGAACAAAGCATATTACAGTATTTCGGAATTTATATCAGACAAAAATTTAATGACAGAATGATGACATGCTAAGAAAATAAAATGTGTTGTGATCCTTGACATAAATTTTATTTATTGACATTAATATTATTGACATCAGTTTTTTTATATTAACTTTATTATTGTTTAATGACATAGCCTTATTATTTGTTTTCAGTCTGTGTGTTGTCATGCACTGTATTGACATTTATATTTTTTTTATATTGACATTGATTTCTATTGCTATTTATTATGAATTAATTTGTATTATGAAATGTGTGATTTTTATAATTGTTTTTTGTTTTTTATTGTTCAGGCTTATTTATTTCAATAATTACTCAAATACAAACATTTGTACGCCCTCTGGTATAACATAGCGAACTCTTTATCTTTACATACCATTACTATTGTACACCTATGTTAAACAAATGAATAAATGACTTATGACTTATGACTTATGACAGTTCAACAAAATTCATTGCGTTACTTTCGTTGTTGAGCAAATTTTTTTTGCAACTTATGAAGCAAACTGTTTAAAAAAAAACCGGCCAAGTGCGTGTCGGACTACGCACAATGAAGGGTTCCGTAGTTGAGATGAATTTATTTATCCCAAGAACAAACTTAACATTGTAGTTGAAAAACATGTTCTCCCATACATTCCAACTGCAAATCGTCGCTCGGCATCCAATACCGCGAATGTGACATTTTTACGTTTTTCTTTTTTAAATTGCGGGATCACTTATTTGCACGTATAGAATGAAATAAAACAAAAATCAGATTTTCGTTAAAAATTTCACATTATTTATTTTATTTTATTTTATTTATTTATTTGGCACCTCAACGACTTGCTCACTTAAACATACACATACAAAAATCACATATAGTTATATAGGTATTGTGAACTCGTCACTTACAGAAGTGCACAGCACTAGCAGAGAATTTAATGATTACAGGAAGTTTTATTTATCGTTAGTTGAATTATTTACAAAATAAAAATAGATACTAATTATGAAAAATGTTCACAACTACGATGAAATGTTTAACTAAATAACAAAAAAGACCTATGAAGAAGGAAATGAAAGTGGATACAATTTTATTAATAGGCGGCTTGTGTCGCACAGAGGTTTTGAGACTCCGAGCTGGTTAAAAGTCTCGTACGGAATTGACGAAAAGGGTTAGAAAAGATGTCGACGCTATTGGTTCGTGTAGCGATTTTATTATAATTTCTCATTAGACGATTCATGGGTGCGGTGCTACCAAGGTTAGTACGACTTGCAGTTGTGGCAAAGGTAATGGTCTCGCGACCAGATCGAATAGTTTTCTGTCGAGGTACAGCTATACTTAATTCCGCCAAAAGATCGGGAACATTTAGTAAACCGTTAGCAATTTTGTAAAGAAGGATTTGGTCTGTTACGTCTCTTCGGTGTTCAAGAGAGCATATTTTAAAATAACTGAGCCTTTCACCATAAGAAGAATCTCGTGGACAGCTAGAGCTTCTAAAACGAAGGTATCTGGTGAAGTTTCTTTGGATACGTTCAATCCTATTTACGTGAACACGGTAAGTAGGGTTCCAAACTGGAGATGCATAGTCCAGTAGACTTCTCACAAGAGTATTGAAGAGCACCTTTAGGGTAGAGATGGACTGGAAATCCCGACATATTCTTTTTACAAATCCAGACATTTTTGCAGCTTTTTATAGTGCTACCCCATTTATTGAGTAAGATGTAGGTGAAGGTTTCCGTTTTCTGGTAAATGTTATGTGGTAGCACTTTTTCACATTGAGGGACATGCGGTTTTTTAAACACCAATCGTGAACTGCGTTGAGGTCAACCTGGAGTAAATGAACATCGACGGATGAGTGTATCTCCTTATAGATCTTTAAATCATCAGCGAAAATAGAGCAATTGCTGTGTTTTACTGAGAGAACTATGTCATTGACGAACATTAGAAAAAGAATTGGACCTAGGTGTGAACCTTGTGGGACTCCAGATGTAGAGAAATAAACTGGTGACTCATAGCCCTTAACAACCACTCTTTGTTTTCTTTCTGAGAGATACGATTTAAACCAAAGAAGCAACTGGCCAAATATAATAATAATATAAATATGTGCATGGGCAAACCGTATTCGACGGTACAGGCGGAGATTGGAGCGGTACACTCAGAATCGCACATTCCAGAGCGATGAAAGGTGGGTTTACAGGGCTTGAGAGCAACCGGATCAAGGTGTGATTGACACGCGCCTGCCAGATGATGATGCCATGTGTTCGTTCTGGCGAATCATCTGGTCGGTGCCTGTCAATCACACTGAAGGAGATTGGACTAGGGAGATCGAGCGAGCGTGCGAGCAAATACCAGAAATGGGGGCACTTACCATCAGCCCCCAAGATGTAGCTCGTGCAGTCCGTCCATTGCCTAACTGGAAATCTCCTGGGCCGGACGGGCTGCACAATTTTTGGATAAAATGGTTCCAAAGGTCGCACGCTCGATTGGCATCCCAGTTCCAGTCAGCCTTAGAGTTAGGGTCGCTGCCCCAGTTCCTAACGACAGGAATAACCCACCTGCTCCATAAATCAGGTAGTACTGCGGAACCCAAAAATTGTAGGCCGATCACTTGTCTACCGACGGTCTATAAAGTTTTTACATCCATTTTGAGAGCTAAAATTAACAAACATATAGACACCAACACCATCATGTCTACCTCTCAAAATGGATGTAGGAACGGGTCCCGCGGTACTAAGGAGCTGCTCCTCATCGATATGGCCATTAGCCAACAGGTCCGTCGTTCCCGAAGGGATTTGTCGACATGTTGGATAGATTATAAGAAGGCCTATGACTCTGTGCCACATACGTGGCTCATGAGGGTGCTGGAGTTGTATAAAGTAGATGCAACTCTACGCACCTTCCTGATGTCATGTATGGGGCAATGGAGGACAGTTCTTCGCTATCCAGGATGTCGACATATCCAGAGGAATAGCGAGCCGATAAGGATAAAGCGAGGTATATTTCAGGGCGACAGTTTGAGCCCACTTTGGTTCTGCCTAGCCTTGAATCCTCTAAGCACACTGCTGGAGGATTCAGGGCTAGGTTACCGATTGAGGAGAGGTGGTCAGGTTATATCTCACCTCCTTTACATGGATGACTTGAAACTCTTTGCCCACAACAATTTGCAACTACTGGAACTACTGAAGGTAACCGAAACTTCCAGTAGCGCCATCAGGATGGAATTTGGTGTGGACAAATATGCGGTCATGCATGTCAAGCGAGGGGAGATTGTGGAATCCGTAGAAACCCACCTCTCGGACTCCATACACCTAAGATCCCTCTCCTCAACCGAAACCTACAAGTATTTGGGTATGTCGGAAGCGTTAGGTATCAACGCTGCTGACATGAAGCAATCGCTGAAGGAGCGCTTCTTTGGCCGCCTGAATAAAGTATTAAATAGTCTTTAATCAGGTGGGAACAAGATACGCGCCTTCAACGGTTGGGTCATGCCGGTTTTGATGTACTCTTTCGGCATACTCAAATGGACTCAGACAGAACTTGACGCCCTGGATAGGAGGGTCCGCGCACTGCTGACCGCTAATCGGATGCATCACCCACGCTCATCGGTGATGAGACTGTATATCCCACGGAAGTGCGGAGGTCGAGGCTTCTTAAATGCTAAGACCCTGCACAACCGTGAGGTATGCAGTCTCAGGGAATACTTCCTAGAAACCGACGTGGGGATGCACCGAGATGTGGTCTCAGTGGACAAGGGCCTCACCCCGCTATCCTTGGCTAACGAGAACTGGCGCAAACCTATAGTACTAGATACTAATGACCGCAGGGAGGTATGGCAGAGCAAAGAGCTTCACGGGCGCTTTTACCGGGCCTTACATGGGCCCGATGTAGACCTGTTAGCATCCGTATCCTGGTTGCGATTCGGTAACCTCTTTGGGGAAACCGAAGGTTTTGTCTTTGCGATTATGGACGAAGTTATGATGACGAACAACTACCGGAAATATATTGTGAAAGACGGCACGGTTGACATCTGTCGGGCATGCCACCGGCCCGGAGAATCAATCCGACACATTATTTCTGGCTATTCTCGTCTGGCTAACGGAGACTACTTGCATAGGCACAACCTTGCAGCCAGGATTATCCACCAGCAACTTGCTCTGAAATACAATCTTGTGGAATCGGAAGTACCGTACTATAGATATGTGCCCGACCCAGTCCTCGAAAATGGCAATATCACATTGTATTAGGATCGATCTATCATCACAGACAGGACTATTGTTGCCAATAAGCCAGACATAGTGGTGATAGATCGATTAGAGCGTCGCACAATGATTATTGATATAGCGGTCCCGCATGACGAGAACCTCGTGAAAGCTGAAAAAGATAAACAGATTAAGTATCTTGACCTGGCTCGCGAGGTTGTCGACATGTGGGATGTGGATACAGCAATCATTGTGCCGATAGTCGTGACGACCAATGGCATAATAGCCAAGAGCCTCGACCAACACCTGAGGAGGCTCTCGTTAGGCAGCTGGATCAAGGGCTTGATCCAGAAAGCGGTACTCCTGGACACGGCGCGTATTGTTAGGAGGTTCCTCTCTCAGGAGCCCTGACCACCGGTAGCTTGGACCCTGTTCCCGACACCGGTGGGCTACTATTTTTTATATTTTTAAATGTTTTTTTAAAATTTTTTATAATAATATTTAAAAATGTAAATTATATGTTTATAGATGAATTAAAGAATAAATATAAATCTAATATGTACCTTTAAACGAGCAATTCTTGTATATATGTATAAATATAATTTGAATCTTGGAAACGGCTCCAAGAATTTTTATTAAATTTAGTATGCAAAGGGTTTCAGGAGCGATAAATCGATCTAGCTAGGTTTAATTTTTAGAAAACGTCGATAAAAAAAATCTTAATCCAGATATTTTTCTACTACACATTTTTTACGAGCAAAATCAAAATACCGGAAAGTGGATTTACAACGAGAACATTTTCGAGCGATGATTTTATACGATTTCAAATGTCGACTAAAACCAGAAGAATTGTTTGAAAGACTTTGAATGACGTTCATAGAAAAAAGCCCTTCTAAAGCGACTGTTTTACGCTGGTTCAACGAATTTATGCATGGTCGAGTAATTTTGGCGGACGAATAAAGAAGTGGCCGTCCTATGACGGCTGTTACATAACAAAACGTGCTGGCTGTGAAAATTTTAATTCAAGAGAATAAGCGAATTACATATGAAGAGGTTCAGCATATACTGCAGATTGGATTGGGAAGTCTGCATGAAATTCTACATGGGCATCTTCGGGTAAGGAAGATAGTTTCACGCTGGTAGCGCAAAATCTAACGCAGGCTCAGAAGGAGGTTCGGGTAAAACGGTGCCGAGACATGATAGCAAAATTTGAAGCAGGCTCGTCTCGGCGCATTGGGGATCCTGCCGTTTTGCCGAAAAGATTTTGCCAAATTTTCATTACCCAAACAAATTTTAGCAACCTTTTTTTATACCAATGTAATATTTGGAATAATTTTAGTACGCACATTTTCATTTGGTCAAATGTTTACTTGGCAGATTGTTACAAAGGATAATGTCATTAAGGCTTTTGGTCTTTAATCAAATGATTTATTACAGCAAACAATATTTAGACAATAAAAGTTTAGTCAAATGATTTGTTATGACAAAAAACATAAAGGTAAAAATAAGATTTTTTTGGGGATTTGTTTGTTAAATTTGATGTCATTTGCGTATTTCTTTGTAAGCTTATGTGCTTGAATTTGTCTGAAACAAGTCAAATTTATGGTTACTAGACATTAGGTTATTTATGGAACTAGGTTACAGTAGGTTATTAATTTAAAAAAAATGGTTAGGTTAGGTTAGGTTAAAACTGTGACCACCTACGCACGAGCCGAGCGAGCGAAGCGAGCGGTGCCGCGGCAGCGGCCGGCGAGTGCCAGAAACGACTAGATTATGTAGAAAAAAATATGGAAAAAAGAGATTATTTTTAGGAGGCTATCGAGAGAAAAAATATTTGGCTTATTTAATTTTGCGTAAAATATGTTATACCAACTGAAATATTTGACTAGATAAAAAATGGTAAAAGTACTAGTTGGTGAACAAGTTATTGTTCAAACGTTCACTTGCCAAACATAGGTTTTCGTAACAATTATTTGTAAAGAGATTTTTTGATAAGTAATAATTTGGCAAATGAAATTATGCGAAAATTTGTTTGGGAAGTGATAATTTGGCAATTTCTTTTCGGTAAAACAAGGGAGACCCGGCGCATTGATATCATTACGGGTGATGAATCATGGATTTATCAGTATGATCCAGTAACAAAGCGTCAGTCGACCGTGTGGCTGTTTCAAAATGAACCAACGCCTACAAAAGTGAAGCGAGCCAAAAATGCAGGCATAATTTTGATCGCAAGTTTTTTTTTTGACGGGTTATTTGATGTCAGTACCCTTACGAGATCAAAGAAGCATTAATGCTGAATGGTAGGGATCCCTTCTTTTTGCATAATATTCTTTTTCCTAATATACTTTGGCATCACGATTTTGGTATAATTTTTTTGCCATAATAATACTTTGCCATATTTTTTGGCATACAATTTATCTTGAAGGCTAATTTGTTTTGGCATAAATTTAATTCGCATAACGTTACTAGGCCTAATGACTATTAGCATAATAATATTTAGGCATACAATTAATAGAAATAACGGAAACAAATTTGAGTTATTTTTATGTATTTATTTTAGATTTTCATGCAAATGATTTCCATTTTTAAAACTAAATTAAAGTATTGTCTTAAAAAATCATTATGTTGTGCTATAAAAGTTAATAACAGAACCGAATCGCTGCAAAACCGACTCCACGTAGTCTTGTCTGCCCTACCCCTAAAGTGTAATTTAAAATCGCAAAATCGCGTAGGCGCGAAATTATGCGTAAAAAATTATGAGTAAGCTGTTATGCGTAAATAATATTATGCAAAAATATAATTAGGACAAACAAAAGTATGCCAAGTTATATTAGGTCTTAAAATTTTATGCAAATGGATAGGAACCTGAATGGTATGTTACCAAATGTTTTCCAGAAGTTTTTACTGCTGCAAGCAGCAAGCGACCGAACACTGGCCTCCGTGGGCTACTGTTTCACCACGACAACGCGCTGGCTCACTCGGTGCTCAAAACAAGGGACTTTCTGGACAGCACACCGTTCAAATTTATAGGTCATCCTCCTTACAGTCCCGATTTGGCTCCGTGCGACTTTTTCTTGTTCCCCAAAATAAAAAATCAACTCAAAGGAAAACAGTTTTCATCACCGGAAGATGCACTGGCTGCATTTGAGAAGGAGATTGAAGAGGTGTCTGATGCGGACTGGAAAATGTGTTATGAAAATTGGTTTTGACGTATGAAACTGTGTACCTATAGACGCCAATGGAGAGTTCTTTGAAAAGATATAATAAAAATAGTTATAACCTGTAGTATATTTTTTTCTAGTATCGCAAAACTTTCTAAGTACTCCCACGTAATCTAGTTTTAATTTATTTCACCCCATGGGAGATGGCACTGCAGTGTTTGATGTACATGCAATCCAGCCTGCAAGCGATTATTTTTAGGATATTGTTGGGGCTGGCCCGCACTCTGCGCACCAGGGATGCACATCTCATTCGCATCGTTGCATAAAAGCAATTAATATGTGCGTCCGCGAACATTCCCGATGCGCTACAAAAACGGGGTAGCCCCACCAATACCCCGAAAGCGTTGTTGTATTGGACACGAATGGCGTTGCACGACCTTTGGATATATCTAGCCCACAGGCTGCACATGTAAAACGTTGTACAATAAGCTCGAAACATAGTAATTTTGACTTTTTAAGTGAGCAGCGTGCAAACCTGCGAGCCAGCATGTTCGCCCTTACCGACAACGCCCTTCGCTCCCGCTCAATATCGAATCCATCATTGAGGTCAGGGATCAATAGGTATATTACCAAGATATTTAAACGTAAATACTCTTTGTAGTGGAGTCCAATTGAGAAATACAGGTGGTACATAACCCGGTCTACCCCCAGCCTCAAAGACCATGATCTCCGACTTATTGGAGTTATAAATCAAACCATGTGTTTTGGCATACTGCTCACATTTTCTGAGACCACAGATTGACGCGCTCAGAAGCACCATCGTCTGCATAGCTAATATTATTAAAACCCACTCTGATGCTGCTGAGCCAATCAGCTCGTTTACATACAAGTTGAAAAGCGTGGGTGAGCTCAACCCTCCTTGCCTCACCCCGCATTCCAACCTGTATGGCCTGGAAAAAGTTCCAGCCCATCGTACACTATTGATCTGTTTACCATACCAATATTTAAATATATTTATATTAAGCTCCGTTGGCAACCTATCCTTCTCCATCTTTCTCCACAATACGTCATAAGCAACCAGATCAAAAGTCTTGATTAAATCGAGGAAGCCAGCATAAATCGGCGTCCTACGCTGTGTATAGTATGTTACAGTATGCCTAAGACACAACACTGCACTTTCTGTTGACAAACCACGCCGAAACCCGAATTGGTTGTCATGAACATTTACAGTTTTATTTAGTTGTGTATTAAGCAGTCAAACACTTTTGATATTATAGTAACTAGAGAGATGGGCCTATTGGATGGCGAGCGACGAAATGTAAGTTTATACGCACAATATTGAGAGATTTACCATGTTTTTTTAAGACCATAGACTTCTTATAGGTTTTCCTGTAATCTATGAGTAAAGAGCCATAATACTATGTATTTTTTTCAAAATTTTTGGTACAGTAGTTTCGTAGATAAGGGGGGGGGGGGAATGGTCAATTTTCATTGAATTTCTTAAATATCTTTAAAACTGTTTATTTTAAAATTATGTAAAAATTGTTTTTAAGATCTTCGCAACAAGCCCTTTTATTTGATATGTCACACGGTATTATCAGCAAAAATTTTTTTTTCATTTTCTTGTTTGACCCCCAAAAGTGACCCCTATATTCAAAATTCATTTATTTACGTTACACATACGTGTTTGGGTCACAGAAATACATATGTGTACCAAATTTCAACTGAATCGGTCTATTAGTTTTGGAGTAAATTGGCTGTGACAGACGGACAGACAGACAGACGGACAGACAGACAGACCGACAGACAGACACACGAGTGATCCTATAAGGGTTCCGTTTTTTCCTTTTGAGGTACGGAACCCTAACAAATTGTGATTGTGTTGTATTACGCAATTAGGGTACAGGTGTTTGTTTTCCTCAGCGGCAGTGTATCTGTCATTGTAAAGATAATCTCCATTTACAGATTTAGGTACTTTTAGCTGGTAATTTAAATAAAATGCTTGTCTCTTGTCGTAACGATGTAATCAATGTTCTTTCAAAAGTTTTAATAATGCCGCCAATAAACTAAAAAGCACAAAATATTAAAACAAGATGAACCATATACACGATGGGCCATGAAACGAGATCCAATGAAATTTTTTTGCAGCCTCTTTGCGAGGGCTTCCTGAAACACCCCTAAGTATGTTCAGACAAAAAAAACGTGTACTAAGATATAAATACTATAAAAATAAATAATTTAAAAATAAATCTTAATAAATCTGTTTATATTAATTACAATAAATGTAATAATCCTAAACATAATATTAAACTAAACGTATCAAAAATTAAAGAAGTAGCACAAACAAAGTTTCTAGGCGTAATTATTGATGAGAATTTGAATTAAAAAGAGCATGTGGATAATGCTGCAAAGAGAATAAATAAATATGTATATGCTCTTAAACAAATAAAAAATATTACAAACTTAAAAACAGCTCTCATGACCTATCATGCATATGTAGAATCGGTACTACGTTACGGACTTATAATATGGGGAAATAGTACCGATATAAACCGAGCATTTGTTGCTCAAAAAAAGTGCATTAGGGCAATTTACGGGATGCACTCGGAGGAATCTTGTAAACCCATATTTAAGAAACTAGGTTTGTTACCGCTGCCGTCGCTTTATATATTGGAAATATGTATGTTCGTTAATAAACATAAAGACCTGTTTAAATCAGCCAATGATATTAATCCAAGGAGCCGGCGTGATCCACAGAGACTCGTTCTGCATGATCTTCCCAAGCTTGCTAAATATAAAAGCTGCTTATATAATTGTGTTAGTATATATAAAAACATACCGAGTAGCATAAAAAACTTAAACTCCAGATTATTTAAGGGAAAATTGTTTGACTGTTTAAACTTGAAAAATTTCTTTAGTCTTAAAGAATTTATGGATAACAAATTCGCTTGTTAGTATTAAGTGAACATATGCAAGCTAAGTACAATTCTGGCAAAACATGTAAGATCTTTATTGTAAATTATTGTAACACCATGTATACCATGTTTTATGCAAATAAATACTTACTTACTTACAGCGATTATTTATAGTTCAGAAGCTAGACGGCTTATAATATTTTTTGCAAAATTGGGTAAAAATGATAAAGAGGCACAGTATTAGTTTGTTATAAGCGTGCGGAGTTAGCGCTTTTTGATCCACTGCATGAAAAACCGTCATCGACACCGTCAACAGAGTTTTATGCCTGATCAGTCGTATTAAAAAACGCCTCCTGCTGCATGACCGAGCTGCACCTCTAACATTTGCTTACGAACTTGTTAATTTGACCAATGTTGTTATTTTTTACCTATGTACCAATGTTTTGTAAATGGACGAAAGCGTGAGACTAAATCAGAATTGAACTACGAGCATTAGATGGTCATTATAGACTATAAATGACAAGGAGAACATTTCTCTTATTCACGATTTTCTTTTGATATGAAATTATTTTCAAACGAAATTTAAATCATGTATAAAACGCACACTTTGCTGCCAAGCATATTATAAGTTGGGGGATTACATTGCTGATAAAAATGCTTGGCTCAGCGCTGGTCCAGCTCCACAAGGGCGCATAAACTAATTGATTAGCATTCGAAAGTATTGTTGCAGCTGCTGCAGATTGTACAATTGTGACACAATAACACAAAATAAACAACAACAACATTTATTCGAAAGTTTTTTCTGCTATAAACTCTTGTGTAAGCGAAATAAGTGAATAGTGAATAGTGAAATATTAACAATAGAAGTAGTAGTGCTCCGTATGCAATCGTAACAAAACAAATTAAGTTTGTGGAAAAAAACTGCAAAAATAACGATTGCATGAGTCATAATAACGACTTCTCATTATTTAAAACAGATATACGACTAATGTGCAACACTATTTCACATTATTTATCAACTCCACAATTGGTCTAGAGGCTGAAAGAGCATACTCGAAACGATGACCACGAGGTGTTGCGAGTTCAATCCCCACAAACCGATTTACTTTTTATAAGATTTTATTTCGAACTAAGTTGATTCAACATGTTTTCTTGAATTAGTGGTGCCACCTACTGGTGATGAGCGTAACTACTATACTTTCAGAGTTATAATTATTACTTCCACATGATATAATAAATAGAGAGAGCTCTCATAAAATAACTTTGATGGGACAAGAAAAATAGTTATCTCGTGGGTAACGATCCAACAATAATATCAATATTCTACAATGGAAGAAAATAATGTGACAGTACGTACGTCGGCAAAAAAATATTGCAAATGTCTCGCTAGACATCTCCTTCGAGTCAACAAAGTCAGAAATGAC
The DNA here is from genome assembly GCA_949152395.1 of Agrochola litura. Classification (NCBI taxonomy): domain Eukaryota; kingdom Metazoa; phylum Arthropoda; class Insecta; order Lepidoptera; family Noctuidae; genus Agrochola; species Agrochola litura. Next base: position 21,975,606 of record OX424501.1, read on the forward strand.
CAGAAGATTTAGCTTATAAGATTTGTCGTCAACCACATATGACAATGACATAAAAGATCTTAAAATAAATATAAGCCAGCTAAAAAGCGATTAAGAAAGTGCTCATACGGAGATAGAAAACCTTAATACAGAGAACATGAAGTTAAAAATTGCTTTGAATAAAGAGAAGAATAAATCTAAAAATCTACAAGAAATATGCTCAGAAACGAAGAAAAAAGTATCAAATAATAACTGAAAAAGAAAGAAAAGGATCTCAAGAAATCTAGATGTCTTTAAGCGAAAAAATTAACAGTAGTTGCATAGATCTGGGGCTTACTGACACCAGTGAAGTGAAAATAGATGGCGCCACCAGCAACATATCCACACTATGCAAACTACGAGATAAAATCAACATCAACAATAACAATAATTCTACCTACAAGGAACCTGAACAGACATACCTGCAAATAGATGGCGGCACCAATACCTCATTAGAACCTCCTATAGAGCAACAACAACAGCCTGGACTCTGTTTATTGAATAGTGACAATACAAATAAGGTATTATCAGAGCAAATGGATGGCGGCGCCAGTACCTCATTAGAACCGCCTATAAAGCAACAACAACAGCCTAGACTTTGTTTATTGAGTAGTAACAATACAAAAAAGGTATTATCAATAGCACAGAGTACATTTCCAAATCATGATATATGTCACTACATCTCCACAAATTCTGGAATCACACAGTTGATAGATCGTCTGCAACAAAGATTGTTAGACTACACAAAGAATGACATCTGTTTGACTTTTATAGGCGAAAAAGACTTTAAGAAAACTGACAATTATTTTAGTTTAGTTACTGACATTAGGAATATATTAATGCAATCACAATTTACTAACATTATACTGTGTTTACCGACTTACAAACTTGATGGATATTGTTCTATGTTCAACTCTAGAATAGAAACTTTTAGTAATTTACTATACCATCACATTTATACACACGACCATGCGATGTTATTTGATTCTAATTTAAATTTGACATATGATAACACAATGTTTTATAAACGCAGCGGAGTTCCCAATAATTAAGGCATGAAGAATATTTTTGATAATCTGAAATGCTACTTTGACATGTACATAGTCCCGGTACATAATAAATATGGTGAAGAACCTTCAGAAAACTGCACTAGTTTGGGAAAAAGCCATGGAAAACAGTTTTTTCGTTCCTAATCCTGTGAAAAGGGGTTTTAATACAACTACAGATCCCAAAATAGCAGACGGTAATACGACGGCTAAGGAATACATTGGCCTTAATATTTATCTCCAGAATTTATGTGGCATAAGTAACAAAAAAAATGAATTGGAAGTTTACTTACAGGACATAGAATGTAACAACTTTTATGTATGTGTGACGGAACATTTTTTGACAATGCAGTCAGCTTGCTGTTTCAACACGGATAATTATAAATTGGTTTCTTTTAATGCTAGGAAAAATAAAAAAAGGGGTGGTAGTCTAATAATGACAAGAAATGATATTATTTGTGAAGAAGTGTCTTTTTGTAAAATATTATATAAAACTGAATCCTTTGAGATATGTGGTGTTAAAGATGCTAACACTAATATATAAAATAAATCTGGTTGTTCAGAACTTTTAAACATTTCTGTCCAAGTTGGAGCAGTTACTTGAACAGTTTTTAGTTATTATCTGTGGAGACTTTAACATTGACTTATTGAAAACCGATAAAAAACTAAACATTTTTTTACCCTACTGACTTCCTACAACTTTAGGCCTCTAATTAACGAAGTTACCTATAGACGGAATAATGCCCAATCATGTTTAGATAATTTCTTGACGAATTTCCCGAAAAATTTCATTAATAAACAGTTCGTTGACCATTATTGCTTAGCTGACGGACATGCAGCGTTATTCTGTGGCTTAAAAACCGATGAAATAGGACTCAATGATACTCAAAACTTTTTAAACATTGAGATTAGACAGTACAGTGCAAAGAATTCAGAAGACTTTAGTAAACGTATACTAAATATAAACTTGACGGAAGAAGGCATAAACGGGTTTTTAAAAAAATTGGACAAGCATACTGCGCTAGTTTTAAAAAGAAGAATAAAAGGGTGAATTATAAAAAGTGTCCTAAGCTACCCTGGATAACAAAGGGAATAAAGGCGTCCAGTAAAATGAAACGGTTCCTTCTTCAAAGCATAAGTAATAAGACTTGCACAGAGGTTATAAGAACATATATAAAAACATACATTAGAACATACAGACTAGTTTTAAAAAAAGCAAGGCGGATGGCAGTCAGGACAGAAATTAAAAAAGCAAATATTTCATCACAAGCTATATGGCGAGTTATAAATAGACATAGGAATAAAGAATCAAAACGAGACGGTGAAAAAAACATGCTTCTTAAAATTAAGAATACAATCATATCAAATCCTCAAGAAATAGTAGACATTTTTTCGAATATTTTTGACAAAGCCGAGCTAGTTAGTGTTATTGACACTTTTGAACAAGGTATAAGAACCTTGCAAGATAATGTCAACGGAGTGAGCGTAGAAATGAGCTGCGAACAAGTAACATCATTTGAAATAACAAATATTGTCAATTAAAATTTATCTAAAGTCTTAGAGAGGGTGGTTTATAACCAAATGTTGGAATATTTAGAAGCCAACAAGATGCTACCCGACCTTCAGTCTGGTTTTAGGAAGGGCCGTGGGACGGCCACAGCCCTCTCTGACGTAGTGGGGAATATCCTAGAGGCACGGGATAGGGGGGAGGGAACAATCCTTGCACTCCTGGATTTTTCACGGGCCTTCGATGCAATAAACACCACACTGTTACTTTCCAAGTTGGGCTATTACGGTTTTTCAACAGAAACAATACAGTGGTTTGCTAGCTACTTGCAAAATAGGTCACAGCTCGTTGAAATCCAGAAGGAGGATGGATCAAAGATGTCATCCCCCCCTCGTCAGGTGTCACGTGGTGTGCCTCAGGGATCAATTTTAGGGCCCCTTTTGTATATACTTTACAGTGCAGACATTATTAAATCATTTCAGCATTGCAGGTATCACATGTACGCGGATGATATTCAATTATATATAACTTTTAGACCAGTTGACACATCAGAGGCAGTGGAAAAAATTAATGACGATCTGGAGAGAGTGATGGTATGGTCAGATAATAATTCACTGGTATTAAACCCACTGAAATCTAAATTTATGGTTTTAGGAAGTAGGAAGATGATCGGTGCAATACTGTCAGCCAAGCCAGAAGTTGTTGTCAGGGGGGAAAAAATAGATAGGGTAGAGATAGCATGCAACCTTGGGTTAACGATGGATCCGGAACTACGATTTGAGAAACACATCAGTAACTCCATGAGGAATTGTTTTTATAGATTGAAGCTCCTATATTCAATTAGAGACTACCTGAGTGTTGATCTACGTAAATAATTAGTGGATAGCCTAATTTTATCAAGACTTAACTATTGTGATACCGTGTATGGCCCGTGCCTGTTAGCAAGAACAGAGAAGCTGATACAACGTATTCAAAATGCATGTACACGGTTCTGTGTAAAGATACCTCGTAGAAGTCATGTCACTCCTTTTATAAACGAAAATAATATCTTGAAAATGGCTGCTAGGAGAAAGTTACATATGGCTAGTTTACTTTTTGGAGTAGTGACAACACAAAAACCACACTACCTGTTTGAGAAGTTGAGTTGGAGGCAGAGCAAATACGAACCACGTTTTTCTACCGAACCTCTTTGTACATCAACACATAGGACCGCAGCATTCAGGGGGAGTTTCAGATATGCTGCCACGCACTGTTGGAATAACCTTCCTCCACCAGTTAGAGTCCTGAGAACAAAAAGGCATTTTTTGAGTATTTTAAAGAAAATGTTCATGCAGATACAGCAATCCACATGATTTTAGAACCGGAACTATTATCAATGGCTGCTCATATTGGACTTACCTTATGGGTCAGGGCCTACGGGCAATGAATACGGCTTTCCAACAGTGTGAGTGGCCTCTTGTCTGATTCCTCCCAGTTTATGTCCGGTCTGTGTTATTGTCGCGGGAGGAATGGCAGTCCTTAGTCATCTGGGGCGTATTTGCTGTGTCTTTCCGAGGCTGCATTGTCTAGGGGGGACAATGGGTAGGTATAAGTCGATGGTGTTGCAAGGATTGCCAATTTGAATGTAAGGCTTGGTTGCAGTTTGAATTTGATTGGTAAAGCAATACAAATACCTATTGTAATACTTACCATTACGATTAGGAGGCTTGGAAGGTGGTTTGGTTTTGCATTTCTTTGTGTCGGTGGATCTTGCTCCTTCCATCGATTTACATCGAGCTCCTCGAACTTCGAAGGATCGACGACCCATTCGGTCCACTAAAATAATAAAAGAATCTTAATAATAACATTTTTTCAATTTAGAATAAAGCATGGTTGTCACTCGCCAACGCCATGCTTTTTGCAAATGGCCGCCATGCCATCGAAATTCCCATGGTGCTTGCAATTTTGATTACCTACAAAAATATTGGATTTAGGAAGACACACCACATAATTACTTTATTTTATTTTTATTTTCATTGTAATTATTATAACTCTCAGTTTATGTAAATGTCTTTTATTATTTCTTATAAGTTACGCTTATTTATCATCGATTTACATCAATGTTATCTATAGATACCTAAGTATTTAAGTACTATAATTTTTTAATTGTTATTTTTATGCACATATTATGTTCAGTTATATTCACAATCATTTCCGTAATAAATTTTGCTTACCTGATATTTATTGTCACACAGGGGGACGTCATTACGTCATTCGCGAGGTTTTTGCTGAAAATCAGCGCCGTAACCGTAGGTCCGTCCGAAGTTGCGGCATTTCGCTGAGCATGACCTATTCTTGCACAGATACGACGCACAGATTAATTGTTCTTGTTATTGTAGTTTACTTGTTACAGAAAATGTTTTCTATTCACTCAGCAATCTGCATTTTGTTTATGTTTTGAATGTTTGTTGTTTGTTTTCATTTGGTATTGCAAACAAAATTGTAAATTGTCTTTGGTGTCTGTTACTTGATATGTCTATGGTCTGGCCTTAGTGGCTTTGACTTACGCAATAGACAAAATTTGTCGAACTTTTTATTAATTTCCAAAAATGAATACGAGGCTTTTGGCTTTTGGCGAATGTATAGGATATTTTATAATTTATGTATTTTTTTTTGTGTAATGTGCGTTTATTTTGTGCAGAATAAACAATTTTTCTTTCTTTCTTTCTTTTCAATGAAATGGCAAACAAGAAATCTTATGGTCATGATGAAATACCAATAAAATTAATAAAAGATCACATTGCCTTATTGGCAGATCCACTAGCACATTTAGTCAATATGTGTATAGATATGAGTACATTCCCTGATCAACTCAAAACAGCCCGAGTTTTACCTACGTATAAAAAAGGTTCCCATTTAGATCCCAATAATTACAGACCGATTTCGTTATTACCAATAATATCGAAAAATTTTGAAAAAAATCTTAAAATTAGGCTCCTGAAGCATTTAAATCGCAATAAAATTCTGAATCTCAGGCAATTCAGGTATCAGAAACATGTGGGAACAAATGACGCAATTGCTACTTTAATGGAGGAAGCTGTTGACAAGATTAATAAGAAACTAAAAGTAGCAGGATTATTCCTTGATTTAAGTTCTGCTTTTGACACAGTTGACCACAAGCTACTATTAGCAAAAATGGAACACTATGGAGTTCGAGGACCAGTTCTAAAAATATTTAAACCTTATCTGGAAAATCGAAAGCAATACGTAGAAATTAAAGTGATTGAAGCAAATTGTGAAAAAGTTTACAAATCGGGTTCTAAACTAATAAAGAAGGGAGTTCCACAAGGCTTAATATTAGGGCCAATCTTTTTCATATTGTTCATTAATGATTTAATTAATTACATGCAAAAGCATATAGATGCTGGACTTGTTCTTTTTGCTGACGATACGAATGCTATAATATTCGCTAATGATATAGAAACTATGTCTTATAAAGTAAGCATGGCTCTGGCTCTCTTCCATTCTTGCTTTACCATCAACACTCTCAACCTTAACACCAGTAAAACAAATGCTATGTTATTTAGAACAACGTCGAGAAATAAGGACACAATTGACATAATTTTGAATAATGAAAATATAATTTTAGTGGATAACGTAAAATTTCTAGGTATTTACATTGACGAAAGTTTAAATTGGAAAAAGGAACTATCAGCAATAGAAAGTTCAATTAGTTCGGCTTGCTATGCCCTTAGAAGTCTACGAGAGGAGATCACTATCGAACAATTAAAAGTAGTGTACTATTCGCTTGTAGAGTCTAGGCTCAGGTACAGTATTTCTCTATGGGGAGGTAGTTACGCGTACAATGTGAACACAGCTTTTGTCGTTCAAAAAAGGGCATTAAGAACTATAGTGAGAATTCCATACTGGGTATCGTGCAAGGAGTATTTTAAAGATCTACAAATATTAACTGTACCGTGCTTGTATATTCTAGTTGTACTCACTGACCTTATGAAAAAACTGAACAGGTTCGAAACAGCAGAGGAAAGAAATAAGCGGGAAACTACAAGGCGTAAGGACTTGCAGTATGACATACATCCACATATGAAAGTGGTTAGTCGTGCGGCAAGTTTTCAATCGATCAAATTGTATAATAATCTACCTATGGAATTAAAAGCCTTATATAACATAAACTAGTTTAAGCAGCAAGTTAAATCTTTTCTGCTAGAAAAATGCTATTATACTGTGAACGAGTTTCTCACTGATGTGGTTTAGCTAGACCATTATCACAAAAGAACATAACATTTTAGAAATGCTGACATCAACGAATTGAATTGTGACATTTAATTGGTGATTAATAGGCATGTGTGAATTTTAATGTTTTTGACAATTTGTAACAGGTTCTGACATTATTGTTATTATTTGTGTTTTTATTGTTATTATTTACATTATTATTTTTTAATTACCTTGTAAAACATTCAGACACAATGTAAATTGTTATTGAATAAATAAATGAAATGAAAAGTTTAATGATTATTCTACTTTTTCGTCGTTTTTAAAGTCATAACTTATAAACTAAGAAATGGGCATTTAAAGAAACCTTATGGTGGAGACTTCCAAGTACAAGGTTTCACAAATGAACATAAAGTCTTCGTACAAGTTTGAGAAGCCTCTAGCGTACTAGATATAATTGTAAATTATTTTTTTGTTGAAAAGTTCTATCAAGAACTGTTATGTCACTAATGTATTAAAACTTCAGATGTGTCTAAAATAATGATGCGATCAGTCCATAAATAATGTTTTTCGTCGTCCCTTTGTCTCATTATTATAATATTATAGACTCATTAGTCAACCAACAATGGACAGGTTCATATTGAAAGTTAAAAAAATATTCGAAAAACAAAAGAAATGTCCAGAAATCTCATGCAAAATATTACCCAACTATCGATTGGAAAAAAATGTTGAACGTATAGTGTATTCTTTTAATTTTGTTCTTAGTCTGCTTTTGAATTCAAAATATAATGTACGAAATAGTTATATTTATCCAAATGGAAAAATAAGTCGTGTACTTTCGTGTTGCTGTATGTTATTCATGAATGCGTCTTTGATCTATCGAATAGCCATCATAGATGTCAGGGATATAAATAACAATATGTCACGTGTAGAAAAAGACTTCTTGTCACTGTTTTCTGTTCTCTATTTCATCACTTTTTTAGTCGGGTTTTCGGTTATGTTCATTTTGGATATAGTGTATAGAGACAAAAACGTCTTACTTATTTTGAAGATCCAAACTATACACAGGAGTATCGATTTTAGTAAAAGCGTCCTAAGTTTTATCGTCTGGAATTGGATCTCAATACTTACTATTATCTTTATTAATATTTGTATCCAAACTATGTATTATTTAACGTGTTACTACCCTAATGTCATTGACTTAATTCTTGACAATATTTATGGCACAGCTTTCATCGCTTTGGAAATCAATGTAGTTATAGCGACCCGAATTGTTATATTGTTAAGAAAATACCTCGATGAGTGGATTAAACATGTTTCAATGATGAATGATGAGCTTGAAAATAATGAACAGTGTCTGAAATTACTTGGGATATATCAAAGTATCTTAAAAGCTTACAATTTGTATAAAATAATTTTCCAAGTATTGGTAAGTTCGTGAATATTTTGCTTAATAAATAGACAGTAGCTGAAAATAATAAGCTCTCTCAAGATAGTGTTTCCTAAGACTGCGGTGAACGCCACATAGCGTCGACAATTGACCGCCGAATGACGTCACTGAAACGTTATTTATTTAGTGGTGTGTTTCCCTAGAGAGCGTTTTAGACACCTTAGAGTCAAACCCCGACCCCATCAATTTTATGATAGCCATCACTAGGGCCGTTATGTGGTGGCCTCCGTCATCGTAGGAAACCAAAGCTGAAGACAGTACGCTTGAAGTTTCATTATTATTTAGAAAAAGCAGCCTTTGTGCAGCATTGAACTGTAATAGGCTAAAATGATGAAGCTGTTATTCATCGTTAGAAATAATTTAGTGACCTAATAATAGGCTAGTTGATTTTTATCTTGTCGATTACAGAGATTGTCCAAATTACCAAATCAATAAACTAAATTTCGTCTTTCCTAGGTGTTATGTCACACGTTTGGCATATTCTTCCGTAACCTTGTCTACTTCCACTTAATATTCTCTGCGTTAAAAACGTCTGTTGTTTTGAAAAACAAAGTGAGTACAATTTTTCTAACATTCTGAAATTATGAACTTAATTTTTTATCACCAATCAATTATTTCGTTACTTTGAATTGACTCTGACTTTTTGGATTCATGTGCGTATTGTATAATTATCATTTGCTTCAAAAATGGTAAAGGAAAGTCTCGTGTTTATCAGATACTAGTTGGTTAGTTTTGGGTTAGTTTATTTGTTTTATTATCGTCTTGTCACTACATGCTTTTTAGTAACCCACAGCTGCAGTCGAGTTTTTTTTTTTTATGTTGAATGGGTATGGTAATTATAGGATTTTAAACTGACATAGGTAGTTATTTTCAATACTAAAGTTCTTTAAAACGGGATAGTTATCATATTTTTTGTTTTTATTTTAACAAAATATCCTGTTTTAAACAGAAAACATGGTAAATATCCCGTTTTAAATAACTTTAGTGGTATATTAATTATTGTAAAAAGTTTGTGCTCGCGAGGTCTACTATTCGCAGAACTACGAGTTAAATAATAACTTTTCAATTTATAGACTGTGCTTCACGTTTTTGTGACATTTTTATGGATAATAAAGAACACTGTGTTAATATTCATGCATAGTATTCATTGTGAGAAGTTCTATGCCACTGTTGAAGAAGCTGAGACGGCGTGTATACAGCTTACGATGAAAAGACACTGTCCTGGTAAGAATACCTATTATGTTCAAAGTAAATATACTCAAAAGACGTTTCACAAATACACTTAGTATCCCCTTCACACAATATTAACACCTTCAGCGCCATGTGTATCTTTTTGTCACAGTGTCTGAAAAATCGGGTATCCAAAAGCGTACACATCTTTCTGCTTGGTAAAAGCGCTGTGTATCTTTTAGGCATATGTTCTCTACACATTTATTATGCAGAAATTAAAGCCTGCCACAAATTTGTCAAGGGTTGAGGGTGTTAAATCTTAATCTAATTTTTTTCTTTACAGAAAGTCAAAAACAACTTTGCAAGAACGTTTCGTTGACAAATCAAACGTTTAGTAAGATGACCGCGTGTGGCCTGTTCTATATAGACGCTACACTGCCAATATTTTTCACACAAATGTGCGCGAATTATGTTATTGTTCTGCTACAATGCAATTTTATGTAAATTAAATATTTTTTATATAAACTTGACTTTTAATGACTTTTGTTGGTGTCCTGGTGTTTGTCTTCCTCAGTGGCTGTATGTCTGTCATTATAAAGATAATCTCCATTTGCAGTTTTAGGTACTTTTAGTTAGTAATTTAAATCCCATCAAAAACATAAATGTGAAAATGGGAGCCAAGTTCAATCGGTTGGCGACTTCACCGATAAAAGAGTTGAGATCTAAATGGGTACCTAGTACTTTATGTCCTCTAAAGGGTCCGCCATATTTAATGTGACATCACATAGCCTTAAATTAGCGGACAATCAAAACGCTTCCAACGATACCTCATCTGTCAAATTAAAAAAATATGTTCATAGTACCTGCGTAATGCTAATGAAGTCAAGAAATTATTCTGGTAAGTTACCTAGCAATTATACAGTAGATTGGTAAAACGAAGGAAACTCTCAAGGGTGTGATCATGTAATAAATAAGAATTTAGAAACTAGCTGCGCGCTGCGGGGTGTTGACACCCGTTAGCGGGCGAATGACTGAGCTCTCGCGACATGTCGCCACAACCCTCACGCACCGTGCAGCTACCTCAGGCACCGTCTCAGTTAAGCGTTAGGCCTGTAGTTCATTCAAAGCATACAATTATCTTAGGTAAAAGCGAAGAACCAAAGGACAAGTGTGAGGGCTTGTTTAGGAGTCCACAATTGCGTCACACAACGACTAATATAATAATATCAGTCTCACATGACGAGAATCTTGCTACACATCTTGACTTGGCTCGTAAAGTTGTATACATGTGAGAGGTAGGAGCAGAAATATTTGAGCCGAGTATGCTTCGGCTCGACCAACACATACCTAGAATTCAGAAAGCGGTTCTTCTAGACAAGGCGCTTATTGTTGATTGAGATAGTTTTTATAATAACAGATTGGGACTATTTGTATCAAAAGCTTTTTAACATAAAAAAAATGAAAGATATAAGTTCTCACAAAAGCAAGGACAAATACATAGTACTAAATATCATTTTCTAGAATATTCAACATAAAATTACTTAGCGTGATCAATTTGTTTTTTATTTCAAGAACCATGTTAGAATCATGATTAAGAAAGTGTTTTCGTTCATAAACTAAACTATTCCAAACATCGTTTGCTCTTAAGAAATTACATTTACCACATTAATTTAGTTTTACTATAATCATGAATCGACAACGAACATTTCCTATCTATCAAGCGTGGGCATAAGCTAGAGACATTGCTGCGTCGTACTATATTTATAAATCATCAAGTCATGGCCCCATCTTACCTATCAGAAATATCACTCAATAATCGTCTAGGAAAAGAAGTCCAAAGAATGTTTTATCCGTTCAACTTTCTCCTGACTCTATTTTTCTCTTCAAAATACCGCATACGGGGTAACTATATTACTCGAAGTGAAAAGAGGTCCATCTTACCACGATTCCTTTGTGTTTGTTTTATAGTTGCAGCGACTATTTATCGACTATATCGCCAAGACATCCATCGTTTTATCCATGACGGCAATGTTCTTGTTATTTTATTTCTTTCATATTTCTTACCCACCTCTCGTGGTCTTGGTTTTGTAATAACCTTTATTCTTAATATCGTTTATAGCCACAACAACGTCATGATCATTGTGCTGATCCAGATTATACATAATAACATAGATTTTAATAAGAGTGTTCGCAGTTTTATATTGTGGAATTGGATCTTGGTATCAACTGTTTTTTGCATTTCTGTGTTTGCTTTTATTATTTTTGGTGCAACGTCTCATTACTTTGACGTAGTGAACTGTCTTGTTGAAATAGTATTTGTCAGTTTTGAGATTGATTACATTTATGCTGTTCGAGTTCTAATATTGTTGATAAAGTATCTCGAAGGATGGATTAAAAATGTCCACATGATGAATGGTGAACAGGAAAATGATGAAATATATTGTTCAAAGTTGTTTGAAACATATCAAAATATATTAAAAACGTTTGATGAGTACAAGAAGGTAACCCAAGTGTTGGTATGTTGATCAAAGAAGTGTATCAAAATTATCGCATTATTATCATTATTAAGAGCTCTTATTGAAAACCTTTATTACAGAATACTAACTCACGTCAATTTATTTTTCAGGTACTACTTCGCACGTTCAATGCATTCTGTCGCAATTTATGTTTTTTTGAGCTTATGCTACAAGTGGCCAAAATACAAGTTCAGTCACACGGCAAAGTAAGAATTACTATACGTTTATTACAAGAGGACGGATTGACAAACGTAGCCTGCTATGCTCCCTAGCTGGGAGATGTCTATGTTTAGTGTACTGCTATACAGGCTGGTTCACCAATGTTCTAAGCGTGTGATGGCAATCTAAATTGAGTCTGCCCAGAATTTTGTATACCAATAAGTCACTTTTTTAGGTTCCCGCCTCGAGTTTAGCAATGAGCATTATGTCAATGTCAGTTATAATAAAGGACCTTCTTCAAGTAACACTACATTGTGTTTATTGCGAGAAATTCTATATCGTTATCGAAAAAGCTGGGATGGCTTGCATACAGCGTATGAAGAATAAAAACTATACAAGTAAGCATATAAGTGCGTAAAACTGCTCTCCCCTTCAATATTTATATAAAACATTTTTACATTTTATCGGTTTTTTGAGTCTTGAATCTTATAGTAGAAGAAGTTCATAATAGTGTCTAAAACAAGAAAAAACTATTTACTAACTTTTGACAAAAAGCTTAAGGAATGTAATTATATTCCTCAAATAAAGTATGATAATCCACTTCTCGGTCACATTTCAAATGCTTTGATAAAAGAACTTTCCTTACAGAACATGAAGAAAGACTTTGCAAGGACGTTTTAAGAGAAAATCGAAGGTTCACAAAGATGACCGCGTGTGGCCTGTTCTATGTAGACGCTGCGCTACCAATGTGTTTGATAGGATTTTTTACGAATTACGCCGTAATATTGTTACAGTTTGCTTTTCTTTAAAATATGTATTCATCTTGTACCTACTGGGTGACTTGTAAAATATTCACAGCTGATTGTATTCCTTGATTTTATGTGTAAGGAATCGTTACATCATGCATAATAGTAGATTGTTATACAAGGGTCGAAAGGAATCAATTCCCACACGAGGTATTTAGACTATAGTCCAAGTAGGAATTGATGACTTTCACCCGTGTTAAACACTCTACTTTTCATTTCGAACATAAAGAAAGTAAAAAGTTGTAGTTTTTCTAAAATAATAATTGATAATAAGTAACATGAGTATTCTAGATTCTGGTAGATACCTATTAGTCTTTTTTTAATTTTAAACATGGAACACACTCACCGCATCACCGCTGCGCATCGTCCCGCTTAGGTATTTTTTTAATTCACACTGGCTGTTTATACAATGACAAGACGGCAGTATTTTTTTTAAATCTGTATTTTTCTTTTCTATAAGGGGGGTATTACACCATCATATCTTCGATCACAGATCCATGATCAGAGACATAACTAAATTGTAAAATAAACATAACGTGGGTAATTTGTGAGCTTCGTAGATAGGTACATGATATGATGTAATATGATAGTGTATCTCCCAAGGGGGACATACCCATAATAAATGTCTATTTTGCAATTCCATTACGCGCTGCATACAAAATCGTAATAAACTTCAAAGGAAGCTTCGTCTTGACCCAGATAATGTAATACTAAAAATAACTTACACACGATATAGAAATTATTGTAACAATTTACTAAAAAGGTTAAAAAGAAAATACGAAAAAGAGCTTCTTTCAAATTCAATAAAAAATTCAAAACAACTGTGGAAAAATATTAAATCTATAACATACACTAATAAAACAGATAATCAAAATACAGAATTGCTAAACTTAAAGTCATCCCCCTCTGAATCTATAAATTTCATCAATAATTATTTTGCTAATATAGGCTGTAAGCTAGCTCAGCAAATTCAACCTGAAACTACGAATTGCCCTATTCCACTCAGTGATGCACCCACACAAGCTAATTCTTTTGTGCTTCTCGAAACTGACTGTGATGAGGTACATAGAACTCTAATGAATCTTAGGTCCGACGGCGCTTCGGGCTGGGATAACATATCCACAAAGTTTTTAAAACACACCAGCATTGTAGTGGTCCCCATCATCACACACCTTGCAAATCTGTGCTTCTCGAAAGGAATTTTCCCGGCCCCGTTAAAAGAAGCTATAATCACGCCAGTGCACAAGGGTGGAGATAGAGACGATATCAGTAATTATAGACCAATTTCAGTCTTAACTGCTTTATCAAAAATTATTGAAAAACTAATAAATACTAGACTGCTAATTTATCTGAGCACATTTAACATATTATCCGACTCGCAATACGCTTCAGAAGAAATATATCTACGGAAGATGCTGTTAGTGCTCTATCCTCTCTAATAACCAAACATTTAGATAGTGGACAAAAGTGCCTCACTGTCTTTTTAGACCTCAAAAAGGCGTTTGATACCGTCTCTACCACTATCCTTGTGAACAAACTGGAAAAGATTGGTATTCGGGGAATAGCTCTTGACCTTTTAAAGGACTACCTTTCAAACAGGACACAAAGTGTGAAGATTGGCCAGCACATCAGTGGCTACGCGGCTGTATTGTACGGAGTCCCTCAGAGGAGTGTATTGGGTCCAACCCTTTTTTTAATATATATAAATGACCTCTGCAGTATGATTATACCCAATGCTAAAGTTTTCTCCTACGCCGATGATACGGCCGTAGTCTTCTATGGGAGCTCTTGGCACGATGTCAAGCATCATGCTGAGACAGGTATATCTCGTGTCGCTGATTGGCTAAAATTCAACCTCCTAACTTTAAATGCCTCCAAAACTAATTTCATATCTTTTAGCATTTCTAAGCGTAATGAGCCACCTGATGATTTTGGTATCGTTATACATACTTGTAAGGATGAATACGGCATTAATTGTAACTGCCCAAGTATTCGAAAAGTTACCGAAATTAAGTATTTGGGTGTAGTAGTGGATAATAGGCTATCCTGGTACCCTCATGTAGAACAAGTTACCGCCAGAATTAGAAAGTTAAGTTGGTTGTTCAAAACCCTAAGACATGTTGCGCCAATGGTAAAAGCAAACAATAACTGCCCGCCTAAAAATTTACTCACTCAAGTTTACCTTGCACTTGTACAATCTGTGCTCGGATACTGTATTCCGGTTTGGGGAGGTACAGCAAAGACCAAATTGATACAACTAGAACGAGCACAACGCGCACTCCTAAAGATTATGCATTTTAAAAGACTTAGATTCCCTACTGTAGACCTTTATCACATTAGTGATGTACTCTCTGTCAGAAAGCTGTACATAGTCCAAACAATATTAAAAAAGCATAAGTCTTTGCCCCTTAATGTGGGTGTTACCCCGAAAAGAAGGAAGTTCAGCATAGCTGATATACCATCAACTAAGACCAAATTTGCATGTAATCAATATCGTAAACGATCAGCTCAATTGTATAATAGAATAAATAAAAAGATAAATATACACTCGAAAAATAAATATGACTGTAAAGAAACACTAATTAAGTGGATAAAACCACTTACGTATGAAGACACAGAAGCATTGTTATAACACGGAATTATTCACATACTCACAGACACACACACCCACCTACTCTGACAGACACGCCCATACACACACACACACACCCTTACTCACACACACAAACATACAACACATACGCGCACACTCTCAACCTTTAAGTATACTCTTTAATTTTTTCTTCTTTTAATTTCTTATTTTGAGTGGCCTATACTTAATATTCTTTTACATTTTAAAAATATTGTGTTAACTATCATGCTATACAAAATAGGGAGGGGCGGAGTCTTCTACTACAGGCATTATTTGTCTAAAAGAAGATTCCGAACACAACAATTTGTAAGATCAATTATTTGACACAATAAATTTTATTTTATTATTTATTTTTTTATTATTATTATTACATCTTCGATTACATATCCATGACCACAGACTCGACAGTGTAATACCACCTTCGTAAAAAAATTCATAGCTGACTACCTAACCAAATTTCGTTCTATTTTTAAAATTAATTCCCGCCCTAGAGAGGGAAGCAATTATTATGAGTCTTTCCCGCCCAAGGGTGGGGATCAGCGTCTTCCACCCGCTACTTGGATCAAACAAACACTACTTTCTGAGTATGAGAAATGAAAAATATGTGCGTCCTTGGTGCGCAGGGTGCGAGGCAGTTTCCACAGCATCCTGAGAGTTATTGCTGACAGGCTGGACTGCTGTATTATAAGTCGTTGCTCCAGTATCTCAGCTAGAATGCCTAATTAGTTCTGTTGTGTGTGTTTGTGTAATTGTTGTTGTAATTGTAATTGTATCATTAACATAGTTGTAAGTTAATTTTATTGTCACTAACATTGTATGAGTCTCATAGTTACTCCTAATAAACAATTTAGAAGAAGTTTTGCACTTTGTGCTATTTTTAACCGACTTCCAAAAAGAGAAAGCTTTCGTATTCATCATCATTACCCCTGAAACTGAGGAGATGAAAAACAGGGTACTTATAATTTTTTACAATTTTGGAGGTTTCTGCGATCTTACTCTCGAAATTCCTGTCTGAATGGCCTTGCCGGCTAATGGCTTCCGGTACGTCACGGTCACGGCAAAGGAGAACACGACAGGGAAATCGTGGCTCCCGGCAACAGGGTAACCGAAGGAACACGGGTGGGTTTTAGTCAGTAAGAGTCTGACACGCCCTCCCGCTCCGCCCAGAGCGAGAGAAGTTATTTGATAATTTCCCACCCAAAAAAAAAAATATGTGGGCGAATAGTAAATCGGGCGACTACGGGCTGGAGTGTGGGGTGCATCAGGGGGGATTGACCTCACCGAAACTAATTAATTGATTCAGGCGTGACCTTGCGGAAATCCATTATAAAATACAATAGACGTGGATATATTTAGTAACCTGTTCCACTTAACTATTTCTAAAGAGCTATAAAAAACTCCTGAAAGAAGTCGACACGTGTTTCACCTCTCAACGAGGCATCCTCAGGATGACGATGGACTTGTTACGAACTCGAACACGGCGTGTTGCCACACCGAGCGCTGAGTGCAGACATCGCTGTTTAATTTGTATTTGGACCGCCTGATTGGAGAGCTGAGCAGTACTGGGATCGGATGTCATGTTGACGGAATTTGCGTTACTCGTAATAATATTAGTTATGTGGATGACATGGTGCTGCTCAGCCCATCGTTCGGTGGATTGCTCAAGCTGCTTGTATATGTGAAGGGTACGCGGAAGGCCATGGCTCAGATATAATGTGAAGAAAACTGAGTGTATGGTTTTTAGAGCACCCAAAAAAGATTACTCAGAGGTACCACTCGTCTCACTCTATGATACAGCATCAAACAGTCACTCACTTTAAGTATCCGGGCCAGTGGGTCACTGAAGACCTTACAGATAATATGGATGTGGAAAGGGAACGTAGGGCGTCTGTTCGCTGTAATGTGCTGGTTCGCAGATTCGTACGTTGTACTGAACAAGTGAAGGTCACACTAATTAGGGCATTCTGCCAGACCTACACGTGCAGTCTGTGGGTCAAATACACGCAGAGGACATTCAACGCTCTGCGTGTACAGTATAATAACGCGTTCAGGATGTTGATGGGGCTCCCGCGGTACTGTAGCGTGAGTGGCATGTTCGCGGAGGCGCATGTGGACGGTTTCCACGCGATCATACGTAAGCGCTGTGCTTCGATAATGGGGTGAGTGCGCGGCAGCCCCAACGCCATCCTGACCACGTGTGCCAATGGGACTCGGTACTGATGGCGCATTGGATAGGCCTTCACGCGAGGGAAAGGACCTGACCACTAAACTGGTACTTTTACTAATACTAGGTTAAGAACATTGTTACTAACTAATTCATGGACTTAGTCTGAAATAAAATACTATTATTATTATTTTTACGTCTTTGACATTTCTCGGGACCTTTCTGTCTTGGACCTTTGGAAGGCGTACGAGGGGCTGAATCCAACTCGCAGAGGCCCCTTAGACGTTTTTAATTAAATGAGGTACCAACCGACGATTATCCCTGTTTTTACTATGCAAGTGCAGCCAAGGACAACCCCCGGTTGGTGTAGGACTATTATAAGTTAAGGAAACAAAGATATTGGACTATGAGTTTGGGTGGCTAGAGTGGACTGGTCACCTGGAACTATGGAAGGACTATGGCCCCTGCCTGTTTTATATGCACATGGATAAAATGGCAGGGGGTGACTTGCACACTCACTAATGGGCCCCCAAAAACGGTCGCTAGCACTAAGTGTCGTAGCGACAAGGGGGCAACACGTCCTAAGGTGCTTGAGGAGTGGAGAGGTATTCCACGGCTTTCAGAATAATCCCAGAGCCCGGAAGATGGTCAAGATCCCTACGAGCACTTACTGGAATATTTCCTTCCTCTGAGCACGTTTGCTCTTGCGAATCTCCACTCAAGCCGGCCAGTTAAGGCAAGAATGAGGTGGGAGCTCCGTTTCTCGTCAGTGTTCACTCCACCCAGCCAATAAAGGCAAGCCAGAGGTGAAAAACAAGACTTCTCCCGAGAGATAGGGTCCGTGGGGTCGCTACTGCCCAACCGCTCGCCACATGCTGCCCTGCGGGTTTTTGTATCTCACTTGGTCTGGCTCCTCATTCTAGACCCGTTCCGGCAAAGTAAACTCTACTGGCACAGGTCTAGAGTTTGGAGCGTGCAAGCCCCACCACGACGTCAATGTAGAAATACGGCGGTGGGGTTATTGTTATTATTTGTATCGTAAATCAGTTAAAGATAACTTGAACCATGTTTTATTTATATACTTATAGATAAATAAATCATGGTTCAAGTTATCTTCATATCCTGGTAATATTTCAGTTTTGCGTTCTAATATTCGTATCTCAAACCTGGAACATGAAGAACATTATCATATTTATAATATGCTTGAGTGTGCAATGTGAGAGATTGTATGAGAGATGTTCAGAGTACCTGTGTAATGCTCATGAAATCAAGTAGATGTTCTGGTACGTGTTATTTTAATGGTATATTTGTAACAAAGTCAAAGTCATTTGTTTGCTTTAAATGCGGTTAAAAAGGTGTTATTTAAGTATTCTTGTGCGATGACACATTTCGCCATATTTTGGCATGCAAATATTAATGGTGAGGCTAAAAAGCAATTATCTCCAACTAAAGTTGAAAATATTGATAAGACATGAAATTAAAGTAAATAAGTCCTCAATTTACACAACACATCTAATTATAAAAATATATATATGATACATTTGGCACAACACAAAATAACAGGACAAAATTACATCTACAACCATAGATTTGAATATATTCTAGTCTGTTCTACAGTGCATTCCTGTAATGATAGGACCGACAAGAAGATTTTTTTTAGAAATTCACCTATTGAATAATAACTATGTGAAATGAGCCATTTTTTTAGTACTACGCAGAATTTTCTGTAAGGAAGATCAGTTATAAAATTTGGAATTGAATTATAAATAAGTGGCGCCATATACATGTAACTGCGTCGGAATAGTTCGATCCTAGAAACAGGCATTTTTTATAAATATTGTGTGGTTTTTCGTTTATTTGTATTCTTGTTGAAAAAGTGAATGATTTGTTTTAACAAACTTAGCGAATTCAGAAATATAAATGCAAGGAACTGTGAGAAGGTTGTGGGATTTATACACTGGCCTGCAGGAATCAGTCCAGTCCATATTGAAAATTGCTCGTATGCATTCTTTTGTGCTAACATAACTCTAGAAATTTCAGAAGAGTTTCTCCAGACAATTATACCATACTGGAAGACGGAGAAAACATAGGCGTGATACAAAATTAAAGCAGTTTGTCTGAATGTCTCATTTTTAACTTTCTTTAATGCAAAAACAAACCTATTGATTTTCATACATATTTCATCGATATGCTGTTTCCAGGTGAAATGTTCATCAAGTGTTATGCCAAGAAATTTTGTTTTATGTAATTGTTCTACTATTTGATCTCAATGCGATATTTGATCTCTATGCGATAACAGGGATCGCTTTTAATGAGATGCTCGTGTGCTCTATCTATCTCCCTTAAGGTAATGGAGACAAAACCTTTTACGTTATGATAATTTACGTTATTATTTCTTTGTTTAGATCAAATAAAGTTTTGCAAGAACATCCAACGCTTATAAAAAGCATCATTCAAGAAGATGAGCGCTTGCGGCTTGTTCATCATAGACGCCGAGCTACCTCTACATCTGTCAAGCTTTATTACTTCTTAAACTATTGCTTTTCTTCAGTTTGCGTATTTGTAATAATTATTAGTTAATACCCAGTTTGATCGATTTTTTTGATAAACTTGACGTGGCTGGCAACAATTTAAAAAGTAGTGCGTCACTCCTAATATTATTTATTTATTTATCTCTCCCTTATAACTATCATTACAGATTCATCACCTAATGCGATAGTGAGGCCTCTTATAATTATGCAGTCTTCATATAATTAAGAATCAAACGAACTTACCTTGTGAAGTTTGATATCTAATTATACGAGTGTCTTGACCGAAGATGATTACAGTTTACATGCAGCAGCACGCGAGCTGATGCTGTCCTAATCACACTTTTAAAGCTATTTAAATGCTTATAGAATTTATTTTTAAATAATAAATATCAGAAAAAGGTAATGTATTGACTACTTTTTCTTTGGAGTGCAACCCGCCGTCGCGCGTCGCCGCGCCGCGGCCGCGCTGTCACAATCCTTGACTCATTATTTTTAGAGCTACATTTTTTTGATAGGTCTTGGGATTATCAGGGGGGGGCGGGAGTGTAATCATCTTCGGTCAAGACACTCGTATAATTAGATATCAAACTTCACAAGGTAAGTTCGTTTGATTCTTAATTATACTTCGTATCTCTCCCGAAGATGATTACAGTTTACATGCAGATGTTTAGAGCATCGAAAAAATTAAACATTGAAGCGATCGATAATGCTTTTTAATTACTGTAACATAACTTAAACTTGTTTGTAATAATCATTTACATACAACGATAAAAAATATAATAATCTAAAGAGTGCATCTATAAATTCAGTTTCGTGAGAGGTAGATACATTCTTATTATGACAAGACGTTAAATTCGAATAGTTGATTCTTAAACTTTTCCGAGTTCCAACTAAAACGAAGGTAAATCCTGTCGCTTTTGGCAATTGCGACCAAAAAATACGCGTCTTTTAAGTCTATGCTTGCCATATAAAAATTATTATCAATTAATTTTATAGCTGTACGATAGTCTTCCATTTTAAAGTGGTCAACATGAATGATTTTATTTAAGTTTTTTAAATTAAGAATGAAACGATATTTTCCATTAGGTTTAGGTACTGTAAATATAGGTGAAACGAATTGTTTTTCACAAGGGGTACATTGAGAAATAAAACCTGATTCTAAGAGCTCAGAAATGCAATTATCAATTATGTTGGTTTCTGTGAGCGTGTATGACCTTTTGGGTATGCTTGACTGGTGTGGTTCACAAAGGAATGGTATTTGATATCCTTTAATCCAAGATAGGATAGTTTTATCATTAGTAATATGATGCCATTCATAAAGGTAATGTTGTAATCTGCCAGCTATAGGTACATTATTGTTATCTACCTGTGACGAAATGATTAGCGGCGTCGGGCTGAGTAGTTGGCCGTCCGTGCGCGTGTGGCCGTCTGCGCGCGGCGATGCGATGGTCCCGTGGCGGCGGTGCTGGCTGGCGCTGAGTCTGGTTGGGGTACACTCGCGACTCGGCGGCAGGTGCCCGCGGTGCCCCCCGTGCGTTTAAAGCACCGGTTTGACGATATGCAGAAGTATGCGGCTGATTACGCTGTTGATTGAATTTCCAACTATTTGCGGTGAATCTGAGTTCTGAGGCAGACATTGTTATGGCCTTGGTGGATTTTAGATAATCAGACAAGTTAGAACCGAATAAATAATCGTCTATTTTAGTGTTTTTTATTATTTCTCTTTTTTGTTTACTTATGCCATTAATGATAGCAAATCTTCTAGACAGAGATTCTCTGTAGTGCGTATCGCACATCAGCCGCCCTGCATCACCGAGTGTTTTTATAACCTCTTGTGGAAGATTTTCGGTTTGTGACAAGGCTACATTCAATGCTTTGCCGATTGCTGAGATACAATTGGCCATTTGATTTTGTTTCTGCTCACTGTATGAATCTTTTTTAATGTTGGTATTAGACAGTGCCGATTTTTTTTTAATATACAATTTTCGGCAGGTAGATACTGTTTTTGGAGATCGACTTTTTCCTCTTTAGTGAGACCGTTAATTAGGATGTGTTTCCACCGCGTTGCCAAATCCTTGTGCAAATTATCTCCAAACGATTTGTTTAATGTAGGGTCTGAACCTAATAATTGTAAAATATCCGGGTCTAGTTCATCAAGATTTTCATCAGCCGTTCCTTCGCCTTCTAATGGTACCTCAGTAGTTAGGATCTCGTCTGCAAAGAAGTATAATATAATTATACGTACCTGCCGTAAGTAGGTACTTTATCCACACACGCTTTACGTCGGGATATTTAAGTTGGTGTCGTGTATAACAGTCATAGTATCCACACACGATAAACGTCGGGATATCACAATTAATACATTCATTTTATGACACTTATAATAACGCATAAGGCATCCACAGTCCACACACGATATACGTCGGGATGGAAATGTTGTTGTAGGTATAGTGGGTAGGTATGACGGTCATAGTATCCACACACGATAAACGTCGGGATATCACAATGAATTAAATTCATTTTATGACACTTAAATAACTAGGCATCAGGCATCCACACACGAATACGTCGGGATATTATTATCACGATAAAAGAATTGTATTTAATTTACTTATGTGCAATCTCAAGGCGGTAGATTGAGAAAAATTATGTGTAGGTAGTTGTCATCATTCACTTACCTTGTGGTTCTAGATCACTGGTTAAATCGTGCGGTAATGAGTGCGAAGGAGATATTATTGGTTCACCTTCCGATGACGATGAAGAGATTCTTCTTCGTTTTTTAACTAACTTTTTCACTTTTTTTAGCAGTTTTTCGACGCTGTCGCTATCGTCCTTTTCAGATCGCTTTCTTTTTCCCATAGTGTAACGCAATTAAGGTTATTTCCGGACGAGCAAATTTACGTGTGACTCGGACAACACTAAATCACGTAATGAGTCAAGGATTGTGACAGCGCAGCCGCGGCGCGGCGACGCGCGACGGCGGGTTGCACTCCAAAGAAAAAGTAGTCAATACATTACCTTTTTCTGATATTTATTATTTAAAAATAAATTCTATAAGCATTTAAATAGCTTTAAAAGTGTGATTAGGACAGCATCAGCTCGCGTGCTGCTGCATGTAAACTGTAATCATCTTCGGGAGAGATACGAAGTATAATACAAATTAGTTTAGGAACTTTTAAGTTCTGTAACATATTATTATAAGGTATAGGAAACATTACTCACAACAAATAACACATAGGAACATAACTTTGACAAAATAAAATAAAAAATATATGAGAAACTTGAACAATACCGCAACGTTTCATTCAATAACTATCTAATTAAATATACAATAAAATATCTGTTACTATACAATAAAATACATCATATACCACAATAACATACTTACACTAATATACATTAGGTGTAACATGAAATAAACAACAATAACCTTGCGAATTCACTCAAATTACATGTGAATAAATCAATTTTGATGTGAAGATCGTTAATGACCCGAATTGCTCGGGTTAGCGGTGTTTTGGCGAGTAAGTTGGTTCTGGCTGTCGGCACGGCCAGCAGTGGCGGGCGCCGCCGCCTCCACACATAGCGGTCCGGTACGCAAAGACTCAAGCGCTGCAGCACCCCCGGATTATGCTCAATGCCTCGGAGTAACTTGATTAAGTAAGCGACCAGTATAAACTCCCGTCGCACCCTCAATTCATTATACCCAACCATACCCAGTGCAAATAGAGTGGGATACATTAACGGGTAAAACGGATATACCCCGTAAAGCTTCCTGTACAAGTGTCGCGTAAACTTGTTCTGAACTCGCTCCAACATAACAGAGTATTTGGCTTCATGTGGAGCCCATATGATAGCACTATGTTCCAGATGACTCCTGACTAGTGCATCATACAGAACCCTGACTGTTGCTATGTTGGTGAAGTCTCGTGTCTGTCTCAGCACGAAACCCAGATTTCTGAACGCCCTTTTGCAGATCTTAGATATATGATCGCGAAATGACAAAGGCTTTTTTAAAATCAAAATACGCAACGTCAACCTGCGCCCCCGCATCTACCGCGGGCACCACCTGCGTCATAAAGTTGAGAAGATTGGTGGCAGTGCTTCGCGCCGAACGAAACCCATGCTGCGCATCCAATAACTGTCCGCGTACCTGCTCCTGCATGCAGCGCTGGATTGCAGACTCGAACACTTTAGCCGGCGTCGATAGCACGGCCACCGGTCTATACCCACTGACCTCGGATCCCGTTTTACCCTTGGGTACAGGAATGACACGCGTGATCTTCCATTTTGTTGCATTTGTTAATCGAAAATGTTAAGAAAACAACAAACACCACGATCAAATATTAAAAACCCATTTGCTTAAGGACAGTAAGTAATTACATTTTACTCACAGATCGATTTACATTTCTATCAATTCGTCCTTAACAGTATTGTAACAAACATGTTTTCGTATTTAGAAAAATACTTCAAATCCAAAAAAAACTCAATTACAATCGACAATGTACCAACAGTCTCGTCTTCTAAAATATTTCTTAGCTCCGTGATTGAAGATGATTTACAATCAGTACTAAGACCCTTGAATCTCATGCAGAGAATTTTCTTTTGCGCCAAGTATTCTATTTGTGATAACGTTATCGCTGCTAACACATTTCTTTATAATTTCGTTAGATTGTTTTGTTTGTTTATATTTCAATGTATGTTTTTACATAATTTGATCACATTATTAATACAATACAGTAATAGGTGTGACGTTAACGGTTTATTCCATTGTTCGTGCGGTGCTTTTGATTTCACTGTCTACTTGATCGGAGATATAATGAACAGCTTCTCAGTGAGACTCAACAATAACATTTTGATGGTTTTGAAAATCCAACACGTGCTCAGAGTCCTACCAATAAATGGCAACGAACTCAAAGCTTTAATAGTCTACAACTGGACTTGTTTTATCATACTAACTATTGTATTTATAAGTATACTCATTTGTTTCTCATTTATTTTCAAAACCTTTATTATTTTAATAAACATAGAGGCTTTTTATGGAATTGCTATGGACAGTAACATTGTGTATGCTATTTTTATATTGAAATTAATTACGAAAATTTTTCGTAAATGGATTGAAAAGAATCAAATCTCCAGAAACAACGAAGATTCAGAAAGAGAAGATAAATGGAATACAATTTTTGGTGTATACTTGCATATACAGAAGATTTACATAAATCTAGAGGCAGCATTACGACAAATGTTAAGTTTAATATTAGTTTATTGTATTAAAGAGAACTTATGCATTTTTCATCTTCTTTTTTACAGATTTTTTTTACAAATGGTAGTGTTATTACTTGGTAAAATATTGATTTTATATTTATTTACTTGCAGATTTTATTGCACATATTAAATACAGGCTACCAATGTTTGCGAAACTTGGTTCTGATATTAGCTTTAAGGGATTTGATAGAACGAGGTGAAACTAGGGTTAGTAGCATGTCAGTTCATTACGACCCCCGTAAAAAATTGATTCTAAGTCAACCTGTATGTTTGTGGATATAAATTATGGTATAGTATTTAAATAAGGCAAAAATAATATCCAGGTGGGTGGTGGATATTATCACATCCAAAGAAAAGAAAAAGCAATCGGCAAATGATTTAATGATAGAATATGACTTACTATTTCAGTTTGTTATTCTACTAATAATAAATCAAATCTGGAACCTGAAGAACATCATCATACTAATAGTCTTGTGCGTAGAATGTGAGAAATTCTATGCAGTAATGAGAGACGTTCAGAGTACCTGTGTAATACATATTATGTCAAGGAATTGTTCTGGCAAGTATTATTTGAATGCAAAATGCACTTACACCGTTCCATTATTCAGACTGAGCATAAATTGCTACTTAACTACTGCGCCTTGTCATTGAAGCATTTGCTGTAAAAATTTGTTTTTGATGCAAATCGAAACATCTATGACCGAAGACCATTATGCAACTGATTTTTTTCGAATTTTCAGAACCAGAAAGAAGATTCTGCAAGAATATCCAACGTGTACAGAAGGCATCATTCAAGAAGATGAGCGCGTGCGGCTTATACATCATAGACGCCGAGCTACCTCTACAGCTGTTAAGCTTTATTACTTTTCATACTATTGTTTTTTTACAGTTTACGTATCTGTAATTAATATAAGTAGTTGTGGACTTTGTGATATTTTTCTTTCGTTTTCATCAGCATTGCCTCTTAATTTAAGGAGATGCAAAACTGAGTATACTTTTACAATTTCGGAGGTTTTTTCGATCTTGTGCCTGTCACTCATGCCGGAATACCTTTACTGGTGTTGCTACTGGTAATAAATAAAGGGGGCCTAAATTCAAAATAAAATCTCTCTTGAGTTAATAGTCACGAGCGTAAAGATATCTCTATGGGCATCTTGGCATTTTTTTTTTGGGTTTGTATGTTTGCTGGTTGTGAAATTAAAGCCCCGTTGAACTTGATGATAGTTTATTGGCAAATTAACTTATACTTCGTTACACATTACAATAATATATATATATCATGTGGCAACCCTAAGTGGAGGGAGGGACTACGTGGCAATCGCCCTTCAAACCTCCCCTAGCTGACTAATTTCCTAAAGACTCAGAGATCAGAGCTCTGCCCCCAATACAAAAAAGACGCATTTAAATTTTTTTCCAGATTTGAGTTATACATTGCCGGAATCAGAAAAAGAATTCGGAAAAATTAGTATCATCGGGCCATACAATAGAACAGACTTCTAAACGCCGCCCTAGGTTCGCCGTGATTGGTGTTCCCTTAACCCTTACTGAGAATGAGGTATTTGATTGTATTTACGAGCAGAACCTTTCAGATAAGTTGCCGAATTTTACTTGTGAGTCCTTCCTTGAGAGCATCAAAGTGAGCCATAAATCAGATAAAAAAGATCTTTCTACCTGTAACTACATCCTGGAAGTACCTGATAGTATAAGAAAAATGCTGATAAATCAAAGCCGAATTTTTATAAATTGGACATCATGCCCTGTGAGAGATTTCACGATAATCTCCAGGTGCTTCAATTGCCAGCAGTTCGGACATGCAGCCAAGTTTTGCCGGGAAACTAGTCCTTCAAGAAATGTAGCAGTAAATCTTCTCCCGCTCAATGTGCGACGTGCAAGCGCTTTAAGAGGAAATGTGACCATCCAACTGGTGCTGTAAGTGCGCGCAAATATGCAGAGATCAACTGCATCAACTCAATAGATTATGTTGGCGCCTAAAAGCACCACCGAATACTTTATTTAGTTAACACACAAACAAGTAGCTTATCCTATATTTATATATATTTCTCCTTAGTTTGTAACAATCATGACAAATCAGCTTATTTGTGATCTAGATAGTTTTTTGTGTCTGAATCTCAAATCTGTAATCTTAAGGACTGTAAGCACCATATTCCATCTGGAGGAAAAAAGGTTAACAGGTTCACTGTCCAGGCTCCAGAGTGGGAATGGTCCATAAGTCCAGCACTTTTTATAATCCTTATGATGTGTCCTGCCAAGTCCGCATTAAATACGAGACTTTCTCCTTACGTCCACAGTATCAGATGACTTAGAAATTGTACGGGCGAACATACCACATACGGTCTGTGGACTGATATGGAAGTCTCTCTACAGACCGTTTGTGGTCTGTGGACAGTGAACCTGTTAACCCTTTTTTTTTGGGTGGGATATTATCAAATAACTTCTCCCGCTCTGGGTGGAGCGGGAAGGCGTGTCAGACTCTTACTGACTAAAATCCACCCGTGTTCCTTCGGTTGCCCTGTTGCCGGGAGCCACGATTTCCCTGTCGTGTTCTCCTTTGCCGTGACCGTGACGTACCGGAAGCCATTAGTAGACCGGCAAGGCCATTCAGACAGGAATTTCGAGAATAAGATCGCAGAAACCTCCAAAATTGTAAAAATTTATAAGTACCCTGTTTTTATCTCCTTCGGTTGCCCTGTTGCCGGGGGCCACGATGTCCCTTTCGACCCTTATTCGCAGCCTCGGCAGGCATTGGCTCTAGCGGAGCCAGTCAATTCTGCTGACATCTCTTAGAGGCGCGCGTGGAACACAACGCGCCGTCGACCCGGGCTTGGTCCTTATCGGACGGCGAGCTACCCATTGCTCACCGTTTGCAAGCCCGCGCCTACAGTGGCCAGAAATCGGCTCGCGATTCCCGCCCCGGGCGTCTCCTCCTGCGATAGTTAAGGGCCTCCCTCACGCGTTCCGCCTCCTCCTTTGCGAGCATTACCGCTTCGCAGAAGGAGGGGACGGCCTGCCATTTCCTCTCGCTCCGTACCATGGCCTAAACCAGAGCCGGACGCGAGAGATCAACGCCGCCGATCGCACGACCCCCGCATAGAGCCTCCGGCAGGAGGCATTTGGATCCCCTAGATTGGGCAAGAGCCGCTTCAATGCAGTCCTGGCCCGCTCCAGTCTGGGAGCCAAACGTTGGAAGTGTTCTATGAAATTCCACCGGCTGACGAGGACGAGTCCCAGATACTTCATCATCGACTCGACACCAATGTGAACCCCTCGGTGAACCCAACGGTGGCGCATTCCGAGGACCATGAAAACCCATGGCCTCGGACTTGTGCAGGGCCACCTTGAGTCCCAGCTGCCGGATCCTGTTAACGATTGTCGCAACCCCGCGTGTCGCTAAATCGGCCGCCGCCTGGTACGCCCTTCCCTGCGTCAGGACCAACGTGTCGTCAGCGTAACAAACGATGCTGACGCCGCTAGGGAGGTCGGCGCGCAGCAACCAGTCAGATTCATCAGTAATCAGTAAATTCATTTGTTTTATTAGATACCGACGTTTGCGAAGTAGTAAAAATAATAAACAGGTTAAAAGATGTTTGTGCTACTGGGTGGGATGACATACCTAATAATACAGGGCGTCCCAAAGTTATGGGACATGAAGGAAAAGTACCTTAAATATCGTAGATAGGGTATTTTGCTGAAAGAAGACATTATGTTATTTTTAAAAGTTAGTAATTCTGCATTCAAAGATTTTCTAAAAATTACTTGCCTCGTCTGGGAATCGAACCGACTTAAATATAAAAAAAAAAACACGCTGCTCAAAATGTGATCCCTCTTGTCTTACGCAAATCGCCAATCTTTTAATGAGTCCGCTGCCTGTTGATTTTCTTATCATTTTATGGTGAATACTCGATATGATATGGCGCAATTCTGTTTGTAACTCGTCCGTTCTCGTATCGTTTTTTGTATAGCATATCTTTCACGTATTCCCAAAAGAAGAAATCTAATGGTGTAAGTTCCGGGGATCTGGCCGGCCATCTAATCGGTCCATTCGTACCAATCCAAGTAGGAAAACATTCACTACTTTTCGAACGTCGTAGTCGGCAATCAATAACTTTCTTGAAATTTCACTCAAACATTTTACGTTGTTCGTTTCTTTTAAAATACTATGTTACTTAAGAAGAGTTATTAGTTTTTGGTCATTCTTTCGATTGGCATCATAAAAGTAGGGGTGTTTTTTTTTTTGCAAGTAATTTTTAAAAAATCTTTGAATGCAAAATTACTAATTGTGCCATATCATATCGAGTATTCCCCATAAAATGATAAGAAAATCAACAGGCAGCGGACTCATTAAAAGATTGGCGATTTGCGTAAGACAAGAGGGATCACATTTTGAGCATTTAATTAATTAATTTACAAAAAAAATACCCACTTAATTGACTACGGCAGTTTCATGTATGTTTTTAATTTGATTAAAATGATTAATTTCACGCTGTTCCTTTCTTTTAAAATACTATGTTACTTAAGAAGAGTTATTATTTTTTGGCCATTCTTTCGATTGGCATCATAAAAGTAGGGGTGTTTTTTTCGGTCGGTTCGATTCCCAGACGAGGCAAGTAATTTTTAGAAAATCTTTGAATGCAGAATTACTAACTTTTTAAAAATAACATAATGTCTTCTTTCAGCAAAATACCCTATCTACGATATTTAAGGTACTTTCCCTTCATGTCCCATAACTTTGGGACGCCCTGTATACTTAAGAAATTTTTATACTTCCTTGCCTCTCCGCTAACACACATTTTTCAGCTATGTTTATCTAACGGTAAATTCCCTAAGTTACTTAAAAAAAGCTGTGGCCACATCTGTATTCAAGTCTGGAGACAAAAACTGTGTGAATAATTATAGACCCATTTCAGTGTTAACGGGACTCTCAAAAATTTTAGAAAAAATTATTTACAGCAGATTGATGAAATATCTGGAAGATAACAAACTACTTTCAGATCGTCAATTTGGTTTTAGGCCCAAAAGATCAACTGGCCAAGCAGCACACAAATTGACTAATTATGTCACTACCAATCTAGATAATGGTATGCACACAATTGGGATCTTTCTAGACCTTGCCAAGGTCTTCGACATCATTTCATGTACTTTACTTTTGCACAAGCTTGAAACACTTGGGATAAGAGGAGCACAACGTCAACTATTTTCTGATTATCATAGCGATCGTCGGCAATGCTTAAAAAAAAAAAACAACCGACTTCCAAAAAAAAATACTACAAAGTGAAAAATAACTTTAATTTCGGAAGTCGGTGTCTTGGGTTTTGTGTTTTCGTTTTTTGCCACTGACTTCCGAAATTAAAGTTATTTTTCACTTTGTAGTGTTTTTTTTTGGAAGTCGGTTGTTTTTTTTTTGTTAAAAGTTTTTATTTTTCACGTTTTAGTTGTGGTACCTACCTCACACATATTCGAATACCACTACCTGCTACCAATGGCACGAACTTATCATATCATTTACATACTAAGTGGGAAAAAAATACGTATTTTGTAGCTAACTCAAAAACTACCCAAGCAAAGTTAATAAAATTCATATGGGACCAATTCGGGAGCATACCCTTTCAAACAAAAAAAGAATTTTCAAAATCGGTCCACAAATGACGGAGAAATCGGTGGACATACATAAAAAAAAAAAAAAAAAAAAAAAAACAAAAAAAAAACATATAACCTCCTCCTTTTTGGAAGTCGGTTAAAAATTGGTCAGTATACAAGTTTTGAACTTAAAAATAGTAGTTTTGGAATTTCACAAGGCAGCATTTTGGGCCCCACATTATTTTTAATCTATATAAATGAACTTTGCTGCTTGGCACTCCAAAATGGTGTAATAATGCCTTTTGCGGATGACACCGCTCTACTGTTCTCAGGTAAATCAAGAGTTGAGGTCTATGAACTTGCTTAGAATGGTTTTAACATTGTATCTAATTGGCTTCATAATAATCTACTAAGATTAAATACAGATAAAAAAAAAAAAATATTTACAATGAGAAATACTAACATACCGCTTACTAATCTAAACATTTACGCACATAATTGTAGCACGTACGCTGACACTGCATGTTCCTGTCCCACTTTAGCTAAAGCTGACATTTAAAATATCTGGGTGTCACTATTGATGCCAATGTAAACTTCCATAAACATATCGATTTACTTTGTACTAGAGTGCGCAAATTAATTTATGTCTTTAAGAATTTACATAATATAGCAGACTATAAATTAATTAAACAGTACCCTAATTACGTAACTTATTTTCGTAAACAATTTTGCCTAATTTGTTTCATTTTGACAGTTCAACAACATTCATTGCGTTATTTACGTTGTTGAGCAGATTTTTTTTTCCAACTTATGAAGCAATGGATTAGCAATCTGTTTCAAATCGAAACAAATTGTGGTTGTGTTGTATTACGCAACTAGGGTACAGGTTAATTTAGCTTTTTGTCAATCCAGTCTTACCTATTACATAACTTCTTGGGGTGGTTCTGCAAAAACAATTTTAGTCCCTCTAGAGCGAGGGCAAAGAGTAATTCTAAATATTGCTACATTTCGCCCTTTTAGATTTCCCACGCACCAGCTCTACATAGCATGTAATGTACTAACAGTACGGCAATTATTTATACTAAGCATAGTATTACACCAGCACACTGCACTTCCTTTTGACCCAGCACCTACCGACAAGAGAAGGACTTATTTTGCATAAAACCTCAAACTAGACATGCGTTTGCTAATCGATTTTATGTGTTTTCAGGACCTTTTCTGTATAATAGGTTCAACAAGTTACTAAGCTTCTATAGTGTAAGTTATACAAAATGTAGTAAAATGTTATCAGAACATTTAGCAATACTCAATTACACAGACACAGAAAAACTTCCAGAAATTTTGTCATGATGATAATAATTTATCCCTCGTTAATTACTTTTGTAAATTTACATAGATTTAGTTTTAGATATTAGTACCAATATGCTTTTTCTCATAGTTGTTAATAAATTATTTTATATCAGTTTAACTTAAAATTTTAGTGTTCCAATTTAATACAAATGTAAAGTGATGGCCTGAAACACAGGTTTGAATTAACACAGATCGGGCGGGTCGCTACCTAACATTGTAATTCCAAACCTCATTACTTGCACTCATAATATAACTTATTTTAGTTTTATATTTGTATTTAAAACGGGATATTTGCTATGTTTTTTAAAACAAAAAAACATGGAAATATCCCATTTAAACAACTTTAGTGGTATATTAATTGTTGCAAAAGTATGTGCCCGTGAGGTCTACTGTTCGCAGAACTATTAGCAAAGGTATGTACTATGTTTCGTTTCAGAAAGTCAAACCCACCTTTGCAAGAACGTGATGCAAGAAAATCAAACGTTTAGTAAGATGACCGTGTATGGCCTGTTCCATGTAGACGCTAAGTTACCAGTGTTATAAATATATCTTATTATTTTACTGTTTTGCTGCAATTATATTTTCTGTGATATACATAGTGGTTTTTGATTCCACAATTAAAAACAATGTTCTTGTTACTTGTTCCTACTACTTCCTTTTGCTGCTATGAAAGTTTGTTTTCTAAAAACTGAGTTTCCACGAGCCTGCATGTAGTTTTATGCATCCTTTCTCAATAAATTACAATATAATTAATGTGTCAGGACAATTATTGATCCTGAACTAAATACTATTATTTACATTGAATATCAATTTCT
This sequence comes from Agrochola litura, assembly GCA_949152395.1. Classification (NCBI taxonomy): domain Eukaryota; kingdom Metazoa; phylum Arthropoda; class Insecta; order Lepidoptera; family Noctuidae; genus Agrochola; species Agrochola litura. The sequence continues at coordinate 22,008,842 of OX424501.1, forward strand.
TTTCACAATTACAAAAGCGGACCAGGCGCAATTAATAATAATGACATTACATTCAAATAATGTCATCACTACGTCAATATTGGAAGGAATAATAGTATTATTGATTTTTCCGTTTATTAATTTCAATTCTTATTCGATTACATTTTTAAATATTTCTTAAAATAAAAAGGATAAAAAAACATTTAAAAATATAAAAAATTAGAGTTCCGCCGGTGTTGGGAGCAGGGTCGAAGCTACCGGTGGTTAGGGCTGCAGAGACAGGAACCTCCTCACAATGTGAGCCGTATCGAGGAGTACTGCCTTCTAAATCAGGCGCTTGATCCAACCGCCTAACGAGAGCCTCGAGAGATGTTGGTCGAGGCTTTCGGCCATCAGGCCAATCGGCATAATGATAGCCGAGCTCACATTCCACATGTCAACAACCTCGTGTGCTAAGTCGAGATATTTTATTTGTTTCTCTTTCTCAGCTTTCACGAGGTTCTCGTCATGTGGAATGGTAACATCGACTATCATTGCGCGGCGCGCTAATCGATCTATCACTACTATATCAGGCTTATTTGCTACAATAGTCCCGTCAGTAATGATAGACCGATCCCAGTACAACGTGACATGGTCATTTTCAAGAACTGGGTCGGGCATATATTTGTAATACGGTACCTCAGAGTACACAAGTTTATATTTCAAAGCAAGTTGCTGGTGAATAATCCTAGCCACTTGGTTATGTCTGTGCAAGTACTCGCCATTAGCTAGACGTGAGCAACCAGAGATAATATGTCTGATGGACTCACCCGGACGATGGCATGCCCGACACATGTCAACCGTACCGTCCTTCATAATATGTCTCCGGTAGTTATTCGTCAAGATAACTTCGTCCATAATTGCACAGACGAAACCTTCGGTTTCCCCGAAAAGGTCACCGAAACGTAACCAGGATACGGACGCTAAGAAATCTACACCGGGCTCATGAAGAGCCCGATAAAAGCGCCCGTGAAGCGCCTTGCTTTGCCATACTTCCTTGCGGTCATCTGTAGTAAGTACTACAGGTTTGCGCCAGTTCTCTTTAGCCATGGATTTTATTGATTTTATTATTACTGATAGTGTCTGGTCAGCTTATGACAGGTTTTCGTTATTACACAGCTGTCGGTAATAAGAATTGTACTCGTAAAAACTAAAACCTAAATAGTTGAACAAATTGAAATTCAAGATTCACTCAATAATCAGCAGGAAACAGTGGTTCAAAGAATAATGTATTTTCTTAACTTTGCTTTTAACAAGTTTTTGGCTTCAAAGTGCAATGTCCAAATTAATAATATTTACACAAAAGGAAAAACATATCAAATATTTGCGTTCTGCTGTATGATGTTCGTAAATACGTCGTGTATCTATCAAATGCTAACTCAGGACCTCACTGTTATAAATATTACTCAGTTCAAAAGTTACTTCTTGTTTGTATTTGCTTTTACGTATTACGTCTGTTTGTTGGTCGAGTTCACGATGTTGTTCATTTTGGACCTTGTGTAAAAGAAAAACACCGTCTCATTTCTTTTGAAAATCCAAACTATACATGGGAACATTGACTTGGGTGAGAGTATCCAGAGTTTTATTATTTGGAATTGGATTTCACTAGTAGCCATTGTCTTGGTAAATATTTTTCTAGATGTTATATATGTTGCATCAAACAGTTACCAAACCGACGTCAATAATATTTCAAGTAATGGTAAGTTCAGGAACCTGTTACTTGTTAGTACGGGAAGAATACACAATAAGTATGAACGTGTCGTGGACGTGAATATGTCATGTTCATAGCTGACTTATATCATGTATAACTCATCCTGTAATTATACCTAGTTTTGTTTGCCTGGTGACGTATTTGCCTTGCCTGGAAGGAGAATTTAAGAAGTATCAAGTGAGTGTTTTTTTTCACAGGTTTTATGTTACACAATTACCGAATTTTACCGTACACTTTGTTGTGTAGAGGTTATACTCAGTACGCTGAGAATATATAATGGGTTGGAAAACGAAGTAAGTGCAAAATGTTATGGTTTTTTTTTTGTTGTGCATCTCGTAGCTGACTTCAGAGGTCATGACTACTTAACCGGGCTATCCTGTGGCTGCCTTAAACTACTAACTTAAAGCCTCCAGCCAGGGGCGTAAACTAAACTTAAATACTGGGCGAGCGCTCGCTAAGGGCACACCCTGTGGGGTACGAATCTCGGGAAAACAGCAAGATGGGACAAGCTGGATCGCATTGTTGTCGAGCAAGGGTCAGGGATGTGTCTTGATATAATACAGGGTGTTTTTAACTAGTACAAAAGGGATTAAACCAGAAATCGCGAAAAAAAATAAAAGTTCCCTACATTTTGACGAGTTATGCGAACATAAATGTAGGGAACAGCTGTTTTTTTTCGCGATTTCGGGTTTGATTCCATAGTAAAAGTTGTTCATAGTGATGAGTTAAGTCACGTGTTTAAAGTTTGCGCACTGGATAAAAACTTACCCAGCATTTTACATTATAAATGTTTTCAATAACGATTAAACTTCTGTTTTGTTCTAGGCTTTAATTTTCATGCTTTCAATACTTTTATGGCTTATAAAGAACTTAATACTAATAATTATCTGAAGTATATACTGTGAAAAGTTCTATATCACTGTTGAAGAAGCTAAAATGTCGTGTATGCAGCTTATGAAGAAAAAAGTTGTCCAAGTAAGACTGTTTTAATCGTAAAAATACCTGAATTAAATCGCCTGTGATCGAAAGGAGACCATTTTGGTCATTCCATTTAATGTCAGAGCGATACAATGTCCATTTATAATCTGTTAGAAGTTGAATTTTATCATAAAATACATACATATACATATAACCTCACGCCTTCTTCCCATCGGGGTAGGCAGAAACTACAGAACGCCACCTGCTACGATCCTTACATACTCCTATTGCCTCGTTTACGTTCATACATCTTGGTCATACACGCACGCCGGTTGCGTATCATAAAATAATGTCTTTTCACTAACGTACTACAGGCAAATCGATCGTTCAGTAAGATGACCGCTTGTGCCCTGTTCTATGTAGACGCTACGCTGCCCACAAGTTTGGTCAAGTTTGGTCAAAGAGATGTCAGCAGAATTGACGGGGTCCGTTAGGGCCAATGCCTGCCGGGGGTTCGAAGAAAACCGATAGAGAAATCGTGGTCCCCGGCAACAGGGCAACCGAAGGAACACGGGTGGATTTTAGTCAGTAAGAGTCTGACACGCCCTCCCGCTCCACCCAGAGCGGGAGAAGTTATTTGATAATTTCCCAACCAAAAAAAAAATTTTGTGATATTTATAATGAATTTTGATTGTAGAAAAGGATGAATTATCAAATAGTAAAAATCAAAAACAATTAGCTAATAGTATTTAACAATTTAATTGAAATAATTGTATTCTTTATGAAAAAATTTGCAGACAAAAAAAAAAAACTTTAATTCAGAATTTGAAATCCATAGAATGTTAGTACTGTAAAACTTAATAAAAAATTCATTATAAAAACTTATTTCCTAATGTATTAACCCTGTGCTGGACGTAACGCGTGTCCAGCCTATCCGCAATCACAGCCAGGATGCTGTTGGTGCTGGCGTGCAACCTTGCGAGCACCGCGGCGCATCGCTTTCGGAGCACGGCGTGGAACCCGGCAACGTGTACATCCGCGAACATACCCGACGCACGGCACCAGCGCGGCAGCCCCAACAACGCCCTAAACCCATTGTTATATTGGACGCGCAGGGCGCTGAACGAACACCAAGATTTGTGATTATAAAAACTGGATACCTATTATTACTGGATATTAATTTTTTCTTAAGGAACTTTTATATCACATAAAGTAATGGAACAAAATAATTACATAAATTGCGTCTTTTACAACGATAAACACGGATATGGAATCGCATTAGTTTTTTCTCGTCAAATTATCTCATGTCAATATGAAAATTCAATTTTTAATTAATTAAATTTTTATTGATGACCAATGCCCCAGGGCGTTGTGGTTATCAATAAAAAAATAATTACTACTAAGTGTTAATACTAAGTGTTGAAGTGAATATCTACTAAAAATAATGTTCCTATTTCGAAAAATGTTTTCTGGGACCTCATTAAAAGTGTTTACTCAAAAATTGGCTGCGAGAAGAAGTCCAAAGAATAGCAAAATCTTTTAACTTTATTTAAAAGCAAAATCTTTTAACTTTATTATTATTATATCCAAGATAAGAGTGCTTGAAAACATGCTGGTCCTGCTCCATAGGACAATTTAGAATCAAGACAAAATCAAACTGGTTGCTAATTTCATTGTAAAATTGATTATTTTGTGTTTTATGACATTGATTTTACATTCTGTGATTACTTTCTCACACACTTATTAATTACAAAATTTTAGTAAAATCGTCTATTTTTACAATGTTTGTAAATATGTGAGTACCATGTATCTATCGCATATTAAATTATCTGTCGTTGCTTCATTTTTAATTCTTTTTACCTATTGTGGTATAGTAATTTTATTCTAGGTGCATCGTCTTCACATATAGGTAATATTATTTAACTAATGTAAGTGCATATACAAACAATTGTAAAACATTTTAAAAGAGTAACGGTGGAGTTTCTTGCCCATTCTTCTCCATACGAAAACTACCTTTTGGAAGGGGCGACTAGAATCAATTTTAATATTTTGTAAATTTTGACGTTCAAAAGTGCCATACATGGGCCTATTTGAAATAAATGATTTGACTTTGACTTTGACTTTGACTATACTTAGCTATTTCTGGCTTCAAAATATTCTGTACGATATAATCATCATCAATCAAGGGGAAGAATCTACCAAATATTTACGTACTGCTGTGTTTTATTAATTAATTCACTGTGTATCTATCGGATGTATAGCGTAGATATCACGGATATATACATGGACCATTTGTAGAGTGACCTCTTGAAACTTTTTGATGTATTTTACTTCGTCACCTATTCGATCGGATTCACGACGATGTTCATTCTGGACTTAGTATATATGTCGTAGCCAGATCTCAGAATCGAACATTTCATGAAATGATCGACCATTTCATGAAATGGTTGTGTTTCATGAAATGGCCAGCTTAAATTGACCATATCGTTCAAACGTCAACGTTTAATGATATTTCAGTCGACGTTTGGCCATATCATTAAATGATACCCCATTTAATGATATGGCCATGCAAATATTACTGGCATTCATTAACTTTTAGTAATCTGGGTCAATCGATTAATAAAACATTTTAAATAGTTTTCATTCCAGAAGAAAAATAATAATGAATAAGATTTGAATAGTTAAATATTATTCTGTGAAATACGTTCCCAACTCCATGGTTTTTTAAGGTTGTGCTCATTTTTCGAGTGAATTTTATCTTGTAGTTACGTAGCTTAATATAATAACGATACTTCACTGCACTTTTATCTTCCATTTGCATATTTATAATTGCTTTTCTAATCGATTTGTTGTCCGCCGCCATGATACACAACGAAAACAAAGCGACATCAACGCCTCTACCGGTGGATAATCTAACCATTTTACGATATGATCACTAATGTTTGGCCACATCATGAAGTAGTCGTGCGTTAAATTGTTCATATCGTCAAACGTTGAGTATTCAATGTTCTGGCCAGACCACATCATGATGTGGCCAGCAGTCGATGTTCCATTTCATGAAATGCAACCATTTCATGAAATGGTTGATCATTTCATGAAATTATCAATTCTAAGATCTGGCCACGACATATACAAACGACTACGTCTTACTTATTTTGATGGTCCAAGCTATACACAGGATCATCGATTTTAGCAAAAGTATTCAGTGTTTTATTCCTTGGATCTGGATAACAACTGCATCAACTATCTTTATAAATATTTTTGTAATTGCTATGTATTATTAATTATTCATATTACGATGATGTCATCGATATTGTTTTTGACAATATTTTTGATATTACTAACACAACATTGGATGTCAATTTAATTTTATCCACCCGAATAAATACATGGCCCATTTATTAGTGGTCCAATTTTTTTTTCATTTCTTCAACATTATGGTTTCACCCAAACGCAACATAATGTTCCGCGAAAATCATGGAATGAATTAATGAAATCTGCAATCAAAAAAGAATTATGAAAATCAATTCATAATAGTAATCGCGTAACAAACATACAAAAAAAAACACACAGTCGAATTGAGAACCTCCTCCTTTTTAAAGTCGATTAAAAAAGGGTGTGTGGGTGTGAGAGTAGTGTGCAGGAATCCGCTGAATGCCAGAAGCACAAAACCGGTCAAAATTACGATGCTTGTAGGAGGCTTATGACCAGCAGTGGACGTCTTTCGGCTGAAATAATAATTAATAAGCTATTTTATAAAAAAAAGTGGGTAGACTTAACAAAACCAATCCATCACCATCAGACATATTGGTTAGCATAGTACCCAGTATTGACATAAACGCTTTTTAATTTCTCACTAGTCTGAAGAAGGACGTCTGAAAAATTCCATTCATATTTTTTGATAATAATCAATATGAAATATAAGAGTAAAGTATTGTTAGATGACGACTTTCTGAGTCTCTTCTACCCTTTTTACTACATAAATACTATCTTGTGTGTGCGGAAATATAATATCTACAAAAATTGGGTGAAAATTGTTACAAAAAAAAACGTTATGTGTGCTATATTCATAAACTGTCTAATGCTTTGTTTTTTCTGCTTGGTTATCAAATTCTCCCTTTTTGGTCTGGCATTCGAATTAGCCTACTATTTTGTTTACTTCGAATATGCATTCAATTTTGGAGCTGTGTGTGTCCTTAATTTATACTTCAGTCGCAAAAGTGTGCGTTTGCTATCAGTTCTTTATGAGATCAACAAAAGCCTGTATAGCAACAAAGATATGAGGAAACTGAAGATTTTCACATGGGTGTCAATTGTGATAATCTTATCCAGCTGTGTTGCCTTAGTATTATTTAAAATGGCATTCGACGTACATTGGTCTTTCATAAGAGGTATTTTTGTATCAACATCTGCACTCTTAGACATCGAATTAGTACAAATTATGATATTTGTTAATATGTTGAGTTACCAAACTAGAACCTGGAACAAAATAATAGAAAATACATATTTTGAAAAAGTAAATGATGACGAAATAACAGTGGACAGTGAAACGGCATTGGAAGAAATGGATAACGCATTAAAATCTGTTAGTGAAGCTTGGGATCTAATAAGAAATTCTTCTGGATGCATAGTAAATAATACCTTTATATTTCACTATCTGTTTTATAATGTTGATGTTTCACCTGCCTACGTACAGCCATTTTTTCAAGAGGAGACAAAATATTCATGGACTAATTAATTTTTTTCTGTTCTAGATGGTGCTTCATTCTGTTACAACATTTATACACTCTTTGTTTTACGCTGATGTTTTAATAACATTATCAAAAACGCATTTTGTACGTATGATCAACTTTTATTTAATATATAGGTATAAATCATATTTTGTATTTTCATCATTATTGGCCTTTTCGTTCATATATTTCTATCAGCCATCATCTCACTAGTTAACTTTTTCAGCCCATATAATTTTTAAATTTTCCGTCGTTTCTGTGGTCTTTTCCTTCTATAGCTTTAAAGCCATTCACTTTTACACCCAAAACTTTCCTCACGAAGTGTCCATATATAGTTATAATCTTTATAATTTTATTGTTTCTAGGGAGAAGAAAACCTGATTCTAAGCCATGCTGTTGGTATGGTGCTGTTGTTATCCAAGGAATTCTTCGTGGAAACGCAATTGTGCATTATTTGTGAAAGATTTTACAGTGAAATCACAAGAGCTCATATTAACGTGATTTTAAAATTATCCCAAGACTGTAAGTAGATACTTATTCTAGAAGGTACACAGTTACTATAAAATGTAATATTATGACTGTGCTTTGACGTTACTATAACTGTAGTAGGTAGGGTCTGAACTCACGACCCGAGGGCTGTTGCCTCTTATACTGTTTCGATGAAAACACAAGATCTGTCAACCAGGCAGCCATTATTTGCCGCAGGAGGAGACGCCCGGGGCAGGAATCGCGAGCCGATTTCCGGCCACCGTAGGCGCGGGCTTGCGGACGGTGAGCAATGGGTAGCTCGCCGTCCGATAAGGACCAAGCCCGAGTCGACGGCGCGTTGTGTTCCACGCGTGCCTCAAAGAGATGTCAGCAGAATTGACGGGGTCCGTTAGGGCCAATGCCTGCCGGGGGTTCGAAGAAAACCGATAGGGAAATCGTGGCCCCCGGCAACAGGGTAACCGAAGGAACACGGGTGGGTTTTAGTCAGTAAGAGTCTGACACGCCCTCCCGCTCCACCCAGAGCAGGAGAAGTTATTTGATAATTTTCCACCCAAAAAAAAAAAAAAAAAGGCAGCCATTATTTCTAGTCGTACTTAAATAAAACACAAGTAATCAGTAGATACTGATTTAGCCGTCGCTATACAAGTTTCTCAAGATTCGGCACTTATGAATTTAGTAATAGCTAAGGAGATCAACTTTTTGAAAGACTTGATTGACAAGAACAGAATGCAAAAATGTAGCATGAGGTTTGTTTTTTTTTTGGGCGTGGTGGTAGTCTATCTCTTCTTGAACGGATCATAGATCAACATCCAATTTCTTGATTACAGTGCCATCAAAAAAGGTGTGGAAAAACATGCATCGTATAATACAAGGAGATTTTGAGAAGCTTAGTGCGTGTGGAGTATTTTTCGTAGACGCGGCAACACTACTACACTTCTGCAACCTTGTCACTACTTACATTATAGTACTGCTGCAGTTTGCGTTTTTGTAATATTTAAAGACTTTGCAGCCGATGTTGATTTTCAAGCTTTTTGTTTGAATTATACTGTAATTTATTGTCTGAGAAGCTATTTAATTGTACCTATATTACGAAACTTGATTCTGTCTAATGGCGATCGGGCTGAGCGATTGGCTATTCATTCCCTAACACGAAATAAATAGTTGAATGATCAAAGTTTGTTCTGGGAAAATCATAATTATTGAGATTTGTATTCTAGAACGATACACAAATATGAATTTCGAGTCACATTCTGAATTACAGAGACAGTTGTTATCACTATCCATATACAAATATTATGTACCTATAATTTCAATCAAAATCAAGGTTCATGTGTGAGCATCATTATTAAATATAATTGATAGAATTCTTATAAAATGCTGACTTAATAATACCAGCCTATTATTGTTCCACTGCGGACAAAGACCTTTTCTCAAAAAGCAAATGAGCAATGGCCACGCTTGCTCAAGGCAGATTAGCGATTTCAGACTTATTAATTATAACTCCAAGTTTCCTCAGGATGTTTTCCTTCACCAATATCATTGATATCTAAGATAAACTTAGAAAGTACAGTACGCGTTCAAAAGTGGATTGGCACGCTAAGAGTCGTATAGCTGTGAACACGCGGTATGGTCCATACATCTGTATGCGTAAACAACACGGTACACACAGCACAAAGATCGCAGTTTAGCGCTTTACACACTGTCGTATCGTCACTTACTCGAGCCGCACTACACGAAACAAAAATATATTTCCGTCGCTTTTGTTAGACACGGTACACACGCATCATGTGCGTTACCTTGACCAGTTTATGGCATTGTTAAAATTCTAACGAAACTTATATGTGCTGATAGCAAGAGGCGTTAGTCATTGGACTGTGATGTAGCTGGCTTAGGTTTTGATCTGGTATAGTGCAGCGTGGTTTTTTGGAAATAATATTATTTTTGTTTGCAATATAATAATAATTATTTTAAAAATATTGCTGCCTTTTTATTACCTACTTTTTAGTGATTTAGATTTGGTTTAGTAAAATATGAAATATTTAAATGATAACACTCACACTTAAACCGGTTTCATTAGTGACACAACAAAAGACCGACCTGTGCTTGTGATGAGTATTTATATGCCTACTAATTGTGCGGATAACCTACTGGACTTTACGGACTGTTTGAGTGCGGTAAGTGCTATTATCATAGATATAAGAAAGAAGGCTATTAAGATGAGAAAGATGAGATGAGAAGAGAATTCTTCTTCTCATCTCAATTGTCTTTAGACACTGAATTCACTAGACAAAGGTTTAAGTATTTAAAATAGCTTTGTTTAAAAACTAGGCTCTAGGGCTTCGAAAATACGGCCTCACCAGCCGCTTTCAGACCAAAAACTCTTAGACCTCAACTCAAAAACTCACTGCAAACTGAAAAATTTGAAGCGCGTTTCTATAGTTCTGTGCCATTTTTTTAAACGTTTTCAAAGATATATCATAGTTGGCCAGCACGAATACAAACGGTTTACAGAAAGGGAAGTCTACAGGTGTTCTTATTGCTAGGGTCAGTGTATACACCGGCTTTATGAAAGCTTTAGAAAACCATAAAGTGTACTTGTCCATGGTGTGTTATGTCTATGGTTTAGAAAAATAAATTGGACAGATGACAGTTTAATTTGAAAATATCAGAATATAAATAATTCTAAGATTTTTTACAAAGACGAAAATTAGTTATATAAAATAATCCAAAACTTATTTTATATTACTAATTTTCGTCTTTGTAAGGCTAAGACGATCAAAGAATAATTAAAAGTATACTTTTCAGAGGTAACAATGTTTACGAGTAATTTATAAAAGGTGAGTTCTGTGTGTGTCATAGGATTTTAATATGTTGTAAATAGATTGAAAGGTATTTAGTATTAAACATATAAATAGATTAGATTAGGTGGCGCGGCAGAATACCACAGGTTAGTGCTTTAGTTTGTCGAGCAAAAATTTTGTCGCCCTATCGTTCGTCGATCAAAAGTTTCGTCGACCCATCGTTTGTCGTGAAAACAATCTGTCGCACTAATGTTCGTCGAGCTGATGTGCTGTCGCACCACTGATGGTCGACCTATCGTACTGTCGCCCTACGATTTGTCTTGCATTTGTTTGTCGTAACAATGATACGGAGTCCCACTAGACTACAAAGTTCTATTAAGTGAATTTAATGAAGTGCATCTGTCTACCTCACACAAATCAAAATAATTTACCTAACTTTTTGTGGTCTACCTACTAAACTTTATTATTTATGTGAACAAGATGAATGAAACAAAAAACGAATGATTATCGAACTACTTTAGTCATTATTAAAAACTAGCAAAAGCTATGAATAGTAATTATTTAAAAATGACAAGCAAACCGCAGATGAGATTCGAACTTTCGGCTTGCCATAATCTCACATACCAAAGTACGTTATCTACTAAGTCAGCATGCCATATACTATGTATATTGTTAGAAATTATGAAGTACTATGAATTGCAGAAAAAGTGAGTGTGTGTGTGCACTGTGCGTGTCTACAGTATTGTAACAACTTATAAAAGAAGGTCGTAAGTCAAACCGAAGCGTCAGTCTATTGCTTTGTAAGATTGCCTATGAACTTTTGGTCGGTACTGTAGATATGAATTCGAAAAGTCACTTTGGTACTTGCCCGGATTTAAATCCACAACATGAGAGGCGAAGTCTTAACCACTGGACTATTACAACATTTTTAGAATGTGGACTTGGTTACCGAATAATAAATTCAGTCAGTCTTTATGCTTTTGATCGATAGACAAGGGTAGACATACGTTCTATTACTTAATGTACCATTCAATTTAATATAAACGAGTTTTAAGTAAATAAAGGACCATACATTTTTATATTATTTTCAGTTCAAGTTTAGGAAAGCAACTTGAAACAATGTTTATAGTCATGACGGACAAAATTGATATAAGGGAAAATCGAGTAAAAATTATTTCGAATAATGTGGTTGACAAAGATGTACAGTCGATGCTATTTCCTTTGAATCTGATGCAAAACATTATGTTCTGCCCAAAATATCGCATCAAAAACAATTTAATAGATTCAATTGGCCTCATCCGTCATTTTGTGTCGTTGATCGGAACTGGTATATTCATTTATGCATTTTTTCATCGCCTTTATATTCTGTATTTTCTTAAAGCTTGGAAAGATTTTACTTATGTACAGTATGTGATATCTTTGTTTGATTGCGGTTACTACAGTCTCGGACTTGCCATGAACTTTATCAACGGCGTTCTGGAAACGAAAAGATACATTTCATTCGTCTTGGTTTTTCAAAACATTCACAGGTTCCTTAATGATAGAAAAAAATCCAAGCACTTCACTTTTTGGAACTGGTTCAGTGTTATTATGGCTGGTAGTTTCTTCGCCGTACTTTTCATCAGTTGCAGTTTAAAACTAGATTTGCCTTACTTCTTTATTTTGAGTTGTTATTCTTTGGTTAGTTTTGATTTCAATTACGTTTATGCTATTCGACTTCTAAAACTTTTGGAAGACAAAGTCATTTTATGGAATACTTGTGCATTGAATTCGGAAGGAATTGAAGATGCGGTTGAAATCAAACGAATGTTTGATGCTTATGTAAATATACTGGAATGTTATGAAATCTACAAAGTGTGTTTTCGAAAAATAGTAAGTAAAGCAAAATTTATTGTATGTGGTTGTGTTGCGTTATTTAATGAACTATTGTGTACAATGCATAATTAAGATGCTCAATTTAAATCATATCCGTTCTTACAGAAAGGTAAACTTGAAAGTACATTTTGTTTTCATAAATCACTATAGGATAATCATAATCACGTAGCGTTGGAAGGCCTCCCACAAGATGGACCGATGACCCAGGAATCCGCTGGATGCGGAAAGCACAGAATCGGTCGAAGTGGAGGCCTAAGTTCAGCAGTGGACGTCTTTCGGCTGAAATGATGATGAAATCACTATAAACGAGCAATATTATTTGTAATCACGTTCTCGGAAACGGCTCTAACGATTTCGATGACAGTTGCAATATAGGGGTTTACTGGGGCGATAAATCGTTCTAGCTAGGTCTTATATCTGGATAAATTCGTTTTCTCCGTATTTTCACCCGACCAGAGCTCGGTTGCGCAAAGTTTAGAACAAGATTGGTACCTTAGAATAATAAAATGGCAACATGGAATTAATATGAAACAGTTCTCCGACATTCGTTTCTCCGATGAACGGTTCACCGACAGAACGATTCACTTTTCAGTCTTTTGCCGATAGAACGTATCAACAGCGAACGATTCGCCAACACAACTGTTCCTCTGTCCCTGGAGTATAAAACATAGGTATTTGACATGTAGTCCTATTTCCGTATATTGTTTACACCTAAATCAAGTTGCGAAGACAAAACTTAAAGTTATATACAAAACTTGCCAAAAAAGTGACCAAAACATATTTGATTCAATGTCAATACATGTAATAAACATGTTATGATCATGACATGTTTTTGACAAGTCTTTTCCAAGTTGATTGATGAAGTTGACAAAATCAACAAAACAAGTGACAGGTATTACCAAAATAACAAGCAACACAATAATAACAACAACAATATCTGAAACAGTTCGGCAGACGCAGGGAATTGTCGAACATCCGCGCTACTGCTGCTTGCGTGTGCTATGCTCGCTATTGCGAAAGACTGAACTGAGATTACTATATACGGTCGTTTTTGGATTATTATCAGAGAAAAAGAAGCAATAAGAGCACATAATAAGATTTAAAACAAAAGCGACAGAAAATTGTAGGAAGAGTAAGGCGGAAGTAGCGTAAACGTATTATTACACCCTGTGCTACAGTTACAAGTTTAAGGAACGGTTATTTCACGACTTGGTACTAGTTATAAAATGGATTACGAACCAGAGTGTTAACGCCAAGAACGATTAATTCATGAGTGAATCGACGACAGAATCATTCACCAAAGAAGCATTCGTCGACAAAGCTTGTTTGGGCATGATTTGACACTACTAGTGACCAAATATAAACATTATATCTCAAGAAGCTTTGTCGACGAATCCTTCTTTGTTCAAAAACATGTCATGATCATAACATGTATGACATTGATTCAAATACGTTTTGGTCATTTTTTTGGCAAGTTTTCCACAAGTTTTGTATATAACTTTAAAGTTTTGTCTTCACAACTTGATTTAGGTGTAAACAATAAACGAAAACAGGACTACATGTCGAATACCTATGTTTTATACCCCAGGGACAGACGAACAGTCTGTTGTGTTGGCGAATCTTTCGCCAGTGAAAGGTACTATCGATGAAATTTTCCAAAGTGAATCGTTCTGTCGGCGAATCGTTCGCCGTTGATACGTTTCATTGGCGAAAGACTGAAAAATTGTTGAAACGTTCTAACGGTGAAACAATGAAAAGTGAATCGTTCTGTCGGTGAAACGTTCATCAGAGAAACGAATGTCGGAAAACTGTTTTAGAATCTGAACTTTCCTATACTATTAAATGAGCATTCTCTTTTCTTCACCAGAGCAGAGCTCGGTTGCTCAGGTACTTAATAATAAAATTAAGAAAAAAACCATAACTCTTTAAAAGTTTGTAATTTTCAAATATCAATTTAATGCTTTATCAATTTCAGATACTTTACTACACCGTAGAAGTGTTCATTCATTTTTTAGTTTATTTTCAAGTAGTACTTGAAATTATAAAAATCGATATGAAAGAAAATTATTATGTAAGTATATAAATAATTTATTATATTTATAGAGTCATGGTTGTCTAATGCTCTGGTTTTCTGCGAAATGTTGTTCCACTTCTTCTTTTGAGCCGGCACGAGTTACAAAGTGATTGGTAACCCTTGTAGTTTTTTTACACGATTGTCCAAAAAAGGCATATTATGTTTTAAGGCTTCATGTATGTGCATGTGTGTATTTAAAGTTTTATTTTTTTAAGTTCTGTTTTCTTGTGTGAGTTCTAAGAAAATGCTTTTTCCTTCTTATTCTTTAAAGCCTGAAGTAAATAGAGGGTGTGTTTTAACACATTTGTATTAGAAAATACATACTACAATGAATTCGGGTATTGCAGTTCACGAAACTAAAATACTATGATTTACTACAGAAAAAATATTCAAGATCATCATTATCACCACCACCTGCACTAGGCTCGTGTGGGGATTATGGCCCACGCCCACTCACAGAGAAGAGGCCTGTGTCTCAACAGAGGGCACGTTATATACTATTTGATGAAAATGAAAAATTATTTATTATTTTAACAAGTGAATACTATAACAACTACTGATTAGGGCCTCTTTTATATAAATAAGCCTGTGTTTGGAGGCTTCGCTCTTCTATAATTATTATCATGAATAAAGTACTATTTATTTGTTAAACATTTTTGTTTTATACAAAATATGTTAGTTACTAAACGAAATAATAATGACACCCCTCTGTTTTCGTCGGGGGTTAAAAAAAGAGAATTAAAACTTAACAAGCAGCACGCCAAAAGACGTCCACTGCTGGATATAGGCCTCTCCCAAGCACCGCCATTTCGAAGAAGCACGCTGCAGGCATGCGTGTGTGAGTGAGTGAGAGTGAGGATTCTTGCATATACTTACGCAATGTTTTGTCATTGAATTCGCGGGCTGTGTGTGATGCGGCTACTTAATTATGGATTTTTGTATTATGGGTGTCTCTAACAAGTTTATTTTGGTTACAGGAAATTGCAGTTATCACATCGTTAGCCGTATATTTTTGGTGGATGAAGAATGTGACGATGCAAGTAATATTGTGTCAGTTTTGTGAGAAATTCTACAGAGCTGTGGAAGGCGTTCAAGATTGTTGCGCTATTATATTGAACTCAAATTGTACAGGTATTTTTTTTATTTTACTGGCTTTTGCCAGCAGCTTCGCCCAAGTGGGGGACGAAAACTATCCCACAAAAATGTACTGCTGGGATAAAAATGATTCAGGTAGTGGTGTGTGCAAAATTTCATCGAAATCCGATCGGCCGTTAAGGCGTGGAAAGGTAAAAGACGGACAGACAGACAGTGTCATTCATCTTATAATATTTAAGTAATTATGAATAAATTTACATGGAAATGACAATACCAATTTCTAATTCCTTCTCGGGCAGTTTTTTCTCATTGAAAATGAACTCAATCATTACAAAAATAGAGTTCAAAATAGCGTTCATAAAATGATTCCATATGGCGTGTGGCATACTTGCGCATATTTTTACTCAAATCTTGTTAGCAAAGAACATATATTATTATGCTCGAGCACTAATGACATAGTTATAGTTAAATGAGTTTTATCTCTCGTGCACCTAGCTTCTGACGTTTCATAACTCATCACCTGTTAAGCAGCCTTATAAAGGCGGATAACAATTAAAATTCTATTGTGTCTCGTTAATGCCAGTTGAAGGGATAAGTGCCCATGTAGGTTTATGTGAAGTAAAATATTTTGAATTTGAATTCTGTTATCAATTTGGTCCATTTCTCTTTTCTCGGTCTAAATTAATAAAGATACATTACATTGTATGAAAATAATGATACATTAATTATGACATTTGTCAGGGGAAGAGAAGAGGTTGTTCAAGAATGTACAGCGATTACATCGAGCATCATTCAGCAAGATACGCGCGTGTGGCCTGTTCTATGTAGACGCTGCCTTGCTATTAAACCTGTTGGGTCTTCTCACTAATTATGTCGTTGTGCTGCTTTCGTATGCGTTTTTGTAATCGTGCTCATAACTTTGTACCATTAAATATGCTTGGGAAAAATGTTTTTTTTATTTTTAACTTTAAAAAAAAAACGAAAAATGTTTTTATATTATTAACTGTTAAAATGAGACATGTCGCGCGAATTTTTTAAAGGAAAACAACATGAGCACTTTTTCGTAAAAATATTGAAATAGTAGATTGTTATACGAGGGGCTAAAATAACCCATTCTATCGAGGTAGTTTTACTCCCGAGCTCTAACGAGGGCGTAAATTGAAACCGTGTTATAATGGGTTTTAACGCCGTGGGTACCTTTGGGTATATCTAGCCCACAGGCTGCACGTGTATGCTGGGCACGCCACAATTGCGGCGATAAGACCCCTCTTTGAGGAGTGGCTTGAGAGACGCCACGGCGTCCTCACCTTCCGCCTGACGCAGGTCCTCACCGGACACGGCTGCTTCGGGAGGTTCCTGTTTAGGATAAGGCGGGAGGAAACACCCGGGTGTCACCATTGTGTGGATCGGCCTGAGGACACGGTGGAGCATACGGTGGAGGTCTGCCCGGCTTGGGCGGAGCAACGCCGTGTCCTCGTGGAGGCGATCGGCGGCGGTGATCTCTCGCGTCCGGCCCTGGTTCAGGCCATGGTACGGAGCGAAAGGAAATGGCAGGCCGTCACCTCCTTCTGCGAAGCGGTAATGCTCGCAAAGGAGGAGGCGGAACGCGTGAGGGAGAGGCAAATTTCGCGCCCTCACGCCCCTAACTGCCGCAGGAGGAGACGCCCGGGGCGGGAATCGCGAGCCGATTTCCGGCCACCGTAGACGCGGGCTTGCGGACGGTGAGCAATGGGTAGCTCGCCGTCCGGTAAGGACCAAGCCCGGGTCGACGGCGCGTTGTGTTCCACGCGCGCCTCAAAGAGATGTCAGCAGAATTGACGGGGTCCGTTAGGGCCAATGCCTGCCGGGGGTTCGAAGAAAACCGATGGGGACATCGTGGCCCCCGGCAACAGGGCAACCGAAGGAACACGGGTGGGTTTTAGTCAGTAAGAGTCTGACACGCCCTCCCGCTCCACCCAGAGCGGGAGAAGTTATTTGATAATTTCCCACCCAAAAAAAAAAAAAAAAAAAAAGCCGTGTGTTACACTCTACTTTTCACTACGAGTGCGAGAAAATAAAATAATCCGATACAATATTAAATAGTTTATTTTATTTAAAAAAAATATACAATTTTTTCAATCTTAATTTTTAAGGAAACTTTTTATCCCGGTATGCGGTAGTAAAAAGCTATAGTTTTACATAAGAATAAAGACTTTTTCGTTTTAGTAGGCTCGTTGGTTACAGACAAAAATTACTTTTTCCCCGCTCTGATACGCTACAGTGACGGACTTTTTGAGCAAAAGGAGTGAAAATATTTTTTTTCCTAAAAATTAAACTTTGAAATGCTCTCTTGTCAAGTTTAAAAAAATGACGCTTAATAGAGTTCGGGTTCTATGAATCTAAGGAAAATTTATTAAACCATTGGGTGACAATGCGGAGAAGCTTTTATAATATATTTAAGATTTTAATATTTCTATTTTTTGGGGAGGGCCCAAGAGTCACTTCATAGGTTAAACTCCTTTATTTCTTCGAACAGCTAAGTTTTTATTTAGTTAAGCAAGCAGGATCCTACCTCCGGTGAAATTCAAATTTATTATTTTAGCATCAAATAAAGTAATACGTGTTTCTGATTGTAAACTCCTCCTCCAAGGGGGTAAAAATTAAATAGGGGATGATTTTAAAATTCACATGTGATGTTGATTTATTGTGTAGGTACTTATTTTTTGTATTTTCAAGAGATTTAAGGGATTGGAAATATAGTCATAGTCCGTATATTGAGGTAACATTTAATATTTGTTTTACTAAAATCGGACCACTCGGTCAAAAGCTATTACAATTTAAACGTCATAAAATATATTTTCTAACATGTAGGTATTAAGTGGTCAACGGCGGCACTAGAGTAGGTATTACAAATCAATAGTGATACGACAGCTATTGACACTAACGGCTATTGACATTTTTGTTCTTAGACATTATCGACATTATAATAAGTTAGACCTTTTATGTACCCTATGTTCACAAATAAAGTTTGATTTGATTTGATAATATTAAAATGAATAATTACTCATTTTAAGTAAGACAATTAGAATCATCTGGGGTCGAAAGGTTCTGGAGTGGCGACCACGTACCGGAAGACGTAGCGTTGGAAGGCCTCCTACAAGATGGACCGATGACCTTGTGCAAGACTGCAGGAATCCACTGGATGCGGGAAGCACAGAATCGGTCGAAGTGGCGGTGCTTGGGGGAGGCCTATGTTCAGCAGTGGACGTCTTTTGGCTGAAATGATGATGATGATTTAGAATCATAAAACCCTGTTATTTTTAGCCTGACAGTGTGAGTAGTATTCATGCCCTGAGGGTTCCATTTCAAAGATGTGCTCACTCAGCTGCCCGAATTTCCAATTTTAGATTGAACACTCAATTCCCGACAAACATCACTTTTTATTTGAAAAAAAAATTTTATAATAAAATATTGCGTGTTCAACCTGTAAAGTATTTCAAAAACTAAAAGAAAGGCATTCGTGATGAAGTTGATAAAACAATACCTTTTTTTTGTGTGGGATATTATCAAATAACTTCTCCCGCTCTGGGCGGAGCGGAAGGGCGTGTCAAACTCCTACTGACTAAACCCCACCCGTGTTCCTTCATAGGTTGACAGGGGCCACGATATCCCTTTTCGGACCTTCCTGCGACCCCAGCCAGCATCGGCCCTAGTAGACCCCGTCAGTTTTGCTGACATCTCTTTGAGGCGCGTGTAGAACACAACGCGTCGTCGACCCAGGCCTGATCATTATCGGACGGCGAGCTACCCATTGGTCACCGTCCGCAAGCCCGCGCCTACGGTGGCCGGGAATCGGCTTGGGATTCCCGACGCCCAGAGCATCGGTTATTAGGGACGTGAAGGCGCGAAATTTGCCTCTCCCTCACGCGTTCCGCCTCCTCCTTCGCGAGCATGACCGCTTTGCAGAAAGAGGTGATGGCTTGCCATACCCTCTCGCTCCGTATCATGGCCTGGACCAGGGCCGGTCGCGAGAGATCACCGCCGCCGTTCGCCTCCACGAAGACACGGCGGTGCTCCGCCCAAGCCGGACAGACCTCCACCGTATGCTCCACCGTGTCCTCCGGGCGATCCATACAATGGTGACACCCGGGCGTTTCCTCCTGCCTTATCCGGAACAGGAACCTTCCGAAACAACCCTGTCTGGTGAGGACCTGCGTCAGGCGGAAGGTGAGGACGCCGTAGCGCCTCTCTAGTCATTCCTCAAAGAGAGGACTAATCGCCGCAATTGTGGCGTGCCCAAATAAAACAATACCTACATACAAACAAAAAAAAATGATAACCGACCAGACCGTGGTAAATTAAGTAGCATGTGTCCCGCCGAAGAAAAAAGCAACATACAACTTTAAAACAGAAACCACGGTTATCTGTTTGTTGTGGTCAGGAAATATTGATGCAAAAAGGCATGAATATGTCTCAAGATACTATCAAGAAACGGTTAGTGGAAGCCGATCACAAATATAGAAGTATCATCAAGAAACCCTTCCTTACCGAGACACTTTTCTCAATTTCTCCATTTATATCTATAATTTTTATGGTGTACATAATAAAGAGTATTTTATCTATCTTAAAAATGAATAAAAAAGAAACTAGTTGCAAAATCATCATGTTTTTAGACTGGCCCTCGTAGTCGCCCGATGCCAAATGTTCTCCTTTCTTTGGTATTGTTCATCGAGTTGTTGAGCTCCTTGAGTTCTGGCGGTCCACTCTCTAAGTCCGTCAGTGAAGATATGGGCCCTTCCGAAAGTAATTTGAAATTTTGGAATGAACCCTAAACCCGAATAATTAACTTTTTCCGACGGGCAAAAACACATCGGGATTAGGGACAGCTGTCAAATCGTGGTGTCATTCATTCTTAGGTTGGGCACCAAATTAATCTTATGTCCGTAGGTGTTGCGGAGTAGGAATCACGCGTAACTTCAGCCGAAACTACGGATTTTGTGATTAAGTAGTAGATCTCCTAAGTTGAGTTACACGATTACTGATAAATGCGTGCACTGTCTGGACAGGTCCACTCAAATCTTTTAAGGTTCTTTTCTAATAAGACCATTTACTTATATACATGATCTGACCTAGATTACGTCTGGACTTTAAAAGAGACTCGAACTCCTGAGTTTTTTCGATCTTTCTTCTCTGAGTAGTCAGATAGGAAACACTGAACTCATCTAGTTTTAAAATAAAATTTATTTTTGACGTGTAAAAGTCCTACTTAAAGAAATAATATCATTTATCTAATGAAAAATTTATCGATTGACAAGGTGCACTCCAGTTAGAATTCAATTGCGCACCGAAGCAGACCTGTCCTCAAATTCTACTTGAGTGTCTCCAGCTGACGGAGATGGGTGAAAATTAAAAGAAAACGACTTTATTCTTGAAACAGATCTAAGCGTTAATAATGGAAACAATAGATCACTAATTAACAATTCACTTGAAAAAGACTTGCAATCTGTATTAAAGCCATTAAATGTCTAAGATCCGACCTAGAAACAACCTTCACCCATCTGTTTAATAGATGTAAAGTAATACTATGTTAAAAAATATATAGCACGTAAATTGGAAATAATTCCTGGCCAGACTATGGTTAATTGAAAATTCAAAACTTACTTTTTTTTACATTGCACTCATTCGTTTGACGAATAAATTGAATACTAATCGAAAATATGAAGCCTATTTTATAATATACAAACATTAGGTTGTAATTTTTTTTCCTGGCATAAATAACTATTGGGTTGGCAGGTATAAACAGGTAAGTCGATACTAGTAATTTACACCATCTGTTAATAAATCTCATATGACACGATGATATAGGGTTGTCTGCGAAAAATCTGATTTGAATGACGGTTGGCAAGCTTTAAAAAGGTCTTTAGGTCTAATTTGTTTACGTCCTAAAATTTTACTTGATATATTTTATACGGATTATCAAACTCTTTTTGACTTTGACCGTTCGGAATCTTTGATATACGTTGAAAAATAGCGGTCAAATATTAAATGAGTTTCTATAGAATTTGGAGAACAAATTTTTATGAGTATTGGCTGCAACTTTTTCATTTGTTTGTGGCATGGAGCATCCGATTAGGTGAAAGTAATAAAAACCATGTATTGTTTCTACGTTAATAGGTATTTGTGGGTTCAATTATTTTACCTAAATTTGATATAAAATACATTTCATCCATTAAACAGACGGGTGAAGGTCATTTCTAGGTAGGATCCTCTACTATTAGTAGAATATTGTTTTTCAGACACTCAAAAAAGAGTTTGCAAGAATATCGTACGACTTCAAGTTGCCTCCTTCAAGAAGATGTCGTGTGGCCTGTTCACCTTAGACGCTGCGCTGCCCTTGCGTTTGTGTGTTCTCATCACTACTTATAGTATCGTTATACTACAGTTCGAGTTTCTGTAAATATTATGCATATTAGTTTGCATCATACTATTTAGTCTAATTACTAAGAAACCACTAGAATAAAATTAAATAGGTATTAAAATTTTAGTTTAATTCTGGCGGCAACATGGCTTTTTCTTTCATACTTCTCTCTATTAGTCGTCATCTCGGTCGACACTCCCTTACAAATCATATCATCTTTAAGCAGTCCATCCATCTTTTCTTTTGTCTTCTCCTACTCTTATAGCCATCATTCATACTAAAAAGTTTAATTCTGATTTTAACTGAAGTTATTTCTGTTATATCTACCAAATAACGAATAATTATTGTTCTAACGACCAGGGGTTCTAGGGAAAATATCAAGCTCTTGATTTCAATACTTAACGACACTGATCACCCATCGAACATGTCGACAACCTCGTCTACTAAATCTTAATAGTTATCTTAGACAGTTTGTAGCCAAATGGCAAAAACGAAACCCGTATAATTTTGTCACATCAGTCTGCCTGTCCGCATGACACAGCCATTTTACTCGGAGAATATTGGCACTATATCAATGAAAGTGGGATAAAAAGGGTATTCTGTGCACCGCTAACTAATGGTTTAGTGAAATTAAGAAAATAATTATTAGGGGTGACACTTACCGTTCATGTAATGTTGATCAAATGTTCCCTCAAATATGGCGAGGGGGGTAATGGCTCATCTTTGCGTTATGCTCGTGAACGGGTGCTACTTGTGGTGACTGGTCCTTTATGCCTGGAGGCTTTTATTTAGATATTTAGTTGTGTTTACGTTCAGTTTTTATTTAGTTTATTTTTTTAATTCTGCTTGAGTATAGTTCTCGATGTTTTTGGTTGGTATATTGGCGTGTGCTAGCTGACATGGCCAATTATTTATCATTTAAATTATGTTTTGTGTTGCATAATGTAAGTTATTTTGTATACTATTGTATAGAATCATTCTCTAACTTGAACAGACAGCTGTGCTGCTGGGAAGTTTGTTGCGCCACTTCTTTTTCCCAGCTAAAGGCACTAGGAAGTGGTGAAGGGTGGGCGTTTATGGGGGACTGTCTTATGTAATTTTGACGTTCGAAAAGTGCTGATTCTCAGCCTAGTTTGAATAAATGACTTTTGAATTGAATTGTAACGAAATGATAAAGTAAAATCAATGCACATAAGCGTGTGGGGATCGTTGGATCCCATAATTAAAAAGATGATGATGTTTCTAATGGTGCATCCACACCGAAGTAAATTTTTGTGAAGCAACGTTTGCAAGTGGGCAACAACAGATATCAAAAAGTTATATATTAAACTTACTAAAAGTTATAGAAAGTTACTTAATGTCATCATATTGCAAAATGTTGCTCGGCAAAAAGTAAATTCGGGTGTGGATGCACCATAACTGAGTTTTTTTATTTTTGTCAGTAGTTTGTGATTTAGGTATGGAATGTTTTCGGTTGCAACCGCATAACTTTGGTTTTCATTGTTTTTACTTGAAATACATTCATTGCTTTTTGACGTATAAAAGTGTTGTTTTGAAATAATTTACAGAAATGATAATTAATGATAAATGATTTTATTTCTGTAAGTAGGTTTGTACAAACACTTTTACACGTCAATCATATTTTAAAACTAGATGAGGTGTTTCCTATCTGACTACTCTGAGAAGAAAGGCCGAAGCAAACTCAGAGGTCTCAGTCTCTTTTAAAGTCCAGACATAATCTTGGTCAGATCATGTGAAGGCAATGTGGATTGGTGTCTGAAGTGGTCTTTTGAGGAAAGCACCACACAGATTGTAAGGGCCTGTCCAGTCAGTGCACGCATTTGTCAGTTATCGTGCAGCTCAACTCTGAATTTAAGGAGCTCAACGATTCGACGAACAATACCAAAACAAGGACATTTGGGTAGGCCACTTAAATTACGCAAACTGTCAGACCATGATTAGAACTAACTGAGAAAAAATTAAAAACAAAACAAAAAGGAATGACCCACATAGTGTAAGCACTGAACTATTAACTAGCTTTAGGTAATTTAGGGTAGTGTATGGAATGAAAGTTTGAATAATCTTACAAACATTTATTGGAAAGTAAAACACTTTAATTAACAGGATATTATTAACACCAGAAATGACACTATACACCTTAGGCTTAAAGTACGTTACATGGCTGGTTATATTTATGTAATTTAGATATAATAAAAACCATAGCGCACATATATTTAAATATTAAAGAGAAAATAAACTGACCTGGCCTTGCTTCAACGGATAGCAATATTTCTACACAGAGTAACACTTTATAATCTTTACACTTCGGCGTCGCAGGAACAACTGAGCTGCGCACGGCCGTTTCGTCGTTTTTATAAACCAAGTGTCAAGCGCACAGTTACGCGTCGCCCGCCAACCGTTACATGATTCGAGCAAGAAGGCGGTAGTTGATAAAATAAATGCGTTTAACACAAAATGTAAAACGCATTTATTATATCCACTAGGTATAATTGTGTAATGTGTTTACTAAAATCCTAACAATAGTCTTCACATTCACAATAATTAAAATAGTAAATGGCTACGTTTCGGTGACCTTTTCGGGGAAACCGAAGGTTTCGTCTGTGCAATTATGGACGAAGTTATCTTGACGAATAACTACCGGAGACATATTATGAAGGACGGTACGGTTGACGTGTGTCGGGCATGCCATCGTCCGGGTGAGTCCATCAGACATATTATCTCTGGTTGCTCGCGTCTAGCTAACGGCGAGTACTTGCACAGACATAACCAAGTGGCTAGAATTATTCACCAGCAACTTGCTTTGAAATATAAACTTGTGGACTCTGAGGTACCGTATTACAAGTATGTGCCCGACCCAGTCCTCGAAAATGACCATGTCACGTTGTACTGGGATCGGTCTATCATTACTGACAGGACTATTGTAGCAAATAAGCCTGATATAGTAGTGATAGATCGATTAGCGCGCCGCGCAATGATAGTCGATGTTACCATTCCACATGACGAGAACCTCGTGAAAGCTGAGAAAGAGAAACAAATAAAATATCTCGACTTAGCACACGAGGTTGTTGACATGTGGAATGTGAGCTCGGCTATCATTGTGCCGATTGTCGTAACGGCTAATGGCCTGATGGCCGAAAGCCTCGACCAACATCTCTCGAGGCTCTCGTTAGGCGGTTGGATCAAGCGCCTGATTCAGAAGGCAGTACTCCTCGATACGGCTCGCATTGTGAGGAGGTTCCTGTCTCTGCAGCCCTAACCACCGGTAGCTTGGACCCTGCTCCCGACACCGGCGGAACTCTATTTTTTTATATTTTTAAATGTTTTTTTATAATTTTTATTTTAAGAAATATTTAAAAATGTAATAGAATAAGAATTAAAATGAATAAACGAAAAATAATACAATACTTTAAAAGTAAATATTCATGTCATTGTTTATATAAAATTCATTAATGTCAATGTGTAGGTATATAAAAACCCGGAAATAATCTTGGTCAGAGCATTTCATTTGAGGACCATGTAGATTTGTGTTTGAAATGAATATCGTTTATCAATATCATTCAAAAATACAAACTTATTTTCGCGGTCAATAAATTCAATAACTGTGCCTGGTCCGACACGCATTTGGCCGATTTTCGTCGCGCTCAAAAATTTTGCTAATCCCTGATTAGCCTTGAGTTTGCTTTTAATCAATGATAAACTTTTCTTCATTTATAAACGTTAGTTACGGTAAAACGGTAATTAGTGGGGAAACGAAATGGAGACGAAATTATGCGTTCGGCTCAGGTTATAATCTAAATACTCGACAAAAAACAGAACTTCAAGAATAAAGTTGTCAAAACTACGATTTTCGTTTCTGTCGTGACGTCTTACAGTTATAACTGTTATAAGTCAACAATTTCATCGGAAAATAATTAGAAAAATATGTTTAGTTTATTTCATTGTGTTTGCGATGATAGCAATGAAAATAATTCGCTTTTTTAATAATTATTGGAGTGAACAGGAAAAGGTATGTATCTCTTACTTATTACTTATCTTTATCTTTTAATTTATCTACACCAGAAGTATGAATTAATGTAAGGGACAAACCACGGGTTTTTCAGGAGAGCCAAAAAAAACGTTTTTTTTTCTTTAATCTAAAACTTTTTTTTTTACTGTCTGCTCCAATTTTAATTGAGTCTAGAGCAAAGTTTCTTAGAATTTCCTCTTTTTTCATGCTATAAACGAAAGATTTAGGAATGCCCAGTGGTTTAAAATATAGGATGTCCCTCACAATAAAAAAAATGTTTAGTTGTGCCTTAAGTTACTAATATTTTGTGTGTAAGCCGTCGACCATAGTATAAGCAGCAAGAGAAATAGAAAATTATACGTAATTCTATTGTAAAGGACTTTTACAGTGTTGCAATTTGATGTAACTATAGATTATCTACTAAAATTGATGGTATTTTAACATACTTGTATTTAATTCGTTCAACAGTGTAATGTTTCCGGTATTATTTTTGACAATTTCTAAACTCTCTAGTACTGAAATTCTGAAACCTTTATCACATGTGTGTATAATTTCGAAAGTGTTATGATTATTTAACGAATGACCTGTATCTATTAAGTGTTGTGCAAAATGGGATTTTTCTGGATAATTATTCCTGTACGCTGCTATAAATGTTCCTTATACCTTGTCTGAAAATTATGACCAGTTTGACCTATGTAAATACCATTACAATCATCATTATAGCAGCGTACAGGAATAATTATCCAGAAAAATCCCATTTTGCACAACACTTAATCAATCACTAAATCAATTTATTCTTATTATCTTCTATCTTCTTCCCTTACATCCATTCGTCCCTTCTATTCGTCATTTCAACATTCACTGCCATCATACTAGATCATCTTTCACACAGTTCATATTCTATTTTTTCATCGGTTTTTCATTTCTTGAACATTCATTCAATTACTTAATAAATAAGACTATTGATTAAGTCTGAGAAAATATTTTTTAAATTCAATTTGTGTCTATAATTATATAGCCAATTAAACATAATTATTAAAAGTACAGAGTTTGTAAGACTGTTAATTAAAAGAGATCATAGAGTTAATTTAACATAATTATTTTCACATTGATAACTACAAGGTTTGTAAGACTGTTAATTTGAATACTGTTACTCTTTAGAACTTTTAACCGTTTAGGCCCTATTTGACAGATAAGTTATATCTGTCCACCCATGACGTAAAAGATTTATGGCCCACTTTAAAATAAACAATACACTCAGGTTTCTTATAACATCTTGAATGTTATTGTCTATTGCTTTCGGTTCTCGAATAGATAAGGGATTCATTGTAAATATTTACGATTTTCGTGAGCAACGTTTATTAGTGTTTATTACCCGTTTTAGTTGGGAATCGTATTGTTGATTGTTTTAACGATTTCTGATAAAACTACCATACCATCCATAAGATGCAGACATTACAGAACCGTTGCCTTCGGAAGGCCTCGGGAGCCCCCTGGTTTGTTAGGAATGAGATCCTCCATCTCGACCTAAAATCCCCACCATCCACCAATTTCTCAAACGCTCTTCCCTGCATTACTTCGATACTGCCGCCAAACATCGCAACCCTCTGGTTGTCGAGGCCGCTAGTTACACTCCCTCTAGTATCAATCGAAATCGCCGCCCTAAGCGAATCCTTACCGACCCTGACGACCCCATTACCCTCCTCCAAGAGAGCAGTAGGGAAATCCTTCCGACACCTCGCCGCCGAGGTCCTTTGCGATCGCGACCGCGTCCCCGAGTAAATGATATTCCCCCCCGACCCTTGCTAGATAACGAGGTGCCAGCAGTTGTTGCAGCTGAGCACGAAGCTTTAAATTCCCCGACTAATAATCATGATCAAAACATTGATCCAGCCCGTCCCATCCTTGATGTCTTCCCTCTGGTTGACGCCCTAAGCCGAGGTTCGTACCCCACAAGGGGTGCCCTTAGCGAGCGTTCACCTAGTATGGTGCTGTTCACCTAGTAGTAACTGGATAATACGATACCCCTTGGTAAGACTGATTGACAGACTTTCGGGCTTCTGACGACCCGTAACGACTGTCAAAGATCCACAAATAACAGCTGGGACCAGCGGCTTAATCAACGTGCTTTCCGAGGCAAGGAGAAGTCTCGGTATGTAGAAATGGTCACCTATCCAGTGACCAACCAAGGCAAGCGTAGCTTAACCTGATGCATCGACCCGTGCGGCTGTTAGTACTTAGTCACGACCTCCTGTCTTTATACTTAAGATGGATGACATATTTTACAATTAAGAAACTTTTTCTAGGTTTGCTCATATTTACATAATCGATCAATTTAGTGAAAGTGTAATATGCATGATTGGTTCTCTCTTTATTATCGTAATGAATTTGATGTTCATGGTTTAATACGTTTACCATCGATTATATTGTATCACTCGTGGACAAGCAAGCTACCACTAATAATCTATTTCAAAATGAACAGACTCTTTACTATTAGACGAAATTATCCTGTTAATGTTATTTTAAATGAAATGGACAAAGATGTTCAGTCAATTTTTCTGCCTTTGAATCTAATGCAATATATTTCGTTTTGTCCTAAATACCGCATGAAAAACAATTTTATAACTCCAAATAGTTTCATCTCCAACTTTGTTTCGTTGATTGGAACACTTGGATTCATATTTTCATACGTATACCAACTCTATTTGTTGCTGTTCTCATACAAAAATTATACTGGATTGACTAATTATATGTATATCACTACTTATTTTGACTGTATTTTCTATAGCTTCGGATGTGCTTTGAATTTCGTGATCGGGATCATTCAAACCAAAAACGCTGTCAAGTTTGTTCTTATTTATCAAAAAGTACACAGATTTTTAAACTGCGAAATCAGTACCAGAAACTTCACAAATTGGAATTGGATATCTGTTATCATGACTATGTGTGGCTATGTCGTTTTTTCCACTTCTTTTGGCATACTGCTCAGAATACCTTTCTTTTTTATGTACGTTAGCTGTTTGGTGATTTTCTTGGATTTTAATTTACTTTATGGAATTCGTTTATTCAAATTGCTGGAAAATAAAATTATTCAGTGGAATATTCAAGCCTTAAATATTTATGGAACAGAAGACATGCAGGAAAACGATTATTGCACAAAAATGTTTAAAGCATATGTTGGCATAATAGAGTGTTATGACATTCACAAATATTGTTTCCAGCAATTCGTAAGTACTTTTCTTTCAATGTATATATAAAGCCTGATTTTTATTTTCATCCAAAAATATTAAAAACTTGTTGCAAATAATAACATTATTGTTATTTGTTTTAGTACTAAATGGTATCACAAACAGTCTAAAAAACGTTTGACGTTTATGGACCCAATGCGCCGTACGCGCTATGCGTCTCTGCGGCTCTGTCGCATTTCATTGTAAGAATGATAAATTACTGCCTTTATTGTTTTCACGAGATTAGGAACAACAAATTCCAAAAAAGTTGTGGTGTCCACTGTGATTGAGATGGTACGATCCCTCGAAAAAGCGTCTCACCCGTTTTTACATATTGTATTTTTAATTTTACCACGCTAATGTATCAGTTTTCACTTGTTCAAATGCACGCACGATTTTCATTGATTCTCAGCTAAGATCATTTGACAATTTTGTGCTTTTACGAATTCCTGATTTCCAAGATTTGGAATACTTTCTGCTTCGTACATTCTCTGAGCTCCGTTTATAAATGATAAATTATTGATTTCTGTAAATAAGTTTGTACAAAAACTTTTACATATATCTTCATCATATTTTAAAAACTAGATGAGGTTGGCGTTTCCTGTCCGATTACTATGAGAAGAAAGGCCGAAACAAACTCAAAGGTCCACAGTCTCTTTCAAAGTCCAGACATAATTTTGGTTAAATCAATTGAGGACCATAGAGATTGGTATCTGAAATGGTCTTTTGAAGACAGAACCACACAGATTTGAGTAGACCTGTCCAGTCCGTGCACGCATTTGTCAGTAATCATGCAAGCAACTCAACTCAGAACTTAAGGCTCTACGATTCGACGAACAATACCAAAGAAAAGACATTTAGGTAGGCCGTAGAAAGAACTCAAACTGCCGTCCATCACTAAAACTTACTCAGAAGAAAAAAAAATACACTTTAACTACTCTAAATATAACAGCGCTCTATTTTATAGTAATCGAGATGTGAGAAAATTGTTTTTTTTCACTTTTTTGTTAAAAAATAATGAAAAAGTTTTGAATTACTTTTGTGTTTACTTTTTAATTAATTTTTTTTATGGATACATGGTGCTCACATATTTACAAGCACTGTAAAAGTACCTATCTATAGGATATTCCTAAAAATGTTACAAGTAATATTAATAAGTCAGTGTGTGAGTTCAAGTATTCACATAATTTAAAATTAATTTTATAATAATAATAAATTATACAATTAAATTATCAACCAGTTTGATTTTGTCTAGACTCTAAATATTGTCTTATGGGGCTAGACCAGCATGTTTCCAAACATTCTTATCTTGGATATAAACCTCTAATTTGTAATATGCTTATTTACAAATATTACTTTTAATATTAGTTTTAAATTTTCTTTCAGTTAATTTTAATGTATCACAAGGTATTTTGTTGTATTATTTTAACACAGTAGCCCATAAAAGATGTATGTACTTTAGATAATCTGAAAAAAATTTGATCTATTTTATCTTTATTTCTAGTATTTAATATATCTATTGTATATATCTATTTTTAAATAGTTCCCTGAGAGATTCGTGACGAGCGACGTAGATATTAAATGACTATGACAGCTCTCTTTTGTAAAATAAATATGGATTCAATGTCAGCAGCCCGACTCCACAGTAAAATGCCATACGACATAATGCTGTGGAAGTAGCTAAAATGGACCAAACGCGCGGTTTCTACATCTGTTAATTATCTTATCCTACTAACAGCATAAGCGGCCGAACTTAGCTACCCGCAAGAGATGTTATATGAGGTCCCCATTGTAATTTCTCGTATAGCGTGATTCCTAGCAAAACTGTTTGATTTATAAATTCCAGTTTTTCTCCATTCATTATGATGTCACATTCGCTACTTCTAACATTCGGTAATTTTAATCTAATGCATTTGGTTTTTTTCTCATTTAGTACCAAATTATTTACCGTAAACCAATCTCGGACCTGAGGAATAGAGTTATTCACTTCGTCAAGATTTTATGACCGTCTCGGTCTACTTTAAAGATCAATGATGTCTCATCTGCAAATAACAACATCTTTGGTTGATTTTGAAGTAATTGGAGTAAATCATTAATGTCAACTAAAAAGAGGAATGGACCCAATATCGAACCTTGAGGAACGCCCATTGCCATTTCAGACCCTAATGAGTTTACGCCGTTTACTTGAACTTTAATCTTTCTATCTCTCAGGTATGATCTCCGCGCCTTGAAGTCCGCAGCTGTAGTGATCACACTGCAGCCGGAGGCGGAGAAGAGGTGCGAGTCCTACCAGGACGTGTTCGACAAGTTGGACAAAGTCATGGATCTAGAAGAGATCGGCACCGCCAAGGGCATCCGGGTGAAGATCACGGCAACTGGGGCCCGGATGCTGGAGGTCCCCGGTGCGGCCAGTGGCCCGGCCGCTAACGCTCTGGCCGAAAAGTTCAGGGCGTCCATAATTGCGGAAGAGGCCCGAGTGTCCAGGCTCACCAAATGCGCTGACTTGCGCATCCAGGGCCTGGACGACTCCGTGACGGAGGAAAAGGTGGTGGCTGCCATCGCTAAGGCTGGAGGGTGCTCTGTCGAGCATGTTAGAGCGGGCACCATCCATCCTGACTTCACGGGGATGCGAGCCATTACGGTGATTTGCCCCGTGACGGCGGCCAAAAAGATAGCCGGGGAGGGCCAAAAGCTTTTGGTGGGCTGGGTTTCCGCGTAGGTCAAACTGCTGGAGCCCAGACCTCTGAGGTGCTTCCGTTGCCAGGTAGGCCACCACGTGGGGGTCAAATGCACCTCGGAGGTGGACCGTAGCGATCTCTGCTTCCGCTGTGGTCAGCCCGGTCACAAGGCCGGCTCGTGTAACGCCACGCCGCACTATGTCGTATGTGCGGCGGCTAGCAAGCCGGTCGATCACCAGGCTGGGAGTAGGGTCTGCGCTCCACCCGCCGAGGCCAGAGGCAGGAGTCCATGGGTTTTCATGATCCTCGGAATGCGCCACCTTCGGGTTGCCAGGTGATGGCGAAAACGGTACACTTCGGTGTCGAGTCGACGATGAAGTATCTGGCACTCGTCCTCGACAGCCGGTGGAATTTCGTCGAACATTTCCGACGTTTGGCTCCCAGACTGGAGCGGGCCGGGGCTGCCTTGAAGCGGCTCCTGCCCAATCTAGGGGATCCAAACGCCTTCTGCCGGAAGCTCTACGCGGGGGTCGTGCGGTCCATGGCCCGTTCATTGAGGCTGCGGCCAGCCCGCCGGTTGAACGCGTCCCAGAGGGTCATGGCCATCCGGCTGGCCCGAGGATACCACACGGTCTCCTGCGAGCCGGTGAGCCTCCTTGCCGGATTAACGCCATGAGATCTGGAGGCAAAGGTCCTCGCACACATCTGGGAGTGGCGCGAGGAGGCAAAACGCCGGGGCATAACTCCGATGCCGCAAGAAATCGCGGCACAGTGGACAGAGCTCCGGCGAGATCTCATATCTCATGGCGTCATGGAGAGTGCGATTGTTGCAACCTAGCGCTGGGCACGCCACAATTGCGGCGACAAGACCCCTCTTTGAGGAGTGGCTTGAGAGGCGCCACGGCGTCCTCACCTTCCGCCTGACGTGACCTGCGTCAGGCAAAAGGTGAGGACGCCGTGGCGCCTCACCGGACACAGCTGCTTTGAGAGGTTCCTGTTCAGGATAAAGCGGGAGGAAACTCTCGGATGTCACCATTGTATGGATCGCCCGGAAGACACGGTGGTGCAAACGGTGGAGGTCTGCCCGGCTTGAGCGGAGCATCGCCGTGTCCTCGTGGAGGCGATCGGCAGCGGTGATCTCTCGCGTCCGGCCCTGGTTTAGGCCATGGTACGGAGCGAGAGGAAATGGCAGGCCGTCACCTCCTTCTGCGAAGTGGTAAAACTCGCAAAGGAGGAGGCGGAACGCGTGAGGGAGAGGGGAGGGCTTGCAGACGGTGAGCAATGGGTAAATATTATAGTAATATGGTAAAGTAATTTATTATTATTTTCGCACTTACGTCAAGCTTATTATTACAAGGTCAATCGATTCACAATTTGTCAGCTTTAAATTCCTCAACGGTATAGTTAGCCTTTCTTTTATTAACAGATTTCAACTGCTTCAAGAAAATTGAGTCATTTGTTAGGGAATTTAAACTTTCTGGTAGCTTATTATATAATATATTAGCTAGTCTTGAATATTGGCTTTTCCCGATAACTTTTAAGTTTGTGATTGGAAGTATTAGTCTATTCTTGTTCCGTCGGTTATAATTTTCATTTAGCTCGATATTAGATTTGATGAGGTGCCGATTTTTCCTAACGAATTTACAACTTTTCAGTATATATGTCGTGGCCAGATCTTAGAACTGATCATTTCATGAAGTGATCGACTATTTCATGAAATGGTTGTGTTTCATGAAATGGCCAGCTAAAATTGACCATATCGTTCAAACGTCAACGTTTAATGATATGTCAGTCGACGTTTGGCCATATCAATAAGTGGGGTATCCATGCAAATATTACTGGCATTCATTCATTTTTAGTAATCTG
The DNA here is from genome assembly GCA_949152395.1 of Agrochola litura. Lineage (NCBI taxonomy): Eukaryota > Metazoa > Arthropoda > Insecta > Lepidoptera > Noctuidae > Agrochola > Agrochola litura. Next base: position 22,042,748 of record OX424501.1, read on the forward strand.
GGTCAATGGATAAATAAAACATTATAGCTTTCATTCCAGAAGAAAAATAATAATTAATAAGATTTGAATAGTGAAATACGTTCCAAACTCCATGGTTTTATAAGGTTGCGCTCGTTTTTCGAGTGAATTTCATAAAAGTCACGTAGTTTGGTATAATAATAACAGTACTTCACTGCACTTTTATCTTCCATTTGCAAATTTATAACTGCTTTTTCAATCGAATTATCGTCCGCCGCCATGATGCACAACAAAAACAAAGCGAAATCAACGCCTCTACAGGTGAATAATCTAACTATTTTACGAAATGATCACTAATGTTTGGCCACATCATGAAGTAGTCGTGCATTTATCTGTTCCTATCGTCAAACGTTGAGTATTCAATGATCTGGCCAGACCACATCATGATGTGGCCAGCGATCGATGTTCTATTTCATGAAATGCAAACATTTCATGAAATGGTCGATCATTTCATGAAATGATCAATTCTAAGATTTGGCCACGACATATATATTGCTGGTAGTATGAGAATTTGTTGTTTGATAAATTGTGGATTTGTTGTTTGACAACTCTCTCGTTGGCCTATGTTTATCAATATTCTGATACATTTCTTTTGCTGAATGAAAAGGTCCAAAAAGTCAGTACGATCTCCCTAAATAATACCATAATTTAGCCAGAAGTAGGCGGATGCATAATAGGCAGTTAAGGCGGTTTATAGTCTGTGTTGCATTTCAATGTGCTTAGTACATAAATAAATTGGGACAATTTTGCTCTAATTTTATATCGTTATTTTCTTCTAATTTTATTTGTAGTGTTAATAATGTATTTAGATTTAGTGCGATTCTTTGGTAAGTTCTGAATTGGCATATTTTAGTTTTAGTTAAGTTTATTTCAAAATTATGCTCTTTTAACCATTGCTCAGTTTCTGTGATAGTTTTTTTTAATAGCTAGATGGTCAACATTCGTGGGCGTTTTAAATAATAAAGAAACATCGTTTGCGAACAAAATACACGACGAACTTATCTTTTTTGGCAAGTCATTTACATACAATATCATTAAGGTATATCCTAAAATACTTCCTTGAGGTTTTGAAGTATTAATGGTAGCCATATCTGATCCTAAGCTGTACATTTCCTGGTCAATGCTATCGAAATATTCTATTTCTACGAATTATATTCTGTCTTGTAAATATGATTTAAACCAATTAAAAGCTTGTCCTCTGAAACCCGAACCGTAAAGTTTTTGTAACAAAATTTTGTGTGACACCTTGTCATACGCCTTCGTCATGTCTAGGAATAGTCCAATAGCATACTTTCGTTAGTTAATGTAACGGTAAATTTCCTGTACGTAGTTGTATACCCCTAGGTAGTTGAGCATTTTTTCCTCAAACTGAATTGATTTTATCAAAAATATTTTATTTTTCTGAAAATTTGTTGACGCGTTTCGCCATTGGTTTTTCGTTTTTTTTTTTGAGCTAACAGTGCAATAGGTCTATAATTACTAGAATTTTCTGAATTTCCTCCATTTTTCGCAATTGGGCGTACTTTCGCAATTTTAAGTTTTTCTAGGAATCGTCCCTTGTCAAAAGAAATATTGATTAGTTTGTGTTTCATGGTTTACGCAATCGAACGCCTTTGAGAGGTCGCAAAAGATTCCAATGGCATCTTGTGCTTCTTCCCAGGCATTCAAATGTTCTATAATAGGGTGACACCGTCAATGGTACAACGCCTTTTAGTGAAACCGTACTGTTGTTTATGAAAGATGGAATTTTTATTAAAGTGACGTAACATTTGATTGATCATCCAATTTTCAAACACCTTTCTAAGAACTGGTAGAATTGACACAGGCCTATAATTGTTGGTTGATGGTGTTAAGAAAATCAGGCTTTATAATTTTTTCTCATTTTATCCTATAAGACAAGGAATCACGCGTCCGCACGTTTCCGCGGACTACTTGTAAACGGGGTACGGATACAACTTATTTCTTAATACGTGCGTCAATGCGCGTTTTTATTGAAATGAAGTTCCTGTTCTACTCTGCACAATTGGCGAATGATTACTAAACCGAATAAAATGTAATACCTATTTTAAACATTTTGACCGTCACGTCACTTTCGTTACGTAACAAAAATGTCGTAAAGTCGTGATTAACAAAATTTTATACTTTCTTCGGTCTAGTTCTCATTCGTCAAATGTGTGAAAATGAGAGGAACTTCATTCCAACCGTTTGTCCCACGACACTTCTCATTTTTAGGGTTCCGTACCTCAAAAGGAAAAAACGGAACCCTTATAGGATCACTCGTGTGTCTGTCTGTCTGTCTGTCTGTCTGTCTGTCTGTCTGTCTGTCTGTCTGTCTGTCCGTCTGTCACAGCCAATTTACTCCGAATCTAATGGACCGATTAAGTTGAAATTTGGTACACATATGTATTTCTGTGACCCAAATACGAATGTGTAACGTAAATAATTTAATTTTGAATATAGGTGTCACTTTTGGGGCGCAAACAAGAAAATTAAAAACAAAAGTTTTGCTAACAGTACCGTGTGACATATCAAATGAAAGGGCTTGTTGCGAGGATTTTAAATATATTTTTTATATAATTTTAAAATAAATACTTTTAAAGATATTTAATAAATTCAATGAAAATTGACCATTCCCCCCCCCTTATCTCCGAAACTACTGGACCAAAAATTTTGAAAAAAATACATAGTATGGTTCTTTACTCATAGATTACAGGAAAACCTATAAGAAGTCTATGGTCTTAAAATAACATGGTAAATCTCTCAATATTGTGCGTAAAAACTTACATTTCGTCGCTCGGCATCCAAAAGGCCCATCTCTCTAGCTACTATAATATCAAAATATCAAAAGTGTTTGACCGTCTGCTTAATACACAAATAAATAAAACTGTAAATGTTCATGACAACCAATTCAGGTTTCGGCGTGGTTTGACAACAGAGTGTGAGAGTGCAGTGTTGTGCCTTAAGCATACTATCACATACTTACTATACACAGCGTGGGATGCCGATTTATGCTAGGTTCATCGATTTATTCAAGGTTTCTGATCTGGTTGCTTATGACGTATTGTGGAGAAAGATGGAGCAGGATAGGTTGCCAACGGAGCAAACATCTTTAAATAGTGGTATGGTAACCAGATCAATAGGTTGGAATGCGGCGTGAGGCAGGATTGGCGAGCTCAGCAGCACCAGAGTGGGTTGCTATATAGATGGTATTTGTGTAAATAATATTAGCTATGCAGATGATATGGTGCTTCTGAGTGCGTCAATCTGTGGTCTCAGAAAGTAATTGGTCGCCAAATGTGAGCAGTATGCCAAAACACATGGTTTGATGTATAACTCCAATAGGTCGGAGATCATGGTCTTTGAGGCTGGGGGCAGACCGGGTTATGTACCACCTGTATTACTCAATGGGACTCCACTACAAAGAGTATTTACGTTTAAATATCTTGGTCATATATTGACCCCTGACCTCAATGACGGACTCGATATTGAGCGGGAGCGAAGGGCGTTGTCGGTAAGGGCAAACATGCTGGCTCGCAGGTTTGCACGCTGCTCACTTAAAAAGCCAAAATTACTCTGTTTCGAGCTTATTGTACAACGTTTTACACGTGCAGCCTGTGGGCTAGATATACCCAAAGGTCATGCAACGCCCTTCGAGTCCAATACAACAACGCTTTCAGGGTATTGGTGGGGCTGCCCCGTTTTTGTAGCGCATCGGGAATATTCGCGGACGCACATATTAATTGCTTTTACGTAACGATGCGAATGAGGTGTGCATCCCTGGTACGCAGAGTACGGGCCAGTTCCAACAATATCGCTAGCAGTCTGGATTGCATGTACATCAATCACTGCAGTGCCATCTCCCATGGGGTTAAATAAATTTAAACTAGATTACGTGGGGCACTCAGAAAGTTTTGTGATACTAGAAAAAAATATACTACAGGTTATAATTTTTTTTATAATATCTTTTGAAAGAACTCTCTATTGGCGTCTATACACAGTTTTATACGTCTAAACAAATTTTCATAACACATTTTCCAGTCCGCATCAGACACTTCTCCAATCTCCTTGTCAAATGCACCCAGTGCATCTTCAGGTGATGAAAACTGTTTTCCTTTGAGTTGATTTTTTATTTTGGGGAACAAGAAAAAGTCGCACGGAGCCAAATCGGGACGGTAAGGAGGATGACCTATAAATTTGACCGGTGTGCTGTCCAGAAAGTCCCTTGTTTTGAGCGCCGAGTGAGCCAGCGCGTTGTCGTGGTGAAGCAGTAGCCCACGGAGGCCAGTGTTCGGTCGCTTGCTGCTTGCAGTAGTAAAAACTTCTGGCAAACATTTGGTAACATACCATTCAGCATTGATGCTCCTTTGATCTCGTCAGGGTACTGACACCAGATAACCTGGTAGAAAAAAAAAAAAAACTTGCGGTCAACATTTTGCCTGCACTTCTGGCTCACTTCACTTTGGTAGGCGTTGGTTCATTTTGGTTCAACAGCCACACGGTCGACTGACGCTTCATTTCTGGATCATATTGAAAAATCCAAGATTCATCACCCGTAATGATATCTTAAACGCGCCGAGACGAGCCTGCTACCGATTTTGCGTATGTCTCGGCACCATTCTACCCGAACCTCCTTCTGACCCTGCATTAGATTTTACGGTACCAGCGTGAAACTATCTTTCATAACCGAAGATGCCTGTGTAGAATTTCATGCAGTGTGCACACTTCCCGATCCAATCGGCAGTATACATCTATTTATCTTGACATTTTAAACTTTGCTTTTTTTGTGTTTTTTCAAAAACTAATTATGTTTTTTTTTTATTGGATGCTGTATAATGGTAGTAGACCATGGTCTGAACAACGTTTGTTCTAGCAAAACTGTGATTCAAATTTCACGGTGTATGCTGAACCTCTTCATATGTAATTCGCCTATTCTCTTGAATTACATTTTTCACAGCCAGCACTTTTTGTTATGTAACAACCGTCATAGGGCGGCCACTTCTTTCTTTGTCCGCCAAAATTACTAGACCACCCATAAATTCGTTGAACCAGCGAAAAACAGGCGCTTTAGAAGGGCTTTTTTCTATGAACACCATTCGAAGTCTTTCAAACGATTCTTCTGGTTTTAGTCGATATTTGAAATCGTACAAAATCATCGCGCGAAAATGTTCTCGTTATAAATCCAGTTTTCAGTAAGACAGAGTATTTTGATTTTGCTCGTAAAAAAATGTGGAGAGAATTTCGAATTTGGAATGTTATGTTTTTTTGTAATAAGTAGTCATCGTTTTAATTGACATCAAAACCAGCCAATATTCTACAAGTAGACAAAAACTGTTAGTCACAAAACTTTCTAAGTGACCTCGTAAAATAAGTTAACATAGTTCATAAGTTTACTAACACAATGAGTCCTTGTTACTTGAATAAAGAAAAATATCTGGATGATATTTTTTTTTTGAACGACGTTTTCTAAAAATGAAAAAAAAAAAACAAAAACCAAATCAAATCAAACTTTATTTGTGAACATAGGGGTACAGAAAGGTCTTAAAAATATACATTTTAGCGTGATCTCACCTAGCTAGATCGATTTATCGCTCCTGAAAGCCCCCTGCATACTAAATTTAATAAGAATTCTTGGAGCCGTTTCCGAGATTCAGATTATATATACATAGGTATATACAAGAATTGCTGGTTTAAAGGTATTATTACTATATTAATACCGCGAATGTGATTTTTTTACGAAAATCTGATTTTTGTTTTATGTCATTCTACACGTTCAAATAAGTGACACTGTAATTTTTTTTTTTTTTTAATGTCACATTTGCGGTATTGGATGCCGAGCGACGATTTGCAGTTGGAATGTATGGGAGAACATGTTTTTCAACTACAATGTTAAGTTTGTTCTTGGGATAAATAAATTCATCTCAACTACGGAACCCTTCATTGTGCGTAGTCCGACACGCACTTGGCCGGTTTTTCATTATTTCAAGGGAACCAAGTCTTAATGTTCTAATTTTTCAGATACTCTATTACATCATAGAAATATTTATTCACTCTCTGATTTACGTTGAATTCGTCATTGAAATGGTGAAAAATCAAGTGATGGTTGATAACGTCTTTGTGAGTATTTTAGTCCTTAAAATTGTACACCTAGGTACTTTTTTTGCAATCGTTTTTTTAAATCTGCTTTATGTCTTTCAGTCCTTAAGCCACAATTTAATTGCAAGTGTTTTCATAATTTAAAAAAGTCATGAAAAACTAAAGGATATAATGTCTGCACAATTTTATAATTAACTTGTTAGCACATTTTTACTTTTCTGTTCTTCATAATGTTTTGATTATTTTGTATGTGTATAAATTATACCTTTCCATGTTTGTTTTTATCTGTGTATTATATTGTAACGTGAACTGTTTATTTTGTTACAGAACGCTACAATTCTATCATCGACGGTATTATGTTGGTTGATAAAGAATTTGATTTGGCAAACAATGTTATGCAAGCAGTGCGAAAAATTCTACCGTACTGTTGAAAGTGTTCAAGATTCTTGCGCACTTATTTTGAATTCAAATTGCTCAGGTATTTACCCATTAACATTTAGTCCGTATAGCGTGTTGTTGAAAGACCAAAGTTTTTTTTAGACATTGGATGGTGGTATGGCAAAAATATAAATAATATTGATTTTAATCAAAAAATTGTTAATATCTCTCACAATATGTTTACCTTTTATAATTTTAACACGTTGCAGATGATGTAAAAAAACTGTGCAAGAACGTACTACGTGTACAACGAGCATCATTCAAAAAGATACGTGTGTGTGGGCTGTTCTACTTAGACACTAAGTTACAATTCAGTCTGATGAGTCTTCTGACTAACTACACTATTGTGTTGCTACAGTTTGCAATTTTGTAATATAGCTTGCTATAAAAAGGGATTGTGCATAGTCTTTATTTAGTGTCCTTTCTTTTCTGAAGCTTTTCAATTTCGAAACTCGACTTTCACAATTTTAAAATTATACATGATAGGTTTTAAAGTTTGAAATATATAAGAGTATAACCACGTACTGTGAATTGCGTTTTTTTCGAACATACTTGTAATCCATACTAAATGTTAAAGTAACTCTGTCTGTTACCTTTTGATGCCTAACCCACAGAACCAAACGTTTTGGACAGATAGATAGCCTGAAATTTGGAGAAGAACATGGGCTACTTTTCATCCAGGGTTAAGTAACAAGTGACCCCGGTTTGCCTGGAGGACATGGTGGAGCATAACGGTGGAGGTCTGCCCGGCTTGGGCGGAGCATTGCCGTGTCCTCGTGGAGGCGATCGTTGGCGGTGATCTCTCGCTTCTGGCCCTGGTTCAGGCCATGGTACGAAGCGAGAAGAAATGGAGGCCGTTACCTCTTTCTGCGAAGCGATAATGCTCACGAAGGAGGAGACGGAACGCGTGAGGGAGAGGCAAATTTTGCGCCCTCACGCCCTTAACCGTCGCAGGAAACCCCCTGAGCGTCGGGCAACGCAGGCCAATTTCCGGCCACCGTAGTCGCGGGCTTGCGGATGGCATGGCAAGCAATATATTTCCAGAAACATAGCAATGGGTAGTTTGCCGTCCAATAAAGACCAGGCCTAGGTCGACGTCAGCAGAACTGACGGGGTCCGCTAGGGCCAATGCCTGCCAGGGTTGCAAAGAAGTAAGAAAGGGAGATCGTGGCCCCCGGCAACTTGGCAACTGAAGGAACACAGATGGGTTTTAGTAAGTAAGAGAGAGTAACACGCCCTCCCACTCCGCCCAGAGCGGGAGAAGTTATTTGATAATTTCACACCAAAAAAAGGACGTTTCAACTCAAATCTACCTTTTGTCTGTCTCTTTTATGTCCTTATAAAACGAAATACATAATGTATGAAATGTAACTCTTACCGAATACTGAAGTAATCTCTTAAATATATTATCATATGCTTCCATTAAATCAATGTATGCTTGAAACATTTTTTTTAAACAGGCATAATATTTTTCATCTCCTAACTCCAAGTAGAGTTTACTATGGTATCCCACCACAAAGACCCATTTTAATATTCCTTCTCTTATCAAAGAGATTATACTAATACCATACGTTGTATAGAAGTCAAAATAAATCACAGTGTATAAGTAAAGCACAATATATTAGAGAATGGGATACGATTGCAGAAAGAAAATACTTATTTGTAGTGCAACAGAAAAATATATTTTAGACTAGAAAATTACTACGGTTGCTAGGACACCGTAAGCAGTAGACAAGATGCAGTTTATATTAAACTTATAGGTTTGCAACCTCTAACACTGCCCCTTAAACTTATCTTGTAAACATACATCGGTAGCCAAACCTAACTCGTTTACAAAATACTTATGTTTCTCTACCGACAAAGGTTTAGTTAAGACATCCGCCGTCATTTTGGACGTTGGCATGTAATTTATTTTTACTGCACCATTGCTGACCGCCTCCCGGACGAAATGATGACGTCCGTCTATTATGTTTTGACCTACCATGAAACATACTGCTTCCAGTTAATTTTAAGGCCGACTGATTATCATTGAAAATAGTTATTTCAATGTTACTACCTATACATTCGTGCAAGAAAGTTTTTATAAACAGTGCTTCTTTACAAGCATCGGAGAGCGACATGTACTCCGCCTCAGTACTCGATAACGCAACGGTACGCTGTTTCTTACTTTCCCAACACGTAATAGAATTCCCAATTTTGAAAACATTTCCCGTATAAGAACGTCTATCAATTTCATTAGATGCCCAGTCTGCATCAGCGAAACCCGTCACAGATAAGCCAGTTTTCTTATAGGTAATGCAGTAATCTACTGTACCTTTAAGATAACGCAACACGCGTGTAGCTGCTTTCCAGTGGACATCGGAAAAACAGTTATTGAATTGGCTTAATACACTTACAGCATGACATATATCAGGGCGCGAACAGACCGCTACATACATAAGACAACCAATCAATTCTCAATACTCCAAACTGTCATCTTTTTCTTCAGCTTTGTTCAATTTTTGGCACTGCATTGGAGTTTCAACAGATTTGCAGTCTTGCATTTTGTATTTCTCTAATATCTTTTTAATATAGGCACTTTGATCTAGAGTAATCTTGCCATTCTCTTTCCTGATTCTTAATCCTAGAACTCTTTCTACAGGACCCAAGATCTTTCATCACGAATTCTTTCATCAGCAATGATTTAGTTTTCGTTTTTTTCGCATTACAATTGCTAAAAATTATTAAATCATCAACATACAATGCAATAATCACAAACTTGTCGCCATTTCGCTTTATGTATACACATGGTTCAGAGACCAATCTCTTAAACTTGAGTTTGTTGACAAGAATATGATTTATCTTTTCATTCCATGATTTAGGCGCTTGTTTTAGACCATACACAGCTTTGTGTAGTCGATACACCTTATTATTGCCTCTACCTTTTTTCAAAACTTTCTGGTATTTCCATAAAAATGGTTTCTTTTAAATCACCGTTTAGAAAGGCTGTTTTTACGTCCATATGGTCAATCTCCATGTCGTACTCCACAGCCAAAACTAATAACATTCTTATGGTTTCGTATCTCACTACAGGTGAAAAAGTTTCAAAATAATCCACTCCATACTTTTGTGTAAATCCTTTTGCCACAAGACGTGCTTTGTATTGTAATAGTTCACCGTTAAGCCCTCTTTTCCTCTTAAATATCCATTTGGTCTTTATTGGCTTTGCACCTTTCGGGAAATCGGTTAAGGTAAAGCATTTATTGTCCAAAAAGGATTGATACTCGTCTTTCATAGCAGCTCGCCACTGCCTGGCTGCAGGACTATTTAACGCTTCTTCAACTGTTCTTGGATCATCACTGCCACACGCTTCCCCCGTCAAAAAACCACACAGGAAGATGTTCTCATCAGCTTCTACGTATTCTGCTCTAGAGTCTCAAATGAAACATCTGGAACATAAGTAGCATCTGAGTGATGATCTGTGACCGAGCTACTGGTCGAAGCCTCGCTATCATTAGCATCATCAGTAGTCACAGAAGTTTGTTCCGACTCTGTTCTATGCTCGGATACACAAGGAGTCTTAAGTTCTATAACCATATCTGATTCTACTTTAGTGAAGTTCAGATGCTTGAGGAATTGATTCTCAATGAACTTAATATTTCTCGCTATTGTTAGCTTATAGCTCTCAACATCCAAGAGCCTGTATCCTTTTGTGTTCTCACAATATCCCGCGAATATGTAAGGTTTAGATTTGCGATCCAGTTTATTACGATTATTTTGTACAGCATATGCTAAACAACCAAACACACGTAAGTTATCTAAGTTTACCTTATGTCCAGTGTAAATTTCTTCTGTAGTTGCACCTCTAACTGCCTTTGTAGGTGAGCGATTTTTAATGTACACCGCAGTGTTCGCAGCCTCAGCCCAGAACTGTTGATCCAAACCTGCTTCCAGAAGCATACAGCGCACCGCCTCCATAATCGTGCGGTTCTCGCGTTCGGCAACTGCATTTTGCTGTGGACAGTGAGGAACAGTAGTATGATGCCGGATTCCACACTTACTCAAATACTGCTTAAATCTCGTATTGATGTACTCGCCACCATTGTCGCTTCTCAGGATTTTAATCTTTTTATTAGTCTCGTTCTCTACAAGAGCTTTAAAAATCAAAAAACACTCAAAAACTTTGTCTTTCGATTCTATTGAATAACAAAATGTCTTTCTAGAAAAATCGTCAATAAATGTTAGCAAATATCTTGCACCGCCTATAGATTTCACTGGCATAGGGCCGCATACGTCCGTGTGAACCAGTCCTAACACCTCACTTGCACGTGAAAAAGATTTCTTAGGGAAAGGTAAATTACTAACCTTACCTTCAATACAAGCGATACATTGCTCGTATGTGGAAACATCATAGTCGATACCAGCTGCCATACCACTCTTGAGTAGGTTCATGCTGCGACTATTCAGATGTCCAAGCCGACGATGCCATAAACCCTGAGATTGAACCTCTACCTGGGTATTCAAGGAGACGCTTACTGGCATACTGTGTTCGCGCGAAACGGAATTTATAGACGCATCTCCGGTTTCTAATTTATAAAGACCGCTGGCATCCCGTTTTGCTACAGCTACTACCTTTCCGTTTTCGTAAATACCACAAAAACTAGATATAAATTTTACTTCAAAACATTTTTGTGTCAAAATACTGACATAACAGATTACATGACAAGTTCGGTATAAAAACTACATTACTGACAGTTATCCATTGGTTTTGTAAAAAGAGTTTCACATTACCACAACCCGATGTAAAAAGTTTTTCATCGTTCGCAACGCTTATTTCTTTTGGCGTATCACACACAAAATCATGCAAAATGTCTCTATTATTGGTCATGTGGCAAGTTGCACCACTGTCGACGTACCACACATTCCGATCCAACTTTACCGTCAGAGCCGACAACATAGTCGTCCTACCAGGAGTTTTCTGAACCTTCTCCTCCTCTTGACAACTGGAACTAGATGGCTTATCCTTATGCGAAGCTTTCTGTTTGCAATCTCTAGCGTAATGACCTAATTTTTTGCATCGAAAGCACTTGGGACGCTTCGAGATCGAAGTCGAAGTGGTAAGGGCATTCTGTTCCGTACCTTCTGCATCAACTCGTCTCTGTGCCTCCTGGAGTAGTTTAGTTTTCACCAGTTCACTTGAGAGAGAAAGGCTGCTATGCTCTAATGTCATAATGAGTGGGTCAAACTGCTTGGGGAGCCCACTGAGCATTATTATAGCAACGAACTCGTCTTCCAGAGAAGCATTTATGTCTTGAAGTTGTTGGGCTGTATCTAGAATTTTTGTAACATACGCCTCCATACTCTCAAACTGCGCTAATTTTAAGCTAAATAGCATTCTAAGGAGACCTAACCTTCTACACAGACCTTTGTCCTCGAATGAATTCTGTATATTCTTCCAGGCGTCAAACGCAGTATTGCAGTTTCTGACAACGGAGTAAATAGATGGCTGAACACTGAGGCAGATTCGTGCCAGCGCTTTTTCCTGTTTCTTCTTGTCTTCGCATTCTGGTTTGTTTTTCTTATCGACCTCGTTGACACATTCAAACATGTCTTCATGAATAATCAACATCTTCATTTGAAATTTCCAGGTGGTGTAATTATTTACTCCGGAGAGTTTTTCAATTGCGATGGATTGGTTATTCATTTTCGCGATTTCGTAATTATTACTTGATACTGTAATTAATTATATCATACGCGTTTTGCTTCCTCACGCTCTGCTACCATATTAGAGAATGGGATACGATTGCAGAAAGAAAATACTTATTTGTAGTGCAACAGAAAAATATATTTTAGACTAGAAAATTACTACGGTTGCTAGGACACCGTAAGCAGTAGACAAGATGCAGTTTATATTAAACTTATAGGTTTGCAACCTCTAACACAATAGGTACGCAACTCGCATATTACTAAAGTAGAAACAAATAAAAACTCCTCTTCCGAAATTAAAGTTATTTTTCAATTTGTAGTGTTTTTTTTTTGAAGTCGGTTGTTTTTTTTTTTTGTAAAAAGTTTTTATTTTTCACTTTTTAGTGTTGTGGTACCCACCCCACACAAATTTGAATACCACTACCTGCTATGTAAATAACAGTGTCAAGAAGTTATCATATCATCCACATACTAAGTGGGAAAAAATACGTATTATTGAAGCTTACTCAAAAACTACCCAAGCAAAGTTAATAAAATTTATATGGGACCACCTCTGAAGTATGATCTACCAAACAAAAAAAGAATCATCAAAATCAATTCATAATTGGCGGAGTAATCGCGTAACAAACACAAAAAAAAAAAAAAAAAACTTTAAAAGCTTTTTTTAATTTTCAAAACCAAAGTTATACTGTATTTTCTTTGGACAATGTTGAATACGTAGAAGTTGTAAAAGGAGAACTTCAAAATTATACCATTAAACCTGGCGAATACAGTTAAGAACAAACTACAAGTGTATTTTGTACGAAATTCTTGAAAAAAAATTCCAAATGTTTTATTTCACGTAAACCTACATATACGTTCCAATTGGTCGTTTCCTATGGAGAAGAACCGGCAAGAAACTCCACTGTTACTCTTTTAAAAATAATTGGCTTTTACAAAACTTTCAAATAACAGTGTTGCTACGTATGGGAGGACAATGTAGGTCTTTCAATAAGTACCAGGTACTTAACAAAATAGAAAATGGTCAACATGTCTACAATCCACTAAGCCTACAGCGTTCTCACATTCACAAAATAGAAAAGAATCTTTACAAAACTCTCCTGCGAAGCAGCGAGCCTCCTTGACTACCGCCATAGGATCTGGAGGCAAAGGTCCTCGCACACATCTAGGAGTGGCGCGAGGAGGCGAAACGCCGGGGCTTAACTCCGATGCCGCAAGAAATCGCGGCACAGTGGACAGAGCTCCGGCGGGATCTCATGGCGTCATGGAGAGTGCGATTGTCGCAACCCAGCGCTGGGCACGCCACAATTGCGGCGATAAGACCCCTCTTTGAGGAGTGGCTTGAGAGGCGCCACGGCGTCCTCACCTTCCGTCTGACGCAGGTCCTCACCGGACACGGCTGCTTCGGGAGGTTCCTGTTCAGGATAAGGCGGGAGGAAACGCCCGGGTGTCACCATTGTGTAGATCGCCCGGAGGACACGGTGGAACATACGGTGGGCGGAGCATCGCCGTGTCCTCGTGGAGGCGATCGGCGGCCGTGATCTCTCGCATCCGGCCCTGGTTCAGAACATGGTACGGAGCGAGAGGAAATGGCAGGCCGTCACCTCCTTCTGCGAAGTGGTAATGCTCGCGAAGGAGGAGGCGGAACGCGTGGGGGAGAGGCAAACTTCGCGCTCTCACGCCCCTAACCGCCGCAGGAGGGGACGCCCGGGGCGGGAATCGCGAGCTGATATCCGGCCACCGTAGGTGCGGGCTTGCGGACGGTGAGCAACGGGTAGCTCGCCGTCCGATAAGGACTAAGCCCGGGTCGACGGCGCGTTGTGTTCCACGCGCACTTCAAAGAGATGTCAGCAGAATTGACGGGGTCCGTTAGGGCCGATGCCTGCCGGGGCTGCAAATAAGGGCCGAAAGGGAAATCGTGGCCCCCCGGCAACATGGCAACTGAAGGAACACGGACGAGTTTTAGTCAGTAAGAGTCTGACACGCCCTCCCGCTCCACCCAGAGCGGGAGAAGTTATTTGATAATTTCCCACCCAAAAAAATAAATAAAAGGGAAGCCACATGTGCGGAAGGAATTATTGCCAAACTTTCTTGTCTTCAACGTAGTCTTTAATTTTATAATAAGCTTTCTTGATAAGGACACGTTTGATGTGTGTTTTGAACTACCTATCGCTAAGTTTTGTCACCGACTTTGGCAACTTGTTATAAAAGCGGATACTGTTTGTAAGAAATGACTGGCTTGTTTTAGTTAATTAATCTAAATTTGGGTATCGCAATTTCATGTCTACTACGTATTTTCATATAGTTATAAGTTTTTGCGAAAATACATAATATTTTCTAAGATATAAAGAGAAGGCAAAGTCAGTATATCAATTTCTTTAAATTTGTCTCCAAGGGACTCGCGAGGACCCATTTTATAGATTGCGCGGATTGCCCTCTTTTGTAAAATGAAAATTGAATCTACGTCAGCTGTCGATCCCCACAGCAGGACGCCATAAGACATAATACTGTGGAAATAAGCAAAGCATACTAACCTAGCTGTGGCTATATCAGTCAACTGCCTTGTTTTTTTTACTGCATATTGTAGCATAAATTATGGGTTTCTCTTGCCACATGTCCAACGACACCCGGGAATCGAACCCAGGGCGTTGTAAGGTTAAGAAATGAAAGGTATGATTGCGGTAAAATAACACTGTATAATTGAAATAGAACAATAAAACAAAACAAAGAAACGCGTTAATAAGAATAAATATAACCAGTAGTCGTCAGCTCGTTTTTTACCCCAGTTTTTGGGAAAATGTTAAGGTTAAGATATGGGCGAAATTTATGATTTTGAACCTAGGCTCATCGATTACTGTAAATTCGTGGTGGTCAAGAATACGTCGCGGATTTGTCGGCCAATAGCTATTGTCGACCCCGAATATTGGACGCACACATATAACAAGTAGGGCGATGAACCTAAAAAAAAACAACGGATTCCGCAACAAAAAATCAAACGGCAAAATAAAAAAACTAAGCTAAGGATAACAGGTTGGTCCCTCGCCGAGCACGGCTTCCGTCCGTCCGTCGTTACGTCGCGAAGTCCGTGGACGCACGGGCGGCTACTCTGCCCGGACCACTGGCGCTTCCGTCCGTCCGTCGACCCGTCGCGGAGCCCGGCAACGCACGGTAGGCCGCTCCGCCCGGACCTCTGGCAAAACGCGGATGTGGCGGGAACCCGCACCAAATAGGTAGCCGTCTCTGGCCCAGGGGTGGGGCCGGAATCGGCCTTGTCTGACTGGATCCAAGATAAACAGGATATTAGGACCAGAAAGCAAGGCAAAATTGTGAAGATTGATAGTGGGTGATGATGAACCAATTGGAATACTCACAGTAAAATAATCAAAGGAACAATTTGGGATCGGGGAGAATACTCGTATCCCCGATTGGTCCCGGAAATGGGCACCAGCTGGCAGCAACGGCTTTAATTTCCCTGCTGCTTGTCTGCTCACGAATATACTGGTAATAATTTCCAAGATAAATTGTCCACGAGTTAAATTTTGGTGTCTACCTGGTATCTGTTGGCTGACGACTGACTGATGTCAACCCAGAAAAAATTCAATATTCTTTCTATTTAAAAATTTTGAATTTGCGTCAACTTGAAAAAAGGAAAAAATAAGGCGGCCTATGATGTACGCGTAAAAAAGTTTGATAATGCAGAGTTATGCTGCAATATGCAGCTGAACTTAATCTACCTGAAAGAGTTCTAATGTGGGTGCCCCATTGTTATTTTTAATCTAAAGTAAATTTAAAGGTGTCACTACCATTAACCATGTCCTTTTTAGTGATGCTAACAATTAAATTTTTATCAAATTCTGAAACATAAAAAACTTTTTACAAAAAAAAACTACCGACTTCCAAAAAAAACACTACAAAGTAAAAAATAACTTTAATTTCGGAAGTCGGTGTCATGGGTTTTGTGTTTTCGTTTTTTGCAACCGACTTCCGAAATTAAAGTTATTTTTCACTTTGTAGTGTTTTTTTTGGAAGTCGGTAGTTTTTTTTTGTAAAAAGTTTTTATTTTTCACTTTTTAGTTGTGGTACCTACCCCACACACATTCGAATACCACTACCTACTACCAGTGTCAGGAACTTATCATATCATCTACATACTAAGTGGGAAAAAAAATACGTATTTTGTAGCAAACTCAAAAACTGCACAAGCAAAGTTAATAAAATTTATATGGGACCCATTTGGGAGCATACCCTTTCAAACAAAAAAATATATAACCTCCTCCTTTTTGGAAGTCGGTTAAAAAATGGTTATTGTGGGTCATCCTTAGAAGATAGACGTATGCCATCGTGGACTTTTTGTTGAACTTTTTAAGATGAACAATACCGTAGAACATAAATTTGATATAAATATATTTTTCAGTTAACGCAGCGCACGCCAGTAAAGCTTCCAGTCGGCATGATTTTTTCCGACTTCTTCAAGAATAATCGTCATATTTCAGCCAATTTACATAAAACCGTAATAAATTATACATTACAACCTTCCGCATGAATCACTCCGTCCATTGGTGAAAACCGTTTGAAAATCCGTTCAGAAGTTTTTGAGTTTATCGCGTTCAGACAGACAGACAGACAGACGCGGCGGGGGACTTTGTTTTATAATATGTAAGGATAAGGAAGTAAATATTAGTAAATTAGTAAGTATATTAGTATTAGTATATTAGTATGGATGCGATACTTAGGACAGAACACAAAATTTTGCGTCAGATTCAAAGACAAAACATCGACTGCACATTTTCGTAAACAGTGTTGTTTGAAATTAATATAACACAGGATCTTTTTTTAAATAAAACGTATTTTCTTCATCATTAGCGTTTCTTCATCATCAGTATCATGCTGAGCGCGTCGATCTGTGGCCTAAGGGAGTTGGTGCAGATCTGTGAGGAGTACGCACGCGCGCATGGGCTCAAATATAATGTTGACAAGAGCCAATGTATGGTCTTTGGAGCCTGCGGTGCTAAATCACTGGAAAATGTACCACCAGTTTTTCTCAATGGTGTTTCCCTAGACAGAGTGGACCATTTTACGAGTAAATACTTAGGGCATATTGTCACGGCTGACTTCAATGACCATGCTGACATCGAACGGGAGCGGAGGGCCTTATCGAAGAGCAAATATGCTAGCTCGTAGATTTGCACGCTGCTCCGATCAAGTTAAGGTCACTCTTTTCAAGGCATATTGCACCTCACTGTACACGTGCAGCCTACACACAAGCGTGCTATAGCGCCCTCCGCGTCCAGTATAACAACGCATTCAGGGCAGTGTTGAGGCTCCCCCGCTTCTGCAGCGCTTCGGGCATGTTTGCGGAAGCGCGCACCGACTGTTTTCACGCCACGTGCGCGTCCTTAGTGCGCAGGGTGCGGGCCAGCTCCAATACTGTCCTGAAAATGATCGCAGAGCGATTTGACTGCCCCTATATATGACAATGCTGTGACAGACATGTATAGCCAGGGCACTTAATCTGATTACTCATTCGTTTATTTTAATTGAATATGACATTTTATTTTTATTTAAATTTTGTAAACTTTGTAATGTGTACCTATTTTAATTGCATTGACATTATTTTTATTCTATTGGTTTTGTTCTAGTGTTTGTTGAAGTTTAGTTAAATTTTATGTATATGGGTTTTGCCTGCATTAAATTTATTTTATTTTATTTATTTATTAGGAACAAAGAAAGAAAAATGCGTTTATAAGTAAATAAAAGTCTCATCTTTTCAGAGCATCCAAACGTCAAGCTGTTCATAACACAAGGAGGTCTACAATCAACAGACGAGGCTATCACAGCAGGAGTACCTCTGATTGGTGTGCCAATGTTTTCATTACAACAGAAAAATATACCTTAAAACTATAGAAACAGAAAACAATGATTATAATGCCAAAAGGGCCTCAGCCCAGCATAATGTCAGATGACTACACAAAGTGTACCACCTGACGCAAATTTTCAGCTGCAACCCACCAATGATATACGCTAGAATAATAAACACAAACAGGAAAGTGTCTGTCCGTAAAATATTAAAATATTATTATCATTAAAAGATCGGTGATTCCCAAGCACACGAGCGTCACCATAATTGATGGTAAACGTTTTATCCGCATACATCAAATTCAATTTCATAACACGGATGGAATCAATTTGACTCAAAGTCAAAGTCAAAGTAAAATCATTTATTTCAAATAGGCCCATGTATGGCACTTTCGAACGTCAAAATGACATGTCCAGTTTCTGCCCTCTGGTCGTGGTCTGAAACGATAATGTTCATGATCTAAGGTTTTACAGTAAGATTTAAAAATTTAGATTTAAATTATTATGGATTTATAAATTCAGTAGAGGTTGCGTAACATAATTCTCAAAAAAACAGTACTCAAATATAACTTCCGCCTCGCCATTTTTAACGGGAAGTACTAAAAATGTTTTTGACGTTCCATTTAATCCCGTAATTACCTTTAAAGAGTGTGAACAATAACTATAAGCCGCTTATTTTAGATCTAAAGTATTTATGTAATTATTGTAATGTAATTGCGTATAAAATATGACAATATTACTAACATGTTTTTGTGTACACATCAAAAGAGGTTTTTTTTAATTACCCACTTCTTAAAATTAAGGTAAGTATTTATTATTTCTTTGACATGACATTGACATATTATTTCTTATTGACCAGTTTCTGCTCGCTTTGCAGTTCCACAGAGTACATTTTTATATGTGCAGTTCCAAGTTGCGTTGCGTTCCTTGCTTACTGTGCGATTATTTTCTGATATTGATATTTTCTTATAACGACCATTGCTATTCTACACGGACTGATATCATCTAGACACGATTACTATTGCTGCTCATAAAGGATTCTGTTTTGCTACTTGATTTGGATATTATGATGAGGTGCATCAATTGTGGCATCGCTGTGCAGTGGATTCGCAGACACATCGTGTCGAGGCTGGCGTTACCCTTGCAAGTGAGAGTCGCTCAATGGTTAGCAAATCAGGTACGCCTCTATACTTACTACGGCAGTCACGTAAACCATGCCGTAAAGGCAATATTTTGAGTTGTTGTGTTATAAATTGAAAAATACAATGATATTTGCTATTGTTCCAGCTCCCATTAGATGGATACGCTTGTTACGATTGTTTTAATTGATTAAATACCAAAACTGCTGACAGTGGGAGATTACTAGGCCATACAATGGTCTGCCGTGGATGTGGTGTGTCAGTCGGACTCAGAAATCCAAGACGCCGACGTTTTTATACTGTTGCAGTGGACGGCCCTTTAGTACTCAATGATAATAATTATTAGGTGAATATTTTTTTTCCCCAACTACGTTTTTATTATATGTAGGTAGTCTTTGAAAGAAAATGGCTAAATGAATGGGACAAATCTCTCAAAACTGGAACAACGAACGATAGAAACGACAATCATGAAAGATTAAAGGAGTGTTCGTCATGTAAAACTCAACATAAACATAGGTATAACATCACGCCAGCGATTTCCGAAGGATTTGGGCAAGTTGAACTCATCCCACATTTCGCCAGTTATGTCATGTCATTTTTAATCAAATGTATTTTAATAATATTTTCAGGATATGGCAACAATTATTCATGCCTGTTGGCAGTGCCGTAACTAGGGAGGTGCCAGCGGTGCCCAGGCACAGGGCGCAGACCCTGGAGGGGCGCAGAAATGACCAGACCAGGGCCACTAACAATATCTATTATTTGTGAACGTTAGTCAAGTCTAGGTCTTCTTATAGCTATAGTAGAACTAGATTTAAAGGAAATGTTTCCCAATGTAGTAGTCGCTATAAAGATTTTTTTAACAGTGCTAGTGACTAGCTTCCTGCGAAAGATCGTGCAGTAAGCTCAAATGGATAAAGACGTACCTACGCTCGACGATGGGCCAAGAAAGATTTTATCGGGCCTAGAGATTTTATCAATTGAACGCGACATAGCACGGCTCCTGTCGTATGGCAATGTAATCAAGGACTTCGCAATGAAGAAAGCGCGTAAAGTAAATCTTTAAGTAAGGTTTACGGTTTGCCTTGAATCTTTACTATCTGTACTGATCAGTATTTGGTGTCATTTGTGTATTGTCTAATTGTGAATTTTGACAAATATTTTCGAATAAACATTTTTTCACCATCTTTTTCACCTAATTTATAAACGCAATTATTTGAACTTCCTTATTCAAAACTTTACCAAGTACTTGAAATTACGTTTACACAAACTTAGTTTTTGGATGATAGATTTATTTTATAGACAATCCATTTTACTGTCAGAACCGGTTATGATTAGAAAATATTTCAAGGGCGCGGTTATAGCAGCTCGCACAGGGCGCATAAAAGGCTAATTACGGCACTGCCTGTTGGGTTCGAGCGAATCGACGCCGGATTCATGACGCATCAAAGGACTTGCAACAGGATGTTGTTCCATCCGTGGAACATAGATCATCAACACTGTCGCCACCACTTTCTTTACAAACAATACCGCCGCTACCACTGTCTTCTTCTATTTAAATTGTTATTGTTCACACAAGTTCCCAAATGATTGGGTTCGTCCATGTATCGGTGAACACGCTCTATTATTTGCTGAACGTTTGGGTGGAATTTATTGAGGAGGGCTCCTGCTATTCTTAAATCAAGCATGAGATTACAAGAAGTAATATTAAAATATCTTTGGCGAAACATTTTGAAATCTCTTTTGAAGCGACCATTTATTATTTCAACTATCCATCTGCATAACGTAACCTTTCGACTTATTGGCCTGTGAGTAAGTTGATTGCTGTTGCCCCACATATAAAGACTCTGGTTTGTCATAGAAACCTTCTAGAAATGGAATCGGAGCCCGGGATCCTCTATCTAGTATACAAATATCGTTTGGCCTAAGTTACGAAACGGACTATCTCCAGGTGGGATAATACTAATGATTGTAATACTATCTTGAGTTCATGCAAGCCTAGTCCTTTTTGTTGGGTTACTCTACGAAACGGACTATCTCCAATTTCGAATAAACTTTTTATTATGTCAGCATCGCTTTGTGTAGCAGCATATGGCCCTAAAACATCAATTGTTTATGTCCATCGCACGAACATACGAGTATCACGAAAGGTTTGACAAGATTATCGTACTTATGCAAACTGTAGTTAGAGCTCTGCTGTAAAAAAATAATATGTATCAATGTAGAAATAAGCCCAGCGCTCTGGTGTATGAGTGCTAGTGAGTCCAGTCATTATTGGTCAGTGGGGAGTTGGGGGACATCCTGTCGCATCATCTATTTTTTTATTTAAGTGTGTCTGTATACCTACAATAAAATAATTTATTTGGCAATAAATACATAGTTTTATTTATTTTAATCCCAATTCAATACCAACAAGTTGGTAAATATAAATAATATTATGGGTATTGAGGATAGACACCAAAATACGGAATTGAAGAAAATTAAAAATATCATTTTATGTGTATTTATGTATTCAACAGATATAAGAATTTGGGATTTAATAAAAAAATAGTAAAGCACTTATTCAATAGGTGCTTTACACTTTTCTTACACAGCTAATAATATCCAAAAACAACTGCAGAATCTGATCCCAGATCAACAAAATATTAAATACCACCAATTAGTACATGTGCTCACTCACAGATGGCGTTATAATAAAGAAAAATCCCTAACGTATAAACCTGATTTTGACCAGTTTTCGCAAGTTTTTGACTCCTGAAACTTATTAATTGATAAACTATAAAATACGACAATTATAATAATATAACAATCATTACTGAACATTGGTTTTGACTACCTAGGCAAACGTCCATTGCCCCACCAGACATGTCCTTTACAAAATAATAAAATTTATTCTAGTCGCCCCTTTTAAAAGGTAGTTTTCATATGGAGAAGAATGGGCAAGAAACTCCACCGTTACTCTTTTAAAATGTTTTACAATTGTTTGTATAGGTACGTACATTAGTTAAATAATCATATGCGAAGACGATGCACCTAGAATAAAATTAATATACCACAATAGGTAAAAAGAATTACAAATGAAGCAACGACAGATTCTATATTTTAATATGTGTTAGATACAAGGTGCTCACATATTTACAAACATTGTAAAAGTAGACGATTTTCTTAAAATTTTGTAATTAATAAGTCAGTGTGTGAGGAAGTAATCACAGAATGTAAAATCAATGTCATAAATCACAAAATAATAGGAGATTGCCCATATACAGTACTCTTGAGAAATGTCTCGTGTCTCAAAAACTTGAAGAACATGAAATATCTAAAATAGATTTTTTTTAAAATAAAATGTAGTTATTATTTACAATGGTATAGTTTTTTTTAACAATAATTAGTAATTCTAAGTTTCCGACTATGAAGTACACCATTTTTACTATCGCCCGTCAACACTAGGCATGTCCATTTCTTCTATTGCGTGTAATGTGCCTAACTACCTACATAAAATATAATTATGTACATTCTGAATTGATTGTTCAATTTATTATTGCGTATCAAGTTAAATAACTGTTTATTTAATAATAAAAAAGGTTAATGCAATATTTTTAAAGTATCGATAGATAGCTCACCAGGTAAAATAAATAAATCTGTTTCTATAATCCCACAAAACTAGATATCAGGTAGTAGGTACCTTTATCTATCTTATTTTATTGAAAATGTGACGAGACAGTAGTGTGTGGTGAGGTATATTTGGTTTGTATGGTTAGTTTAATTTTTATTTATTTTTGAAATTGAAATCGGAATAGTGTCAAACGTCTATTATTACTATTACACCCACGTTGATTAAAAACAACAAATATTTTATCTGTAATAACCTCTAAAACGCGTTATGATTTTATTTTAAGTTGCCAACCGATATTTTTGCTTTTTTTCCTTTAGTAAATCGATCAAAAATGAAACGAATGTATTAGAATGTTACAATAGCACGGGTACAACCTTATTTGACATTTAGTAACCCGTCTGTCATATTTTTGTCAATATGTCAACAACTCAACATTGCCAACCAGTATGTTTTTTCTGCTGGTTTTGGTACGTTATGCGTCGAGTTTGAGCCTTCCTCCGTTACTGCTGCTAACCCATTTAAAATAAACATACTTCCAACACCGCTGCACCGCGTGTGTTAAAGATAGAACTTTTCGTATTGTGATATATTGAAAATATGGCGAGTGCGACTGTCGAGCGATATCTCAACTGAAAAAATGTTTATAAATTAGGGGTTATTTCTAATAATTTGTTCATTTATTGTATCTAGTGTAGCTGTTTTCCATCCTTTTCTACTTACATAGACCATTTCAAGACAAAATCTATGATTTGAGTAGAGCGATTGACTATCAAGTTATAATTGCTTCCATGCTTTCCATTATAATGAAACGCGGGAATAAGATTTTAAAGCACGAAGATGCTCAAAAGCGAAATCAAGTAGGATTTGGTGAGGAGGTCACAAGTGGTTACCAGCAACTAGCCACCTGACATAGCTACAGATTATACACAAATGTACTTCAAAGACACAAGGCGTAAACCCATTCAGACTCTTTCAAATAGCTTTTTTCAATTCATTTTATGGTCGAACATAATCTCTAAACAGTAATTACATTTTTGTAAATGTCTCGAAAAAACTATTGTAGTTTGTGTTGAATTTTTTGTGGAAGTATTTAGACATGTCATCGAGTATTATAAAGATAATTAGATGAAGACACAACAATGTTACATTCAGTACATTTGTCCATAGTGCCGAGGGCAATCTCCTTTTACAATTAAATTGGTAACCAGTTTTGATTTTGTCTTGATTCTAAATTGTCCTATGGAGCAGGACCAGCATGTTTCCAAGCACTCTTATCTTGGATATAATCATCTAATTTGCTTGTTTACAAAGTGTACTTTTAATATGAGTTTTAAATTTTCTTTCATTATTTAATTGCAATATATCACAAGGTATTTTGTTGTAACATTTAACACAGTACCCCATAAAAGATGTATATACTTTAGATAATCTGAAAAATGGTGGATCTAGTTTATATTTATTTCTAGTATTAAAATTATGTCTATTACTTATTCTATTAAAGAGATGTGGATTTTTCCTTACATACATAATATTTTCATAAATTAATTGGCAAGGTCCCGTCATAATATTAATCCTTTTAAAAAGTTCCCGGAGAGATTCATGGCGACGTAGATTATAAATGGCTCTGACAGCTCTCTTTTGCAAAATAAAGATGGATTCAGGTCAGCAGCCCGACCCCACAGTAAAATGCCATACGACATAATGCTGTGAAAGTAGCTAGTAGTAGTGTGAGTCGAGTATTTTGTATGGCGTAGCTGTCAGAAAACGATAAAACTACAGAAATAGACAAAAATTTGTCGCGCGAGAGTGGATATATGTCGCGTGTGTCATGTTAGGCCTACAGGACACGTTATTTATCTCGATTTTTTACAGTTCAACATGAGATAATCAGTCATTTTGTCGTATTTAGTCGTCCTCGATTTTGACGACGAGAAGAGTAGACAAAAAGCAAAAAAATTTGAGACATAAAAAAACTCGAAAATAAGACGGCAGATTCATAGTCGTACTTATTGTAGGCATTTTTTTTTTTTGTAATTATGTGGTTGTACACCGGTGTAGTGTAGTGGACGGGGGGTACTATCACGGCTGTATGGTAATATCAAACCTTCGCAACATAATTACTAAAATCACCAGTTTATTTCCTAATGATGGTGATGGTTAACAATTTTTATGGTTATAATAGCAGAATCAACTCAACCTGCCAATTTATTTGAACGTCAGTCCTTTTGGTGAGATTAAGAAAATACGATACGATACGATACTTCGATTTGTCAAATTGCGATCGTTGGCCCATTTGTAATTTGTGGTGATTATCTAATGAGTATAGGTGCCACTAATTTTAATTTCCGTCATTTTGTATTTTAATTTCAGCATGCCAAAAAATCATTTAATTTTAATCTAAAAGTCGGTTACACAAAAAACTAATCATAAATAATTAAAAGATAGAATAATTAAGAGAGAGAGACGTTTATTTAATAAATTAAATAATTCCATGCATAAAATTGAATGAATGAAACCGAACTTCAAGCCGATGTTACTCTCATAAAACTTTTTACAAAAATCAAAAAACTGACTTCCAAAAAACACTACAAAGTAAAAAATAACTTTAATTTCGGAAGTCGGTGTCTTTTCACTTTGTAGTGTTTTTTGGAAGTCGGTTGTTTTTTTTTTTTTTTTTGTAAAAAGTTTTTATTTTTCACTTTTTAGTTGTGGTACCTACCCCTCACAAATTCGAATACCACTACCTGCTATGTAAATAACAGTGACAGGAACTTATCATATCATCCACATACTAAGTGGGAAAAAGTACGTATTATTGAAGCTAACTCAAAAACTATCAAAGCAAAGTTAATAAAATTTATATGGGACCACCTCGAGAGGACAAACTTTCGAACAAAAAAATAATTTTCAAAATCGGTCCACAATTGACGGAGAAATCGGTGGACATACATAAAAAAAATTAGAACAAACACGCGACGAACATATAACCTCCTCCTTTTTGGAAGTCGGTTAAAAATAATTTGTTTTTAATAATTTGCAACATCGATCTCTCGTAGCGCGATAAAGAAGTGTCAAAGTGCCCTTTTCGAGTTTACTCGTCGTTTACGGTCATGTTAGGGATTAGAATGACGTCAGAATCGTAGAAAAATTACGATAAAACGAGAAAAAGAGCGTTCTCGCGCTTGTCATGTTAGCCCTGCTGTATGTCAAGTATATAAATGTCAACTATCTGTTGCATATTATTTATTTTAAGACTTACAGTTTTTTTTTACAACAGACAGACATTTTTCTGAAAAAACTGGCACTACCTTACACAGATGGTAACCCTAGTTCGGGTCGGCTTCCAGTCTATCCGGATGGAGCTGAATTCTGGTATTTCACATGGAGCGACTGCCTATGTGACTTACACAACCCAGTTACTATGTAACTGAATCTTTCAACGTAATCACCAACTTCTAAAATTGTCGTATCGAAATAAAACTTTGCATGTATAATTATGTAGTTTGGATAACAATACTATAATTTGGTATCTTGGAGCTGATCTGATGATGGAGCCAGGAGGTGGACTCTCAGTGGCTCTTCAGTGGCTACTAGTAAACCGGTCAAGTCTTTTTAATAAATTAAGAATTTATTAGACAAAAAAGTTAAAAAAAAAACACATTTTTACTATTCACTAGACAATATCAAAAGAAGAGTTGAATTCAATATTAAACGTATGAATGTTGTACCTACTTATAAAATGTTACATTAAAAAACTCAAAAACTACTAAGCCGAACTGAAATGTCAATTATTTTGTTTTTATGTCTTTATTTATAGTAACTTCTACCATTAGTCAGCAACTTGATGGTTGGAGTTAATAGTAGCAAGTGGTAGTGGTCGATGTTTCAAATTAATCGAGTCGATTATATTGATACTATCAGCAGGTATTTTTTTCAGGACGTAGGCTGTCATTGCCTCGTCAAAGTGTCTTATTCTAACATAACTTTAATACGTTATAAATTCATTCTTCTAACAGCGGCAGTTGAAAAAAGTCACAAAAAAAATGGTTTCAGAGCCTTCATTTCACGTGTTACTAAATAATCGCCTGGAAAAAGATGTGCAAAGAATAGTGTGTTCTTTTAACTTTTTTCAAAATCTGTTTTTGATTTCAAAATATAGAGTACGAAAAAATCTGATTTATCCAAGCGGAAATATATATCACATATTCGTGTTTTGCCGTATCTTGTTAATGAGTGTGTTTTTTATATATCGAATTATTTGTGTAGACTTCACAGATGCAAATACAAAACATATTGAAAGTGCTGTCTTGAAATCCTTATACACCATCAATTGTAGCGGCTTTTTGATCGGGATCATAGTGATATTAATACTGGAAATAATCTATAAGGACAACAACGTCTTACTTATTTTGAAGATCCAAAGTATACATAAGAATATCGATTTCAGTAAGAGTATCCAGAGTTTCATTAATTGGAACTGGATTTCCACAGCCACTCTAGTATTTGCTTATATTTGTATAATTATTGTACATTTTAAAACTAATAATGACCCTTACAATATCATTTTTATTATGGACTTTATTGATGACATGTTTCTTATCGCATTGGACATCAATTTCGTTGTAGCCATCCGAATTATAATATTGCTAAAAAAATATCTCGAAGAGTGGATTAAAGAAGTCCTGTTGATGAAAGGAGAACAAGAGAATGACGAATATTGTACAAAATTGCTTGGAATATACCAAAATATAATGGAAGCTTACTGTTTGTTGAAGAAAATTTTCCAAATAGTGGTAAGCTTGCAATTATTATTTTTTTGAAGTTTTATTAAGCAACAGAATAATACGTTTTTATCACATCTATTGTTTAATACAATAAAAGCCCTGGGACTGACGGGATTAAAAGATTATCATCACGCTATACCTTTATAGAGCTAAGCAGTCAATCATAGCATATACAGGGTGGATTTTGAGATGGGGCGATAAGGGCACGTACCTTAACCGTTGTCGCTACAAGAAAACGGTCTTAGGAGACTGTTCTTAACTTTTTGAAACACTTTGATCTGCTTTCACAGATTTTGAAAAAAATTACAGTCAGCAAGAAAATGGCTAATTTTCACAAAAACTTTTGTGATGCCGGTCGAACCTATTTCTTATTATTACTAGGATCAAAATATTATATTGGGCTAACTGAGGTTTAAGTACGAGAAAAGTCAAAAATTGCAAAAAAGCTTCCCATACATTTTGTAGGAAAGGAGAGGAGATAGAAAACAAAATACCTTTGTATGTTGAAAAACCTTACTATTATTTAAATGAACACAATATACTATACAACAGTTGAATTATTCCAACACTTCACTGGGCTGAATCAGGAACGAATGAAGCAGATAGTTACGGATTTATCCTTTTAAATGATTATCATCTTGCTATACATTTTTGCAGCAAAGCAGTCAATTATCAATTCATCTATCCATCCATCCATAATAATTACTAATACTAATATACTAATCCTTACTAATATTATAAATTCGAAAGTAACTCTGTCTGTCTGTCTGTAGTTACCTTTTCACGCCTAAACCACTGAACAGACTTCGATCAAATTTGGCAAGGAGAGAGATGGTATTCTAAAGAAGGACATAGGCTACTTTTTGTCTAAAAAATAACCCTAAGGGGGAGGATATAGGGGATGAAAGTTTTTATGGGAAACCTATCATTTCTTAAGTTACAGCTATGAAAATTTAAATTTATACTTTTGTTATCAAACAAAGATTGAAGTATTTCATTGTTTTTCAAAAATCATCCCTGAAGAGGGTAAAATAGGGGATGATTTTAAAATTCACATGTAATATTGTTTTTTAAGAGAATTTAATGGATTGGAAATAAAGTTATAGTTCATATTTTGTATTAAAATTTAGTTTTTATTCAATAAAATCGGCCCACTCGGTCAAAAGTTATTACAATTTAAATTCATAAACTAACATGTCGTGTTCAATGGCGGCAAGAGTAGGTACTACAAATCAATGGTGACAATAATAGTAAAACGACTAATTAGTATTTTAAGAAAGGCATTTAGAATCATATAAACCTGTTTTATTTATTTTAAAAAAACCGGTCAAGTGTGAGTAGGACTTGCGCCCTGAGGATTCCGTCTTAAAGTTGTGCTTGCTCGGCTGCCCGAATTTCCAAATCTGGATTGAAGGACAAACTTAACTTTTCAATTGAAAAATAACTTTTAATAGAATAATGAAATACAGACTAAATGTTACTTCAAGACACGGCCTATTAATTTTGGCAGGCATGGGTCCTAGCGGTCCCCGTCAGTTATGCTGACATCTCTTTGAGGCACACGTGGAACATAACGCGCCGTCGACCCGGGCCTGGTCCTTATCGAACGGTGAGCTCCCATTGCTCACCATCGGCAAGCCCGCGCCTGCGGTGGCTGGGAATCGGCCTGGGATTCTCCTGGGAGTCTCCTGCGGTGACTGCGGTGGCGTGAGGGCGCGAAATTTGCCTCTCCCTAACGCGTTCCGCTTCCTCCTTCGCGAGCATCAATGCTTCGCAGAAGGACATGACGGCTTCCCATGCCCTCTAGCTCCATACCATGGCCTAGACCAGGGTCGGACGCGAGAGATAACTGCAGCCGATCGCCGTATAGTCACCGTATGGTCCACCGTGTTCTCCGGGCGATCCATACAATGGTGACACCCGGGCGTTTCCTCCCGCCTTATCCGGAATAGGAACCTCCCGAAGTAACTGTGTCCGGTGAGAACCTGCAGCAGGCGGAAGGTGAGGATTCCGTGGCACCTCTCTAGCCACTTCTCAGAGAGAAGACTTATTGCCGCAATTGTGATGTGCCCGTTATTGCGTTGACTTGGAAGTTTGATTTTCGTTACAGTTCCAAGAGACCGTAGATCTAAGTTTTTGATATCTATTTCAACTTGATGCCTCCACGCGTTCTTGAAAAAAAGGGTCTTGACAGACAACGAAGTCATCCTTTATGGGTTTCAATATTTCATTTTGAGGTACGGAACCCTAAAACAGATTTGTTATCAGCCTGTTACCTTTTCATGCCGTAATGGCTGAACGGATTTTGATGAAAGGCATACGGATAGGCCATTAGGACATAGGATACTCTGGATCCCGGTAGCACGTTTCTGTGAGATATTTTCCGACATCCACGCGGGCGAAGCCGCGGGCAAAAGCTAGTCAATCTATATATTTCCAGTTTCTGCTGATCTCGTATTATATAGGATTTCCGTACAATGCGAGGTCAGCTTATAATGGAAATGTGTAGTCGTCTGTACTACGAGGATAAAAAAGTATCCTGTATGTTAATCTAGATTATAATTTATATGTGTGCTAAATTTCATCCAAATCCATTTTTGCGTGATTGAGTAACAAACATCCAAACACACTAACTTTCACATTTATAATTTCTTGATTAAAGGGCTGTAGAACGATGTTTATATAATAACATTACCTTATTGATTTCATTTGGAAGAGTGAAGACGGTATTCACGGCATTACCATACGGTATCACAATGGTTTGAAAAATTATATTATCAATAATGAAACGAACAGGAACAAAAAGCATAATTCTGATTACACACTGAAGTCGTCACGTGGACCACCACGATATTTGCGACTATTTGCGACAGCAAAGAAGTTGCTCAAGAATTTGTAAATTTCTTTTACCAGTATCTCACTTAAAACTATTGAAACCTTAAATGCCTCCTCGCCCACGCTATCTTTTGATTTAGTAAGGGCGAACGTTTCTGTTATAACCAAAAGGGGGGGTGGAGATGAAATAATGAAACCCATACGAATAAGCTCATATATTGGACTGACGCAGCAGTCTAACAAACTAGTGTACCTACTTATTTATAAAGCAGGCTTGTCAAGCTTTATCAAGGCTTGTCAAGCCTGGCAAGCAAGTTTGTCCTTCAACCCAGATTTTGAAATTCGGGCAGCCGAGCAAGCACAACTTTAAGACGTAACCCTCAGGGCCCAAGTCCTACTCACACTTGACCGGTTTTTTTAAATAAGTAAAACAGGTTTATATGATTCTAAATGCCTTTCTTAAAATACTAATTAGTCGTTTTATTTTATTTTATTTTATTTTATTAGGATCTCCAACAAAGAATACACCTTACATGCTATAATACAACGACAAGAACAACAATCTATGTGCTCCCTCAATTATAGGAGACCACATCATGCAATAAAAACAAGCAAACAGTATATTATATGGAAGTAGCCCTTAAAGTTAAAATTATATAGTATTATTAATTAAGGTTATACTAGTACATTATTAAATTTGGAAATCTGAATTTAAATTGAATAAAAATAAAGATTAAAAAGCAACAAATACTCAGAAAAAATTGTACTTATACAGACAAATAAAAATATATATAATAGCCAACAATGCATTACTAGGCAGGCAGTTCAACACTTACATAAGTATCATTTAATTGCGTACGGATTAGTGACTTATATTTACCCAGATTATTAGAAAAGATGTCTATGTCTTCTAATGAACATGATAAGGCATTGTACTGCTGGGTCATCCTGGAAACCGGTGAATGTTTACCCAGATTTGTTCGGTATCGTGGGGCTTTGAGTAATGGGCGAGGATAACGTGGCATTCTGGCCGGGACATTAAGATTTATTCTGCTAAGAAGATCTGGACAGTCAATACTATTATTAAGCAACTTGAACAGGAATGTTAAATCAGAGATTGTACGGCGAGACTTGAGAGGAAGGATTTTAAAATAGTTCAGCTTGTCTGCATATGATCTCAGATTCCTAACTCTAAACCGAAAAGCTAAGTGACGAACAAGTTTCTTCTGGACTCTTTCTATTCGATTTGTGTGAACCTGATATGTTGGATTCCAGACCGTGCTGCAGTATTCCAACTGACTTCTCACATAGCTATTGTATAACAAAATTGTAGTGGATGGTTTCTTGAATTCTTTAGAAGATCGCAGTATAAATCCAAGAGCCCGATAAGCTGAATTAAGCATTTTGTCAATGTGTTCAATAAATCTCAACTCACCATCCAAATATACTCCCAAATCTCGGATAACTGTCACTTCATTTAATGTGTTTCCCTGAATATTGTACCTTGATTGAATTTTATTCCGCTTTCTGGTAAATTTGATGTGGTGACATTTGGTACAATTTAGATACATTTTATTCTTCGTACACCACTGAGTTAAGTTATCTAAGTCCGTTTGTAGCAACTGTATATCTGATTCAGTCCGAATTATGCGTGTCAACTTCAAATCATCCGCAAATAGGTATGGCGTAGTATATTTAAGTACGCTTGTAATATCATTCACAAACACAATGAAAAACAGTGGCCCCAAATTGGACCCCTGTGGTACACCTGTGGTTGCAAAATAAGGGTCAGACTCATCACCCTGTATGACCACTAATGACGGCCTGTTATTAAGGTATGACCTACCCCACTCCAACATGGCACCGGTGACACCCAGGGACCGAAGTTTAGTCAACAATAGTTCATGATTTACCCTGTCGAAGGCCTTCGAAAAATCAGTGTATATTGCATCTACTTGTAGACCCTCATCAACTGCGGATGTTAACTCAGTGATATAAGTGACAAGATTTGTGTTCGTAGATTTTTTAACCATGAAACCGTGCTGACTTAAGGTTAGGTAACTTTTAACCTGGTTGTAAAATATCGGGTACACTAGCAATTCAAAGACCTTAGACAGAGTACAAAGAATCGAAATTGGTCGATAGTTAGATATCACCTCGCGCTTATCGTTCTTGTGAATAGGCACTATTCGTGCCCGTTTCCAGGTATTCGGGAAGACACCTGTTATAAGTGAAGTATTATATATATCTGCTAATGGAGAGGACACATAACGAGCGCATCGTGACCAAAATATTGGGGGTATATTATCCGGTCCTGCACCCTTTGACAGGTCAAGTCTGGAAAGTTTATTACATACTGCCTCTTGAGATATTGAAAAATCATTATTGGGTGGAGAAGGGATTGATGTGGCAGGTGGATAATCGATAGAATTGCCATGGTCAAGAGTTTGCGAGTCATATACCGATGAGAAATGATCAGCAAATAAATTCGAGATAGCTTTACTTCCAGATGCAGTTACAGTACCTAAGGTCATTTTAGAGGGATAGGAAGTGTTACTCTTCCGAAGGTTTTTTATATGTGACCAGAAGAATTTGGGATGTCCATTTATCTTATTTTCTAATTCGTCTATGTAATTATTGTAACATCTTTGCGTAAGTTTTTCACAGTCTTTTCTGAGATAATTAAATTCAATTAAATCAAGTGGATTGCTATATTTTTTTAATCTGTTACGATATTTAAATTTTTGATTGAGCAATTTTATTAATTGGTTAGAATACCACGGTGGGTATTTTCCTCGCGTGGACATGGTTACTGGCACATATTTTTTAATGATGTCCCTAACTATACTGTAGAATTTATCTAGCTTAGCATTTACATCATAACGACATATTGCAAATTCATTTTCCCAGTTGATATCTTTTAGTGCATGTGTTATCGCTTCGTAGTCGGCTTTGTAATAATTGGGTTTGTTTGATGATTTGTAATCATTTTTAATAATCACAGGTAGAGTGGGCATGAATTCTAAAGCAGGGTGAAACTTATCCAGTTGCCTTATGGGGTCAAGGCAATTATTGATTTTGATATAGTCGACGTCAGAAAGTATTTAGTCTAATATTTTATTTTGAGAGTTTTTGATATAGTTAAACTGTTTTAAGTTATTTAAAGCTATAAAATCGAGTAGAAGATTTTTTAGATTGCCAGTGCCACATGAAGATGGTAAGCACGACTCATTGTCAGCATCATGTATCCAGTCTACACAGCTCATGTTAAAATCACCAACTATCAATGTGGGACTGTCGCTATAGGTATCCATGATTGAGTTGCAGTTTTCAGTAAAATGTTGAAAAACTTCCGTGGATACTGGAGGGGGTAAGTATACAGCACATATTTTAAGAAATTTCACGCTTGAACTCGATTTTGTCTCGATCGTAATCCATAAGTCTTCACAATTACTTTCCCATTCAACCATGCGAGATGAAATTAAGTTACTTGAAACTGCTATAAGTACTCCACCGCCAGTTTTTTTATGTTTATTAAAAGAAGATGTTTCACGATCCCTTCTATATACCGTATAGGAACCACTGAATAATTCGGCATCAAAAATACCCCCACAAAGCCAGGTTTCGGTTAGGACATAAACATCGTACGCGTTATTCTGTATGTGTTGCCGTACCTCACTCAGTGTACCGCGTAGACCTCTAGTATTTTGGTAGTAACATTTTATAGGATTGAATTTTGTGAGATAATGATACATAGAACATTCTTAGAATTACACTGATACACGAATTTTTGTCAACAAAATAAGAAATTACATTGATACACGAGTTTATGTTAACGATTTTAGTTTATCGTGATCTCCTATAACCACAGTTTGAGAGGTTTCATCCCTCTTTACAAAAATTCTTCCATTACGGACCCAGACGAACCTGTATCTCAGTTCTTTAGCACGTACTCGCGTAGCCGCATGAAGAGCTTTATTTTCCGGGGAGAGATGCTCGACGACGAATATTGGGACAGGTTTGTCGGCAGCTATACCGAGGTGACTTGAGGAAAGTTTGTTATTTGAGTTGGCTTTATTGAACTGTATTGATGCTGCCAGGAACGAATCTCTTATACGGGAACTGTTAAATTTAACTAAGACTGATCTCGGTCGCATGTTCTGTGTGTCTTTTTTAGCAACCCTTGTACAAAGTTGAATGTCAGTATCCTTTATGTTGCAGTCGAGTACTTGGCTCAGCTGGAGAACAGTACTCACCAAATTCTCTGATTTGTGTTCGGGTATACATTGCAATTCAACGTTATTCGATCGTGCATGCTGTTCTAAGACGTTCATGCGCTTTGATATATCTTTCAAAGAATTTTGTAAATCGGAGTTATCTTTTTCGAGTTTTTGTATTCTGATTGCTTTTTTGTTTTACTATTATTGTCACTATTGATTTGTAGTACCTACTCTTGCCACCATTGAACACGAAAGGTTAGTTTATGAAATTAAATTGTAATAACTTTTGACCGAGTGGGCCGATTTTTTGAATAAAAACTAAATTTTAATTCAAGATTGTACTGTAACTTTATTTCCAATCCCTTAAATCACTTGAAAAGAAGTTAGCTAGCTAGTTTATAGATCTAGATATTACAAGAGGTTATGTTGCCTACAGTGCATGTTGCGTACCCAGAAGGACAAATATATTTCAACCATGATAACTGTGCTGTGCATCGACCCCGAATGGTGAAGGGGTGGCTAAGTTTACAGGTAGTTTATAACTGTTATCGCCTTTAGCTGGATCTTAATCCAATTGGAAATATGTGGAGTCAAATGATTTTGAATTGGGACTCAAGTGAATTGAAGTCCAAGAATAATCTACAACAAGAAGTCATAAGGACTTGGGAATTGATGCGTGGTAAGAATATAGGCTGGAACATAGTTACTCAAATGAGAAGCCGATTACAGCAAATAATACTCAGTGAGAGAGTCATCCCCTCCGCTATTAACATAAACACTATTAAAAACAAAACGACTTATAATAATAGTAAATAGGTATAAGTAGTGGGTCCTAATTGCGATCATCCTATATATGTTTGATCCCGTAATTCCATTTGGTTTATATCGTTATAATGTAATAAAATAAAGTGTCGACATTGACATATTGAAATAACTCAAAGAATAAATCATTTGACCTTACTATTTCATTATTGTGATTAATAGGAGTAATTGCAGGTAGATAATATTTTATGATTTATGAGGGATGTAAATTGCTTATTCATTAAAATGTTAACTAATGATAACATGTTTTTCATTCGTTAATGATGAAAATTATTATATTAGTTTGAAAGGTAAATTGTCAACCATTATAAGTAGTTGTTGTAAGTTAACTATTTTGCAATGAAGCGATATAAACTTTTTATATGTTACAGTTATATATAATGTTGTATAGTTACGTTTTTAAATTTACAATAAATTTTACTGAAATAAATTATATTTCTTTCATTTTAATATAAACCTACTTACAACAATACACAAACAACAACAACAATATATTAAAAGAAAAAGTTGCATAAACAGTGTATATAAGTGAAAAATTAAATTTGACGAAAACAAAAACCTAATTATCAGACCGCTAGAAGCAAACTCGAATGAGCGGTTTCGAATGTTACAGTTTCAACCTCTAGACCAACTAAATTGTTACTAAAAGCTTTGAAATCTATAAACTGAAAAAATATTCAATAAAATACAAAACTTGCTACGCGGTCATCGCGCGGGTTCGAACGTAGGTGCTTTCAAGGTGGTACCCACATGGTGAAGTCTACTGTGCCTATACAAAATATTGTTAAACATTCTAAAAGAGTAGTGGAGTTTCTTATTTCTCCAAACGAAAACTACCTCTTGGAAGGAGCGACTAGAACCTTTTTTTTTGTAAATTTTGACGATCGAAAGTACCTATTTGAAATATATGATTTGACCTTGACAACTTTTTTTTTTAATGTCCTCTCGCAAGTCTATCTAGGATATTATCGGCTGCTCAACCGGCCTTTCCTGTGGATACCTTAATAAACTAAGGTCTTCAGCCAGGGCATAAACTTATAACGTGCTAAATAACGTTAATGGATCTCGGCCTGAGCCAATCCAACAACTGTGTATCATATCTATTTAAAATAAAACACATTGCAATTAGGTACTGAATTATCATTTATTTACAAAGTCACATAATCGCGAGGTTTACAGAAACGCAAACTGAAGCAGCACGAAAGTATAGTTAGCAAGTATCGCTATAATCTTCAACGGTAAAATAGCATCAACGTGGAAGATCCTACAGGCATCCAATTTGTCGAATCTCGCTCGATATAGGCGTTTAACATTCTTAAATAACATTCTCTCGGTATCTGAAATGTTTTCAAATAAGCAAAAATAATACCAATAACAATCTACTAAAATGTTGTTTGTCTCAGAAATACCTGTACAATTCGTATTCAAAATACGTGCGCTTGAATCTTGAATATTGTTCATAGACATATAGAATTTCTCACAGTGTAGGTTCAACATGATTTGTAATGTAACATATTTCGTTACCCAAAGCACCAACCACAGAGCAGTAATCCATGCCACATCCTGCAAAACAAGGATAAAACTAGTAAACAAAGCCTATTTAACCAGTTATGAATGCAGAAGTTATGCTAGTCACATGAGAGAGGGTCTGCAAATGCAGTCGCTGTGGCTAAAATCACCTAGATATGACAGAAGAAAAGTCTTTTAGGCTTTGAACCTTAATCTGAATCGAACCAGAATCAAATACATTTATTTGTATAAACAGGCACAAGGTAGATGTTACAGCATTTATAATTGTGGTTATCTCTGCATCCTGCCACGAAAACAAACGAAAAACGAAAACGACGAAAATTATTTGTTTAAAATTAAGTAAAAATATAAAAAATTATAAATAATACTTGGTACTTATGCTTTGCTAATGCAGAATATAATAATATATTATATTTAAGTATAGATTGAAGTTTTATATTACTTATTGTTATTCTCATTTATTCATTTTTTTACATATTAAATACATTTTTAAATATTTTTATAAAAATCATTAAAAAAACATTTAAAAATATAAAAAATAGTGGCCCATCGGCATCAGGAACAGGGTCCAAGCTGCCGGTGGTCAGGGCTCTAGAGAGAGGAACCTCCTCACTATGCGTGCCGTGTCTAGGAGTACTGCTTTCTGAATCAAGCCCTTGACCCAGCCGCGCAATGAGAGCCTCCTGAGGTGTTGGTCGAGGCTCTTCGCTATTAGGCCATTAACCGTAACGATTATCGGTACAATGATCGCAGAGTCCACATCCCACATGTCGACAACCTCGTGTGCTAAGTCAAGATACTTGATTTTTTTATATTACTTACATTATTATGGCTGCTCAATGCAGAAACTTTTGAAGCATCAATAACTATCTGAATGCCATCGAGATATTTGTACATGAACTGAATAGTTTGAAATACGATCTGTAAAATAATACGTTTCAGCTTAATGATATTTTTCATAAAAACCAAAACCGTTCATATTCATACTCACCATTCCTTGAAAAGTAACTCCATAGATATCATAGCAGTCTAATATATTAACGTAAGCTTGAAACATTCTGTTACAATATTCCTCTTTGTCCCTATCCTCCATGCTTTGATATTGAAGAGCTTGAACATTCCATAGATCAACTTTATCTTTTAATAGCTGGATAAGTCTTATTGCATAAACGATGTTTGCGTCAAAAGAAACTAAAATTAAATTTCCTAACATTGGCTGAATATAATTTTCTGTGAACAAGCTAAGCGTAGTTACTATTATACTGCAAAAAGACACAACTAGGAGGAAAGCGATAGCAATCCAGCTGCTGATGATAAAGAGTTTTAAAGTGGTCTTATTATTGAAATATCTGTGAACGTCTTGAAATTTTAAAACAAACGTAACATTTTCGTTTGTTT
Organism: Agrochola litura; assembly: GCA_949152395.1. Classification (NCBI taxonomy): domain Eukaryota; kingdom Metazoa; phylum Arthropoda; class Insecta; order Lepidoptera; family Noctuidae; genus Agrochola; species Agrochola litura. The sequence goes on from OX424501.1 coordinate 22,081,179, forward strand.
GAGTCACACTGAGTGTAAAATTCATTAAAAACCCCATACTAAACAAACCAACATCGATTTTGGATGTGCAGAAGGTCACAGCACTAAAGTTCCAAAAATTCAAGCCCATAAACTCATAATAATAGTTTAAAAGTAATATCGATATGAATAATATCATGCCACACAATGATACAAAATTCGATAGACGGCTGTTTGGATTTATCAAATTATCCTTAATGCGATATTTTGGACAGAACTGAATAGTTTGCAACAAATTTAAAGGTCGAAGCATAGACTGCACATCTTTGTCGACAAAGTTAGTTGTTGAAACTTCACAATGACTTTTGAATATGGAATAGATTTTTTTCTTCATTGACTTCATTTTATTTCGATTTCTTGGTCAATAAATAATACACACGCGTACTCGTATTAAATTTATTACGGATTGATCATTTTTGAAGATATCTCCTAATACTAGTAAAATAATAAACCTAATTCAGTTATTGCTTATAATAAGGTAAAAACAGTTCGTGATGTGATTAGTTAATGTGATTATATCGCCATCGAAAATGACAGGTAATTATTAATGACAACATTGTTTCATAAATGTGGATTAAAAATTGTTAGGTACGAATATAATTATTGTAATAAAACTTTTTACAAAAAAAAAAAAAACAACCGACTTCCAAAAAACACTATAAAGTGTTTTTATTTTTCACTTTTTAGTTGTGACACCTACCCCACACAAATTCTAAAATCACCACCAGCTATGTAAATAACAGTGACAGGAACTTATCATATCATCCACATACTAAGTGGGAAAAAGTACGTATTATTGAAGCTAACTCAAAAACTATTAAAGCTAAGTTAATAAAATGTATAAGGGACCATCACGAGAGCACACCCTTTCAAACAAAAAAAGAATTTTCAAAATTGGTCCAGAATTGACGGAGAAATCGTTGGACAACAATAAAAAAAAAAAAATACGCGACGAACATATAACCTCCTCCTTTTTGGAAGTCGGTTAAAAAAGTATTAATGCAGCAGTAATCCCTACAATTTTGTTGTATAGATATTAGTGCCAACAGACGTTATGGATGACAAATATCCAACCAAACAATATTGATGGAAGAGAAAATAAATATCACTGGAAAAATCTTCAATAAAATCGGGTCACTAGCTTCGTGATAAAAAGTATAAAGTAATATCGATATAAATAATATCGTGCCACACAATGACACAAAATATCGATAGACGTCTGTTTGCATTGTTTTATCCTTGATGCGATATTTTGGACAAAACTGAACAGTTTGCAACAAATTCAAAGGAGCAAGTATCCACACGATGACTTTCACCTTGATTGGAACCTATTTTTCTTTTCATTGATTTCATTTTATTTATGCTTCCTGTAACGAATTAAGAAATAAAGAGTCATTCAAAAGTGGACCTTATTATTTAGGAACAGAAGATGATTGAAATATTCAAACTGAAACTCAAAGCATTTATTTCAAATAAACCAATTATAGGCACTTTTGAATTTTCAAGGGGTCGGTCAGTCAGAAAGATAAAGCTTTGAACCTGACTATTCAGGTGACGACACAGCCCCAATTTCGTCACCCGCAGGGCCTTCCTTATAATGGCCGGAGATCGTTAAGCGCCTTTCGACGCCCGCCTGTTCTTCTGGTGTGGGTCGAATGAGAGGTATACTCTCTCCCTCTCCTTCACCTCCTTTGCATGCATGACCTCCGCATAATAAGAGGTGACAGCATCTGATACGTTTTCGCTTCCGACCACGGACTGAACCACGGCTGGAAAAGAGAAATCACCCGCACCAAGTGTCGTGACGAGGGCACAGCGCTGTTGGGCCCAAGCTGAGCTCTCCTCCAGCATATATGATGCACCGTGTCCTCGGAGCAGTCCACACAGTGATGACAAGCGGGTGTCCGCTCCAACCTATGCAACGCAGGTATTTTCCGAAACATCAGTGTCCAGTAAGCACCTGCATCAGCCGGAAACTGAGGGCGCCATGCTGCCTCTCCAGCCATTCCTCCATAACGGGCCCTACCGCTAATGAATGGAAGAGAAGGAAAGAAATTGAATGGAAGTAAACCCTAACATATTTGGAAAAAGGTTAAGCAGATGATGACTGCTTACAGTTTCCGTCACATTTAAAAGTTTCATTACCTTTATGAGAACTATAGTGCTTGAAATATCAGTGTGCATATTTTTTGATTTTCGGACATTATTTTCCTCATAACGGATGTCCATTGGTGTGGTGGCAACTTGTGCCTCTGAAAGTAGGCATTTATGATTTAGATGTTTTGCATCATTACGTTTACAGTACGATATAGAGTCTGGCCACGCTAAGTCTGCATAAGTAACAAACGGTGGAATTTTAAAATCTATAGACGGAAACACCATCTGTCCTACGAAAAAAGAATTTAATACTTTGTTTGACTTTTTGTTTTTGATAGGTTATTTTGTTTATATTCTAATTTATTCCTGGTAAAGAATAGTCACTTTAGCACGATGCAGTGAGGATTTGATTCAGTTTTGTCATCGTATGGAGATAGAGTATAGGCACATAGTCTTCATCATCATCATCATCATCATCATCATCGGCCTATAAATGTTCCCACTGCTGGGACACAGGCCTCCTCTCTGTGAGAGGGAGTGGGCCGTAATCCACCACGCGAGCCCAGTGCGGGTTGGTAGATGTCACATGTCTTTGAATTTTCGGTTCTAGGACATGCCGGTTTCCTCACGATGTTTTCCTTCACCGTTTTGAGAGCAATGGTGATGAAATAATTTACACAAAGTAAAGCGCCTGTCTGGGTTCGAACCTACGACCTACAACTCGTAAGTCGCGGCCGTTACCACTGGGCCACCACTGCTACATAGTCTTACACATAATCATTAGGCAAAAATTAAATCCACTTACACATCAACTTTTCGATATCATGTAAACATTGTCGTTTTCGGTCAAGGACGACATCGTGCTGTTCCTTCACATATTGGAATTTACATATCATAAATTATATAATAACTCCAGCACTCTACTTTTAATAGGTTTTACCATTTTTCTACTTTATTTTGTGAAAACAACTTGCAGCGTAAGTCATCTGACATTTCAAGTACCCCGAAACTGACATAACTGACTGATGTTAAAGTGTATTATATTAAAAACTTGTTGGGGTTGCCCATTTATTCCATTGCAGACTTAGCGTGGCCAGACTCTAAGTGGTTGCAAGTCAGGCCATACATTAATGTCCACCTGAGAAACCATTTTTCTTTACAATCTTCATCATCGAACCGGAAGACGTAATGTAGGAAAGTCCCCTACAAGATGGAGCGATGGCCTCGTGAATACCGCAAGAATCCGCTGGATGCGAGAAACACAGAACCGGTCGAAATGGCGGTGCTTGGGGGAGGCCTATGTCCAGCAGTGGAAGTCCTTTGGCTGATGATGATGATGATCTTCATCATTACTGGCGTCATCCTTATATGTAACGCAATTTGTGATCAAATTCAATAATCGCGATCCGTATTTGCAGCCCTTACACTGTCAATCTCGATCAAGACTGTAAACCGTTATAATAAATCTGGATCGATATCGAGATTGACTGTGTAATGGGTGCCTATTGTTTTTTCTGTGTAGCGTAATCAGGCAGTACTTATTCAACCAAAGAAGGTACTTTTCAAATGTGTGTAAATCCTGGATTACTAAAACTATTTAATTACAATTACATAATTTTATTATAGTCATAAACTTTACAGCAGAGAAAACTGTAACAGTACAACAGCATAGTGAGTGAGAAGTACCAGCAGACGTAACGGATGACAAACATCTATGTCGAACAATCCATATACACTCATCTTGCTGAATGACGCACGGTGTACCCGCAGGATATTTTTGCACAACTTTTTTTGATCATCTGGTAACAAAACATTGTAATGATGAGGTAAACTGTATGATATTGTACAAGTGTGTGTAATAAAATGGCGCAGAATTTGATTTCCTAGCGCCGAACTTACTTCAACATACCCAATGCTTCACTACTATGAAAATAGCCACAAGTTTCAAAGGTTTTTACCTGTACAGTTTGATCCCAAAATAAATTCGCATGAGTCTTGCGCACACTTGATAGCTTCATAGAAAGCCTCGAGCTGCAGACTGAGTGAGATTTGAAGAGCATAATTTTTTATTATCCAGAAAAAAATGAAAATAGATATGTATGGATTTTCTTGCTAAAAAGAATGAACAATAAGAGTAAGTAAAGTAAACTTTTTCCATATTAAATATCCTTTCAAGAAATGATTCTGTCAAAGCGAATAACTTACCAACTTTGTTTTAAACTCAATTTGGCTGATTTCAATCACAATTTGAATATTAATCAAACTTTGAAAAAAGGCTTCTGTAGTCTTATACAGGATCTGTAAATCATAAAAAAATATGTTTCATGCACAATTTAACGTAGTCATAAATGTTTGGGGCATATTCAAGAAAGAGTATAAATACAATATATTATTAATTAATGGAAGTCTTAAAATGAAATACTTATGAAAAAAAGGGTCATAAATTCATCGATGATTTAGAAGATACATGCGAGAGGTGCCGATTTTCAAAAAGTGTGTGGTCGGGGGACACCCGCCAGGAACGAAGTTTCTTACGCGATACTCGCACGCACAGACACACTCGTATATAATAGAAAGAGACAGAGAGAGAGAAAGTCGTATGAAGGGGACATAATAACGCTTTTTAACTGACTTAAAAAAAAGGCGGTTACTCAATTCGACCGTATATATCTTAATATATATAAATCTCGTGTCACAATGTTTGTCCTCAATGGACTCCTAACCACTTAACCGATTATAATAAAATTTGCACACCATGTGCAGTTCGATCCAACTTGAGAGATAGGATAGGTAGGGTAGGTAGGGTAGGTAGGGTAGGTAGGGTAGGTAGGGTAGGTAGGGTAGGTAGGGTAGGTAGGGTAGGTAGGGTAGGTAGGGTAGGTAGGGTAGGTAGGGTAGGTAGGGTAGGTAGGGTAGGTAGGGTAGGTAGGGTAGGTAGGGTAGGTAGGGTAGGTAGGGTAGGTAGGGTAGGTAGGGTAGGTAGGGTAGGTAGGGTAGGTAGGGTAGGTAGGGTAGGTAGGGTAGGTAGGGTAGGTAGGGTAGGTAGGGTAGGTAGGGTAGGTAGGGTAGGTAGTTAAGAAAAGTACTAAGTGCTACCCGTGTGAAACCGGGGCGGGCAGCTAGTATATATACTATATTTTTTATGTGTGTTCTCGGATAACTTCGTAGTTTAAGAACCGATTTTGATGAAAAGGATTTTTTTGTTGGAAAGGAGACATCTCAAGGGTGGTACCATGATAAGGAAACCAGGATCTGATGATGGCATCCTAGAGAAATCGAGCGAACTCTTCAAATTTTACAGGCAAACCTATAACGATTTGGGTATTTTTTATAGTAACTCGTGTAGTTGCTCTTAGAAAGCACCATTCAGTTAAGTGGAACTGATGATGAAGACTACAAATAGCCACCGGAACTACTCAATAATAAGTATTTCATGGGTTGCGATTCGATTACTTTAATATGGTTGCAATGCAATTTATGCTCGTCACAATAAATATGCAGAAGTGGAGCTGATGGTGAAGTACCAGGAGAACTCCTCAACGATGAACGTCCCTGAATCGGGAAAAGCAATATTTTGTAAAAGGTGATGAGCAGTTGGCATTAGGCTAATGTAACTTAGATAAATTACAAATTGACCTACTAAAAAGCGGGAAGTAAAAACGGTGTCGGTGTCAAAAAACTAAAATACTGATCTAAAGACACCGACTTCTGAAATTAAAGTTATTTTTCACTTTGTAGTTTGGAAGTCGGTTGTATTTTTTGTGAAAAAGTTTTTTTCTTATATGACGATTTCTACCAGTCAACTTCTACCGCAAGCCACGTTAAGGAACTTCGCTCCAAAAAGTTAATAATATTCTTTAGATATGATGGTGAATGATAAAAGAGAAAGTATTGAGAGTGGAAGCACTATGAGTGCAATAACATTCGATTTGTGGGCACTACTGTTTGTGCCGTATACAGGTGACTTCACAATAAAAAGCTTTCGTAGTAACATTTTACAATGATAAATGATAATGATAAATGATTTTATTTCTGTAAGTAGGTTTGTACAAACACTTTTACACGTCAATCATATTTTAAAACTAGATGAGGTCGGCGTTTCCTATCTGACTACTCTGAGAAGAAAGGCCGAAACAAACTCAGAGGTCTCAGTCTCTTTTAAAGTCCAGACATAATCTTGGTCAGATCATGTGAAGGCCATGTGGATTGGTGTCTGAAGTGGTCTTTTGAGGAAAGCACCACACAGATTGAGAGGGCCTGTCCAGTCAGTGCACGCATTTATCAGTAATCGTGCAGCTCAACTTAGAATTTAAGGAGCTCAACGATTCGACGAACAATACCAAAAAAAGGACATTTGGGTAGGCCACTTAAATTACTCAAACTGTCAGACCATGATTAGAACTAACTGAGAAAAAATTAAAAACAATACAAAAAGGAATGACCCACATATTCTTTACATTCACAATAATTAAAATAATAAAATACTTTAATAGTAAATATTCATGTCATTGTTTATATAAAATTCATTAATGTCAATGTGTATATAAAAACCCAGAAATAATCCTGGTCAGAGCATTTCATTTGAGGACCATGTAGATTTGTGTCTGAAATGGTTTTCTGAGGAAAGAACCATACAGATTTGAGTGGACCTGTCCAGTCAGTGCACGCATTTGTCAGTAATAGTGTAGCTCAACTCAATATTAGATAACCACCAAAACACAGGCTTGTGCTATTTACAACTCTATGCATTCATTAACACACCACAACTGCTAAACAGTTAACCTAAAGTACATGGAGTCTGATCATTCCTATCTGGGTGTAGACTTCATACACGTAAGTGCTGAGCGAACGAGGAAACGTAAAAAATATAAACTCTGCAAGAGAATTATACGCCTTGATGATCTCTTCTGTGAGGCCATACAATGTCATCATGATATAACATAACGTTCTTTTACAACCTAAAATCCTCAGAAAAACCACTGTAATGTAACTTTGTGAAAAACACAAATAATGAAACCGTAAAGTTGCTGAATATGAAATTTATCTAAATCTAAAAACAACCTCCAAAATTAGATTTTATAAATATAGCCTGAGCGACCCAGTATTTCAAGAAATAAAAATAAATAAAACTAGACCAAAAACCACAGATTTCTTGCCACAAAAGTAAGTACCTACCTTTTTTTTTTGGGTTGGAAATTATCAAATAACTTCTCTCGCTCTGGGTGGAGCGGGAGGGCGTGTCAGACTCTTACTGGCTAAAATCCACCCGTGTTCCTTCGGTTGCCCTATTGCTGGGGGCCACGATGTCCCTTTCGGCCTTATTTGCAGCCCCGGCAGGCATTGGCCCTAGCGGACCCCGTCAATTACTTATCTATTGATTCAATTTTTAGTAACTAAAATAGGTACATACTTCTATAGGTAAGTATAGGTACTAGCTACCCGCTCATGAATCGATCGCTTGTGTGCGATGTACTGATGTGATGTTTCGACTCTTAATTATTACAAACCTTCGTAAGGTTTATGTGTTATTATTAAAAATAATAAATTTTCTCAGATTTGACTGACACACACATGAGTGTGTCAGTCAAATCTAAGAAAGTTTATAACATGTAATACATAAAAATTAATATATTACGAAAGTCACTACCTAAATACTAACCTACCTACCTATTTTTGTTACAGGTTGCATTGATTTTTGGAGCGAATGGCCTTTGTCGTGGAAATGAACTCGTAAGCATTAAAATCGAAGATATCGTAAAACACTCAGATTTTGATGCTGGTAAATTTGCCAGATTTGAACTTTGTCTTTCCACAACTGGTCTACTGTATCAAACATAACCTTTAACATTTAATTGTTTTAAATAGGTCTACTAATTGTAATTGTAATTTCAATAAATACTTTCATTCTAATACTATTGCTTTTTATTGTCTCGTAGATGGTGTGAAAAGTAGAGTATTCTCCTCGGGGATAAAGGTGCCTTCATCTTGGGTGACCTTGAATCCCACGCTGCACTCATGATTCTTGTCTTAACTCCCTCGCTTTGCTCGAGAGTTAACTCTAGAATCCTTCGTTTTGCTCGGAATTCATACGGCACCCGCTACATATGACACTACTTTATCCCCTTAGTGCATAATTTACTATTTTACGTACCGGTAGTTGATAAATGTTTGTCAAAATCTTGTAGCACTTCAATATTTGGTCATAGGTCTGAAACATTCTCATGCTCTGTAGTTTATTGCAACCATTCTTCCAAAACAATAAAAACTGGATATTCCATTGCACCACTTTATCAGTCAATAACTTAGTTAACCTTATTGAGTAAATTGAATTAGAATCAAGAGTCGCCATAATCAATAAATACAATATGACATTCCACGGAGGCTTGAGGAAAATGAAGTTATCATAGATTACTACAAAGATATAAAATCCAAAGATTAAAGCGACGCTCATCCAACTTCTCATGATAAAACGTTTGTAACCAGCCTCATTATTCAGAAATCTGTGCACTTCTTGAAAGTCCAAAACAAACAAAACGCACTTCTTAGATTCAGTGAAGTTAGTAATAAAGTTCAAGATGAATCCTAAACACTTGAAAAGAAAGTCGAAGATAGATCCAAACATTAGAAAATTAATTGTAGTGTATCGTCTGAAATTGTCATCTAGCAATATTTCCATGATGCGATAGACACATGTAGTCAAGAACATTACTGTGCCACTTATCAATATAAATTTATTGGAACAATTATTTGGATTTATATAATTGTTATTGATGTGATATTTGGGATTGAGCAGTAGAATTTGCATCAAATTCAGAGGCAGAAACACTTGTTGAACTTCTTTATCGATTTGGTTATTTAATACAGTTTTAACACTTATTCTGACTTCATTATCAATATTCCTGTTCAGAGTTTCCATTTTGTGAGAAATTCTCTGCAACAAATATAAGATTGTGAACACAAAACGGTTATGAAAATGACTCAGACAATGTGGGAGGGGGACGTTGGAGTCTAAAATTCAATATTTGTATAAAAGTCCATAACGTTATTAATTTCATTATTACATTGAAGTGTTGTTCATGACATTAAAGGACTTAACAAATTGTTATGACATGGTATTAAAATAGCAATTAAGAGGGTTTATCCTAAAAGTTGGCAACGTCGTAAATAGCTGTCAAATATTTACATGTTTTGATTAATTTGGCAATATTACTATATGGAAATAAGAAATGTAGCTAACTAGGGAACTAAATTCATATTGATTACGAAATGCACACACACACTGAATATTTAGTTTTAGATGTAAAAATGTATTTAGAAACTTTTCAAATGACTTTTTTACACCTAAAACGGTCACAACATCAAATTCAGCGTTATAATTGCAATTCATTATTAATGTTCTAGTTCGCTAGTTAGCCACATTTCTTATTTCCATACAGTTGTTAGGTATCAATATGAAAAAAAAAAAAAAAACGTAATTGTTGGATATTTTACTGGCAACACCCAAAGATTCGAAATGTCAAAATGAGGAAATAATGACCCTTCTGGGTTGGGCGTTCGTGTCGGTAAAAAAATTGATTGGCATAGTATTGGTTCGAGATCTACTGTAAATTAAGGTACATATTAATTTTATGGTAAATATTAGAATACGGATTGAATTGTGATGTTATGTGGGGAATAGGAGATGTGATGGTATGGTGTATAATATTGAATTTGATGTTGGCAAAGAAATACAAATGACTGACTAAATATCTTGGTGTTTCATATTATTTTCCTTATCCCTGAAATATTGTAAATATGTAGTTTTATTAAACAGTTTTAGATTATGATATTGGGGTAATGACTTTAAGATTCATTTGGGGATTAGTATCTATTTTGAGGTTAAATAATTATATTCGGAATTAAATTAGTTATTTTAGAGTCAGGATGGTTCTCATTACACAGTAATATTGACAAATTAATCAAAACTTGACTGCCTCGTTGGTCTAGTGGTAGCAAGCGCTACTGCTGAGCATGAGGTCCTGGGTTCGATTCCCGGGTCGGGCAAAGTGTTATTGGGTTTTTCTATCTAAAATTTCTCAGTAGCAGCTCGGAGTCTGGATTTGTGCCCGGTTGATGGCAATAGGCTCGCCCCCTATTACATGGGACTTAAAACATAACTGGCGAAATGTGGCTGTACCTGCTACAGGGACACCTCTGCCCAACCCTTCGGGGAAACAAGGCGTGATGTTATGTTATGTTATGTTATGTTAATCAAAACAGCGAAATATTTGACATCTATTTGCGACATTGCTCACTTTCAGAATAAACGCTCTTAATGTATTGATGTTCGGTCGTAGACCAAGAGCTGCCTTTTTAATTTTACGACAGGTAATAGTCGTCGCATTTGTTATAAAATTGAATCTTTCACTGAATAATTCTTAATGCGTTATTAACTAGTTTGTGATTAGTTACGTACTAACATTGAATACTAGTGCTGTGAAATTCTAGCTACTCATTGGTGATTTGTCGTAGTTTTATTTTGTTTTGGCAATTGTGCCAATGTCGACTATACTACCAGCGTCATATATGAGTGCGACCATCTGTCTGAATGCGATAAACTCAAAACGGATTTTCGTACGGTTTTTACCAATGGGCGAAGTGATTCATGAGGACGGTTTAAGTGCATAATTCATTAAGATTGTGTGTAAATTGGCTGAAATAATGCCGAAGAAAGTAACAGATGTCGGAAAAAAATATATGCTGACTGGGTGCTTTACTGGCATGAGACGCGTAAACCAATTGGTGTATAAGTTGACGCGGCTTTCGAAGGACCATACGCGGGAAAATAATTTTACGTGGGGTGGAATATTGGACGACACACAGAATTGAGCAAAAGGGGAATATGAGGTATGAGTAAGAAAATATGGGATGGATGGATGGACTTACTTGGGAATCTTCTGGACGAAACACGTTGACTCAAGGACAGCTCAGGCTATCCCTCGTGTTCACTGATTTTCTTCCTTTCACTGTGGTGCACTTTTACTTGGTCTTTAAATGTCAGACTTGTGTCGGCCAACACTTACAAATAGAGAGTTTTAGAGTTTTTGATATAGTTGCGGAGCATTTTTGCGGCGCGGCGCGGAGAGGTGAACGGTCACTGACAAGTGTCCAAAATTTGAATTTCTCTCAAATCACAGGGGATGCGCGATGCGATTGGCGTTCCTGCATCGGAAGCCTCTGATTGGTGCGTGCGATGAGCGTCCGTCTCGTTCCGTTGTATGGGAATTGGGAGGGAGGAAATATAGCTCAAAACTGTGTTCGGAATATTATAATAAAAACTTATTACTAAAACTTGCGCGAGCACCAATAGATACATGAAAACAATGTATTACATACTTCTAAAATAAATAACACTAATATAATGTAACAAAAATATATATACATAAAATACAAATAAATACCTACGCAACTATGACGAAGTGGAAAGGTAGTGTTCTTTCACTCTTCTTTTAAATACTGCAACAGTTTGGCAGTCCCTAATGTCTGGTGGAAGTGCATTCCACAACCGCACCGCGTGCACAGTGAAGGAGTAGGAGTAGTAATCAGTGGAGTGGGGAGGGGACTTAAGGAGGTTTCTAAGATGTGACCTGCAAGGCACATCAGAAGGACGGGCGTAGGAAAAGCGCTCCCGCAGATAGGAAGGAGTTTTAGGATTGTGAAGGAGGTTAAATAGCAGACACAATATCCGAGAGTTCCTGCGAAGTCGAATAGGGAGCCACTTGAGTATCTTGCGAAAGTTAGAAACGTGATCATACTTTTTAAGGTTAAAGACAAAACGAATACAAATATTTTGCAAACGCTCAAGTTTATTTAAAAGCTCCTCGGTGGCATCCAAATAACGTGTTGTAACGAAATTTCAAGAAAAGCAGTAGCAGTGTTTCAGTTTGAAACCGTTTTGATTTGTAATAAGTAATCTGATTAACAGTACAATTTTCCAAAACAAACGCACAAGAATTTTGTTTTTTATCAAACACAATACCGACATACTAGGGTTTTCACGCTGCAAAAGGATGACAATACAGAATAATTATGGTTATTTTTATAACACTGTATCATATGAAGAAATAATAATGTGAAAGATAAAAAAAAATCGCCCATGTGCATGACGGATCATGTAAGTACAGCGAAGGGTTCCATAGTTTGGATGAATGTTTACGCATGCAGTATTGATTTTATTGACCGCAAATATCAGTTTCTATTCATACTATTTAAAGGCACTAGGAAGTGGTGAAGGGTGGGCGTTTTGGGGGACTGTCTTATGTAATTTTGACGTTCGAAAAGTGCTGATTCTCAGCCTAATTTGAATAAATGACTTTTGAATTTGAATTTGATTTTTTTTTATTTCGCAAAAAAACTATGAAAAACGAAAGTTATTACTGAGGTTGTAACAGTAAATATCCCAGACCTAAAAGTCGCTTAGAAACATAATCTTTTTAAATAGGGGATGACTGCATTGCATATTCTTTTTCATCCCTTGGAAACGGGAAGAACGACAGTACGGAATCGTGACTTCCATCTAAAAATCAATGATGTAGATATTAAGGCAGACGTGGAGGTGGCAACTGAGTTTGAAAATTTCTTCACTAATATTCCCATTTTAACAACCAAAACTCTGTCATCGTCGTCCTCCACTTCTGCTTACTCAATACTTAAAGAATGTGTACCAGAATGTGACAAACTTTTTGAATTCACAATTATTACCTACTGCTAAAGACATTATAGAATCTTTTAAAAATCTTGATGTAAAAAAAACTGCTGACCTTTGGGGATTATCAGTACATACCGTGTCCTCAATAATTGATGTTATTTCACCCTTTTTAGCAATCGTTTTTAACTCTTGTATTGCATCTGGTGTATTTCCTGATCTGATGAAACTTAGCAAAGTGATTCCACTGTTCAAATCTGGCAGTACAACTGATCCTACAAATTTTCGGCCTATTTCGATATTACCTACATTGAGCAAAATCTTTGAAAAATTAATTTTAAAACAAATGTTAGGACATTTCAATACACATAATTTATTTCATCTGAAACAGTTTGGTTTTACTAAGGGTCGTTCAACTACAGATGCGGGCGTGGAATTACTGAAGAACATATTCGAGGCCTGGGAGGAGTCGCAAGATGCTCTTGGCATTTTCTGCGACTTGTCCAAGGCATTCGATTGCGTACATCATGAAACACTCATCAGGAAACTGTACCACTATGGTATGAGGGACAAGGCTCTTGACCTTCTGACTTCTTATCTGAACAACAGAATTCAGAAGGTCGATGTTAATGGCAAGAGATCTGCAGGATCTGCAGTCACCATGGGCGTTCCACAGGGTTCAATTCTTGGTCCTTTCTTGTTTTTAATTTATATAAACGACTTACCTTATCACATAAGGGATAATCACAAGATCGTATTATTCGCAGATGATACTTCCCTCATTTTTAAAATCAAACGTCAGTTAGTCAACTTTGAACAAGTTAATGATGCACTCTCTAAAGTTGTGCATTGGTTTAATGTAAATAATCTTCTCCTGAACAAAAAAAAGACTAAACTCATAAAATTTTCAATGCCAAATGTCAGGCAGCTATCTACCAATGTTCAGGTTAATGGAACAGAGTTGGACCCTGTTGAGTCGACAGTTTTTCTTGGAATCACTATTGACGGTAAATTACAATGGGGCCCACACATAGAAAAATTGTCAGGAAGGCTAAGTTCGGCCGCCTATGCTGTTAAAAAAATTAGACAGATAACTGACGTAGATACAGCCAGAATTGTTTATTTTAGTTATTTTCATAGTCTTATGTCATATGGGATTCTTCTCTGGGGAACCTGTGCGGACATTAATACTATCTTTGTTCTACAGAAAAGGGCTGTTCGAGCCATTTACAATCTAGGTCCAAGAGATTCCCTTAGAGAAAAATTCAAAGAAATAAATATTCTGACTGTAGCCTCACAATACATTTTTGAAAACCTATTGTATGTGCACAAAAATATATCAAATTTTAAGAAAATGTCCGATATTCATAGTTTAAATACCAGGAATAAACACAACCTTGCTGTACATCGCACACGTCTCCACAAAGTAGGCAACTCATTCATGGGTCAATGTATACGTTTTTACAACAAACTCCCCATTGACATTCGAAACTTACCCATTAAACGATTTAAAATCTGTATTAAAACCAAACTTTGTAAAAAAGGGTACTATACAATTTCAGATTATTTAGAAGATAAAAAAGCTTGGGATTGAACTGCTCGCTCTGCTAAGCCTTGTGATAAAACCATAAAACTAGACATTTTAATAATGTAAAATCAACATATACCAGTTTTATAAACACATTGCCATTGTTAAAAATTATATTCAAAATGACATGATTACTTTGTAAAGTATTATATTATTTTAACTATTGTGAATGTGAGGACTATGTGGATATTGTTTTTATTTCTCTGCTAGTTTTAGTGATGGTCTGGCAGTTTGAGTAGTTAATGCGGCCTACCCAAATGTCCTTTCTTTGGTATTGTTCGTCGAGTTGAGCTCCTTAAGTTCTGAGTTGAGCTCCACGATTACTGACAAATGCTTGCACTGACTGGACAGGTCCACTCAAATCTGTGTGGTTCTTTCCTCAAAAGACCTTTTCAGACACTTATCTACATGGTCCTCATATGGCCTGACCAAGATTATGTCTGGACTTTAAAAGAGACTGCGACCTCTGAGTTTGTTTCGGCCTTTCTTCTCAGAGTAGTCAGATAGGAAACGCCGAACTCATCTAGCTTATTTTTAATATTTTTTTATATGACGTGTAAAAGTGATTTCGATATCCTATTTACAGAATAAACAATTTCATTTCATTTCATTTCACATGTACCGAGTTGGTCGCAGTACCTACCTAAGCTAAGGAACCCCAAAAAAATGGGTTAGATTAAGGTTAAAACTGACACCGCGTCACATGGCTATTTAGTATTCTTAGAACACCAAAAGAGGAATTATTTGAGAATAACAAAAAGAGACATATTTATTACATTTTTAGGAAATCAGAGGAGGCGGTCAGTCTGAAAGTTAAAGTTAGTTGCTCGTTCCAATGCGTATAATAGACAGCTGTGGAGGAGAATGGGCTAGAAACTCTATTGACACTCTTTCAATAAATAATATTTTATTACAAAATGTGGTATGTGATGCGAGTGACGAGAAAAAAAAAACCAAACGCTTTTTGTTCAATATCATTTATTTACAACGTAGTAACATAAATTACAGAAACGCAAATTGCAGTACCACAAAAGTATAGTTTGCAAGTAACGCTATCATTTTTAACGGTAAAGTAGCATCAACGTAGAACATCCGACAGGCTTTCATCTTGTCGAATCTCGCTCGATGTAGGCGTTTTACATTCTTGCATAACCTCTTCTCTACATCTGTAATGATTGCAAAGGATGAGACTAACTTCTGTATTCGCAGTAATATTTGAAAATAACTTGTAATAGGTAAACTAAGAAAGGGCAATATAATTAATGCTTTTTTTCAACAATACTGTCCCTCTGCTGGACAAAGGTTACCCTATAGCTTTCGACTCTTTCATCTATTTTGCTGTTTTGACACTTCCAATATAGATTTATCAAAAAAACAATCGCAATGCATATTAGTATTAAAAAAAAATACCTGTACAGTTAGAATTCAATACCATTGCGCATGACTCTTGAACATTATTCATAGCTATGTAAAACTTCTCACAATGTACGTTGCCTACGATTAGCAATACCAAAGATTTTAGTATCCAAAAGCCTACCCAGATTGTTTCTAAAAAGATCACATCCTGCAAAAAAAATGATAATTTTAATCGACGACTATGTTTAAAAATGTTTACACTATCTCCAGCCTTTCTAGCAAGTACTTGTAGGTAAGACGGCACACCAATCATTATCATATCAAACACATCAATACATTTCCAGTATAAGCGGACCTCTCATGAAAGTCTCAAGAAAGTCTACAGTTAGGTAAGCACAAACTCAAATGTACACCTTGATGAATCGTCGTAAAGTTCATTTTGTGCCGCTCCAATGGTTGGCAGCGAAAAATATAATTTTATCTTATTGAACAGTCTACGACGTAATAATATTAACGCACATATTAGAAAAGAATGGGTAAATTCTCCAGGTGGTACGAGAACTAAAACAACGGTAACTTGACAATAGTGGACTGTATAATATAAAGATTTAAGAAGGGAAACAAAGGGTTTACAATTTGGAATGTATTGGCGAGAATTACTAAACGAATATGTTGTACGGTGGTCGAAGACGCAGTGGCGTGCCGGCCGGTGCGCGCGCGCTACTCGAGCGCCCCCTCCGCGACCGCAGCTCCCGCCCGCGGTCGCCCGGTGCGGCGTGATATTCTCGACACATATAGACTGAATCGAATCTTAATCAAATGGTAAGCGAGTTGTACACTTACACAGCAACGCCCACTTGATATGATAAATTTTGTATCATCGACAAATAAATGAATATTGACGAGATAGCTGTAAATTAACCAGATAGAATGCATAATGGCCTGAAATTAAGGTATTATTTTTTCATAAAACAACAAAAATCTTGTAAACGGCAGACGTTTAATGTTTTTTTAACCAACCATTTGTTGTAAAAAACCCTTGTAGATGTCATAATAGTCTAATATATTAAGGTAAGCCTGAAACATTTTCTTACAATATTCTTCTCTGTCCCTATCCTCCATGCTTTGAGATTGAAGATTTTGAATATTCCATAGATCAACTTTGTCTTTTACCAGCTGAATAAGTCTGATAGCAACAACTAAGTCTGCGTCAAAGTTCAAGAAAGTTAAACAAATAATTATCACTAATACGGATACATTTAGCATCGTACTAACAGCAATGACGAAAGTGACATACGATACTACAAACAAGACGACGGCAACCCAGTTACCGATGGTAAAGAGTTTGAATTTCTTCTCATTATTTAGATATCTATGAATATTTTGAAATTTTAAAGTGAATAAAACGTTTTCTTCCGTTTTAAAAATACTGTGAATATAGTTATTTATGATCCACATAGTAAAAAAAGAAAAATTGAAAATGTTAATGACCAACATCAAACCATTAAAATTTTTAGCGGAATACACAGAATGACCGTAGACAATATTACAAATGTATATTGTTATAAAGAATATCGTGGCACACAGTGAAATAAAATTCGATAGACGGCTGTTTGGAGTTATGACGTTATTCTTAATGCGATATTTTGGATAACACATAATAGTTTGCATCAAATTCAAAGGCAGCAGCATCGACTGCACATCCTTGTCAATGAAGTTATTCAACATTCCCAAGCGATAATTTTTATGAATGGAGTTTATTTTTATTTTCGTTGACTTCATTTTAACATTGACGCTTACTGAACACGAATGAACCGAACAATCTAAAAACTTCCGTATACTTTTTATTCATTAGGGATTGATCTAATCCAAAGATAATATTAAGACGCATGTAATCAATTTATTTGCTTTTTCTTTAATAATGAACATCAATCTTGGTGTGGACGGGTTTAAAAATGAAATATTATTATTGATGGATCATACGCTAAAACTTAAATTAGCTACTCCATAATTAGGTACCTAAATTAGTAATAAATAGAAAATTGGATTGACTTAACCGAATCACAGTCCAATGAACCATATGTGGTCTGTTCAATCGTTTTAACTACCTATTCTGTCTGCATATGGGACAGTGAACCTATGAAGGATAATTTCCATCTAACGGTTCGTATCGCGTCGGATCGGAAACGGTTTTTTTTTTTTAATAAAGTTACACCAACAGCTTCTGTATATAATATTTCATAAGTACTATAGCTAAAAATAGCCTCGGACTTATACAGTCGCCAATTACAGAAATAGGTCACATAACACTTAATAAAACAAAAGGCTCTAGAATTAAGAATTAGGAAATTATGGCAAAATACTTCTTAAACTTTACAAAAATAACATAAGGAAAAACAAAATCAAGACGAACAATATTGCAATTTTGCTCACTTACTTAAGACTAAGACATAACCAATATAAACTGAAATAAATATGAGATCTTAAAGGAAAGTATAGTTTCTAAAATAAATTATAAAAAGGGTGAAGAGTTACCAAAATAAACTAACATAACAAATTATCAGATTGCGTTTTTTGGGACTTCAGTATTTTGGCTCTTAAGACTTTTATGGAATCATGGTATAGGTCGACATCTGGTACAAATTTTTATCAAAGAATTTTTCTCTCTACAGATTCTGTTAAGCGATGAGTTTACCCCCAATATTAATTGTCTTGGATGCTTGAGTGTGGAATACATTCGTAACGGGATATCTGTGTATATTGTAAGGAACTTTTAGACCAATACACTCAACTAAATTGTCACAGTCTAATTTATTATTGACCAATTTGTATAGTAACATTAGATCCTGTGTCAGTCGACAATCGTGTAGAAAATCCATATCATAGCATCGAACACGTTGTTCATATGGACACCGGGGAGATATTTTACCGAAGGTATACGCTGGGTGTTTCGTGAAGGCCCTCTGAATGCTTTCGATTCTTTGTGAGTGCACAGCATAGTGCGGGTTCCACACCACGCTAGTATATTCAGGGTATCAATACAATTTTAGTTCTAGCCAGCCTGAAGCCTTTAGTGCTTCTCTTAAGAAATCCAAGTAACCTTGCTGATTTCGTGACGATGCTATCAATATGACGTCTGAAGTTAACTTTGTCATCCATCATGACACCAAGATCACGAACTTCATTTACAGACTCTAATAAATAAATAATAAAATAAAATAAAAACTTTTTAATTCAGACTGAAATCCATAGAATGTTAGTACAGTAAACCTTATGAAACTAGTGTTAGTAATTAATTAAAAAAATACATTATAAAACTTATTTCCTAATGCGGGTATTAACCCAATGCTGGACGTAACGCGTGTCCAGCCTATTAGAAATCACAGCCAGGATGCTGTTGGTGCTGGCGCGCAACCTGCCGAGCGCCGCGGTGCATTACTTTCGCAGTACGGCGTGGAAGCCGTCAATGTGTGCATCTGCGAACATGCCCGACGCACTGCACCAGCGCGGCAGCTCCAACAACGCCCTGAACGCATTATTATATTGGACGCGCAGGGCGCTGAATGATCTTTGCGTATAATGAGCCCACAAGCAGCACGTGTAGAGTGATGTACAATGCGCTCTGAACAATGTTATTTTCACCTGTGCATTACAACGTTTAAACCTGTGAGCTATCATGTTCGCTCTGATAGACAGCGCCCTACGCTCCCTGTCCATGTCCTCATCATCGCGTATGAGATCACTGACTAAATGTTCAAGATATTTAAAACAGGTGACCACTTTCATGGGAGTTCCGTTCAAAATCACGGGAGGAACCTGATCTGGTGACTTGGTCCCTGCTTTAAATACCATGAGCTCACTTTTTGTGACATTATATTTGAGGCCATGACTAGCTGCGTACGTCTCACACACATTAACTAAATTCCTTATTCCACTGATCGTTGGGCTCAGCAGCACCATGTCGTCTGCATAACTCAGATTATTTACACAAATATCGTTTATGTGACAGCCGACATGCATGCTGCTAAGCTCAACGATCAGCGCATTTATATATAGATTAAATAAAACTGGGGATGTTAATCCACCCTGTCTTACTCCACATTGTAGTCTATATGGATCCGATAATTTGCCAGCCCACTTTACATAATTGACCTGACTCTAATACCAAAACTTCAGAATAGCAATAGACTCACCAGGTAAATTGGTTTCCTTCAGTTTATCCCAGAGTTTATCATAATTAACAAGGTCAAAAGCTTTAGAGAGGTCTAAATAACAAGCATAAATAGGCGTTTTCCTACTCGTGTAATACTCAACAGTGTGCTTTAGGCTCAGTATAGCACTCTCTGTAGAAAGTCCAGCGCGAAAACCAAACTGAGCATCATGTAGGTGTATAAACTCTGTTAACTGAGCCTCAAGCACACTGTCTAGTACCTTTGCAATAATGGTGGCCAGTGAGATCGGCCTATACTTAGATTTGACCTAGCAATCTCCCGTCTTATTTTTTATTATGGGAGTAACTATCGTTTTTGTTAGTTCACTAAGTAGGTAGCAGTGTCCTATGTACAGATTAAAAAACATCGATGAAAGTCTAGAAATGCAGCCCGTCATGGACCGGCGATTTCCCACCTTTCATACTTTTCAAAATCTTTCGTATGTCCTTAGAACCCACTTTTAGTCTGATGTTTTCACACACGGGGTCAGCGTCCAGTATCCACTCAAAAGAGCCTAAAGGGGATTCCACGGTGAAGTGATCTTTAAACATGTTGGCGATCACTTTTCCGTCGGTGACACCCTCGACACACAAAGGAACGCCAGACCTGATGTTCAATTTATTGGTGTGTTTCCAAAATTCTCGAAACTTATTTTTTTAATGCAGTGTCGCTAGCCGATCCATCTTTATCTGCTCCTGGTGTTGTTGGCACCATTTAAGCTTAGCTTTGAAAATCTTTCTACTATGACACATTGCTTCATGAATGAAACCTTCGTTAGGTTTACCAAAAAGTAACCAGTTTTGAAAATCAAGCCTGGCCACCCTATGAGCTTCGCCAACATACTTATTCCACCCCATAACTTATTCTTTCCTACTGCTCGTACCCACCCTATAGCTTGACTCTGAAGCCTCACTAAGCACTGAGACAATATCAGTAAACAAATTAACTAAGATTTGTCTATGTTTCACATTATTACACCGTTTATCACAACATTTTCCTAATATCGTTGGAAAGTAAATTTTTCTTAACAATTTATTGCAAATGTTTGTATACATACCGATATGTTCAGGTTTTCTTTCACCCCAGGGGGCCTATCACCAGCTCTTAAAGCAGTATTATTATAATCTTACTTTGACTTTTCGTACCATGACGTCCATAAAATAAGCTTATTGTAATGTTGAAACAATCTTATTTTCTTAGCGATTTTGGTGCCGTCACCTCTAAAAGTTAATTCAGTTCGTACCACGACGTGACTTTTGACAACTAGCAATATTGTTTTAATGTCAAATTTAGCAATCTTAAAGAAGTTCCTCGGACTCGACGGAAATATTATTGTTTTGCAATTTATATTAAGAAAAAACATTTTCGTGTGATGTAAAGTTAGTAAAATGTATGTATTTACGTAAACTTGCCGAATGAATTGTGTATCTATAGATTTTAGTACATGTGTAATTAATTTCTTGTTTGATGCGAATGCAGACGAACATTTGAGTTTTTGGAAGCGGATAACGCAGAAAAATAAAAATTCCCAGAGTACCTCTAGCTGCCGCCCGGAAATCCGACTGCAAAATTAATAACAAAACCCTAATCACTGAGTCTGACCACAATATATATTGTTTCGAACTATCTCCGTCAAAACATTACACATTTCTTTGTTTTAAAACTTATTCACTGAGTAACCTTATCCTTCCCTTGATTCCATGTCGACTTTGTAGCCAGTTAGATCATAAATTCATTAGCAAATATGTTAAAATAAATTCAACCTCATAGTAGTTATCCACTTGTAAACAAAAATATCGCTACATCGAGGCTGTGTTCAGAGTTACGCTGCAATCGATTAGAGCGTGCTAACACCCATATCGAATTAGTGTCAGCGCAATAACAACGTGCTGTGAATCGTCATACATGACGGCATAGCATGCGCCATCTTGCGATTACGCTGACCATGCCCTAAATTAATATCACCGTGAGTGCTGTCAAAATGACAGTTGTGCTGTTTTGTTTTGAGTTGCACCATATCTTTAAACTAACAACATTTTGGAAATTGTGCTTCTGGCTACAGTCGTCACCTAATCAAATAAGAAGAAATTTGCTGTGCATACTCAAAGAAATACTGTAATCCAACCATCTTGTGCAAGCATATCTAAATCGATACGCAAAATATTGATGTGAGCGATTAAGGCGTGACTCCGAATGCGGCCCGAGTTTCAAATTTCATTCTGTTCCGATTTATATCATGTAACAGCTTAGCCGTAGCTTATTTTTAATTTTTTCAATTGTTTTTCTTATTTTTCAAAGCCAAATCTTTTAATATTTGTGTCAATTTCACGGAAATTACTCATAAAAATTAGATTCTAATGCAAAGTAATATTTTAAGTAAAAGAAAATAATATTTTGCTTCAAGACCAATACTTCGTAGTAGCGATTTGGACCAACGTGTGAAAGGGACAGCGCTATACAGTTCACATAGCGTTGTTTCTTTTCTTACAAATAGTTCGGTCTTTCCCAGCACTAAGCAGGAATAAAACATTCTGGAACGATGAAGGTTGTGGTACGAATATGAGTTATGTTATTGTAAGCTTGAAACAAAACTCTCCTGAAATAAGACTGTTTCGTAAAAGATTGTGGTCGGCCCCCAGGTCACTTTACTTTTAAGTACTACTGGAAAGCAAGCAATAGACAAATCTTACAAATAGTTCGTTCTTTCCCAGCACTAAGCAGGAATAAAACATTCTTCAACGATGAAGGTTGTGGTACGAATATGAGTTATGTTATTGTAAGCTTGAAACAAAACTCTCTTGAAATAAGATTGTTTCGTAAAAGATTGTGGTCGGCCCCCAGGTCACTTTACTTTTAGGTACTACTGGAATCACATTTTTAAATGGAAACATACAACACTTAATGGACACAGGATAGTGGTCAGACCAGTACACATTATAATCAACCCAGATGTCTATAACAGAGGGCCACGCTGCACTAATAACTATTATGTGGTCTAACCAACGCTTACAACCATGCGCTTCACTTACAAAAGTGTGCGTATCAGAGTCCACCCCATATTTAACAATGTCCGCATATACCCAGTTCAGGTCATCACAAAAACTGAGTAGCTCATTATAAAAGTTCTCATTTGGATGTGCGTTGAAGTCCCCAAGAACATAAACATAGTCTTTGCCACATTCTTCAATTATAGCATGTATAGCGCCCATGCACTGGGTTAACTCAGTCATATTTTCCGCACAGTCTGTAGGCATGTATACCGATACATACAATATGGAACGATCACTAGACACTATTTTGATTGCACATACCCTAGGATTGTTGCATTCAATAACCGTAACTGACGGGAAGGAACTTTTACGCCACAATATTGCCGTCCCTCCATGAGGTCTGCCACGCAGTATTCCAGCAGATGTGTCCACTGCTGAAGTTCCAGTATAGCCAAAGTCAGTATTGATACTGCTGAGCCATGGTAAGTCACAAGGCAGTAGCCAAGTTTCTTGAAGAGCAATTATGTCCGACAGCAGTGTTAGTCTAGGTGACATCTTCAATCGATCGCTTAACATTTTTACAATTAAAAGTAGTGAAAGTATAACTGGTGTTTTTGTCATCCATTTGTGTTATATGATTGGTTGCAAAACATTTCCAACGCATGTATTACTGGTTACCTTCCCAGCGTTGTCACGACTAAATCCACGAAACGTCGATATAGGATGCCATCGAGCCAAAAATTCTCATCCATAAACATGCTCAATTGGTGCTTCGGTACAGAAATCTTAAAGGCATTATAGTTTCTCTGAGACTTCATATTAATCTTCTGTAGGTGTACACGCAACCTTGTCTTACTAAATATATGAACAGAGATGTCAATTTCGGTAGTACTCTTATCCACATTATAAATAAATAAAGGTACCTTAATATCAGCCGTCTTGAATTTTCCTTCAGGTTCAGTGACTGCCGTACCTTTCTGTCCCACAAACTTATTTTTCGACCGATTTTTCTGAACAAGTGTCCATTCTTCTGACGGTTCCACCTTCTTCCACTGATTGGGTTTGTTGACCATATCAGAAAATGTCGTCGGTTTTGGTACAGAATCCATATTTTGAGTCATCACAGTATTTTCTTGTAACCCAGACGTTTCGGTTACGTTATTTACATTCGGGCAGATAGTCGTTTTTATACGCGCATCGACATGCGTGGTATTGAGCGCACATAGTACTTTCTACTTGCGCACGGGCGTCGACATTGGCTGTTTTAGACGCGCACTCGTTATCTACAAAATCTAACTGCGGGCTGGACGCGGCCGAACCGGTTTCCTTGTACTCACATTGCATATTAACATTATTGTTCTTTGATTTATTTACATTTTTTGCAAAATGAGATCTCTGTTCTAGTGGCGATTGATTTATTTCTGATTTCATGGATACATATTCCAGTCCCATTGGCTCACTATCATAGGAATGACTATTAATAAGGTGCGCACCTCTTTTCCTGTTTACATTACTTTCGAAATAATTAACAATCGATGCCTGATTCAAGTTTTCCACTTCACTTTTTAACGAGTTGAAAGTCTCCATTGATACATACCCCTCTTGCACATTCTTCAGATCACTACGCAATAGCAGGAGGTCTTTTAAAAGCCGTGTTACATCAACATGATCAAATGTAATGGGAGGTAGATTGTGCAGATCGCGGGCTACGAATATAGGGATAATTTCAGGATCAGTATTCTTCAGCAATGTTAACACGTCTTCCAGATCTCTCTGAGACTTCCCCTCACGTTTGCGAGTTTTCATGCGCAGTGATGTTGGCAATGAATTGAAAAGAAGTTTCTTAGCCTCCTGTATTTCTTTCGCAGAGAAAGCACTTCCACATATTCGCACTAGACTTTCTTCGTCCATAACATCTATTTTATTGCTCACAAAAGCTAAAACTTCGTTTATAACGATGTTACACTTTGCATATTTTACAATATCTGATTCCATAGTTCTAGTACACAGAAGCACATCCGTACGCTATGGCGCGGCGCGTGAACTAATAATGCTCCTTTTATATTATAAGAGACAGCACTGGATTCTTTTTTCCTACTAAATCGTATGTGGCTACATTTGTGTACATTAAGCTTCTTGCGGTTCAAATGGCACTATTGCTCAACAACGACAACGCCATCTAGCGGTATACAGTAGCGCCATTAGGTGACCTTATTGTAAAACGTTTTAGAATTATTTTCAGAATTCTCAAGAAACGGTTTAAAAGACCAAAATTCTGGGCTGAGGCCTTTTGCAGCACGGGAACCTGGAGGATGTTGGAATTCAAATGTATAGTCTTGCTTGACTGCTACGCTCTTCCTTCAGCACTGATTAGTCCTTGGCTCCTTTTCTCTCGATGTTTGTGGGTCCAACCGGGAAATTTGCATGAGGATGGTGAGCACTGCAGCTCAAAAATCCCCGCTTGCAGAAGTGGTACGGTGTTTGTTGTGGCTGCGCCGCGATCAGCCTTTCTTGCCCTCAGCCAGCGAATACACCAGAATAATTAACTTTTTTGAACGGGCAAAGACACATTGGGTGTAAGGACAACAGACTGTTAAATCGTGTTGTCATTCATTCTTAGATCGGACCTCAAATTAATCCGCACGTAACTTTTGCCAAATCTTCGGATTTCGTGTTTAGGGAGTAGACCTGCAGGAAGAAACCATGAACGATAGTTCTCTTATGCATTCCAACTGCAAATGTAAGTTGGCCGATTATTACACGTTAACTTGTAAAGCATACTTAGTTGTGATAGTTTTCCTTTTAATTTCGTTATATATACTTCTGCCGTGATTTTTTTCACACATCCAAAAACAACCATTTATCGGGCAGGGGGACAACGCTTGACTCTTAACAAAAATTAGAACTTTATAGCTTAATAAATTATTTCTAAATTAATGTCTGTAATTTTTTTGGTGTACATAATAAAGAATATTCTATCTATCTAACTATCTAATATTTCGCAAACGGATTCCTGAGTCAAAAATTAGTTAAAATACACCCACACAACACCCCAAAACAGGAAATCATCCCCACTTTACGTGTAGGAAGGGGAGGTACCCTAAAAACAAATATATATCATGATTTTTTGTTACCACCTTGTCGGCCGGCGTGTTTAATGTATGAACACGCCAAATTACAGCTTTTTAGAACGAAGATTTTCTGAGCTAAACCGCGGATAGACAGACAGACAGTCAGACGGACATGGCGAAACTATATCGTTTCCTTGTTGACTACAGTACCCTTAAAACCAGAAAAATTATGAGTAAAAATATGTAGGCCAGCTAGAAACTAATAGGTTTTATTAAATAGTGAGCAATTTACTGCATTTTGAGAAGCCATTCTGCTCATCAAGCAGAAGATCCTCATCAGATCTTCACTATTTTTTTTTGAGACCAACTTAGATTTACTACCTTTCAAATAAAAAACGAACCATCGAAATCAGATCTCATAAGGTAGAGATATCCAGTAGCCCTCCTTTTTGCCCCATTTTGGAGGAAGTAGCCCTTCATTCAAAAATCTCCGACGACTGAAAATTACAAAAAAATTGTCAAACCTGTACACCAAATTTCGTCCAGATCAGTTGTAAAATACGACCTGTAGACGAGTACGTACAAACTGACACACAAAATCAAATTTTACCAGACCTGATCTTTTCTTTCTTCTTTCTTTCTTTCTCTCGGTCAGTTAAAAAGGACCCACGGAGCGCCATCCTAACAGTTTGTATGTGTTTCCAGTTCATCATCATCATCATCATTTCAGCCGAAAGACGTCCACTGCTGAACATAGGCCTCCCCCAAGCACCTCCACTTCGACCGATTCTGTGCTTTCCGCATCCAGCGGATTCCTGCGGCCTTCACAAGGTCATCGGTCCATCTTGTGGGAGGCCTTCCAACGCTACGTCTTCCGGTACGCGGTCGCCACTCCAGAACCTTTCGGCCCCATCGGCCATCCGTTCTACGAGCAATGTGCCCTGCCCATTGCCACTTAAGTTTCGCAATTCTTCGGGCTATGTCGGTTACCTTGGTTCTCCTGCGGATCTCCTCATTTCTGATTCGATCACGTAGGGAAACTCCAAGCATAGCCCTCTCCATTGCCCTCTGGGTGACTTTTAGCCTTCTGATAAGGCCCATTGTGAGCGACCACGTTTCAGTACCATAGGTCATCACTGGCAACACACACTGGTCAAAGACTTTCGTCTTGAGACACTGTGGTATGTGGGACGAAAAGATATTGCGTAGCTTCCCGAACGCTGCCCAGCCGAGTCGGATTCGACGATTGACCTCTTTCTCGAAGTTGGACCTACCTAGCTGGACAGTTTGTCCTAGGTAAACATACTCATCCACAACTTCGAGCGTAGTGACTCCGATCTTCATGAGAGTGGGTGTAACATGGGCATTTGACATGACCTTTGTCTTGTCCATATTCATTTTAACCGCTCAAGCCCCGGTGTCAAACAATGTTTGACACTTGGAACATGCCGTCAAGCCCCGGTGTCAAACAATGTTTGACACCCCGACAAACATTGTTGACCCACTCTTTCGGAGGCTCTACTGAGGTCATCGAGCATTGTACTGAGGTCCTCCATGGTCTCAGCCATGATAACTATGTCATCGGCAAACCGAAGGTTAGTGATATACTCGCCATTGATGTTGATGCCTAGCCCTTTCCAATCCAGAACCTTGAAAACATCCTCCAGTGCAGCGGTGAACAGTTTCGGAGAGATAACGTCTCCCTGTCTCACACCTCTCTGCAGAAGGATAGGTTTCGAGGTCTGGTCCTGGAGTCGGACTGACATAGTGGCGTTTTCGTACAGACACTTTAGCACCTCGATGTACCGATAGTCGATCTGGCACCGTTGAAGAGACTGCAGCACGGCCCATGTCTCGATCGAATCGAAGGCTTTCTCGTAGTCCACAAACGCTAAGCAGAGAGGCAGGTTATACTCTTCGGTCTTCTGTATAACCTGCCGCAGCGTATGTATGTGTTTGTGTTTCCAGTTACTCCAATAAAATTGTCATACATTTTTCAAGCACTTTCTAGCCGATTGAGCTCAAAATTAGCACACTTATATGACTATGGAGACATTTAAAAATAATTATCATAAACTATGGAGCT
The DNA here is from genome assembly GCA_949152395.1 of Agrochola litura. NCBI lineage: Eukaryota > Metazoa > Arthropoda > Insecta > Lepidoptera > Noctuidae > Agrochola > Agrochola litura. The sequence goes on from OX424501.1 coordinate 22,109,280, forward strand.
GGTTTGATGATGGAGCCCGAAGATTGTCATAGGAGCTCCTCAACTAAATAAGAGTCGCTGGGTTTGAACTCCTTGGTTTTGTCTTGACAATAACCATAGCCCAAGATGGTGTCCAGGGTTTGATGATGGAGCACGAAGGTAGCTATAGGAACTCCTCAACCAAACATGAAAGCACCATCGTGTTTGGACTCATTGGATATTTATTAACAATTGCTATAACACTAGGTAGTGTTCTAGTTCTGATGATGGAGCCGGAAGGTAGTCACGGCACTCCTCAAGTTAAACAGATAGCGTCATGTGTGGCTTCATTAGATTTGTCTTGTCAAATGCTTTTACACTTGCTGGTATTCAGGGTTTGATGATGAAGCCGGATGGTGGCTATTGGAATTCCTCAACTAAACAAGATAGCACCATAGTGTTTGGACTCATTGGAATTCTCTTGATAAGTCATAATATACTAGGTGGTGCCCAAGGTCTGATGATGGAGCCTGAAGGTAGTCACGGGCACCCCTTTACTAAACAAGATAGATAGTCCTGTTGTGTTTCGGCCATTTGGGTTTATCTTGACCTAATTACCTTACAAATGAAGGTGATGAAATAGGTATTTTAACAAATTCTGATGCTTAAAAGTACTGAATAAAATTACGCAAAAAATATAGAATATAGATGATATAGAAATATGGATGATGAAACAACTTCACATCACAATGCAGCTAATTCAGCTTCACAATGTTTGTTTAATCAACATATTTCATGAGTATGAACAAAAATAAAAAGGTTTTTGTTCAATTTCATTTATTAAAAAAGTTGTAACATAATTACAAGAACGCAAACTGCAGTAATACAAAAGTATAGTTAGCAAGTAACGATATCATTTGGAACGGCAAAATAGCATCAACGTAGAACATCCGACAGGCATACATTTTGTCAAATCTCGCGCGATGTAGGCGTTTCACATTCCTGCATAATATCCTCTTCTCAACATCTGTAATGATTGCAAAGGATGACCATTTCTGTCCATATCCTTCCACTGTTTCCGTCAGTTTTGGATTTTCCAACCAATTCGCCAAGTCATCACGCCAGCGATTTATAGGCCTCCCCTTGGTGACGACTATGACTCATATGTTGATAATCTCATTTCAGTCTAGCATACTTCTAAAGCCTTTCTTCAACAAAGCTACTCAAAATTAATATATTACAAACTCTGAACTCTACTCATTCGTTTTTCACTACGCTTCATCGCCTTTTGGCAATGTGTTTTTATGTTCGTTGCATTGTGCGAGTGTGCGTCTTATTTGTACAGAACAAACAAATTTTCTACCTTTCTTCCATATTAATAATAATAAAAAAATACCTGTACAATTTGAATTTAAAACAATCGCGCATGAATCTTGAGCATTATTCATAGCTATATAGAACTTCTCACAGTGTATACTGAATGCCGTCAGCAATACCAAAGCTTTTAATTGCCAAAAGCCAAACCAGATTGTTTTTAACAGGACCAAATCCTGCAAAAAAACACATTATAAGCAAAGTTTAAATCTTGTTGCACCCTCGACGGCACATCAAGCTTTACATACCCAGTATAAGCGGACTTTTTATTGGTGGGAAAGGATTTATTACTATGCGAGGTCAGCTTTAACTGGGATCTATATTATAGCTTGATGAAATAGTCGTGTATACTTTAAGTTTTTAGACCAGTGTTCCGCTCTCGAGGTTCACAGCCAAAAACATCAAGTCGTCATATTGACCGTCGTCTTAACGGAAACACATTTACAGACTGAAATTAATCTTAATCAAATGGTAAGCGAATCGTATACTTACACAGCAACGGCCACTTAATATGATAAATTTTATATCATCGACATATAAATGAACGTTAACGAGATAGTTGAAAATGAACCGGATAGCTTGAAGAACAACCTAAAAGGTTAATTTTATTTTCAATCAAGGCAATATAAATTTAAAAGCAGATGGCTAATGTTTAATTTACCATTTGTTGAAAAAAAACCTTGAAGATGTCATAGCAGTCCAATATATCAACGTAAGCTTGAAACATTCTTTTACAATAATCCTTTCTGTCGTTATCCTCCGTGCTTTCATTTTGAAGAGCTTGAATATTCCATAGATCAACTTTATCTTTCAAAAGCTGAATATGTCTGATAGCATCAACAAAGTCCACGTCAATGCTCAAGAAAATTAGACAGCAAAATATCATTAATACGGGTATATTAAGCTTTATACCAACAGCACTGACCAAACTGACATACAATACTAGAAACGAGACGACGATAACCCAGTTACTGATGATGAAGAGTTTGAATTTTTTCACATTATTTAGATACCTGTGAACGTTTTGAAGTTTTAAAGTAAATAAAATGTTTTCTTTTGTTTTCAAAACGCTGAGAATATAGTTATTTATAAAACACGTAATATACAGACAAACGTTGAAAATGTTAGTGGCTATCTGCAAACCATTAAAATTCGTAGCGGAATACACGGAATGCCGGTAGAAAGCGTGAAAAAATACTATAATTATAAAAAATATCGTGGCACACAATGAAACAAAATTTGAGAAGCGATTGTTTGGAGTTATGAAGTTATTGTAAATGCGATATTTTGGATAACACCGAATAGTTTGCATCAAATTCAAAGGCAGCAGCATCGACTGCACATCTTTGTCAACGAAGTTATTCAACATTCCCAAGCGACGATTTTTAAGAATGGAGTTTATTTTTATTTTTATTGTCTTCATTTCAATATCGACGCTTTCTGAACACGAATGAACCAAACGTCTTAAACCATTCGTAGACTTTTTATTCATTAGGGATTGATCTAATCCAAAGATAATACAATAAGACGCATGTAATCATTATATTTGCTTTTTCTTTAATAATGATCATCAATCTTGGTACGGATAGGTTTAAAAATGATAGAGTAACTAAAATATTATTAACGATGAACGAAACACGGTAAAATATAAAATAGCTGCTTAGGTGCCTAAGTTTGTCATAAATAGAAAATTGGATGCCGCTGTGCCGTGATTTCTTCTCGCGGCAGCGGAGTTATGCCCCGGCGTTTCGCCTCCTCGCGCCACTTTCAAATGTGCGCGAGAACTTTTGCCTCCAGATGCCACGGCGGTAATGAGGCAAGGAGGCTCGCCGCCTCACAGGAAACTGTGCGTTATCCTCGGGCCAGCCGGTTGGCCATGACCCTTTGGGACGCATTCAACCGGCGGGCTGGCCGCCACCTCACGGAACGCGCCCACACCGGTGCCCCGTAAAGGGCCATGGACCGCACGACCCCCGCATAATCGGAAATGCTCCAAGAAGTTCCACCGGCTGTCGAGGACGAGTCCTAAATACTTCATCGTTGACTCGATGCCGATGTGAGCCCCTTCCGTCGTCACCTGGGAACCCGACGGTGGCGCATTCTGAAGACCATAAAAACACATGGCCTCGGACTTGTACAGGGACACCTCGAGTCCCAACTGCCGGATTCTGTCGACAATGGTCGCAACCCCGCGTGTCGCTAGTTTGGACGCCGCCTGTTGCGACCGCCCTTGCGCCAGGATCAACGTATCGTCAGCGTAGCCGTAGAGTCCGCAGGGCGTCCCGGCTTCCTGATGAGGACCAGTTTCTCCGTCTTCCAACGAAGTGGGAACTGGCACTTCTTCAAGCATACGCTTAGGAGCCCCCTTAGTCGAGGCCCGAGGGCCTCCAAGGCCAGGACCCAGGCTTTTCCAGGTAAGTCGTCTGGGGCGGTATTTTTGGTATTCAGTCTACGTACCGCCACTCTCATCTCTACCTCGGTCACCACCGGAGCATCGTCGTTAGCCATGGAGGATGTATGTTCCCCTCTCGAAGGGAACAGAGTGTTCACTACGTCCCCCACAAGCTGGGGCCGGAGACTTTGCATCAGCGCCCATGGGCGGAGTTTCTCCCACACCATCTTGTATGAGCGTTCCCACGGGTCCCTGTTCAGAGTCTCCATTGTGACTGCAGCCTCACAATATATTTTTGAAATTGTATGTACTCAAAAATATATCAAATTTTAAGAAAATGTCCGATATTCATAGTTTAAAACCAGGAATTTTTCTAGTTCATGGATCAATGTATACGCTTTTTTATAACTTCCCATTGACATTTGAAACTTACCCATTGAACGATTTAAAAGCTGTAGTAAAACCAAACTTTGTAAAAAATGGCATTATACAATTTCAGATTATTTAGAAGATAAAAAAGCTTGTGATTGAGCTGCTCGCTCTGCTAAGCCTTGTGATAAAACCATAAAACTTGACATTTTTGTTATTACGTAATATTATCAAAATATACCAGTTTTATATACACATTGATTTCGTTGAAAATTTTACACAAAATAACATGATTACTTTATAAAGTATTATATTATTTTAGTTATTGTGTATGTGAGGATTATGTGAATATTATTATTTTTTTTTTTTCTCTGCTAGTTTTAATGATGGTCTGGCAGTTTGAGTAGTTCGTCGAGTTGAGCTCCTTAAGTTCCGGGTTGAGCTCCTCGGTTAATGACAAATGCTTGCACTGACTGGACAGGTTCACTCAAATCTGTGTGGTTCTTTCCTCAAAAGACCGTTTCAGACACTAATCTACATGGTTCTCATATGGCCTGACCAAGATTATGTCTGGAATTTAAAAGAGACTGCGACCTCTGAGTTTGTTTCAGCCTTTCTTCTCAGAGTATTCAGATAGGAAACGCCAAACTCATCTAGCTTATTTTTTTAATATCACGTGTAAATGTGATTCCGATATCCTATTTACAGAATAAATAATTTCATTTAATTTCCACTTAGTAGGGTCAAATGAGCCATCTGACTTCATGTAAATTAGTCTAGTAAACAGTATTCTGCTTTGAGGAAAATCATGATCAAGTGATCCGCGCTGCCCTACTATTGTGGCCAACCTTAAGTAATAAATTATTTATAAAAATGTTTTTAAAGCCGGTTATTATAACGATTTTATTTCTCATGAAACTTGCATTAATATTATAATATTATGATTATTTTCCTCAAGTAAGGAATTCCTTCAACAGCGTTCTGTGTCCATCGTCAAACTCTCGATGACAGTCGTTCCATATAATCGAGGTAGCCAGTCCGAGATGTTTTTGAGACATCTCGATCCCATGGTTCCTTAGTTTAAAGGACTTTGTGAGCACAGTTTTGACCTCCGGGTTAAGTAGGGGAACATCAAGTTATGTGCAGTTGTCTGGCATTGCATGCTCTTTAGTTATAATTTCCCTTTCCTCCTTTGTTCGGCCTTTTGTTAAAATGTGGTTGAATCTTATGTCCTTGTGAATTTATCCTATGTATGGCTGTGGCTCCTCCTCATAGTCCTAGTGCCTCTTTATATGGGTTGAGTATCTCCTTTTCTGTCATATCTAAAAAGCAAAGAATAATAATCGCATATGAAGCATTTGGTTTCAGCTATTGTAACACAGCATTATGTTAACGTAAGTATCTTGTACTTTGCGTCAAGAAAGTTAAATCACGTAGTGCTTACATAAGCCACTGTAAGTATCTCGTACTCGGTGATCTGTTATAGGCATGCTTACGCCAGGGCAAATGCGTACCAGCTAACAACATGGAGTTAATGTTGTTAAAAGTATCTCGTACTTCTGGTAGCCTAGCGTTTACCAACTTATGGTTTTCGTGTATTAGCAGGTTAGGTAAAGTAAAAAGCTTTAAAAGCACACACGCAATATGCAAGGTTAACAAGGCCGTCTCGAAGTTTTCATTTTATAGACGTTCCATAATGTCAAAGGCACACCGAAACAACGTTTTTTTAAAATTCCTAACTTAATAATTATTTTGGACAAAACTGAATAGTTTGCAACAAATTCAAAGGCAGAAGAAGCATCTGCACATCTTTGTCAATGAAGTTATTTAGTGAAACTTCACCACGATGACTTTTAAGTGGGGACCCCTTTGATTTTTAACTTTGTTTTATTTTATATATTTTTTTGTTATAGCGGCAATTGAAATACACAATCTGTGAAAATCTTAACTATCTACCTATTATGGTTCATGAGATACAGCTGGCTGACAGACAGAAGCCGGACGGATCGCAGAGTCTTAGGTAATAGGCGATAGGCATCCTTTGGGTACGTAACCCGCTAAATAGAAGCCCGTTTTTGTTGCCCGTATTTGTTCATATGTAGATTCAATTTCATAACTTTGAAAACCTAACACAATCGTCAACCAATAAAATTTTTTGTTTATATTATTGTTTGTGCGTTTATCATAGAAACCTGTGATAATGTTATCATTATTATTGAAATTGATTGATGCGTCTTTGGACCTGACAGATGATTAATGATAAATGTGTAATTTATTAATAACGTATGTGCATTAAGTACGTAAAGTCTATTCGGAGTGATTAAGTAGGTATCCAAAATAGTAAGTAAAAAAAAAAGCAGGCTTATTTAGCTTACTTCGTTCGTATGTACTCCAATTATTGTCATACATTTTTCAAGCACTTTCTAGCCTCCGATTGAACTCAAAATTGGCACACTTATATGACTACGGAGACATTAGAAAAATAGTTATGATAAACTATGGAGCTGGTATGATAATGGAGCCCAATGATTGTCACGTCCTTTGGTGTGCCTCAAGGAATTATTTTAAGGCCTACTCTGTTTTTGATATACATAAATGACCTTTGTAATCTAAACCTAGAGCACGGCACTATAATATCCTACGCTGACGGCACTGCCCTCCTTTTTTCTGCTGAATCGGAACATGAAGTCTACAAGTTTGCGCAATACGGTTTCAATATTGTAAATAAGTGGCTTCAACATAATTCACTAACCCTAAATGCGGCTAAGACAAATTATATTATTATATATTATTATTAATCAAATTATACTATCCATTTTTTCTGGTGAGTCATCCTGTCTTCCACTAGAAAATAAACTGGTGTGATTATCTATATTCACAACATTTTCCTGCATGCTTTCATCCGCCACTGTTTGTGCAATCTCCTCTTCTTGCACCCTATATATTTCCTTGTGACATTTGCACGGGAACTCCGCCCTTAGCTTGTCACACAACGACTCAAAAGATATACCATCGTGGTATATAGACTTATGAAAGTACATCGCTGGACCTTCAAGAAATGCGCGTACTATGAGCGCTAAATCACTATCTCGCCATTCATTACTCGTGGCTATCAGCTTGAATGCTGTTATAAAATTCTCGAGGCATACGTCGTTTATGCAGGAGAAAGCCTGCATTTGCAGAGCCATCTCGCTCTTTATATATTAACAATAATAATAAAAAAACCACTCAGCTATTTTTCCAGCGTGGATCCTTCCTCAGTTCTCCACCATAAGCGACGACTACGCTTTCATCATATGAGGACTACGGCGCTACGACGTTACGGTACCTCTCATGTCTCTTCTCAGCTCTCCTGTATTACATCAATGGGCGCCTCCACCACTTGTGAGGATTACGGCGCGGACTACGGCGCCTGCACCAAATTTAAGGAATACGGCGCCTCCACCACTTGTGAGGACTCGCTTGACTGCGATACTCGGAATCGTGTAGTGTGTATATTAATATACTTTTGAAGAGCAGAGACTATATTTTAAATCATTACTATAAAGACACACGCGAGCGGAGGCCTGGGGCTGACTAGCCTTATTTTTTCTTCAACCAAAGAAAACCCTCACGAATCCTATTTAAATATATTTTGACAGATTATTCGGAACACGAAAGGTTTCATGCTAGCCTGTGATATACAGGGCGTCCCAAAGTTATGGGACATGAAGGGAAAGTACCTTAAATATCGTAGATAGGGTATTTTGCTGAAAGAAGACATTATGTTATTTTTAAAAGTTAGTAATTCTGCATTCAAAGATTTTCTAAAAATTACTTGCCTCGTCTGGGAATCGAACCGACTTAAATGTAAAAAAAAACACCCCTACTTTTATGATACCAATCGAAAGAATGGCCAAAAAATAATAACTCTTCTTAAGTAACATAGTATTTTAAAAGAAAGGAACAGCGTGAAATTAATCATTTTAATAAAATTAAAAACATACATGAAACTGCCGTAGTCAATTAAGTGGGTATTTTTTTGTAAATTAATTAATTAAATGCTCAAAATGTGATCCCTCTTGTCTTACGCAAATCGCCAATCTTTTAATGAGTCCGCTGCCTGTTGATTTTCTTATCACAATTCTGTTTGTAACTCGCCCGTTCTCGTATCGTTTTTTGTATAGCATATCTTTCACGTATCCCCAAAAGAAGAAATCTAATGGTGTAAGGTCCGGGGATCTGGCCGGCCATCTAATCGGTCCATTCGTACCAATCCATGTCCCATAATTTTGGGACGCCCTGTATAATACAGGGCGTCCCAAAATTACACCATTAGATTTCTTCTTTTGGGGATACGTGAAAGATATGCTATACAAAAAACGATACGAGAACGGGCGAGTTACAAACAGAATTGTGCCATATCATATCGAGTATTCACCATAAAATGATAAGAAAATCAACAGGCAGTGGACTCATTAAAAGATTGGCGATTTGCGTAAGACAAGAGGGATCACATTTTGAGCATTTAATTAATTAATTTACAAAAAAACTACCCACTTAATTGACTACGGCAGTTTCATGTATGTTTTTAATTTGATTAAAATGATTAATTTCACGCTGTTCCTTTCTTTTAAAATACTATGTTACTTAAGAAGAGTTATTATTTTTTGGCCATTCTTTCGATTGGCATCTTAAAAGTAGGGGTGTTTTTTTTTTACATTTAAGTCGGTTCGATTCCCAGACGAGGCAAGTAATTTTTAGAAAATCTTTGAATGCAGAATTACTAACTTTTAAAAATAACATAATGTCTTCTTTCAGCAAAATACCCTATCTACGATATTTAAGGTACTTTCCCTTCATGTCCCATAACTTTGGGACGCCCTGTATATGAGGTTCCATCTCATATTAAAACCTTTACAGTACCATTGTTCATATCAAATGTGTGTAAAACCATGGATGAAAGTGATATTATTGCTTATATTAAAGACAGCACACATGAAGATGTAACTCTGTTTAAAATTAACAGAAAAACAGAAAAGAGGTACAACTCCTATAAGTTGTATGTCCCCAAAACGAAACTAGAACTATTTCTAGATAATGAGTTATGGCCCGACGGAATTACTTTTAGACGTTTTGTAAATGATGCCCACAAGACGAAGACTGGCATAATCAAGCATAAATTGACACAATTATAATAATGGATAGTAGCAATTATCAGACGAGTAAATTTGTAAGTTTTAATTGCAAATCGGTGAAGCGATCTGTTGAGGCAGTTCATTTTCTGTGTCAGTCAGCTGACATAGTTGCCCTCCAGGAAACATGGCTGCTTCCACATGATATACCCTATCTTGGACAAATTCATAGCGAATTCGAGTACACAGGAAAGTCGGCTGTTGACACCTCAGCAGGAATATTGAGAGGGCGACCGTATGGTGGTGTTGCGATCCTGTGGCGTAAGCGAGCCTTTGAATCAGTAACGGTAATCAGCTGTGTCAGTGCGCGTTTAACGGCGATTAAAGTTTCACTCGGGTACAGATACATAATAGTGTTCAGCGTTTATATGCCGACTGACTCGAGTGAAAATCTGACAGAATTCACAGAGTGTCTAAGTGAAGTGAGTGCGATTGTCGAAGCTAGTAACATTGAAACAGTGTACATACTTGGCGATTTCAACGCACACCCCGGTGAGTCTTTTTGTTGTGAACTCTTAGAATTTTGTAACGAACAAAAGTGGAGGTGTGCGGACATTGAAAAATTAGGCTTAGAGTCAATTAGTTTAGTTACCTTTGTCAGTGACGCGCACGGTTGTAGGCGATGGCTTGACCATTGTATTGTCACTCAGTCTGCTTGGTTAACGGTTACTGAGATAGGTATTGTGAACGATGTGTTCTGGTCTGATCACTGTCCCATATTTGTTGAGTGTAGGTTAGATCGAATTAAACCTAAGTTATTAGACTATAAAACATCACGTAGCAGAGTAATTTGGGATGAGAAGGATAACAACCAAATAAGCATGTACTATGACCTATGTAATAGTAAGTTAAAGCTGATTGATTACCCTCAGGAATTTGGTTTGTGCAGTAATAGACACTGTAATAATACTGAACATAGGGTAATTCTTGACAAGATGTATGAAAGTATTACTACTTTGTCTGAAGCCGCGGTACAGAGCCAAGTGGAAACTCGTACTCATAGACATGTTGGCCGTGTTGTTGGGTGGAACAAGCATGTGCGAGACGCCCACGCGAGGGCGAGGCTTAAATATCAGCTATGGGTATGGTACAATAAACCAACTTCTGGCGATGTCTACAACGACATGTGCCTGACACAAAAAGTGTTTAAAAGCAAACTTGTGTGGTTCAAACTCTTCAACAACAAATTAAGCTTGATATTGTAGCTTCTCTCCGTAAAGCTAATAATTTTCAGAAGTTCTGGAAGGCTACCAAAAAGTTTGATATTAAGCCTGGCCTTCCTGTGAGTGTCGGTGGTGCTGATCAGCCGGACAGCATTGCCAACATGTTTATGAACCACTTTAAAGTGGAGTCACCGCTGGGCTCTTCGTTGCGAGTGCTCGATGACGGATGCTGTCGTGATTCTGATTTGGTTCGTTTTTCAGCCAAACAGGTGTCAAGCACCATTAAGAAAATGACGAGAGGAAAGTCCCCGGGTCACGATGGTTTAAGCATTGAGCACTTGCAGCATGCCAGTCCTCACATAGCTAGAGTGCTCGCTATGTTTTACTCGCTATGTATGTGTCACTCGTACCTTCCTTGTGATCTCTTAGAAACTATTGTCGTGCCTATTGTTAAGAATAAAACGGGTGACGTTGCTGATAAGTGTAACTATCGACCCATCTGCCTGGCTACTATTATCGCGAAGGTACTCGACAGTCAGCTGGACGCACGGTTGGATAGCTTGTTAAAATTACACGACGCACAGTTTGGGTTTCGTAATGATCTTAGCACTGAAAGTGCGATTCTCGGCCTCAAACATACGGTGCAATACTACACGAAACGTTGAACACCAGTGTATACTTGCTTTTTAGATCTCTCCCGTGCCTTTGACCTTGTTTCTTACGATGTGTGTAATGTGGGAAAAGCTGCGGGAGAGAAAAGTGCCAGCGGAGCTGTTGCGTATCTTCCAGTTTTGGTATAACAACCAAACGAACAGTGTGAGATGGGCCGATGGGCTGTCAGTGTCGTACGGGCTGGAGTGCGGGGTAAGACAGGGAGGGATAACATCACCTAAACTGTTTAACCTCTACATGAACGATCTAATCGTTGAGCTCAGCAGCAAGAAAATCAGATGTCGGATTGATGACGTCAGTGTCAACAACATCAGCTACGCTGACGATATGGTGCTGCTGAGCCCTACGGTTAGGGCGCTTAGAGAGCTGCTTAGTTGTTGTGAGCGCTATGTTCGCGAGCATGGCTTAGTCTACAATGTCAAGAAAAGTGAGTTCTTGGTCTTTAAGGCTCACGGTGCTAAATGTCCTGAGAATGTGCCTTATGGGAATGACTTAGTGCGAATGTACCAGTTCAAGTACTTGGGGCACTATGTAACCGACGACCTTAATGACCAAGTAGATATTGAGAGGGAACGTAGGGCGCTGGCAGTCCGGTGTAACATGTTGGCTCGCCGGTTTGCACGCTGTAGCAGGGCAGTAAAAATAACGCTTTTTAAAGCTTATTGCCAAGTATTCTACACGTGCAGCCTGTGGACGAACTATACTCAGCGGGCTATCAGCGCTCTACGGGTCCAATATAATAACGGGTTCAGGATGCTAATGGGGCTGCCCCGTTTCTGCAGTGCATCAGGTATGTTCGCACAAGCACACGTCGATGGCTTCCACGCCATTGTCAGGCGGAAATCTGCCTCTTTGCTTTGCAGAGTGCGGAAAAGCTCCAACTCTATCCTGAGGACCATAGCCGGGAGGTACGATTTTCCTTTGTTAGGTGATGTTGTTCGAAGATGCATGTCGAACAACAACCTTGTTTCCAAATAAATAATAAGTTTACTAACATAGATATAAGTTATCTTTTTGTTTTACTAACCCATATATGGATGTCCCTTATCCGAAACAAAGATTTTTTTATTTTATTTATAAATCCTGTGAAGTACTAACAACTCGACAATTATTCATAATGAGCATCGTATTAAAACAACACGCAGCCCTCCCATATGGGCGGAGCATCGCCATGTCCTCGTGGAGGCGATCGGCGGCGGTGATCTCTCGCGTCCGGCCCTGGTTCAGGCAATGGTACGGAACGAGAGGAAATGGCAGGCCGTCACCTCCTTCTGCGGAGCGGTAATGCTTGCGAAGGAGGAGGCGGAACGCGTGAGGGAGAGGCAAATTTCGCGCCCTTACGCCTCTAACTGCCGCAGGAGGAGACGCCCGGGGCGGGAATTGCGAGCCGATTTCCGGCCACCGTAGGCGCGGGCTTGCGGACGGAGCGCAATGGGTAGCTCGCCGTCCGATAAGGACCAAGCCCGGGTCGACGGTGCGTTGTGTTCCACGCGCGCCTCAAAGAGATGTCAGCAGAATTGACGGGGTCCGCTAGGGCCAATGCCTACCGGGGCTCCAAAATGGGCCGAAAGGGACATCGTGGCTCCCGGCAACAGGGCAACCGAAGGAACACGGAACACTGAATTTACTAAAAAGAGACGGAAAGACATAGTTTGCCCTACAAAAAATACAAATCATGCCTTCGCAGCCAAATTTTTTGTCTACCTAGGACCATTACTTATATAATAGACTAAATGCAAGAGCTGAATTTTATTCTCTAAATTATAATAATTGTAAAAGAACTCTCAAGGAAGCTCTTCAAAGCATGTCCTATGAAGATACAGAGAAACTATGTAGTAGTTGTACTTAAATAAATAAAAAATTGTACTAATTAAGTTTAGCTAAGTAAGGATAGTTACTAAGATTTTAGCAAGCAGGATTTATTGTACTATTTACACCTTTTTACATACCTATTAGATGACTCCATTTTTTAAATTTAATGTGATTATTAAGAAATATTATTATACCTTGCCTCGCCTGAAACACAGGGTGACCTAGTTCAGGCACATAACATACTTAAATTTTTCGTAGATTTAAGCAATTTTGTATTTAGTGTTTTACCGTTTTATATGAATAAAGTTTTGTTATATTATTATTATAGGAGCTCCTCAACTAAATAATAGTCACTGGGGTGGATTCCTTGGTTTTGTCTTGACAAGAACCATAGCTCAAGATGGTGTCCATGGTCTGATGATGAGGTGACTTCAGGAACTCCTCAAAAAAACAAGATAGCACCATCGTGTTTGGACTCATTGGACATGTATTAACAAGCGCTATAACACTAGGGTCTGATGATGGAGCCAGAAGGTAGTCACGGCACTCCTCAAGTTAAACAGATAGCGTCATATGTGGCTTCATTAGATTTGTCTTGACAAGTGCTTTTACACTTGGTGGTGTTCAGGGTCTGATGATTGTAACGGCTAGCGCTGCGCAGGGTAGGCTGCGCAGGCCGTTAACAGATAGGTACTAGAGGTAGAAGAAGTAATTAAAACAGCTTGATAGTTTATACATATGTTAGACAGTAGTAACACGGCTAGGTCGTGGGTAAGGTCACTGATACTGAGTTCTAAGCACTCGCACACTTAGGATGGAAGGGTACCGTCCTTGGTAGTACGTGGTAGATGTGGGGGCCTGCTCAGCACAGACTCCGCAGTAGGCTGGACGGCCCTCGTAAGCCGCTGGTAGTCAGCGTCGGCAGCACGTAGAAGTCGCCTGTCAGTACAGGCTCGCGGCGGTAGGCCGCAGGTAGGCAGGCCTTTGTCAGACCTCGGTAGCGTGCAAGTTAGCTACGCATGCAAGCCGCGTACAGTATTAGGCAAGGGGTCTTGCCCTCAGCCCGTACAGAGAGCCCCGAAAGGCGCGGTAGAAAGTGCATGACAGATGCGGTGTAGCAGCAGGCTGTATGCGATGTGCCAGTCTCTTCTCATCAGAAGCGACCAAGGTATGGCATGGGAAGTAGAGTAGGCAGTAGCTTAGCACATCGCAGCGGCTTACAGGCAGAGAGAGAGTGCAAAGCTAGCGTGGCACAATGACAGATGTAAAGTGAGGTTAAGTATGTGACACGCGAGCATAGAACACAAGATCATAGCAGATGGCTTATTAATAGCTTATATATTATACAACACCACTAATGTGGAACTTACCTTAGGTCGGAGCACAGAATCCTGAGGTTCAGGGGATAACCTTCTTCAGGTAAGCAAGCGGTAGTTGAAATGACAGTGTCCTCAGAAAATAAGTATTGTGCCACGTTTTTAGTGATGTGGTTAGTTACTTACTAATTGTGATAATTACACTCGACTAATTACAGTTGAGACCGCTCATAACACTACATGATAGTGGCTATTGTAATTCATCACAAAACAAGATAGCACCATAGTGTATGGACTCATTGGCTTTGTCTTGACAAGCACTATATAGCCCAAGGTTAGTATCCAGGGTCTGATGATGGAGCCAGAAGGTGGCCATAGGAACTCGTCAACCAAACAAGATAGCACCGTCGTGTTTGGAATCATTGAATATGTTTTGACAAGTGATAATATACTAGGTGGTGCCCAAGGTCTGATGATGGAGCCTGAAGGTGGTCACGGGCACCCCTTTACTAAACAAGATAGATAGCCCTGTTGTGTTTTGTCTGTTGTGTTTTGTAAGGTACTTGTCAAGATAAACCCAAGTTTATCTTGACAAGTACACACGGCTACACATCAAGCTATACATTTTCAGTATAAGCTGACCTCGCATTGTACGGAAATCCTATAGGATGCGAAAGCAGCATTAACTGGAAATGTATAGCTTGATGTGTAACCGTGTGTACCTTACAAATGACATGAAAATTAGGTTAAAAATGTAGAGGCGGTGAAACAGCTTCACATCATAATGTTTCTTTCATCAAGATATTTCATGAGTAAGAACAAAACTCAAACGCTCTTTGTTCAATATCATTTATTTACTACGTACTAACATAAATTACAGAAACGCAAATTGCAGTACCACAAAAGTATAGTTTGCAAGTAACGCTATCATTTTTAACGGTAAAGAAGCTGTACGGTGAAACCATACACTATCGACAACTAAGCATGTTTACATAACTTTATAAATTCATACCAATTTAGCAATTAGTACTCGATTAGCGGTCATCGCGTGTGCTCCCTCGCTCCTTTATATTATAGCTTTTGGTCCGTTAAATACATTTATTTTTAACCTCAAACGCAGCAGTATCATTGACTATCTTCCCAACTTCTACATGGTCCTTCGAGCTACCGGGCGGGACCTCGCGAGTTATAGTATTTGTTTTTCTTTAGGGAGTTACGTATATTTAGAACCTTGTGAGTGATCTCGTTCGGAAATCAGCATATCGGATAACAGTGATACGCGTGAACTGTGGATATAGTTGAACAATCGCAGAACTTTAGCAAAGTATTTGTAGCAAAACCCTATAGCAGCACAGGGTGGAGTTGCAATACTAGTGAAAACGAGCAAATTTTCCTGAGCGCCCTGAGCAACGGAAAATCAGCGCTTCAAGCACGAAGCAATCAGCATCCGGCGTAGCAAGCAGCAAATCGGTATTTACAACAGCAGCACTCGGTATCTACAGCAGCAGGACGTAAGTGTGCAGTCATAGCAGAGCATCAGCATTCGAAGTGCGACAACAGCAAACCAGCAGCAGTCAAAAGCCAGGATTGTTCAAGTAAGATCTTTCCTTTTTATATCAAAACCTAACTAGCAGCAAAATGGAGGATCTTTATTTTCAACAAATTGAACTTTGCGAATTAATTCGGAAAATACCGATAAACATAAAAAAGGATAGCGTCGATAGGAAATCTGATGACTATTTCAAAAGGCGATTAGAGATGTTAGAGAAGTATTGGTCAGATTATCAGAATAATCACTTAGCTATGTGTGAATATGGGGTTAAAGATCATACTTACTTTATAAATTCTGAGCATGAAAAGGTTAGCAAGCATTATACAGCCGCCAAATCTCTTATCAGCGAACAACGCCTGCAGTTATCGAGCAAGCTAATGCCTTTGAGAACCGTTAGGAGTACTCAAGCGACACAAGAGGAGCAAAAAGAAGCCGAACAAGAAGCAGGGCCATCGGGTTATGAGCAGCCAAGAAAAGTCAGCAGTTTACGTACCATGGAGTCAAGAGGCTCCACTAGCAAACTAGATGAGATGATACGTAAACAAGCAGCGAATTTTAAAGCGTTCAAGAGATCAGCGGGTTTTATCGACCTAGACTCCATGTCAGAAAAGTGGGAAATGGAGGACGCTTTACGAACTCTACAAGCACGCTGGTCACAAATTGACTCTCTGCATTGGGAGATTGATAGCGAGATAGGTGGAGAGGACGATGATTACGAGGCAGCTTATACACAGCATGAGCGATCATATATCCATTTAAAGAGAATGATCAACAAAAAGCTTTGGAGTGTATCACACAGAGAGCACTCCACACCGAAAATGGACATCCCTGTATTTTCAGGAAATTATCAGTATTGGACGTCATTCAAGGACCTCTTTACTGAAGCTATTCACAGCAACCCTACCTTGTCGCAAGCGCAAAAAATGCAATTTTTGAAAGGAAAGGTCAAGGGCGAAGCAGAAAGACTTATTCAGCATCTTCCCATAAGTTCCAGTAACTATGATACCTGTTGGGAAATCTTAAACCATCGGTATAACAATAAAAAGCTCATCTTTTCATCAATCATAAATACTATGCTAGGTTTATCTAATATGCAACATCAAACAGTAGGTCATATTAAAAAACTGCATGACGTAGCGCTGGAAAGCTTACATGCCATACGGAACTTAGGGATTGATATCAGCACCTGGGATCCGCTTCTCGTGCATTTATTGTCACAGAAGCTTGATAGCGAAACCTACGGAGATTACATAGACTCCCTTAAAAATTCTAGAGAGCTACCGGTTTTGCAGGATTTTTTGGACTACTTAGAAAGTAAATTTACGAGCCTGGAAACATCCCGCAGAAAGCTAGATCAAGCATCACCGAAATCAAACAATCATACAAGTAACGATTTTCCTGAAAATCTAAAAGCAAGACGGCACAACTTTGCCAATAAGTTTAACAAGCCGCAATTAAAAGCCTTACACGTGTCAACCAACAAATGTCAATTTTGCGGTCAACAACATGCCATGTTCAATTGCGAAAAATTTTTGCAGTTGCCGAATGAAGCGAAATTGAAAACAGCCGCAAAACTAAAATTATGCCAAAATTGTTTATTTGACCATAATGGCAAGCAATGCATTTCCGTTAGGCGATGTCGCAAATGTGACGGAAATCACCACTCCGTTTTACATGACGCCTGCTCAAAAAATATATCGCAATCAAATAGCGTTGCAACAACATCAGCTGACCCAAATCCGCAAGACAATGCCGCAATTATTGCGCATGTGACACAAACTGATCCAGGAACGAATGAAGTTTTGTTAGCTACAGCCTTGATTAAAGTCGCAGCGATTGATGGATCTTATCATATCTTAAGGGCTCTCATTGACCCTGGATCACAAGTTTCTCTAATAAGAGAAAGTGCAGCGAAGAAGTTAGGATTACGAAGATCGAAATTCAACGGATTGATATTCGGAGTAGGAGAAGTCGAAAACAACTGTAACGGTGTGGTCACACTAAGCTGTTTCTCTACACATAACGACTTTTCGTTTACTACCGACGTACTTATCATGAGCAACCTACTAAAAGATATCCCGTATAAATCCTTTGACACATCGAAGTGGTCCTACATAGAAAATCTGAAACTAGCTGATCCATATTTTAACCATAGCCGTCCAGTGGACTTATTATTAAGCGCTCAAGTGAATGGCTTGATATTATTAGGAGGATTGATTAAAGGAGAGAGCTTATCGCAACCTGTGTTACAAGAAACACAGCTTGGATGGATCATATACGGCGGTGGCCAAATGTCATCACTTCAATGCAATGTCGTCATGAATAATATTCACGATATTCAGCAGTTTTGGGAGATCGAGGATATAAGCGAAAATACGAAATTATCATTGGAAGATCAAGAATGTGTTGACTTCTATTCATCTACAACAAAACGTCGTGAAGACGGGCGGTATGAAGTAAGATTGCCACTAAAATCCGATATTAATGAAAAATTGGGTTCATCAAAAGAGATGGCCGTAGCACAGTTCCAGAATATGGAACGAAAATTTATCAAACAACCCATTTTAGCAGAACAATATAAAGCATTCATAAGTGAGTACATTGCCTTAGGACATATGGTACCTAGTAACGGCAAAAATAACAAACAAGCGCTATCATGTTACTTACCGCACCATTCCGTGCAACGAGCAGAATCAGCAACTACGAAGCTACGCGTAGTATTCAACGCGTCAGCAAGGACGTCAAGCGGATATAGTGTTAATGACCTGATGAATAAAGGCCCAAATTTACAACAGGACCTACAAGAACTGATTTTGAAGTGGCGTCAATATCGTTTTGCTTATACATCGGATATCGAGAAGATGTACAGGCAGATATTGATGAGCGAAGAAGATCAGCAATATCAGCAAATCGTATGGAGGTATGCATCAAATCAACCTTTGCAAACGTACAACCTTACCACCGTTACATACGGAACGAAATCAGCACCATTTCTAGCAATGATGACTCTGAAACGTCTAGCCTCGGATGAACGAAGAAACTTTCCGGAAGCGGCGAAGATACTAGAAGAGTCATTTTATATGGATGACCTGGTCCATGGGTCACACTCCATAGAAAAAGGAAAGCAGCTTATCGATGATCTCAACAGATTATTGAAATCAGGAGGTTTTACACTAAGAAAATGGTCCGCAAATCATCCAGAACTCCTTCAAAATATAGAAAAAAGCAGCAGCAGCAACGGCGATATAATTTTTAACTTTAAATCAGAAAGTACATCAAAAACATTAGGTCTTCGCTGGA
Organism: Agrochola litura; assembly: GCA_949152395.1. NCBI lineage: Eukaryota > Metazoa > Arthropoda > Insecta > Lepidoptera > Noctuidae > Agrochola > Agrochola litura. The sequence goes on from OX424501.1 coordinate 22,128,362, forward strand.
ATTCCAGTGATGACATGTTTACTTTCAAATACAGCATAGCTAAGCCGAACGCAAAAGTAACTAAACGTCTACTTTTATCGGAAATATCAAAAGTATTCGACCCGTTGGGATGGTTGTCACCACTCACAACAAAGCTAAAGCTGATATTCCAAAAGCTATGGTTTAACAAAATGCATTGGGATGAAGAAGTTCCTGTAAATATCAAAGCGGAATGGGTAACGATTCAAGCGGACATGGAATACTTAAATCAATGCAAAATACCGCGCTGGATAGGATATCAACCTAATGACGTCATAGAACTGCATGGTTATTGTGACGCATCGACTAAAGCCTACGCAGCAGTCATTTACGCACGATTACGGAAAGAAAATGAGACATCAGTAGTACTAGTTGTTGCTAAAACTCGATTAGTACCTGTTTCTAAGAGCATATCGTTGCCGAGATTAGAATTAAGCGGTGCCTATTTATTAGCGAAATTAATGGACAAAGTTATTAGTTGTTATAGTGAGTTAAATATTAGTATTTATGGATGGACGGATTCCATGGTGGTCCTAGGGTGGCTGCAAGGAGAATCAAGCCGATGGAAACCCTTTGTTGCGAATAGGACTAAAATTATAACAACAATAATGAAACCAAGCTGCTGGCGATACGTTAAGTCTGAGGACAATCCAGCAGATGCAGCCAGTAGAGGCATCTCCGCCTCACAATTAATTAGTCAAACGCTTTGGTGGGAAGGACCGCAGGTCTTGAAATCGTTTGACGAAAAATTTGAAGCCAAGCAAATCATTTTTAGCACTGATCAAGAAATCAAAGGAAAATCAGCAGCAAGCAAAGTAAATGTTGTCCAAAATGATAGCAAGGACCACATCATATTACAACTGTTACTTAAGTACAGCTCACTCAATAAAATTACTAAAATAGTAGCATGGCTTTTACGAGCAATCAAAACAATACAATTCAGCAAGAAGGCAGCCATGTCAAGCAAGCATAGTAGCTTACCCGAATTTCTTACCTTGTATGAATTGAGAAAATCAAAATTGCTCATTATAAAATACATACAACGGACAGAATTTGCAGCGGAAATAATGTCATTACGGAAACACAATAAATTAAGTAACAGAAGCAATCTATTAAAGCTTAATCCTTTTATTGATCACGAGGGAATTCTACGAGTTAAAGGCCGGTTGAGCAAAGCAAACATGAGTATGGAAATGAAGCATCCTGCGATATTACCTCATAACAGTCGGCTTACTACTCTAGTAATTCAACAAGCTCATCAGCTCACCTTTCATGGTGGACCGCGATTAACTTTATTTAACCTTAGACAGAGATACTGGATTCTTGCTGGAAATAAAGCTGTAAGGAAAGAAGTGAGAAACTGTGTTACCTGTAGAAAACATGAGCCCAAAATACAGCATCAATTGATGGGAGAGTTACCCGCAGCTAGAAGCAACCCCGCCCCACCATTCTATCACACTGGAGTGGATTATACAGGTTATGTAGATGTTAAAAGTAACAAGGGACGTGGAATTAAGACCACTAAAGGATATATTGCACTGTTTATTTGTCTAGCGACCAAAGCTGTCCATTTAGAGCTTGTATCCGACTTAAGCAGTTCTGGGTTTTTAGCAGCATTACGACGAATGGCAGCCAGAAGAGGAGCGCCTCGTCATCTTTACAGTGATAACGGGACGAATTTTGTGGGCGCCAATAGAATGCTACAGGAAAGCTATCACGATTTCGAAAATGAATATGATCGTAACTTTTTCGCGGAGCTATCAGATTTAAATATAGAATGGCACTTCAATGCCCCATCTTGGCCTAGTGGCGGGGGTATATGGGAGCGAGCCATTAGAAGCTTAAAGCATCACCTCAAGCGAGTAATAGGAGAACAAAAGTTAACCTTCGAAGAGTTCAGTACTATTTTAGCACAGGTGGAGGCTTGTTTGAACTCTAGGCCTTTATGTGCCTTATCCGAAGATATCGAAGATTTAAATGTTCTGACTCCGGCTCACTTCTTGACCGGAAGGAGCGGAACTGCCATAATTGAAACTGATACAGATGCTCGAACTAGATGGTATTTATCAGCTAAAATAGTAAACGACATATGGAAGAAATGGAGAGCGGAGTATCTAACTCAGTTATCCGTAAGAAGCAAATGGCGAAGCATTGAGCGGAATATTACCATCAATGATTTAGTGACCATCCAGGACGACAATCTGCCACCTGGAAAATGGATGATGGGTAGAGTAATAGAAACTCATCCCGGTCAAGATGAATTAGTTAGGGTAGTAACCCTAAAAACAAAAAGCGGAATAATTAAAAGGCCGGTTGTGAAACTGTCAATCTTGCCGATACCGCCTGCTTCAAGTAACACGGAAGACAAAAATGTTAGTCAAGCAAATAACATCACCTTGAAAGAGCCTGACGTGCGGATTAGAAGCAGCAAATCCAAATCTAACTTTGTAGCGTTAGCAATGTCGTTAATCTTTTTTATTTCATTGATAGCATCGACTCAAGCAGCTTTTAACATATCAGCATTGCCAAGCAACAATTCGCTGTATTTCGAGTCGGTAGACAACATGCAAGTTATTCGAGACAAATGGAATCTAATTGTTTATTATGATATGAGCCCTTATTGGGAAGGGAATACTGCTGCCACGAAATTCTTGGACTATTTACAAAGGCTCTGTGCATCCCTAAACGATAAGAGTCACTGTAATATGATAACGCTTCAATTAAATCACGACTTCAAAGAAATACAGCATTATAATCAACTTATGAAAAATCAGCACTTTGATGTGAGCACCAGACAGCGTCGCGGACTCATTAACGGTATCGGTTACGTGGCCAATAGCTTGTTCGGAGTATTAGACGAACGATTCGCCGAACAGTACAAAAAAGATATACAGCTTGTAAAACAAAACCAGGGGCATCTTAATAACTTGTTAAGAAATCAGACCTCTATCATTGAGGCTGAATACAACGTTTTAAAAAGAACCGAGCACACTATCCAATTACAGCATAAAACAATAAACAAACATTTGAATCAATTGGATAATGCTGCCTTTGCTATTAAGCAAGAAGTTGAAGGTTTAGCTAAAACGCAAGACTTTGCTCTGTCGGCAGTCACAACTATCAACTTGCTACAAAACCTCAAAAGGATCCAGGATACTCTGTTAGATATTATCACGGATATTTACCACGGGAAATTCAACCCTCACCTGTTAACTCCAGATCAGTTACAGCGTGAGTTACAGTTCATTTCTGGACAACTAACAAAGGATACTACCTTGCCCGTGGACAACCTACAATCTGACCTAAAACATGTTTACAGGATGCTGAAGGTAAAAGCGAGAATGATGGAAGAATACTTCATATTTGAGATTACTTTTCCATTGACCAGCAGAGACAGCTACAAGATTTATAAAATCATACCAGTTCCTCAGCAGGTTCAAAATGATATGATTAGCGTCCTACCAGCTGCGGAGTTCGTGGCTATTAGTTTGAAAAAAGATGCTTTCTTCATAATGTCATTTATGGAGCTCCAATCATGCCTGCATAATGATCAGTCATATTTATGCCAAGCTAACAAACCAATTAATCACTTAAGCATCGATGAAAAATTCTGCAAACGGGATAACAAATTAAAGCAATGCGTTGTAATTAAATCCCCTTGCCAAGACAGCTGGCGCGAACTAAATGACCCATCGAGGTATATGTATTTTTGCTGCAATACCTACTCAGTGAGGATTATATGTCAAGATCAAGTTTCCTTTAAACAGGTGACTGGAGTCGGAATTATTGACCTAGGTCCGAAATGCGTAATAAAAAGTAAAGATTTTACTTTGTATTCTCATGCCCTATCAGCCAACACAATTAAATCAAACTCTGAAATTCCGACCCCTCAGATAGCAGAATTAAACCATATGGTTAATATATCATTATCTCACTACATCGCATATGAAGATCCACTGAACAGCACATTAGTGGATCTGGGAGAACGAATAGAACAACTGAAGTCTGCCAATACTAACTTACCAGATTACTCTCTGTCTACACATGACATTCATCAGTATATTATTTGTTACGGCTTGCTGGGCGTAGCCGTCTTATTGGCGTCATACTTCTTATGGAGAAAGTGCCGTGCAGTTTCTTCCGTGGAACTTCTATCACAAAGTGTGGCAAATAGTGTTGTGTTCTCGCGAAAGCAGAGTACGGCTGACCGTCAGCCCAGTGAAGTGAATATAACTAGTGAGGGCACTAACCCTAAACGAGACGTATCTACGTCACCTATGTCTAAAACATGTCGCTTTAGATTAGAAGATGTGTAACTTTTTGGCCCGGGAGCATGTACGGTGAAACCATACACTATCGACAACTAAGCATGTTTACATAACTTTATAAATTCATACCAATTTAGCAATTAGTACTCGATTAGCGGTCATCGCGTGTGCTCCCTCGCTCCTTTATATTATAGCTTTTGGTCCGTTAAATACATTTATTTTTAACCTCAAACGCAGCAGTATCATTGACTATCTTCCCAACTTCTACAGAAGCATTAACGTAGAACATCCGACAGGCATTCATCTGGTCGAATCTCGCTCGATGTAGGCGTTTCACATTCCTGCATAATATCCTCTTCTCAACATCTGTAATGATTGCAAAGGATGACACTTACTTCCGTATTTTCATCAATATTTGAACTCAACCGGTAAAACACGTAGAACATTTTTTTTTTATAACCATTTCTGTTCATATCGTCCACTCGTCCGTCATTTTGGCTTTTCCAACCAATTAACCAAGTCATCACGCCAGCGATTTCTAGGCCTCCCCTCGGTGACGACGTCGACTGCAATGTGTGACAACTCTGGCTCATCTATCGATATTCTGATTTCAGTCAAGCAGACTTATAAGGCCATTCTTCAACGACGCTTCTCAAAAGTAACTTGTTACAAACTCTCAACTCTACTCATCATTGGTGAGTAGTGTGTCAGCTGTGTTGAATACCCAGTCCACTACGCTCCATCGCCTTTTTGCAATGTATTTTTATGTTCGTTGTAATAAGCAAGTGTGCGTCTTATTTGTGCATAGTAAACAAATTCTCTATCCTTCTTTTTTATTAATAATAAAAAAATACCTGTGCAATTTGAATTTAAAACAATTGCGCATGAGTCTTGAACATTATTCATAGCTATGTAGAACTTTTCACAGTGTATACTGAATGCAATTAGCAATACCAAAGATTTTAGCATCCAAAAGCTAAACCAAATTGTTTTTAAGAAGACCAATTCCTGCGAAAAAAAATACATGTACTAAGTTACCACTACGTTTAAAACCTTTCGCACCCTCCTCAGGCCTTCCAGCAAGTACCTACTCTTATGCACGACGGCACATCAAACTTTACATTTCCAGTATAAGCGAACCTTTCAATGTACAGAAAGTATATATTATAATGCGAGATCAGCTTAAACTGGGATGTATAATTTGATGAATTGTCGTGTATATTTTAAGTTTTTCGACCAGTGTAAACAGTTCCGCTCTCGAGGTTCACAGCCAAAAACATCAAGTTGTCGTCGTATTGAACAGTATTATTCATGGAAACACACATACAGACCGAAGTTAATCTTAAACGAATGGTAAGCGAATCATATACTTACACAGCAACGGCCACTTAATATGATAACTTTTATATCATCGACAAATAAACGAACGGTAACGAGATAGTTGTAAATGTACCGGATAGCTTGAAAAACAGTCTGAAATACAATAGGTTAATTTTGTTTTCAATCAAGCCACAATACATTTAAAAGCAGACGGCCAATGTTTAATTTACCATTTGTTGAAAAGAAACCTTGAAGATGTCATAGCAGTCCAATATATCAACGTAAGCTTGAAACATTCTGTTACAGTAATCCTTTCTGTCCTTATCGTCCATGCTTTCATATTGAAGAGCTTGAATATTCCATAGGTCAACTTTACCTTTCAAAAGCTGAATATGTCTGATAGCATCAACAAAGTCCACGTCAATGCTCAAGAAAGTTATACAACAAATTATTAATAATACGGGTATATTAAGCTTCGTGCCAACAGCACTGACCAAAGCGACACACAATACTAGAAACGTGATGACGATAACCCAGTTACCGATGGTGAAGAGTTTGAATTTCTTCACATTATTTAGATACCTGTGAATGTTTTGAAATTTTAAGGTAAATAAAACGTTTTCTTTTGTTTTAAACACGCTGAGGATATAGTTACTTATGAACCACGTAATATACAGACAACCGTTGAAAATATTTGTTACTATCTTTAAACCATTAAAACTCGTAGGGGTAGTAAACACGGAATGTTTGTAGACAAAATAAAAAAATACTGTTGTTATAAATAATATCGTGCCACACAATGAAACAAAATTCGATAAACGGTTGTTTGGAGTTATTAAGTTATTCTTAATGCGATATTTTGGATAAAACCGAATAGTTTGCATTAAATTCAAAGGCAGAAGCATAGACTGCACATCTTTGTCTACGAAGTTATTCAACACTTTCACATGATGATTTTGAAAAACGGAATTTATTTTTATTTTCATGGACTTCATTATAACATTGAACCATCCTGAATACATGAATCAAGAAGTCTAAAAACATTCCTAGACTTTTTATTCATTAAGGGTTGATGTAAGTCATACATTTAATCATGTTAAGACGTATGTAATCATATGATTTGCTTTCAATTTATTGAAAAATGATCATCGATCTTGGTATGAACAGGTTTATAAATGAGAAATGAACAGTCAAAAATAGGTACTCACATACGTTTGTAATAAATAGAAAAATTTAATTCTATCATCGCAATCAAACTACCACAAAATAGAGTAGAGATAGAGATTACTCTTTATTATGTACATCATATGGATTCAAGATATCTCTACCCGCATCGCTTAAAATTTTGCTGTTCCTTGCGTTGAACTAACTACCTCTGATTTGTTTTTTTTTTATATGACATAACAAGTTAGTTTTAAGACACGTCGACAACCTATTTATGTTTTCTCTATAATTAAATTTGTAATTCCTTTGACGAATAAATATCTTTAACCGTATATATAACTGCTGAAATTTTACATAGAATGACACAGAGGGCAGTCTACAAAACCTGACTTTAGAAAAAAAGGTTCATGACTCATTTGTTTGGCTTGTATATAACAAGCCAAACAAATGAGTCATGAACCTTTTTCAAGCTACCCTCTTCTTTACTAACTTTGCCTTTTAATCCATTTAAGAGCGTATAAACTGAAAATGGACAACGTCGCAAATAGCTGTCAAATATTTTGCTGTTTTGATTAATTTGCCAATATTACTATAAGGAAATAAGACATATGGCTCACTACGAAATATTGATTATGAAATGCAATTATTAATATCGTACCACCGAATATTTAGTTTAAGATGTAAAAGAAGTACCTACACCTATAACGGTTACAACATCAAATTCAGTGTGTACCTTTTACCGATCGTTGGAAATATCTAGTTGCTGGTACAAGCGGTCATAATTAAAATTATTATTTAAATTACTTGAGCTACAACCGAATTTCAGTTGAATTTATGTAGGAACGGAACGTTATGACAGGAGGGTGAAACGAGACGTGAAGATGAATGACCGATGTGAAGCATAAACAAGTGACAGAGATGAATGTGCGAGATAGTCAAGGAGTGAAAGAGATAGTGAATGGTTGATTAAGATATGGAATAATTAGAATAAGGTATGGGTGTGACTAGGAAGCAGAAAAGACGTAAGACGGTTAGAGTGGAAGACGAAAAATGAAATACAGTATTACGTCATTTGAAAAAAAAGACGATCGGCTTTGAGCTGGAGCTGATAGAAGACGGTAACAATAGTTTGTAAAGACGAAAGAAATATGGAAAGGTCGCCGCGAAAAGGGAGAAATCGCCGCCAGGCCAACGACAACGAAGACGAACATGGCGCATCCACATCGGCTAGGCAGGGGTTCTACCTTGATCAGGCCATCTTCCATGAGAGCCTTGTCCCAAATTTCAGTGGCCAAGACAAGACCTTTTCAGTAGACAAATGGGCACAGGACATCGACGACAATGCCGAGATTTTTTTAGTGGTCACCCCTACAAACCCTGATCGTAGCCAGAAGGGCTTTGGTCGGAACTGCTGCGCTGTGGCTCAGATCTGAAAAACCTTTTAAAAGCTGGGAGGATTTAAAGGCTGGATTACTGAAGGAGTTTCCAGATTTGGTGGACAGCAAAACCATCCACGAGATGATGGCCGCCAGAAAAAAAAAAAGACGAAAGGTGTCTAGACTACATGTTAGTCATGAAGGAGGTGGGGAAACGCGGCAAGATGCTTGATCATGTCGCCATTAAATACATAATCGACGGCATAATCGACTCGGAAGTCAACAAAATGTTATTGTATGGAGTTACGACGTACTCGGACCTGAAAGATAAAATACAAATCTATGAGACTATCAAAGAGAAGATGAGGACGAGTAACGAGGGTCATAGTCGATTTAAGAAGCCTGAAAATCATGAAAGTGGCGCAGGGATCAAGAGATGTTACAGTTGTGGTGAAAAAGATCATCAATCATCCAGGTGTCCGAATAAAGAAAAAGGCTTAAAATGTTTTAAGTGTAACGAGTTTGCGCACATTTCTACGCAATGCATTCGGTCAGTGAATGAAAAGACTCAAGACCTAGAACGGGAATGGCGAGGCGGAAAACCGAGTTTTCACGAAGATAGATGAACGATGTGTGTAACCGATTTCACTCCGAACATTCGCGAGGCTGCGGTTGGCAAAACTAATGACATTGACAGGAGTGCCAACGTTAGGGACAGAGACAAGATGGCGATGCCAGTGGGAACCGAGGCCAACTTCACTGATGTTTATGTCAAAGAGAAAACGCCGGCACAGATTAGATTTGAAAATGCCTGCAAAACGATTTTTGTGAATAAGTGCGAAGTAAATGCGTTAATTGACTCTGGTAGTGAGATAAATTTGGTGTGTACCGAATTTTATGTTCATCTCGAGCTCCTCAGTCTGTAAATACTGTCACGAATCTTGTGGGATTAGGCGGTAGCATAGTGTCTACGCAAAAATTTACCGCTTGTGTATTGTTAGATGGACACGAATATAACGATATCGCATTTCATGTTGTTCCTAGGCATGCTTTACCGTGTAGTGTTATATTGGGTCAAGAATTTCTCAAAGATGTTTTTACTATAATGTCGAAGGGGTCAATACTGATTGCTCCAAACGTGAACAGTTGGTTATCGAGGCTTGTGTGTGTGGTTAGTCAGGATGAGTTTGTTTTAGGTAATGTTCAAGACAAGCAGGTGGAACAAGGAGTTATTGACTGTGTGAAGAATTATAAACCTATACAGGTAAAGGAGGCGCCAATTGAATTACGTATTGTGCTCAAGGATGACATACCGGTGGCTCAGCGACCAAGACGTATAGCATTAGCTGAACAACAGATTGTTGAAAAGCAAGTATCAGAGTGGCTTAAGGATGGGATCATTCGTGTAAGTTTTTCGGAATATTCCTCTCCCTTGGTGTTAGTAAAGAAAAAAGATGGCAGTACTAGAGTATGTGTAGATTATAGACCTATAAACAAAAAGATGATTAAAGATGAATTTCCTCTGCTTATAATTGACGACTTGATTGATAAACTTAAAGGTGCTCGTGTTTTTAGTGTGTTAGATTTAAAAAATGGATTTTTTCTTTTGAGAGTCAGTGAAAAAAGTATAAAATACACTGCCTTTGTTACGCACAATGGACAGTGTGAGTTTTTAAGGGCTCCGTTTGGTTTGTCGGTTTGCCCGAAGTATTTTATGAGATTTGTAACTATCGTGTTTCAGGAACTTATAGCAAAAGGAATATTGGTTATATTCATCGACGATTTATTGATACCTGCTATTGATGAATGTCAGGCATTGCAGCGGTTAAAAGAAGTCTTAACGGTCGCATCGCAATATGGCTTGCAGATGAATTGGAAAAAAGCGCAATTACGATGTCGAAGAATAGAGTATCTAGGACATATTATAGAAGATGGAAAAGTTCAATCTTCTCAGGACAAAACAGACGCTGTTACCAGGTAACCTGAACCCAAGACTTTAAAGCAACTTCATAGTTTTGTGGGATTAACTTCATATTTTAGAAAGTATATTAAAGATTTTGCATTGATAGCTAAACCGTTAACTGATTTATTGAAGAAGGATGTTAATTTTGTGTTTGAAGATGTTCAGAGAAGTGCATTTAACATGCTGAAGAATGCTTTAGCTAGTAGCCCAGTGTTAAGGATTTATGATCCTCAATTATTAACTGAATTGCATACCGATGCCTCTGCAATAGCATATAGTGCTATCTTACTTCAGAGAGACCATGCAGGTGAGTTACATCCTGTACATTTCTACAGTAGGAAGACCAGTGATGCTGAGAAGAAGTACAGTAGCTATGAGTTGGAAGCTTTGGCTATTATTGAAGGAGTAAAGAAGTTTAGACATTACTTGTACGGAAAACACTTTAAAATTGTTACAGACTGTCAAGCCTTTCAGAAGACATTGAATAAAAAGGACCTAGCAACTAGAGTAGCCAGATGGGTATTATTGCTTGAAGAATACGATTATGTGATTGAACATCGACCAGGAGGTAAAATGCAACATGTAGACGCTTTGAGCAGAAATCCATTTGTTGGAGCTATTGAGTTAAGCCTACATGATCAAGTCAAGCAAGCACAGATGTTGGATGAAGGTGTAAAGGCTATTATAGAGATTGTAAAACTTCAACCTTATGAAGACTATGTCAACAGCGATGGTTTACTGTACAAAGGACTAGAAAGAAAGTTAGTAATACCAAAAAATTTAGAATTCGAGATACTACGAAGAATACATCAGAAGGGGCATTTTGGAAAAAGAAAAATGATAGAACTGTTAGAAAAAGAATATTACATCAAAAAGATTAACAAGAAGATAGAAGAATTTTTACTGTCGTGCATACCATGTCTGCTAGCAACCAAAAAAGAAGGAAAACAGGAGGGATTTTTAAATTGCATTGACAAAGAAAGTATTCCTTTACATACTATACATTGTGATCATATTGGACCACTTTCAGAGACGAGAAAGTTGTATAATTATATTTTAACTGTTGTCGATGGATTTACAAAGTTTGTGTGGTTGTTTCCAGTGAAGGGGACTACCAGTAGGGAGACTATAGATAAGTTAAAGATTCATCAGCAAACATTTGGAAATCCTATACGATTGATTTCAGATCGTGGTAGTGCATCTACTAGTAATGACTTTAGGGAGTATTGTGAGCAAGAGAATATTCAACATATAACCATAACCACAGGTGTACCCAGAGGGAATGGTCAAGTGGAGCGCATTCACAGAATAATCGTAGCAGTTCTAGCAAAGCTATGTATTGAAGAGCCATCTCAGTGGTACAAACAGGTCAGCCGGGTGCAAAGAACACTAAATAGCACATACCAAAGAAGCATTGACACCACTCCCTTTGAACTTATTTTGGGTATAAAGATGAAAACTAAAGAAGATATTGAGATTTACGATTTGCTTCAGCAAGAGCATAGGAGTAATTCCTTGCAGAAGAGAGAAGAGTTAAAGATGAAGGCGAAAGAACAAATAAGAAAAGTTCAAGATGAAAATTGTAAGACGTATAATAGAAGAAGAAAAGAAAGTCTGAAATATGTAGTAGGAGATGTTGTAGCCATCAAACGCACATAGTTTGGTATTGGATTGAAGCTCAAGCCGAAGTATCTAGGACCATACAGGGTAACTAAATTAAAAAAAATGATCGATATGATGTTGAGAAGATGGATCACATGGCAGATGGTTCTCAAATGACTTCTTCCTCCGCAGATAATATGAAGCCTTGGCCAGTGTATGGAAATACTGTCGAGTTAGGTGAGTAGGTCGTACTAGTTATCATCTGTTAGGTTAGGGGACACCTTTGGGGTTTGTTCTTGACCTAATATTGCACTATTGACGGTATATGTTATGTAATATTATTGTTGTGTAAAACCTGAAGTTTAATTTGTTGCTATTTACTCATTGTACTCATGTGTTATGTTGTCAATTTATTGTTGTGAAGTTGTAAGTGTTATCTACCTGGATAATGTAAGTTTTGAGTTGAATAGGAGTTTTAGAATTGTTTACTTTAAGTTAATAGTTTTGTTTTGTTTCATGTAAGATTTTAAGATGTACCTTTAGTTTAGATCTGACTGGGGACAGTCAGATATCAGAATGGCCGAGCTGTAGGAACGGAACGTTATGACAGGAGGGTGAAACGAGACGTGAAGATGAATGACCGATGTGAAGCATAAACAAGTGACAGAGATGAATGTGCGAGATAGTCAAGGAGTGAAAGAGATAGTGAATGGTTGATTAAGATATGGAATAATTAGAATAAGGTATGGGTGTGACTAGGAAGCAGAAAAGACGTAAGACGGTTAAGAGTGGAAGACGAAAAATGAAATACAGTATTTAAGAAGCAAGTTTTTATTTGAATTATATTGAGCCCATCCCACATTTATTATTTTCTTTTGTTAGTGATCAACTTAAACATAACTGGTGAAATGTGGGTGTACCTGCTACAGGGACACCTCTGCCCAATCCTTCGAGGAAACAAGGCGTGATGTTATGTTATGTTTTTACTTGATTAGAAAGTTTTTTTTTTTTTTATTAATTCGCTAAAATAATTATGTTTTTGATACATTTAACCTGTTTTACCTGCAGAGTTTTAGTGTATGTAACTTATTAGGTACTAACTTAAATCATCATTTCAGCCGAAAGACGTCTACTACTGGACATACGCCTTCCCCAAGCATCGCCACTTCAACCGGTTCTGTGCTTCCCGCATCCAGCGGATTCCTGCGGTTTGTGAAGACTGCAGGAATCCGCTGGTCATCGCTACACCTTGTAGGAGGCCTTACGCCACGCTACGTCTTCCAGTACGCGGTTGCCACTCCAAACCTTTCGGCTCCATTGGCCATCTGTTCTGCGAGTAATGAGAGTCCTACACATTGGCAAGTTTGCCAATTCTTCGGGCTATCTCGGTTACCTTGGTTCTTCTGCAGATCTCTTCATTTTCGATCACGTAGGGAAACTCCAAGCATAGCCCTCTGCATTGCCCTTTGGGTAACTTTTAGCCTTCTGTTAAGGCCCATTGTGAGCGACCACGTTTCAGTGCCATAGGTCATCATTGGCACCACGCACTTTCATTTTGAAACATTGTGGTATATGTGTAACGAGAATCTTCTCAGTTGGGCAGCGTTCGGGAAGCTACGCTATATCTATAGCGTAGCTTCCCGAACGCTGCCCAGCCGAGTCGGATTCGATGATTGACCTCTTTCTCGAAATTGGACCTACCTAGCTTGACAGTTTGTCCTAGGTAAACATACTCGTCCACAACTTCGAGTGTAGCGTCTCCGATCTTCATGAGAGTGGGTGTTACATGGGCATTTGACATGACCTTTGTCTTGTCCATGTTCATTTTAAGACCCACTCTTTTGAAAGCTTTACTGAAGTCATCGAGCATTGTACTGAGGTACTCCATAGTCTCCGCCATGATAACTATGTCGTCGGCAAATCGAAGGTTAGTGATGTACTCGCCATTGATGTTGATACCTAGCCCTTTCCAGTCCAGAACCTTGAAGATATCCTCCAGTGCAGCGATGAACAGTTTCGGAGAGATAACGCCTCTCTGTCTCACACGTCACTGCAGAAAGATAATTTTCGAGGTCTTGTCCTGGAGGGGGACTGACATAGTGGCGTTTTCGTATAGACACTTCAGCACCGTTGAAGAGACTGCAGTACAGCCCATGTCTCGATCGAATCAAAGGCTTTCTTGTAGTCCACAAACGCTAAGTAGAGAGGCAGGTTATACTCTTCCGTCTTCTGTTTAACTTGCCACAGCGTATGTATGTGGTCTACGATGCTAAAACCATTACGGAATCCGGCTTGTTCGGGAAGCTGGAAGTCAACAAACCTGCGTGCGAGACGGTTTGTGATGACTCTTGAAAACAGCTTGTAGACATGGCTGAGAAGTGAGATGGGCCTATAATTCTTATTGTCGCCCTTCTTAAAGAAAAGTATCACCACACCTTTGTTCCATGCCTGTGACGTTTTGTCCTCGAGTATGACGGAATTAAACAGCTTCTGGAGGGGCCTTAAGAACGGGTTTTCCGCCAGCATTTAAAAGTTCGGCCGTGATTCCGTCATCACTCGGTGCCTTATTGTTTTTTAGCTGCTTCAGAGCCATCCTAATCTCATACAAGCTGACGTCCGGGATGTCTTCGGTGTAGTTCGTTCAAAAGTGATCAATTAAATAAAAAGAAATTAACTTTAAACAAAAATTATCAGTTTTTAGAAAAAAAATGACCATTTTTGACTAGCTGTATCTTCGCAACCTATAGTGTTATACCTACCTAAAGTATTTGGGTTGAGCCTGAATTATAGCAAATTTAGTTTGCTTCACAAAAATATGGAACATAGATACCTATAAAAGGTATATTTTACAAAAAAACTGAAACACGTGCCAGAATTTCGTAGTTTTCTTCGAGCACCATGGGGGTAGCACAAAGTGACAACTGTGATCGATCGCTCTCGTTCTTACTGGTTAAAAAGCATTAATGAAATTTATTTCGTTTTTGCTGTAGATAAATTAGCAAACCAAGTAGAAGTATTTAACTCGTAAAATGGAATAAATGCATTTATGACCTTTTCTCCGAATAATTCTTACCATAAAATGGTAAGAATTATTCTTCTATTTAAATTATAAAATGTTAAAGCTCTAACCATATTTATTATTATACTGTATAAACTGTTAGAAACTGTAAGGTTATTAAGTGTGATATACTGGTATATCTTTTCCAAATGTGAGTAGATTTCACTTTTACAATCTCATTATCTCTGCAGCCATTGGACATAGCATTTATTCGGTTTTACCAGTAGATAGCGCGTAAAAACATAAATTTATAACTGCATTTTTAACTCTATTTCGTAAAAAAAAATAATTTATCATGTTTTACCAGTAAGCAGACGATTGGTTCAAAAAAATTGCTTGACCTCATTATGTGTGTCAAATACAAAGGAAGGGTGCGAATTATATGAGTGTATATGTGGAGGGTTTTCTCTGGAATTACTGCAACTATTACAAAAATTATTTACTTATTTTTATTTATTTGAAAGGTACATTATTCTAGATAGACATAGGCGATTATTATGTATTGTTCAACCCAGGCAACTACAGTGGTCATCATTTGGAACATAACGTATCGCTAAAATTATTTATACCTTAAGAAAAATGCCTTCCTTTTTCTAATACAAATGTTATTTATTACATTTAACAAAATTTTATTTTGTAAAATTTAACTAAAACATACTTAGAAAAAAATGCTAAAGCGCCAACTATACTTAAATCTTATACGAACTGTTTTGCTAAAGCGCCAAACAGTTAAAAACAACAGTAATGAATAATAGCTGCTGATAAATACAATTCAAAATTTTAAATTGAAATTAGCAATTGACATTAACAATGTCATCAAAAATACAAAAAGTAAAAATGCTTATGTTAAATGAGAATGAGAAAGAAAAGGTTGAATGTAAAAACGTTCTAAAGGGCCTCTGTCCTAAAAATGTCATGCTTAAGCGATGTTTGTTCAAAAAACGCGCTTTATTTTAAATATTTTTTATTTTGAATCTGGGACATCCCCTACATTTTTACAAATGCTAAAGCGCCAAAAATTGTCTCAGATTGTCTTGAAACCTAGATAGATCGACACAGAAAAAAAAAAAACGAATCCAACGATATGTATTATTCATTTTGGCCCAAATGGCGCTCTAGCATTTTCTCCTTTCCAGTGACATTATACAGTATGGAAACCACATATATGCAATAAATGAAACCACAAGTAATACTAGTCCACAGAAGTATAGCAAAATTAAATATTAAATAAAACACCGTAAATTAAAAAAGTGAAATTTTCAAACAAAATAAATATCAAAATAAATTCTATAAAAGTAAACACTCTGTTTAGAAAACGTACCTTAATCTCAGGAAGAGCGGCAACTACGCACGCGGGTGACATCCAATGGCGGCTTTTTTATCGGCGCTGGCGTTTGATCGTTTGTCAATGTTCGATGAAATCAAAATTCACTTAGTTCATTTTTACCGCCACGTTTTTATTTCGCGATAACTGAACTGAACTAACTAAATTAACTATTGCACATTAGTAAAAAAAAGTAAACTTAAATTTTCAAATTTTCAAAATGTCCACCACGTTTCTGAATGCACAAGTTACATCGCCGCACAATGTTGTCCCGAAGCCTGCTCAACAAATTTCGTTCAGGATCTAGAGCCATGGCTTTTAATTTGTCAAAGGCAGCGACAATACGATTGCGCAGTTCATCTTCGGTTTCGGAGACCCGCGAGTAAACTTCATTTTTAATAAAGCCCCATAAAAAGAAGTCTAGAGGAGTGAAGTCGGGCGACCGAGCTGGCCACCTGTGGGGGCCATAGCGCCCAATCCATTGTTCGCCGAACATGGTGTTAAGCCGCTCTCTCGCGACGAGTACGGAGTGTGGAGGAGCTCCGTCTAACTGGAACCATACCCGCCTGAAAGATACCGCAGGCAATCTTTCCAAATATCGTGCTATCGGGCCGTTAAGAAGATCTAGAAACTTCTGTGCATTCAGGTTTCCGTTGATAAAAACAGGACCGATTATTTGATCTCCGTGAATGCCGCCTGCCCAAACATTAACGGAAAAACGGTACTGATGAGCTGATTCTCTAAATAAATGGGGATTCGTATGGCTCCAGTGACGCATGGTTTGTCGGTTCCACATGCCGTTCCGAGTAAACGTGCTTTCATCTGTCCAAAACACATCTGATAAAAAATGTTGGTCTTGAGAGATTTTTTCAAGTACCCAGCGGCAGTAAAACTCTCTAATCGGCTTATCACGGGGCAGCAGCGCCTGAACCTTTGCATATTTATAAGGACGTATTTTGTTCCTTTTCAGCACTTGATGTATTGTTCTATGGCTCACTCTAAACACACGCCCAGCTTGTCTAAGGCTGCAAGTTGGGTTCCGATCGAAATGGTCTAAGACTCGTTGTTCAAAAGAGGATGGAACGTGACGCGGAGCAACTCCTTCATGAGTGTTCGGCACTATGTGCTGATTTTCTCTGATCCTTTGGACAGCCCCCAGGATTGTCCGGACATTAGTAGGGCAGACACGAGTTGCGCCGTATCTCTCACGATAAGTACGTAGAGTTAAGGCTGAATTTTGGCGGCATTCGCCATACAATAAAACCATGTCTGTGTACTCTGCAGCACTGTAAAAATGATGTTGTCTTGGCATTTTGTTAAAAAAACACGGGTACACACACACAAGTCAAGTAGTGTCAATTTCACCGTAAAAAATAAATAAAAATAAACTTAAAAACACTATTTATACACACACAAAGTCAAGTAGCAAATAAGTGTCAATTTCACCTTAAAAAAAGTACCTATTTACGAGTATTAGTTTAATTTGCCAAAATCACTTGAAGCAATGCGCGCTACTAAATCTCTGTGAAAGTCACGATACACTATCCCGGAAGACAGCGGTGAACTGACAAAGCGAGACTTCTCAAAAATGGCGAAAATAATAAAAGTCATAATTTAGGGTTAACGGCGCAATTATCGTTTATCGATACTTTTTTAAACTTACTTACCTACTACCAAAACAAGGCATTAAAATACAAGCATTTTTGTGTTATTCGATTGTTTTAATATTTTTAACGATTAACAAATTATTGATTGGATTAAGTATTAAAAAAAGTTTTAGTAATTTTGTACGATTGGACTTAAGAAACTACCGTTTTGTGAGTGATTTCTTGACTAGCAAACGTGTAAGTAGGTACGATTTTTATTAATAGGTTGCTTCTACGTAACTTATAAAATTGTTATTGTTTGCTTCTAATTCATTAATTTAATCTCTAAATCTACTGAATATTTAACAAGAACTTACACAACACACTTAAACAAAGAAGCTGTATACATACTTAGGGCATAGTGTTTTAGAATTATCACAAGAGCACGATAATTCTAATAAAAACACTACGCCCGCCCTAAACATTTGAAGCTAAACAGTTTTTTTTGTTTATCGATAATTATTCCCTAAAGTCAATAACAGGTGTCCTTACCTACGCGCACCCCTCCTTCCCTGCTGCCCGCAAAATTCGTTCACAATAACCGCCGCCTTTGAAAAACGCCGCATGTCTCGAGCCGCCTGTTGCAAGATACCGCCAAAGACACCGCTGCCTACGTACACCCGCAGGAAATGTTAGCGCGTGCCAGTGATGATAGGTTATGTTTGTGTAAATTGCAAAATAAAATTTCGGCCGTGGCAGGTTAACAGAACAGGTCGAGTATTTTGTATGGCAGAGCTGTCAGAAAACGACGGCAATTAGTCACGCGAGAGTGAGTAATTATCGCGTGTGTCATGTTAGGCCTGCTGCTGGTCAACTATCTCCTCTGGCTCTGGTAAACCAGAGGGGTCGTTTTTTATCGTATTATTTAAATGATATTGACTAGTGTTTCAAACACTTCAAATGCTTAATACTGGTAAATGGCATAAACATGAAGAAATGCAGGAGCGGAATTACATAAATCCAAAAAATTCATGAGATTTTTAATCGAAAGTTTCCGAGGCTACTGAAATTACAGGACTGAATTAATAAATGAGTAATTTGCTTCGATATAGCGTACTTCACACATTTGAAGAACCAATAATTGAATTAGGTTTGTTGTTCCCAATAAGTTAGTACTACTTCCAAGGTTTTATCTTTTAATAAAATCAATTTGGAACTACGAATTTCTTTGGACTCCTTACTTCATTCGTGTTTAGAAAGCCCTAATAATGAGTCACCGTGTGGAAGTTCTGTTAAATAACTTCGTTGATAAAGATGTGCAGTCTATGCTTCTGCCTTTGAATTTATTGCAAACTATTAAGTTTTGTCCTAAATATCGCATCAAGAATAACTTTATAACTCGAAACAGCCGTCTATTGAATTTTGTGTCATTGTGTGGCACGATATTATTTATTTTAATAAAATTTTACGACCTTTTTGGCATCAAAACACACGAACTTATTCCGTTAATGTTTATCATCTAAAAAATGGATGTTTTCTTATATAGTATGGGATTCTTAATGAATTTAATACTATGCGTCTTGTGTAATGAAACAAACATTTTGTTCGCTTTAAAATTTCAAGAGGTTCACAGATATCTTAATAATGAACTCAAAGTTTTCACCATCGGCAACTGGTTTAGTTTTTTTTCACTACTCATATTTTACTTGTGTAGTTCTATTCTTATTTTTACGATTACTAATCGATCTATTCACGCAGTATTTAGTACTATCATTTTATTGAGTTTTGATGCAAACATCGTGTATGCTATCAGACTTATTCAGCTATTAAAAGTTAAAGTTGATCTATGGAATATTCAAGCTCTTCAATACCAAAGCATGGAGGACAGGGACAGAGATAGTGATTGTAAACAAATGTTTCAGGCTTACGTTAATTTATTATTCTGCTACAACATTTTTAAAAGTTCTTTTCAAAAAATGGTTAGTAAAGAACAACGCACACGGATAAACACTGCACAGGACCGGGCAGCAACCCAATGTAAGCACGTAACCGGATCGGTTCAGCATCTCCTGGGCGACGACGACGCGGTGTTTCCCCCCTTACAGAAAGCAAGTAAAGGTAGTAGCATCGACCATAAGTAAACGTGGCGATGGCTCGCCGTAAGCGGGGCGTCGCGTCGGCCCGCAGTAAGGTCGGTGACTGCTGTTTTCTAGCTGATCTGGAATCGAGCCGATGGATGCCGTTACGATGCTAGGAGTGCGTTGCAGTATGGAGTTTCATTTCAAGAATCCAGAACAACTCGAACAGACGCGATGCTGATCCAGTGTAGTGCTTATAAGTTTGCGTTTACTGAAAGAATGCTGTTTGCTTTCAATACTGATATGACTTAATTGATAAAACTATACTTAAACCGATTCCAATTTTTTCTAGATTTTGTTTCAAATTATTGCGTTCCTATATCGCTATCTTGTCAAGATTCATATTTTTATATTTGTTTTCAAACTGAATACATTGAAGAGTCAATTTTATGTGAGTACTAAATTGATTTTTTTAAACAAAAAAATAGGAAAATTCCGGGCATAATACTAATACCCATTTCAACTTACACTACGCAACACATAAATGAATGCCTAAATAAAAGAGCACTGCTGGATTTTCAACGCTCGACTTGGTGCTGAAAGTTGAAAATCGAAACTATTGCTTTACTTAGCAAAGTAAAGCCTAAGTACCCTTATAGATTTCTTCCCAGGAATCGTTTCAAGAATTACGTTTTAAATATTTGAGAAAAACGAAGAAACTGTTAAAATGTTCTGAATTCTTACAGGCATACATTCTGGCGCTCTGGGTAACAATTTGGCTAATTAAAGCTTTGGCATTGCAAATAGCATTGGGCCTTCATTGTGAGAAGTTCTACATAGCTTTGCATGACGTGCAAGATTCATGTGCAGTTATTTTGAATTCAAATTGTACAGGTAAGATATTGATAAAACACGAAATATTATTTATTTTTGCGTTTTTTTTCATTCTTTTTCTATATAATTTTTTTGGGTTTTCGTTTCATTCCACTTTCACATGAAATAAAAATGAACGTTCACTCAAGTGACGCGTCTGATATGAGCTCATAGTAAGGAAACAGAATGAATAAGAATTAGTTCCCACAATTTAAAAGTTATTTGCAAGGTCACTATTGATGAATGATCGGAGAAGCCTTGCAAGTACAACGTTATATTCTCATATCAAAGTTAATCTTAGACACCACAAGCTCACAGTATGAGGTCAACATTGCAAGGAACTTACATCAGTTTAACTAGATATATTATTCACCGAGGCACCTATACCTATGATTTTTTTTATGATCAGAAGTAAGCCTTATCCAATTCCCGTTTTCAAATATTACAGATATCGAGAAGAGGTTGTGTAAGAACGTTAAACGCCTGCATCGAGTGCGATTCGACAAACTGGATGCCTGTCGGATATTCTACGTTGATGCTACATTACCGCTCAGATTGATAGCGTTACTTGCTAACTATACTTTTGTGTTGCTGCAGTTTGCGTTTCTGTAAAAGAACTTGGAATAAATTGATTCAAACAGAGTGCGTTTTGACGAAGATTTGGGCGGGTTGCACCGCACTGCATAAATCATCCTATATAAATCACTTTTGTATATCCTAACTAATAATATTAAACATGCGAAAGTGAGTTTGTTTGTTACGCTTTTACGCTAAAACGGCAGAACGAACAGATTTGGATGAAATTTGGCAAATGGGTAGATTATATGACCTGGATTAAGACATAGGATACTTTTCATCCTGGATCACATACGAAGTCGCGGGCAACAGCCAGTATTTCTAATATTTGAGTATGACGAACATTGCATGCTAAATAGGCTAACAATGGAAAGTAGTATTTAAGTAACAAACAAACAAACTCACTTTCGCATTTATAATAATAGTTGATTATAATATTTTTTCTTTTTTGTACTTGGTGAGTACTTAAACATTACTGGTGAAAATTGGGTACACCTCTGCCTAAACCTTTGTTAAATTAGAGGCGTGATACTGTAGGATATTTTAATCATTAATACCTGTCAATTTCAAGGGCTATAATCAAATTAAACTGGTAGGTAGCTAGCTTTGTTATGATTGATTACATTTGTCTCAACCACAAACAAACAGTAATTTAATTAGGTTTTTAGATGTTTGTTTATTCACTTTATTAAGGTCTCTGATATGTAATCTTTAAAAAAAATCTAGCATTAAATAGTAAATGAGTTCTATTACATATGAATTTGGACTTTTTTATTCATTTGGGTTCACGAAGCCTTACAAATATGAAGACACTAAAAAGAAAAATGTTTTACAATTTTAAAAGTCATCGTGTGGAAGTTTTATTTAATAACTTTGTTGACAAAGATGTGCAGTCAATGCTTCGACCTTTGAATCTGTTACAAACAATTCAGTTTTGTCCAAAATATTCCATAAAAGATAATGCTATAAATCCAAACACTCATCTATCGAATTTTGTCTCGTTGTGTGGCACGATTTTCTTTATATTGAATTTAGTATATGGCCTTACCACCATAAATTATATTAACAGAGCCGCAAGGAATAGTGAAATGACCACGTTTATTATCATCAACTTTGCTATTTTTACAATGGGATTCTTAATGAATTTTTGTCTCAATATGTCTGGTACCTATGAAAATGTTTTGTTCGCTTTAAAATTTCAAGACATTCACAGACACCTTAAAAATGAAAAAAAATTCAAACTCTTCATCATCGGTAACTGGTTTGCTGTCATTTCGTTTCTAGTATTGTGTATCGGTACGGTCATTATTTTATGCACCATGCTAAAATCTTACGTTCATTCAACATTTAGTAGTATAATGATTTTAATTTTCGATGCTAACATCGTTTATGCTATCAGACTCATTCAGCTGTTAAAAAATAAAGTTGATCTTTGGAATGTACGAGCTCTTCGATACCAAAGCATGGAGGGTAGAGCCAGAGAAGATTATTGTAGCAAAATGTTTCAGGCTTACGTTAATATATTAGACTGCTATGACATCTACAGGGATTCTTTTCAACTAATGGTAAATAAAAATAAGTTTTATATAATTGCAAAGTGTAAGGTATTGTATCTACTTTTATAAGTATGTAATGTGGGTATGCGTTAATATGAATGAACCAGTCAGCTATCCATCTCCGTGTATAATTGACGTCCCAAAAGGACATGTGTGTACTCACTATCGTGTATGTCGCGGGACGCCAGGCAGATGTGTAACATCATAATTGTTTTGTTTAGAAAATATGCATTAAAAGATGATTTAATAAAGTAAATAAATATGGCATAAACAAGAACAAAATATTCAGATATTTTGATTATATACAAACTCAGAGGATATCATTTTTCTTTATAAAATTTTGTTCGAATGTAGGTTGTTGGATGTTGGCCGCGTCGCCACGCCAACAGCCGGTCTAACTCGCCGCATTAGATGTTTTACATAAAAAACGACGAAAGTTAAATAAGGAAAGAAGAACCAATACGTATTATCTATAACTAAATTCATGAAAATCATATTTAAACTGCAACCTTTTGGTTTTCAGATCGTATATCAAAATGCAGAGTTCCTGTGTCACTATCTGATCAGATTTCACTTATTAATTGATATTTTGAAATTGACTTCAATAAATGAAATCTTTGATGTGAGTCCTTAGTTCATAGATACTAGTGTTTAAGTTTTGAAGTAGGTCCGTCTGTCTATTATAAATATGAAAAGATAATTTTCAAAATCGGTGCGTTTTTACGCAGCCATCATTGAAACTTAAAAAATCTCCTAGCAATAACAATAATTATTATTATTGACTGATAAAGGGACCCTAAACAAGTTAGTGTTCCTTGTTTTGTACGGAATTCTTAGAAAATTATCTTGACTAAGTACTAATAATCTGATGTTTTTTCCAGAATATATTATGTGTTATGACATTCTGGGTATGCTTTTGGCTGATAAAAGCATTAACATTACAAATCGCACTGAGCGTGCATTGTGCGAAGTTCTACATAGCAATGAATAATATTCAAGATTCGTGCGCACTTATTTTGAATTCAAATTGTACAGGTATATCGTAAGCCATTAACGTATTGAAAAAGCTAAAAACATATGCAATATCACTCATCGCCCGTCGTTACGAATGAATGCAGTTTTACAAATTTTGTGTCACAACATTTTTGAGTTTTCATTATGATCTGGTTAGAAGCATGAGCTTTTAAAGCAAGCAAATTATTTATGAGATATTTATGTATCAACTGGTGAACATTCTCGGTCACCTCTGTTATTTTCCAAAAATAATCGTGGAAAATAATGCCTGTATCATTGGCGTATGTTACGAACTTCGCTTAAAAAATCTATGATTATTGAGAATTGTTGGTCCCAAATCATTACCCTGAGGCACGCCAGTGGTGATTTCACTAAATTCACTTTTACTTTTGGTCCTGTGTTATCGTGACGATGAATAGAAGGCAAACCACGACCAGATTTAGCTCACGTATTCCTACTACATAGGTTTCATTTTCCTTTTTGGAGGAGCAGAACTATTTCAAACGCTCTGCAAAAATCCTTTTGTACATGTCACCGTAAGATTGTAAGAACTGTTAGTTTATAATCCGTCGGAATTATTTCCGTTAGATTATAAACTGTCGAAAAATTGTGAACTGGGTGAAATGGGTTGGGTTAGGTTAGAACTGTAACCAACCGCGCGCGAGCCGAGCGAGCGCTACTTCTAAGAAACCCGAAAGACAACATATTGCTGAAACAATTGCTGCAACAGAGGTAAGCACCTCTTTTGTTTTCTTTTTTATTCATACAAGGCAGGCATAAATATAAAATAGATAAATATAGAAGAGATACAGCAATTCCAAATTATTAATTACTAGCTTTTGCCCGCGGCTTCGCCCGCGTGGATGTCGGAAAATATCCCACAGGAAAGTGCTATCGGGATTCAGAGTATCCTATGTCCTAACCCAGGTCATGGCCTATCCTATGCCTTTCATCTAGAAACCTGTTCAGTCGTTACGTCATGAAAAGGTAACAGGCTGATATTAAATCTGTTTTAGGGTTCCGTGCCTCAAATTGAAACATTGAAACCCTTAAAGGATGACTTCATTGTCTGTCAAGACCCTTTTCTCAGGAACGCGTGGAGGCATCAATTTGAAATAGATATCAAAAACTTAGATCTACGGTCTCTTGGAAGTGTAACGAAAATCAAACTTCCAAGTCAACGCAATAATGGGCACGCCACAACTGTGGCGATAAGTTCCCTCATTGAGGAGTGGTAGAGAGGCGCCACGGCGTCCTCACCTTCCACCTGACGCAGGTTCTCACCGGACACGGTTGTTTCGGGAGGTTTCTGTTCCGGATAAGGCGGGAGGAAACGCCCGGGTGTGACCATTGTGTGGATCGCCCGGAGGACACGGTGGAGCATATGGTGGAGGTCTGCCCGGCCTGGGCGGGGCACCGCCATGTCCTCGTGGAGACGATCGGCGGTGGTGATTTCTCGCGTCCGGCCCTGGTCCAGTCCATGGTACGCTAGGGCCGATGCCTGCCGGGGTCGCGGGAAAGTCCGAAAGGGTTACCGTGGCAACTCAAAACACACAGGCAACTGAAGGAACATGGGTGGGTTTTTGTCAGTATAAACCTGACACGCTCTCCCGCTCCGCCCAGAGCGGGAAAAGTAATTTGATAATTTCCCAACCAAAAAAAAAAGTTAACGAAATAAAAAATACGGCCATTTGTGCCGCATATTTTGACACTCGCAAATAAACCAGTCTATTTAGTACTACACTTTGGTCCAGCAGCATGAAGTTTGGCGAGAAGTAAGGTCAAGTAAAGAGGAAAATCCGAAAATTGGTAATTTATAGTTCTATAATGAACGGCAAAGTTAAGTTTTTTCTGCAATCTGGGATAAAAAATTCATAGGCCGTGTCTTGGAGTAACAAACCTCAGTTGGCCCAATATAGTTTTTTGGTTCTAGTAATAATAATAAATAGGATCGACCGGCGTCAAAAAAGTTTTTGTGAAAATTGGCCATTTTCTTGCTGACTGTACAATAGTGTACAATTTTTTCAAAATCTCTGAATGCAGATCAAAATGTTTCAAAAAGTTAAGGACAGTTTCCTAAGACTGTTTTCTTGTAGCGACAACGGTTAAGGTACCTGCCCTTATTGCCCCATCTCAAAATCCACCCTGTATATGCTATGATTGACTGCTTAGTTCCATAAAGGTATAGCGTGATGGTAATCTTCTAAAAGGTTAAATCCGTAACTATCTGCAATATTCTAACCTATTGGCTAGCCTTTTTACAATTTGCGGTAAACTATAGAAGAATTCAAACATAATGCTATATTGCTCATCCCCCATAGCAAATAGCGTGATAATAGTTTTTGAAAAATCTATTTTGACGTTTCCATTATTTGACTTATAGATTATTTATACCAATTTTCAAGTTAATTAAGCCACACAGTAAAATCCTCCACTGTAAAAATTAATACCCCGTTTCACCCCGTTAGGGGTAGATTTTCAAAAAAACCTGATATACGTTTTTATTTATTTTCAGTTTTAATTATAAATACTGAGTTTCGAGTTAATCAGACCGCTCGTTAAAATTCTTCCATACAAACTTTGATACCCCCCAATCCTCCTTTAGAGGGTATTTTAGAAAAACTAAAAATGGAAAGCTTTATAATTTACATAGATAAGTATTCGTGCCAAGTTTCAAGTTTATTAACTCAAGGAATAAGATTTTTCATACAAACAAAATCCCCCCTTTTCACCCTCTTAAAGGTCGAATTTCCAAAAATCCGTTCTTAGCGGACGTCTACTAACTATAAACTACCTCCCTACCAAGTTTCATCTTCATACGTCAAGCGGTTTTCGATATTTCGTGATGAATGAGTGAGTGAGTGAGTGACCTTTCGCTTTTATATATTTAGATTAGGTACCGCTGATGCCTAAACTCATCCATCTCAACGACCTTTGTAGCCTCAGAATGTGTGGTGGCAGGATCATCATCTATGCGGAGGATACAGCTCTGCTTTTTTACGCGGATTCATGGGAAAAAGTCTAATCAAATTCTCGTTTCGGTTTTGACATGGTCGCGTAGTAGTTGAAAAATAACAAACTCACTGTAATCTTAACGTATCTAATAAAGGGGAATAAAGATTTTTATTAGGAGCCTGGCATACCTACAGTTCACCATTTGTGGCGGTCACGCGTGAAACTTATCGCAATCGATAGCATCCCTTCGGTAAATCAGAGGAAATGATAATGATGAGTGTTTCAAACACTTCAAATGCTTAATTACTAACTGGCAAATGGAACAGATTTACATAATTGCAAAAAAAAAGAGTTGTTTAACCGGAAATCCCTGACGGCTACTGTGTCGATGTGATTAGATAGGTAATTTGCGTCGATATAGCCTTCTTCACACATTTGAACGACCAATAATTGAATTAAGTTCAATAAAGTACCTACAAGTCTTATCTTTTAATTAAATCAATTCGTAACTATGAATATGTTTGGAGTCTTTTCTTCATTCGTGTTCAGGAAGCTCAAATAATGAGTCATCGTGTGGAAGTTTTGTTAAATAATTCCGTTGATAAAGATGTGCAGTCTATGCTTCTGCCTTTGAATTTATTGCAAACTATTAAGTTTTGTCCTAAATATCGCATCAAGAATAACTTTATAACTCGAAACAGCCGTCTATTGAATTTTGTGTCATTGTGTGGCACGATATTATTTATTTCAATAAAATTTTACGACCTTTTTGACATCAAAACACACGAACTTATTCCGATAATGTTTATCATCTCAAAAATTGATGTTTTCTTATTTTGTATGGGATTCTTAATGAATTTTATGCTATGCGTCTTGTGTAATGAAACAAACATTTTGTTCGCTTTAAAATTTCAAGAGGTTCACAGATATCTTAATAATGAACTCAAAGTTTTCACCATCGGCAACTGGTTTAGTTTTTTTTCACTACTCATATTTTACTTGTGTAGTTCTATTCTTATTTTTACGATTACTAATCGATCTATTCACGCAGTATTTAGTACTATCATTTTATTGAGTTTTGATGCAAACATCGTGTATGCTATCAGACTTATTCAGCTATTAAAAGTTAAAGTTGATCTATGGAATATTCAAGCTCTTCAATACCAAAGCATGGAGGACAGGGACAGAGATAGTGATTGTAAACAAATGTTTCAGGCTTACGTTAATTTATTATTCTGCTACAACATTTTTAAAAGTTCTTTTCAAAAAATGGTTAGTAAAGAACAACGCACACGGATAAACACTGCACAGGACCGGGCAGCAACCCAATGTAAGCACGTAACCGGATCGGTTCAGCATCTCCTGGGCGACGACGACGCGGTGTTTCCCCCCTTACAGAAAGCAAGTAAAGGTAGTAGCATCGACCATAAGTAAACGTGGCGATGGCTCGCCGTAAGCGGGGCGTCGCGTCGGCCCGCAGTAAGGTCGGTGACTGCTGTTTTCTAGCTGATCTGGAATCGAGCCGATGGATGCCGTTACGATGCTAGGAGTGCGTTGCAGTATGGAGTTTCATTTCAAGAATCCAGAACAACTCGAACAGACGCGATGCTGATCCAGTGTAGTGCTTATAAGTTTGCGTTTACTGAAAGAATGCTGTTTGCTTTCAATACTGATATGACTTAATTGATAAAACTATACTTAAACCGATTCCAATTTTTTCTAGATTTTGTTTCAAATTATTGCGTTCCTATATCGCTATCTTGTCAAGATTCATATTTTTATATTTGTTTTCAAACTGAATACATTGAAGAGTCAATTTTATGTGAGTACTAAATTGATTTTTTTAAACAAAAAAATAGGAAAATTCCGGGCATAATACTAATACCCATTTCAACTTACACTACGCAACACATAAATGAATGCCTAAATAAAAGAGCACTGCTGGATTTTCAACGCTCGACTTGGTGCTGAAAGTTGAAAATCGAAACTATTGCTTTACTTAGCAAAGTAAAGCCTAAGTACCCTTATAGATTTCTTCCCAGGAATCGTTTCAAGAATTACGTTTTAAATATTTGAGAAAAACGAAGAAACTGTTAAAATGTTCTGAATTCTTACAGGCATACATTCTGGCGCTCTGGGTAACAATTTGGCTAATTAAAGCTTTGGCATTGCAAATAGCATTGGGCCTTCATTGTGAGAAGTTCTACATAGCTTTGCATGACGTGCAAGATTCATGTGCAGTTATTTTGAATTCAAATTGTACAGGTAAGATATTGATAAAACACGAAATATTATTTATTTTTGCGTTTTTTTTCATTCTTTTTCTATATAATTTTTTTGGGTTTTCGTTTCATTCCACTTTCACATGAAATAAAAATGAACGTTCACTCAAGTGACGCGTCTGATATGAGCTCATAGTAAGGAAACAGAATGAATAAGAATTAGTTCCCACAATTTAAAAGTTATTTGCAAGGTCACTATTGATGAATGATCGGAGAAGCCTTGCAAGTACAACGTTATATTCTCATATCAAAGTTAATCTTAGACACCACAAGCTCACAGTATGAGGTCAACATTGCAAGGAACTTACATCAGTTTAACTAGATATATTATTCACCGAGGCACCTATACCTATGATTTTTTTTATGATCAGAAGTAAGCCTTATCCAATTCCCGTTTTCAAATATTACAGATATCGAGAAGAGGTTGTGTAAGAACGTTAAACGCCTGCATCGAGTGCGATTCGACAAACTGGATGCCTGTCGGATATTCTACGTTGATGCTACATTACCGCTCAGATTGATAGCGTTACTTGCTAACTATACTTTTGTGTTGCTGCAGTTTGCGTTTCTGTAAAAGAACTTGGAATAAATTGATTCAAACAGAGTGCGTTTTGACGAAGATTTGGGCGGGTTGCACCGCACTGCATAAATCATCCTATATAAATCACTTTTGTATATCCTAACTAATAATACTAAACATGCGAAAGTGAGTTTGTTTGTTACGCTTTTACGCTAAAACGGCAGAACGAACAGATTTGGATGAAATTTGGCAAATGGGTAGATTATATGACCTGGATTAAGACATAGGATACTTTTCATCCTGGATCACATACGAAGTCGCGGGCAACAGCCAGTATTTCTAATATTTGAGTATGACGAACATTGCATGCTAAATAGGCTAACAATGGAAAGTAGTATTTAAGTAACAAACAAACAAACTCACTTTCGCATTTATAATAATAGTTGATTATAATATTTTTTCTTTTTTGTACTTGGTGAGTACTTAAACATTACTGGTGAAAATTGGGTACACCTCTGCCTAAACCTTTGTTAAATTAGAGGCGTGATACTGTAGGATATTTTAATCATTAATACCTGTCAATTTCAAGGGCTATAATCAAATTAAACTGGTAGGTAGCTAGCTTTGTTATGATTGATTACATTTGTCTCAACCACAAACAAACAGTAATTTAATTAGGTTTTTAGATGTTTGTTTATTCACTTTATTAAGGTCTCTGATATGTAATCTTTAAAAAAAATCTAGCATTAAATAGTAAATGAGTTCTATTACATATGAATTTGGACTTTTTTATTCATTTGGGTTCACGAAGCCTTACAAATATGAAGACACTAAAAAGAAAAATGTTTTACAATTTTAAAAGTCATCGTGTGGAAGTTTTATTTAATAACTTTGTTGACAAAGATGTGCAGTCAATGCTTCGACCTTTGAATCTGTTACAAACAATTCAGTTTTGTCCAAAATATTCCATAAAAGATAATGCTATAAATCCAAACACTCATCTATCGAATTTTGTCTCGTTGTGTGGCACGATTTTCTTTATATTGAATTTAGTATATGGCCTTACCACCATAAATTATATTAACAGAGCCGCAAGGAATAGTGAAATGACCACGTTTATTATCATCAACTTTGCTATTTTTACAATGGGATTCTTAATGAATTTTTGTCTCAATATGTCTGGTACCTATGAAAATGTTTTGTTCGCTTTAAAATTTCAAGACATTCACAGACACCTTAAAAATGAAAAAAAATTCAAACTCTTCATCATCGGTAACTGGTTTGCTGTCATTTCGTTTCTAGTATTGTGTATCGGTACGGTCATTATTTTATGCACCATGCTAAAATCTTACGTTCATTCAACATTTAGTAGTATAATGATTTTAATTTTCGATGCTAACATCGTTTATGCTATCAGACTCATTCAGCTGTTAAAAAATAAAGTTGATCTTTGGAATGTACGAGCTCTTCGATACCAAAGCATGGAGGGTAGAGCCAGAGAAGATTATTGTAGCAAAATGTTTCAGGCTTACGTTAATATATTAGACTGCTATGACATCTACAGGGATTCTTTTCAACTAATGGTAAATAAAAATAAGTTTTATATAATTGCAAAGTGTAAGGTATTGTATCTACTTTTATAAGTATGTAATGTGGGTATGCGTTAATATGAATGAACCAGTCAGCTATCCATCTCCGTGTATAATTGACGTCCCAAAAGGACATGTGTGTACTCACTATCGTGTATGTCGCGGGACGCCAGGCAGATGTGTAACATCATAATTGTTTTGTTTAGAAAATATGCATTAAAAGATGATTTAATAAAGTAAATAAATATGGCATAAACAAGAACAAAATATTCAGATATTTTGATTATATACAAACTCAGAGGATATCATTTTTCTTTATAAAATTTTGTTCGAATGTAGGTTGTTGGATGTTGGCCGCGTCGCCACGCCAACAGCCGGTCTAACTCGCCGCATTAGATGTTTTACATAAAAAACGACGAAAGTTAAATAAGGAAAGAAGAACCAATACGTATTATCTATAACTAAATTCATGAAAATCATATTTAAACTGCAACCTTTTGGTTTTCAGATCGTATATCAAAATGCAGAGTTCCTGTGTCACTATCTGATCAGATTTCACTTATTAATTGATATTTTGAAATTGACTTCAATAAATGAAATCTTTGATGTGAGTCCTTAGTTCATAGATACTAGTGTTTAAGTTTTGAAGTAGGTCCGTCTGTCTATTATAAATATGAAAAGATAATTTTCAAAATCGGTGCGTTTTTACGCAGCCATCATTGAAACTTAAAAAATCTCCTAGCAATAACAATAATTATTATTATTGACTGATAAAGGGACCCTAAACAAGTTAGTGTTCCTTGTTTTGTACGGAATTCTTAGAAAATTATCTTGACTAAGTACTAATAATCTGATGTTTTTTCCAGAATATATTATGTGTTATGACATTCTGGGTATGCTTTTGGCTGATAAAAGCATTAACATTACAAATCGCACTGAGCGTGCATTGTGCGAAGTTCTACATAGCAATGAATAATATTCAAGATTCGTGCGCACTTATTTTGAATTCAAATTGTACAGGTATATCGTAAGCCATTAACGTATTGAAAAAGCTAAAAACATATGCAATATCACTCATCGCCCGTCGTTACGAATGAATGCAGTTTTACAAATTTTGTGTCACAACATTTTTGAGTTTTCATTATGATCTGGTTAGAAGCATGAGCTTTTAAAGCAAGCAAATTATTTATGAGATATTTATGTATCAACTGGTGAACATTCTCGGTCACCTCTGTTATTTTCCAAAAATAATCGTGGAAAATAATGCCTGTATCATTGGCGTATGTTACGAACTTCGCTTAAAAAATCTATGATTATTGAGAATTGTTGGTCCCAAATCATTACCCTGAGGCACGCCAGTGGTGATTTCACTAAATTCACTTTTACTTTTGGTCCTGTGTTATCGTGACGATGAATAGAAGGCAAACCACGACCAGATTTAGCTCACGTATTCCTACTACATAGGTTTCATTTTCCTTTTTGGAGGAGCAGAACTATTTCAAACGCTCTGCAAAAATCCTTTTGTACATGTCACCGTAAGATTGTAAGAACTGTTAGTTTATAATCCGTCGGAATTATTTCCGTTAGATTATAAACTGTCGAAAAATTGTGAACTGGGTGAAATGGGTTGGGTTAGGTTAGAACTGTAACCAACCGCGCGCGAGCCGAGCGAGCGCTACTTCTAAGTTGCTCGCAGCCAGGCAAACTATTTAATATTAGCGCAAGGTGCGTTACGTCGCAAGCAAGTTTGATACCAGTTCACAATTTGTCGGTTTCCCATGGAAAGATTATAAACTAGCGAAAAATAATGCGTTAAATTATAAATGGTTCATTGCAGTTCACAATTTTTCGACAGTTTATAATGTGACGGAAATAATACCGATAGATTATAAACTAACGAAGTTTATAATTATACGGTAACATACACAACGCCACCTTTTATGCACGTTTTTATAATGACACGAATAAAATACACTAGTACTGCCTCGTTGGTCTAGTGGTCGCAAGCGCTACTACTGACCATGAGGTCCTGGGTTCGATTCCCTTGTCGGGCAAACTGTCATTGGGTTTTTCTATTTGGAATTTCTCAATAGCAGCCCGGAGTTTGGATTTGTGCCCGGTTGATGGCAATAGGCTCACCCCCTATTGCATGGGACTTAATAAACATAACTGGCGAAATGTGGGTGTAACTTCTACAGGTACACCTCTGCCCAACCCTTCGGGAAAACAAGTCTTGATGTCATGTGATGTTACGAATAAAATAGTGCTGTTCAAAACGTGAAGATGGCTATGTCTAACTACCGCTGCAATCATTACAGATGTCGAGAAGAGGTTGTGCAAGAACATAAAACGACTGCAACGTGCGAGATACGTAAAGATAGATGCCTGTCAGATATTCTACGTTGATGCTTCTTTACCATTGAAAATGATAGCGTTACTTAATAACTGTACCTTTGTGCTACTTCAATTTGCGTTTTTGTAAGCTATTTTTTTAAAGTATAAAATAAAGTCGCTTTTCGTGTCTGTTTGTGTGGCCGCTTATTGGTTTTGAGGCGGTTTTCCACATCTCTTATAAAAAAAATCCGGAAAGTTTAATCATTAATTTACATAAGTACAGCACAGAAATCTCGATTTTTTGTCATGTCGCCACATCAGTAGAATGCACTCATGCGAAGCATATGGGTCACTAGTCCTGATATAAATTAATAATAATATTTAATAATGAGTTTGAGTTTACCTTAACCCTGTTACTTTTGTTGATGCCGTCAAAAATAAAAGGTTTTATCATAATTAACCTGTTAGTTAGGAAATAACCTTGAAATGACAGGTTGTTCTTGACAAAATTTGAAATCAAATAAATCATCATAGTCAGCTTATAATGTTCCCACTGCTGGGACACATGCCTCCTCTCGGTGAGATGGAGTGGGCTGTAATCTACCA
Source organism: Agrochola litura (assembly GCA_949152395.1). Lineage (NCBI taxonomy): Eukaryota > Metazoa > Arthropoda > Insecta > Lepidoptera > Noctuidae > Agrochola > Agrochola litura. The sequence goes on from OX424501.1 coordinate 22,162,424, forward strand.
CGCCGGCCCAGTGCGGGTTGATAGATGTTACATGTCTTCGAATTTTTGGTTCTAGGATGATTTACGATGTTTTCCTTCACCGTTTTGAGAGCAGTGGTGATGAAATTAAATACACAAAGTAAAGCGCCTGCCTGGGTTCAAACCCACAACCTACAACTCGTAAGTCGGGGCTGTTACCACTGGGCTACCACTGCTCTCTAAATTAATTAATTACGTTTGATTTTGGGCTACCTCTGTTTACACTACATAAATAAATAGGAAAAAAATAAGGGATTTTTATAATAAAAGAAACAAATTCATTTGAAAAAGCGTACAGGCGTTTAAAAATTAATAAAATTGGGAAGATTTTGAATAAGGTAACCCTATTCTTTGACTTTGTATTTGTTGTATAGGTACCATGCGACGCGATTTACTACTACGGACATTGATTGATTGCTTCTCTGTTGACCCCGGCTTTGTTATATGGTTTCTGTTTCGCCTGTGATTTGGTTTCTGTCGTGTCTTCGTGGTCTTCTATAATATAGTTCAATTTCAGGTATGTCCCCTTTAACCCGTGCAATTACTTGTTGTATTGTTCAAATGCTATTTCTATGTGATGTTTTCTTCCCTTGAGTCCAGCCGACAGACGAGAGGAGAACTTCTCGTCTGTCGGCCAGGCACTAGGAAGCCGATGTCAAAAAGTGCGCATCTGTCGCGGTGCCTCTTAGAAGGCGTGATCGGCTCTGACGTACTTATTAGACGATCTTGTATGTATAGTTCAACACATTTTAACCTATTCTTATTGTAGTTTATTCACAATGGCATGCCTACAGTGCACCTGTGTAATAGATGAAAGTGAACAATATTATGTGGCTGATGATATGGGTCCCGAAATAATTTCAGTCATCGAGTGGTATCTTGGTCATCAGGTAAACACATTTTATTTATTTCTATACTGTAAAATCTTACATCTATAATCACTGTATAAACTCTGTTTTATTTTGTTTTAGGTTAATATAAATAGAGCAATGTGCTCACAATGCAAGAAATGTCTTCTGATAGTGCACTGGCACATGAAGATCACAAATTCTAGCATTCCCATGATAGCAATATTTGTGTTTGGTGTAGGACATCTTTGTTTAGGAGGCGTGGTCACTCTATTCCCGAGGGTCCCGAAAGACAACATATTGCTGAAACAATTGCTGCAACAGAGGTAAGCACCTCTTTTGTTTTCTTTTTTATTCATACAAGGCAGGCATAAATATAAAATAGATAAATATAGAAGAGATACAGCAATTCCAAATTATTAATTATTAGGTACCGCTGATGCCTAAACTCATCCATCTCAACGACCTTTGTAGCCTCAGAATGTGTGGTGGCAGGATCATCATCTATGCGGAGGATACAGCTCTGCTTTTTTACGCGGATTCATGGGAAAAAGTCTAATCAAATTCTCGTTTCGGTTTTGACATGGTCGCGTAGTAGTTGAAAAATAACAAACTCACTGTAATCTTAACGTATCTAATAAAGGGGAATAAAGATTTTTATTAGGAGCCTGGCATACCTACAGTTCACCATTTGTGGCGGTCACGCGTGAAACTTATCGCAATCGATAGCTGACATCCCTTCGGTAAATCAGAGGAAATGATAATGATGAGTGTTTCAAACACTTCAAATGCTTAATTACTAACTGGCAAATGGAACAGATTTACATAATTGCAAAAAAAAAGAGTTGTTTAACCGGAAATCCCTGACGGCTACTGTGTCGATGTGATTAGATAGGTAATTTGCGTCGATATAGCCTTCTTCACACATTTGAACGAACAATAATTGAATTAAGTTCAATAAAGTACCTACAAGTCTTATCTTTTAATTAAATCAATTCGTAACTATGAATATGTTTGGAGTCTTTTCTTCATTCGTGTTCAGGAAGCTCAAATAATGAGTCATCGTGTGGAAGTTTTGTTAAATAATTCCGTTGATAAAGATGTGCAGTCTATGCTTCTGCCTTTGAATTTATTGCAAACTATTAAGTTTTGTCCTAAATATCGCATCAAGAATAACTTTATAACTCGAAACAGCCGTCTATTGAATTTTGTGTCATTGTGTGGCACGATATTATTTATTTCAATAAAATTTTACGACCTTTTTGACATCAAAACACACGAACTTATTCCGATAATGTTTATCATCTCAAAAATTGATGTTTTCTTATTTTGTATGGGATTCTTAATGAATTTTATGCTATGCGTCTTGTGTAATGAAACAAACATTTTGTTCGCTTTAAAATTTCAAGAGGTTCACAGATATCTTAATAACGAACTCAAAGTTTTCACCATCGGCAACTGGTTTAGTTTTGTTTCACTTCTCATATTTTACTTGTGTAGTTCTATTCTTATTTTTACGATTACCAATCGATCCATTTACGCAGCATTTAGTACTGTCATTTTATTCGGTTTTGATACAGACATCGTGTATGCTATCAGACTCATTCAGCTATTAAAAGTAAAAGTTGATCTATGGAATATTCAAGCTCTTCAATACCGAAGCATGGAAGACAGGGACAGAGAAAGTGATTGTAAACGAATGTTTCAGGCTTACGTTAATTTATTATTCTGCTACGACATTTTCAAAGGTTCTTTTCAACAAATGGTTAGTAAAGGACAACGCACACGGATAAACACTGCACGGGACCGGGCAGCAACTCAACCCAACGTAAGCACATAACCGGATCGGCTCAGCACCTCCAAGGTGACGACGCGGCGTTTTTTTTTTGGGGTGGTACGAGTATATTATCAAATAACTTCTCCCGCTCTGGGTGGAGCGGGAGGGCGTGTCGGACTCTTACCGACTAAAACCCACCCGTGTTCCTTCGGTTGCCCTGTTGCCGGGGTTCACGATCTCCATTTCTGTTTTCTTCGCAACCCTGGCAAGCCTCGGCCCTAGCGGACCCCGTCAATTCTGCTCACATCTCTTTGAGGCGCGCCTAGAACACAACGCGCCGTCGACCCGGGCCTGGTCCTTATCGGACGGTGAGCTACCCATTGCTCACCGTCCGCAAGCCCGCTCCTTCAGTGGCCGGAAATCGGCCTGCGATTCCCGACGCCCAGGGCGTCTCCTCCTGCGGTGGTTAGGGGCGTGAGGCCGCGAAATTTGCCTCTCCCTCACGCGTTCCGCCTCCTCTTTTGCGAGCTTTACCGCTTCGCAGAAGGAGGTGATGGTCTCCCATTTCCTCTCGCTCCATATCATGGCCTGAACCAGAGCCGGACGCGAGAGATCACCACCGCCGATCGCCTCCACGAGGACACGGCGATGCTCCGCCCAAGCTGGGCTGACCTCCACCGTATGATCCACCGTGTCTTCCGGGCGATCCACACATTGGTGACACCCGGGCGTTTTCTCCCGCCTTATCCTGAACAGGAACCTCCCGAAACGAGGACCTGCTTCAAGCGGAAGGTGAGGACGCCGTGGCACCTCGCTACCCACTCCTCAAAGAGGAGTCTTATCGCCGCAATAGTGGCGTGCCCAGCGCTGGGTTGCGACAATCACACTCTCCATGACGCCATGAGATCCCGCCGGAGCTCTGTCCGCTGTGCTGTGATTTCTCGTGACAGCGGAGTTAAGTCCCGGCGTTTCGACTCCTCGCGCCACTCCCAGATGTGCGCGAGGACCTTTCCCTCCAGATCCTATGGCGGTAATCCGACAAGGAGGCTCGCCGCCTCACAAGAGACCGTGCGGTATCCTTGGGCCAGCCGGATGGCCATGACCCTCTGGGACGCGTGCAACCGGCGGGCTGGCCGCAGCCTCAAAGAATGCGCCCACACCGGTGGCCCGTAAAGGGTCATGGACCGCACGACTCCCGCGTAGACGCACGTCGCCGCGCGACGCGGCGTCACCTCCTTACAGAAAGCGAGTAAAGGTAGCAACGACCATAAGTAAACGAGCTAATGGCTCGCCGTAAGCGGGTCGTCGTGTCGGCCCACCGTAAGGTCGGTGATTCCTGTTTACTAGCTGATCTGGAATCGAGGCGATGTTTTTACGATGCTAAGAGTGCGTTGCAGTACGGAGTTTCATTTCAAGAATCTTGAATGACTCGAGCTGAGGCGATGCTGATCCAGTGTAGTGCTTATAAGTTTGCGTTTACTGAAAGAATGCTGTTTGCTTTCAATACTGATGTGACTTAACTGATAAAATTATACTTAAACTGATTCCTATTTTTTCTAGATTGTGTTTCAAACTATTGTGTTCCTATATCGCTATCTTGTCAAGATACAGATTTTTATTTATGTTTTCAAACTGAATACATTGAAGAGTCAATTTTATGTGAGTACTAAATTGATTTTTTTAAACAAAAAAATAGGGAAATTCCGGGCATAATACTAATACCCATTTCTACTTACACTACGTGACACATAAATTAATGCCTAAATAAAACAGCACTGCTGGATTTTCAACGCTCGACTTGGTGCTGAAAGTTGAAAATCGAAACTATTGCTTTACTTAGCAAAGTAAAGCCTAAGTACCTTTATAGATTTCTTCCCAGGAATCGTTTCAAGAATTACGTTTTAAATATTTGAGAAAAACGAAGAAACTGTTAAAATGTTCTGAATTCTTACAGGCATACATTCTGGCGCTCTGGGTAACGATTTGGCTAGTTAAAGCTTTGGCATTGCAAATAGCATTGGGCCTTCATTGTGAGAAGTTCTACATAGCTTTGCATGACGTGCAAGATTCATGTGCAGTTATTTTGAATTCAAATTGTACAGGTAAGATATTAATAAAACACGAAATAATATTTATTTTTGGGTTTTTTTTTCATTCTTGTTCTATATAACTTTATTGGGTTTTTGTTTCATTCCACTTTCACACGAAACAAAAATTAACGTTCACTCAAGTGACGCGTCTGATATGAGCTCATAGTAAGGAAACAGAATGAATAAGAATAAGTTCCTACAATTTATAAGTTATTTGCAAGGGTGACCTTGCAAATAACTTATAAATTGATGAATGATGGGGGAAACCTTGTAAGTACAACGTTATATTCTCATATCAAAGTTAATCTTAGACACCACAAGCTCACAGTATGAGGTCAACAACGCAAGGAACTTACATCAGTTTAACTAGATACATTATTCATCGAGGCACCTAAAACCTATGATTTTTTTTATCAGTTTTTCTTATCCAATTCCCGTTTTCAAATATTACAGATACCGAGAAGAGGTTCTGTAAGAACGTTAAACGCCTGCATCGAGCGCGATTCGACAAGCTGGATGCCTGTCGGGTATTCTACGTTGATGCTACATTACCGCTCAGATTGATAGCATTACTTGCTAACTACACTTTTGTGTTGCTGCAGTTTGCATATCTGTAAAAGTACAACGAATAAATGAATTCAAACAGAATGCGTTTTGACTAAGATTTGGGCGGGTTGCACCGCACTGCAAAAATCATCCTGCATAAATCACTTTTGTATATCCTAACTAAAAACATGCAAAAGTGAGTTTGTTTGTTTGTTTGTTACGCTTTCACGCTAAAACGGCAGAATGTATTTGGATGAAATTTGGCAAATGAGTAGATTATATATAGTGCTATTCTGTAAAAATCTCACCGTGATAAATTAGGTGAAGTGAGCTGCCAATAATAGTGTCAATCCTTAGCAACTGACAGCTCACTCCACGCTCACTTCACTGAAAACACGGTGAGATGGTTACAGAATTGCACTACTGGATTAAGACATATGATACTTTTCATCCTGCATCACATACGCGGTCGCAGTCGCGGGCAACAGCCAGTATTTCTAATATTTGATTATGACGAACATCGCATGCTAAATAGGCTAACATTAGAAAGTAGTATTTAAGTAACAAACAAAAAAACTAACTTTCGCATTTTTATTAATAGTTAAGATTCAATAATAATAAAATAATAATAGTAAATCTAATTTTTTGTTACTTGGTGGGTACTTAAACATTCATGTGAAATGTGGGTACACCTCTGCTTAAACCTTTGTTTAATTAGAGGCGTGATATTTAAGAATATTTTAATCATTAATACCTGTCAATTCCAAGGGCTATAATCAAATCAAACTGGTAGGTAGATTTGTTATGATTGATTACATTGTCGCAACCACAAAACAAACAGTAATTTAATTAGGTTTTTAGATGTTTGTTTATCCACTTTATTTAAGGTCTCTGTATTTGTACTTTCTAGATATAACCTTTAAAAAAATCTAGCTTTAAATAATAAATGAGTTCTATTACGTATGAATTTGGACTCTTTTATTCATTTGGGTTCAGGAAGCCTTACAATTATGAAGACACTAAAAAGAAAAATGTTTTACAATTTTAAAAGTCATCGTGTGGAAGTTTTATTCGATAACTTTGTTGACAAAGATGTGCAGTCGATGCTTCGACCTTTGAATCTGTTGCAAACAATTCAGTTTTGTCCAAAATATTCCATAAAAGATAATGCTATAAATCCAAACACCCATCTATCGAATTTTGTCTCGTTGTGTGGCACGATTTTCTTTATATTGAATTTAGTATATGGCCTTACGACCATAAATTATATCAACAGAGCCGCAAGGAATAGTGAAATGACCACGTTTATTATCATCAACTTTGCTATTTTTACAATGGGATTCTTAGTGAATTATTGTCTCAATATGTCTGGTACAGTACCGACCAAAAGTCCATGAGCAATCTCACAAAGCAATAGACTGACGCTTCGGTTTGACTTACGACCTTCTTCTATAAGTTGTTACAATACTGTAGACACGCACATTACACACACACACTCACTTTGTCTGCAACCAATGACTAGTTCGATAATCATCATTCGTTTTTAGTTTCGTCTTGTTCACATAAATATTAAAGTTTAGCAGGTAGACCACAAAAAACTAAGTAAATTATTTCGATTTCTGTGGGGTAGATGCAGTTTGTTACGAGTATTTAATTAATAGAACTTTGTTGGTTCGTGGATAATATTGGTGACGAGTATTTAGCGCAGTGTTGTGGTTATTATTATCAAAAAGCAGGCATAAAATATATTGAAGAGATCAGATCAGATCAGAGAATATTATTGCGCTGCGTAAAAGTGAAGTGAATATCTAATGAAACCGGACTAAGTGTGAGTGTTATCATTTACTAAACATAAATCTTAATCAAGGGTATTGTTGATAGAACAGAGGTATTGTTGAGACAGAAGATGCCTTTAAAGTTTTAAATTCATTGTGAGGTTTAATTCGATTAGTGAATAATAAATAATAAGGTATTATGAGTAATAAAAACAATGTTTTTCTTTGTTCTAGAGAAATACTGTGAGGGTTAAGAGATATGAGGAAGGGGCTTATTATCGAGTAGCAGCGACGTCAAATGGTGAATGAAACAAATGGTTTCATACCAACGAGATATTTTGCTGAATTATTAAAAACACGTCATTATGAACCGTTCGCCGTGCACTCTGAAGGCTTGCATCACTGAAGACCAGCTAGAAAACCGTTTTTGACCTTAAAATATTGACCGTACCAACTTAATAAACAACAGATTCGTTATTGCATGAATTTATGGTAACGAATTTTTTAAGCACGTTTCAATAGGGTGTTTGTCGTATTTCTTGCAGATATACCGAAATTGTTTAATATTATTTTAGTAATAGTATTATTTTAGGATTAAAATTTGAGGTTTAGTTTCAATCTTCTTTTCGTAAAGAAAATGAATACTTAAGCTTTAACCTCAATAACAACCAATATTTACTAAAGTCAAATAAAATGTAAAATAATTAATACAAAAATATAAACATAAACAAACTGCCCATATTTAACCTTAAAATTACCTATTCTGTAAGTAGTTTTTTACATTTTAAGTAGTCTAATATTCTTATTTATTACTTAATTACTTCGACCATGATCAAAGCTTAATATTTATGGTGAAAAAATCCATTAAAAATTTAAAATATTTCATAATTTAAATATGTCAAAATAATACAAACTGCTTCTAAGTTTCTTGACATCTATTTCACATCTTATTCAGCTGAAGTAATGATAAATAATTGTAGCAGTTTTTTAACTTATGTAAAATAAATATAACGAATAAACATATTTTTTTTAATTTTGTTATCATATATCACGCATTTTTTATTCTAAAACCTTTATTGCAATAACAACATAAAAAAGCAGCAATATTTAAAAAATATTATTATCGAAAACAAAAATAATAATATTTGCAAAAAACCGCACTGTGTTTTACGAGATTAGAACCTGAGGCAGTTTGAATTCCATACCAACGCTTAACGCTTTCTGCTATCTGCACTTGTTAAGTTACTATCGAATTTTAGCAATGCCATTAACTGGTCAAGTTCACGCGCATAGTGCGTGTGTGCTAGCATGTTTAAAGCGACGGAAATATATTGTTGTTTCGTGTAGTGCAAAACTGCGTTATCTGTGGTGTGTGTATCGTGTTGCTTACACATACAAATGTACGAGCTATACCGCGTGTTCACAGCAATACGACTCTTAGCGTGCTCATGCACTTTTGAGCGCTTACTGTACCTATGAAAATGTTTTGTTCGCTTCAAAATTTCAAGACATTCACAGACACCTTAAAAATGAAAAAAAAATCAAACTCTTCATCATCGGTAACTGGTTTGCTGTCATTTCGTTTCTAGTATTATGTATCGGTACGGTCATTATTTTATGCACCATGCTAAAATCTTACGTTCATTCAACATTTAGTAGTATAATGATTTTAATTTTCGATGCAAACATCGTTTATGCTATCAGACTCATTCAACTGTTAAAGAATAAAGTTGATCTTTGGAATGTACGAGCTCTTCGATACCAAAGCATGGAGGGTAGAGCCAGAGAAGATTATTGTAGCAAAATGTTTCAGGCTTACGTTAATATATTAGACTGCTACGACATCTACAGGGATTCTTTTCAACTAATGGTAAGTAAGAATAAGTTTTATATAATTGCAAAGGACATTGTGTGAGTACGATTTGTATAGAAAATATGCATGAAAAAATGATTTATTAAAGTAAATAAATATGGCATAAACAAAAACAAAATATTCAGATATTTTGATTATAAACAAATTCAGAGAATATAATTATCTAATATTTTAAATTCTCGTGTCACAGTTCTCGTTGCCATACTCCTCCGAAACGGCTTGACCGATTTTGATGAAATTTTTAGTGCTTATCCGGTATCTATGAGAATCGGCCACCTTTTTTTTTTTTTTTTTTTTTCTATTTTAAGTGATAAGGGTGGTCCACCCTAAACATGTATATGGCAAAACAACGTTTGCTGGGTCAGCTAGTTCTTAATAAAATTTTGTTCGAATGTAGGTTTTTTGGATGTTGGCCGCGTCGCCACGCCAACAGCCGGTCTAACTCGCCGCATTAGATGTTTCACATAAAAAACGACGAAGGTTAAATAAGGAAAGAAGAAAGATATGTAATATTTAAGCTGCAACCTTTTGGTTTTCAGATCGTATTTCAAATTGCAGAGTTCCTGTGTCACTATCTGATCAGATTTCACTTATTAATTGATATTTTGAAATTGACTTCAATAAATGAAATCTTTGATGCGAGTCCTTAGTTCATAGATACTAGTGTTTAAGTTTTGAAGAAGGTCCGTCTGTCAGTATTATGTATTGCTAACAGAAATTAGGAATTCCACTGTTCTATGTTAATTTTAATTAAATTATACACAACAAAATTGTCAATATTAATCTTTTAAGGCTCTTTCAAACAGGCGCGACACGCGACGCGACACAAAGACACCGCTCGTCGCGTGACGAGCGGTGTCTTTGTGTCGCGTCGCGTGTCGCGCTGGTCTGCACAAGCCTTTAAGTTTCTATGTTAATTATTGTAATTGGTGTTGTACCGTTTTAATTAACTATAAATAAATAAATAAAATAAATTAGTGCCATAAATATGAAAAGACAATTACGAATGAAACTTAAAAATCATGACTAGCAATAACAATAATAATTATTGTAGGGGATTTGCATTGAAACTCCACTTTGATTAACACTGTAAATTATATTTAAGTCGCGCACTAAAAACTAACGTTTAACAATTCGGTTGAGCTTAAGTAGTATTTTACTATAGTACAAGTAGCGGGTGGGTCTTATATTGTGTTTGTACATTTTATGTTTTTTAACCAATGATAGGTGTTGGAATCTTAGATTTTTGGTCAAGCATGAACTTGTTTCTCGACAGGTTATAACCTGTTCCCTGAGTGATACCTTTTTTGCCCGACAAGTTTGAACTTGTTCGTGGGCGATGCCATATTCTTTGTATGTGTGTTTAGGTGTTTGTTAGTGGTTTACCTGTGTGTTCTTGACAAGTTGAGACCTGTTTTTGGGCGATACCATTATTCTCTCTAACGTTTTGTATGTGATTTGTAAGCAGATTTGCTTAATCACCTTTAGTGTAGGGATGTGTTAGGGTACTAACTATGTTTTAATTTAATCATTTAATCAATAGGACTTATAACTAATTAGCTTAATGAGAGAGAATAGGTATCAAATTAGACTTAATACTAGAGGAAATAAAAACTAACCCTATGCTTATTGGAATACAAGTAATTTGCTTATGTCTAATGACTACGTGAAATGGTTTTTATTTGGTTTAATCAAAACTCTTAGTTACTAATCAATTATTGTTTCTTGTCGTCGCCAACAGTCTCCCCCTCAGTGCGCTGCACTCTATCTCGTTGGGGCGACGTTGCAGGTACAATCAGGACCAATCGTGATGCTGGCCGTCGCAGGATACCCGCTGCTGTTCGCACGTCGACGATCCTAGTTCTTCCGTCTGGTCCGGGATGAGTGGCGACTATTTCGCCGCGTGGCCACGAGTATCGTGGGAGGGTATGGTCCACGATTAGGACGATGTCGCCCAAAGTTGGGTCCCTGTAGTGAGGACCTTGATTATAGCGAGGCGACAAAGTTGGGAGGTACTCTCGCAGCCACCTTGACCAGAAATGATCGGCCAGGCGTTGGGATGTCTTCCAATTGGGAGAACCTATGAGTTCTGTGTCGTCAAAGGAGCCAAAGAGGGTAGCTCCGCAGGAACGCCCGATGAGGAAATGATTCGGGGTCAAAGCTTCTTCTTCTTCTGGGTCGGTGCTAACGGAGAAAAGGGGCCTCGAGTTAACGACGTGTTCGGCCTCTAGAAGCAATGTGTGGAGGATTTCTTCTCTAGGTTGTCGTTCGTGTAGCGTAGCTGCGAGGGCGACTTTTACAGATCGCACCATTCTTTCCCAGGCTCCACCCATGTGGGGGGCTCCAGGAGGAATGAACTTCCAAACGATGCCCATCTTGTTTATTTGTTCTCCTAGGTTTGCGATGGCTTCAGCGATCTCTCTATTGGCACCGATGAAGTTGGTTCCATTGTCGCTCAGGATGATCTTTGGTGTTCCTCTTCTGGCGATCATTCTTCGTAGTGCGAGGATCATGGAATCGGTTGATAGCGAGTTAGCCAGCTCAAGGTGGATTGCTCTCGTGGTTAGGCACGTAAATAATGCCCCCCATCGTTTTTCTGTACGTCTTCCGATGGTGACGAGCATGGGCCCAAAATAGTCCACTCCTAGGCAGGTGAAAGGGGGGCTGGTTTCTGTCAGGCGTTCAGGTGGCAGATCTCCTTGGGGTGTGATCTGTGGCGTTTTCTTCCGAATTCCACACCATCCGCAGTCCCGTGCTACTTTCTTCACCAGGTTTCGAAGCGACGGTATCCAGTGTTTCTGACGAACTTCATTCATCACGGTATTGTGGTTCTCGTGATTGAAGGTTTCATGGATGTACTTGACTAACAGCTGAGTTATTCGGTGATGTTTCTCTAACAGAATCGGATTTTTGTATGAGGCTATCAGGTAATTGGCTGCTCCCATGCGGGTGGATAATCTGATGAATCCGTCTTCCAGTTTGATTGTAAAGTTTTTTAGATTGGATGTTGGATTGAGGTCTTCTTTCTTTCGCAGGGCAGCGAGTTCGTCTGGGAAGCTGTCTTCTTGCACTCTTCTTATTAGCAGTTGTTCCGCTTTTTCCACGTAGAGTGCAGACTTTGGTAAGAAGACTTCCTTTTTTCAGCTTGGTTTCTTTTCTGATGATTGGATCGTCTGCTTCTGTGTCTTCTTCCAACCTGAGTCTTGCGTATTTCTGGTGATGAGCTTCGTGATGTTGGTCTTCTTTTTTATTCTTCGTTTGAAGACATCTATGGCTTGCAAGTATCTAGCTGTTGCGTGGAGTAGGCGTGTCCAGTTGGAGAACCTTGCTGGGTCAGGTACGATAATAGGGCTTGTTTTTCTAACGCTTAAAGTGATGGCGTTAGGTTTTTCTTCTCCTGTATTGGTTATGGAGACTTTTTTCTCTTCGGTGGGCCAATTTCTGGGTTCTTCATGCAAGAAGGCTGGGCCCTTGAACCAACGATGTGTTGCATCGAAGTTGGATGGGGTTTCTCTGGTAGCGTCGTCGGCCACGTTGTGTTTCGTCGGCACCCAATACCATTCTTTATGTTTAGTCAGCTCTTCTATTTCTGCTAGTCGATGTGCGACAAAGGACTTGAATCTTCTAGGGTCCGATTTGATCCATGTCAGTGCCGTTCTTGAGTCGGTCCAGAAGTATCTTCGAGTTACAATCAGGTCCATTTCTTGGCTTGCACTATTGGCTAAGCGACTTCCCAATAGACATGCTTGTAGTTCGAGTCGGGGTATTGACGTTGGTTTGAGAGGTGACACTCTAGCTTTCGCCGTCAGCAGCTTTACTTCTACGCGATCGTCCGGATGTTGGGAGCGCCAATACACTGCGCATGCGTATGCCTTCTCGCTTGCGTCGCAGAATGTGTGCAACTCCCCCTCGGTCGCGTCGTATGTGAGGCAGCGAGGGATTCGAAGATCTTCAAGTTTTCTTAGGTCTTCAAGCCACTTTCTCCATTCCTCTTCTCTCGGTGGAGGCAATCTCTCATCCCAATCTAGGCCGGACCTCCACAAGTTCTGAAGCATTACTTTCCCCTGTATGGTTATGGGTGACGCCAATCCTAAGGGGTCAAAGACCGACATTACTGCACTTGTGGCTTCTCTCTTTGTTGGTGCACGTCTTCCTTCTTTAGCTTCGTCAGGAGTGTTACGCAGACTCAAAGTGAAATGAAGGCTGTCTTCGTGGACGTTCCAATTGAGTCCCAGGGTTTTTTCGACTTGATTCTTTGGTTCCCCTAGTACAACGGAGTTTGTCTTGTTTTCTGTTTCGGTGAATTCTTCGATCGTTGCGGGTTCGTTGCTTGCCCAACCTCTTAAAAAGAAACCTCCTTTCTTATGTATCTCATTCACATCTCTCGATAATTTGGTGGCAGTCGCCACGTGGGAGAAGCTCGCAATATAGTCGTCCATATAATGGTTTCGGTTTATTGCTCTGACAGCTTCTGGGCAGTGATCGATGAAGTCTTCGGCATTTCTATTCTTCACGTATATGGCGGTACATGGTGAACAGGCGGCTCCAAATATTAGAGATGTCATTCTGTATTCCTTGTTCTTCCAGAGAAATCGAAGGCTATCTCTATCTTCTTCGTTGATTTTTATCCTCAGAAACATTTCCTTGATATCTGCAACGACGGCTATTGCTTCTTGGCGGAAGCGGAGCAGAACACCGAACAGTGATTGCAACAAATCGGGTCCAGCTAGCAATGCGTCATTCAGCGATTTTCCATTTGATTTGGCTGCGGCGTCGAAGACCAGTCTCATCTTTTTCTTCTGAGGGTGGATGACGGCGAAGTGAGGTAGGTACCATGTTCTTGAAGAGGTGGGTTCGTCTGTTACTTCCTCGGCGTACTCACTGTTGATAAGGTTCTCAACTTGTTCTTCATATTTTTGTTCAAATTCTTTGTCTTTCACGAATTTCTTCTCCATTCCTTTTAGTCGTCGAGCTGCGGCTGTTCTGCTTTCAGGTAGACTTTCATTGTCCATTTTCCAGATTAGACCCGAACTGAATCTTCCGTCAGGCAATCTCTTTGTTGTGGAATGCAGTACGTCGAGGGCCCGCTGGTCGACGTCGCTCGATGGTCTCTTTGCGGACACTCCTAGAGCTTCGATGTCGAAGTGAGGTAGGTACCATGAGGGTGGATGACGGCGAAGTGAGGTAGGTACCATGTTCTTGAAGAGGTGGGTTCGTCTGTTACTTCCTCGGCGTACTCGCTGTTGATAAGGTTCTCAACTTGTTCTTCATATTTTTGTTCAAATTCTTTGTCTTTCACGAATTTCTTCTCCATTCCTTTTAGTCGTCGAGCTGCGGCTGTTCTGCTTTCAGGTAGACTTTCATTGTCCATTTTCCAGATTAGACCCGAACTGAATCTTCCGTCAGGCAATCTCTTTGTTGTGGAATGCAGTACGTCGAGGGCCCGCTGGTCGACGTCGCTCGATGGTCTCTTTGCGGACACTCCTAGAGCTTCGATGTCGAAGTGGTCTCTGATCATCTTCTCGAGGTAATCATCTTTTCCTTTAGGCTGCATCACGAGATGATTGACTATTCGTACCGGAGCGTTGTTGCTTGATTTGGTCCCGTGCAAAACCCATCCCAACTGAGTTCTGGAGGCCACTGGTTTGCTTCGGTCACCAGTCTTCACTTCTTGGGACACTATGAGATGCCAATTGTCCTGCCCGATAAGTACAGTAGGGCGGGCGTTGGGGTATTTCAGTTGTTCTGCTATTTTTTCTAAGTGCTGGCAGTCTTCCAGATCTTTATCGCTGACTTCTTGAGGGGATAGGTTAAGGGTCTTCACAGTATATCCTGACATCTTTTCTATGTTCCTTTCGAACTTTCCTCTGATCTTGATGTCAATCTTCTTTGACTTCTGATCCATTCGATGGCCGCCTACGCCTTCGATTCTCAATTCTTCTTCAGGGCCATGGGCTCCAATTGCGTTCACGACGTCGTCTTCTATAAGGGTCACTGTTGATCCTTCGTCCATGAGAGCATAGACTTCAACTTTAGCATCTGGTCCCCATAGTTCTACTGGCACGATTTTTAAGTAAGCTCTCGATATTGTCCGTGTTGCGTTTACTGTTGATGCTACAGCTTGGGTTTCTTGCGTGGCTGGCTTCGTCCTTTCTTCCTGGTGTAACATCACATGATGACCTTTCTTGCATCTTCCACATGGTTTTGCTTTGCAACTGAATCCTCTGTGTCGCCCCAGTAGGCATTTGAAACATATGAAGGCTCGCTTAGCTTGTTCCCATCTTTCATCTATGGAGGAGTCAATGAACTTTTTGCATTTCAAAAGTGTATGTTCCCCTGCACATTCAGGGCAGGTGATCTTCTCTGGTTTCTTTGTGTCGTCCTTGCATGAACAAACTATTGCTGTTTGTGGTTCGGCTGACTCTTCATCTGAATCTTCTTCGTTCGATGAATGTTCTTCTTCACTGTGCTGTGTGGCTCGAGTGGTGTTCACGCCGCGAGAACCTGAAGGTCGCATACGACTTCTCAATGTTTCTTTCTTCACCTTGGTTCCTGTGAACTCGTGCATCTCGAACTGATCCACCATCTGGTTGAAGAAGTTCATAAGGCTGATGAGGATTGGTTCATCATTTTCTTCTTTGGATCCTCTGTACTCGTACCATCTGAATCGCACCAAGATACACATCTTCTCAATTATTCGATTTGATATATCACTCGAGTGCAGGTAACTTTGTTTCTTCATTTGCTTCACAACGCTGACTGTATTGGCCACGGCTCCAGCGTATCTCACCAATTCTCTTGCATCTTCAGACATGGAAGGTAGTTTCTCTATGTTTTCTATCTCGCTTCTTATTAGGTAAGTGGGTCTTCCGAATCGGCGTTCTAATGCGGTTATTACTTCTTCTGGATCCACTTGTGTGTAGAGAAGGGACTTCACCGCTTCCTTGGCTTTCCCTTTGATTGCTCTTCTTAATCTTCCCATGTTTTCAATACAGCTGAAGAGAGCCTGCGAGTCTTTATATGTTGCTTTGAAGGCCATCCAGTCTCTCGCATCGCCGTCGAATTGATGTAACTCGCTGACATACTTCGGCGCACGTTGCATGATCGCTGTTGCTTTACTGTCCGTGGCGACCTTGACTGCTTCCATTATCGCTTCAGCCAGTTGATTGGTATGGGTCGTTGTGGATGGCATGGTTTCAGCGATGGGCAGCGTTTTCTTGCCGATTTCTGCTTCATCGTGCTCTGCTTCCTTTGACTTTGATACCCAGGCTTCAGTGGCCTTCTCAGCAGCGGCTTTGGTTGCAGCATCTTCTTCTTCATCACTCAAGTCCGTATCATCTTGGTTGATACGCGATAATTCTAACTTGGTATTTGCCAGCTTGGTTTTTATGGGAATTTCTTCCAATCGTAGTTTTTCTAATTCCAATCTGGCTTCCAGCTCTTTCTTCTTATTGCTTGCTTTATTTGAAGTCGCTTTTGCCTTTTTCTTTTCTACCATGGTGGCATCAGCTGCTTCTACCAAAGTTGTGTCTTCAGTACGCGCGCTGCTGTCTGTCACCGTCTCAGAGGTGGTGGCTGACGTTTCCGTAGTCTCCTCTTCCGTGGTCGAGCGCGAGTTTTCTCCTTTGCGGCTTCGCGTCATCATTGTTTATTCACTTTCACAGCACTTATTGTCAATATTGTTCAGTGACTTACCAGTGTTTATAAGTTACAATCCTTCAGCAGGGGGTGTGTTGATGTGTAGGAGTACACATTGTTCGACACACACAGTTAATACTTTACCAATTAATGTTCACTTAACACTAAAGTTCAGTGTCCTTTATGTACTCACTAAACAACGTTCGATAACACTTATGACGTTCAATATTCACAAAACAACGTTCGATAAAACTTACACTGTTCAATGTTCCTTATGTATTCACTAAACACCGTTTACATAACGCTTATGTATTCACTATACGACGTTCAATGTTCCTTATGTATTCACTATACAACGTTCGACAACACTTGCATTGTTCAATGTTCCTTATGTATTCACTAAACACCGTTTACATAACGCTTATGTATTCACTATACGACGTTCAATGTTCCTTATGTATTCACTAAACACTGTTTGTATTACGCTTACGTCGTTCACGTAACTCTGGTGCACGTAGGGCTTTGAGTATCGCAGGGCTTCGAGAGGGTGTGGCTTGGCTTATAGTCGTTCCTCCCAGCTGTATTCTTCACTCAGTAGGTCGTGTGCGCACCAACAGGTCTTCCGTAGAGGGCCTGGCTTCGAGAATAAGCGATCTTCCAAGTCGCCTATTCCCAGCGATGTTCTTCACGGGCACACGTAGGGCTTCAAGTGACACGGGGCTTCGAGAGGGCGCGGCGTGGTTTGCAGTCGTCCCTCCCAGCTATCCAACAGGTCTTCCGTAGAGGTCTGGCTTCGAGAATAAGCGATCTTCCAAGTCGCTTATTCCCAGCGATATTCTTCACGGGCACACGTAGGGCTTCGAGTAACACGGGGCTTCGAGAGGGCGCGGCGTGGCTTGCAGTCGTCCCTCCCAGCTGTCCAACAGGTCTTCCGTAGAGGGCCTGGCTTCGAGAATAAGCGATCTTCCAAGTCGCCTATTCCCAGCAATGTTCTTCACGGTCACACGTAGGACTTCGCAAGATGAGTTTAGTGCGCTGCTTGTAGAAATAATTTTCACGTTACTTCAGTTCTTCAAATCTGGCTGCAGAAGGACGAATTCTTGTAGGGGATTTGCATTGAAACTCCACTTTGATTAACACTGTAAATTATATTTAAGTCGCGCACTAAAAACTAACGTTTAACAATTCGGTTGAGCTTAAGTAGTATTTTACTATAGTACAAGTAGCGGGTGGGTCTTATATTGTGTTTGTACATTCCATGTTTTTTAACCAATGATAGGTGTTGGAATCTTAGATTTTTGGTCAAGCATGAACTTGTTTCTCGACAGGTTGTAACCTGTTCCCTGAGTGATACCTTTTTTGCCCGACAAGTTTGAACTTGTTCGTGGGCGATGCCATATTCTTTGTATGTGTGTTTAGGTGTTTGTTAGTGGTTTACCTGTGTGTTCTTGACAAGTTGAGACCTGTTTTTGGGCGATACCATTATTCTCTCTAACGTTTTGTATGTGATTTGTAAGCAGATTTGCTTAATCACCTTTAGTGTAGGGATGTGTTAGGGTACTAACTATGTTTTAATTTAATCATTTAATCAATAGGACTTATAACTAATTAGCTTAATGAGAGAGAATAGGTATCAAATTAGACTTAATACTAGAGGAAATAAAAACTAACCCTATGCTTATTGGAATACAAGTAATTTGCTTATGTCTAATGACTACGTGAAATGGTTTTTATTTGGTTTAATCAAAACTCTTAGTTACTAATCAATTATTGTTTCTTGTCGTCGCCAACAATTATTATTGACTGATAAAGAGACCCTAAACAAGTTAGTGTTCCTTGTTTTGTACTAAAAAAAATTGAAAATTATCTTGACTACTAATAATCTGATGTTTTTTCCATAATATAATAAGTGTAATGACATTCTGGGCATGCTTTTGGCTGATAAAAGCATTAGCATTACAAATCGCATTGAGCGTGCATTGTGAGAATTTCTACATAGCCATGAATAATATTCAAGATTCATGCGCATTTATTTTGAATTCAAATTGTACAGGTATATCGTAAGCCATTAACGTATTGAAAAAGCTAAAAACATATGCAATATCACTCATCGCCCGTCGTAACGCATGAATGCAGTTTTACAAATTTTGTGTCACGAGAGAGAGTTTTCATTATGATCTAGTTAGAAGCATGAGCTTTTAAATCGTGGAAAATAACGCCCGTATCATTGGCGTTAGTTACGAACTTCGCTTAAAAATCTATGATTATTGAGAATTGTTGGCCCCAGATCATTACCCTGAGGCACGCTAATGCTGATTTTACTAAATTCACTTTTTGACTTTTGGTCCTGTGTTATCGTGAAGATGAATAGAAGTCAAACCATGACCAAATTTTGCCCACGTATTCCTACTAGGTTTCATTTTCGTTTTCGGAGAAGCAGAACTGTGTCAAATGCTGTGCAAACATCCTTTTGTACACGACGCCGTCCTTTTATGCACATTTTTATAATGACACGAATAAAATACACTAGTACTGCCTCGTTGGTCTAGCGGTCGCAAGCGCTACTACTGACCATGAGGTCGAGGTCAGGTTCGATTCCCGGGTCGGGCAAAGTGTTATTGGGTTTTTCTATCTGGAATTTCTCAATAGCAGTCCGAAGTTGGGATTTGTGCCCGGTTGATGGCATAGGCTCGCCCCCTATTGCATGGAACTTAATAAACATTATTGGCGAAATGTGGGTGTACCTTCTACAGGTACACCTCTGCCCAACCTTTCGGGGAAACAAGGCGTGTTGTCATGTGATGTTACGAATAAAATAGTGCAGTTCAAAACGTGAAGATGGCTGTATCTAACTACCGCTGCAATCATTACAGATGTCGAGAAGAGGTTATGCAAGAACATAAAACGCCTGCAACGTGCGAGATACGTAAAGATAGATGCCTGTCAGATATGCTTCTTTACCATTGAAAATGATAGCGTTACTTATTAACTATACCTTTGTGCTACTTCAATTTGCGTTTTTGTAAGCTATATATATAAAAAGTATAAAATAAAGTCGCTTTTCTTATCTGTTTGTGTGGCCGCTTGTTGGTTTTGATGCGGTTTTCCACATCTCTTAGGTACATGAGTACAGCACAGAAATCTCGATGTTTTGTCATGTCGCCACATTAGTCACTAGTCCTGATATAAATGAATAATAGTATTTAATAATGAGTTTCAATTTACCTTAACCCTATTACTTTTGTTGATGACGTCAAAAATAAAAGTTTTTATCATAATTAACCTGCTAGTTTGGAAATAACCTTGAAATGACAGGTTGTTCCTGACAAAATGTGAAATCAAATAAATCATCATAGTCAGCTTATAATGTTTCTCTACTGACTAGAATCAATTTTATTTTTGTTTTTGACGTTCAAAAGTGCCTTTTTGTGCCTAATTGAAATTAATTATTTGACTTTGACTTTGATTTTAACTGAGGTAAAAATTAGAGTGGCGGTATGCAAGTTAAGTGCGAAAAATACCACCCCAGGACCCAATGGCTTACCTGGAAAAACCTGAGTTCTGGCCTTCGGGACTCTCGGGCCTCGACTAAGGGAGCTCTTAAGTTCATGCATGGAGAGGGGCCAGTTCCCACTTCGTTGGAAGACGGGGAAACTGGTCCTCATCAGGAAGCCGGGGCACCCAGCGGACTCTCCGTCCGCCTACCGGCCCATCGTGCTGCTCGACGAGGTGGGCAAGCTCTTTGAAAGAGTCATTGCAGACGGCCTCGTCGGGTGGCGGGTGCGGGTGGGGCCGGATCTGGCGGAGAGCCAGTTCGGTTTCCGCAGGGGGCGCTCTACGGTGGACGCCATCATGCGCATACGGGCCCTCACGACGGGGGATGCTATGGCCTGAGGTGGGGTCGTCTTAGCGGTGTCTCTAGACATTGCCAATGCCTTCAACACCCTGCCCTGGAGTTGCATAAGGGATGCCTTCGGTATCACCGGATGCCAACCTACCTCTGTCGTGTGGTCGAGGTTTATTTGACGGACAGGGCCATCATCTACCCTTGTCACCGGGGAGAATGGAACCGGCAAGAGATGTCATGCGATGTCCCACAGGGATCGGTCCTGAGGCCACATCTGTGGGACGTCGGATACGACTGGTTGCTGCGCGCCGACCTCCCTCCCTAGCGGTGTCAGCGTCATTTGTTACGCTGCCGACACGTTGGTCCTTGCGCGAGGGAGGTTGCACCAGGCGGCGGCCGATTTAGCGATACGGGGGGTTGCGAAAATCGTGGACAGGATCCGGTAGTTGGGACTCGAGGTGGCCTTGCACAAGTCCAAGGCCATGTGTTTTCATGGTCCTCGGAACGCGCCACCGTCGGGCTCCCAGGTTACGGCGGGAGGGGTTCACTTCGGCGTCCGAATTGACGGGGTTTGCTAGGGCCAATGCTTGCCGGGGGTGCGAAGAAAACCGACAGGGAGATCGTGGCCCCCGGCAACAGAGTGGGTTTTAGTCAGTTAGATCTGCCCTCCTGCTCCGCCCAGAGCGGGAGAAGTTATTTGATAATATCCCAACCAAAAAAAAAGGCCCAGTGCGGGGTGGTAGATGTCACATGTCTTCGATTTTTTGGTTCTAGGATATGCCGGTTTCCTCACGATGTTTTCCTTCACCGTTTTGAGAGCAGTGGTAATGAAATTAAATACACAAAGTAAAGCGCCTGCCTGGGTTACCTACAACTCGTAAGTCGGGGCCGTTACCACTGGGCCACCACTGCTCTCTAAATAAATAACAAGGGGCAATTTGTATGGATCCTGGGCCCAATGTGGTGGTACTTTCTAACCTATCTTAAAATGAAGATCTAACTAACTACAACATAACATAAATAAAAGAGATACAGCAATATCAAATTATTAGGTACCGCTGATGCCTAAACTCATCCATCTCAACGACCTTTGTAGTCTCAGAATGCGTGGTCGTAGGATCATCACCTATGCGGACGACACAGCTCTGATTTTTCACGCGGATTCATGGGAAAAAGTCTATTCAAATGCTTGTTTCGGTTCTGACATTGTCGCATGACATCTTAACGTGTCTAAAGGGGATTAAAGATTTTTATTAGGAGCCTACGGTCCGCCATTTTGTTTTTTTTAAGTGGCGGCCACGCATGAAACTTATCGCAATCGATAGCTGACATCCCTTCCGTAAACCAGAGGAAATTATTATAACGAGTGTTTTAAACACTTCAAATGCTTAATCACTAACTGGCAAATGGAACAGATTTACATTATTGTAAAAAAAAAGAGATTTTTAACCAGAAATCCCTGACGGCTACTGTGTCGATGTGATTAGATAGGTAATTTGCGTCGATATAGCCTTCTTCACACATTTGAACGACCAATAATTGAATTAAGTTCAATAAAGTACCTATAAGTTTTATCTTTTAATTAAATCAATTCGTAACTATGAATTTGTTTGGAGTCTTTTCTTCATTCGTGTTCAGAAAGCTCTAATAATGAGTCATCGTGTGGAATTTTTGTTAAATAACTTCGTTGACAAAGATGTGCAGTCTATGCTTCTGCCTTTGAATTTATTGCAAACTATTAAGTTTTGTCCTAAATATCGCATCAAGGATAACTTTATAACTCGAAACAGCAATCTATCAAATTTTGTGTCATTGTGTGGCACGATATTATTTATTTCAATAAAATTTTACGACCTTCTCGTCATCGAAGCATTTGAACTTATTCCGATGATGTTTATTATCTCCAAAATCAACGTTTTCTTATACAGTATGGGATTCCTAATGAATTTTATACTGTGCGTTTTGTATACTGAAAAAAATATTTTATTCGTTTTAAAATTTCAAGAGATTCACAGATATTTTTATAATAAACTCAAAGTCTTCGCCATCGGCAACTGGTTAATTTTTTTTTCACTTCTCATATTTCACTTGAGTAGTGCTATTCTTATTTTTTCGATTTTCAATCGATCCATTCTCACAGCATTTAGTACTATCATTTTATTCGGTATTGATATAGACATCGCTTATGCTATCAGACTCATTCAGCTATTAAAAATTAAAGTTAATCTATGGAATATTCAAGCTCTTCAATACCAAAGCATGGAGGACAGGGACAGAGATAGTGATTTTAAACGAATGTTTCAGGCCTACGTTAATTTATTGTTTTGCTACGACATTTGCAAAGGTTCTTTTCAACAAGTGGTTAGTTAAAGACAACGCACACGGATAAACACTGCACGGGACCGGGCAGCAACCCAACCCAACGTTAGCACGTAACCGGATCGGCTCAGCACCTCTAAGGTGACAACGCGGCGTCGCCTCCTTACAGAAAGCGAGTAAAGGTAGCAACTACCATAGTAAACGAGCTGATGGCTCGCCGTAAGCAGGTCGTCGTATCAGCTCACCGCAAGGTCGGTGACTGCTGTTTACTAGCTGATCTGGAATCGAAGCGATGTCGTTACGATGCTAGGAGTGCGTTGCAGTATTGAGTTTCATTTCAAGAATCCTGAACGACTTTAGCTGAGGCGATGCTGATCCAGTGTAGTGCTTATAAGTTTGCGTTTACGGAAAGAATGCTTTTTACTTTCAATACTGATGTGACCTAATTGATAAAACTATACTTAAACTGATTCCTTTTTCTATTTTGTCTAGATTCTGTTCCGAACTACTTTGTTCCTTTATCGCTTTCTCGTCAAGATTCAGATTTTTATTTATGTTTTCAAACTGAAAACATTGAAGAGTCGCTATAATGTGAGTAATACTATTTCCCATTTCCATTAAATACTACTCGACAAATAAATGAATGCGCATAAGAGCACTGTTGAAATTTCAACCCTCGGTTTAGTGCCGAAAGTTGAAAAACAAAATATTTACTTAGCAAAGTCTGAGAAGTACCCTTTATAGATTTTGCCGTTTCAAGAAACAAATTTTGAAAATTTGAGAAAAAACGAAGAACCTGTAAAAATGTTTTGATTTCTTGCAGGCAAACATGCTGGCACTCTGGATTACCATCTGGCTACTTAAATCTTTGACATTGCAAATAGCATTAGGTCTACACTGTGAGAAGTTCTACATAGCTATGCACAACGTGCAAGATTCGTGTGCAATTATTTTGAATTCAAATTGTACAGGTAAGATACGAAACACGAAATATTTTTGTAATTATATTTTTGCATTTAATGTAATCATTCGTGTAAGAATTTGTTTATATTGTTTTATTGTTCAATAAACATTTTAGAGGCGGAAGATCAAAAAAATTAATAGAAGGCTCGTGTGTAATGACATCAATAAAATACAGTGAATAGTAAGGTTACGTCTGGCTGGGAACAATGTAAGGCCACGTTCACGCCAAACGTATAGTCGGCGTCTGACTCTAGGTTTGGTGTGAACATTGACTCAAGTGATGCGACTGATATCAGCTCATAGCAACGAAACAGAATGAATAAAAAGTAGTATCTACAATTTATACAGTTTAGTTACTTGCATTGATGAATGATGGTTGAAACCTTGCAAGTAAAACGTTATATTCTCAAATCAAAGTTAATCTTAGACACCACTGGGTCAAAGCTTAGGTCAACAACGCAAGGAACTTACATTAGTTTAACCGGTAAGGGACGGCTGAGTCGCCGTGGGTGGTCCGCGCCGTGACAGTTTTACGACCGCACTTAAATAAACAAACACTCGGATTTCTTTACAATGTCTCAAGTAGTATTGTTAATGTTTTTTGCTACTCGAATAGATTAGAAATACGTTTCAAATGGTTACAGTCTTTGTAAACAACGTTCACTTATCTTTATTACCCGCTTTTGTTATTATTTCTTTTGTTCTTTGTGATAACGATTTCTGATAAAACTACCGTACCAATTCACACGAAATTTTGCAGGGTACATTATGGATAGATAAGTTATCTAACAAAAGCGTTTTTAGAGACAAACATTGAAAACAAAAAATTCAAAAAATCTAGATTTTTGATGATCTAGAATTTCTATTGCTTACGTAACTTTCACCGTACCAAAAAAATATTTTTTTGTTTTATTTTGTTCTAAATGTTGTCTAAAACGATGATACATGTAATATAGAAAAGAAATAAAACACTTACGGATCAGATCCATACAGAAAAACCACAAAATATTACAACTTTCACTGTGACGGGAACTTTCTCTTTTTTGGTTGTTTACACTTTTTTGGTTGGGTCAAAATAGGTGTTATTTAGTGCGAATATTATCTAAAACGATGTAATATTTACTTCAAAATGAAAATATCACCACTTTCCGACGATTTACACACAAAAACCATTAAAAAACGAATTATTACAGCGGACGGGAGTGACATTTGACTGACATTTTACCGCGCGGGAACGTGATTTTCAACATTTTTTTAAAATGTTGCCTATTAATATTTTTGCTTTTAGTCGATTTATTTGACGAGAATATCTATCCGACCATAGACAGAAAAATCCACAGACGATAATAGCCATTACAACAAGTACAAATAGAGATGTAAGTCGCGTGGGTGTGCCGTCTCTCATGAGAGACGCCGGTCCTTTACCGGTTAACTAGATATATTGTAATAGACTTTGTTTCACCTAGGCACCTATAACCTATGATTTTTACGGTTCGGTACCTCAAAAGGTAAAAACGGAACCCTTATAAGATCACTCTCTTGTCCGTTTGTCTGTCCGTGTGTCACCACCGATTTTCCTAGGCCTATGGAAATATAATAAAAATGAATATCTATAAAAATCAAGGTCCTGAGTCGACACGATAAAAAGATATGGGCAAATTTAGATTTTCGCGAAAACTTGTAAGTACCAAAACTTACCTTAATTTTTTTTTTTTTTTTCGAAATTGTTCCCTTTACTTGTACTGACCTTGCTTTTAACCAAAATTGACAATTCTAGGTCAACTGGAAGTACTCTATGGGTTTTGGGTCGAAAACCTTTATGGTAGTTCCCCTTGACCTAGAATCACGAAATTTAGTAAAAAGCAACAAGCAACGTTCAACAGTGTAATGTTTCCGGTATTATTTTTGACAATTTCTAAACTCTCTAGTACTGACATTCTGAAACCTTTATCACATGTGTGTAAAATTTCGAAAGTGTTATTATTATTTCAGAATAGTGTGTTAGTGTTATTAGTGTTTCAGAATGTCAGTACTAGAGAGTTTAGAAATTGTCAAAAATAATACCGGAAACATTACACTGTTGAACGAATTAAATACGAGTATGCCAAGGTCACCTTTGCTGCGATTGTTCGCCCCTTATCGCGCTGATAACGGTCGCACTGATAACGGCGACACTATATAAGTGGGTTTCACGGGCGATAAGGCTCAGTCTGCACTCAGCGCTTGGTTTGGCAACACGCCGTGTTCGAGTTCGCAACAAGTCCATCGTCATCCTGAGGATGCCTCGTTGAGAGGTGAAACACGTGTCGATTTCTTTCAGGAGTTTTTTATGGCTCTTTAGAAATAGCTAAGCGGAACAAGTTACTAAATATATCCACGTCTATTGTATTTTATAATGGATTTCCGCAAGGTCACGCCTGAATCAATTAATTATTAATATAGCTAGTGTTAATTTAGAATGTTTATTTATGATCAAATCGAATATTATCCAGCACAAGTCTCAACATTTC
This sequence comes from Agrochola litura, assembly GCA_949152395.1. NCBI lineage: Eukaryota > Metazoa > Arthropoda > Insecta > Lepidoptera > Noctuidae > Agrochola > Agrochola litura. Next base: position 22,188,628 of record OX424501.1, read on the forward strand.
CCACCACTTTCGACCAATCAAAGCGTCATACAGTTTTGTTTGAATATTTTTTTACATGAGTAATAATAATAAACAAATCTTTTATAGTGAAACTGTTTTAAAACATAAACCGCTCAAGCCCCGGTGTCAAACAATGTTTGACACTTGGAACATGCCGTCAAGCCCCGGTGTCAAACAATGTTTGACACCCCGACAAACATTGTTGGACACCGGGATTTTATCTTTTTCTAATATAAAATAATGTCTAATGTCCTCTGTGGCTTTTTTATTCTATGGTCGGATAGATATGCTAGTCAACAAAACCATTTCATTTTAAAATACCTGGAACGCAACATTTTAAAAAAATATTGAAAGTGACGTTCGGGGACGAAAAAATGTCAGTCTACGAATCGCTCCGGCCTTGAAGGTTATTACCATAATATTTCATTTTTATTGTGGTTTTTGTGTGTAAATCGACGGGAAGTGGTGTTATTTTCATTTTTAAGTAAATATTACGTCGTTGTAGATAATATTTGCAGTAAATAACATCATGTTATACTTATTTTGACCCAAACTAAAAGTGTAAACAAACATGTGAATGAAAAAGTGACCATGCTGTGATTTTGTGGTATTTTGGTGTGTAATCGTTGGTATTTGATGGGTAAGTCGCCTTTTTTAATGATTACATTAGATTTTTAATAATGTTAGGCACTTTTTTTGCCTAAATACGGCAAAAAAATATTTTTTTGGAACGAAGAAAGTTACGTAAACACTAGAAATTCTAGATCTTAAAAATTATAGATTTTTAGTATTTTTTATTTTCAACGTTTGTCTCTAAAAACGCTTTTGTTAGATAACATAACTATCCATAATGTACCCTGCAAAATTTCGTGTGAATTGGTTAGCTAGTTTTATCAGAAATCGTAAAATTAGTGGACAATAGACTCGCGAACAAAAACGCGTAATAAATCTTAGTAAACATTTCACACGAAAGTTATAAATATTTATGTTGGGTTCCTTATCTATCCGAGAACCGAAAATAATAGGCTTTATCGTTCGACGGCTTCTTGGAAACTTGAGTATTTTGTTTATCTGAAGGTGAGTCATAAATCTTTTGCGTCGTGGGTGGTCGCGGGGCTTGACAGGAATGACTCATCTGTCAAAAAATACCTTAGAGGTTAAGATAATTTAGAAATTTAGTAAGTATATAATTCTAATCTTTATGTAAAGTTGATAAAATATTAACATCATTGGAAAGTTCCGAGAATTGTTTAGAAACGACTTGGTACATAGAAATTACAATGTAAAATCAAAGAGATAATAAAATATCATACTATTCATTATTACGTTATCTATTTGAAGTATAAAGTAATGAGGTTAAAAACTGAAAGCTCTGAACAGATGGCAGCACAGTTGTATGTCTTTAAACCGCCATTGTTGTGTTTATGTTTACTTTTGTGTCGATCACAAATTATACTAAAACTAGATAAATATGTATGAGACTTGGAATGTAGCACTATTAAAAGACGAGGTAAGGGCAGGGGAAGCGTCTACCACGGGTAAAAATGCACCTTTAGTGGAAAAGTCAATAAATTATGAATGTTTTATATTTTATAGGTTATTTTGTGTTTGTTGACTTTAAGTTCGGTTTTTATTAAAGACCAGAGGCGTACGATAGAAATAATTTCCACAGTTTTCTTCTTATAACATCTTTAGCAAATACATGGCTCCCCGTATTTTTGCAGTAAACAGCTGCGCAACTGGGCTCAATAATTAATTATGCGTAAAAGAAGTCGCTTGTTTACAAAAATGTATGGCTAGCTGTCAAATTTTAAGACGCTGGAGATCAGTGCCATCTGAAGTGAGCAAGTGGCAGTTTTTATCCTCATTAAACATTTGTTTTGAATAACCAAAACCACAAATCCTAACATTCGTTCGGGAACTAGTCTTTCAAGTCACAATATTTTTATTACGACATAAAAGACTTGACTTTACTATTAAGTGAATTAATTGTAATTGAATAAGCCGTAGATGAATTTTCCTATATAGATTTCATTAATTAGTTATTACAAAAATCGGTGAAACGATCTTAAGGTAATCGGTGAAACGATTTTAAACGGTAGGTCTTTTGACCGTAATTATCTTGAAAATAGAATAACTTTAGTTATTATAATACGTAACCCATCATTGCAACCAGCACACTGTCAGTAGACACTACTTGAATGTAATGTCATTATTACTGATAGTGTCTAGATCGCTCTAATATTTGTAATATTTGATTATGATAAACGTCACTTAAATAGGGTTACAACTTGCAATAGAAAATAGTATTAAAAAAATTGCAAGGAAACCGTCGTATATGATATGATTTTAAGCTGAATCTTTTTTCATTTTAACATTAAACTCTAAAGACTACGTATGTTAGAGGCATTGCGTAGTATTTGTATCGAGTAGCGAATATATTTTCTTATATTCATGATTACAGTTGATTTATATTTCTACGCATATATTTTTTCAACTATTCTCTAAATCGATTAGATGGTCGCTCAAAGAATGATGTTTCAAGAAAATGAGCCTTCGTGCTGCCGATGTTTCGAGCTTATAGTTATTCGAGATTTTGATGCATCGAGGTGGTGAACTGTCGTGCTTGTTGGATTGCTCTTATTTATAGTAAAGTAACTTGTTTTTTGATATTGTAAAACACTGAACTTTTTTTTTTCTTCTCTTGGCAATTGAGCCGGTTTCGATTATTCTGCCAGAGTCAACTTTAGTAAATAACAGAGATAATGTCAGCTGTCATAATGACAGGTGGCATTGACTTATGTTTACGTTCCATTTCAACATTATTTATTCATTCTATTCTCACTGTAAATTTATAATTTGTGAAACAAGAGTTCTTAATTAAAATACATGTAATTATCACTTCCTGAATTAATATTTTCACAGACAGATAATTTATGTTAAGGTTAATAAAATTCAACTAACGGACGATTCACCTACTGTTGATTTATCTGTGGTCTTGTGTTAGATTTACTGGCGATTTTGAATATGTGAAAACATTTCTGCGAGCAACTTGGAAGTAGAGCTCGCCGGCAGCTGCCACGGCACCGCTCGCTTCGCTCCCGCGGCTCGCGCGTAGTTGGTCACAGTTCTAACCTAACCCATTTCACCCAGTTCTAAATGACGAATCATACAATCTACCGCAGAAATGTTTTTACGATTGTCTTATTATCTAGTCGCAGGCAGATTGTATGATTCATCATTTTGAACTGGGTGAAATAGATTAGGTTAGGTTAGAACTATGACCAACCATGCGCAAGCCGTGCGAGCGAAGCGAGCAGTGCCGCGGTAGCTCCTGGCGAGCGCTACTTCTAAGTTGCTTGCAGAAATATTTTCACCATTGTATAATTATCCGTTAAAAAGAAAGTTAAAAAACACAAAAATCGTTGAATTTTAATTTATTTTCATACAATTAGGTCATTAAGGTGAAATCAAAACAGGAATTATTAAAGAAAAGTAAAGGTCCATTAGGTATTTCATACATAGTTGAAATATCCAGTATCTTAAAAAATCATTAGATTAATCGTTCGTTAGTGCGATGAATTTTTGTTTAATCAACATTAACTTAGATAAACAGTAGTTGAGTCGACCAATATGCGTTATGAACATTTGTGAATCAACCGTAGTTATCTCGAAAATAGTTAGAATAGTGTTAGGTTTCAATTTATTAATACATAATTGTTGGATGTTGTACTGGCAACACGTCTTCTGGGTCAGGCGCTGGTGACGGTAAGACGTGCTTAGTGGCTGTGTCGGTAAAAAGATAGATTGGCATATTAATGGTTGGAGATCTACTGTAAATTAAGGTAACCTGTTAGTTTTATTGTAAACATTAGAATACTGTATAAATATTGATATTATGTGGAGAATAGGAATTGGGTTTTTCTATCAGAAATTTCTCAGTAGCAGCTCGGAGTCTGGATTTGTGCCCGGTTGATGGCAATAGGCTCGCCCCCTATTACATGGGACTTAACATAACTGGCGAAATGTGGGTGTACCTGCTACAGGGACACCTCTGCCCAACCCTTCGGGGAAACAAGGCGTGATGTTATGTTGTTAGGAAATGTGATGGTATGTTGTAGAATATCGAATTTTGATGTTAACAAAGTAATATAAATGAATGACAAAATATCTTGGTGTTTCATATTATTTTCCTTATCCCTGAAATATTGTAAATACTTCCGTACCATGGCCTGGACCAGAGCTGGACGCGAGAGATCACTACCACCGATCGCCTCCACGAGGACACGGCAATGCTCCGCCCAAGCCGGGCAGACCTCCACCGTATGTTCCACCGTGTCCTCCGGGTGATCCACACAATGGTGACAACCAGGCGTTTCCTCCCGCCTTATCCGGAACAGGAACCTCCTGAAACAACCGTGTTCAGGTCTTCACACCTGCGACAGGTAGAAGATGAGGACCCCGTGTCGCCTCTCTAGCTACTCCTCAAAGAGAGGACTTATCGCCGCAATAGGGATAATGCCTGGGTCAAAAAAAAAGAAATTCTATTTAGTCCGTCAGTCAGATAATAAAAAAATATTAGACACGTATTTTTTGCTTTATCATATTAATAAAAAAAATACTTGGATAAAACGCATTAAAGTTGTGGAGTGGGGGTCGCTACATCACAAGTAAGTATAAAATCTACATACTCGTGACGTCATGGCACATTTTAACTCCATGTATCGCCGTAATCTTTTGATAACGTAAAAAAAGAAAAAATACGTGTCCAATATGTTTTAATAATTTACAAGACGGACAAAAAATATATTTTTAGTCATCATCCCTATTGCGGCGTGCCTAGCACTGGGTTGCGATAATCGCATTCTTCCTGACGCCATGTGATCCCGCCGGAGCTCTGTCCGCTGTGCCGTGATTTCTCGCGGCAGCGGAGTTACGCCACCGGCGTTTCGCCTCCTCGCGCCACTCCCAAATGTGCGCGAGGACTTTTGCCTCCGGATCCCATGGCGACCATCCGGCAAGGAGGCTTGCCGCCTCATAAGAGACCGTGCGGTATCCCCGGGCCAGCCGGATTCCGAACCGTCTGTGTTAAAATTCTTCGTCTACGCTGAAATCTATAACAATACAAATCGCATTGAATCTACACTGAGACGTTCTACATAGCTATGGCAAATGTTCAAGATTCATGTGCACTTATTCTAAACTAGCTTTTGCCCGCGGCTTCGCCCGCGTGGATGTCGGAAAATATCCCGCTGGAACGTGCTACCGGGAATCAGAGTATCCTATGTCCTAACCCAGGTCATGGCCTATCCTATGCCTTTCATCTAGAAATTCGTTCAGTCGTTACGTCATGAAAAGGTAACAGGCTGATATTAAATCTTTTTTAGGGTTCCGTACCTAAAAATTTAAACATTAAAACCCTTAAAGGATGACTTCATTGTCTGTCAAGACCCTTTTCTCAGGAACGCGTGGAGGCATCAATTTATATCAATAGATATTAAAAACTTAGATCTACCGTCTCTTGGAAGTGTAACGAAAATAAAACTTCCAAGTCAACGCAATAATGGGCACGCCACAACTGTGGCGATAAGTTCCCTCATTAAGGAGTGGTAGAGAGGCGCCACGGCGTCCTCACCTTCCACCTGACGCAGGTTCTCACCGGACACGGTTGTTTCGGGTTCCTGTTCAGGATAAGGCGGGAGAAAACAATGGTGACACCCGGGCGCAGCATACGGTTTAGGTCTGCCCGGCTTGGGCAGAGCAGCCGTGTCCTCGTGGAGGCGATCGGCGGTGGTGATCTCTCGCGTCCGGCTCTGGTCCAAACTATGGTAGAGATCGAGACGGCATGGGAGGCCATCACCTCCTTCTGCGAAGCAGTAATGCTCACGAAAGAGGAGGCATCATAATAGCATAGTACCAGAAGGAGACACCCTGGGCATCGGGAATCGTAGGCCGATTCCCGGCCACCGTAGGCGCGGGCTTGCGGACGGTGAGCAATGGGTAGCTCACCGTCCGATAAGGACCAGGCCCGGGTCGACGGCGGGTTGTGTTCCACGCGCGCCTCAAAGAGATGTCAGCGGAACTGACGGGGTCCGATAGGGCCGATGCCTGCCGGTTGCGGGTTGCGGTTATTGTCCGAAAGGGTTACCGTGGCCCCAGGCAATATAGGCAACTGAAAGAACACGGGTGGGTTTTAGTCAGTAAGAGTCTGACACGCCTTCCCGCTCCACCCAGAGCGGGAGAAGTTATTTGATAATTTCCCAACCAAAAAAAAAGTTAACGAAATAAAAAAACTTTTTACAAAAAAAAAAACAACCCACTTCCAAAAACAAACACTACAAAGTGAAAAATAACTTTAATTTCGGAAGTCGGTGTCTTGGGTTTTGTGTTTTCATTTTTTGCCACCGACTTCCGAAATTAAAGTTATTTTTCACTTTGTAGTGTTTGTTCTTAAGATAAGATCATTTATTTGTCCAAAACATGAGTATACACACACATGGCATGCAAGATGTTACAATTAAATTATATCACAGTCATGTTTTGCCTTAACGGCGTACAAATATAAATAGGTAGGTTACATTTAATCAATTAATTATAAACTAGAATTTAAAATTAGAATTTAAAAATTAAAATGTACTACAGAATAATGTCAACAACTCTTAATATTTTAATAAAATTAGTTAATTTAATGTCAAAGTAATTAGAAATAACACAATTACAAGAATTAGATTAATTTATCATTCAGAAATTCGTCAGTGCTGTAATAGGCTTTCTCTAACAGAAGGCTTTTCAACCTACTTCTTAATTTTTCCATTGGATATTCCCTCCAAGATTTTGGCAACGTATTATATAGGATTGGTGCCATACATATTATACTTTTACGTAATAGAGCTGTCCTGGATCTAGGAATGCAAAGTTTGCAAAGAGAATGCAAGAATGCAAAGTTTTTGGAAGTCGGTTGTTTTTTTTTTTGTAAAAAGTTTTTATTTTTCACTTTTTAGTTGTGGTACCTACCCCACACACATTCGAATACCACTACCTGCTACCAGTGACAGGAACTTATCATATCATCTACATACTAAGTGGGAAAAAAATACGTATTTTGTAGCTAACTCAAAAACTACCCAAGCAAAGTTATTAAAATTTATATGGGACCAATTTGGGAGCATACCCTTTCAAACAAAAAAATAATTTTCAAAATCGGTCCACAAATGACGGAGAAATCGGTGGACATACATAAAAAAAAAAAAAAAAAAAAAAAAAAAAAACTCCTCCTTTTTGGAAGTCGGTTAAAAATACGGCCATTTGTGCCGCATATTTTGACACTCGCAAATAAACCAGTCTATTTGGTACTTCCCGTTGGTCCAGCAGCATGAAGTTTGTCGAGAAGTAAGGTCAAGTAAAGAGGAAAATCCGAAAATTGGTAATTTATAGTTCTATAATGAACGGCAAAGTTAAGTTTTTTTTGCATTCTGGGGTTAAAAACTCATAGGCCGTGTCTTGGAGTAACAAACCTCAGTTGGCCTAATATATTTTTTTGGTTCTAGTAATAAATAAGAAATAGGATAGACCGGCATCAAAAAAGATTTGTGAAAATTGGCCATTTTCTTGTTGACTGTACAATTTTTTTCAAAATCTGTGAATGCAGATAAAAATTTTTCAAAAGTTAAGGACAGTCTCCTAATACTGTTTTCTTGTAGCGACAACGGTTAAGGTACCTTATTGCTCCATCTCAAAATCCACCCTGTATATGCTATGATTGACTACTTAGTTCCATAAAGGTATAGCGTGATGATAATTTTTTAAAAGGTTAAATCCGTAACTATCTGCAATATTCTAACCTTTTGGCTAGCCTTTTTACAATTTGCGGTAAACTCTAAAAGAATACAAACATAATGCTATATTGCTCATCCCCCATAGCAAATAGCGTGATAATAGTTTTTGAAAAATCTATTGTGAAGTTACGATTATTTGACTTATAGATTATTTATACCAATTTTCAAGTTAATTAAGCCACACAGTAAAATCCTCCACTGTAAAAATTAATACCCCGTTTCACCCCGTTAGGGGTAGATTTTCAAAAAACCCTGATATACGTTTTTACTTATTTTCAGTTTTAATTATAAATACTGAGTTTCGAGTTAATCAGACCGTTCGTTAAAATTCTTCCATACAAACTTTGACACCCCCCAATCCTCCTTTAGAAAAATTAAAAATGGCAAACTTTATAATTTACATAGATAAGTATTCGTGCCAAGTTTCAAGTTTATTAACTCAAGGAATAAGATTTTTCATACAAACAATATCCCCCCTTTTCACCCTCTTAAAGGTCGAATTTCCAAAAATCCGTTCTTAGCGGACGTCTACTAACTATAAACTACCTCCCTACCAAGTTTCATCTTCATACATCAAGCGGTTTTCGAGATTTCGTGATGAATGAGTGAGTGAGTGACCTTTCGCTTTTATATATTTAGATTCAAATTCTACAGGTATTTCTAATTGCTTGTTTTTTGTTTGTTTTTAGATTCTTTGTTGGTGTAATGGTCTTAAGCGCTACTGCTGAGCATGAGGCCTTGGGTGCGATACCTGGGTCGTACAAGGTGTTTTTAAGTTTTTCATCCGGAATTCCACAGTAGCAGGTTCACCCCTGATAAATGAAACTTCTGCCTAACCCTTCGCGAAATACAGGCATGATGTGTGTCATGTTATGTGTTGTTCTAAGTTTGTGTTTGACATTTGCTTCTTTTCTTCATAAAATGATTATGCTGTCATGTTCTATCTAAGCTTCTATAATGTATTTAAACTACTCAAAACAAAATAGGGCCCACTCTAAGTTAATTTTGAATTTTGTCTAAGAATCAATAATTAGGTAAGCATTTGTGAAGTAAAGCACTAAACTTTATTCTTTACGTGTTTATGGATCCTTAACAATGTTTCGAGCATCAATTCTAGCGTTGAATTCAAGTGGGTAGACAGAAAAAGTGTGAAGTGCTTGAAAAAACACTTGTTGCACAAACTCTATGACTTGTGTTCTCAGTCCGATTCTAAGCGTTGACGTTACCCGTCACTTTCTGTTACAGCTTATTTTAATTTCGGTATTAATCATGATTACTATACCTGGTTTTCGTCGTCATATGAACATGGAAAGCGCAGCAAGAGCTGTTGCTATGCTTCAGGAGAGAGGCTCTCAGAGATCTGTAGCTATACTTCTCAGTGCGTCGCGACAAGCTATTCGAAACGTGTGGTAATACTTCCAAGAGATTGGGAGTGTAACTAAGAGGCCTGAATCAGGAATAATTTGAGCAACAACTTCCTAGAAAGACCGGTATATCAGGTTAACTGTACGACGAGAGCGTACTGTAACCGCCTAGGCCTTACAAATCTGGCTGCGGCAATCAACTGGTACTAGAGTCAGTGATCAAACCATTCGTAATCGTCTCCACGAAGATGGTCAACGTTTCTGAGTGCGAGTTGTCCGACTCAAACTGACAAGAGCCAATCGTGCAGCGCGATAAAGATACGCTCGCGAGCATTTGAACTGGGCAATGGATAACTAGAGGACTATGCTTTAGAGATGAATGTAAGGTCAAGTTTTCCAGTGATGATAAAAGAGTCCACGTGTGGATAAAAAAATGTGAACGTTTTACAGAACCATACATCCACGGAACATACCGTTTTGGGGACCCAAGTGTTATGGTATGGGCGGGAATAAGCTTTGTAGGAAAAACAGAGCTAGTAATTCTGGGGATGAGGGTGCTGTAACCGCCGCCAGTTACGTTGAGCGGGCAACCCAACCATGTGTCATCCCATTTTCACAAAGAGTGGTCGCTGATGTTGTTTTTATGCATGAAAATGCTCGCGAACATACGGCCCGTGCCATACAAAAAGCACTTTTAGAGGCGGATATCACGGTTTTGCCCTAGCCAGCTATGAGTCCCGATCTCAACCCCATCGAGCATTTATGGGATCAATTGAAAAGAAGCCTTAAAGAAAACTAGAGCCATGTTAACAGTCAACAGGAGCTCATGAATGCGCTAAAACTCGGTTGGGAACGAATTCCGGAACAAAATGTTATCCATCTTATTGAAGTGTACCTAGATTAGCTCAGAGAGAGGCAAACAGAGCAGAGGAGGCCCCCCTCGCTACTAACCATAACATTTTTCATCAAATGGTTACAGGAAATGGGCGACAGACTAAGATTATTTTTCAAGTTAATTTAAGTTTATTTGCCTAAAAAGTGATTTGTTTGTGTAAATCGATCAAAATAAACAAATTTTACCACTGGATAGGTTTAAACAATTTTTAAATCCCTACTCCAAACACATCTATCCATAAAAACAACTTAATCATTCAGTTTTAAACAACAGCAAAAAAACTTAGTGGACCCTATTTTCTTTTGAGTAGTTTATAAGCTTTCAACCTCTACCTCCTTTGCAAGAATGTTAAATGCTTAGATTGAGCGACATTCGACAAACTGGATGCCTGTCGGATATACTACGTTAATGCTACTTTACCGTTGAAAATTATTGGGTTACTTGCTAACTATACTTTTGTGCTGTTACAGTTTGCGTTTCTGTAATTGTGCTACTTAATAGCGATATTTATATAGTAGTGCGCAGACTGGCGGACGGGACTGCAAAGGATTTTAAATTTATCAATTTATTGAAGTAATACTTATTCAATTGAAATAAGGTGTATATTTTAATGCTCCGTGATCAACCTTGGAACATCGCAGCGCAGTTTCCTCTTGAGCATCGAAGAGCACGCTGGAAGATACCGCGCGGGGGTTGCTTTTCTGTAAATCTGCTACTAAAAAGCGATCCTAATTAGTAAATTACTTTTTTAATTAAATAGTACCATTTGTCTAGTGTTTTGTCTAAAAATGATCCGATCAATAGAAAATATATTTTTTTCAACTGAAATGCTATGAGAAATGATAGTTTTCTTTTCTGTACATTATATCATCAATCACAAATGTCAATTCCAAGGGTAATTTGAAATTAAATTAGTAGATATCAAATAATACGAAATTGATTACTTTACCTTAAGATTGATCATCAATAAATAATTGAATTTGCTTTATTAGGTACGTACATGATTATGAATCATTCGTGTGCTTACAAGTCTATAGTAAAATGCAGTCAAACAAAAAAAATAAAAATAAAAAATTTAAAAGTCATCGTGTTGAAGTTTCATTAAATAACTTCGTTGATAAAGATGTGCAGTCGATGCTTCGACCTTTGAATTTGTTGCAAACTATTCAGTTTTTTCCAAAATATTGCATCAAGGATAATTTCATAACTTCAAACAGCCGCATATCGAATTTTGTGTCTTTTTGTGCCACGATATTATTTTCATCGATGTCATTATACAATAACGTCTTGTCATTTATTCAACCCACGTTTCCTTTCGAAAATAATAATATGACGTATTATATCATGAACATCTCATGCTGTGTTTTATATAGTATGGGATTCATAATGAATTTAAAGCTTAGTCTTTCTTATTCAAATGAAAACGTTTATTTTGTTTTAAAATTACAAGATATCCACAGATGTTTCAATGATAAGGCCAGTTTCAAACGCTTCACTTTTGTTAACTGGATTGCTGTTATTTTGCTAGTAGGAGTGTATATCAGTGTCATAACTATTTCGTACACGATGCTTGAAATAAGCATTTTCAACATACTTAGTGGCGCTGTTGTATTTAGTTTTGACACTAACATGATTTATGCTATAAGACTCATTCAACTGTTAAAAGATAAAGTTGATCTATGGAATATTCAAGCTCTTCAATATCAAAACATGGAAGAAAGGGACAGAGTCGATTATTGCAAAATAATGTTTCAGGCTTATGTTAATATATTGGACTGCTTTGACATCTACAAAGTTTCTTTTAAATTAATGGTTAGTAAAATTAAGCCATCGCGGGCAAAACATGAATGCTGCTGGCATAGAAGCGTGGAGATTGGCACAAGAAAAGAAAGGCCTATGCTCAGCAGTCAAGCTGTGGATGATGATAATGATAATGAAAATTAAGCCGTTTGTTTTTACACGAGGAAACAACTAATATATTCAAACTGATACTTATTATTTTCAGATAGTTTTTCAAACTACGCAATTATTTTATGAGTACGTCATTAAAATTCAGACATTTATAGATTTTTTTAAATTTTCTGCATCTAGTGGCCGATTTGATGTAAGTACTTTATAGAAATCGTACAGTTGATCCATCTTTAATTATTCATACATTTTGTGTTTAATTTTTATGGTTTCGTACCTCAAAAGGAAAACACGGAACCCTTATAGGATCACTCGTGAGTCTGGCTGGCTGGCTGGGTGTCAGTTTGTCCGTCTGTCTATACTTATAGATTACAGTAAAATCTATAACAAGTCTCGGTGAATTTCCCAATATCGTGCGTACAAAATTACATTTTCAGTTGGAATGTATGGGAGATTGTGTTTTTCAATTACAATGTTAAGTTTGTCCTTGGGACAAGTTCATCTCAACTACGGAACTCTTCATTGTGCGTGGTCAAACATGCTTTTGGCCGATTTTTTTAAATTTATTCGTTGTATTGTCTAACACAATAATCCAAATTACTTTTGATCCAAATAAAAAACAAAATGTGTGTTAACTTTTTCTTTATGTGCTCGATTAAAACACACATATAACTATGTAAAATATTAAACATAAAGATAATTTATTTGTCCAAAACATGCATTAAGCGCAGAAGTTCTTTAAATTGTTGCTTTTTTACAGTTTATGTTGTGTTTAGAGACAACGATATTAGCCACTTGGATAATAAAATGTATAACATTACAAATCGCATTGAACCGACACTGTGAGAAGTTCTACATAGCTATGGCAAATGTTCTAGATTCATGTGCACTTATTCTAAATTCAAATTGTACAGGTATTTCTAAGGTTTTCTTATTTTCATTTGACTTTCTTTCGTCAAAGAAGTCAACTGCAATTTTTGTACAATGTCGCCCCCACGGGCGAAATTGTACAAAAATTGCAATTGACTTGACACATGCCCAAAAAAAATGAAATGAAATGAAAAATTATTGAGAAATAACTTTAAAAACTATAAGTCTTGACATAAAAAAAAATCTAATATATATTATTTTTCAATATAACTAATAATAACTGTGATTTTATGAACTTACACTTGTGTTTTTTTTAGAAGAAAATATTTTCACCTCCGTTTTTTTTTGCATAATTGACACATTTTTATAAAAATGTTAGTTAATCCGATAAAATAACTCATAAGCTTTTAGAAATTATATAGAATCCAAATCGAGCCAATAACATTGGAAATATGGCAAACGCTACTCATTAAAACATAAAAAAAATTAATAACATGATTAGTATTAAAGATAGATTTTTTTAAATTATTTTTCGATAATTTTTCATAAATATTCAGAAAAATACTGGCAGGCACATGCCTGTGGGCGACATTGTATATAAGGTAATCTAGATGACCTCTAATAACTTTACAGATGCCGAAAAGAGACTATGCAAGAACGTTAAACGCCTGCATCGAGCAACATTCGGGAAGGTGGATGCCTGTCGGATATTCTACGTTGATGCTACTTTACAGTTCAAAATGATGGCGTTACTCGCTAACTATACTTTTGTGTTACTAGAGTTTGCGTTTCTGTAATTCTGCTTCTTCATAGCGATATTTAGGACTCTTATGGCCTGCGCAGGCGGGAGGTGGGACGGCAGAGGATTTAGTATTTATCAATTGAATTTAATACTTATTTAATTGCAATAAGGTATATATTTTTATGCTCGGTGATCAACCTTAGACCATCCTTGCGCAGTTTTACAGAAAACTGCAGTTTTCTGTGGAGCATCAAAGAGCACGCTGGAGGATACCGCGGCGGTTTGCGCCGGTATGCGCTGGTATGTGCTAATGTCTGCCAGTCTGCCACACTCTTTCAAAACCAACTCTTCGACTGCGTAGTTGCTAGTGTAATAATTATATTCCGGTAAACGGTGGCTACTCGGCGGGTGCCGCGGCATACCGGCGGATACTCCGGTAAGCTGGCGGACGCTCGCGGTATTGCAGCGAATTTTTCTTGTCGGTTTGCACTGGAGGATAGAGGAATCCTCCTCGATGCTCTCCCCTGCCGTCTGCTAGTGTGCAAAGGCCTTTATACGCTAGATTGAAACTCGAAGTCACGAATCACTTTATCCCGAATAAACGTGAGTCCGAAATAACGTTATCTCCAACGAACACTATTCTTAAAACGATATTTTACCCTCAGTCTTTCAACGGGCTATACGTTACCATAGCCGACTTGGAAATCTCTAAATAGACTTCGAACCCAAGTCGGCCGGAGCAAAGACAATTTCCACAGGTGGTGGGTTTATGGACGGCTCAGGAGGTCTGCTACCTAATCACGAAATCCATAGTTTCAGCCGAAGCTACGGTTGTTTCCGACTCCATTACACCTACGGACTTAAGATTAGTTTGGAGCTCGAGAATGAATGACAACGAGATTTGCCAGTTGTCCTTTCTCCCGATTTGTTTCTGCCCGTCCGAAAAAGTTAATTAATCGGGAGTAAAGAAAGAAAGAAAGAAAGAAAGAAAAATAGGTTTATTTGTCACAGAAACACGTGCATACATAAAAAACATGAGTAAACAAAGAATAACACAAAGTACATAATAAATCACGAGCATAAAACAGAATTTACTAAGGCGGCAGCTGCACCGCCACATACGAACTACGCATCATAGACATGACGTCACACAAATTCTGAATCGCGCAGTTAGAGTTTACCGAGCGATCGACATATATACAAGATTTCAACTTCAAACCGATGAGCAGTTGCCCACCAGACACAACAACCGTCTGGTCGGAGGATCCTCCCTTTTCTATGGTGGATGAGTGAACTTTACACCCTGTTCCTCATACCACTAAATTGGTGACTCCGACGTGATGAACGTCAACGCAGCCTTTGTGCAATTACTTCAGCGTGACATCATCATCACTCCCGCAAGCTTTCGTGAGGCAAGTCACAAAGCCAGCACCCACGGCTTCAACGGGTATTTTGACCATCAATGGTCATCACTCTCAGCCTCATCACCCCGACTCACTGGGGAATCAACGCTATCAGCCTCATTACCCCGACTCGCTGGGGAATCAACGCTATCAGCCTCATCACCCCGACTCACTGTGGAATCAACGCTATCAGCCTCATTATCCCGACTCACTGGGGAATCAACGCTATCAGCCTCATCACCCCGACTCACTGGGGAATCAACGCTATCAGCCTCATCACCCCAACTCACTGGGGAATCACCGTTATCATCGCAATCACCATAATCACCACAGACAGTTCCGACTCACCGGGAACTATCGACCTCCGGTCTCCGGAGGGGAGTGATGTAGCGGTTACACCGCCACATACGAACTACGCATCATAGATATGACGTCACACAAATCCTGCATCGCGCAGTTAGAGTTTACCGACCGATCGACATACTTATAAGATTTCAACTTCAAACCGATGGGCAGTTGCCCGCCAGACACAACACCCGTCTGGTCGGAGGATCCTCCCTTTTCTATGGTGGATGAGTGAACTTTACACCCTGTTTCTCATGCCTCCTAACTATCTAAGCTACTTTACCGTTGGTGCTACTTTACCGTTCAAAAGGGAGGGTATCGAGGAGCATTCCTCTACTGCCAGCGCACACTGACAAGAAAAATCCTCTGTGATATCGCGAGCGTCTGCCAGCTTACCGGAGCATAAGCCGATATGCTGCGGCATCCGCCAAGTAGCCATCGCTCACTGGAATTTGATGATTCCACTAGCGACTACGTAGTCGAAAAGTTGCTTTTGAAAGAGTGTGGCGCAACGGCAGATTCCAGCACATATCGGCGTATACCGTCGCCTCATCCTCCAGCGTGCTCTTCGATGCTTCAGAGAAAACTGCGCTGTGATGCCCCGAAGTCAATCACAGAGCATTGAAATATATACTTTATTTCGATTGGATAAGTATTCAATACTGTTGTAATCTGTGGTAAATTTCATTATCTTGATTCTTAATGTGGTAACACTGCGCCCTCTACTTCCTACTTTTTTACTACTGCCGGTCATGGCGTCGCTTGCTTTTATTCTCCATATCGTGTAAAACTATGTTAAAGACATTTGTAAGTAACTAATAAATATACTTGCTACGACTACTGGTCTAATTTATTAATGTCCACCACTCCAACATGGTAGCAGAGCGTGGTTGGGTGGTTAAATAAGTAAAATAAAGTGAGATCAAAAAAAAGGTCTCGTGAAATGTAGTTCGCGCCTCGTGTAATAAAAGTGAAGAATAAAAAACGTTATCATCACCAAAATGGCTAAACAAGCAAAGATAGAAGACATCATGATGCCCATTTTTGATGGAGTAAATTATTCAAGCTGGAAATTAAGGTTAGTAACTTTACTAGAATACAAAGAATGTAACGAGCCCGCCATTAGCGCGATGCCTGCTAAATATATAAACCAAGAGGCCGACTGGAAGAAAATGGATTTAAAAGCAAGGACTATAATAATGAGCACCATTTCCGATAAACAATTAGAATATATAAGTGAATGCACAACAGCATATGATATGATGAAAAAGTTTGACAAGATGTATCTAACACAGTCTACTGCTATGCAAATAATATGTAGAGGAAAAATTGAAGAGATTAAATTAAATAATTACAATACAGTAGAAGATTTTTTTGTTGATTTCGAGAAAACAACTAATGATTTCAAAGCGGCTGGTGGAAATATAAATGAACCCGAGAAGATGAGATACTTGCTCAGAGCATTACCTCCAAGTTACAGTTTTATTGGAGATTTTATTGATGTAATCCCAGAAGAACAAAGAACAGTAGATTATGTAAAATCTAAAATAAAAGAAAAAAATATGACTACAAGTGACCCAGACAAGAAAAGCAATATGAGTACGTTCTCAACAAAAACTAAAGCACAATGTTTTATCTGTGGAAAGACCGGCCATCTCAAGAAGGACTGTTGGCATGGTCAGAAAAACTATCAAGGAAGATATCCAACCGGTCAACGCCAGCAAGGACAACAAAGAGGTTACAACAGAGGTGGATTTCATCGAGGTCGTGGCCGAGGCAGAGGTCAAAGTCATCCCAGAGGTGAGTCGACAAGCGCTCAGCAAGACGGCTCTGCAACGGAGTCATGGACAGCTCAGGTATGCAATCCTGAAGTAAATCAGGTAACGGGGTGTAGCGAAGGGGAACATGATAATAATAGTGAAATTAATTGGTTGTTAGATAGCGGATGTACAGATCATATCATAAAGAATGATACATGTTTTTATAATTATATAGATTTAAAAATTCCCATTGATGTGAAACTGCCAGATGGTAAAATTTTAAAAGCAACTAAAGTAGGCACAGTTAAAATATATTTCAACAATTATTATAATGAAAAACACGTTGACCTAAAAAATGTATATTTTGTAGAAGGTATTAAGCAAAATCTGTTAAGTGTTTCTAAAATAACCCAAAATTGCACATTAGTAGCAAGAAATGAAAATGCAAAAATTTATAATCAATCAAGAGAATTAATAGCTGTTGCTAACAAAGTAAACAATTTATATTGTATAAAAAGTTTCGTTTCAAAAATTGGTAACAACAAAATGTATGTAAATTCAATAAAATTAACTGATAAAGAGAAATGGCATAGGGCACTTGGTCATGTAAATTTTCAATATTTAAACAAGTTGATAAATAATAAATTAGTAAAAGGATTGCCAGATAAGATTGAAAGTACAGAAATGAAATGTTCAAATTGTATTGAAAGCAAAATGGCTAATGTACCTTTTGAAAATAATAGAACTAAAACTACAGAAATTTTAGAACTGATACATACTGATCTAAACGGTCCACATAGCACAACTGGCTATGGTGGAGAAAAATATTTTTTGACATTTATCGACGACTATAGTAAATGTACCAGAATTTTTTGTATTAAAAGCAAAGCAGAAACTGCAAATTGTTTTATAGAATTTGTTAATTTAGTAGAAAATAAGTTTAATAAAAGAGTAAAGAAATTACAGTGTGATAATGGCAAAGAATATTTAAATCAAGATATTTTTAATTTCATTAGACAAAAGGGAATAGAGTTATTACCATGTCCACCCTATGTCCATGAATTAAATGGAGTAGCGGAAAGATATAATAGATCTGCCATGGACATAGGCAGATGCTTAATGAGAGAAGCTAAAATTCACAGAAGGTATTGGCCCGAAGTCATAAAAACAGCAGCATATTTAAAAAATCGAACAATTGCTAATACAGTAGAAAATAAAACTCCTTACGAAATATTTTTTGGTATTAAACCAAATGTTGAGCATTTAAAGATTTATGGTAGTAGAGTTTATGTCAGGGTTCCAGAAGTTTTAAGAAAAAGTAAATGGGACGATAAAGCTCAACTAGGAGTGCTAGTAGGTTATAATGAGAATGGTTATAGAGTTTTATTAAATAATAGAATAATTAATGCTAGACATGTACAAGTAGTCGAAGAAAATACTCAATTAATTTGTTTAGAAAAACTTGATGATGAAAAGGATAGGGACTTGGAAAATAAAAAGTCAAATATAAAAAACGAAATATTTAAAACTGACATTAATGAAGACTATGTAGATGCAAATGAAACTAGGTCTAATAATACTGTAGAAGATCTTGTTAATGATGATAATTTAAGTAATAGCGATAAGCTTCTAATAGAAGAAAGGTCAAAAAGAAAGATAAATCCAGTTTCCAGATATGGTAATCCAGTATCACATTTTATTTATGTAAATTACATTGATGCACATGTACCAAATACATTTGAGGAGGCCATGAGCTCCACTGATTATAAGCAATGGCAGGTAGCGATGGATTCAGAAATAAATAGCTTAAATAAAAACAACACATGGCAAATTGTTGAACGGCCAAAAGATAAAAAGGTTATTGATGTCAAATGGGTATTTAAAAGGAAAAGTAATAATGTTTGTAAAGCTAGATTAGTTGTACGAGGATTCCAGCAAAAAGATTATCTTGAAAATGTTTATTCACCAGTAGGAAAAATGCAAACATTGAAAATTTTATTATCATACAGTTGTAAAAATAATTTATTTATAGAACAAATGGATGTTGAGACAGCATTTTTAAATGGTCATGTAAAGTCAGAAGTATTTGTAAATCAGCCAAAAGGTTATGAAACTGGAGATAATAAAGTTTACAAATTGCAAAAAGCACTCTATGGTCTCAGAGAGAGCCCTAGAGTATGGTATGATTGTTTCAACAAGTTTATTGAAAAACTGAACTTTGTTAGAAGTAACTATGATTACTGTTTATATGTAAACAGAGCCAGCAAAGATCCAATATACATACTAATATTTGTTGATGATCTCCTAATTTGTAGTAAAGATAAAGATAAAGTAATAAAGGTAAAAACTAACTTAATGGAAAAATTTGCAATGAAAGACCTAGGAAAAGTTAAAAGTTACATTGGCATAGATATTGATTATAATGATGATAGGAATAAAATGACCTTAAGTCAAACTAAATATATTGAATCTTTGGCTGTAAAATATAATCTAGAAAATAGTAAGTTATATGACACTCCAATGGAAACAAACTTAAAATTAGAACAAGCTAGAGAAGTAGATGAAAGTATAAAGTATAGAAATGTAATTGGCGAATTATTGTATATTAGTACAGGCACTAGGCCAGATATAGCGTACAGCGTTAATTACTTAAGTCGGTATCAAAGTTGCTATGATCAAACACATTACAAATATGCAATGAGAATCTTAAAATATTTGTATAAGACTAAGGATTTAAAGTTAACGTACTATGATAATGTAAGCTCTGAAACATTAGATTGTATGGTAGACTCTGACTATGCAGGAGATAATGTAGATAGAAAATCTACAACAGGTTTTGTGATTAGATTATTTGGAAACTTAATATTTTGGAAAACACATAAACAAAGTACAGTAACTAAGTGTTCAACTTTTGCAGAATATACTGCTATGTCAGAAGCAGTGACAGAAGTACTTTTCATTAGAAACTTGTTAAGTGAATCATTCAATGTAAATTTTGATAAACCTATAAAATTATATGAAGATAATTCAGGTGCAATTTCGATTGCTAAGTATGGCAATTTTACTAAAAATTCAAAGCACATCGAAGTTCAGTATCATTATATAAATGAAAACTATGAAAAGGGTATAATCGATATTGTAAAAATTGATACAAAATTTAACTTGGCAGACATGTTAACCAAAAGTCTAGACAAGAACAATTTTCTGAAAAATAGGTTAGGGTTAAAATTAATCTAAAAGAATTTTAATTTTCTTTTTATTTAAATAACAATGTATAACAATATTTTTATGTAAAAGAACAAGATTATAAATTTAAGGAGGCGTGTTGTAATCTGTGGTAAATTTCATTATCTTGATTCTTAATGTGGTAACACTGCGCCCTCTACTTCCTACTTTTTTACTACTGCCGGTCATGGCGTCGCTTGCTTTTATTCTCCATATCGTGTAAAACTATGTTAAAGACATTTGTAAGTAACTAATAAATATACTTGCTACGACTACTGGTCTAATTTATTAATGTCCACCACTCCAACAAATACAATTGATAAAAAAATCCTCTGCCGTCTCGTTCACCTGTCTGCGTAGGCCCTTACTTCCTAACTATACTTTTGTTTTGCTATTGTTTGTGTTTTTGTAATTGTGCTACTAAATAGTGATATTTAGTTAAGGAATTTAAAAAAATTGTGGTACCTTTTGTGTAATAGTTTTGGCAATAGTTTTTTTTTTACCGTAATGAAAAAAAAGTGGTAATAATAATGACTAAGCCTCGACCAACTCCTTAGGAAATCATTGTGTGTTCCTGGACACGGCACGCATAGTGAGGAGATTCCTCTCTCCAGGGCCCTGACCACCGACAGCATGGACCCTGTTCTTGATGCATAGGCAACTATTTTTTATATTTTTAAATATTATGTTATGTTTTTTATAAAAATATTTAAAAATATAAATAATAAGTATCGAAAAAGAAATAAATTAAATGTAATAATGATGAATGTAATGACAGTTTTCCTGGAAATTGTGTCATTATTAACAAAATTAAATGTCAATTCCAAGGGCAATTTGAAATTAAATTTGTAGGTGGCATGTTAAACGAAAATAACTGAATTCGTTTTATTAGGTACGGTACTATAACTTAGATAAATGACTGGGAGAAATAGATTGTAGCAAAAATATGTTCGGAGAAAATTTATTGAGTTACATATTAACACTTGGCAAAAGTATATCAGAACATATTCATTTTAAATACAAAATTAACTTCACAGGGACGTCATATACACATAAAGTTTGTGTTTCCAATACACCCTCATAAATTTTAATTCAAATAAAACACTAAAATTCGACCAAAATTTATAATTTTTAACACCTACACCAGTTATGCACTTATAGTGATTGACACTACACAATGGTTTAGTATAATGAGTACGTTAGCCAACAAGATTCAATCTTTTTACTTCCCTAACAATATTAATAATGTCTTATATCAATGTGTTTAATGCGTGTGTAGAACATTGGGTCTTGAGCCAAACGTATTGCTCCCTGGTTATGGCCATGAACATCCACTCGAGTCAAATAGACGACTTCTTTCATACATGCAGATAGACTTACGTATTCAGCCTCATAAGTCGACGTGGCCACGCTACGTCGTTTTCTTGATTGCACATTCTACTGATCTCACGTTGGTTCTTAAATAGGGGTGTGTAATGTATGATATAATAACAAATGCTCTAATTTCACTTGAAATAACGTTCATATAATATAATTTTCATATGCTATAAAATCATATAACCTAATTTCATATGACCTAATGTTTCATATAAGATATAATTTTCATTTAATATAAAACATTTAGTATAACGTTCATTTTATATAATTTTCAATATGTATAATATTCTTTTTATATAACATTCATTTGACCTAATGTTCTTTTGACCTAATTTTCATGTTTAATGGTCACAGTTCTAACCTAACTCAAATGGCACCTAACCAAATCTTAAAATATTCAATGCATGGTCGAGGGTGGGCTTGGTCGACGGAGCCCCGCTTCGCGGGGCTCCTACTTCTGGATGGTTTATAAAAAAATAACCACGAAGGGGATGGCGGGGTCTATTCGCTCGCTTCGCTCGCTCACACGACCCCGCCATCCCCTTCTAACCTAACCTGTCCGAGTCGGGGTGCCCTAAAGTCCAGATTGCATCCAATTTCTACTGGTTACAATAGTTGAGGGTGGTAGGTGTATAGGGTATAAAGCGAAGAAAAAAAAACTGTATGACAGTAAGAAAAATAATAAATTCGTGTATAGTCTACCCACCTCACGCATAAAAGCAAACTTTTGTACCAATTAATGCTTATGCGATGCATTTTTGCTGGCACCATACTAGCAGGCGTTTAAAATCGTATCAGATTTTCTAAATTATATTAAAAGTTATTAGAGATTATGAATATTATAGTAAATGAAAAATATACTACATGCATATTATGTTAAATGTGCATTATAGGAAATGTTTATTATATCATAAGAAATTAGATAAAATGAAATTATATCAACAATTCATTATCTCAACTGATCGTTATATTAAACAAAAGTATATTAACTGAAATTAGGTCAAGTGAACGTTAGATTTTTTGTTATTATATCAACCGTTACACACCCTTTAAATAGATATAGTGATAATTAATGTTTATCTAAAGGAAAAACAAATATCTACCATTGTAACTGTCTTCGTCCATACATTTTACTCAATAACATAATTGAACAAACAACGGAACTTTACAATATAATTAAGGCCTTCAATATGATGGAGTATGTGTGGACTATCGGTTGAATTCATTGGCTTTCTATTTATGTCCACACCATATCGACCGTTGAATTTCATACAAAATAAAAGATAATATAAAATGTTACCGTCGTCGAGTATCCGCATCAGAGAAGATCCTAAAAACAAAGTCGACAAAGATGTACAAGCATTACTTTTCCCTCTGAATCTAATGAAAATTCTAGTTTTTCATCCAAAGTATCAAATTAAAAACGACTTTATAACTCCCAATAACCGTATAAATAATTTAATTTCATTATGTGCGACATTATGTTGTTTGTCAACCCATTATTATAATTTTATTATTATACTACAAGACGACAACATGATACGATACCAACCGATACATTTTCTATATTTCGCGTCCTCTTTCGATATGCTGTTCGTAAGTGCGGGTTTCATCGTGAACTATATCACATATTTTATTCATACCAAGAAAAATGTTACATTTGTTTTGACCTTTCAAGAAGTGTACAGGTTTCTTAACAAAAAACACAGTAGTAAGAATTTTATAATTATTAGTTGGATCAATGTCAGTTTGATCATTGGATTTTTTATAGGTTCTGCTATTTTTACCAACATAGAATATCTAAATCCTCCATGGTACACGCTCTTTCACATGATTACTCTGTTAACTCTCGACTCCGATACAGTTTATGCAATTCGATTAATTAGGCTATTAACAAAAGAACTCGTCCTCTGGAACAGACAAGCAATATATTCACGTGAAGATGGTGAAAATGAAGTCTATTGTAAAAGAATGTTTCAGTCCTATGCTCAAATATTTAAATGCTACAAGATCTTTCAAAAACATTTTCAACCAATGGTGAGTAGACATATGTGTGGAAATTGGTTGCCATGGTCTGGATGGATTGTGTCAAAGATGTAATATCTAGAAAGCAGG
The DNA here is from genome assembly GCA_949152395.1 of Agrochola litura. Taxonomy (NCBI): domain Eukaryota; kingdom Metazoa; phylum Arthropoda; class Insecta; order Lepidoptera; family Noctuidae; genus Agrochola; species Agrochola litura. The sequence goes on from OX424501.1 coordinate 22,212,467, forward strand.
TGACTATAGAGATGACGGTTATTAGAGATGTATGGACGAAGTAGATATGCTGCGACAATCCTAACTAATGTCATAAATGTGAAAGTGAGTTTGTTTCTTTGTTACGCTTTCACGCTAAAATGGCTGACCGGATTCTGATGAAATTTGGCACATGGGTAGACCATCCGATCTGGGTTAGGATATAGGATACTTTTTATCCCGGTATTCCCATGGGATCGAGTCTTATGCGGGTGGAACCGCGGAGCGCAGCTAGTCTTAAATAAATTGACATGATGACATATTTAAACCTTTTCTAGCAAACAGGTTCCTCCGTATGAAATCCCCAAACCACGACAAACAATTTCTATAAAAGTTCTCGTTCACTATTTTCAGATTTTCACGCTATGCAACTCTTTTATTGATTTTATTGACTGTTTTCAGACTCTTTTTAAGACGGCAGAATCTTTCTTTCACGATTTGGTCAACTGTCAGATCGTGATTGATTTTTCCAAGTTTGCTTTTAATAGAAAGGAGCCAGTGAGTACAAATTTATTATTTATTTTAGCACAATAAACATAAGTATTAAAAAAATGAGGTAAAAAACTTTTTAAAAAAAAAAACAACCGACTTCCAAAAAAAAACACTACAAAGTGAAAAATAACTTTAATTTCGGAAGTCGGTGTCTTGGGTTTTGTGTTTTCGTTTTTTGCCACCGACTTCCGAAATTAAAGTTATTTTTCACTTTGTAGTGTTTTTTTTTGGAAGTCGGTTGTTTTTTTTTTTAAAAAGTTTTTATTTTTCACTTTTTAGTTGTGGTACCTACCTCACACACATTCGAATACCACTACCTGCTACCAGGGTCAAGAACTTATCATATCATCTACATACTAAGTGGGGAAAAAAATACGTATTTTGTAGCTAACTCAAAAACTACCCAAGCAAAGTTAATAAAATTTATATGGGACCAATTTGGGAGCCTACCCTTTCAAACAAAAAAAGAATTTTCAAAATCGGTCCACAAATAACGGAGAAATCGGTGGACATACATAAAAAAAAAAAAAAAAAAAAAAAAAAAAAAAAAAAAACAAACATACGCGTCGAACATATAACCTCCTCCTTTTTGGAAGTCGGTTAAAAAGTACAAATACTTATATTATGAACTAAAACAACCAGTCACAGAAAAACAGTGCGACGAATTGAATTGACTTTTTAAGTACTGAATAGAGTAACCGTGATATTCAGAGAAATTTAAAAAAATTGGAGTATTATAAATAGAAAAAATATTGACTCTTCTTCTTTTCGAATCGATGATACTTTTTAGTTATGTAATTCATCTGTTGGGAAAATTAAATGACCACGTTAATGCTGACTAGAAACGACCATGCTGTAGCGTCAGTAGTTTTCATTAGATCCTCATAAGTGCAAGGACACTCCAGCAAGTGGGTATGTGAATAATAAGTATCATTAAAACATCATCATCATTAAATTTTTCGTATTTACAGCATTTTGTACAAGGATTGCTTTACGCTTGGTTATTAAAAAACTTGATATTGCAAATTACACTCAGTTTGCAACTCGAAGAGTTCTATCTTACCGTGGAGAATGCTCAAGATTCATGCGCTATTGTGTTGGCATCAAATTGTACAGGTAAAATTGTTAATTACTTATTTATTTACCTATTTAATTATGCAAATTCTTATACTCCCGCACACGCTCGCACGCTCACTCATACTTCAATCACAGTCACACACATTCTTTCACAAACATACACACACCCTCAAACACCCACACACACACAACTTTAGACAAGCACACTTTTTTTTTGGGTGGGAAATTGTCAAATAACTTCTCCCGCTTCGTGTCAGACTCTTACTGACTAAAACCCACCCGTGTTCCTTCGGTTACCCTGTTGCCGGGGGGCCACGATGTCCCTTTCGGCCCATATTCACAGCTCCGGCAGGCATTGACCCTAGCGGACCCCGTCAATTCTGCTGACATCTCTTTGAGGCGCGCGTGGAACACAACGCGCCGTCGACCCGGGCTTGGTCCTTATCGGACGGCGAGCTACCCATTACTCACCGTCTGCAAGCCCGCGCCTACGGTGGCCGGAAATCGGCTCGCAATTCCCGCCCCGGGCGTCTCCTCTTGCGGCGGTTAGGGGCGTGACGGCGCAAATTTGCCTCTCCCTCACACGTTCCGCCTCCTCCTTCGCGAGCATTACCGCTTCGCAGAAGGAGGTGACGGCCTGCCATTTCCTCTCGCTCCGTACCATGGCCTGAACGAGGGCTGGACGCGAGAGATCACCGCCGCCGATTGTCTCCACGAGGACACGGCGATGCTCCGCCCAAGACGGGCAGACCTCCACCGTATGCTCCACCGTGTCCTCCGGGCGATCCACACAATGGTGTCATACGGGCATTTCCTCCCGCCTTATCCTGAACAGGAACCTCTCGAAGCAACCGTGTCCAGTGAGGACCTGCGTCAGGTGGAAGGTGAGGGCGCCGTGGCGCCTCTCAAGCCACTCCTCAAAGAGGGGTCTTATCGCCGCAATTGTGGCGTGCCCAGCGCTGGGTTGCGACAATCGCACTCTCCATGACGCCATGAGATCCCGCCGGAGCTCTGTCCGCTGTGCCGCGATTTCATGCGGCAACGGAGTTAAGCCCCAGCGTTTCACCTCCTCGCGCCACTCCCAGATGTGCGCGAGGACCTTTGCCTCCAAATCCCATGGCGGTAATCCGGCAAGGAGGCTCGCCGCCTCGCAGGAGACCGTGCGGTATCCTCGGGCCAGCCAAATGGCCATGACCCTCTGGGACGCGTTCAACCGGCGGGCTGACCGCAGCCTCAATGAAAGAGGGCCATGGACCGCACGATCCCCGCGTAGAGCCTCCGGCAGAAGGCGTTTGGATCCCCTAGATTGGGCAGGAGCCGCTTCAAGGCAGCCCCGGCCCGCTCCAGTCTGGGAGCCAAACGTCGGAAGTGTTCGACTAAATTCCACCGGCTGTCGAGGACGAATCCCAGATACTTCATCGTCGACTCGACACCGATGTAAACCTCTCCCGCCATTACCTGGGAACCCGACGGTGGCGCATTCCGAGGACCATGAAAACCCATGGCCTCAGACTTGTGCAGGGTTACCTCGAGTCCCAGCTGCCGGATCCTATCAAAGATTGTCGCAACCCCGCGTGTCGCTAAGTCGGCCGCCGCCTGGTACGACCTCCCCTGCGCCAGGACCAGCGTGTCGTCAGCGTAACAAATGATGCTGACGTCGGCTGAGGTCGGCGCGCAGCACCCAGTCGTATCCGATGTCCCACAGATGCGGCCCCAGGACCGAACTCTGTGGGACACCGCACGACATCTCTTGCCGGTTCCACTCTCCCTGGTGACCGGGGTAGATGACGGCCCTCATACTTAAGACATATACAACTATAACATTACTACATATTTACAGTATGTCAGGGATAAGGAAGTAATATGAAACACCAAGATATTTGTCAGTCATTTATATTTCTTTGCCAACATCAAATTCAATATTCTACACCATACCATCACATCTCCTATTCCCCACATAATATCACAATTCATTTCACCATCAAATCAGTATTCTTATATTTACCATAAAACTAATAGGTTACCTTCATTTACAGTAGATCTCCAACCAATTCTATGCCAATCTGTATTTTTACCGACACCGCCACTAAGCACGTCCTACCGTCACGAGCGCCCAACCCAGAAGGACACATCGAATCTTTCGGTGCTGCCAGTATAATAAATTGAAACCTAACACTCGACCATCCTGACATCGTGCATGTCCTCATGCACGCAAGTGAATTAGCATCTAAAACCTAACACTCGGCTTACAACTATTTATACGTTATTTCTAAAACTTATAAACTGAGAACCGTTTTTCTAGCCAGAATATAAAACATAATGCAAATGAGAGAAAAATTATTGAAATTTCCACTAGTCGTGATATGATGGTATGACGTAGACTAAAACTCAAAACATTTATTTCTATTAAACCATTTACAGGCACTTTAACATTTTCAAAGGGTTGTCAGTTATTCAGAGAGTTGAAGCTAGTCGCCCATTCCAAAACATAGGTAGATCTCTATGGAGAAGAACGGGCAAGAAACTCCAATGATACTCTTTTAAATAAAGATATTACAAAATCCTGGGTACATTATTATTGTAGATTCTATATGTGAGAACAATGTAAAAAAACAATATCAAACAACTCAAAACACACGATTAAAGATAAGCGCTGGCAGTTCAGTCTGAATTGACGGCTCCCGTTCATGAACATGACGCATGGCTATGCACCATTTAACTCAACCATTTGAGTGTGCATGACATACTCACTTTCAAGTCTAACAACATCATAATAACATTATAAATGGATACATGGTACTCACATTTACATTTCTTTATTCTGCACAAAACTTACTATAAAATGCACTGACATTTGCTTTTATACCTTTCTACATCTAAAAAAACTGCAACTAGGTGGCGTGCCAAGCAACTTCCAAAATAAAACATTAAATATTATTTCAATCAAGTTTGTAATCGACTTCCATTCGCTAACCTAAGGTCTATTACGCATATTAAATAGCAATCAGCAATTATCGACACTAGCGCCAAAACAAATAAGTAGCAATCTTCGAAACTAACGTGATAAGAAATTCAACTTTCAAACACATGTAACAAAATCTTTGTCATGAAAAAAACAAAGAATCCATTTTCTACTTGAAATTTACCAAATAGCTTAGCGTCGGCTACAAGATGGATAAGTGGATGAAATCAGTGTTTACTTGAACTACAAACAATATTCGACTGTTCTCAACAAGTTAAAATAAGTTTTAAAACATTAATAATATGAGAAACAAAGAGTTATACGTAATATTAATAAATTTAAGACTGAAGCATTTATTTCAACGTAGATGTTTTTATGAATATCTATATATTTTTTATGTCGACATTTTTAATTTATTATTGTTTGCTAAATTCACATTAAATGAATGTTTGACTTGAAATTAATTATTAATAATCATAACTATTCATATTTGCACGCATAGCATGTGGCAAACATGTCTTGTATTTTTTTTTTTTTTTTGTTATCCTTCACGCACGTTTTTATTATTGTACGTGTACACATGTTTGGGCAAATAAATATGTCTTATCTTAATAAAGTTAACTTTAAAATTTACAGTACCTAATCCTGTTTCAGTGTAAAATGGCAAATAGAGTATCCAATGACCAATTAGATGAACTTTTAGAGTTTCTTAGCCATCCTTACCTAATACATCAATAGAGACGCAAACATAACTAAATGAATAGTCTTTTACGCTACACACAGTTTGTTCTAATGAACACGCGACGAAGTTAAATTTAATGTAGGTACACAATTTTAGTTAAAATTCTTCGAATTATACGACCAATTTACATTTTTCAATCAGCGAGCGACAGGCAAGCGATCAACAACACGGGAAAAGGTTATCGCAATTTGACAGCCACATATGCTTGCCAATGGCTGTCGCTCGGCTACCAAATCCTTTCAACTGTCATTAACGAGACACAATAGAATTTTAATTGTTATCCACCTTAATGAGGCGTCATAACAGATGATGAGATAATACGAAATAATCGCGATCACCATGCGACCACTGCACACTTCAGTTGACTGATTGTTCTCTAGAGGCAGCACTATCGCTAGTTTGCTATGGTGTGGCTATCGCCGATACATAATACGGATTTGCAATTTAAGAGCAACTATTGCGCAAATTTCGCTATCGCTAGGCTTCTGCAAGATACGTAATAAACCCGCGGAGACTGTAATTACAGCACCGGAAGTCGGTTTCAGAAAGTGTCAAATAATTAAATAAAACATTTACAAAATAATCTGCATCCTATCAACAAGATTTAGTTACGTTAAAATTAAAAGCTAACATTCGACCTTCCTGAATATAAATAAACGTTATGTTGTTTGTTTGTTCAATCAATGTTATAGAAGACCTGAATATTTAGCGTTAAATATTACAAGCATGAGCTAACAATATTCTCAAAAACTATGAAATTCATTAGTCAGTGACAATTTACTCCAAAAACGCTTAAAAGGTAAGATATTATATTATCGCATTTTGTTAATTTCTCAGATTGATTAGCTCATACAGACTTTTCAATATTAATTTACATCCGTCACTCATTGCACCGCAAGCTTCACTGATCAAGCACTCTCACCTGTCAGCCACTGTACGACTTACAATGAATGGCCTATGCTTCGACTTCGACCTAATATGTTAACATTACATTCTGTATATGCCACACATTGCACCGCAAGCTTCACTGGACAAGCACTCTCACTTGCCAGCCACTGTACGATTTCCAATAAGTGACATAACATCCTGCACGTGCCAAACATTGCACCGCAAGCTTTACTGGTTAAGCACTCTCACTTGCCAGCCACTGTACGACTTCCAATGAATGGCCTATGCTTCGACTTCCATCTCTCAATCATTTATAAGTATGTATTTTCATTTTAGATTAACTTAAGTAATATCGATATTTTCCCTTAAAAGTTTCAGTTTCATTAAAATCATAACATTTGCCTCTATTATTTTTAACACAGCATGACTTTTAACAAAACAGCATAATAATATTTAATTCACACTTCCTCTTCACTTTCAAACAATAACTTAATCATAAAATTCATAGATTAATTAACATACATTATTTGTTACTATTTCCTTATTAATCATTATTTTTATTCTTTCAGGTCAACCGTATCATATGAAGAAACGTAAATCATAAACTTCTGATGCAATACAATTATTCTGTTTTTAAAACCTATGACCAATTACATACTCCACAATGTAGGTGTATTTCATTCATCACCTGACTAATCAACTTAATCATTATTTTTCAGATAACCGTCTTGTATCTAAAAATATTTCATTCATAATATTCTCACTACAAAGGATTAAATTACGACCAAACAAGCTTCTGTTGGGGTTTAAACACTTCCTCTCTCCTTAAACATCATCATTACATGTAGTTCCTTGCTCTTGTTTCATGTTTATAATTTTATATAGGTGTATCTGTTATTTATCTAATATATATATATTTATATAGGTAAATATATGCTTTATGTATCTGTGTATCTGTTGTATATGTAAATGGTACACCACTGACTACCTGCAGTATTGTCTCTCCTTTGCCATTTAAATCCATCCAAAGGTTGTCTGTAAAAGATCGCTTTTAGCGATAAGACCGCCCATTGTGACACCCAATGTAAAATTTCTGAATATAATGTCTGTAATTTTTATGGTGTACCTAATAAAGAATATTCTATCTAACTGTCTATCTATCTTATAATCTGATTCTAAACTAAAACAATTCAATTCCTTGATATTATTATCAGAACTAACTGTATATGTTCTAACCAGTAGCTTCTTACTAACCATATTTAACAAAATACCCGATGTAATAAAAATGAGACATTTCCACTTTTCAAAAATAAATTGTCAGATCAATTAATTAATAAGTTATTACTCAAGTTACAACAATATGAATCATTTGTATTCGAGTTAAATAAGAAAATAAAATAAAATAAATAGGCGTTTTTTTTTTTCTGATGAGAATGTAAATTGTTATTATATATCTAATAATAATAAATAAATCTCTGTACTCTTGACTTGTACTAAATCATGTTAATTTAACCGTATTGACCTCGAACTTGACGAATTTATGATCCCATTTTAGTAAACTTGACATTATGTATTGTAGGTATTGCTTATTTCAAATTATTTACTAAATTTCATCTTAACATGGTAAACTTGTATTGTTTTGATTGAAAGTTTTAATAATATTATTTTAAGGGAGTCTTTATCATAGCTTAAACTGTTTGCATGCCTTAATTGAGGTAGTTAGTATAAGGATCAATTTTAAACTTAACATCTGTAACTTGTACCTACCTACTTTTTGTGCAACTAAAGAGCTATTCTATACTTTTCATAATTTCTTGAACCCTCCTTCTCATATTAAATACATAAAAATAATTATTAAGTCGCGGTGGCAATGTACGCTCTCTCGAACTATGGTGACATAACTTGTGACCGCTCTCACAAGTATAAATACATAATTATAATCATGAAGTCATGATAGTAGTGAACGCTCTCACCAATCATGGCGACATAACTTGTGACCGCTCTCACAAGCATTAGTACATAAATACATATAATCATAAAGTCACGGTGGTAGCGAACGCTCTCGCCAACCGTGCTCGTAACTTGTGAACGCTCTCACAAGCATAAATATATAAATATAATCATAAAGTCACGGTGGTAGCAAACGCTCTCGCCAACCGTGCTCATAACTTGTGAACGCTCTCACAAGCATAAATACATAAGTATATACTGATTGTTCGAAATTATAATTTTGATATTCACAGAAGTATCACAAAATAACAGTTACACACATATATACATGTGTGCTACATATGTGTCATATTCACATACATATTCTCATCCTTATCGTTCCAGATATAATTAATCAAATCTCAAACCAGTCAATCTACACATTATAATTAACTAGGAATACTAATAACTTTAGACACAATAAAATTGTACATAAACTTATCCGGATTGATTTCTCCTATTTGTCCTCATTAAAACTTAGTTAGTTTACCTTATGACATCTGGGAAGTACTATTAATCAAATGTAAGAAACTAACAGCAGGCAACAAGCTACTATATGCCTCTTGATGCCCGACAGGGTCCATATTGATCTTTTACTTTGTTATGTTTTCTATGTAATACATATGGAACGCAATAAAGAATTGAGTATTGATCTCGTAATACTAACTATTTATATCAACCCAAGACGAAACTCACACTCAGATCCAACAACAGCTTTATCATGTGTATCGAATTGTATAACTGAATCCCAAGTACAGTAAGTTATAAGTTGTAAATTGTAGTATTTTGATGCCATTTATGAATAAGGATTTAATTTAATATTATTTACTAATCGCATCCATTATATAACTTAATTAATTAATTCCTCAAAATAATAATCCAGTATGTGCACTCCGTAATTAAAGGCATAATATAAGATAGAAATAATTATCGTAAAAACTTTCTGTACCTAATTTGCAAATAAATGATTTTGAATAAATACGTAACTAAAATGATATTATGAAAAGATATTGAAGCAACAAGTGCGACTGCACTAGCATCCAGCTATACAGGCGTCCAGCTTCACTGGCATCCAGTTGCACTGGCATCTAGCTGTACAGGCGTCCAGCTGCACTGGCGTCCAGCTGCACTGGCGTCCAGCTGCAGCAGCGTAACCGCTTTTGCCGGCTCTCGCTCGCACATCCCGCGGTCCGCTCACAATGGACGCTGCACACGAGACTCCGACCACGGTGGCTGCGACCTCCATGGCGTCGGCTATGACTGCGACTAGTTCCCAGTTCTACCCCTGAATGGATACCACCTCGGGCCGGGGTCGTCAGCTGGTGCCCAGTGAGGACGCTTCACTGTCGCGAAACATTATCTGAAACTCATAACAACGGGTTTGACTCCTTTTCGAACAAGCCGTGAAAAAGTTAAAATGTCTAATATCTTCTAAACGGTAGGTCGTAGCTCAAAAATAACAAGATTTTACTTCCCCTTGCACCCCGTGAACTTATCCAGGAGATCAATTTAGAGAAAGAAAAATGTGACCTTCACATAACCTTCATAAAGTGGTACTATACGGATCACAGTCTATTTAATTTTTGTAACCGGAAATTCGAATATACCAAAAGAGATGTGATGTAGGTAGGTTAGGTATTTCTACAATTCAATTTTAACCGTTAATAATACTTTTAAATTAATTCTGTTATAATGCAAAAGAAATAAGCGGGCCACATCCCACTTCTGAAATATAACATTACTACATATTTACAGTATGTCAGGGATAAGGAAGTAATATGAAACACCAAGATATTTGTCAGTCATTTATATTTCTTTGCCAACATCAAATTCAATATTCTACACCATACCATCACATCTCCTATTCCCCACATAATATCACAATTCATTTCACCATCAAATCAGTATTCTTATATTTACCATAAAACTAATAGGTTACCTTCATTTACAGTAGATCTCCAACCAATTCTATGCCAATCTGTATTTTTACCGACACCGCCACTAAGCACGTCCTACCGTCACGAGCGCCCAACCCAGAAGGACACATCGAATCTTTCGGTGCTGCCAGTATAATAAATTGAAACCTAACACAACACTTTCATTTAATGTTTTCTTTTTTTTTATAATTATTTGTTTCCCTTTTCTTTTTTGTTTCTCTTGGACTTGCCCTATGTGGTATTCTGCTGCGCAGAACCATAAAATCTATTCTATTTCTATGTTTTATACTAAATACCTTTTGATCTATTTACAAATTAAAATCCTATGACACGTACTTAACTCACTTTTTATATTTCTTTAACATTGTTACCTCTGAAATGCATACTTTTAATTATCCTCTGATCGTTTTGGCATCCAAAACTTATTTTATATTACCTACTCATAATCGTCTTTGTAAAAAATCTTAAAATTATATTATATTCTGACATTTTCAATTTAACTGTCATCTGTCCAATTTATTTTTCTAAACCATAGACATAACACACCATGGACAAGTACACTCTTAGAATAATAACTTATTATTCTAAGAGTACACTTTATCGTTTTCTAAACCTTTCATAAAGCCGGTGTATACACTAACCCTAGCAATAAGAGCACCTGTAGGCTTCCCTCTATGTAAACCGCTTTTATTCGTTCTGGCCGTCTATCACTTGATATATGTTTGAAAACGTTAAAAAAAATGACACAGAATGATAGAAACGGGCTTCCAAGTTTTTGAGTTGAGTTTGGAGTTTGGTCTGAGCGCTGCTGGTGAGGCCTTGTTTTTGAAACCCTGGAATCTAATTCTTAAACAAAGTTATTTGAAGTACTTAAATCTTAGTCTGATTAATTCAGAGTGTCTAACGTGTTATCTAACTTCAAAAAATTGTTATAAAAAAAACTCCTGAGTGCGTCTGAACTTACGTCGTATAGATAGATAGATAGAATATTCTTTATTAAAAATTACAGACATTAATCTTAACAGAGATTAGTCGTATATCATTTAACACACTCTTGTGCTTCACCCTTCTGTCCGCGTGGCGCAAGGCGCCACACGTATGCAGCGGCATAAGAGAGGCCTCCAACGCCAAGCGGCGTGACGCCAAGTGACGTCACCCTCCGAGAGCGGCCACCGTCACCCTCCGACGTCAAGCGGCGTGACGTCAAGCGACGCCACCCTCCGAGAGAGGCCAGCGTCACCCTCCGACGTCAAGCGGCATGACGCAAAGCGAGGCCTCCGTCACCATCATAGCCTGCCGTCACGCGTAACATTCACGCAGCCCTCCCGTTAGCGTGAGGTACCACGTAGTGCCTCCGCTACCTAAATATTACTCACACCCACCTCTCCGTTCGACAGGGCTCGCTGTTCGACGTGTGACGCCACAGCCCGACTCCTCCACACTCCCTGTCTGCCTACCTGCTTACCTGTCTCCGTACCTGCCTACCCGTCTATCAACCTGACCCCGCCTATTCCGAGTATCCCACGTCCTGCGAAGCCGGCCCATCTAATTTAATTTTAATTATTTATTTATCTATTTTTATTTTAACTTGTGACTTACATTTACCTCCAAAGTGGTAAACGTTACGTTACACCTAATGGACTAACTATTGTGTATATACGTAATTTGTCCAATTTTCTATATGCACATCACTTTGAAGGGACACTGGCTTCTAAGATACAGTTATAAAAAAGACGTATGGCACTCGGGGACTGCCGCGGTAAAGCTATTGTATAGCATTTGTAACCTCCACGCTACACTTGAGATGATGACGTGATGACATAAAACAAAAATTACGTTCCATTACATGGTAGGCGTAGGGGGGTGTTAGGTTTTATTTTCGTTACGTTACGGAATTTCTTGATTCGGTCGCCGTGCTCAAAGCCCGCGATAAAAGCTATGCAATCGCTTAAAACCTAGTTTAAAAGTCAGGGTTTTCACTCTTGAGCACAAACTTAAGCCATTTTTTAATTAAAATAATGTATACCTGTATAGAGAAATAAAGATTTATTATTTATTTATTATTATTACTAGAATGTAGTAAATGATGACTGGGATAGCCGTGGTTGCAACCTTAGTTCCAGAAGCTTCAACTAAGATACGGGCTTTCATAGTAATGTACACAGTTTGGCCGCAGCTAGTCGGAAAGCACGTTCTGTGTCCAGTTAGTCGTTGCAACAAGTCTACGCTTATTGGATTGCTATACAGAGGCCTTAGTCGTGCCCGCGAATTGCCCGGGGTCCGTTATTGACCAACTGACAGACAAAGAAAGTAACGAAAACATGAAGAAATCGGCCTCAGAGATTATTATCCTTAGCTACCTAGGTGGCCAAGGTCTTTCAAAAACCAACTGTCAAAATTGTGTAACGGGTTTCTTTGAAAGGGTTCGATTACTTGTGTTACCAAAATTCATCCAGCAAATGAAGTTGTGGCCAAATGTTATTTGAAACAAATAAAGCTTGTCAACAATACAAATAATATTGATAATTATTTTATTTACAGACGAGGAAAAGAAGTTTTGCAAAAACGTACTTCGTTTGCACCGAGCGTCATTCAGCAAGATGGGCGCCTTTGGCATGTTCTACATAGACATTTGTCATCCACTACGTTTGATCGCACTTATCACCAACTATACTGTTGTGTTGTTACAGTTTGCATTTCTATAATCCTAGTACTTAGAAGTAACTAGAGTGAAGTTTGAAGTGAAGGCTGCATGTCATTGGTAATACTTTGACCTTGAGCTGGTCTAGCGTAGTACCGAATTCCAATAGAATAAGAGGCCAGCTTATACCGGTATTGCTTCCACTGACGTACGGCCTATCAACCACTATAATTAGTTTTAAGAAGGAAAAATTTATATTGTAGGTCAATGTAGGGACTGGAAGAAATTAAAATCACAAAATAAAATTTGTATCGTTGTTTTAATTTAATAGTTGTAAAACCTTAAGCATTTTACTAAGTTTTCAGGTAAGATATTAAGTATAATTTAGGCTTTTATTAGTTTTAATAGTCGTGATAAATAATTATCTAACATAGATTCACACTTAAACTAAAAACAATAAAACGCTCTTCTTAAAGCTATAAAAAATAATAAATAAACTGTACTGATAAATTCATACCTATTAGGATATTTTACAAAAAATTGCGTAGTCATAAGAGTTTAAGGACCCGAACATTATGGCGATGATCATTACGATATTTTACGGTACAAAGTTGGAATCACATGTCAACATCTCGCTGTTCATACGGTTAAAAAATGCAGTATGAATTTTCCGTGGGACCCCAACATAATACGGTAAAATATCGTACTGGTTATCACTGTGTGAAGGGGTCTAAGGGCTATGAGAGATAAAATAAATTATTAAAATGGCAATTCATCCATGTGTAAATGCAGTGTTACAGAAAAGATAAATGCAGTAATACTTTTTTGTTATTCGGCTTGTGATAATAGAACAGAAATGTATCATTGTCACAGCGTCGATAGTAAACAGTCCGGACGCATTCATTTTGACTATGTTTACATCCATCATTCTTTTCATGTTTTTCCAGAGTCTTTTCTATGTCACTGCAACAGATAATTATTAAGATAAAATAAGTGGTACCTATACTCATTAGATAATCACCACAAATTACAAATGGGCCGACGATAGCAAATTGATAAATCGAAGTTTATTATTATAACAATCACCATAAAGCCCATGACATTGCAAATTTTGTTAATCACCACACTCACCAAAAGGACTGACGTTTAGATAAATTGGCAGCTGGAGTTGATTCCGCTATTATAACCAAAAAACACTAAAATCACCACCCTTAGGAAATGTACTGATGATTTTAGTAATTATGTTGCGAAGGTTTGATATTGCCATACAGCCATAATACCTTGATTTCGTTAATCACCTTAATTGGCAAAGTGACTGGTTAATACTGAAAGTAATAGTCATCTACGTAATAGTGCTCCCCTCCACCACAGTTTCTCTTGCGTCCGCCGAAAGGAACTCACACCGGTGTACACCCACATTTCATCAGTTTGCAAGAGCCGAGGCAAAAAAAAAATGCCTACAACAACAACGACACTATCAATCTGCCATCTTATTTTAGAGTTTTGTATACATCATAAATTTGTCTACTCTTCTCGTCGTCAAAATCGAGGACGACTAAATACGACAAAAAGAGAGAAAAAAACGCTTATAATCTCGTGTTGAGTTGTCAAAAATAGAGATTACTATATACGTCAATGGATAACTAACGTTCCATGTTAGGATTTGTCAACTAAATATCAAGTTTGACAGAATGAGTCCGAGTATTTTGTTTTCTATGGCGTAGCTGTCAGAATTCGATAAAAGTACGGAAATAGACAAAAATTACTCGCGCGAGAGTGCATAATCGTCGCATGTGTCATGTTAGGCCTGCTGGTGAAAATAGATAATTTTCATTTAATAGTATAGGATAGTTCATACTAATTCCATGTATGTATGGTACTTACATATAAATTCCATGCTGCCATTTCATTACTCTAAGGTAGCCATCTTGTTCTAAAGTCTGGGCGACCGAGCTCTGCTCGAATGAAAATACGGAGAAAACGAATTTTCCCAGATATAAGACATAGTTAGATCGATTTTTCGCCCCGTAAACCCCTTTAATGCAACTTTCATTGAAATCGTTAGAGCCGTTTTCCAGAACGTTGTTACAAATATATCTAAACAATTATTGCTATTTTAATAGAATAAGATATAAAGAACTCTTGTGCAAAATTTTATGCTTCTAGACCCAGTGGCTTAAGAAAATAGCACACATATCAACTCAGAAAGGGATCGTTACCGTATCAACTCGAGCCAATCAGTATTCTTTGTATGAAACTCCCTACTGCAATGCTCACTAATTGGAATCGTAACGTAATCGCTTCGTCTCGGGACAAACTCACGAACCGCGGTGCGGTGCATAGTCAACTTGCATTTCCCGTGCTTACGGCTCGTCGTCTCCGCGCTTACATCTCTCCGTACTCGAGCTTACGTCTCTTTGTCCACCCTTGCCCCTTTTACACCTCGCGCGTCCTGCCTGCAGCACACTACTTTTCATCTTCGTCCATTGCTATGGCTATGATAACCACCTCGCGTATTGTGAACCGGGACATAACCGTGCGCTACACTTCACGTTCGGATTCAAACTGATCAGTTGCCAGCCAGGTCAAACAGCGGTCGGCGAGCCGTAAGCGCAGCGTCGCCTAGCCGTAGCCGAGTCGACGTATCAGAGCTGCTGATCCGCTTTGGTTACGGGCTTGCGTTAGGTTGACGCCTGTTTGACGGCGAGGCGGAAGGCGATACGGTGACGATCCTTTTCCGAGTTTATATGTGTGCTGACTTTTGGCTTTGCGTTGTCTGTCAGTGAATGAATAAATGAATTTAAGATGTTTATTAAGTAGGTAGATTTACGTTCATAGTCTCCCTCTACTAACATTTATACCAAAACACAAACTATCAGTGATGCAACCTTGATTATACAAAGGCAAACTGCAGCAATACAAAAGTATAGTTAGTAAGTAAAGCCAGCATTTTTAACGGAAAAGTAGCATTAATGTGGAACATTCCACAGACATTCATCTTGTCGAATGTCGCTCGATGGAGACGTTGAATGTTCTTGCACAACTTTCTCTCAGCATCTGCAATATTAAAATTATGTCTTATGTGACTGTTTTATCCTGATAGACAACAATTTATTATTGTCGGTAGACATAGACAATTATATATTATTGTCTGTGTCTATAACGAGTGTAAAAAGGCGGTTAACGAAGCCGGAAGTCACTTCTTGTTCTTCCCGTCCTTGTGATTTTTTTACATCGGACTTTACCTAGGAACCTGGTTATTAAAGGTGTTTTGACTTTTTCACAAAAACGCTATAACTATAAATACCCCCACGACTACTGTTCTGTTACGTACACGGCACATGAGCACAATAATTTGCGTACTCTACCGTAAACAGCAATTTTTCTCACCAAACATAAAAATCATTTCCCAGCAATTATTTTATTGCAATGCTAGCGTTTGATGAAACTGAATGTTAGGCTTAAACCCTTTATTATACTAATATCACTTTTTTAAATACAGTTAAGTGATACTATCTCTTTATAAAAACAATACGTGTAGTTTTTAATAATTTGTTTCAAAATAATACCTGTACAACTTGATTTCAAAATAACCGCGCACGTGTTTTGAACACTATTCTTCGCTATGTAGAACTTTTCACAGTACAAGCTCAAAATAATTTCAACCACCAAACTTTTCATCACCCAGGCGGACAAGACTAGAATGGAATTTACTATTGCAAACTGCAAAAAGTTTTTTTATTGTTAATACACTTATACTCATCCATTTAAGCGGGGTGCGCAAAGGTAGCTAGTGAAATCAAAATTTTCTTACTTTTTGCAATTTGTAGGTCATTTCAGGTTGTATGGTAGGTAATTAATCGCGAACTATCAAAACAATTCTCTTAGTTCATGGTCCTTCCATGGGCAAATTTGTATGGAGTCTGGTCTCAACTCTCAACAGTGATGAAAATTATGCCTTGTGAAAGCTTTTGGGGTATTATTTAATTTATACTATGGCAGCTAAGTCGAAATCGAGCGCGAACATGGTGTTTTGGAACATCCAAAAAAGGTTGGGTTAGGTCTTTTTTAGGTTGGTTAGATGGGATGAGAAGGCGGAGGACATCCAAGAGGATTTTCAACGAAGGAACAAAAAAAAGTTTAGGGTAGGTAGGTATGTAGGTAGATAGGGTAGGTAGGTATTTATAGGAAGGATAAGTAGGTACCTTTTTTGGTTAGATTAGGTTAGGTTGGTTAGGTGGGATGAGAGGGCGGTGGACATCCATGAGGAATTTAACGCCGGAACAAAAAAAAAGGTCAGGTTAGGGTAGGTCAGGTATGTAGGTCGCGATGCGATGGCAGAGAGATGGCATGTCGTGCGGTGTTCTACAGGGTTTGGTTGTGGGGCCTCTCCTGTGGAACATCGAATATGAAGTACTCTCCCGTCCCGCAGCAGGCGCAAGGGGCGTCGGCGGAAGGCAGATAATGCCCTCTTTCAGCCCCCCTAAATGGGTCCACGCGCGTCTCTCTAAGACGTTACGGGTTGGAGCTCACAGAGCGCGGGCCGTCACCAGTCCGGGGCTGCGGAAGTCCCATTTGCACTCGCAGCCCCCGACGCAAGTGTGAGAGGAAACACCGGGGTGGTTTTTGTAAGTAAGAGTCTGACAGACCCCTTTGCCCAGCCCAGGGCGGAGGGCATCCATGGGGATTTCCACCCCGACAAAAAAAAAAAACACGGAGGCATGTAGGTAGATTGGGTAGATAGGTAGGTAGATATATAGGTATTTAGGTAGGTTGGGTAGGTTATTCGATTTGACTTCGTTAGCTGCCATAGTATAAATTAAATAATACCCCAAAAGCTTTCACATGGCATTAGTTCAATTAATAAAGTAGTTGTAGAGTGCGTAAGCGGGAACCTAGGCAATTTCTTCAAAAACTTATTCAGGGTGCTTAGGGAGAAAACATACTAAAAATCCTGACGTCCAGCAGGCGAGGCGGAGGGGGGTGACAAAGGTCTCAATTTTAGGTTTTTCACCAATATATCAAAAATGGTGCATTGTAGCGAAACATTTTCTATAAAATTCTCTATAACTTTAATTTTATACAGTTTTTTCATTTATATATATATATAAGGGCGAGGAAGAAGATACCACAGAAAACGAACATATCCTCTTAAGAGGATAAAAATAATGATTCACAGAATTGGAATAAGAGAATATGTTCGTTTACTGTGATATCTTCTTCCTCGCCCTTCACAGTGGTGAGTGGTTCTTGCTGAGAGGGCTCTAAATCATCTTCATGGATGATGATGGCGATGGAAAAATTAAGGTGTGGGAGGTTTTACTAAAAACATGTTTTGTCGCTACACCAAGGATTGTAGCAGTGACAAATGTAGATGCCAGCAATGCTGAAATGTTCTGCTGCGTGCCTTCATTGTCAAGGAAAATGCTTCAAAGGCGTGTCTTTTAGCAAGGAAGACGATGAGAATGACGATGAAGATGATTTAGAGCCCTCTCAGCAAGAACCACTCACCACTGTGAAGGGCGAGGAAGACGATACCGCAGAAAACGAACATTTGCCAGGACCCTCACGACCTAAGAGGATAAAAATATGATTCACAGAATTGGAATTAGAAACAAATATATAAAAAAAAAACTTTTTTCGAATTTTTACTTTTCCAGAGCGTGTAATTCGAAAACGGATGGGAATTTGGAAAAACTGTTTAGAATCAAAGTTATAAAAAAAATTATAAGCTTTCATTTCATTAATCTCACTAATATTAGATGGCTTACTAATAATGACCCCATTTACCTATACCCAGAACCCTGCAACTCTGATTTAAATGCTATACTCTCCGAGTTCTTGACTTTGAATGGCCTAAATCAATACAGTAATATCTTAAACAACAAGTCTAAAATATTAGATTTAATACTCAGTAACACCTACATAACGAACATCAGCCGTTGTAACTACAGTTTATCGAAAGAGGACCCTTTACATTCCCCACTTGAGTTTAGTCTACCAGTGCCAGCAGAGCGTTTTCTAGAAGCTAAAAATGTGCAAAAACCTAACTTTTCTCGAGCAGATTATGAAAACGTTCAACGTTGTTTATTAGCAATAGAATGGGAAAGCGAGTTCAAAAACTGTTCATCTATAAACGAAATGGTGGACGTTTTTTATAAATTATTAAGACATACCATCGCTGAATGTATACCGATGAAAAAAACAGCCAGCAATAAATATCCACCTTGGTACTCACGGAATCTTATACGACTTTTAAGAGAAAAGTACAAATACCACATTCGTTTTAAAAAGTACAAAAATCCATTAGTCCGGGAGTACTTTGAGAAATTACGGGATGAATGTAATGTTCTAAGTTCTACATGCTACAAGAAATACGTATATATATTTAATATCGAAAACAATATAACAAAAAACCCAAAATCTTTCTGGTCTTTCATAAAAATAAAAGAAAAGGTAGCAGTACATACCCGGCACAAATGTCTCATAACAACAAAATCGCATCAGGTGGAAGCGATGTCTGTAAAATGTTTCGTGAAAATTTCGCAAGTACCTTTAACGCCCCTACAGATAGTCCAAATCTCATTAACACTGGTTGTTCTCTCACGTCTGCAGCACTGTGTAATTTGGAATTTGATAGCAATGAATTGGTTTAGATGAAACTAAAGGCGCGGGTAGCGATGGTATTCCTCCTATATTTATTAAAAGCTGTGCAAAGGCCTTAGTATTGCCCCTACAAATAATCTTTAATAGATCTTTACACGATGGTATCTTTCCGGACACATGGAAAGAAGCTCTCGTCGTACCCATATTTAAGTCTGGAGAAAAGCATTTAGTGGCTAATTATAGACCAATCTCATTACTAGTTACATTTGGAAAAGTATTCGAAAAACTTGTTAGCAAACATCTGATGTGGTACCTTAAAGAACACATTACTGAATATCAGCATGGTTTCGTTAAATCTAGATCAACCAACACTAACCTACTATGTTTTACGTCGGCTTTGTCTAAGTGTCTTGACAATCGTATTCCAGTGGACGCAATCTATACTGATTTTAGCAAGGCATTCGATAAAGTAGACCACTGCCTTCTTATTAATAAATTGGCTCAACTCGGTGTGGGTGGAACGTTGATAGGGTGGTTTAAATCTTATTTGGAGAAGAGAGAATCAAAAGTGGTAGTGAACGGTCATTTCTCTAAAAGCTATCTAGCAACCTCTGGAATCCCGCAAGGATCGCATTTGGGACCGATTCTCTTTAATATTTTTATTAATGATATAACAGAGTGCTTCAAACATTCCCGTGTCTATTTGTTTGTGGACGATTTAAAGATAATGAAGCCAATTCAGAGTAACTTAGACTCCAAAATGCTACAGGACGACATCAACAGACTTGTAGAATGGTGCAAATTAAACAAAATGCTTTTAAATATAAGTAAATGTCACTACATCCAGTTCACTCGTAATAAAAAAGTGCTTCAGAACAAATACTACATAGAGGGAGTTGAGGTACAGAAACTGAGCAAAATTCGCGACCTGGGTGTTCAACTCGATCAAGCGCTAAAGTTCGATGTGCATATCTTGAATATTGTCTCAAGATCTTTCAAGATACTGGGATTTGTTATACGTAATAGTAAGGAATTTAAAAGGCCCGCTACTAAGATAAAGCTTTTCAACACCTTAGTCCGTCCAATCCTTGAGTATAGTTCCGTAGTATGGAATCCGCATTACGAAGTTTACTCCAAGCGATTGTGAAAGTGTCTAAAAGCGGTTCCTTTACCATCTGTGCTATGGAGATCACTTGGCTAAACAACTCACTAGCTACACCGACCGGTTGAAACACTATCACAAGGATACACTAGCCAGTCGTAGGAGGAAACAAGACTGCATCATGCTCCACAAGATTTTAAGTGGAACGATAGATTGTAGTGAACTTTTGAGCTCATTAGAGATTAAAATTCCGACTCGAATTTCCAGGCATAACACATACAATTTATTTCACATTCCTGGCTCAAAAACTAACCTCGGTCATTACGCCGCTGTGCCAAGACTTTGTAGGCAATACAATACGTTAGCTAAAACAACGAACTTAGACATCTGCGAGTCTCTGTCCAAATGTTTATTAGAAAGTGTTTATTAGACTTAATTTAATAGTTTCTTTAACTGTTATATTTTCTTTTTTTTATGTCCTCCTTCAATAATTCAATTTGTTTTCTAAATTTTACCTTTTATTTATGTTTTAACTTTGTTAGCTTAGTTTTTAACTTTATTGTGCATGCTGTGGTCTCCTATAAGTGAAGGAGTACACCTACTTAATACCCGATGTTGCCCTTTAATTATGTGTCATGTATTGTGTACATCTTTTGTTGGAGATCCTAAATAAATAAATAAAAAAATAAAAAATAATAAAAAATACAAAAATTTTTTCGCTACAATGCACCATTTTTGAGATATTGGCGAAAAACCTAAAATTGAAACCTTCGTCACCCCTCCTCCCTCTGCCTGGCCTCCTAGACGTCAGGATTTTTAGTATATTTTCTCCCTAAGCACTCTGAATATGTTTTTGAAGAAATCGCTTAGGTTCCCGCTCACGCACTCTAAACCCTCCATTGAGTCATTCCTTAAATTGAACTACATAATTATGTTTCATCACTGTTGAGAGTTGAGCCCAAAATGAAGCATGGTCCTTTGCCTACTGAATGATTGTTCGATGAAATTATGACATTTGAGGCCAATTCCACCTTGTATTGATGATTTGAATCAACATGCAAACCAACAAATTGCAGTAAACGTAAGCTTTGTTTATTTTGCGAGCTTCCCTTGCGCTTTTACCTTAAACACTACAGACTGATTTACTTTAAATCCCGTATTTCAAACCGGAAACATTGTTCAAAAAAAATACTTGCTAGTTTGAATACTGGATGCTGGACTGGATTGAAAGTGTTTACATTGATTGAGTACTGATTTATGTAAACACTCAATTCCAGCACTAGATTGAAATATTGGATTAATGTAAATCTGTTAAAGGCACAGTAGGTTGCATGTCAGTGGTTTTGGTTTTCAAGTTGGTAAATTTTTAGTAACACAATGGCCGAGCTGTAGAAAATGAGTAGGAAGCTTTACTTTTATGCTGTTGTGTCTCCAAACGGTAGCGAGTCGAAAACTTTATTAATTTGATTTTGGAATAGTTGCAGAAGTAGTTATTTGTTTTTAATTTTTGACAGAACGAAGATGAGCCAAGAAAGCTGTGTTTTTTATCACTTTACTGTTATGTATTTTAAATAATATAGTTTTACTGAGTTACGAGCAACGCTCCACGGTTTCACCCGCATAAGTCTCGATCCCGTGGAAATATCGGGCTAAAAAGTATGTTTTGTGTTAATCCAGGTTATAAACTATCTGTGAGCCAAATTTCATCCAAATCCGTTTAGTAGTTTTTGCGTGAAAGAGTAACAAACATCCATCCTCACAAACTTTCGCGTATATAATATTATTTATCTAAATATATAAAAGCGAAAGGTCACTCAATCACTCACTCACTCGCTCACTCACTCATTCATCACGAAATATCGAAAACCGCTTGACGTATGAAGATGAAACTTGGTAGGGAGGTAGTTTATAGTTAGTAGACGTCCGCTAAGAACGGATTTTTGGAAATTCGACCTTCAAGAGGGTGAAAAGGGGGGATTTTGTTTGTATGAAAAATCTTATTCCTTGAGTTAATAAACTTGAAACTTGGCACGAATACTTATCTATGTAAATTATAAAGTTTGCTATTTTTAGTTTTTCTAAAATACTCCCAAAGGTGTCAAAGTTTGTATGGAAGAATTTTAACGAGCGGTCTGATTAACTCGAAACTCAGTATTGATAATTAAAACTGAAAATAAATAAAAACGTATATCAGGGTTTTTTGAAAATCTACCTCTAACGGGGTGAAACGGAGTATTAATTTTTACAGTGGAGGATTTTACTGTGTGGCTTAACTAACTTGAAAATTGGTATAAATAATCTATAAGTCAAATAATGGAAACGACATAATAGTTTTAAAAAAAATATTATCACGCTATTTGATATAGGGGATGAGCAATATAGCATTATGTTTGTATTCTTATATAGTTTACCGCAAATTGTAAAAAGACTAGCCAAAAGGTTAGAATATTGCAGAGAGTTACAGATTTAACCTTTTAAAAGATTATCATCATGCTATACCTTTATGGAGCTAAGCAGTCAATCATAGCATATACAGGGTGGATTTTGAGATGGGGCAATAAGGGCAGGTACCTTAACCGTTTTCGCTACAAGAAAACAGTCTTAGGAGACTGTCCTTAACTTTTTGAAACATTTTGATCTGCATTCACAGATTTTGAAAAAAAATTACAGTCAGCAAGAAAATGGGCAATTTTCACAAAAACTTTTCGATGCCGGTCGATCCTATTTTTCTTATTATTACTAAGATCAAAAAACTATATTGGGCCAACTGAGGTTTGTTACTCCAAGACACCCCTATGAATTTTTAATCCCAGATTGCAGAAAAAACTTTGCCGTTCATTATAGAACTAAAAATACCAATTTTCGGATTTTCCTCTTTACTTGACCTTACTTCTCGCCAAACTTCATGGACCAACGGGAAGTAACAAATAGACTGGTTTATTTGCGAGTGTCAAAATATGCGGCATAAATGGCCGTATTTTTTATTTCGTTAACTTTTTTTTGGGTGGGAAATTATCAAATAACTTCTCCCGCTCTAGGCGGAACGGGAGAGCGTGTCAGGCTTATATTGACAAAAACCCACCCGTGTTCCTTCAGTTTCCTGTGTATTTTCAGGGGCCACGGTAACCCTTTCGGACTTTCCCGCGACCCTGGTAGGCATCGGCCCTAGCGTACCATGGCCTGGATCAGGGCCGGACGCGAGAAATTACCACCGCCAATCGTCTCCACGACGACATGGCAGTGCCCCGCCCAAGCCGGTCAGACCTCCACCGTATGCTCCACCGTGTCCTCCGGGTGATCTACACAATGGTCACACTCGGGCGTTTCCTCAAGCCTTATCCGGAACAGGAACCTCCCGAAACAACCGTGTCCGGTGAGAACCTGCATTAGGTGGAAGGTGAGGACGCCGTGGCTTCTCTCTACCACTCCTCAACGAGGGAACTTATCGCCACAGTTGTAGCGTGCCCATTATTGGAAGTTTGATTTTCGTTACACTTACAAGAGACCGTAGATCTAAATTTTTCATATCTATTTCAACTTGATGCCTCCACGCGTTCCTGAGAAAAAGGGTCTTGACAGACAATGAAGTCATCCTTTAAGGGTTTTAATGTTTCATTTTGACGTACGGAACCCTAAAACAGATTTAATATCAGCCTGTTACCTTTTCATGACGTAACAACTGAACGGATTTCTAGATGAAAGGCATACGACAGGCTACGACCTGGGTTAGGACATAGAATCCCGGTAGCACGTTCTTGTAGGATATTTTCCGACATCCACGCGGGCGAAGCCGCGGGCAAAAGCTAGTAGTAGAATATGCTGAATTTTATTTGCCTCACCATTCCCACATTCAAATACGACGGGTTTTGTAGATCTTAGACCCGATCATATGGACAATTTCCACGAACCCACCGTTCGCCAGATCTTATGGATGATGAAACTTTCTAATTAAGCATAAGCATAATCAGCCTATATTAATAAATTCATAATTAATTATGCCTTTATTATTAATTATGTAATCATAATAATAAATGTTTCAATTATTAGATTTTTATGTTTTATCATTGTTGTCGTTGAAATATTGATAAGATAAGATATTTATTGATTTTATTGGATGAAAGTTGGGAAAGCTGCAGGGTACGACAGTGTCTGCTGAAATGCTGAAGGGCGGTGATGGGGTGGTAGCAAGCCTATTGTACCGAATCTTTAATATGTGTTGGAGATATGGCCATGTGCCAGATGATTGGTGCAAGGCTGTAATTGTACCACTAATATAAGGGAAAAGGCTCTAAGCAGGAGTGTAAAAACTACCGCGGCATTAGTCTTTTGAGCGTTGTCGGCAAACTGTATGCGAAGGTTTTAATAAATAGAGTGATAAGAGTGACAGATGAGAAAATATGGGATGTACAGGCAGGATTTAGAGAGGGAATGGGCTATATGAATCAGATCTTCTCCCTAAGGTGCATAACCGAAAAACATCTAGCAAAGCACAAGAACGTCTTTTGTGCTTTCGCTAATTTGGAGAAGGCTTATGGGTATTTCTCATTTTCAGTAAAATTGTCTGTGACAGAGATTTTTTTCTTTAATAACACAGGGCACGTGGACTTGATATATTTATCAAGGTAGTACTACCATGTCTGGTGAAGACTACATGAAAATATACTAAATTTATTGATCACATTATTTTAAATATTAAAAAATAATCGTGAAAATGTCTTTTCCGTGGATGTGACTGTAGCAAATTTACAGATATAATAATTTTTTCCCAGTCTTTACCATGATATTTCTAAAATATAAGGTTATTATCTTAAACTCTAATAAATACTGACCCATATCAGCTTATAACTTACTATCCAATTGATAAAAAAGAGAACAAAAACCTAATTAAAATATGTGACTTAAATTTTGGTCACTTCCATGGACGAAGGTCACAATAACTTTTTACCGACAAAAAAAACTGCGTGTCTCCGAATTTATGTGAGCATTGACAAGCCGTCACCTGTCATAACCATAGTGAGATGTCAATTTCTTACTGGCTGCAATACGTTTGTCGTGAAAAAACAATAAGATTACATAATTAAAACTCGTCAAGCATACGTGGTCACTACTGTGGTTGTTTCGCCAAGTAAGTATATAATGTTAAATTTACATTTATTTTGCTGTTTTGTAGGTTTGATGGTCAAATTACGATTGCCGAAATAGGTTGTAAAGACGAGATTTTTTAGGTTAGTTTTCCGTATTGGAACCAAAAAATGTCCTTTCCATGGATGTCACTTCCATTGATTACGTGGATATTTTCCACCATGGAAGTGGCTACAGGTCCAGGGATGTGAACTTTAACTTGGATATTCCATTTATTTTGTTTGTTTGATTACTGCCATATATATACCTTAAACGCTTTTTCATACAAAAAATACATGTTTTACTTTTTTTAGACGGCGAGAAATAAAAGACCAAAGACAGCAGAAGAAATTCGTAAACAAAAGAGAGAATGCGAACGAAAACGAAAAGCTCTTATTAAGGCTAACCCTGACTTGTATGAAGCCAGTAAGAGAAATGATAACCTTTTTTTTTTGCTTGGGAAATTATTAAATAACTTCTCCCGCTCTGAGCGGAGCGGGAGAGCGTGTCAGACTCTTACTGACCAAAACCCACCCATGTTCCTTCAGTTGCCCTGTTGCCGGGGGCCACGAACTCCTTTTCGGTTTTCTTCGCAACCTAGGCTTCGGCCTTAGTGGACCCCGTCAATTCTGCTGACATCTCTTTGAGGCGCGCGTGGAACACAGCGCGCCGTCGACCCAAGCCTGGTCCTTATCGGACGGCGAGCTACCCATTGCTTAACGTCCGCAAGCCCGCGCCTACAGTGGCCAGAAATCAGCCTGCTATTCCAGATGCCCAGAGCGTCTTCTCCTGCGACGGTTAGGGGTGTGAAGGCGCGAAATTTGCCTCTTCCTCACGCGTTCCGCCTCCTCCTTCGCGAGTATTACCGCTTCGCAGAAGGAGGTGACGGCCTCCCATTTCCTCTCGCTCCATACCATGGCCAGAACCAGGGCCAGACGCGAGAGATCACCGCCGCCGATCGCCTCCACGAGGACACGGCGATACTCCGCCCAAGCCAGGCAGACCTCCACCGTATGCTCCACCGTGTCCTCCGGGCGATCCACACAATGGTGACACCCGGGCGTTTCCTCCCGCCTTATCCTGAACAGGAACCTCCCGAAACAGCCATGTCTGGTGAGGACCTGCGTCAGGCAGAAGGTGAGAACGCCGTGGCGCCTCTCTAACTACTCCTGAAAGAGGGGTCTAATCGCCGCAGCGTTATGCAGAAAAACGACGCAAAAATCAGGTAAAACTAGTATCCGAAATGACTGCAAGAGAACGACGTGCTAATCAACGTGAATGGCAAGAACGTAAAGCTAGGAGTAGACAG
Organism: Agrochola litura; assembly: GCA_949152395.1. Lineage (NCBI taxonomy): Eukaryota > Metazoa > Arthropoda > Insecta > Lepidoptera > Noctuidae > Agrochola > Agrochola litura. The sequence continues at coordinate 22,239,351 of OX424501.1, forward strand.
AATAAAAAACGTAATGAGCGACTACTACAAAGTTTCAGAGAGAATACTCCAGAGTCCATTGCTGACCAAAAAGATAGCGAAGAACAGGAGAATAAGGAACCGGATAGTGAAACCAAAGAACAGGAGAATGTGGTACTTGACAATGAGACGAAAGGACACGAATATGAGGAACTGGATAATGAGACTGCAGAACAGGAGGATAAGGAACTTGATAATCAGACTGAAGAACAAGAACATAACGAGCTTGATAGTGAGACTGAAGAACGGGAGGATAAGGAACTAGACAGTGAGATTGAAGAACTGGAGGATAGAAAACTTGATGATCAGACTGAAGAACAAGAAGATAACGAGCTTGATAGTGAGACTGAAGAACAGGAAGATAAGGAACGTGATAGTAAGCCTAAAAAGAGTAGGATGAGGATCTTTGACAGTGGGAACGATGACAACCTCGAAATATTTTAATTAAGAAATATTTCTAAAGTTATAAAAAACTTGAACGTTTTTATCTAGCTTCTGCCCGCGACTTCGTCCGCATGGAATAGTTACTTTGGTGCTCCGCTCCTATTAATCTTAGCGTAATGATGTATAGCCTATAGCCTTTCTCGATAAATGAGCTATCTCACACTGAAAGATTTTTTCAAATCGGAGCAGTAGTTCCCGAGATTAGCGCGTTCAAGCAAACAAACAAACAAACTCTTCAGCTTTATATATTTAAAAAATAGTATAATAATAGATTATTAAGATTTTATTGAGACTGAAATTAGAAAGTGCCTTAAGTACAATGTTTTTGATCTCTTTAGCAGTTACTTCTAAAAATATATATGTTTCATATTTTATTACAAAATATTGTTGATACCATAATCGTAAGATAACATGACATGTGATTTAGGTTAAAGTTAAAAATTCAAAGCAATTAAAGCTGATTTTCAAAACATTTGTTTTATTCCAAACCAAACCAAACCTTGGATAAAATAAAATTTGTGACTTAAACTTTCATATAAAATATATAGAATGTCACGTCCATGATTTGAAGTCATTTCCATGGTTAAAAAAACTGTATGGAAAATCACTTCCCTGGATTCAGTGTCACTACCATGGACGTTCGAAATTTTATTGGATATTTCTAGTAAAACTAAAGAGTTGTAAGCTCGGTACATATTTTTTTATAGTAGATTTTGACCTAAATTATTGATATTTACAGCTATTTCACGTAAAGTTGATCAAAACTTTTTTTTTTGTTTTCATCATCAGAAGTAAAAAATGCCCTTATGACAGTGTGTGGAGGGAAGAACTGTGGTCGACACTATCCAAGTACGGTGTGGACTGGCGCTTGGTACGGGCACTGAAATCTTTATATAAGGATTCCAGGGCTTGTGTTAGGATAAATGAGGCATACACGAACTAGTTCTGCATCTCGAGGGGGTGTTAGACAGGGTTGTGTAGCGTCACCGTGGCTGTTCAACTTGTACATGGATAGTTGTCTGACATATATGAAAGAGGGTGAGTGCAGATTTAGGATAAATGAGTTGCCTGTCAAATGTCTTATCTACGCAGATGATCAAGTTCTACTTCCATCTTCAGCAGAACAGTTGCAAGACATGGTGACTGTAATGGATGAAGCATATAAGATGAAAGGGATGAATATAAATGTGAATAAAGGTGTTTGAAAGAGGAGAGGATGTATCGGTGTGTGATGTGAAAATAAATGATAAGAGTGTGGAGCAAGTAAGTGAGTTTGAAGCAGTATAGGGTTGCAATAAATAAGCAAACACAGCTTACGGAAAAGAAGAAATATATTGTCCAAAAGTTTGAGGATCACAGGAGACAGATGCACGATAGAAGGCCTAATTAAGAGCACAGAAAGAAAGCGATAGGCACAGCTTAAATATAAGCATGTCTAGGCATAAGACTTTACCAATACACTGGATAAAGTTAATATGTACACGATTACGAGATGGTATTGCCGAACGTTTACCGGGTACGGGAGAGAGCAACATGCGCTTGCGACCGGTGGCGATTCTCGACTGATACCTGCGAGCGAGCGCCGCGAGTTTGAAAGAGATAGATATACAAGGCGTGAGCGCCCGCTCAGGTAACCGGTCCGCATTCCACAAAACTACATAAAATATCTAATAACAAAATGATCTGTTGGTACAGATGTTTTAATTTTTAATTGATATGATTAAAGTTATATAATATTAGGTTGTTATTAAGTTTTTAGCTATAATAATATTTAAGTGCGTATAGTTGTATGATGTATAATTTGAGTGTAAATATTACTTTTTGTTTATACAATACTGACTTACTTTACTAAATACATCTTATAATTTAAATAAATAATAAATTGAAGAAGTAGCTCCGCTACAAGTTGGGGGGGGGGTGGGGGGTTGGGGGGTTGAGTTATTTGGGGAGTCCACAAGGGATGGGAAGATTGATGGAGATGTGGAAAGGAGAGTAAACGCGGGAAATAAAGTGAATGGTGCTATATATGCGATTATGACCAACCAGTCGATGTCTAAAAAGGCTCGACTGGCTGTTCACAATGGTGCCCACTCTTATGTATGGAAGTGAATGTTGGGTGTGGCAAAAACAACATGAAAGTAGAATAAATGCTGTGGAAACGCGTTCTTTGCGAAGCATGTGTGGTCTGACTATGAATGATAGGCTGCGGAATGATGTAATAAGACAGCGGTGTGATTTAAAAGAAGATGTAGTGACAAAAATTGAAAAGGGTATGCTGAGATGAGATGGTTTGGGTTTGATCCGGTCATTAGTACGGACACGAATTGAATCGCAAGCGCGCCTCTGGCGACATCAAGTAATCTACCCACACCAGAAAGCGCGCTTCGACAGAGTCGTGATGTTTTAAGGCCACGGCGAGGAGGGCATTCATCCTCGAATTGCATCGGAGTGAAGACGTCACGGAACTGTTCTCGATTCGTTGTGCTCAGTTATTGTGTAAGTTGTTATTTGGGATCATTGTGTTAATTTGTGATTTTAATAAACGCCGCCGCACCCGGTGTGTGTATAATTTAGCTAGTGTGATTAATTTGATAGTAAATTATAATGTGATCTGAACTGCAAACTGTTTTTCTATTGCGCATTAACCAACACTACCCACAGTACGCCCACAGTAATTAAAATATCGATGAAAATAACGAGAGTCACATACCCGTCTCCGACATATGTATGTATGTATAAGATATTTTTATTTGCATAAAACTTGGTGTTTTTAAATAACGATATAGACGATGCTGTCATCGAAAAAGTTTAAATATAAATTTTCATAACAATAATATTCACCTAAGCATCGAAATTCACGCTAACATCCTGTATATCTTAGGTTTTAGAATAGAATATTCATTTATTTGCTCAGAATGTAGGTATTTACAATAAGGTGGTTACAATAATATTAAAGAATCCTTGTACATTTCACGATTTTAGCATGAAAATATTGTAAGCGGAAAAGGGTCGGGGAGTTTTAGGTAATGATTCAACAATACCACATATATAATACTATTGTTTTTGAAAGATAGATGTTGCTGTCATTAATAAAGTTTGAATTCGAATTTAGATCAGGATTCATCGAAACACGAAATCACCCTAAAACCCAAGACGCAAGCGGAGGAGGTTTGGGGAGTTTTTTCTTCGGTCAAATGATCATGGGCTACAGTATAAAACTACCTCTTATTTTATTGATACTCCGTACTATGCTAGGCCAGTCCAAGGTCAAAGTGTTACCACTGACTTGCAACGTGACTGTACCTCTGTATGGTCTGTGTTCGGAAAAGATCAAAAACACTTTCACAGACATTGAGATGAAGTTGACATTCTGAAAATGGCACTACAAATCATACAAAATAATACCACGCCTGTAGCCGGACTGCCGCAAAAAACAAGTCAAGGTAATATGACGGTCCGTTGATAGTCGGTATCGTTCACAGGCGGACCATCATGTCAAATGAGTCTGTTTACCTGTATTATGACGCTTACCGTGAGTACCGTGACACTATACGAGTTGCGGTACAGAGAACTAACGTCCAGAGGCGCGACGTCGCACGCACATGCGCGTCAATGTGCCGAAATGTTTTTAAATTTGTTATTGCCTGGACACTAGAAAAATTTAAGTGAGTGCAATACGACATTCGATCACGTGGCTTCTTAGTAATGTACGCAAATTTACATGGGTATAGGCGGTTTGTCTGTTTTGACTTGATAAAATTAACCGGCTGTGGGCGTAGGTAGCATCATTACAAACACAAAAAAAAAATACGCCTCTGGCCTTGACGTCAGTGAAAGTGATAAACGTAATGATCTAATAAAATGTAGAATTACTCACATTAAAATATTTGTCTCCGAGCACAGATAATTTTAAAATATCAATAGCTATTTGAACTTTGATTATAGTTAGAACAAAAAATTCCAGCGTGTGAAACACGATCTGAAAATCATAATTAATCGTTTTCATACAACATTTTTTACCTCCGGTTTCTAGAATTTTTTAACCGCAGTTTATTTCTTTAATAGTGTTATTAGTGATTTCTTGTTTCTGAACAGTTATGGATGTTTTGCTCAAATTGATAATTTTGTCGAATGAATTTACCATTTACAAAGTTCATCGAGGACCTCATAAACTAGGCATCGGTTATGTATTTTTTTTACAGGAAAAAACATACGTACCATGTGCTGAAAGGAAGTTCTGTACATCTTATAACACTCCAAAATATTGACATAAGCTTGAAACATTCTTTTACAATGAGATTCCTTGTCAATATGATCCATGTTGCAAACGTTGAGCTTGAATGCTCCATAAATCAATTTTGTTGCTTAATAGCTTCAGAAATCTGGTAGCGTAAGCCATGTTTACGTCAAAACACATTATAACTAACCAACAGAAGAAATTGTAAATAGACATTTTATATACAATACAAACATAAGCAGCAACGGCAGTGTAAAATCCACAGATTATGATAACAATAATCCAATTCCAAATGATGAAGCGCTTGAAATAAATCTCTTCATTAAGACATCTGTGAACGTCTTGAATTTTTAAGATAAACGATATGTTTCTTTTCGTTTGCCATACATTGACGACGCAGTTTACGATGAATCCAATGCAGTAGAAGAACAAGTCAAAGTAAGCGGCGATGTACAATATATACAAAGATGTTCTTACTCCTTTAGTATAAACCTCGTAGATTCGATGACAGAGTAATAAAATGGAAATTATCGCGCTACAGAATGTCACCATAATCGATGTTAGGTTATTTGGATATATGAAATTATCCTTAATACGATACTTGGGACAGAACAGAATATTTTGCATGAGATTTAAAGGCAACAGCATTGACTGAACATCTTTGTCAACTAAGTTGAGTAACGGGAATGTCACTCGATAATAGTTTATTTTATTTAAATGTTTTGTTCCTGTTAAAGACTTCATTTCATGTAGTCATAGCAGACCCAACTGAAAAATTTAATCAATAGAACATCGTTTAACTAAACATTAATTTTGTAGGTAGATTCAATGTGATAAATAGTTCATTATGAATATTAGCCTGTCTCGACCTTTGTTTGAATGTCACGGTTTGTCTAGACGGTGCGTGGCATGTTATTTACTAATTAGGTGTAATTGAGCAACCATGAAATCTAGAAAAAAAACTACTTCTTCATATATTTATGTTCGCATATCAACAACAAAATGGTTAAGAGCAGCAGATTTTTTTCGCGACACAGTAAAAGATGTTATTAATGATGAAAACAATTACCCTTTAAGAGGTATTCAAATATTTTTATTGCATTTTGTATAGGGAGAGTTTGAAAGAAAGGAAGTCGATTAAAACAAAACGTTAACGACTGCATAGTTTTGCATAAAATAATAATTTTATTAATTCAGCGGTAACACAAATTGTAGCTGTGCTAGAGTATAGGTAGATATGACTCCAGCTAATTGCAATGGCAAATTAGCATCGACGACAAACAAACCAAACGCATTCATCTTCTTGAAAGATGCATTCTGCAAGCGTTGAATATTCTTGCAGACCCTTTTTTGTGCGTCTGTAAATAATTACGTTCGATTAAATTGACAATCTTGAGGTAGTGAGAAGCAATGATTTAAAATATAGAATTATTCTTCATTATTCCAAGTAATTTGCAAGTGGCCCGTGAAATAAGGACCAAAGCAAAATTTTAGAAGCCTCTCTCCACGGGCTTCCCGAAACACTCCCATGTATGTTTAGGTATTATTTATAGTTTAGGAGCTAGACGGTTTCAATATTTTTACGGAAATTCTTAGTTGACTTCAGACTTTAAAAAAAAAAAATACATATATATAAATCCTTAAATATAGTCTACGATCGATGAAAAATACTATCTTTCTTAAAGTGACAAAAATTTAGCTCAAGGAAAAAAGAATCCAAAAAGATTGTTTAGAAGATTCGTTGTAGATTTACTTACAGTCTTTAAAAAAAGAAACAAAGAAGGTTGGCAATGACCCCACATTAATTTTAATAACTTCCACGGGCCCTCAGTTTCTCAAAACAATACAAATAATAAGTACTCTTTGGGCTCTTTGGGTAAGCAATAAAGATATTGAGTATTGACATTATTTGGAGAAATTGAAGTTCGAACATGGTAAGGAGAAAAGCACAATTTCAGCGGATGCAAGGAAGTACACAAAAAAAACATTCTACAAAAACAAAAACAATCAACTTCTAAAAAAAAAACACTACAAAGTGAAAAATAACGTCATAACTAATATCGGAAGTCTGTGTCTTTGGTTTTGAAATTTCGCTTTTTGCCTCCGACTTCCATAATTAAAGTAATTTTTCACTTTGCGTTGTTTTTTGGAAGTCGGTTGGTTTTTTATTGTAAAAAAGTTTTTACTTTTTGGTTGTGGTACATATCCCACACAAATTCAAATGCCACTACCTGCTATGTAAATAACAGTGACATAAACTTATCATAATATATTATAATTATCATCCACATACTAAGTGGGAAAAAATACGTATTATTGAAGATGATTCAAAAATAGCCCAAGCAAAGTTAATAAATAAATTATGGGACCACATCTGAAGTATGACATACCAAAAAAAAAAATATCAAAATCAATTTACAATTGGCGGAGTAATCGCGTAACAAACATACAAAAAACCGGCCAAGTGTGTGTCGGACTACGTACAATGAAGGGTTCCGGAGTTTGGTATGAATATATCCCAAATATAAACTTAACATTGTAGTTGAAATACATGTACTACATACATTCTAACTGTAAATGTAAATTTGTACGAACAATTTTGAGAGATTTACCATGTTATTTTTTTATTTTTTATTTCTGTATGGCATCTCACACCTGGTTTTGAGAAACCTTGGCTGTTTAACCGGTCAATCCTGTGGCTGCCTCAAGCTACTACACTCAAAGCCTCCAGCCAGGGCACATATATAAACTAAGCTAAAAAGCTTAGGATGAACGCACGCTAAGGGCACCCCCTGCGGGGTTCGAGCCTCGGCTTAGGGCGTTATCCGGGGGGAGGACATCAAAAGATGGGACGGGCTGGATCAAAGGGTTTTGATCATTATTATTATTAATCGACCACCAGAGGGTTGCGATGTTTGGCCGCGGACTCAAAGAAACGCTTGGAAAGGCGTTTTAGAAATTGGTGGATTGTGGGAATCTTTAGGTCGAGGTGGAGTGCCTCGTTCCTAACGAACCAGCGGGAACCTGTCGCCCTACGGAGGAATCTATTCTGCATAGTTTGCAGCCTATGTATATGACGGGGTTTTGCATGAGCAAAGACGGCACCCGCATAGGTCATGATTGGTCGAATGCACGCCGTATAAACGCGCAATTTGCACCTAAGTGACAATTTGCTACGTGCATTCACCAGGAAAAAGAGTCTACCGAGAGCGAAAGCGGCTCGCGAACGAACCATCTTTATGTGCTCTGCGAAGGTCAAATGATGATCTAGAACGACACCGAGATATTTGGCTCGCTTTTCCCAAGGGATCGGCTTGCCGAACATGGTGCCCGGTCGGGGGAGGGGGTATCTAAGCCTTTTACGCAGTTTCGTAAAGAGAACCGCTTGGCTTTTATCGGGGTTCACTTCTATTCGCCACTTTGTAAACCATGCCGCCAGTCTATCGACTGACCATGTTATTTTAAGACCATAGACTTCTTATAGGTTTTCCCTCAGTAGTTACGGAGATAAGGGGGGAATGGTAAATTTTCATAAATTTTCTTTAATATCTTTAAATATATTTATTTTAAAACTACAAATATATATATAATATATATATTTAAAATTCTCGCAATAAGCCCTTTCATTTGATATGTCACACGATACCGTTTGAAAAACTTTTTTTTTTTAATTTTCTTAGGTTTGCTATTGTTAATTACGGGTTTTTGATAATATATTCAATATTCATTTATTACGTTACACGTCCGTGTTTGGGTCACAGAAATACATAAATGTGTACCAAATTTCAACTTAATCGGTCCATTACATTCGGAGTAAATTAGCTGTGACAGACGGACAGACAGACAGACACACGAGTGATCCTATAAGAGTTCCATTTTTTCTTTTGAGGTACAGAACCCTAAAAATTAAAAAAAAAAACACCGTTGAATTGAGAACCTCCTCCTCTTGGAAGTCAGTTAAAAACGGATTACTCCAAGCGGAAACATACATTTATTTAGTGCTAACAAGTATGAAAAAAATGGTTCTTGCATTTGCTTTGAACCATGTTTCACAGGCCACCCTGTATGTTGACCATTACTTTAACACGTTAAGCGGCCGGTCATACGGTGCTGTCCTGTACAATATTACCTATACGGTCAAAATTTGGGATCACCCATCAACATCTCACTGTTCACAAGGTTAAAACAAATAAATGCAGTATGAAATTGCCATGTGATCTAAAATCACACTTTAACTTCGGCGCTTCCATTCAAGGCTGGAAGCGCCGAATGAGTCATAAAAACTGTCGCGACGAGACCACCCACGCGGCAGTGATTTATGACCTAGCGATAAGATAAACAAAAGGCTTGAGTTTCTTAGAAGTAGTAAACTATTACTGTAAGAGGAATTGGGCTTTCGAATAGATAAGGATTACATTTTAAATGTTTACGATCGCCGTAAGCAAGGTTTGCTATTGTTAATTACGGGTTTTTATGAGGAATTCTTTGCTTCACTGTTTTGATGATTTTCTGATAAAACTATTGTACCAATTCACACGAAATTTTGCAGGGTATATTATGGATAGATTAGTTATCCAACAAAAGAGATTTTAGAGACAAATATTGAAAAAAAAAATACAAAAAATCTAGATTTTTGATGACCTAGACTTTCTAGTGCTTACGTAACTTTTTTTAAATATTTTTTTGGTGTATTTAGGTGAAAATACTGTGTAAAAATATTAAAAAACTATTAATTTCTATAAAAAAGGGGACTTAAAATATCGTACTTATCAACGTCGCCTGGTGGTCAGACTGTGTTATACTTATCTTTCCTTTTAAGCAAAATTTCTACTATTGGTTAAAATACAATAACATCAAAATGTTTTATAATTACCTGAACAATCTTTTAATTTCATGTACAGCGTACAGATACTTTGGGCTTCTCTAATGGATGCGTAGAATTTCTCACTTTCAATGCATAACAATAGTAGTAACAATATACTTTTTACCACCCAAAATTGAAATACTATTGAATAAAGCAAAAACTGAAAAGGACGAATAATAACAATTAAGAAAAGCCATCTCTGCGGATTTTAAACAATATATACGCTTTTTACCACGCTACCCAAATCGTAAACTTTTAAATTAAAAAATACTTACAGCGGTGTCATAGTGGTCTAACATCTGATGTAACTGTAATAAAATTGATACAGTCACCAGGCTATAGGAAACTGTGTATATTATATAAAATAAAACCTAGAAAAAATTAAAATAATTAATAATGAGTACAATGACAAAAAGTGTTCAGTTATTTCAATTTAAAACTTGTATAATAAATATATGTAATTACTCACCAGTAGTCGGAAAGCTTTCTCAAACAACTTATAAGCTTCCAGTATATTCAAGTAAATTTCAAACATTTCTTTCCAGTAAAACTGTCTTTGTATAATCTCTTCTCTCCTTGATATTTGAATGTCATGTATCCATACATTTAACGTTTTTCTCAGTAAATTCATAAAAAATGCTGCATATACAATATTTATCTCGAAAGAGATGCTAGCATAGTTTGAAAGGAAATCCATAACATCAAATATGGAAAAATTCTTAAAGATGAAATTAAACTTTTCAAAAATAAACACACAATTTAATATGATGACATATAACCAGTTTGAAATAAGTAAGCTTTTAAGATGTTTGCTATTGATATTAAGGACTTTAACGACATGTTGAATTTTTAAGACTAATAAGATATTGTTGTTGGAATGAATAATGTTTGAACAAAAGTTTAATATGTACCCAATGGTACAAGAGATAGATTGATAAAAGTTACTCAAACAAAGAGAAAAGATGAAATGTTCCCAATAATACACTACGGCAAGGATCAAGATATTTAAGATAAGACACCGGTACAAAAGTGCGCAGATGAGTCCAAGAAAGTTGTAACTAGAGCTGTTTGAAGTGATAATGTTCTCACGAATAGAATACTTCGCACAGATAAAAAGGCTTTGCATGAAATTTAACGGTCGCAGCACTAATTGTAAATCTTTTTCGATTGCGTTATTTATAAAAATCTCTTCACTTTCTTTTATAAATGCATACCTTGGGACATTCGCGATTATTACACTGGCTATTTTAAAAGTTTTTCTTTTTATATATGAAAGCATGATTGATACTCTGTATGGCTTGGTGTATGTTGAAAAAGTATTGAAGCGATACACGACAGTTATGTTATTATTAAGAGCAATTATTCAAATTGATAAGCTGTGAATGTGTCACAAAAATATTGTCACTACTACTATTTGTTTATTTTTACTGTTGACAAGTGGTTGCCTCAATCACCAAAATTACATAACACACACATAATACGCTTTGTTCTCCAGAAGAGTTGGGTAGAGGTAGTAGTGGACTAAGCCTATCGGGGGCCCGGGGTGGCAAACTAAATGATGGCAACTAAGGTATGCAGAAAACTTTGAGAACTAGAAGACAAGAGCGAGCTCGAAATTTCAGTACACCACCTCGAAAAGGTTAGGTTTTTTTTGACCATGTATGCAGAAATAGGAGAGACTTTATGACGAGATCAGTAGCGACGGCTCACGTTATGGAGGAGGGAAGCCGGAGCATCAAAAAAAAAAAAGACCTAATTCGTCAAAATAATTCTATTGCTACCAATCCCGAACTCATAAAACAGCTACGAATATGTTTTAAAAACCCTATATTCTATAAACAACTACAATCAAAGAAAAGTAAACACGGGAACAATACATTTTATTAAATTTACGACTGCCAGTCAGTCATTGATATTTATCGTAAAGGGAAACATTACAATGTTTGAACGAACCATCGCGGCGTTTGTAATTTATAGTCACATCTGGGCGAGCACGTATTTTCAAAACTTAACCTTGAAAAGCATGTTTCTTCACAAAGTAATGTGTATTCTAAAACTATGAATGCCGCCATCCTAATAAGATCGTACTAATTATTTTCAAATCTACTCTAAATAAGTCCGTGGCTGGCGTGAATACATTGACATGTCGACTTCTATGTTTTTATTTTTATTGGCTTAATACGTCCCACGCATACGGAATTTATATGAAAAAAATTTACAGCCCCAAATATACATAACTTTTGGAGCAATCGACTCTGGTAGTATGTTGACATCTCCCATTTTAACGTGTCTAACTTGACAAAACCTCATGTCAAATTAACGATTCAAATGTTTTTGTAAACGAACATTGATATTTTGTTGTATCAACCTATACTCAGTAACCAAAATATTATTTGATAGTTGATAGCTCAACTTATACACCTGTAAGTAATTGACAAATTGAAGTGTCAATCTATGGCCAGCTGAGGTCTTTTTGATTAAATTGTGACAAATTGAGATGTCAAGTTATGGCCAACCGAAGTATTTCTGTTTAAATCGTGACAAATTGACATGTCAAGTTATGGCCTACCGAAATTTTTCTGTTTAAAATTTGATTTATTGAGATATCCGGTTACGGCCAACTAAGTTCTAAATCCTAAATGTAATAGGAATAGTTATCACTAAATGTCGGTTACAAAAAACATTAACGTTAAATGAATATGTTTAGTTGCCAACTTATGTACCCAAATTCTATTAAAAAATTGGATGATTTGGGGGAGAAATTTCTGTGGCAACCTATTAAATGGCTGCAATATAATAAAAACAGCGTTGGAAAAATTTATTACAAGAAAACTCTGGATCGCGAACTCCCTTTCAAGACAATAAATTTTAAGAAAAGAGGAAAATCAGTAATCTGGCCTGCAAAACTAAGTACTACACTTTTAATTTTTTTTTTCTGTACTGTAGAAGTTAGAGATTTAAAATAAAAAACGTTTTATAGCAATTTTGATCAGGTTTCTTTGAAACTATAGTAAAGTATACATTAGTAACATTTTTGAATCTAAAACAAGATAAAACAATAAAAATGGCAATTTTTAGCTTAGTGTCATAAAACTCAATTAACATTTACAAGAATGTTTTACATGTTATTTATTTTTTAATAACTGGTATTGCCTCCTCGGGCTCTGCTTACAGCTTCGAGTTGATTTGGCATGCTGAACACGAGGTTTCGGAGCTGATGTTGGGGAATATTCTCCCATTCTTCTATCAGGGCCTGTTTTAGTGCCCTGAGGGTGCTTGGGTGGTCTGCGGCTTCTGACTAACCTCCTTAGCTCATCTCAGGCGTGCTCAATTGGGTTGAGATCAGGACTTCTTGATGGCCAAGCCATCACGCTGATACCAACCTCCTGAATATACTCTTGCACGACCCGAGCCGTGTGTGGCCGGGTATTATCATGCATTAGCATCGATCCACCACCCATATTTACTAAATACGGCCCTGCATACTCATTGAGGATCTCCTGGGCATATCTTTCCCCAGTCAGAGTGCCATTTTCTATGGCCACTAACTCTGTACGACCTTCTGAAGATATGCCAGCCCATACATGTACACTGCCTCCACCGTACTGGACTCTTTCTGAGAAGCAGGCTTGAAGGTATCGCTCACCAGGTCGCCTGTAGACACTTCGCCTTCCATCAGAAGTGTAAAGTGAGAATCGAGACTCATCTGTAAACAAAATTCTTGACCATTCTTCTTGATCCCACTGTATGTGTTCACGGGCGTATCGCAGTCTCGCTACTCGATGCTCTCTCTCTAGTTTGGGGCCACTCGCTGGTCTTCGGGGTTTCAGGTTTGCTTCAGCCAGTCTTCTTCTCACTGTACTGTCACTAATGTAGTCCCTTCGGGTCTAAAGAAGCTATTGCTGGACTTCAACTGCATTTACGTGGCGATTTCTCAACACAGTGGAAACAATATAACGGTCTTCTCGGGCACTAGTACACCTGGGTCTGCCATTACCAGGTCTCCTCAAATGGTTTTCAGTCTCTTCGTACCTTCGCTTCACCTTCTGGACCGTTCGTAACGTCACACCCACCATTCTTGCAGTACGACGCATACTGATGCCTAGTTCCAGAAAAGTCATGATCCTAGCACATTCTTCAGGTGAAAGAGGCATGATAAATAAGTTTATGTGCTGTTGTCTAACTTAGCTTTTGTAACAAGACTCATCGACCAAGAAAAAAATTGAAAACAAAAATGGAAACAAAAAATGAATGGTAAAATTGTAATTCGAAAAGGATTATTTTTGATTTTAAAGTTTTTTTCAGACATTTGTTCAAATAAGTTTTTCGACTATAAAGTTTTTATGTACAAAATTAAATTATTTATCGAATCCTTTTTGTTTCGAAAGTATATCTTGTGTACTTAAAAAGTTATTGCAATTTTAAAAGTGTGATACTTAGTTTTGCAGGCCAGTGCAGATCTCTTTAGGTTGAGCCCAATCTCAAAGGAGGCTTTGCCAATCAGTGCAGAGAAAAAAAAGGATTTGATGGACATGATTGACCTGATTGATGATTCGTTCAAGGAGTTTTATATTAATATAAAAACTGTCGGTGATGTCTCATCTACTGATCCAGATTTGGACGAGGAATGAAAGAATGAAGAGGATTCTGAGGTCTAATAAAATTTGAATACCTACTATGTATCTGTCAACTGAATTATTAATCAGTATGTTTCCGTTGTTTGTGGCCTAATAAAACAATTTACTATTTCTTTTTTTTTATTTATTGCATATTACACTACAATACTGATAGGTTAGTGGTGTTTTAATTAAATATTTGTTCAATTAGAACAACATTGCATAATTTGAGTAAGTAATCCTAACTAACATTATAAATTCAAAAGTAAGTTTGTTTGTTACATTTTCACGCTAAAACGGATAAACGGATTTGGATGAAATTTGGCACATAGGTAGACCATGACGTGTTTTAGAATATAGGATACTTTATATCTCGACATTCCTACGGGATCGAGACTTATGGGGGTGAAACCACGGGGTGCTGCTAGTAAAAAAATAACTCTTTAGTTTTATTATATTAATTTATTATCTCCGAAACTATATGACCAATTGACATACTGTAAAGGGCAAATCTTATCTCTATGATATCTTTGTGATCATAAAATAGTTTATTTTGAGAAGGATTAGTATTTTGTTGTTTAAATAATTATCCAAACGTAAGGATGTCGAAAAATACTTTTTTTAAACATAAATGAAATGTAAAAGATAAAATATAAAAGATAGAAATATGGTGTCTTGGACTTTTTTGTAGAAATATATTTGGCGGACCAGGTTGCCATACATTGTTTTCAATTATATACAACTTTTTAGGTAGCGCATGCAAATAATTCTATTTTAAGAGGTATTTCTTTCCGACATGCTAGACAAAAGTTGTAATAGCTCAGCTAATATGCATGTTATAAACATAAATTATAACCTATAGCACTAAGGAATAATGCAGCTTGCTACCAGTGAATTTTTTTTGAGAATTGGATCGTTAGTTCCGGAGATTACCTTCTACATACGAACTTACAAACAACCAAACAAATTTTACCTTTTTAAAACATAGGATAGATATTCATCATCTGTTTGCTACCCAACATTTTTTTATTGATAAATACGTTATTATTCACTGTGTTTGTCATTAAAATAACATTGTTTACCTACTAGTTTTATTCTATATTTGCCACTCAATCGGTAAATAAGTTGATAACTGTGGTGAACAAATTGACAAGTCGGTGAATAAGTTGATAACTCGTTGGTGAACGACTTGACAAGTCTATTATTATGGAAACTATGGGGAATTTCGTTTGTTTACTGTAATCATTCAAAAGATGGCATAAAATAACCTATAAAACAACTGGAACACATACGTTAAACTAATTTACCGATTTACCAGAAGAGCTCAAAAGTTTAAAATGGCCGCCCTGAAAAGTTGCCATTTTAGACATGTCAACATATTCACGCCAGCCACGGAAGTAATTTCAGCTAATTAAACTATCTACTTACCCCAATACCTAATTACAACGTACTTTATTTTCATATCCAATAAACTCAAAACACTATGTTAATCACTGTCCTGTAACTACAAACAAATATTAATACTACTAGTAATGATAAACTAATGAATTCAATAAATACTGTGCGAAAGAAATGCAAATTAATATGGTTCTAATGCGATTACGTCAAAAAGCAACCACACATTGTCATACGAATAATGAAATGTTTACGAACTCCGAACTCCTAGCCAGTATTACGAAATTCAACGAAAACTACCGAATCAAATGCGTGCGCCAGAAAGAGGTGGTGCAATAGCAATAATTCCTTCTCGCTCCCGCGCGCACGTTTCTGCTACTATGTGCCTACAATAACTCGCTACAGACCGGCTTACCCGGCTCATAGAAACCGCGGATCACGTGACCGAAGTGACGTCATGATGACTTTATTTTTTGTAAGGAAAATGAATTTAGCATAAGCCGGACGCGCCTACGAGTTATTTTAGCGCAGTGTTTTGTTGTTGGGTTATTAAGACAATGTTTAATGTATGTAGGCGTTTTGTAATAGGTATTTTAATTTTATGGTGTATCAAATACTTATAGTTTGATTATTCAATGACGATAGAGTGGTTGTGTTCCGAATTTCCAAAGGGAAGCCGGTAGGAATCGGCTTATATGGACGTTTCGCCCCTGGACGAGATAATTATTCGATGAAATAAAACTCTATCTAACAATTATTTTAATATGAAACAGTAGTAGAAATAATAATAAATGTTAAAATGCTTACGGCATGTCACAAATATCACTTTTTTTTAAAGTAAAAACTTCTTCAGGCGCTTTGGGCATTTTTGAGATGGGAAAATCAATTGAACTCGCGACACCATTACTGACACCTCATTTTAGTAAACGCGATTGTGCTGTTTATTTATATTACGTTACGGTTCAACGTTCTATGCAAGTATTTTTACTTTAATGGTTTTGGAAGTACTTTTTTTTTGTAAACGCGATTGTGCTCTTTATTCAGATAAACTCACGGACCAATGTTCTATACAAGTATTTTTCTTTCACCAAGGCGATCTTGTTCAAGTTTTCACTTCTGTCGCCACTCCCGCAGTGCCACTGTTTTTTTTTTGAGTGGGAAGTTATCAAATAACTTCTCCCGCTCTGGGTGGAGCAGGAGGGCGTGTTAGACTCTTACTGACTAAAACCCACCGGTGTTCTTTCAGTTGCCTGTATGTTGCCAGGGGCCACGGCAACCCTTTCGGACAAACCTGCAACCCTGGCAGGCATCGGCACTAGCGGACCCCTTCAGTTGTACTGAAATCTCTTTGAGGCGCGCGTGAAACACAACGCGCCATCGACCCGGGTCTAGTCCTTATCGGACGGTGAGCTACCCATTGCTCACCGTCCGCAAGCCCGCGCGACAAACAACCGCCTTTCTGTCAAGGTGCTGTAGGACCGCACAACTAACGAGTGGCTATAGGGAAATGTTGGAGTATTAAACGAATACAGGATGCTAGAGCGAGCGAAGAGAGCTCCAAAATTTTGCACTCCAAGTAAGTTCAATTTATGTTTGAACTGTTTTATAGAAATAAGAATTACTTGGTCGACCTATTCAGAATAGTTTAAGGACTTAGGATGTAAGTGCCAGTGAGCTCGAAAATGTTAGCACCCCTTTTGACTATTCATAAATAATTAGGAGTTACTTTGTTGACTTTCACAGAAAAGTCTAAGTAAAAGAGAATGTAGGATGCAAGAGCGAGCAATGCGAGCTTGAAAAATTTAGCACTCTACATTTATAATATTCAGCATACTTGGTGGGCCCCCAACAAAGACTATATTTTACTTACTGAACATATTTTGGCCTTGTTTGGGATTTCATTAAAAAGTAATTCTAAAGATTTGAGGGCTCCTAGGACTGGGGGCTCGGAGCAAACCACATCTGCCGCCCCCCCTTAGTCCGCCAGTGGCCGCAGAGGTGTACTTATATTACAACCAGTAGTGTGTAGCAGCCCGGAGTCTAGATTTATGCCCCTATTACATAGGACTTAAACATAACTGGCGAAATGTGGGTGTACTATCACCAAAATTATGGTCTCAAATATAATTATTTCTGTCTCGCCTAAATACAGGTTACTTAGTGATCTAGCTAGGAGAGCTGCGATTCAACCGACAATTAATTGTACCTACACCATGTTATTAATAATGTATACTTTGTAAGTCCATGTACTACAAAACCTTTGTGTTCCTAAATAAATTAAATTTATATTTATTTAAGACCATGTTTTTTTAATCCCCGACGTAAAAAGAGGGATGTTATAAATTTGACAGCTATGTGTGTCTGTCTGTGGCACCGTAGCATCAATACTTTCACTACTCGTTGTAAGAACCATTTTTTGCAATAATATTTTAATTTCTTTAGTTGAGGCACAAAATTGTAAAGTTTTGACACACCTTGAGACCACCTCTCAGAATTATATTACAATTTACAAAATATGTAAACTTGTAATTAGTATTATGTGTTAAATAGGTAATTATATGCTTTATGTATCTATGTATCTGTTGTATATGTAAATGGTACACCACTGACTACCTGCAGTATTGTTTCTCCTTTTCCATTTAAATCCATCCAAAGGTTATCTGTAAAAGATCGCTTTTAGCGATAAGACCGCCCATTGTGTCGCCCAATGTAAAATTTCTATATTAAGTTTGTAATTTTTATGGTGTACATAATAAAGAATATTCTATCTATCATTAGTGGTCGATATCAGTAGACTAATATTTTAAATGGACTATTGTCATTACGTCTAACTTTTAAACATTACCTAAACTAATGTTATGTTTCAATTTATTGGCAACACCGAAAGATTTAAGTAAACATACAAAAAATACAAAATAGTTTATTGTGCCAAATAGAAAATTACATTACACTTTAACGTTTTTGGAGCCTCCTTTTAGGCAAACAATGCCTGCATTAGAAGTCTCCAATCCAACATGTTTACTTTCTTACTTTTTTAAGTCTACAATTTCTAGGATGTCATGACGCCTTCGCTATTATTGTTGCTTATGAGCTCAACTGTCACGAGGAGTCGAGGATATCGATAACAATTAAAATTCTATTGTGTCTCATTTATGGCAGTTGAAAGGATATGTCAAAAATGGCGCGGCAACGGCCTTGTGGGTCAGGCGCTCATGACGGTACGGTGTGCTTGGGGCTGTCTCGGTTAAAAATATAGAATGGCATAGAATGGTTGGAGATCTTCTGTAAATTAAAGTAACCTATTACACATAACACATAACATCACGCCTTGTTTAACCTATTAGTTTTATTGTAAATATTCGATCATTATATAAATAGTGATAATAAATAGGAGATGCATGGTGTAGAATATTGAATTTGATGTTAGTAAAGAAATATAAAATAATTACTAAATATCTTGGTATTTCATATTATTTTCATTATCCCTGAAATATTGTAAATTTGTAGTTTTATTAGACAGTTTTAGATTATGAAATTTGGGTAACAATTTTAAGATTAATTTGGGGATTAGTGTCTATTTTGAGGTTAAATGATTATATTCGGAATTAAATCAGTTGTTTTAAAGCATGGTTAGTTTTTATTGTACTAGTATTATTTGAACTAATATTATAAATAGAAAAGATTAGATTTTTTGGATATTTGTAATAAATAAACTCCAAAACGACAGGACCGATTTAAAAATTCTTTCACTAGTAGAATGCTATATTATCACTGAGTAACGTATGCTATAATTTATAAAGATATAACGCGGGCGAAGCCGTTGGCGGAAGCTTTACGTTATAAATCTCCTACTTGGTGAAATTTGTGTTATGGACATTTTTTACACAACTGCCTAAAAAGAAGTGTAATGTGTTCAGGGTTCACGTATGTATATGTATCTATGTGAGTTTCTATGTTCTATCATAACTTTTAAATGCCGGAAGGGTTAAAAAAAAAACAAAATGGCTCCATTTTAAAATATGAAATAAAAGAAACTTCAGTTATTACAATATGTGTATCCAACTGAAGAACTTGATGAGCAAATTCAAAAACTATATTATTTTAATTTATTAGTATTTTTTTTATAACTTAATATTTATTGTTCAACTAGGGCTAGATTACATGGCAAGGTAATATAAATAAAGCAAAATCATAAAATTTCTTAATCTAGTTAGTGAATGCCGAACTGTTCTAGTTAGGTTACAAAATAACCTGTGTTTTGGAGAAACAGTTCCAATCTCCGTCATAAATGGTTGACTTAATAATAGCAAGTGTTAAATACTCGTATTATGTATACAGTAATCATTACAGCAAGCCACAAAATGAGACAAACTAAGATTATTAAACAACAAAAAATAAACGTATAAAACAACATAAAATAAACGTAAAAAACGTATAAAACTTTAAATTTAAAAATAGCAATTTTGGAAAAAAGACAATGTTCAGTATGTTGGTGTGGTAAGTATTTTGTTAGTATGGTGAGTATTTCGTTTATTTATGTAGTGTGTGATGCATGTATGTGTTTGAGTGATCACTTCTTTAGAAATTCTTCAGTTTCGTCGTAGTTAAGGTTTAGAAAGATGGGACGAACACTCTTTTTGCATTTAAAATTTGTTAAGCCGTAAATCGAAATTTTTGCGTTAATTTTATAATAGAATGATGGGCCTTTTTTAAAAAGTTGTGCGTGTAGGTGGTATTGTGCAGATTAGGTTTTTGCAGCGCTTGAAGATTTTTTTGAAAGGTGTTCGTCGGTGTTGAAGAAAGACTTCATGTAGAATATATTGTTTTGTATTGGTAGAGTTTGATAGTTGGAGAAAGTATCGGTCTGACCGTAGCCACTTTTAGAATAGCTTTGTGTGTGACCTCTAGAGGCTTAAGTATGGTCTTTGCAGCACCACCCCAGCATGAGATACAATATATTAGCATGGACTGATAAAGAGCAAAGTAGACGTTACGGATGATTAACGGGTTGGCTACATGTCGCGGGGTATAAAATACGTAAATTAACATTCGTATACGACCAGAAAGAGAGTTGATATGGGATTTGAAATTAAGGTTTTTGTCCAGAACTATGCCAAGATATGAATTAACCTGCTCTACTGAGTTTAGGACGTTGACGATTAAGTTGGGTTTGTGTGGGACAAAAATGAGCCTATATAGAGATTGAGGTTTTTGGCTAGGAAGTATTGGTCATTGAAAAAGTGGTGAAGTTCGTTTTGTTGGCATTGAGAATAAGAGTATGAGAGGGAAACCACTTCAAGACAGAATCAAAGCCGTCTTTATGCAGTAACTTGGGAGTTCCGATCTTGAGTTTGCGGTGAATGTGATGGCAGTATCGTCTGCAAATGAAACTTTTGTGGGATTTAGAATTTGGAGATTGCAGAGGTCGTTAATGAACACAAGAAAGAGTGTTGGCCCCAGAATGTTACCCTGGGGTATGCCATACTGAATGGGTAGTTCATCACTCTTGTAATTCTCTATAGTGACTAATTGTGAGTGATCAGTAAGATAACTCTTGAAGAAATCGAGTGAAGACCCTCTGACACCTAAACTTTCAAGCTTGTCAAATGCTTTCGCAAGACCTACAAATATGGTGAGAACTTTTTTGTTGGTATTTAAGTTACGTACTATATTGTTAACTAGCAAATGGATAGCATTACAAGTGGATTTTTTCTTGCGAAATCTAAAACACTGGAGTGATAATAGTTTGAAATGTTCAAGGTAGTGGACTAGACGCTTAATTAAGAGGCGTTCAAGTATATTATAGAGTGCACTAAGAACAGCTATTGGGCGATAGTTGTTTGGCAAGATTTCGTCACCACCCCTTGAAGATAGGATGAATAATTGCTCTTTTATAAGGTGAGGGGAAGATAGCTGATTGAAAGCAATGGTTGAAAATGTGGCATAGTATAGGTGCCAGGGTCCGTGCTTTTCGTTTTAGGAAGGTTTTAGAAATGCCATCCCAACCAGCAGTAGCATTAACCCTAAGCTGGTTAATGGTACTTTAAACTTTATCAGGATTTGTCTGTTCTAAAACGAAAGATTTATTGAACTTTTTAATTTTGAGGGGGAGTTGTGTGGATTTTAGGGCTATTTATATTTTCTGCGAGTTTTTTCCAATGGTAACAAAGAATTCATTTACATCATTGCAAGACTGTTGGGCGAGTAAGAGAGTTAATAGTTGGTTGGAGGGGTTCCTCTTCTTCTGTGAATTGGTGATGGTTTTTATAGTGTTCCATAGTTTTTTAGGGTTGTGATGTGCTTTATTTTGTTCTTTGGAATCCAATTTTCTTTTTTTTTATAAGAAAGGTTGAACTAAAGTTTCTATATCGCATAAATGTGATAATTAGAGTTTCGTAACTGAATTTTCCATAGGTAAGTTGTACATGCAAAAAAAACACTTCATCCCCAAGACACCCACAGCGTCGCCTCGCCGGCACTTTTAGTGCTTAAAAATTAAAGTCACCTAGCGTGACATGTTTTAAAAATAAAACTTGTCACTAAAATGTTAAACTAAAAAAATGTATAATTAAAAAAAACACTACTTCCCTGCCAAAAAACGAACTAAAGAGTAAAAAACAAGTTGTATTCGTTAATCTGTATACAAAGCGAAAGGTCATTTACTTGCTGTCTAAACAAATAAATTAAATATTGTCATTGCAGCCGGGTTACCTCTTAGATTAGTGTAAATAAGTGAACTTTCGAAGAAGTCCACTTAGAGCACCCGTCCGAATAGCACCTGCGACTTAGCAGCCAACTGCTGGGATGTATTTGTCTTACAGGACGTTATTAAATGAAAGATATCATAAAATCACTAGAATGTATATTAATTACACATACTTACGTACATACGAAATTTGTTTTATCGATATCTTTCATTTAACGTCCGTAAAACAAATACATCCCAGCAGTAGGCTGCTGAGTCGCAGGTGCTATTCGGACGGGTGCTCTAAGTGGACTACTTTGACATTTCGCTTAAGAAGTACAGATTAACGAATACAACTTGTTTTTATTTTATTTTTTAGTTCGTTGTTTTGGCAGGGCAGTCGTATTTTTAATTTTTTTAAATTATATACATATTTTTTTTGTGTCCAATAGAAAGTAAAGTTCATGAGAGGAAAAATATATTTAAAATAAAATAGCATATAATTAAAACCGGCCGGCCGAAATATACAATCTGAAAATTTCATTTTTCTATTGCAGTTCATGAGATACAGCCCGATGACGGACAGCGGAGGCTTAGTAATAGGGTTCCGTTTGGCACCCTTTGGGTGCAGAACTCTAAAAATCTACTTTCATTGCACAGGAAGAAACCTTGATGTTACGATATGTGACACAGAAACCATTAAACATTATACACTTCTGCTTAAAATACAATAGACGTGGAAATATTTAGTAACATGTTCCGCTTAGCTATTTCTAAAGAGTCATAAAAAACTCCTGAAAGAAATCGACACGTGTTTCACCTCTCAACGAGGCATCCTCGCGTTGAGCGCAGACATCGTCTGCGCTCAGTGTTCGGTGTGGCAACAAGCCGTGTTCGAGTTCGCAACAAGTCCATCATCATCCTGAGAATGCTTCATTGAGAGGTGAAACACGTGTCGATTTCTTTCTGGAGTTTTTTTATGGCTCTTTAGAAATAACTAAACGGAACAGGTTACTAAATATTTCCACGTCTATTGTATTTTATAATGAATTTCCGCAAGGTCACGCCTGAATCAATTAACTACCTTGTACTTCTGCTTGTTTTTGGCGTTTGTTTCTACAATAGTGGTCGATACAGACTAATACTTTTAATGGACTACCATTTACATTTAATCGAATCAACCTCTTATTAATTATTTCATTGGCGATAACAATAATTTATACATATACCTACAAAATTTCTCATTTGTGCCCGCATAACCAATATGAAATGAAGTCCATAAGAGTGAAACCTTTTGTAAATAAAAGTAATCGTGCGACATTTCCGTTGGATAACTTAGTTGACAAAGATGTACAATTAATGCTTTTACCTTTAAACCTTATGCAAAATATTTTGTTTTGGCCGAAGTATCGTATTCAGAATAATTTTATATATCCAAATAGCCTTACATCAAATTTGGTGTCATTGTGTGGCATGTTAATATCCATTTTTGTATTCTCTCGTCTTGTCTACGAGCTGCATTTTGCCAAATATATAAGACAATATTTCAATTTAATGTACATCTTTTCTTACTGCGACTTGTTCTTGTACTCCATCGGATTCGTCATTAATTATGTCGTCAGTGTGTCACAAACGAAAAGAAATATATTATTTGTTTTGAGAATTCAAGACGTTCACAGATTTCTAAATGAAAAGACCAAAGTCAAGCGCTTCATCATTCGAAATTGGATCAGCATCATCTTTATCTTCAGTTATTACATTACTGTAATCACTTATACTTACACGAGAATTACTTTATCCTTCATTAATTGTATTTGTGGGTTAACGGTCATGTGTTTTGATGTAAACATCATTTACGTCAGCAGACTTCTTAAGCTGTTATGCAATAAAGTTGACTTATTGAATATTAAAGCTCAAAAGTTTCAACAAATGGACCGCAGTGATAAAGAAACTTATTGCAAAAGAATGTTTGAAGCTTACGTTCATATTTTGGACTGTTATGATATATCCAGGACTTCTTTTCAGTATATGGTACGAATGCTTTTAATTATAATACAAAAAGTTAAAAACTTAAACTGACGAACAGTGTAAAATAAACATTTTGATTTTCAGATCGTTTATCACATAGTGGAGTTCTTTCTTCACATGCTAATGAAATTACAAATGACAATAGACATTTTGAAATTAACTGCTAGTAGCAACTTTGCGTATGTGAGTATAAAGTTTAATTTGAAATAAGTATTTTTACAAATGTTCATGCAGCATGACATTCCCTTTAATATTACCGGTTATGTTAGGTTTATTTAGACATGTATTGTTACAGGTGGCAGTGTGGTTTTCATTCCTATATTTATACATCTGGGTTATAAAGAGTTTGATATTTGAAATTATTTTGAGCTTGTACTGTGAAAACTTCTACATTGCGATGAATAACGTTCAAAACTCATGCGCAGTCATTTTGAAATCAAATTGTACAGGTAATTTTGAACAAAATACATCAATTTTATTTAGAAAATAAATGCTGAGCTTAAAATACAAATTTTAATATGTAAAATTATGATTACAGATGCTGAGAGACAGTTGTGTAAAAATATTCAACGCCTTCATCGAGCGACATTCGATAAGTTGAATGTCTGTGGAATGTTCTACGTCGATGCTACTTTTCCATTAAGAATTATGGCTTTACTTACCCATTATACGTTCGTACTTCTGCAGTTTGCGTATCCTGGTCATTAATGACAAATTATATTCCACAAAAAAAATGTTTTACGCGTTTCTATAATCCTGATTAAATCCACGTTGCATTTTGGTCTCAACCTTTTGACTATGAATAAATATTGCAAAATTAAACCAACATTCATTCCATAGGAAGTATACAGTAGCGGCGAGGTTTGGTGAAACTGAAAAGTAAGGTGTTTGATTTTTGCAATAAAATAATATGCGTAATTTTAACGAAAAAATCATGTATTCCCATCTAGATTCTTACAAAAGTCAAGAAAAGGGATGCGGGAACAATACAATAATTAAAACTAGCCACGGTCGAAACATAGATAATTATGACGTGCGTTTGGTTTCGTTTCTTGCCCAGAGCTATCGCTATCAGTCCTTGATGTGCGTTGATGGAGGAAAAATTCATAACATACCCCCGGCCTTGGGGACGGTTGGGAAGTCCGCACCTGCAGCTCGGAGATGTATTCTTTCGCCCACCGGTTCCAGAAGTCTTGACGAAGTTGTTTTTCCCTCTGGTATCGTTGGAGAGGACTAGCAGGGACACTGTGTCGGTCATCACCAGCTGGCGCAGTCAGTGGTCGGCCATTAAAGAAGTAACTGGGAGTGAGCGGGGAAAAGTCATGTAGATCGGGGGAATGAGGAGCCAGAGGTCGGGAATTTTGTAGGTACGGCTTCTATTTGAGTCAATACTGTACTGTACTCTTCAAACGTGAGATGCGCGTTACCTATCATTACGACGGAGCTGGTATTTACTCAACTTGACTCCTGCTTCGAACATAAATCACCAAAGTGCGGAGAATAAGGGGGAATACAATGGAATTTAACATTTGGTTAGATGCAAATTCTATTATATCACTACCTACTACAACTGCATACTAACTACTACAACTAACTAATACTATAACAAAAAAAATGAAAGGTCGTTCGTTACACCTACGTTGTGAACGTTATCAGGGTAGATATCTGCAAGCTTTCCATGAATGAACCATTCGTATGTCGGAACGTGGATCCACGCGAGATACAATGGTTTTTTAATTGTTTCTATAATTACGACAGACGAGAGGTTAATCATTTATTTGTCAGAATATATTACATTATACAGTATGTTAACTAACGAAAGGCGTTCCCGTTAACCCGCAATAGTATAGCATCCATACATGCTAAAAAAAATATTACCATTCAAAAACAAAATGCTTTTTTAATTTTTTATAATAAAATATTCACAAAAAATATTAAATTGATACTTAAAAGAAACACTCTGTACACGCGTACATGTCATTCAAAAGTGTAAGAACGGCAATGTCGCAAATTACCTACTTATGAATGAAGGGCCACGTGCGCTGTGCGGCGATCTATTTGATGCACCTAGCCCCGCCCCCTGCCCCCCGAATGTCCATCTAATTTTATTCGGAACTAATCTCGCGCGCTGGCCGGATGTGCATTTATTTTCGCAATGCAACATGTGTTCTTTCGTCATTCGTGTATGAAAAATGCCGCGTTATCAGTACCTACAGTGCTCAGGAGTATGTTTTCATAGTGCTCATTTATGCTGAGTGTAATTATGATGGTGCATGTGCTCTGAGGAAGTATGCTGAGAGGCACCCCAATGCAAATCAACCGCGGAATTCCCTGAGTGCCCTGGTGCGTCTCCGTAACAATGAACCAGTAGTGCCGCGTGGTTCTGGTGGCCCCCGACCCGTGATCTCTGTGCGGCAGGAAGAAAACGTGCTAAGGCATTTTGAGGAGGAGCTCGGTTCAAGCACTAGAAGGGCCGGCCGCCTGTTGAACACTAGTCACGTCAGAAAAACAAACAGCATCCGTACTCACTTCAAAAAGTGCAAGCGCTGCTTGATCCAGCTGATTTCGCGCGCCGGTTAACGTAGGTATTGCCAGTGGGCACTGCAGTGAAGCGCGGAGGACCCACTCGGAGGACCCACCCACTTCATCGAAAACGTCATTTGGTCAGAAGAAAACCCTTTACGAGCATGTGGAATCGGCGTGTATGCCATCATCACATACGCGAGGACCCGCTTTTATTGCGACGAGTGCACCAAAATAACCGTCCGCGATTGCAACAATGTGTAGAGAGAGGAGGTCAGCATATTGCAGTTCAAAATCTATGTAAGTTTTTAAACATCATAATAGGTACCTAAAAGACACTAAACGACTGTGTCACAAAATAAATAAGTTCAGAAGGCCCACTCTTTGTTAAATTGCTTTTACACTCGCTCAGGGAGTACCCGTTTAACGAGCGTGTTACTACTGTGTTGTTACTATTGCAATGAATAAACGCAAGTACTACTTATTACGAATGCAACTGCATAAAGTTATTTTTTTAATTTCTATGACATTGCAGTAAACATTCACTTACTAACGTGCAATACCATCCATCATTATGATTTAAAAGCTAGCCTAAACTGTAATTTAAATAATTAAATGAAACTTTCTCTAAACTTAACCGCCCACTATTTATTAGCGTAGGTACGTTATTTTTTAGATACAATTCATTTTATCTTATTAGTAAGTCGTACCACCGTGTCTTGTGTACTAGTTCCGTAAGTGGACCTTCTGTACTCGTATCTGTTTATTTTGTGGCCGCGAGCTCGCGACGAAGGACGCCAATGACGACGTAGCGGCCGTGCAGAATAATTCTCTGTACCCTGTATTTTGATATTATTGAAACGTGGCTTAGATAGGTACATGAATTTATGTTTTTACTATGTTTGTGAATAGGTCCTTTCAAGCCCAAGGGGCGCGTTCAGTGACGCGTTCCTTTGTCAGCCGGCCATTTGAGACGGGTAGTTAAATGTTATTGCTAAATCTAAACATACTTAAATGTTTAATTCTACTGATAACAACCCGACGACGTGCATTTCACTGTCTTTTAAATTAACTTTGCCGCCTTTATCAAAGTTGCCTCTCGCCATTCAGTACCGCCGCGCCCGCCGCCGCCGCCCGCCACCGCGCCCGCCGCCGCCGCCCGCCGCCGCGCCGCTCCGCCCCGCGCGCGCCCCCGGCCGGCTCGGTAGGTAACACGCTCGGCATACGCGCCGCGCGCGACACAAAAATTGCGATGTTGCCGGTTTGTGCAACGCCACTACGCTAGGTACTATTCCGCGCTACTATTTTGATTTTAAACAGGACGTTTCGAATTTATTATCAATTATTCAATTTTTTGAATTCGGATTTTTTTATACTTATTTTTCTATGCTGATATTTTTATTTAAATCTATTAATGATATAGATTAACGAGTTTAAGGGAACGCCCTCTGTTATTTAACATAGGTACTGTATATGGTTTTAAGTTATGAAATGATGTTTATTGCTGTAAGTAGATCTTGACACTTTTACACGTCATTTGTCTGGTGGTTTGGTCTGGTCTGGTCTGGTCTGGTCAGAACTAGATGTGCGCTGGCATGTCCTAATTGACTGATCCCTGAGAAAAAATGCCGAAACAAACTCAGAGGTGACAGTCTCTTTTAAAGTTCAAACATTATATTATAATCTTATGTGAGTCAAACAATGCAGGGACAAATCTGGAAGGGTCATTAAAAAAAAGAGCCGTTGCAGCTTTGAGTTGAGCTTGCCCAACAGACGGCATGCATGCAACAGTCTTCGTGTAAGTCAACCCTATTTTAGGGACCTCAACGACCCGTTACAATTCATATTGCTATGTGAATTATAAAAATACCCATAAATATAAATTTCAGTATCAGTGGGTCAATTTTAGAAGTTGTTAACAAATTCACCCTATTAGGACTAGACATAGACTCACATATTAAAATTTAAAACATTTCAAAATTTAAATATGTCAAAATAATACAAATTGCTTCTAAGTTTCTAGACATCTATTTCACATATTATTCAGGTGAAGTAATGATAAATAATTGTAGCAGTTTGATAACTATACTTAAGTAAAATAAACATAACGAATAAATATTATTTATTTTTTGTTATAACATATCACGCATTTTTTATTCTAAACCCTTTATTGCAATAACAACATTAATAAATAGGCAGGATATTTAAAAATATTATTATTGGAAACAAAAATAATAATATTTGCAAAAACAGCGCTGTGATTTACGAGATTAGAACCTTAGCCATCTTGAATCTAAGACCAACGCTTAACGCCTTCTGCTATCTGCACATATAATTTACTTTCGAATTTTAGCAATGCGATACACTGGCCAAGGTCACGCGTACGAGTATGATGCGTGCTAACAAAAGTTATGGAAATATAAGTGCGGCGCCCGCGAACCGTGACGATACGATAGTGTGTAGCTCAAAACTGCGTTCTCTGTGGTGTGTGTACGGCACTCACTCCACAGACGTCTGACTGTTTACACATACAAATGTACGGACTATACCGCGTGTTCACAGCAATACGACTCTTAGCGTGCTCATGCACTTTTGAGCGCTTACTGTACATAGGGGAAAGGGATTTTTCAAATAAATTAAGGATTCGTGGAAAATCACTATAATTCGCAACAAGTTTTCCAAAAGATGACGCGAGACTGACGTTTGATCGTTTCGTTAGAAGAAACTGCTTTTGATGTTGAAAATGAAAAAAATATCATCAACATCATTATATGGTCTACTTGTACAGTACCGACCAAAAGTCCATAAGCAATCTCACAAAGCAATAGACTGACGCTTCGGTTTGACTTACGACCTTCTTCTATAAGTTGTTACAATACTATAGACACGCACAGTACACACACACACACTCACTTTGTCTGCAACCAATGACTAGTTCGATAATCATTCGTTTTTTGTTTCATTCATCTTGTTCACATAAATATTAAAGTTTAGCAGGTAGACCACAGAAAACTAACTATTTATTTCGATTTCTGTGGGGTATACAGATTCAGTTCGTTACGAGTATTCACTTAATAGAACTTTGTTGGTTCGTAGATAATGTTGGTGATGAGTATTTAGCGCAGTGTTGTGGTTATTATTTTCAAAAGCAAATATTGAACGGATGTCAAAATTATTATTGCGCTGCGTAAAAGTGAATGTTATTTGTGTAAATATCATTTATAGTGCTACATCTAATGAAACCGGACTAAGTGTGAGTGTTATCATTTAAATATTTCATATTTTACTAAACATAAATCTTAATCAAGGGTATTGTTGAGACAGAAGATGCCTTTAAAGTTTTAAACTCATTATGAGGTTTAATTCGATTAGTGAATAATAAATAATTAGGTATTATTTGTAATAAATACAATGTTATTCTTTGTTCTAGAGAAATACTGTGAGGGTTAAGAGACATAAAAGAAAGAAAGAAAGAAGAAAGGGGCTTATTATCGAGTAGGAGCGACGTCAAATGGTGAATGAATATGAAACAAATGGTTTCATAGCAACGAGATATTTTGCTGAATTATTAAAAACACGTCATTATGAAGCGTTCGCCGTGCACTCTGAAGGCTTGCATCACTGAAGACCAGCTAGAAAACCGTTTTTGACCTTAAAAATATTGACCGTACCAACTTAATAAACAACAAATTCGTTATTGCATTAATTTATGGTAATTTTTTAATCACGTTTCAATATGGTGCTTGTCGTATTTCTTGAAGATAGTCCGAAAATGTTTAATATTATTTTAGTAATATTATTATTTTAGGATTACAATTTCAGGTTTAGTTTCAATCTTCTTTTCGTAGAGAAAATGAATACTTAAGCTATAACCTCAATACCAACCAATATTTAAAATAAAATCTTAAATAATTAATATAAACAAACTGCGTATACTTAACCTTATAATCAACTATTTTGTCAGTAGTTTTTTTTACATTTTAAATAGTCTAATATTCTTATTTATAGCTTAATTACTTGGACCATGGTCAAAGCTTTATATTTATGGTGAAAAAAATCCTTTTCAAATTTAAATATGTCAAATAATACAAATTGCTTCAAAGTTTGTAGACATCTATTTCACGTCTTATTTAGCTGAAGTACGAGTAATGATAAATAATTGTAGCAGTTTGTTAACTACACTTAATTAAAATAAAATGTAACGAATAAATATTTTTTAATTTTATTATCACATATCACGCATTTTTTATTCTAAACCCTTTATTGCAATAACAACAGTTAATAAAAAGGCAGCAATATTTTAAAAAAATATTACTATTGCAAACAAAAATAATAATATTTGCAAAAACAGCGCTGTCATTTACGAGATAAGAACCATAGCCATCTTGAATCTAAGACCAACGCTTAACGCCTTCTGCTATCTGCACATATAATTTACTTTCGAATTTTAGCAATGTCATACACTGGCCAAGGTCACGCGTATGATGCGTGTCTAACAATAAAGTGCGGCGCTCGTGAACCGCGACGATACGACAGTGTGTAGTGCAAAACTGCGTTTTCTGTGGTGTGTGTACGACACACACACCACAGACGTCTGACTGTATACACATACAAATGTACGGACTACACCGCGTGTTCACAGCAATACGACTCTTAGCGTGCTTATGCACTTTTGAACGCTTACTGTACATAGGGAAACCACTTTTTTCAACTTTCATACAAAATATAGCAGAAAAAAAATGTTGAAACAACGTAACTTTCTCAAAACTTCAAGCCAAATAATAGTAGATTGTTATACGAGGGGCTAAAATAACCCATTGTAACGAGGTAGTTTTACTCCCGAGCTTTAGCGAGGGAGTAAATAGAAACCGAGTTATAATGGGTTTTAGCGCCGTGTGTTACACTCTACTTTTCACTACGATTGCGAGAAAATAAAATAATCCAATACCTTTACAAAAATTTACCTTTAAAAAATTCAAATCTGTATATGCGATTATCGCCATTTTGATGACAGTCGAGGTCGAGGCTAAAAACATAAAAATTGGGGATTTCGAACATCCAAACACAGGGGCAGTGAATACTACATCATTTAATTATTTGACGAGTTCATCCATTGTTCAAGTTAAAAGTAGTGGTAATTAAGTTTTTGATATCCAAAGTCGAAGTTTCGCGCCAATCGTGCGAGTTTACATAACTTTTCACAAATATTACACATGCACATGTAGATACGATTTAAAATGTGACAAATATTATTATAAATATTATACGCAACTAGAAAATGCCCAGATCTTAACGTAATATACGAACACAGGTCCAATAACACGTAATATTCATTACCACTACTCAATTTGTGTTAAAAATCGCCGACCATTTTTTTTTTATTGTATATTGTGCGAAAACGATTATGCCAAACGATTTTTTTTTTTCAATTTTGATCGACTCGATTCATTAATATGTCGAATGTCAGAAATCGAAAATTTAAATAAAATTGTTTAAAGCATTAAATTAGAGAAAAATTCTAAAGATTTCGCGCCAATGCCTTTTTTATTTCTTCTGTAGCCGCAACGCAATGCTCGCATTCTACCCAAGAGATAGCCGCATTTAGTTCCATTTTCAAAAATATAATGTTCTTCTTTTTTTTGTGAACAAGTAATAAGTCGAGTCCATACTCATGATTATTCTACAAAAGAATAAAGACTTTTTCGTTTTTCAATTCTCGTTGGAAAAGACAAAAATTAAAAAAAAAAAAACTTTTTCCCCTAGAGCAAGAAATGCTATTTTTTCCCCGCTCTGGTACTCTACAATGACGGGCTTTTTGAGCAAGAGGAGTGAAAATATTTTTTTCTAATACTTAGAAACACTTTTAAGAAATTTAAAAAATTACATATTCATCTTAAGTTAATTGTTTAATAGAATCTAAATTTTATTTTATAAATAAACAATTACTTCATTACGTAAATAAATGGCAAAGTGAACTATATAAACGATCGCGGAAAACCTATTCCATGATTCCGTCAGTAGCAAACGGGCCTTCCCAGCGTGAGGACGTATCACTTTGCGTCGCAGCACGCACACACGCACGTACGTGTCCGATGTTAACATATTCCAGAAATTGGACGTCGACTACCACATTTTGATCCGCATTTTATTTTAAAGTACTTTGCTTGTTTTTGAAGAACATAAAAATTTTGCATGCCTGGCAATAAATAAAATTCCGGTGTACGTGTGTTCGTAATTCTTCTTATCCTAAACGGCTTGACTGATTTAGATGTTGTTTTTTTTAATTTTTTTGTGTCACTTGGATGGTTCATAACTATAGTTGGACCCGCGTGGCGCTGTTGTCGCAGGACAACATCTGCCTGCTGGGTTCACTTGTAATATTTTGACTTTAGATGTCATAGTTTTGAGTGATTTTTGGTAGGGGAAAAAGTTATGGGTTCGCGTCAGCGACATGCCCGCGCCGATATGCTGTTGTAGCAATAAGTGAAGTATTTTTTGAACGAAGTTCTTTGACGCTACTGAAGACTACTTTAAGTCAAAATAAAGATTCAAGATGGCGGCTGCGAACATTTAAAAATATTTCGTCATGGGTATCGTTTTCATAGTTTTCGAGGATGCTAAAGCTGATAGTGAGGTCAAAATATAAATTTAAGATGGCGGCTGTGACAATTTTCAGATTTTTCGTCATTGGTGTCTTTTTCAGAGTTTTTGAGGAGTCTACAGCAGATTTTGATGTCAAAACGTAAATCTAAGATGGCGGCTGCGAAAATTTTCTCATTTCTTCATAACATCACGCCATCAATTTCAAAGTGTAATTGACGGCTTTTGTAATTGATGGCGTGATGTTATGAAGAAATCTCATTTCCGCAACTTTTTCGCGCAAGTGGGTTCGCGCAAGTGGGTTCGCGCAAGTGTGTTTCGCGAAAATATCTTTCGCGCAAGTGTCTTAGATTCCTTTATGCATACTGGTGCCAATTCTCTTGTCACAAATTAATGCCTCTGAACTAGACTAAAAATCACCAAAATTTCGTTCATTCCTGTCAAACGATGATTTCCCATCGTGAAATAATTAACGACATCTCAGTTCTCTTCCATACATAATTTTTGCAGGACTTTGGCCGGTAATTTTATGTATAGTACTTCTATAGTCAAACAAAAACAGATTACAAGCATATTCCAACGTCTGCCCAATTTCCACAATTTTCACCATATGTGACTTAAATGTCTCTACAAACCGTTCTGCTAACCCATTTGTAGCAGGATAGTATGGAGGGGAAAAAGATTGTTTGACTCCCACTATCTTACAATTTTTTTTTAATTCTTCACTGGTCCATGTTGGGCCATTATCAGTCACCAAGTGTAAAGGATACCCATAACGTACAAAATATTTTTAAATACTTCAATTGTTTCTTGGCAGTTATATTGCCCATGACAAATGCCTCGGGCCATTTGGAATATGCATCTATCACTACCAAGAACATCTTTGAATGTAGAGGACCCAGGAAGTCTGCATGCAATCTATGCCAAACTGTTGGTGGCTGTGGCCACACAGATAATTTGGTTTTTTCTGGGTTTTATGGTTTTGCAAACAAATTAAACAGTTTTTCGTTATCCCTTCAATGTCTTCATCCATGCCTGGCCACCAAAAATATGATCTTGTGATCTCTTTCATTCTAGTTATTCCTAAGTGACTAGCATGAAGCTCTGCCATGACCTCATCTTGTATATTCTTGGGTATGATTACCCTGTAACCCCATAGTATACATTCTTTCTCTACAGTAATATCATTCTTTTTTTTGAAATATGGTTCATAATTCTCACCAAAATCATTTTTCTGTGGCCAGCCATCTCTACTATATCTAAGTACCTATATCACATAAGATCTTATCTTTTTGCGTTTCCTTTTGTATAGTTTGCCAATTTAACATATTTAAATTAGATTTATTTATATAATTAACAGTGTTTATTTCAAAGTTTTTTTCAATCATTTCAGTATTTTTCAAATTATTATTTTGACTGCCTGTACATACCCGTGACAAGTAGTCTGCTGGATTATTTTTTGACTTTATATGTTGGATGTCATAGTCAAACGCACCTAAGAATATTGCCCAATATTGTAACCGTCTAGCTGCCATTTTTGGTATAGTTCGGTGTACAAGAGAATCGGCACCAATCAAAATTTTAGGTGAAAAAAGTCAAATTCAGAATAGCGAATTTGTCATTTTCACTAAATTAATAACTCATTCAGGTGCAAAAACTGTACTGTATCTTTTTTCTGTTCTTTTGCTTATATCTCGAAAATTGTGTCTTATCGCAAAAATAATGAAAATTTTGACCCCCTTTATGAAACCCCATAAACCCACAAAACTCAACATGTATGTAATAATTTTTCATGTTTTCCGTACAAAAAGTATAAAATCTATATATATAAAACAAAGACGGGTTTGTTACAACACTTATAACTCGAGATCTGCTGGATCAATTTTCATGGTTTTTGTTTCGTTGGATTTGTCTCCGCCCTGAATAGCAGAATACATTTTAAAAACAATGAAAACTTGACGAATACATAATTATGAAAATGAATAATTTTCCATTTAATTATGTATGTTCCTTTGTTTCGTCCCTGTCAAACATTTGTTTTCCTCCTGTCATCCTGTCAAATACTGTGATTGACATTTATGCATGCGTTCAGAAATGTATTTTGTGTAAACTATTTAAAAAGGGTGACTAAACTTTTGTCTGTATTTTTTTTTAATCAATTAAAAAGGTTGAAAGTGTATTAAGCAGATTTAAATAGAAGTTCCTAAAATACTTATGCGTGTGTTCAGAAATAATTACAAATGGTTAACATTTACGCGTGCGTTCATAACTTTATTTTGCGTAAATTAAAGTTTATATTTTCGAAAACAATTTCTAAGATTTATTCTTTGAGTTATCGAAATCGTAAATGTCTTTTTATGTTGTCTATGATTTTCTAAGATATATAATTACAAAGGTTAAAAAGTGCAGTATCCAAAGTAGTAGTCTATGATCTAAACTATTGTCAATGTCTATGTCACAAAAGTTCAGCTACTGATAAATTTTTATTTTTTGTGGTTTTGTGCGAGTACATATTCAGTATTAGTATTAGTAACAATGCCACGTCCTAGAAGATCTAATCTTTCCCAGCGAAGCCGTTCTGCAATTAGGCAACGGAACATCGCGAGTCAATTATCTGATGAAGAACGAGACATTGCACGAGAAGAGCGCCGCGTTAGTATGGAGCGAAGAAGGGCTTTAATTCGTGCCTCTCAAACACAGGAGGAAAGAGAGGCAGCCCGTGAAACGGCTAGGTTAGAAACGAGAAATTGTCGAGCTTATCGTACAGATCAACAGAGGGATAATCTTCGAATTGCAAGAAGAAATGGTTCAAGCGTTGATTTGAATCGAGCAGCGTTTCTATATGATTGCACCATCGACTACAGCTTGCATCGTTTAGTTTGCATTGGTCTAATGGGCGTTGTTTGCCAACATTGTGGTGCATTGAAGTTTGCTGGTGAAACGCCTGGTTTGTGCTGCCTTAGTGGTAAAGTGAAATTGCCATTATTGGTTCCGCCACCAGAGCCATTGTGTTCCTTGCTTAATGGCGAAACTCCAGAATCACGACATTTTCTAGCGAACATTCAAAAATATAATGTCTGTTTTCAAATGACTTTATTTGGGGCGGAAATTATCGAAGAACACGGATATAATCCGACATTTAAGGTAATTGCTGGAATGTAGTTTGTTAGATTTCTATATTTGTCTCTAAAATAAAAATAGCATGTTATCATTTGAAAAAAAATAAGTTATTGTAAATCTAACTATGCCTCCGACTTTACAGATTCAAGGCCAGATTTACCATCGCATTGGATCATTGTAACCTCATGAAGATGCACAGCATAAATTCTTGCAAATATACTTCATGGGCAATATGGAAGAACAACTTGACCGGCGTCAAGGGATCAACACAGCTACAAAAAGAGCAATTCTCCAAGATCTGCAGCAACTGCTTCATGAACATCATGCATTGGTCAGGCTGTTCAAGACTGCGTTAGAGCGCATGCCAAGTGATGATTATAAAGTTGTGATCAGAGCAGATAAACGACCAGCTGGAACACACGAACGCACATTTAATGCTCCAACAATTGATGAAGTGGCAATCCTGATTGTTGGTGAAAACTTAGAAACACGTGATATTGTACTTACACGACGCAATACTGGGCAACTACAAAAAATATATGAAACACACCGTTCATATGACGCATTACAATACCCGCTGATGTTTTGGCAAGGAAACGATGGATATCACTTCAATATCAAAATGATTAATCCATTGAATGGTAAGCATCAATATCATAGTTTTCATTTTAACTTGATATACATTTTATTCTGTTTACTTTTGGTAACCAAAAAAAGTTGTCACTCCTAATTTAGCAGAGAGTAGTTGTAAGAGTCGTTAACCCTATTAGGGGTTGTTGGTTTAGAAAATATTGAACAAAACTTAGTGATGACATTCTGTTTACCCCTTCAAGGAATACAGACATGGATTTTTCTTCTAAAATACAAATTTTACTATATTTGTTTCAGGTGAGGAAACTACCAAGAAAGTTAGTTCGATGAATTATTACGCACATCGTTTGATGATTCGTGAAAATTCTGACAATTATTTGTTGCGATTTCGTCGACTGCTTCAACAATATTGCGTTGACATGTACGGTAAAATCGAACGGAGCGCCTGACTTTCATTCGGTTGAACCAAGCTAAATTACGTTCGGAAGAGTATATCCATTTACGCGATGCAATTAGCACAGAAAGAGATGCAGAAAATGTTGGTCGATTGACTATTTTACCGGCTACATACACAGGTAGCCCGCGTCATATGCATGAATATGCGCAAGATGCAATGACATATGTTCGTCATTATGGTCGGCCAGATCTATTCATTACATTTACATGTAATCCGAAATGGATGGATATTATTCAACTGCTGCTTCCCGGACAAACATCAAGTGATCGGCCCGACATCACCGCACGTGTTTTCAAGCAAAAAATCCGGTCACTGATGAATTACATTGTTAAGCAACACGTCTTTGGGACTACTCGATGCTGGATGTATTCAATCGAATGGCAAAAATGAGGCTTGCCGCATGCACACATTCTAATTTGGTTAGTCGAAAGAATTCGGCCAGATCAAATAGATGACATCATATGTGCGGAGATTCCTGATCCTGAAACCGATCCAGACCTACATGAGGTTGTAATCACGAATATGATTCATGGACCGTGTGGCACCATTAACCGCCAATCACCGTGCATGGTCGACGGCAAGTGTTCCAAACGGTATCCACGAAAATTGACGGCAGAGACCATCACCGGCAACGATGGTTATCCACTGTATCGGCGTCGATCGCCCGATGATAATGGTAGAACTATCACAACTAAAGTGAAAGGAAACGATTTCGTGATCGACAACAGTTGGATTGTTCCATATTCACCACTTCTTTCCAAAACATTCAAGGCACATTGTAATGTTGAGTATTGCAATTCGGTCAAGTCAATTAA
Organism: Agrochola litura; assembly: GCA_949152395.1. NCBI lineage: Eukaryota > Metazoa > Arthropoda > Insecta > Lepidoptera > Noctuidae > Agrochola > Agrochola litura. The sequence goes on from OX424501.1 coordinate 22,277,744, forward strand.
ATACATTTGCAAATATGTCACGAAAGGCAGCGACATGGCGGTTTTTGGTATCCAAGCATCCAATACCAACGATGAAATTACGTGCTATCAAGTTGGTAGATATGTGAACAGCAATGAAGCAATTTGGCGTATATTCTCATTCCCTATTCACGAACGTCATCCCACTGTTGTGCATTTGGGGGTGCATCTAGAGAACGGTCAGAGAGTATATTTCACAGCGTCGAATGCTGTTCAACGTGCCGAAAGACCTCCAGCGACAACATTGACCAGTTTCTTTGCGATTTGTCAAAGCGATCCGTTCGCACGAACGTTGCTTTACTCGGAGATGCCACGTTATTACACTTGGAACGCTACATCGAAGAAATTTCAACGTCGGAAGCAAGGCGATGCAGTTCCTGGTCATCCAGATATGCGTTCTACTGATGCTCTTGGTCGTATTTACACAGTTCATCCGAAGAATGATGAATGTTTCTATTTGCGGTTGTTGCTGGTACATGTTCGAGGGCCAACATCCTTTGAATCACTACGAACTGTTAATGGTATAATGTGCCCCACATTTCGTGCAGCATGTCAAGAGCTCAATTTGCTTGAAAACGATACTCATTTGGACACGACAATCGCTGAAGCAATTATTTCTGCATCTCCAAGTCAGATACGCACATTATTTGCTATCATCATTTCGACATGCTTCCCATCGAACCCACGTGACCTGTGGAACAAATACAAAGATAACATGTCAGAAGACATTTTACATCGAATTCGTGTCAGCACAAGAAATCCCAATCTTGAGGCGAATGAGGAGATGCATAACCAGGCTTTGCTCTTGATCGAAGATATGTGTTACCTCATGTGCGGCAGTTTGTTAGTCAGGCTAGGAATGCCAGCGCCAGATCGCGGAATGAATGACGCATTTAATAGAGAACTGGAACGTGAACGTGAATATGATCCACATGAATTAGTCCAATTAGTTCAAACGAATGTACCACTGTTGAATCCTAAACAGAGGGAAGTATATGATACATTGATTAATGCAATTGATGATGGAAATGGTGGCTTATTTTTTCTGGATGCCCCCGGTGGAACTGGAAAGACATTCCTCATGTCATTGATTTTGGCCACTGTACGTGCGAGATCCGAAATTGCGGTAGCAGTTGCTTCTTCTGGAATAGCGGCCACATTGTTAGACGGATGCCGTACGGCTCACTCAGCGTTAAAATTGCCATTAAACCTTCAAACTACTGAACAACCGACGTGTAACATTTCGAAACACTCCGCAATGGCCAAAGTTTTGGTAGCATCAAAAATCATAATATGGGACGAATGCACAATGGCGCACAAACGCGCATTGGAAGCACTTGACCGAACATTAAAAGATCTGCGCAATGACTCGAGATGTTTTGGTGGTGCAATGATTTTACTATCTGGCGATTTCCGACAAACACTACCAGTCATTCCAAGAGCTACTGCTGCCGACGAAATAAACGCTTGCCTCAAAGCATCAAATCTGTGGCGATATGTGAAGAAACTTCAACTGTCAGTAAATATGAGAGTTGCATTGTTGAACGATCTATCTGCTGATGATTTCTCTAAGCAATTGCTGACTATCGGTAATGGCCGTGTTTCTGTTGACGAATCGAGCGGATTGATGTCATTTCCTCCAAATTTTTGCAATTTCGTCTCATCGAAAGACGAGCTTATCAACAAAGTATTCCCGGATATCATTGCTAACCACAAACATTCTAAATGGTTAAGTGAGCGTGCAATTTTGGCGGCTAAAAATAAAGATGTAGATGACCTAAATTTTATAATTCAGAATCAAATCGCAGGTACTCTGCATTCATTCAAATCTATCGACTGTGTAACAAACGAAGATGAAGCCACTAATTATCCAACTGAATTTTTAAACTCCTTGGATGTGCCTGGTTTACCACCGCACAATTTACAACTGAAGGTTGGCTCGGTAGTAATTATGCTTAGAAATTTAAACCAACCAAAACTGTGCAATGGAACGCGTTTGGTGATAAGAAAACTGATGAGCAATGTGATTCACGCGTCGATACTCAAAGGAAAATTTAATGATGAGAGATGAGGAAGTTCTCATTCCAAGGATTCCGATGATCCCAACGGATATGCCCTTTGAGTTTAAACGAATTCAATTCCCGATTCGTTTTGCCTTCGCCATGACGATTAACAAATCACAGGGCCAATCCTTGACTATTTGTGGCCTCAATCTAGAAAATGCATGTTTTTCTCATGGTCAATTGTACGTGGCATGTTCATGTGTCGGCAAACCATCCGCTTTATTTGTTCGTGCTTGAATGAAAAGAGTTAATCGTTTAATTCAGTAATTTTTTGCTGACACGTGTTTGAAGTAGGTACTTATTTTTTTTTTTTTGTTCTCTTTCTTTATGTATTATTCATCATAATAAAATACTTTTTATATCTATCTGTATTTTTATTTTGTATCATTGTATTACGTTCATCAAAGCCTAAATTAGTTCAGCTAAAAGGTAACACGACATTCATTGACTGTTAGGCGGTACGAAGTTCGCCGGGTCAGCTAGTTCCATATAAAACATAGCATTTTTATGTTGATTGTTATAAATATACTAATCGAATATACACAAACATTCCAGACTTATTTCATAACCGTACCTACGGAACTTAACAAATACCGTCTATAGGATCAAGACTGTTTAAGCGATCACTACGCTCGATGTTTAGGCGTGTGTGCGTGAACGGTGCACACAAACATAGCATCGCAAGAATTTACCTAAACTCTATCAAGTGGATTCACAGCACGGGGCCTTAAATATTTTCACTTTATTTCTATACGTTATAAATAATACCTGCTTGAGTAAGTAGGTCTTTGTTATATTGTACTGATATAGTTTTAGTTAGTTATTCCTGTTGTTCGGTAGGTATTTGTTTAAATTACATATGAAATTTGGCTATCATACTGAATTTATTTGCACGATTATTTATTTATTAATGACTATAAGTTATTATTATTTGAAAATAAGTTATTGCATTGTATTTACTATGTTTATTATGAATTGATATTTAGATATTGATTGTTTTATTTGTTTAATTATGCATTTTATATGTATATATATGTACATTTTAGTTAAGTATGTCATTCTTGTAAATTATAATTTATCGTCTAAATAATCTTTTATACTATAATAGATTTTTTATAATAGAAAAAGTTTTAATTTATTAGTAAAACTGTTATCTTTATTTTTTTGATGGGTTCTGCTAACTTGTTGTATATTTTTATAAACATGACAAAAGTACTGGAGGAATGCATTTTTAGTCGTGAAGTTGATATGTTTAGTCTGTTTTTATATCTAAATGTAATTCTAGTTTGTATATTTTCTCGTTTACTATAGAATTTCGGGTATTTGCGAACAAATTTGCATATTTAAAAGATATAGAGACAGGGTAAGGTTAATAATTTTAGTTCCTGAAAGTGGGATTTACGGCTGACGGTTTCTTCAATATTTACTAAGATTCTAATCAATTTCTTCTGTAAAGGCTTGTTCAGACCAGCGCGACATGCGACGCGACACAAAGGCACCGCTCGTCGCGAGTCGAGCGGTGCCTTTGTGTCGCGTCGCGTGTCGCGCTGGTCTGCACAAGCCTTAAAGTAAATAATGTGGGTGCGTCTGTACTATTACACATTATGATGACTCCATATTTGAGCCAGGCATAGGCATACGCGTAATAGGTGACTAAAGCAGTTTTAAGATCTGTAGTTTTTTCGATCTCGCGGAGTGCATAAGAAAATTTTGATAGTTTGGCTCTTATTTTTTTAATGTGAAATTTCCAATTAAATGGATTTTTTGCACCATAAATATAAAGCTTTGATCATGGTCTAAGTAATTAAGCAATAAATAAAAATATTAGACTACTTAAAATGTAAAAAAATCGACTGACAAAATTGTTGATTTTAAGGTTAAAGGCAGTTGTTCATATTAATTATTTTAAACTTTATTTGGCTTTAGTAAATATTGGTTGGTATTGAGGTTATAGCTTAAGTATTCATTTTCTTTACGAAAAGAAGATTGAAACTAAACCTCAAATTTTAATCCTAAAATAATACTATTACTAAAATAATATTAAACAATTTCGGTATATCTGCAAGAAATACGACAAACATCCTATTGAAACGTGCTTAAAAAATTCGTTACCATAAATTCATGCAATAACGAATCTGTTGTTTATTAAGTTGGTACGGTCAATATTTTAAGGTCAAAAACGGTTTTCTAGCTGGTCTTCAGTGATGCAAGCCTTCAGAGTGCACGGCGAACGGTTCATAATGACGTGTTTTTAATAATTCAGCAAAATATCTCGTTGGTATGAAACCATTTGTTTCATTCACCATTTGACGTCGCTGCTACTCGATAATAAGCCCCTTCCTCATATCTCTTAACCGTCACAGTATTTCTCTAGAACAAAGAAAAACATTGTTTTTATTACACATAATACCTAATTATTTATTATTCACTAATCGAATTAAACCTCACAATGAATTTAAAACTTTAAAGGCATCTTCTGTCTCAACAATACCTCTGTTCTATCAACAATACCCTTGATTAGGATTTATGTTTAGTAAAATATGAAATATATAAATGATAACACTCACACTTAGTCCGGTTTTATTAGATATTCACTTCACTTTTACGCAGCGCAATAATATTCTCTGATCTGATCTGATCTCTTCAATATATTTTATGCCTGCTTTTTGATAATAATAACCACAACACTGCGCTAAATGCTCGTCACCAATATTATCACGGCACGAACCAACAAAGTTCTATTAATTGAATACTTGTAACAAACTGCATCTACCCCACAGAAATCGAAATAATTTACTTAGTTTTTTGTGGTCTACCTGCTAAACTTTAATATTTATGTGAACAAGACGAATGAAACTAAAAACGAATGATGATTATCGAACTAGTCATTGGTTGCAGACAAAGTGAGTGTGTGTGTGTAATGTGCGTGTCTACAGTATTGTAACAACTTATAGAAGAAGGTCGTAAGTCAAACCGAAGCGTCAGTCTATTGCTTTGTGAGATTGCTTATGGACTTTTGGTCGGTACTGTACAAGACGAAGAATTGGACTTTTCAAATCACAAATAATTTTGTTTAAATTCTCGTCCCCTTTCTCACAACGAATAAAAAAAATTGATCAAAATCAGTGATTTCGTGCGATGCGGCGGCACGGGGCCTTAAGAAGAAGTAATATTACCAGTAATATTATCTCCTCTCTCCTACTATGCTGTGCCCAACAGGGTCCATAATTGTTTCAATAATTTTAATCCTACCAACTGTTTTACCAACATTATGGAATGCAATAAAGAATTGAGAATTGAATTAAATCTAACCAACCTAAACTTTTTTTGGTAACAGGGTGGAAATCCTCATGGAATTGATTCTGGAATTTATAATTAACTTAGTTTGAATTTCCGCGCATTATTTTAGAAAAGTACTATACAAGCCTTGGCCGCAACCAGGTATTGATAGACCTACGTATGTGTGCCTCGGCTTCGCCTCGGCCCACATTTCTACGATCGTCTATCAATGCCCTTGTTGCAGACTACGACAGTAATGTACTATTGTATTAATGTACATTTTTATCATAATAGTGGTCGATACAGACCAATATTTTTAATGGACTCTCATTTACATTCAATAATTCACCTTTTATTAATGATTCCCTTATTGATAACAATTGCTATGGACAAAATTTTTCATTTGTGTCCGCATAACCAACATAAAATGAAGTCCATAAGAGGAAAGAAACATTTAAGTAAAACACAAACTTATCGTTTGACTTATCCGTTGGATAACTTAGTTGACAAAGATGTTCAGTCATTGTTTTTACCTTTAAACCTCATGCAAAATGTTTTTTTCTGTCCCAAATATCGGATTAAGGATAACTTTATTTATCCAAACAGCATTGCTTCGAAGTTGGTATCATTGTGTGTAATGATACTATCAATATTTTTTTACATTTTTCACATCTACGAATTAAATTTAAGCGAAAAAAGATACATAAAATATACACATTATGATTTAGACGCTTACTTTGATTTGTTTGTGTATTCCATCGGATTCGTCGTCAATTACGTCATCAATGTGTTACATACGAAAAAAAACATATCGTTTGTCTTGAAACTTCAGGATATTCACAGATTTCTTAACGAAAAAACTCATTTCAAGCGCCTCACGATTTGTAATTGGATCATTGTCATCCTAATCTACGTAGGTTACTTTTCTGTTGCCACAGCAGCATGGATTCAATTTGGATTTCCCATTCATTATACATTGTATGGGTATTGTACCATATGTTTTGACTTAAACATTGTTTACGCTATCATAGTTTTAGAGTTATTAAGCAATAAAGTTGATTTATGGAATATTCAAGCTCAAAGTTCGGATCATCGCGACACTGAAACTCATTGCAAAAAAATGTATCAAGTTTACGTTAATATTTTGGAATGTTATGAGATCTACAGGAATTTTTTCCAGTATACGGTATATGTCTAATAACTCTATAAGACGTTGGCTAAAAGATCCACGATCAATGTAATTTTAATATAATGTTTTTCATTTCCAGATCTTGTTTCAAACCTTTGAGTTTTTTGGTCATGCCTTGAGCAAATTGCAAATGGCAATTGAAATGTTAAAATCAACTGCAAATGGAAATAGAGGCGAAATTGCATTTGTAAGTATCTGTTTATTTCTAAATTATAGCATTTCATTTTGTCCAGTAATTTTTTACAATGTATTTCATTCCTCTCTATCAACAAATTTTTCTGCAGGTTTTTTCAGTTTTTATCATCATCATGTTGTACGCCTGGGTGATAAAGACTTTGATATATGAAATTAAATTGAGCTCGTGTTGTGAAAAGTTATACATAGCTATGAATGATGTCCTAAGCTCTTGCACGCTCATTCTGAAATCTGATTGTACAGGTAATTTTATCGACAAGGTTATTTTTATAAGTAATCATAAGTGAAATATTGTCATAAATATTAGAAGCTCATGTTGCGGGTTGAAATATTATTTGATTATCAAAACTGTAGCGGGGCTTATCTCGTATATTTAGTCAAATTAGTGGATAGACAACAGTTTTAGGAACTAGTGTAGTTTAATGCATAAGGTACATTTTTTGTAGCCTTTAACTCACAAAACTTTGTTTGTCGATGAAGCCATACGGGGATTATTGGTGACTCGCCCGAATCCGGGCGGATCGACCATTTTAACAAATATTAGTTTTTCTGGAGGCGACTCGCACGAATTTATTTTATTTGTGGATGAATTGACAACTCCAGCAATACGTCGTAGTAAAGTACACTGGCGGGCGCCCTTAATTGATAAGGGTAAAATATTTTCAAATAAAATGAAACACGTAAATTAATCAAACATATCTTTATTAAAATACAATTTTAAGATAACAATGCGTAAATTGTACATCTCACTCAGAGAGTTATAGATAACAATTTTAATACGCTTAAATCAAGATAGATGAATGTACTTATAATATAAGGTGTTAAAAAATTTAGTTTAGAAACCTTCAGAGGTTCTTTAGACCAGAGAACTGAATAACTTTAACTATAGGACCAACATTGATTATGCGAAAAAAAAAAACAGCTGTCCCATTCAGTTTTTTTTTTACGAATCGGTAATGTATTTCATAGCGAAAGTTGTTCAGTATGACAGGTAGAATGGCCCCCATGACGGATATAGGTGGCTAAATCGCCATTCTGTATTATTTTCACAGTTTCAAGTTAATTATGCTATCTTCAATCTGAATAATATTTTAATTTATTCATTTTTCGTCTTGTTTATTTAAAAATATTTTACCGTAATCACTTCTGGGTGCCAGTGTACTACTACGACGTATTGCTGGAGTTGTCGATTCGTCCACAAATAAATTGAATTCGTGCGAATCGCTTCAAGGAAAACTAATATTTATTTAAAATGGTCGATTCGCCTGGATTCGGGCGAGTCACCATTAAGCTGAATACGGTACTTGAGCCGCTTATGTAAATATTGCAGATGCTGAGAGAAAAATGTGCAACAATATTAAACGCCTACATCGAGCGAAATTCGACAAGATGGATGTCTGTAGAATGTTCTACGTCGATGCTGCTTTTCCATTTAAAATAATGGCTTTAGTGACCAACTATACAGTTATTATTTAGCAGTTCGCGCTTTTATAATCCTGATTAAATTCACTTTGCATTTTGGTCTTAACTTCATGACTATGAATAATTAATATTACTTACTTATACTAGCTTTCATTGTACAGAAAGGAACCTTGACGATATTTTTTGATACAAGAACACTCAAATAAGTTATATCTACTTATATTTCAAATCGTACTTTAGTGGTTCAGTTCGGCCTCTATTGAACTGCTGAACCTCTCAAGTACGATTTAATTTGGGCTGACCGCGCAAATACAAAGGTGGATGCAACACAGACGCTAGCTGTTCTGTAACGCAGCCATGTCCAATTTAATATCAATAAATCAATGTTAATAAATGTTATAATCAATGTTATATACATACATAAATACATACATGTTAGCACAACTCCATTTACTTATAACACCTTGCATGCGTTGTATTGTTTGTACGTACACACATGTTTGAGCAAATAAAGTTAGCTGAATCGGAATAAAATATTACAAACTCAATTACACCACAGACATTTGGAAACTGTTTGCAGTGTGATCAGCTTCAAAAGACATTGTTTTAACAAATAAACGATGTAACTGCAATACGGCCTATAAATACTTGTTTTGTCTACACTGTAAATATCAAACTTGCTTGCGACAATACTAAATACCCTGCTTAGCTGCAAGCAACTTGGAAATAGAGGGCGCCGACTAACAAGTCCCCATTCAAACTCCAACCCAATCCAACCCAACCTAACCCGAATCATCACCCAATCTGAAACCCCTGTAGAATAAGCAATGACATATAATGTAAAACTGCATGGCAGAACGAGTCTGTCATACTCACGCAAAAGGTGGCGCTGCGCGTCCGGTCGTTAAGTACCCTAAAAAATGGTTGAGCTGAACGGCGCGGATGTATACGTCAAGTCCGTGAACGGATGCCGTCGATCGGGGCCGGTTGGCTCGCACTGCCTTGTAGTTATATGTAAACCTGTATTAGAACATAACACTAACCTTACCTAAACAATAAAAATGCAAGTAACAAAAAAAAAAATATTGACTGACTCAAGTAGATTTTAAGATTTGTATTTAAGCTAATATGTGTCCAATGTAGGATCACAATAATTGAATAAAGAAAAAAACAGGGGAGGGGTTCGCGGTCTTGAACCCACCACCGAAGAATCCTCTGATCCGCTTGGGGGGGTGTGATAAATGACTTAGACAACAAAAGCATCGAGTTGGCTGTCACCAGACAGAACACCAACTTCCTTGAGGGCCTCTCACTCGATAAGATGCACACCAGAGTCATTAGGAGAACGAAAGGAAGGACGCCTACCACCACAAACGTCGTGCTTGAAGTTGATGTGGGTCTTTGGCATGACTGAATGGGCAGCGCATTAAGCTAGGATACCAAGTGGTGTCAGCGTCCGTCCAATCCCCGATAATCCAGTTCTACAACTGCCTTAGTTTTGGTCACCTAGCACGGGACTGCCAATCATAGTCAAAGTGCGGTTACTGCGCAGGGGAGCATGACACCCGAGATTGCTCCAACCACTCCAATTCCCCTTGTTGTGTTAACTGCACCAAAAGCAAAAAACTCAATAGTTCCCTGCACCCTGCCTATTCTAGCGAGTGCCCGGAGTGGTCTAAGTGGGACCGGATATCAAGAGCTGCCATAAGGTATTGTTAAGGGTACCCCACGAAATCTCAAATTTGCGCAGGTTAACCTTGGTCATGGCCTGGCCGCGACCAAAGAAATCCTTTGTGATGCGTCCTGAAACGGCACGGACATTTTATGAATTCAAGAACCCTACGTGGGTGCTAAAGGCATAATTTTAACACCTTCGTCAATATCCAAGACATTCGTGGCACTCGGGAATCTCCCGTGAAATCAGCAATTGTCGTCACTAATCCTAATGTTAATTCTGTACACAATGAAACACTTATATGTAAAAATATCTGCTCACTCGTTTTACGAATCGGACGTCTTAATTATAGGACTAATAAACATTTATCTAGAGGGTGTCCAAGAAATAGAACCTTACCTAAGAAGAATCCAACAGGTCATCAGTGATATTGGTACTCAGGACATCATTCTCGCCGGTGACGTCAACGCCATGAGTCCTTGGTGGGGATGCGATGCTGAAAACAGTCGGGGAAGTGGTATTATGGACTTACTGGCACAAAACAATATGAGTGTCCTCAACCAGGGTAGTGTGTCTACTTTTCACACTTTCAGGGGCGGGAAATTATACTCTAGCATTGTGGACATTACCGCATGCAGTGACTTACTATTGCCTAAATTTTCTAACTGGAAAGTCGACACTGCGTCTGTCATCCTCACCGATCACCAAACTATCAGCTTCGAACTGTCAGTTGACAACCAGGATCTGCGCATCATACATCCCACTACGAGAGTCTATAACGTCAATAAAGCGAAATGGACCCGCTACTCTGAGCTTCTCTGCACGGCAATGTCAGAGATGAGACTCACCACAGAAGAAGTCGAGAAAGGCAGGGACCTGGAGATGGTGGTGGATCTCGTATGTAAATATAATAAGGCGATTGCCAGAGCCTGCAATGATGCGATCCAAAAGCTTAGTCAGCTTAAATCTACCATTTAAACCACAGTGATGGACGGAGGAGTTGGAGTCCGAAAATTTTTCCGTAAAAATACTCCGTAGAAGGATACGCTCCGCAAATCCCAGAAGGAAACCATTCTGCATAGCAGAATACTTAAAGGTCAAAGACGAGTTCAAGAGTAACATAGAACTGACTCTTACGACCAGCTGGAAGCATTTCTGCACCAGACAGAAGGAGGCGGATATTTGGACCTGTGCTGAACGCATAATTAACCGATGCTCGAACACCAGCCGAATTGAGAACAGTCTCTTGAGGGACCCACAGACCAACCAAATGCTGTCGGCTGAGGCGTCGGCTGAACATCTCGCCGAAACCTTCTTTCCTGTCGATGATCTTGGCACAGATTCTGCTTTTCAGAAAACTATCTGGGAAAACGTGAAGCACACGATGAAGCGCCTCGACCGAAAATTGAGCCTCTTACCTCAAGAAACTCCACCGTTCACTCACACAGAACTTCGGGATGTCTACGCTAGAACCCATCCCAAAAAAGCACCGGATGCTGACGGCTTCACGGCAGACATTTGTTACGAGGCTTACAAAGCCAATTTAAACTTCCAGCTGGCTTTGTTTGCCTGAAAATTGGTTATTTTCCCATCGCCTGGAAAGTAATCCCGAAGCCAGGAAAGTCGAACTACACAATGGCCAAGTCTTACCGTCCAATTGGATTACTACCAGTTATGGGTAAGGTGCTGGAGAAGCTGGTTGCCAATAGACTTACCTGGACGCTGGAAAACAGAAATCTCCTGAACAAGTGGCAGTATGGCTTCCGACCGCAATACGGAACGGAGGATGCGTTATACGACACCGTGGGCTACATCCGTTGAGGAATTCGGGCCAAGAAAATCGTGGCAGTGGTGTCGTTGGACATAGAAGGCGCGTTCGACAATGCTTGGTGGCCAGCCATACTGCAGCAGCTGCTTATTAAGAACATAGATGGGAACCCTGAGTCTCTTGGACAGCTACCTGTCGGATCGGAGCATCACACAGGAGTGCCTAACATACATCATCTCCAAACCCACCAATAAAGGCTGTATCCAGGGATCTATCTGTGGACCCATCTTTTGGAACATCCAACTGGACCCTCTCATGGTCGTAGCCGGTAAACTCAGAGCCCATATCCAAGCATATGCTGACGATCTGGTGGTCCTGGCGCAAGCGGATACGACGACAGAACTTGAGATCATAGTCAACGAGGCCCTTACAGCAATAGGCCTGTGTCCAATTTTTTTATTTTTAGTCCGTCTTTCAGATAATAAAAAAATATTGAACACGTATTTTTTCTTTTTTGACGTAATCAAAAGATTATGTGGCATGACGTCACGCCTTGCTAGATTTAATAGTGCATTGTGACGTAGCGAGCCCCCACTCCCCAACTTTAATGCGTGTTTTCTAAGTTATTTTTGATTAATATGATAAAGCAAAAAATACGTGTCTAATATTTTTTTATTATCTGAAAGACGGACTAAATAGTATTTCTGTTTTTTTACCTAGGCAACTACCCTATTGCGGAGTGGGGGAGACATATAAAATTAAGTTTGCGGCACACAAGACACAGGCGATGATCATAACCAAGAAACTAAAGTATGACGAAATTTTTCAATTTTTTTTTTTTTTAATTCTCCCTCTCAGGAACTCCTCTAATTACCACCAGCCGACTTAAACTTCTTGGTCTCACTATAGATGCAGGTCTTACGTTCCTCCCATATCTCGAGGAAGTTACTAAGAAGACCGCCAACATTTTTAAGATGGTGGCGAGAGCTGCACGAGCACAATGGGGACTTAACTCTAACATCCTAAGGATCATTTACACTGGAGTGGTTGAACCAGTAATTACCTATGCAGTGAGCTATTGGGCGGAAATTGCCGGGAAACTTTACATAAGGAAAAAACTTAACTCGATCACCAGGATGTTCGCCATGAAGATCTCAAAAGCCCACAGGACCACCTCACTTATCGCTGCTGCTGTCCTTGCCAGAGTGATTCCCCTAGACATGAGGGTGGCTGAATACCTTCAATTGTATGAGATAAAAAGAGGGCCCTTGACCAACTCACTGGCAGAAAGCTGGAGAGACGCGCGCACTCCTCAGAGCTCCCACATCCCGCTCTGTGGGTTGTTCTGGGATTCCAACTTATAACCGACTCGAAGGATTTAGAGCGCATTGGAAATGACTGGCGCCGACTTTATACTGATGGAAGCAAAATAGAGGGCAAGGTTGGTGCCGCGCTGTCATGCTGGGATCTGGAAGGTGAAGTCACAATGCTGGAGCTCAAGTTGGCGAATTACTGCTCGGTGTTTCAGGCAGAAATGGTTGCTATCTTGAGGGCACTCACTTACGCCGCTGAGAGAAAACCTCCAATGTCAGCCAACATCATATCGGATTCCAGATCAGCGTTGGAGTCGACTACCGACCCTAACACGAAAAATCATATTGCTATAAACATTCAGCAGGCAATCTCCGACGCAACGCAACAGGGAAGAGAAATTTTCTTCTTTTGGGTAAAGGCGCATATACCCGGGAATGAGAGAGCAGATGAACTTGCCAAGCACGCTGCTCTTTATAGGAAAACTGCCCCTGTCTATGACCAATTTCCGCTGTCCTACGCAAAGCTATCCATCAGGGAGTCAACGCTGGACCGCTGGCACTCACAGTACATAGCCGATACAAACGAGGGCAGAGGCATACGTCTTTTCTTCAGTGACATAAGGAATGCTTATAAGGTTCTGGAGAAGTTAGGCACACCCAACAATCTAAAAGCTCAATTGTTAACAGGACACGGAGGAGTCCGCAAATACCTCTATAGATTCAAGCTGTTGGGGACCTCAGCCTGTGTTTGTGATGATGCTTCCGTCGAAACAATAAAACACATACTAATTGACAACCCTAGATACACAGGAACGGTACGACTGCGAACAGAGGCTGGGGCGCCGCTTCGGCTTGATTGTCCTTGAGGGGATTCAGGTGCAGGGTGGATATTGGTGGCTATAAACCAAAATTAACACACTTTCTACTGAGTACACACAAATATATTCACTATAAAACACTGATAACACACAAAAGAAAAGAGAGTGAACATTCGACTGAATTACTTTTTGGTAACCACTACATGTTAAGTTATACTAACTAATACACGAGAATACAGAAATACTAAATTAACTAGTTAATACACATGATTGAAAACAGAAAACATAAAACATGATTAAAAACGTACTGATTCTAATATGCGACACCTTACATAGTTTCCTACCCTAGTGCGCCCGCCCTGTGGCTAGCATACGCCGACCCAACGAATCTCCTATGTACCATCGAAGAAACCTATAACTAAGCAATTTGAAAACAAAATCCCGTGCACACGACCCTTTTTTTTCGTAGGTAACCGTTACTATAGTGGCCGAGCGCTGCAAGCAGAAATAGTCCTTACGGTGTATAGGTATGGGTTTCTTCGATGGTACGTCTAGCTTTTCAAGGTGAGGGGGTCGGTATGCGATCGGGGATTGCGGGGTACGCCAATGCTCGGGGGCACCAGGGGAGGTGACGGGAATGAAGAGGGAAAGAACCTACGCAGTTGGTCTGCTTATATATTACGTCCTTTGTGACGCCTTTGTTCTTTCCTCAAATCGTACATCCCGGAAACTTTTCCTTATGTAAAAGGTGTCCATACATGGGAAATAGCCTAACAAAGACAATGTGTATGATAGAACCCTTATTTCAAGCCTAGATTGGCCTGTGTAATAGCATTTGTGCAGTATATAAGGGGAATCTTTGTGACTTAGTTATTAATCGTTAGATATGTTTGTACTGAGGCTATTTCCCTACTAAGTACTAACAATACATAGCTAGGTTACTCCACAACACGGATAATAAAAGTAACTGATACAAAAAGACTTCAATAAACTTAACCTAGGGTGGTGTGAGTACCTAGCCATATAACAAAATCGTCTTTTAGATCGCTGTTCTTCTCAACAGTCCTGGAGGATATGATTAGTGATGACAATATTGCCGGAGCCATTTCGTGGCTTTCGCAGAAGGAGTTTTGGCCAACGCTGCGAAAGCCAATGGGTCAATACTCACATAGATAGGTGTTTTTTGCCTGTAGTTTGTTTTTAATTAGAAATAAGAAAGTTGCGTAAAATAAAAAAAATAAAAAATTATACACATTTAGTTTTAGGTTCAGTATTTCAGGTTATGTGTCAATGAAGAAAATAAATAAAATAATAAAGTGCCAAATTAAATATTGGCAATAACCAAATGTGAGGCAGGAGTGGGTTTTAGCCGATAAGAGTCCGGCACTGCCCAGACTGGCTCACCAGCGAGTCAGTCTGGGCGTCCATGAGGATTTCCCACTCCTGCCAAAAAAATAAATACTTGCCTAACATATTCGGAACTGGATAACCCCGGGACAGATTTTGATGCGCTTTGGCCTGAGTAAAGGGAGAAGTAATGTCTTCAAAACTACAGTGGTTTTTACTGTGGGGGAGCTAGGTGTACATACATTTTTTCCCACTATCCTTTTTAAGTTCTGTTGTTGCCACATCTCTGAAACCAAGTAGGAACTATATAGCATAACAGCGATACTGAGAAATCAATAGATGGCGCCACCGAACACTGCATCGCGCATGTAAATTAAAACACTTTTGGTGTCTGTGAAACCGCGTTTTTCTTTTTTTAAACTAAATTTTGAATGTTAGAAAATAAAGAAGAAACCTGAGATAGAAATAAATAATAAAGTTAAAAACCTACAATCGTTCTTAAACTGCTGGTTCAAATTGAATGTAATTTGGGAATATATCTAGTTATACGAAATTCAGGCGCCTAGCTTTATCCGCAACGAAGTCACAGGGGGTTGAAAATGTCCTGAATTGCTTCGAGAAAAGATGGTACAACTGTGCATTTGTGTTTGTTTTGCTCGACATGGCGGAAGCACTGCCGTGGCCTCTGAAATTGCGCTACTAGTCGAATACATGCGAGCGCCCGGCCGGCAATGTTTGTATAAAAATCCATATCTGTCGTGTTTTGCAGCCGAATAAATGACTATGAAAACTCATATCTGTCGGGTTATTTAAAAATGGAACAAACTTTTTACTTCACCATATGGCAACCAAGGAGGTAAATTCATCAAAGATTTTATTTATATAACGAGGTTAGATGGGGCGCCTCGCTATCAGTATGGTCACACATGGCCGTAGATTAAAATAATACTCCGAAAACTTGTAGGAACTGTGTACTTATTGCTTCACACACACAAATTACGAAAATGTTCAACGATTAAGCCGATCAGAACAGATTAGGCTTGGAAACGCGGTAAATTCGATACAGCACGTGGTGACGATAGAATACACGACCGTTAGCCTTTTCGTCACGCCAAAGAATTCCTGTAATTTTTCACAAATTATCAAAATGTCTGTGACTGACAGAGGTCCACCGTCAGTCCTGTGTCGGCTGTCAATTAAAAGTCACCACATCCGTATCGACCTTACCCAAGTGTCACACTTGACGTTTCCATTTGATTAATTTAGATAGGCGTAGCTTCTTAGTTTCTTAATCAAAATAGAAGATGGAGCCAGGGTGATTCCATCGCTGCGACACGGCCATCATGACAACTCACACGTCCTCGTGTGTGGATTCTGAAATAAAAGAAAATTCCTTCGCACAGTACAATTTTCTAGCTCGGCCTTCCTGACCAATGAGCCAGGATAATTTAAACACTTAGGTACTCAAACAAAATAATTTATTTCAAATATTATGAGGGTTTAACACTATTCGTTTCGATACTACAGAATGAAAAGCTCAGCCAATGTTATCTCAAATCAATATCAATAATCTCTCCAAGAAAAGAAAAATAATAATCAAGCAGTCGAGCAAAGTCAAAATTTTACAATGTCTGCTGAAAAGCATTCAAATGAAATCCAGTATGCAATACTCTACAATTTACCACTTAAGCCTCCATCCGGCCACTTGGGCTACTTCCTATCGGTACCCATTTCAACACATCGCCTCCATCCGGCGGTATCATCAGCGAACACCTACATATCCAAGCCAAACGCACGCCACACACCTTCGTGGCCGCACTGCGACGGGAAATGAGGCCCGATTTTACGCCTACGCCTACGAATGGCATGGACATGTATGCGATCTGAGCGACTTGCATACTATTTTACAACTCTTAACTCGAAGGTCCATCCCCTTCGTCAATTGAATTCCTCGAAGGTCCATCCCCTTCGTCAATTAGATTCCTTGAAGGTCCATCCCCTTCATCATCAAAGTTCATTGCATCGATTTTGTCAGTGTCAGAATCTTTGTCGTCAGGATTGTCAGCGTCAGGCAAAACATGCAAAAGTACTTCAAAAACTATCCCGTCAACTTCAAAAATAGTTAAAATCTGTACAGTCGAAGTTACAGAGGTTTGTCCAATACCAGTCATAATCACGCTGTCATAAAATCGTTTACCACTAAACTTAGATGAAACAGATTCTTTAATTCATAAACATTCGGCGCCCGAATCATAATTAAAAGTATGCAGCTCACCAGAATGATGTAGAGATCCAACAGGTGCACCGACGATGCATACGTCCACTCGCTTTTCCTTAGAAGAACCAGCTACAGCGCTGCTGCCCACCTCTTTGCTGCTTCGTTGGGGACAGTTAGATGCATAGTGTCCTTGTTCATGGCATTGGAAGCAGGTAATCCTGTCAGCCCTCCCTGTGGACTCGTTACTCGAGCTATTGTTGTTGTATGGGGTTTTGGGTCTAAACCGATCCTCTCGTGGCTTCAGATCCTTGTTAGCGCGACAATGCATCGACTTGTGGCCTAGTTTCCCACAGCTAAAAGATTTGGTAATAGTAGGCGGTCTATTTGGTCGTAGTCGTTTCGCATCAACACCATCACGATCGTCTCTAGAGGAAGCGTGTCTCTTCAGAAACGATACGGCCTTTAACTCCCTTTGTAATTCACTACGGGTCTTAATATCCGTGGTAAATGACAGTCTTTGTACACGCGGATCGATCTTCGCAACATGAGCCAAGACTGTAGCGATCGCAATCTGTTCCGTAGTAAGGCCGTTCCGTAGTAAGGAGGTTCCATCTAGATATTATAGAAGTCATGAGGGTAGCAGCATATGCGGCAAGGCACTCATTTTCCTTTGGCTTTTTACTATTTAGGTTGATTAGAAAAGAGGCGGTAGTATCACGACAGTCATACCTTGCTACAAACAGCTCCTTGAATTCGCTCCATGTCATGCCTGGGTAAGACACAGATGAGAGCCAAGTTGAAGCTTCTCCTTTGAGCGCGCGACTCAACGCGATCATTAACGATGCGCCTTGACAATGTTGATCGGTCACGCACATGTCTGCAGTTGTTACCCAGGCACGCAAGTCAACGTCCTGTTTTTCTGGGTCAAAATCCGGCAGGCGAAGGTGATCCGTGCCTGACGATGATGTTTGCATTGCTCGTACAGCAGCCAGAAAATTGCGGTTCTGCTGTTCTAATAGTAAAAGCCATTTTTCGTCACTTTTACCACTTTCACAAGCACGTGTTTCGTTATTACACGAATTCCCGTTCATCTCACTGTACGCACCACGTGGGTTGTTAGGGTTACATCCCACTTCTGATAACGAGGTTAGATGGGGCGCCTCGCTATCAGTATGGTCACACATGGCCGTAGATTAAAATAATACTCCGAAAACTTGTAGGAACTGTGTACTTATTGCTTCACACACACAAATTACGAAAATGTTCAACGATTAAGCCGATCAGAACAAATTAGGCTTGGAAACGCGGTAAATTCGATACAGCACGTGGTGACGATAGAAAACACGACCGTTAGCCTTTTCGTCACGCCAAAGAATTCCTGTAATTTTTCACAAATTATCAAAATGTCTGTGACTGACAGAGGTCCACCGTCAGTCCTGTGTCGGCTGTCAATTAAAAGTCACCACATCCGTATCGACCTTACCCAAGTGTCACACTTGACGTTTCCATTTGATTAATTTAGATAGGCGTAGCTTCTTAGTTTCTTAATCAAAATAGAAGATGGAGCCAGGGTGATTCCATCGCTGCGACATATATTTCGATTTATTTTGCAAATAGAACTATTTAAAGTAAAGAAGAAACAAATGATCATATTGGCGCTTGAAAAGTTATCGTTGATCGTCATTGATTTTGGAATAAATATTTAACATGATTAATTTACCTAGTTTGAATTTCCGCGCATTTTTAGAGAAAAGTACTATACAAACCTTACCCGCAACCGGGCATTAATGGAGCTACGTAGTACCTTTTGTTTTATAATAGTGGTCGATACAGACCAATATTCATAATGGACTAATACAACAACATTCAATTAAATTCACCTCTTATTCATTATTTCCTTATTGAAAACAATTGCTATGAACAAAATTTCTCATTTGTGTCCACATAACCAAAATAAAATGAAGTCCATAAGAGGAAAGAAATATTTAAGTAAAACACAAAGTTATCGTTTGACTTATCCGTTGGATAACTTAGTTGACAAAGATGTTCAGTCATTGTTTTTACCTTTAAACCTGTTGCAAAATATTTTGTTCTGTCCGAAATATCGGATTAAGGATAACTTTATATATTCAAACAGCATTGTTTCGAAGTTGGTGTCATTGTGTGTTATGATGCTATCAATTTTTTTATACATTTTTCACATCTACGAATTACATTTGAGCGAAAAAATATACATAAAATGTACACATTATGATATAGAGGCTTACTTTGATTTTTTTGTATATTCCATCGGATTCGTCATCAATTACGTCATCAATGTGTTACATACGAAAAAAAACATATCGTTTGTCTTGAAACTTCAGGATATTCACAGATTTCTTAACGAAAAGACTAGTTTCAAGCGTTTCACCATTTGTAATTGGATCATTGTCATCATAATCTACGTAGGTTACTTTTCTGTTTCCACAACAGCATGGCTTATATTTGATTTTCCCATTCATTATATGCTGTATGGGTATTGTACCATATGTTTTGACTTAAACAATATTTACGCTATCAGAGTTTTAGAGTTATTAAGCAATAAAGTTGATTTATGGAACATTCAAGCTCAAAGTTTACAACAGACGGATCATCGCGACAACAAAACTCATTGCAAAAAAATGTATCAAGTTTACGTTAATATTTTGGAATGTTATGAGATCTACAGGAATTCTTTCCAGTATACGGTATAATGTCTAATAACTTTTTAAGATGTTAGCTAAAAGATCCACGATCAATGTAATTTTAGTAGCATGTTTTTCATTTCCAGATCTTGTTTCAAACCTTTGAGTTTTTTGGTCATGCCTTGAGCAAATTGCAAATAGCAATTGAAATGATAAAATCCACTGCAAATGGAAATGGAGACGAAAGCGGATTTGTAAGTATCTGTTTATTTCTAAATTATAGCATTTTATTTTGTCAAATAATTTTAACAAAGTATTTCATTCCTCTCTATCAATAAATTTTTCAACAGGATTTTTCAGTTTTTATCATCATCATGTTGTACGTCTGGGTGATAAAGACTTTGATATATGAAATTAAATTGAGCTCGTGTTGTGAAAAGTTATACATAGCTATGAATGATGTCCTAAGCTCTTGCACGCTCATACTGAAATCTGATTGTACAGGTAATTTTATAGAAAAAGTTGTTTTTATAAGTAATCATAAGTGAAATTTTGTCGTATATGAGAAGCTCATGTTTCGGGTTGAAATATTAGCCGATTATAAAACTGTAGCGGGGCTTAACTCATATATTTAGTTAAATTAGTAGATAGACAAAAGTTTAAGGAACTAGTGTAGTTGAATGCAAAGGGTACATTTTTGTAGCCTTTAACTCATAACACTGTTTGATGAAGCCATGCCCCGTATGGCTTCATCGAGAAACAAAGTGTTATTTGTATTTAAACATATTTTACCGTAATCACTTCTGGGTGCCAGTGTACTTTACTACGACGTATTGCTGGAGTTGTCAATTCGTCCACAAATAAATTGAATTCGTGCGAATCGCCTCAACGAAAACTAATATTTATTAAAATGGTCGATTCGCCCGGATTCGGGCGAGTCACCATTAAGCCAAATACGGTACTTGAACCGCTTATGTAAATATTGCAGATGCTGAGAGAAAAATGTGCAACAATATTAAACGCCTACATCGAGCGAAATTCGACAAGATGGATGTCTGTAGAATGTTCTACGTCGATGCTGCTTTTCCATTTAAAATTATGGCTTTAGTGACCAACTATACAATCATTATTTTGCAGTTCGCGCTTTTATAATCCTGATTAAATTCACTTTGCTTTTTGGTCTTAACTTCATGACTATGAATAAGTATTACTTACTTAAACTAGCTTTCATTGTACGGAAAGGATCCTTGACGATATTTTTTGGAAATTTAGTATTACAGTCAACCACCGATTTTCAAAAGTAATTTTTTTTTCGGAAATTTATTATTTTC
The DNA here is from genome assembly GCA_949152395.1 of Agrochola litura. Taxonomy (NCBI): domain Eukaryota; kingdom Metazoa; phylum Arthropoda; class Insecta; order Lepidoptera; family Noctuidae; genus Agrochola; species Agrochola litura. The sequence continues at coordinate 22,299,043 of OX424501.1, forward strand.
AAAAAAAAAAACTGTGATATCAACAATTTTTTTCAAAGCATCGCAGATTTTTTTTATTAGGTAGATAATTCTGTTATCCTGTTATATAATCTATACATCTATGTCTATACAACATGTAAAAAAAAACCCAGTCCGGTCAGTGAGAGTGTTGTTAAGTATCGTACTGAGAGTATATTTATTTATTTATGTTTTTTTATTGAATTGGAAATTTTACCAATTTATTACATTGGAGTGCCATTAATTTTACCAGTTTATTACGCGGGTGGCCGTCGTTTAGCGGGTGTGTACAAGTCAAAACTTATGACCCTTGTCGAAAAGTGATGTTATTGCAGTACCTAGGTATGAGTCCCTTTCGAATCGGACAGGCTTTTTATTACATATTGTACAAACGAATGCTGCTACACTACAAACCACTGTAGTGCAGCTGGGTTCAGACGGACTATTACTGCTTTAAACCATTCGCAAGATAATGCAGCACAGACTATGGGTGTCTGTGTTGCATTCGCCTTTGTATATATGCGTAGCGGGTGCGCTCGCACTGAGCTGCAGCTGAATGCGTCTACCCGACTTGTAAAATCCGCTGGAACCTGGGCGCGCACACACGCTGTCATGACCAGAGCGACAACTAGCGATTGGAATGATTCAACTTGACGGCCAGCAGGCCTAACATGACACACGCGACATATATCCACTCTCGCGCGACAAATTTTTGTCTATTTCTGTAGTTTTATCGTTTTCTGACAGCTTCGCCATACAAAATACTCGACTCGTTCTGTCAAACTTGATGTTTTGTCGACAAACCCTAACATGACACGTAATTTATCTCGATTTTTGACAGTTCAACACGATATAATCAGTGATTTTGTTGTATTTAGTCGTCGTCGATTTTGACGACGATAAAGAGTAGACAAAACGACAAAATTATTGATACATAAAAAAACTCGAAAAAAGATGGCAGATCATAGTCGTACTTATTGTACAATTTTTTTTTTTTTTTTTTTTAATGTTTTTACACCGGTGTACTATAGTGGAGGGAAGCACTATCACGTAGATGACTATTACTTAACAACCAGTCGCTTTGCCAATTATGGTGATTAAATTAATTAATTAACGAAATCTATTTGTACAATAATAAACTTCGATTTGTCAAATTGCGATCGTCGGCCCATTTGTCATTTGTGGTTATTATCTAATGAGTATAGATGCCACTTATTTTAATTACCGTCATTTTGTATTTTAATTTCAGCATGCCAAAGAAATCATTTAATTTTAATCAAAAAGTCGGTTACATAAAAAATTAATGATAAATAATTAAAAGAGAGAATAATTAAGAGAGAGAGACGTTTATTCAATAAAATACATAATTCCATGCTTAAAATTGAATGAATGAAACAGAACTTCAAGCCGATGTTGCTATCATAAAAATAATTTGTTTTTAATAATTTGCAACATCGGTTTATCGTCGCGCGATAAAGAAGTGTCAAAGTGCCTTTGTCGAGTTTACTCGTCGTTTGCGGTCATGTTAGGGATTAGAATGACGTCAAAATCGTAGACAAATTACGATAAAACGAGAAAAAGAGCGTTCTCGCGCTTGTCATGTTAGCCCTGCAGCGATGACACCCGAGCGCACTACCACGGCGTGTGCACGGATCCGACCGGGTTCCAAGCTGTGAAAATTCCATGCCAATAGGACATTTGACTGCTTCATAAACGCTTCAATTTCCTTTAACATGTTTTGACCCATACGTGTGTCACCCATACACACCCAACCCAGGGTGAGTATCGAGAGAATTCTGAAAATTATTTTCAGAATTCTCTTAAATGCCAAAATTCTGGGCTGAGGCCTTTTGCAGCGCGGGAACCTGGAGGATGTCGGAATTAAAATTTATAGTCTGGCTCGACTGCAACGCTATTCCTTCGGCGCTGATTAGACCTTGGCTCCTTTTCTCTCGATGTCTGTGGGTCCAACCGGGAAATATGCATAAGGATGGTGAGCACTGCAGCTCAACAATCCTCGCTTGCAGGAGTGGTACGGTATTTGTTGTGGCTGTGCCGCGATCGACCTTTCTTACCCTCAACCAGCGAGTACACCTGAATAATTAACTTTTTTGAACGTGGAACACATTGGGTATAAGGACAACAGACTGTTAAATCGTGTTGTCACCACTTCTTTGATCGGCCCCAAACTAATCCGCAAGTAATTTCGGTCGAATCTTCAGATTTCGTGTTTAGGGAGTAGACCTGGAGGAAGAAACCATGAACAATAGCTTGTAGTTTTAGCGTTCGGTAATATTTTATACTACCAACGCACTTCTATGATTTGACGGCGATGACCTGTTTTTTTTTCCTATCAAAAAGACATGTCATCTTTCACTACGTCAAATTCAAATTTAAAACCGGCCAAACGCTTAGGCCAAGCACAATTAAGGGTTCCGTAATTCTCGCGAAGGAGGAGGCGGAACGCATGAGGGAGAGGCAAATTTCGCACCCTCACGCCCCTAACCGCCGCAGGAGGAGACGCCCGGGGCGGGAATCGCGAGCCGATTTCCGGCCACCGTAGGCGCGGGCTTGCGGACGGTGAGCAATGGGTAGCTCGCCGTCCGGTAAGGACCAAGCCCGGGTCGACGGCGCGTTGTGTTCCACGCGCGCCTCAAAGATATGTCAGCAGAATTGACGGGGCCTGCTAGGGCCAATGCCTGCCGGGGGTTCGAAGAAAACCGATAGGGACATCGCGGCCCCCGGCAACAGGGCAACCGAAGGAACACGGGTGGGTTTTAGTCAGTAAGAGTCTGACACGCCCTCCCGCTCCACCCAGAGCGGGAGAAGTTATTAGATAATTTCCCACACAAAAAAAAAAAAAAAAAAGGGTTCCGTAGTTGGGACCAATTTATCCCAAGAACAAATTTTAGCATTGTAGTTGAAAAACATGTTCTCGCATGCATTCCAACTGCAAATGTAAGTTGGCCGATTATTACTCGTTAACTTGTAAAGCATATATAGTTGTGACAGTTTTCCTTTTTACTTCGTTACATATTATATACCACTGCCGTGATTTTTTTCACATATCCAAAAACAACCATTTAGCTGGCAGGGGGGACAACACTTGACTCTAACAAAAATTAGCACTTTAAAGCTTAATATTTCGCAAACGGATTCCTGAGTCAAAAAATAGTTTTCATACACCCACACAACACCTTATAACATAGGAAATCATCCCCACTTTACGTGTAGGAAGGGGAGATAACCTAAAAACAATTTATCATGATTTTATTTTGCCACTTTGTCGGCCGGCGTGTTTAACGTATACCCATGCCAAATTCTAACACTAATATTCTCTGAGCTAAGCCGCGGATAAACAGGCAGACAGTCAAACGGACATGGTGAAACTATATCGTTTCCTTGTTGACTACAGAACTCTAAAAACCGGAAAAATTATAAGTAAAAATTTGTAGGCCAGTTAGAAAAATTTACTTGTAGGTTTTAATAAATAGTGAGCAATTTACTGCATTTTGAGAAGCCATTCTGCTCATCATGCCGAAGATCCTAATCATATCTTCATCAGTTTTTTGGGATCAACATAGAGTTACTACTTTCAAATAAAAAATGAACCATAGAAATCCGATCTCATAAGGCGAAGATATCCAGGAGCCCCCTTTTTGGAGGAAGTAGCCCTCCAATCAAAAATCCCCGACGACTTAAAATGACAAAAAATCGTCAAACCTGTACAACAAATTTCGTCCAAATCGGTTGTAAAATGCAACCTGTAGAGGAGTACGTACAAACTGCCACACGAAAGCAAATTTTGCCAGACTTGATCCAGAGACGCTTCGGTCGCTACGTTTGCTCGCTCAATAAATAAATAAATGTTAGACATCTTATTTATTAATTTCATTACTTGTGTACACTCGGTAAAATACATAGATATACGAAATATTAATGTATAAGAAAGTGTTTTATTGATTTTTATTAACACCTCGATGTGCGTGTATTTTGTTTTCATAAAATATTTCCATTGTAAGTACCTACATATTTAAAATGTGATTACTTAAAGTCAGACAAACATTGCTTGAATAAATAAAATTGATGTGAAGCTTTTAATCATTTTTGAATAACACAATTTAAAATGGAGTCTAGAGCGCGTCGTGTCAAGGTATTTTTGTGTAGCTACTTAGACAAAGATGTGCAGTCGATGTTTTTGCCTTTAAATTTTATGCAAACTCTGTCGCTAAATCCCAAGTATCGAATCCGAAATAATTTCGTGTATCCAAATGATCGTACAAGTAATCTTATATCATTGTGTGGGCTTGTAAGTTTTATGTCGTTGAGTTTGTACCGAGTCAGTACGATATTGTTTGATGAAAATATGCAACGGTACCAGACTGTCAATTTCCTCTACTTCGCGACTGTTATCGACTCCCTCTTCTATGTTTCGTGTTTCGTCCTGAACTTTGTCATCCATTTTGTTCATTCAAAGGACAATGTCAAATTAATTTTGACTTTTCAAAAAGTTCATAGATTCATTCAAACTTTTGCCAGTACCAAGTTTGTTGTCAGAAGAAATTGGTTAAATGTCATTTTACTCTGCGTGTTCCATATCATCACATGTATTTATGTGTACATAGTTTATTCGCATCCTCCGTGGTATGTCATTTGTTTTTTATTTGTTTTGGGTAGTATCCATTGTAATATAGTTTACGCGATTTGCTTTATCAAGTTATTAATGGAGAAGGTTGTACAATGGAATACAAGAGTTATACTTTCTTTGAGCAATGGCAGTCGTGCATTGCGTTGTGACAGAATGGGCCAGGCTTATGTTCAAATACTGGAATGCTACGATATTTATAAAAAAGTTTTTCAACTATCCGTAAGTAGACAGACTTTATACAATTTTGTTCAAAATACTGTTTAATAAGTTTCTGAAAATAAAAAAGTTTTATTTGTGCTGGCATCTACGTCGCCACATCGGCATATGACGTCACGTAAAATCCGCGCAAGTGGCATTTACCGTGCGACTAACATATAGATAACTTCCCGACATCAATCGTCGGGCAGTAACCCACCAGACACAACACCCATGTGGTCGGAGGATCCTCCCTTTTCTATGGAGGATGACTGAACTTTATCCCTAGTTCTCATACCTCTATACTGGTGACCCCGAACATGGACATTAGCATAGCCTTCGTACAGCTAGTTCAGCGTGACGTCATCATCACTTCCTCAAGCTTTCGAACGGGGCGAGTCATAGCCAGCCAGCACCCATGGCTTTAAAGGGTATCGTAACCACCTGCACGCAACGGACGCGCGCATACCTGTGGGCCTACCACCAGCTCAAAAGCAGTATTGTTTTAATATTACTTCATTGAGAGAAAGAGATGGAGCTATACGTCTTGTAGAGCTTCATCTCTTTCCCAAACTGAAGAAATATTAAAATAATACTGCTTTAGGAGCTTGTGGTAGGCCTCCTTGTCATCACTCTCAGCCTCATCAACCTTGATACAGCACACTACACTTTCGGCTGGTAAACAAGAAGAGCACTTAAAACCTCTCCTGGTAGACGCCAGCTGTCAGCCTCAACTTGGCGCTGTACCACATTCGACTCACTGAAGCATAGCGTAGCGCCACCCCGACTCACTAGGGAATCATCGCAGTCAATTCCGACTCACCGTGAACTATGCGGCACCCGGTACCGATTTACTGGGACCTCAACTGGCCCTCACAAGCATCGAAAGTTTGAAATTGACACATGTGAACTACGCATCACACTGACGTCACGCAAAATCTGCGTAAGCAGTGTTTACCGTGCGAGTAGCATAAAGTAGTAGTAGTCTGGTTGGAGGATCTTCTATATTCTATGAAGAACAAGTGAACTTTACATCTATAAATCAATAATTATAATTTTCAGGTAGTATCTCACACGGCAGAAACCTTATTCCTTGGTTTGATTAAAGTTCAAGTTTTAATAGATTTTTTACATTTCTATTCCAAAAATCCGGATTGTGTGAGTTCGATGTTTGATGTGTTCATTGTCATTAATTTCATTATTGCGACAATTTCGTTGTTATTGTTGTTTATTCTTTTTGTAAAAATTTCAGGGGATAGCAGTCGTACAGGGGTTATTATATGCATTTATGTTGAAGTGCTTGGTGATAGAAATCGTACTCTGCTATTACACCCATGCGTTTTACGATGCTATGAAAATCTCACAAGATTTATGCATACTGGTTTCGGCATCAAGTTGTACAGGTAATAATAGAATTTCTAGTTATTTTGTTACAGGGGTAATTGTCAAAAAAATAACATAAAATCACGCCTATAAATTCTTGAAGGATGTTTACACCCACATTTCGCAAGTTATGTTTAAGTCCCATGTAATAAGGGCCTATTGCCAACAACCGGGCACGAATTCAGACTTCGGGCTGCTACTGAGAAATTCCTGATGAAAAAACCCAATAGATTTTGCCCGATCTTTTGTCAAACGAATATTTGAATATAGTGATGTACTTAGCGAGCAAGCGGAGATATCTCTGTTAAAGGATGTATCTTCAATAATTACTCTTGCTTCTTCTTTTTGTGTGGTTAGTGACTAACCTGGTGTCAGAGTTTTAAAGCTGCCTATGGGCGTCGGACTTAGCTTTATATGCCGTCAAGAAATATCTCTCAGGCATGCCATTTTCTTCACAATGTTTCCTTCATCGTTTTTGAAGCAAGTGATTATTATACAATACGCACTTGAATCCGAAAAGTGAGAGGTGCGTGCCTTGTGTTCGAACTCGAGACCTATGACTTGGCAGTCTGACGGTCACATCACTAGGCTATCCCTGCTACTGCTACTGAGAAATTCCTGATGAAGAAAACTCAACTGCATTTTGTCCGATCTTTTCTCAAACTTATTTTGAATATAATGATGTGCGAGCAAGCGGAGATATCTCAGTTAAAAACGTATCTTCAATAATGAATCTCGCTAAATTCATATGATTTTAATAGACTGGCACAGTTTAATTGAGTTTTTCCACAAGGAATTTGGCGTAGTCTTTGGTGCAATGCTCCCATTTAAATAAATGGGACTCGAATATAATTCCGAAACATAATGAGTACGTTTTCCATTTCAAGATGCATAAAACAAAATTAAATACATTTACAGATGAGGAAAGGAGGCATTGTAAGAATATTCAGCGTTTACACCGAGCTTCATACGGCAATATGAGTGCCTGTGGCCTGTTCTATATAGACATAAGTCACCCATTAAGTGTGATGGCGCTTCTCACTAACTACACTATTGTGCTATTGCAGTTTGCATTACTGTAATTTGTTGTTTTTAATCAAATAAATCATTATTGTGTCAATTTCGGATTTGTTTTTTTTTTTTAAACCTCACCAATGTACTACTGCAGGTTACATAGTATGATGACACTGTAGGTTATATAGTATGATGAAATAATACTATCAATAGAACAAGTTTAAAATAACACAGTAGGTACTGTAAGGTTTTATGCAAGAAGCAACCTCATGGTGGGCAGGCTGGTGAGATCGGTGGTGAGTACATCCAAACAATCTGACCGATTATATTTAAATAGGATTTGAATACGTTTTGTTTGAAGAAAAAAAGTCAGAGATAGTCGAACCGGAGGCTGTCAAGCAACTAGAAATATAAAGATGTACCAAGAAACCTGTACGGTCTCATCAACCGTATATTTACTTTGCGAACGCAGCAACCTACTTGGATGTCGTGCGTCACAAATATTCTGCTATAATTATAACGTTTTAAGTAATGCACATCGAGTCAAACTATGACTGTGGAACTAACCACTAGTCAAGAGAAGAAATCGCTACCACTTTAAGTTAATAACCTTATACATTTAAATATGACTTTAAACCCAACAACTTGTGGTTTTTTCTGTGTACTCCATAACTACACCAACATTAACAAAGTGATAGTGTACGGTGGCTACAACCATTGGCTCCTACAAACCTTTCATTCAACATCGTCCTGGTACCGTAGTCAAACAAAGTTTCTACAGTACACTCGAGAGCAATCACACAGATTACCAGATGAATCACTCCATACAAAATGTTCAATACCTACTGCTATAATAGTATCAATAAAAGCGTCTTCCAATGGGACTTAAAACTTCCTGTAGTAATTTCAGTAGAGTAATGTCTATAGCTATGGTCTGGTCTGACGTATGACAAATGTTTTATTTATCTCGATGATTTAATAATTTTTGGGTGAAATCTAAATTCTCATAATAAAAATTTGATAGATGTACTCGAAAGGTTAAGAAAAGTAAACTTAAAACTCAATCCGGACAAATTCCATATGTCAGAAGACTAAATATAGTAAATACACAAAACAGCCGATGACGATCACAACGACAGCGTCATAAGGTTTTGAAAAAAAATAGGCGTACCATTTGCTGAAAACAAGACTTGTAGATATCATAACACTCCAAAATATTTGCGTAAGCTTGAAACATTCTTTTGCATAGAGTTTCATTGTCGATATGATCGATCAGGCTGTTGCAAATGTCGAGCTTGAATATTCCACAAATTAACTTTGCAGCGTAACAGCCCGATTAGCCTGATAGCGTACACAATGTTCACGACAAACAATATTGAAGCTACCCCACAAAAGAAATCGTAGATAGGAAGCTTGATTCTCATGCAAGTATAGGCAAAACTTAGAATATAAAAACCGGAGGCCGAAATGATACTAAACCAATTCAGAATGATGAAGTGCTTGAAATTCTTTTTTTCGTTAAGAAATCTGTGAACGTCTTGGATTTTCAAGATAAACGAATTGACGACATAATTGATGCCGGATCCGGTACTGAACAAAAAAAAGTCGAAGTAGGAAAAGATGTACAAGATGTTAGTGTATTTTCTTCTTAATTGGTCGTGGTACTGCTTGTAGATGCGATATAAGAAAAGTAAGCTGAATATTATCGTGCTACATAATGTCACAAAGCTCAATGTAAAGCTGTTGGGATATATGAAGTTATCCTTAATACGATACTTCGGACTCAATAAAATGTTTTGCATGAGGTTCAAAGGCAATAGCATTGACTGCACATCTTTGTCAATCAAGTTATCAACCATGACCGTCACACGACAACTTTTTCTTTTCTTCGATTTTTTTCTTTTTATCGACATATTTACAGTTGAGTTACACTGTCTCAAATGTACCAATGAATCTATAGAAAAGGTTTTTACGAAACATGCAATTAATTAGAGTTTGCAATTTAATTTTAAAGAAAAGTACATTAGAAATAACTAATTATCCAACTCTTGATCTTTTACATATACAAACAGGTAATCGTTAAATATGTTATCTGGTAAAAATTCAAATGTTATTTTTGTTAATCTATTTCTTGATTATTTTTCTTTTATCATCATCATCTGCTTAGCCTTTTACCAACTATATTGGGGTCAGCTTCTGAATGCCAGTCGCTATTATTTTGATTTGGACTGACTCTCTTCTTGATTTTTGTTGACAATAGTATAAAAACCGGTCAATTGCGTGTCGGCCCACGCACAAAGAAGGGTTCCGCAATTGGAATGAATTTATCTCAGAAACAAACTTAATGTTGTAGTTGAAAAACATGTTCCCCCATCCATTGATATACGTCACGGTCAATTCACCAACTGCAAATGTAAGTTTGTAATCGTCATTTTTTTTTTGTTTGAAAAACTATTAATTAACTATTTCCGGAATTTTTCCTTTATATATATATGTGCTTTTAGACCTTGCTTCATGATTTAAGGTCAACAGGAAGTACCCTGTTTTAACATTTCCGACGTTTGGCTCCCAGACTGGAGCGGGCCGGGGCTGCCTTGAAGCGGCTTCTGCCCAATCTAGGGGATCCAAACGCCTCCTGCCGGAGGCTCTACGCGGGGATTGTGCGGTCCATGGCCCTCTACGGGGCGCCGGTGTGGGTGCGTTCATTGAGGCTGCGGCCAGCCCGCCGGTTGAACGCGTCCCAGAGGGTCATGGCCATTCGGCTGGCCCGAGGATACCGCACGGTCTCCTGCGATGCGGCGAGCCTTCTTGCCAGATTACCGCCATGGGATCTGGAGGCAAAGGTCCTCGCGCACATCTGGGAGTGGCGCGAGGAGGCGAAACGCCGGGGCTTAACTCCGATGCCGCAAGAAATCGCGGCACAGCGGACAGAGCTCCGGCGGGATCTCATGGCGTCATGGAGAGTGCGATTGTCGCAACCCCGTGCTGGGCACGCCACAATTGCGGCGATAAGACCCCTCTTTGAGGAGTGGCTTGAGAGGCGCCACGGCGTCCTCACCTTCCGCCTGACGCAGGTCCTCACCGGACACGGCTGCTTCGGGAGGTTCCTGTTTAGGATAAGGCGGGAGGAAACACCCGGGTGTCACTATTGTGTGGATCGGCCTGAGGACACGGTGGAGCATACGGTGGAGGTCTAATATCGTGAGGAAACCGGCATATCTTAGAACCAAAAAATCAAAGACATGTGACATCTACCAATCCACACTGGGCCCGCGTAAGATTATAGCCCACTCCCTCTCGAAGAAAGGAGGCCTGTGTCCCAGCAGTGAGAACATTATAGGCTGACTATGCTATAGGGCGAACGGTTTATAAATAAATTAAAACAAGAGTAGTCTTTCATGGTTATTTGTATAGTTTTTAGTCTCCATAGCCTATACACATCGGTCTCAGCTTCCTTGATGTGTAGAATTTCTGACAGTACACGCATTGTATTGTTATATGCAGTACATCCTTCATCTGTATCTACAGGGCGTCCCAAAATTATGGGACATGAAGCGAAAGTACCTTAAATATCGTAGATAGGGTATTTTGCTGAAAGAAGACTTTATGTTATTTTTAAAAGTTAGTAATTCTGCATTCAAAGTTTTTCTAAAAATGACTTGCCTCGTCTGGGAATCGAACCGACTTAAATGTTAAAAAAAACACCCCTACTTTTATGATGCCAATCGTAAGAATGGCCAAAAACTAATAACTCTTCTTAAGTAACATAGTATTTTAAAAGAAACGAACAGCGTGAAATTAATCATTTTAATCAAATTAAAAACATACATGAAACTGCCGTAGTCAATTAAGTTGGTATTTTTTTGTAAATTAATTAATTAAATGCTCAAAATGTGATCCCTCTTGTCTTACGCAAATCGCCAATCTTTTAATGAGTCCGCTGCCTGTTGATTTTCTTATCATTTTATGGTGAATACTCGATATGATATGGCACAATTCTGTTTGTAACTCACCCACGTTCTCGTATTGCTTTTTGTATAGCATATCTTTCACGTATCCCCAAAAGAAGAAATCTAATGGTGTAAGGGGGGGGATCTGGCCGGCCATCTAATCGGTCCATTCTTACCAATCCTATGCTATAAAGTATTTTATGAAGTGGGTACTTATTTACGAATAATCAATGCTATCTATGGAATGATAATATCGCTACTTTTCGAACGTCGTCGTTGGCAATCAATAACTTTCTTGAAATTTGACTTTGAAGATACTATGTTACTTAAGAAAAGTTATTAGATTTTGGCCATTCTTTCGTTTGGCATCATAAAAGTAGGGGTGTTTCTTTTACATTTAAGTCGGTTCGATTCCCAGACGAGGCAAGTAATTTTTAGAAAACCTTTGAATGCAGAATTACTAACTTTTAAAAATAACATAAAGTCTTCTTTCAGCAAAATACCCTATCTACGATATTTAAGGTACTTTCCCTTCATGTCCCATAATTTTGGGACGCCCTGTATACTTATACTTACATTATACTAATATTATAAAGAGGAAAGATTTGTATTTTTGTATGTAAAGAATAAACTTAAAAACTACTAGACCGATTTAAAAAATTCAGCAAAGAATAGCTACATTATCATCGAGTAACATAGGTTATATTTTATCCCCGTACTCCCTCGGGAACGGGAACTACGCAGGCGAAACTGCGTGACGCGCGCGTGAGATAGCAAACTGCCAATTACGAAAATCGAAAAGAGCGGCTGAAAAAATAAAGAGTAAAGTCACTACCTACTTGCGTAAATTTAATGAACAGAATAAAATTTTATAATACCCACTTTTTACATCTTCATGCTGAGAGATTTCGATTTTGCAGATCCACCATTCATAAAAAAACATTCAAAAACACATAAATTGACCGAAAGCGTGCGACACATTTATATGAAATAGATTTCTGTAATTTAAACATAAAAAAAATGAATAGTCAAAAAAGCAAACACAAGGACGAATACATTGGTACATAACATCGTTTTCTAGAATATTCTACATAATACTACTGAGCGTGACAAATTTGTTCTTTAATTTCAAGTACTGCCAGTACATAGGACACTCTGAAAGTTCTTAGAAAATAAAAAACTGAATGAAGCATTATGTTGCTAATACTTTTACTGTGTTTCGAGTTATTCTCCATTCCTTTCTAAGCATGGTGAATGGTGGGCGTTTTGGGGGACTGTCTTATGTAATTTTGACATGCGAAAAGTGCTGATTCTCAGCCTAGTTTGAATAAATGACTTTTGAATTTTTGAATTTTAAGCAATGTCACATTCGATGGAACTACTGAGTTACGGATCAACCGTTCACGCCGTTTCACGGCGTTTTTGGTTTCCAGTCAAATTGTGAGTGTTATCGTATCAAATATATCGTTATAGATTAAGTACTTATGTAGAAGTTGTTTAGGGTCACACTGACCAATTTATTTGCTGTTGCCATTTCATTTATTTGTTTTTTCTATGTTTAAATATTAAATGATTGAGTTTGTAAGTTCCATTAAATTATGTTGTTAAGAATATCTAAGAGATTAATTTTCTTATCAATTATATTTTTGTAAAGGCATTGTTACAATTTTTAGTTTAAAAGTAATTGCTTTGTATTAATAGTTCAGTTCCTTTTATCTGTTGCAATATTCATGTTAGTTGAGTAGTAAGGTAGACAACTGTCATTTGAAATGTTATAAAAGATCGTGTAACTTTATTGTTGGTCTCTTTCCTGTACGTGTCGCTGGACTGGTAACAATATACAAAGTTGTAAGTAATTGATTATCATTTATCATCAACCTGCTTCGCAACACCTGCATCATCTCAGAAGTGGGATCAGGGCCTACATAACGCTTCACAAGGTAACAAGGTAATAATGGCGGGTTTGGGACCTTACATCAGCGGACTAGGAAAGAAAGGAAAAATAGAGAATGCAGGAACTACTAATGCCAAGGTAACCGAATATATATATATATATTTTTTTTTTTGTACCATCTGCTTTTCAAATGCTGCGAGGAAAAGAAAAACTACCCACACAGATACAGAGTTAATCTTAAGTCCTAGGGCTGGGCTTAATAAAATGGATCAAATGAGACATATTTACGATTGGAGTGACGCTGATAAGTCCTATATTATGCACATGAGGTTACGTGGCTCCGCAAGGAAATGGTATGAAAATTTTGATAATTATTATTTCTCTTGGGATGAATGGAAATATGCATTTGAATAAGCTTACCCACCCTATGGCCGTGGATTTCGTTGATAAATTATAATTGATTAAGTTGGCACGATGACGAAACCGTGACCGCATATATTCACGATAAATATCGTTGTCCAAGAAATTTAAACGGGATGAAGAAAAGCGACAATTTCGTGTTTAATCAGGGGTGTCCCAGTTGAATTAAGACCTAATGTAAAATCTTTCAGATATGATGCTACTGAAAACTGTATGTACTACGGGTATTTGTCTTCGTTGGGAAATTACAAGAGGCTGGACAGCGGCGCTGCGAAGACCAAAGAAGCTAGCCACCCTGCCAAGACTACATCAACCACGTGGCTTCGAGGATCGGCGCAGCAGTCTGTAAAGCTGTGCTACGTCTGCCGGAGACCTGGCCACAAGGTAAAGAACTGCCGGAGCCAGCTCGTCTGCACCACCTGCCAACGACGGGGCCACAAAGCCGCATCTGTTGGAGTACAGCAGCCAAGGTGATGCACACTTTTGAGTTCAGTAATGATTCTAATGACTGTTTTAAAAAAAAAAAATGTTCATTGGTAACCGTTGTATGAGTGCATACATAGACACCGGTAGTAAAGTTATTATTTTACGAATGAACGTGGTTAAAAGATTAAATCTTCCGTTATTGCCATTTACGATAGTTCTGAGGGAGTTTGAGGGTAGTTGTATAAAATTCTTTGTGAACAGTTCACTTCGCGGTAGACATTGATAAATTACGAATACCCAGCTTTGCAGAAGTAACATATATATGGGTGATATTGACATGATTTTATAGGTCAACCTATTATCTGTCAAAATAATATTCGTTAGTTAACTACTTAACTAGTGCTACTATAATACAATATGTGACCCCTGTGATAATATTTTAATGCAATATAATCTGCATGGCGATGACTTTGACCATAAAATATTCTATACGGTTATTGAAAGATGCGACTATACCTCCATGTTGCGAAACGCTTGCCCATATTTTTCTAAATAGTGATTGTATGGATACAATGTTACTACGCTACCAGTATACAATTCAGAGGCTATGTATTTTATATCGGGCACTATTTTCTCGGCTACGACTGAAGTTATTAAAATAATTAATGTAGGTAATGAATCAATAATCTGGCGGGCTGGATGTTTATTAACTAGAGCTAAAACGTGCGAATTAGACTCGACTTAAAGAAAATGTTCATTTCACAAAACCACCACTGATTACTTGGGCCATGATATTGGATACAACGGGAACAATTAGACCAGGCCAACATAAAATTAATTGTGTACTCTGATTTAAAACGCCGAGCAATGTTCACGAAACCCGCCAATTTATTGGTTTGGCATCATTTTTTCGAAAGTTTATTAGAGATATTGCATCAATAGATCGCCCTCTAGCTGAATTAACAAAGGAAGACGCTCCTTGGTGTTGGGCGATGAACAAAACAGCTTTTATTACCCTTAACAGGTTATTAACCGAACAAAAAACCCGTCTGTGTTTCGAAAGACCTGTACTTGCTATTTATAATCGTAACGCGGTAACTAAGTTGCATATGGATGCAAGTAAAATAGGTCTAGGCGACATTTTAGTGCAGTTTCAATATGATAATACCCTAAAACCTGTAGCGTACTTCAGTAGAGTCATCAGTAAAGACGAGCAATTCTACCACAGCTACGAGTTGGAAATACTCACTGTGGTGGAGTCCCTAAATAGAGTTTGCATCTATCTTGTAGGAATACCGGTAAAAGTTGTCACAGACTGTGCAGCCATTCGTACTACTTTAACAAAAAAGGACCTAATAACTCATTGCACTATGGTGGCTAACTATTCAGGACTTTGAATTAGAAATGGAATATAGGCCTGGTGATAAAATACGACTGGCGCTTAGTCGGAATCCAGTAGGCGTCAACACAGTAGATATTGCCATGATTAACGAAACCGATAGGGCGCTGTCGGTTCAACTTCAGGACGACGATATCCAACAAATTATTAGTCAGCTACAGGCGGGTACGGAAAATCGAGATATCACTAATAATTATACCGTAACTAACGGCAGGTTATAGAGGAAAACTTTAACAGGTGAACGTTTTATTCCAAAATTGGCCAAATACAGTATAGGTACCTATTGCAAAAGTTCCATGACCAGATTGGGCATCCAGGTTTTGAGGACTGAAAACTAATAAAATCTTCCTACTGGTTTCCAAATATGACTAGATTCATTCGAAAATATATTAAAAGGTGTCTCCAATGTACGTATGGTAAATCAGGTTATGGTCGATGTGAGGGGGAATTGCATCCCATAGAAAAGCTAGATAATATACCTATGCACACCTTGCACGTAGACCATTTGGGCCCATTCACTAAAAGTCGTCAGGGAAACAACTATATTTTGATGGTTATAGACTCGTTTACTAAATTTATTTTTGCTCGTCCTGTAAAAACTGTACGTTCAATAGAAAGTTATAGAACTCATCGACATTATTTCGGTTTTTGGTAAATCCAGTAGAATAATAAATAACTGATAGGGGTAGTAAGGCTTTTACGAGTCGCTATTCCAAAACTTTTGTTGCTAATTATGAAATTAAACATGTTTTGAATGCTGTAGCTGTACTCCGTTGAAATGGTCAGATTGAACGTGTGAATAGAACAATTCTAGACGAGTTAGGTACATCCGTTATAGAAGAATGTAGCTGGGATTCCAAATTAATAATTATCGTTTGGGATATTAATAATACAATACACTCTGTGACAAAAGTGGCACCATTTAGTTTAATAATTGCACATCAGAATAATCTTTTGTCTGTGCCACAACTTTCAGCACAGATAAGCAATGAAAAACAGAGACAACATTTAATTTCTAGGCGTAGGCAGGCTAAAGTTAATATTTAACGTTAAGTTAACTAGAATGAAACAACAGTTTGACAGAAGGCGCAAAAAAAAAAAAAGTACCAAATATAATATAGGTCTATTAGTCTTGTGGAAGGGAGGTGTCACTGAGCAAGCTGTAGGCGTAAGCAAAGTTAGAAAACAGATAGGCATAAAAGGGCACCGAAAATTTAGTGCGGTTGTGACTGGCGATACATTGCGCCCATACAAATCGGTAATATCAGATGATCATGACTCTACAGATAGTGAAAGTCGTGACATTGATAGGGATGATTTAATAGATTTATTAGAAAGTTAGACAGGTACGTTGGTATTTAATGTGATATAAAGCATGTACGTACTATGTCATTTAAATACGGCAGCGTGTCATTAACCTCTATGTATACAAATGCTGATTGTAGAAAGAAAGTATACCTACCTACCTAGTATTTTGCTACATTCGCAATTACTAAACATGCACTTTTAACAATCCGAGCGTTCAATAATACGTACTTACAATTATTCTCCCTAGAGATCTCTATCCGTGTTTAAATCTAATTGGCTGTGTGCTATCTGTTCAACAAGTTATGGGTTATCTAAATATTTAGCTATGTGCTTACCTTCTTACTGAGCTATGTGGTATCCAAATATTTAGCTATGTGCTTATCTTCTTACTGAGCTATGTGCTATCCAAATATTTAGCTATGTGCTTATCTTCTTACTGAGCTATGTGCTATCCAAATATTTAGCTATGTGCTTACCTTCTTACTGAGCTATGTGCTATCCAAATATTTAGCTATGTGCTTATCTTCTTACTGAGCTATGTGCTATCCAAATATTTAGCTATGTGCTTACCTTCTTACTGAGCTATGTGCTATCCAAATATTTAGCTATGTACTTACTTTCTTACTGAGCTATGTGCTATCCAAATATTTAGCTATGTGCTTACCTTCTTACTGAGCTATGTACTATCCAAATATTTAGCTATGTGCTTACCTTCTTACTGAGCTATGTGCTATCCAAATATTTAGCTATGTGCTTACCTTCTTACTGAGCTATGTGCTATCCAAATATTTAGGTATGTGCCTACCTACGTACTAAGCTATGAACTATCCAAATATTTAGCTATGTGCTTACCTTCTTACTGAGCTATGTGCTATCCAAATATTTAGCTATGTGCTTACCTTCTTACTGAGCTATGTGCTATCCAAATATTTAGCTATGTGCTTACCTTCTTACTGAGCTATGTGCTATCCAAATATTTAGCTATGTGCTTACCTTCTTACTGAACTATGTGCTATCCAAATATATAGCTATGTGCCTACATACTTGATAAGCTATGTGCAACCTAAATGTTTAGCTATGTGCTATCTAAATGTTTAGCTATGTGCTATCAAAATCTTTAGCTATGTGTTATCGATTTACTGAGCTATGTGTTATCTATTTACTGATCTATGTGCTATTTATTGACTGTTTTATGATATCCATTTACTCATCTATGTTATCCACTCATTAAGCTAGGTGTAATCCTTATTTACCTATAAGTTGTATATTCACCAAGTTATGTGATATTCTTTCACTTAGCTATGTGCTTTCCATTTACCTAGCTACGAAATCCATTTAACAAGCTACAGGTATGATATCCATTTAGCTGCTGTGTGCAATCCACATACATAATATTTACTTGGGTAGGAATATGTAGAATCTGTATACATGGACCTGTTGGTTTGTAGACTAAATTCACGTTACAGATGGAGAAAGCGGTATCGATTGCTATTGCTGCTGCCCAGTACGGCAGAGCAACGCCGAGGGCTACTTCGTGGTCGACACACGCGACTGGCGGCGTTACTTCTTCCCCGAGATGACTCCTTCGACAACAGCCGATGCCAGTAAACAAGATCGCCGTGGGACACGGCTTTAGTCAGGACGGCCGAATGTTATCGTATCAAATATATCGTTATAGATTAAGTACTTATGTAGAAGTTGTTTAGGGTCACACTGACCAATTTATTTGCTGTTGCCATTTCATTTATTTGTTTTACCTATGTTTAAATATTAAATGATTGAGTTTGTAAGTTCCATTAAATTATGTTGTTAAGAATATCTAAGAGATTAATTTTCTTATCAATTATATTTTTGTAAAGGCATTGTTACAATTTTTAGTTTAAAAGTAATTGCTTTGTATTAATAGTTCAGTTCCTTTTATCTGTTGCAATATTCATGTTAGTTGAGTAGTAAGGTAGACAACTGTCATTTGAAATGTTATAAAAGATCGTGTAACTTTATTTTTGGTCTCTTTCCTGTACGTGTCGCTGGACTGGTAACAATATACAAAGTTGTAAGTAATTGATTATCATTTATCATCAACCTGCTTCGCAACACCTGCATCATGAGGTATTCATCTAGTACATAGATTCCTGACGCTTAAATGGTCATGTAAGATTTTTTGCATCTGACTCATACCAATGCCTAAGCTTTCCCAAATCTGTTGGCAAGTCACTGTCTTATCAGCTTCTATCATGCGCCGCACAGTAATGTTGTAATCGTCAGCTATCGCCGTTCCAGGACGTCCTTCACGCAAATCATCAGTAAGATTCCTACGACCACGCTTAAACTCATTGATAAATAGTGGCACATGATCACGTGCCACTTTCATGATGAAGCCCCACCCGGCTTCATCATGAAAGGCTATTACGATGTCTAAGTAATAACTTTGTTGTTGACTAAGACTACAACCGCGAATATCGTAATAAATCATGGAGCGAAAATTTTCTCGCGTTAAATTTATTTTGACGCGCTACACGCACTTTTCAAATTGCCGCCAATGTATAGGAATAAATGACAGATGAATTCAATAAATATCACCAGGTTACCAAAAAGTTCTAAATTCGAAATTAATTTTTCGTTACATTTGTTTCCAACCAGCCAGTTCTAAAAACTTTCTGTGTTACCCTTGTGTGTCAGAATTACTATAAAGGCATTATTTCCGCTCATAAACAAAACCACTCCAATTCCATATCGTTTGCTTGCCTCTTAAGAAAATTACAGTAGGTACATTGAGCACATAATTATGTATACATAGTAATTTGGTTTTATTATAATCATGAATTAACATCGAACATTTACTATCAACCAAGCGTTGGCATAAGCTGGAGATATTGTTGCGTCGTCGTTTAAAAACATCAAGTCATGGCCCCATCTTGCCCAGCAGAAATATCACTCAATAATCGTCTAGGAAAAGAAGTTCAACGAATGTTTTATCCGTTCAACTTTCTCCTGACTCTATTTTTCTCTTCAAAATACCGCATACGGGATAACTATATTACTCCAAGTGAAAAGAAATCCTTCTTACCACGATTTCTTTGTGTTTGTTTTATAGTTGCAGCGACTATTTATAGACTATATCGCCAAGATATCCATCATTTTATCCATGACGGCAATGTTCGTGTCGCGTTATTTTTTTCATTTTTTTTACCCACCTCTCGTGGTCTTGGTTTTGTAATAACCTTTGTTCTTAATATCGTTTATAGCCACAACAACGTCATGATCATTGTGCTGATCCAGATTATACATAATAACATCGATTTTAGTAAGAGTGTTCGTAGTTTTATTTTGTGGAATTGGATCTTGGTATCAACTGTGTTTTGCATTTGTATGTATTTTGTTATTGTCGGTGTAACGTCTCATTACTTTGACGTACTGAAGTGTCTTATTGAAGTAGTATTTATTAGTTTTGAGATTGATTACATTTATGCTGTTCGAGTTCTAATATTGTTAATAAAGTATCTCGATGGATGGATTAAAAATGTCCACATTATGAATAGGGCACAGGAAAATGATGAAATATATTGTATAAAGTTATTTGGATTGTATCAAAATATATTGAAAGCTTTTGATGAGTACAAGACGGTATCCCAAGTATTGGTAAGTTTATCAAAAAGTGTGTCTGTCATGACATTATTAAGTGGTTTAATATTTCTGAAGACGGGGCATTTTAATAAAGAGCTTGTATTGCAAACCTATATTACAGAATACTAACTTGCGTAAATTTTTTTTCAGGTTCTTCTTCGTACGTTCAATGTATTTTGTCGCAATTTATGTATTTTTGAGCTCCAGCTTCAGACGATCAAAATGCAAGTTCAATCACACGGCAAAGTAAGAATTACTATACGTTTATTACAGGACCGATAGCCGATACAGCAAACTAGTTTTTCAGAGGAGAGGGAGGATTGAAAAGCGTAGTATGTTCCCTAGCTGGTAGAGGCCTATGTTTAGTGAACTGCAATATAGGCTAGTTAACAAATATTCTTTTCCTTAGCGTGTCGATAGCAATCTAAATTAAGTCTGCCCAGAATTATTATTATTTATCAATATCTAAATTTTTTTTAGGATTCCGCCTCAAGTTTAGCACTGACCATTGTGTCAGTGTTAGGAATTATAAAGGACCTTCTACAAGTAACATTACATTGTGTTTATTGCGAGAAATTCTATATCGTTGTCGAAAAAGCTGGGATGGCTTGCATACAGCGTATGAAGAATGTGAACTATACAAGTAAGCATATAAATAAGTGCATAAAACTGATCTCCCCTTCAATATAATACATTCTCACATATATGCGGTTTTCTGTCGAAAAGCAAAAGTAGAATAATGTAATAATCTATCGATGGTAGAAGAAACTCATAAGAGTTTGTGTCTATAACATGAAAAAAAAAACCAATTCACTTTCTTTTAAAAAACAGAATATAGAATATATTTTCCTATACTTATATACTTTGATAATCAACTTCTCGGTCACATTTCATATCTTTTGCTATAAGAACTTTCCTTACAGAACATGAAGAAAGACTTTGCAAGAACGTTTTAAGAGAAAATCGAAGGTTCACAAAGATGACCGCGTGTGGCCTGTTCTACGTAGACGCTGCGCTACCAATGTGTTTGATGGGACTTCTTACTAATTACGCCGTTATACTATTACAGTTTGCTTTTCTATAAAATATGTATTTAGTATATAGTGGCCGACTTGTAAAATATTTACAGCTGATTGTAGTCCTTGATTTTATGTGTAACGTATCATTACAATAATTAGATAATGTTGGATAAAAGCTTAGAGTGAAGATGGTGTCAATACTTACTTGTACATCAGTAACTAATTTCTTATAGCTGTTCTATATGTTTGTAATAATTCTGTGGCTAAATACAATATACGCACAAAAATTTAAGATTATTCATACAAACATAAACTCAACCTTTCTTCGTATGGGGTAGGCCACTTACTGCAATTCTATTTATTTAGACTAGTAGGAGGTTATTGGGCATTCTACCCCACCTTTCGTTCCAACGGCTCACTCCGTTCGCCTCGTCACTATCGGTGGAGTAAAATGCCCAATAACCTCAATGAAAATACTGGTTCGGGCCCTATTCCATCAAATAGAGTATGAATTAGTACAAGTGCAGTAGGGTGGAGAATAGCGTAGTTAAAATACTGGTTTGGGGCCTATTCCACTATGTAGATCTAAAACTTAGTATTACCTTGTTATCTTATTTTACCTTGATATCTTGTTAGTGCAGTAAAGTAGAGAATAGTAGTTGAAATACTGTTTCGGGGCCTATTCCACTATTTAGATCTAAAACTTAGTATTACCTTGTTATCTTATTTTACCTTGATATCTTGTTAGTGCAGTAAAGTAGAGAATAGCGTAGTTGAAATACTGTTTCGGGGCCTATTCTAGGGAATGCAATCCGGACTATCCGTAATCCGAAAAATCCGGATTTCCGCACATTTTTATCAGACTTCCAAATCCGGATTTGACAATCGAATCCGGATTTTTTGAATAATAAGAAATTGTAACAAAAAAATCAAAACGACCCAGTTCGCTGTTCGCGCGTCTCGCGAGTGTCGAGTCTATCGGCTCTGCGCAGAGGCGGCGTAAGGCGCGGGCGACGTGGGCCACCGCCTGTGGCCTCGCGGACGAGGGGCCCCGCACCTCGAAGGTTTATGAGGATCAGTGGTATCGAATATCATAGTGCGAAATCGGTAGAGCTGCCCACTAAAATCTGTATATTTGTACCCAAAATCGGTATATGACAAAAAAATACAATATTCAATCAAATTCGTTTATTTGTTTAATAATTTGACAAGGAGTATATTTGTCTTTATTTTTGTTATTCAATTAAATTCGTTTATTTGTTTAATAATTTGGCAAGGAGTCTATTTGTCTTTATTTTTGTTCTTCAGTTTCTTTTAATTTTAACCTATTCATTATTTTACTGACGTTACTCAGCACGCGAGTCAAAGACTGATTATTTTAATAAAAATAAGTACATATTATGGCAATATCACCATAATTATGGTATTTAATGATGATAGTTTTAATAATTCCAAATAACAAAAAAAATAAAAATTCATAAGCGCTACTACTGAGCATGAGGTCCTGGGTTCGTTTCCCGGGTCGGGCAAAGTGTTATTGGGTTTTTCTATCTGGAATTTCCC
Organism: Agrochola litura; assembly: GCA_949152395.1. NCBI lineage: Eukaryota > Metazoa > Arthropoda > Insecta > Lepidoptera > Noctuidae > Agrochola > Agrochola litura. The sequence continues at coordinate 22,321,883 of OX424501.1, forward strand.
AGTAGCAGCTCGGAGTCTGGATTTGTGTCCGGTTGATGGCAATAGGCTCGCCCCCTATTACATGGGACTTAAACATAACTGGCGAAATGTGGGTGTACCTGCTACAGGGTCACCTCTGCCCAACCCTTCGGGGAAACAAGGAGTTATGTTATGTTTTTCATGTTTAAAAATTCATTTGATTTGATTTTCATGTGCTTTTATTTTAATCCATTTACACAAAGGAGACGACGATTACATACACTCTTGGGCCTGATGAATGTAACGAGATGAAAATGGTGTGAATTTATAGATTTAAACATACATTAGTGTATTGCAGTGACTAGTTGCTATCCCACAATTCACACAGCGATCCACAGTTTCAACAATTTCCAATCCACAAAGCGGCGTTAAAATCCAAAATAACAATTCCAAGTCGATGAGCGATCTTCGGTGTCCAGTGAGAAAGCAAGGGTCGTGCAAGGTAGGCAGGGTCAGAATCCGTAAAAATCAAAGCAGTGGTCGTTAAAAAAGAAAAATAATTGGGAAAGCACTCAAAACACATCGGAAAACACGAAATAAGTGACAGCTGTCTAGTAGGGGTGGGCGTTGCGACAACGAACTGTTTACAAAAACCGTTTTGTGATGATGAAATCATTTTACGTCCTGGGTTCAACTTCAAACAGTCTTCATTGCACAAACCAGTCTTCGAATTACTTGGTGCAATTTTTACATCTAAGAAAATACAGTCGGGTACAATGATTCAACTATCTATCACACTCGTAAAACAGTCCTTCCAATAAAAAGTGAACTCTGTAATGAAATACAGTCAGTAATATATTACCAGTTGTCAATGCTGTCGTTCGTGATGCGAAAAAACCATTTCATACATTTCAAATCGCTGATAGTTTTAAGAAACTGCGCTCGACGAAAACGCAATTCTATTCCATGTTGGATAAGTTTCGTCCTTTAACCGTTTTCTGCAACCGTTTTCGTCATCGGGAAAACGGTTTCGGCCGTCAAAAATTCGAGAACGACCCACCACTAATGTCTAGTGTCAAATTTTCAATGTCAGTCAGCTCATACCAGTGCAGAATATGCACTGCCAGTGACATAGACAAAAAAATAAAACTGATTTTACTTGATATGAAATTGATAATCATTATTTTGGTTTTTCAGTAATTAATGATGTTTTATTTAAATTAAATGCACTATATTGTATAAAAGTATTTATAGTTCATTTAATTACTTTGAGTTAATTACATTACCTAGTGCTACCTAGTGGGTACGTGTTCTTTTTATAGTTGTGTAATTGATTACTTTAATCGATAATCTCACGAAAACTATCTTTATCATATTTCTCCGCTTCCAGACTTAAGAATTGAGCTGATTTTTGATATTCAAGGATAAAAAATATGACTAATTTTTTGATCATATCTCAACTTATTACATTTGGGCCCAACATTTTCCATCTCCTTTATTAAACATCATATTAACAAACTAAAATGGGTAGATTTGTGATTTTTTATAAAAAATTCGTAAAATCCGGATAATCCGGATTAAACCAAAAATCCGTTCCATAAAATCCGGATTTTAATCCAGAACGGATTTGCATTCCCTAGCCTATTCCACTATTTAGATCTAAAACTCAGTATTACCTTGTTACCTCAAATTACTAAGTTGAAGGCATTAGTCAGCCTAGACACTGCGTGACCGTGTCTAGCTGCTTCCAGGGTGCGCCACGAGGAGGCTCCTTTCATGCACCCCGCTATCCTAAAATTCAGGACAGTTTGTCTCATATCTCTCCACGAAATTAGAGATAGCGCATATGCATATCACTCCGTTTTCTATGACCAGATTGGTTCGAGGACATCTGAACGTTAAGATATCGTTAACAATAAACTAAAATTCAGGACAGTTGGTCTCATGTCTCTTCATAAAACAAGAAATAGTATGCACCTACAGGCACACGCAAATTCTTTTTCTATGGCGCCAGATTGCGCACCAAGAACATCTGAACTTTAGGATACCGTAAATATTAAACTAAAATTTGGGACAGTTAATCTAATATCTCTTCATAGAGCAAGAAATAACATGCACCTAATGACACACGCTCATTCTATTTCTATGGTCCCAGATTGGACACCAAGGACATCCAAATTTTAATTTAATTTATTCATACACTACCTTACACGTTAACAAACAAGGCTGTCGCTGTTTAAACCGCTAGCATAAAATTCAGGACAGATGGTCTCATATCCTTCATAGAGCAAGAAATAGCCTGCACCTACAGACACACGCACATTCTATTTCTATGGCGCCAGATTGCGCACCAAGGACATCTGAACTTTAGGATACCGTAAACAATAAACTAAAATTTGGGACAGATTATGTCACATCTCTTCATAGAGCAAGAAATAGCCTGCACCTACAGACACACGCACATTCTATTTCTATGGCCCCAGATTGAGCACCAAAGATAACCAAATTTTAATTTAATTAATTCGAACAGACAACACAACCTTACACGTTAACGTCAAGTAATGTATTGAGTAGTCCTCTCACGCTCTGCGTACCGAGCATTCTGTTGATTTCGCATGCTTATACACTTGCTATCCTTCCGTTTAGTCCGCCCGTATAGTCACCGTCAAGACGGAGCATGCGCCGTTCAACGGTTAGCCGCTGTCCCGTACTCATTCGTAAACCGCCTAACTATAAGCATCGGGAAACGTATCCGGTAGCCGTCGTGTATGTATAAATGGTTATTTACAATATCACAGACTGCAAAATTGCATTATGCATTAATTTGCTTATTCAAACTTTATTATACTGTAAGACGATCGCTGTACAATGTTGTAGTCCGTAATTAAAATTGGAATTTTGAGAGATTTTCCTATAATCAACTTCATCAAACTGGGGGCGGGGTGTTCCTTAAATAAGATAGATACCAATTCCGTTTCTTTCGAAGTGATTCTTTCTTTGACATAACTTAATTTTTTGTAATAAGCTGGTTTTAGTCTAGGAATTCTTTGAGAAGCGATCCCTTAATATCATGGAGGAATTTAGAAACTTCCATTGCATGAAATGTTTTATTTTAAAGTTTGTTAGTTTTTAGTAGTTTGATGATTTTACATCAGCTTTGAGTTTAACTGCGACATAAAATTAACTAAGTTTTTATCGTGAATTTGTTCATGTAGATTGTTCTGCACACAACAAATTTGTAAGGATTTTATATATTTTAGTTACATCCTGATTTCTCTCACAAATGCAATTTTACTAATTTCACGAGTGTGATGTCATTCAAAGTTTGAATATCAAGACGTATTAAACAAACACACATACCTACTTTAAATAAAATATGTATTGCAGTAATTCTAAACGACAACAGGTGTTGGTGCGCCTTCATCTTTGTCGGCTAAAGTAAAAGCTGGTTTTGCATTTCATTTGCCATGATAAAATTGTAATTTAATGAAATTGCTTTTTAATCACTCCTGTTTAATTAGACGTAAGTAAAATAAATTAGTCATACACCTGTGAGGACATATAGTTAAGGTTCAATGTTGATTAAAATTTTGCATTCGCTCCAATATCTATTCTTGTAAATAAGTTCAATGAAGTCCCCTTTTTAGGTAAAAAGTAGTTCGTGTACTTGTTTCGATCACCGAAAGTAGTAACTTTGTCGCAGTTTTAATTTTTAAATATTATTCAAATCATCAAATCGTTATGGGTTCATTACTGGAAAACATTATATTTGAAGAAGATGTCTCCTCTGTATCGGCTGATACATTAGTCAGTCCGCCATCGCTCGAAAATATGGGATTTGCTGCTGTCTCTCCGCCTCCGCCTTATTCTCCGCCACCGTCCTACACCCTTGCTGCACAGTATTCGTCTCCAAACCATACATACTCGCCAACGACGGAGTTGTCGCCGTTACAGATACCCGATCACAATATGTATGATATCGGTGACGATCAACATCATATCGACAGAAATATAATGCTGGTCACCGATTTTTACAACCGCATACGACACGCATCAACATATTGGGTGAAGATTAGGGTGCAGTTTTACTCAAGTTACGGGTCTATTTACCACCTATGTGCGAGTTGCTGTAGGACGTTTTGTGCACCTATAAGACATTTTGTTATAGTGATAATGTATCTTGTTATCGGGACACTTTCCGAGAAGGCTATTATTGTAGTTTTTGTGATGTGCACCTGTATGAGATTGTCGAATAGTCGAAGTGTACCTATACAAGTGTAAAGTGATTTTGTAGAAACTTCAAAGATTTTTGATCGAAATAATAATTACTTATATCTCAATATTCGTGTTTTATTCCTGATAAAAAGGGTAATAATTGGTCTGTTAAATAAATACACATCAATCGTCTGTGGGGTAATGTTCATCAGCGCTATGACGAATTACTAAATTCCAAATGTTTACCCTCGACATTCTGAGCGAGTATGTATAAATATAAGATGTAAGGATCCTTATAACCATACACACAAAACCGAAATACTCGCCCAGAATTTCGATGGTTAATTTAATTTTATTTTATTCAATAAATGAAGTAACAAGACTCATTGTGTTAGTAACTTACAAAATACGTTAGTAAAACATTAACACAGAAACAATTTGTAACAAAACATTAAGACGGAAACAATTAAAACTCAGAAACAATTTGTGACATCACTGCAGCAGTGGTTCACAAACGCACAATCTAGCCTGCTGGCTATCATAGATAGGATACTGTTGGTGCTGCCCCGCACCCTACTAACCAAAGATGCGCACCGCTTTCGCATCATAGTGTAGAAGCAGTCAACGCATGCTTCAGCAAACATCGAAGCAACCCATCAGCACCCTGAACACGTTATTGTATTGGACGCAAAGGGCGCCGCATGATTTCTGAATATAATAAGCCCACAGACTGCAAAGTTAAAAGACGTGCAGTAATCACTAAATATAGTGCGCCTGACCTCCTTTGAGACACGCCTGAACCTGCGAGCAATCATGTTAGCTATCACACACAGCGCTCTCCGCTCCCTGTCAATATCCTCATCATCTTTGAGGCCAGTGGTCAATAAGTGACCCAGATATTTAAATTGGTCCACCCTCACAAGAGACATACCGCTTAACTTCACTGAAGGTACAGCTTCTGGGTACTTACCCTTGGTCCCTAAAGACTAGGACCATGCCAGACCATGCAGTCTGGCATATTGTCCGTAGACACATTCAGAATTAAGTAATTCGTCATAGCGCTGATGAACATTCTCAATTTAGTAATTCGTTTTAGTAAACTTTCTAAGTTACGTACAGACGTAGACGCTAGCACATCAAGCTACCCGAAACTGTCAAATTTTCCCAATCAACTTTGAACCCTATACTTCAGCGATAAAGTTGAAAATCTATTAAATAAATTTGATAGATTGTTGTAGCTTGATGTGCTGGCGTCTGTACATCGCGATTATGAACATTCCCCATAAAGTAATTCGGCATTGCGTACATTCTGTCTTTATGTATACAGTACATCGGTATTTTAAACTTCGAAGTTCAATAGTGCAGTCCGTATAAATTGTTACAGTCTAAATAAATGAATTTGAACATGATGGATCGTAAGTATCTCAATATTTATGATTGGCTTTGACATGTCTTGTGAAACACACACGCACACACACACAAGCATCTCCTCGAATATATTTTTGGTTCAAAATTCACAAAAAATGTTAAAATTCAAAATATTTTATTTCACATAAACCTACATGGGTACCTACTTATGAAACGTCAGAAGCTAGGTGCACGGTTCCAATTGGTCGTTTCCTATGGAGAAGAGTCGGCAAGAAACTGCACGGTTACTCTTTTTAAAATAATTGGCTTTACAATACTTTCAAATAACAGTGTTACCTGGTATGGGATGACAGTGTAGGTTTTTCAATAAGTACCAGGTACTAAACAAAATAGAAAATGGATAATAGGTTTACAATCCACCAAGCCTACAGCGTTCTCACATTCACAAAATAGAAAAGAATTTAGGTATACAAAAATAGTAGTAAAAACCTAATTTAATAAAACACAATTACGTGATTGCTATTACAACTGTAATAAATCTGAAAAATTATCATGTCCGCAAAAGTCATTAATAAAGAGTTGAAATTAAATCGTAGTTATTTATATAATGTTAAATAATAGGATAAATATGACAAGGACGAATGTAAAAATAAAAAGATTAAAATAAACATAGGAATTTGGGAGCAGTTAAGAGACTCTTACATAATTATGTCATTAATGAGATACCAGGGAAGCCACATGTGCAAGCGGATACTGTTTATAAGAAATTACTTGCTTGTTTGTGTTAATCTAAAGGTATCACAATTTCATGTCTACTACGTGTATTTATTATATTATAGAAATCGCTTCTTATTTTGAAAGTCCTAAGTTTATGCGAGCATACATAATACTTTCCAAGATATAAAGAGAAGGTAAAGTCAGTATATCAATTTCTTTAAATCTGTCTCTAAGGGACTCGCGCGGACTCATTTTATAGATCGCGCGGATTGCCCTCTTTGTAAATGAAAATTGAATCTACGTCAGCTGCCGATCCCTACAGCAGGACGCCATAATACATAATACTATGGAAATAAGCAAAGTATACTAACCTAGCTGTGGTTATATCAGACAACTGCCTTATTTTTCTTACTGCATATGCAGCTGAACTTAATCTACCTGAAAGAGTTCTAATGTGGACGCTCATTGTAATTTTGAATCTAAGTAATTCCTAAGAGTATAGTTTCCGTTATTGCATCTAGTTTTTTACCAGTAATGAGAACCTAACACATTTAGTTTTGTTCGCATCATCGTTGTTTGATCATTCTCATCATCATCAGCCTAAACAGCACTTATAGAAATCCCCTGCTGGACATAGGCCTCACCAATTGCACGCCATTCAGCTCGATTCTCGACAACTCTCATCCAGCTGCTACCAGCCACCTTACAAAGATCGTCGCCCCACCTAGCCTGAGGACGTTCTACCGTACGTTAATCACTAATCAATTCTAATTGAATTCCTGTTTTAAAGCATTACATCAAAATATAGGCTTGGTGCTGTAAGATTGAACGCGGATCGAGATTGTAATATCGTTTACAAGTTTTTCTAAAATTTCCAAATACATCTGTTTGCAACAGAACGCCTGTTTTGTGATGTAAATCTGTATACATACCCATGTTACGAATATTAAATACTGATCAAACAGACTGAGCGTGTTCATAGTCTTCATCATCAATTGACTCAATATTTATATATTTTAAAAATGGACGGTAAGCACATACGGTAAACACGTATTTTCGTAATGTTTCCATTGAGACATAAAAGTAGGTGTAATTTTTTTAGGAAAATTGGATTTTAATTGTTTAAACTCTTGTTTTTTCATTGTACTAACCAACTTTCTAAGCTTGTTCCTAAAAACTTTGAAATAATCTACAAACCGAATCTGCATGCTTGCCTCGGTGGAAATAGAAATAAACTTTGTTAAATAAATGTAGATTTCTTTTGTTATATGTATCACTTTCAATAATAACCAGACAAGTTATGAAAAAATACTGACAAAATTATGTTCGCTTATTTTGCCTATTACTCGTACAATAACAACAATCTGCGCTGCGATATTTACCGTTCAATTTACAATAATCGCGAACCCTATCGCCGAACAAGATGTGCTCACAGATAATAGGTATGTATGCACCCTAATTGCGTAACTTATTTTAGAAAACAATTTTGTCTCATTTTTTTCATTTTAACAGTTCAACAACATTCATTGCGTTATTTTACGTTGTTGAGAATTTTTTAAACTTATGAAGCAATGGATTAGCAATCTATTTCAAATTGAAACAAATTGTGATTGTGTTGTATTATACAATTAGGGTACCGTTATGAAGTCGCGTTATCAAAATCGTAAATTTCGGACATCTTTATAGATATACTTCACAAAATTTTGAAAAACAATCCGAACCGCGGTACGAAACGTAACGATTATAGCTTACGCCTAGTGTACACGTAATATGATAAGCAAAGCTAAAGGCACATGTTGCTCTAGTTGGATTAGGTTCACAAGATTCGTACTGTTCTAGCATTGTTTCAAATCTGCGTATACATCAAATGGTGCAATTTGCTTTCTATTATAATTTCAAACTTTATGAAAGAACCTTTTGGGAGGTCGTTGAGTTGCGAACTTACATCGTTGCATGTATTTAAAAACATTAAACAACGTCCAAAAAGTACTATTTACTGTGATACTTTGTTATTTAACTCATTTCATTTCATCACTTTGCGGATACTAAGCAAATGAATCACCTTTCTGTTCGAGGCTTTATATTTGTAAAGCGGTCCTATGAGAGTATTTTTTTTTTTAATTTTTTTTTATCGAAAATATAAATACAAAGTTCAGGGTTATTTACTTCGAACCGTGCAATGTCTGAGAAATTCAATGGAAATTATATGTCCTTATATACATTTTACATGTTTCGAAAATCAGGGTAAGACGAGAATCTTTAAACTTCTTTAAAATCTTTTTAAACGCGCAAAGGTTGATAATAATTCTTAACATTTATTTCCAAATCAGAACTGCTCAATAACGTCCATCCACTGTCATGGTCCTGAACAATTCTATAGGAAGCTATACGATTACGAAATGCAGAATGTATTATTTCAACACCTTCCCATAATACGAGCTATTTTTGTTTTCATGATTAGTACCAGGGCTCAGATAACGGTAGGTATATTTTAGATACGGTTCGCTCTTAAGGCTCCGTGCACAAAAAACCCTTTTTCGTTACTAACTTATCTAATTCTAAGAAAGCTTGAAATAATTGAAACATTAAATCTGTTTAAGTATTTTAAGTACAGTTTTCGTGGTGTTAAATCATTCGTGTCAGTCCCAGTACTTGTTAATAGTTGCATCACTTTGCGCTCTCGAAAATATGGTGTATTTCGTCTTTGATTTACTGAACTTACCTTACATTTACTTAATCATAAAATAAAATTGTGATTTTATTTCAAGGATAGCTGAAGACTAATGTATGATTTTAAATTTTCTTGATATGGTTTGTTAATAAAATAATAGAAAAAAATACAACACTGACTTTAAAAACGGATATTTCAACATGTTTTTCTGTTATATTTTGTTTGGAAGTTGAAAAAAGTGGTTCCCTATGTACAGTAGAACATATAATGATGTTAATGATATTTTCTACTTTCAAAATCAAAAGTAGTTTTTTCTACCAAAACGATCTAATATCAGTCTCGCGTTAATTTTGAAAACTTGTTGGGAACTTTAGTGATTTTCCATGAATTCTTAATTTATTTCAAAAATCCCTTTCCGCTATGTACAAGACAAAATTCGACTTTCAAATCACAAATAATTTTGTTTAAATTCTGTTTCTCTTTCTCACAACTAAAGAACAAAATTGATCAAAATCATTCGATTTCGTGCACGACCCCTTAAAAACCTAAGAAACTATTTGTTTCGGTTACGTTCGAACGGAATGTTATAAAACGTTTTTGAAGAAGAACAAAAGGAGATTATTATTAATTTTGGAGAAAATTAATATAAAGTGCCTGCCAAACAAAAAAAGTTGTATTTTCTTCATTTTCACTATGAGACCAAATCTGTAGGATCATTCCCTGCGCTGTTTTACGAGTTTGAAAATACTGTTTTCAGCATATTTTGTTAAAGAATAACAGTAATCTAATTATAGCAATAGCTTTTTGCCAGTAATCATTACTGTTATTATCTTTTACTGTGAAGAACTAAAGTATGCAAAATATTTTTTTTTTCGAAATTACTATTATTAGCTTATTTATATAGATACCACTAATATTAACTGGTTTTAGGTCTATGTAGTGGTTTCTATTCTCGCAAAAACAGTGAAATAAAATAACACATTATTTTATATACAAAAATAACTGATGTACAAGAAGCATAACGGAGCCGAGAGGAAATATTGAAGGTCAAAGTTTCAACTTTATTTACTTTTTTTCACGAAAACCAGAAGATTCTTAATGTATGCTGCGCAAATCCAAATATGGCAAGCTATTGCGAGAGACATATATGCATATTCTGGACCATAGTCCAGTACAAAAAATTCATAATGACTCTCGGCTTCGTTAAGCTTCTTTTATAACAGTTATTTTTGTATATAAAATAGTGTATTATTTTATTTCCCTGTTTTTGCGTGAATAGAAACCACTAAATAGACCTAAAACCAGTTAATACTAGTGATACCTACGACTGATATCTATTTCAATCAGCTAATATTTCCCATACTGTATTTATGGGGAGAATAACCCTAGAGCCTTAGTTTCACAGTAAAAGATACTAACGGACGGAACGGAATATAACATTTTTTGTTTGGCAGGCACTTTCACATTTAGCCCAAACATGCATGGACGGTGAATGTTCTCCTTTAAATAGTTCTCAGTTAATAAAACGTTTTATTAGTTTTTTAATTTTTGGGTTGCTCGATAGGAAATTCACTACACAATCCTAATCAATATGTTAGTGGCAAACGCATTGGAATCAATAATGTAATGAAATGAGGATAGGTAAGATATAATTTAACTAAACAAGTTTGCGTTCACTGAAACAAGTTCATGCCTGTCAGCGCACGAAATAAATCGGTTTTTGAAAATGTTTTCATTTCATTTTCCTTCTGAAAAAAATGCATATAGAAGAACGAGAACTGATAGAAACGTTTGAAAAAACGTTATTTTAAATAACATATCCGAACTCTGATTAGCATTAGGTAGGTGACTTGTCCAGTGACTGCGCTCAATAGATGTGTTACAAACCGTTCAGAAAGATGTTTTTGTATAGTTTTACGTTAACTAACCTGTACGTTAAATTAATTTTAGACTTACTATAAGATGTTACAATATGATTATGTAAGGTAGCAAAGGTATCAAACAATAAATTATCTTGGTACCCATATTTTGAAAAATAAATTATTATTGTTTATTCCTATCTATCGACGGGGTTAGAATGATCAAACAACTCATGACTCCGTCTCATAAATATTTTTAACCTGTCCCACTGCGGAGTCTCTATTGCACATTAAGTGCAACTGATGCCTTCTTCCACCGATCCTCTATAGGAGTATAGACAACTTCGCTCTTTAACCTCTTTATAAAAGCAGGGCTCGGTTAACGGTATATTTTCGGTTACGATCGAACAGAACGTTATTTAAATCGTTCTCGGTTAATAAAATGATTTTAGCCGTTTTTAATCATTTTGAGGTTAATTGATAGGAAACTCGCAACACAACCCTATCAATACGTAAGTGGCAAAACGCATTGGAATCAATGATGTGATGAAATGACCATAAGATACAATTTAACTAAACAAGTTCATGCTTGTCAATGCACGTGTTGATTGCATACCGTTACTGCAAAATTGCATTTTTACTCTTAAGAAATGATATTTGAAACTAGCGTATTGATTGTATACTGTTACTGGAAAATTGTATTTTTATCGTCAGAAATATGAAACTAGCGGTCGCCGACAAAGATGAAGCCGCACCGACACCTGTTGTCGTTTAGAATTACTGCAATACATATTTTATTTAAAGTAGGTATGTGTGTTTGTTTAATACGTCTTGATATTAAAACTTTGAATGACATCACACTCGTGAAATTAGTAAAATTGCATTTTTTATTCTAAGAAATGAAATTTGAAACTAGCGTATTGATTGTATACTGTTACTGGAAAATTGTATTTTTATCGTAAGAAATATGAAACTAACGCTCGCCGACAAAGAAGCCGCACCGATACCTGTTGTCGTTTAGAATTACTGCAATACATATTTTATTTAAAGTAGGTATGTATGTTTGTTTAATACGTCTTGATATTAAAACTTTGAATGACATCACACTCGTGAAATTAGTAAAATTGCATTTTTGAGAGAAATCAGGATGTAACTAAAATATATAAAATCCTTACAAAATTTGTTGTGTGCAGAACAATCCACATGAATAAATTCACGATAAAAACTTAGGTAATTTTATGTTGCAGTTAAACTCAAAGCTGATGTAAAATCATCAAACTACTAAAAACTAACAAACTTTAAAATAAAACATTTCATGCAAAGGAAGTTTCTAAATTCCTCCATGATATTAAGGGATCGCTTTTCAAAGAATTCCTAGACTAAAACCAGCTTATTACAAAAAAATTAAGTTATGTCAAAGAAAGAATCCCTCATTTATAATAAGTTAACGGAATTTAGGTAATTTTATGTTGCAGTTAAACTCAAAGCTGATGTAAAATCATCAAACTACTAAAAACTAACAAACTTTAAAATAAAACATTTCATGCAAAGGAAGTTTCTAAATTCCTCCATGATATTAAGGGATCGCTTTTCAAAGAATTCCTAGACTAAAACCAGCTTATTACAAAAAAATTAAGTTATGTCAAAGAAAGAATCCCTCATTTATAATAAGTTAACGGAATTCATATCTATCTTATTTAAGGAACACCCCCCTAGTTTGATAAAGTTGATTATAGGAAAATCTCTCAAAACTCCAATTTTAATTACGGACTACAACATTGTACAGCGATCGTCTTACAGTATAATAAAGTTTGAATAAGCAAATTACTGCATAATGCAATTTTGCAGTTTGTGATATTGTAAATAACCATTTATACATACACGGCGGCTACCGGATACATTTCCCGATGCTTATAGTCAGGCGGCTTACGAATGAGTACGGGACAGCGGCTAACCGTTGAACGGCGCATGCTCCGTTTTGACGGTGACTATACGGGCGGACTAAACGGAAGGATGGCAAGTGTATAAGCATGCGAAATCAACAGAATGCTCGGACCGCAGAGCGTGAGAGGACTACTCAATACATTACTTGACGTTAACGTGTAAGGTTGTGTTGTCTGTTAGAATTAATTAAATTAAAATTTGGTTATCTTTGGTGCTCAATCTGGGGCCATAGAAATAGAATGTGCGTGTGTCTGTAGGTGCAGGCTATTTCTTGCTCTATGAAGAGATGTGACATAATCTGTCCCAAATTTTAGTTTATTGTTTACGGTATCCTAAAGTTCAGATGTCCTTGGTGCGCAATCTGGCGCCATAGAAATAGAATGTGCGTGTGTCTGTAGGTGCAGGCTATTTCTTGCTCTATGAAGGATATGAGACCATCTGTCCTGAATTTTATGCTAGCGGTTTAAACAGCGACCGCCTTGTTTGTTAACGTGTAAGGTAGTGAATGAATAAATTAAATTAAAATTTGGATGTCCTTGGTGTCCAATCTGGGACCATAGAAATAGAATGAGCGTGTGTCATTAGGTGCATGTTATTTCTTGCTCTATGAAGAGATATTAGATTAACTGTCCCAAATTTTAGTTTAATATTTACGGTATCCTAAAGTTCAGATGTCCTTGGTGCGCAATCTGGCGCCATAGAAATAGAATGTGCGTGTGTCTGTAGGTGCAGGCTATTTCTTGCTCTATGAAGGATATGAGACCATCTGTCCTGAATTTTATGCTAGCGGTTTAAACAGCGACCGCCTTGTTTGTTAACGTGTAAGGTAGTGTATGAATAAATTAAATTAAAATTTGGATGTCCTTGGTGTCCAATCTGGGACCATAGAAATAGAATGAGCGTGTGTCATTAGGTGCATGTTATTTCTTGCTCTATGAAGAGATATTAGATTAACTGTCCCAAATTTTAGTTTAATATTTACGGTATCCTAAAGTTCAGATATCCTTGGTGCGCAATCTGGCGCCATAGAAATAGAATGTGCGTGTGTCTGTAGGTGCAGGCTATTTCTTGCTCTATGAAGGATATGAGACCATCTGTCCTGAATTTTATGCTAGCGGTTTAAACAGCGACCGCCTTGTTTGTTAACGTGTAAGGTAGTGAATGAATAAATTAAATTAAAATTTGGATGTCCTTGGTGTCCAATCTGGGACCATAGAAATAGAATGAGCGTGTGTCATTAGGTGCATGTTATTTCTTGCTCTATGAAGAGATATTAGATTAACTGTCCCAAATTTTAGTTTAATATTTACGGTATCCTAAAGTTCAGATGTTCTTGGTGCGCAATCTGGCGCCATAGAAAAAGAATTTGCGTGTGCCTGTAGGTGCATACTATTTCTTGTTTTATGAAGAGACATGAGACCAACTGTCCTGAATTTTAGTTTATTGTTAACGATATCTTAACGTTCAGATGTCCTCGAGCCAATCTGGTCACAGAAAACGGAGTGATGTGCATATGCGCTATCTCTAATTTCGTGGAGAGATATGAGACAAACTGTCCTGAATTTTAGGATAGCGGGGTGCATGAAAGGAGCCTCCTCGTGGCGCACCCTGGAAGCAGCTAGACACGGTCACGCAGTGTCTAGGCTGACTAATGCCTTCAACTTAGTAATTTGAGGTAACAAGGTAATACTGAGTTTTAGATCTAAATAGTGGAATAGGCCCCGAAACAGTATTTCAACTACGCTATTCTCTACTTTACTGCGCTAACAAGATATCAAGGTAAAATAAGATAGCAAGGTAATACTAAGTTTTAGATCTAAATAGTGGAATAGGCCCCGAAACAGTATTTCAACTACGCTATTCTCTACTTTACTGCACTAACAAGATATCAAGGTAAAATAAGATAACAAGGTAATACTAAGTTTTAGATCTACATAGTGGAATAGGCCCCGAAACAGTATTTCAACTACGCTATTCTCTACTTTACTGCGCTAACAAGATATCAAGGTAAAATAAGATAACAAGGTAATACTAAGTTTTAGATCTAAATAGTGGAATAGGCCCCGAAACAGTATTTCAACTACGCTATTCTCTACTTTACTGCACTAACAAGATATCAAGGTAAAATAAGATAACAAGGTAATACTAAGTTTTAGATCTAAATAGTGGAATAGGCCCCGAAACAGTATTTCAACTACTATTCTCTACTTTACTGCACTAACAAGATATCAAGGTAAAATAAGATAACAAGGTAATACTAAGTTTTAGATCTACATAGTGGAATAGGCCCCAAACCAGTATTTTAACTACGCTATTCTCCACCCTACTGCACTTGTACTAATTCATACTCTATTTGATGGAATAGGGCCCGAACCAGTATTTTCATTGAGGTTATTGGGCATTTTACTCCACCGATAGTGACGAGGCGAACGGAGTGAGCCGTTGGAACGAAAGGTGGGGTAGAATGCCCAATAACCTCCTACTTAGACTATTCATAATTAACCGTCTCTGTGGTCTAGTGGTTAGACCACCTGTCTCAGCCCCAGAGGTTCGATTCCCAGTGGGGCCAAAATATTCTGCTCGGTTTGGTTATCAAAGTCTGTCGCCATAACAACAATATTAACAACATTTTTGTGTTTCGGCAGTTAGAGGTAAGATAGCCTGTTCTCTCTGTAGTTGAGGATTCCGGGTGAAGCTCGCTTCCACCTTCGGCTTGATCATCACTTACCATCCATTGAGATGCAGGCCAAGAGCTGCCCCGTTGAGGAAAAAACTGAAAAAAACTGAATATAAGGCATTTGTCACAGAGTCAGCAAGTAGAGAGTCGTCAAATCTGAGGTCGTTTCGACATTTCTTCTCAGGGACCAGTCAGCAAGGAAATACCGGCGCCATCTAGTTTAAAATATTGACGTATAAAAGTGTGTAAGATCTACTTACAGAAATAAACACAATTTTAATCGATATGCAAACTGGCAGTTAGACACATGAGCGAACAAGTACGCGAACTAATGGCTCGCTGACTTTTTCGCCGGCTTGTTACCCTAAAAGTTTGCGTAACTGCTTAGCCACCTAGGACTCACAAATATATGAAGTAACCCGTGATCATATGTTTTTTTAATGCTAACCTTATAACTTTAATAGGTTGTGTACTTACTTTGCGATCCATACAGGGTGGGGCAAAAGTAATTTCATAATGTGAATGTGGCATATTCATTACCCATAATGCAAATGGAGTCATAATGTCATTCTGATTTGATCATTGTTGTAGACAGATAGAATTAGTTGACTATACAATGGAGATCACTCCATTGCATTGTCAACTAATTCTATTTGTCTGTATCAACTGTGTGTACGAGTATCAACACACAGTTTAGGCAACGATGGAGATTTAAAAAACACCAAGTTTTGGCGATTTAAAATGGCCGGCCAGATCGCCAGATATGATGGCGCCTGCGTACTCTTTTTGATATGTTGCGTTTACCACCACAAACTACAAACCTTGCAAGTCTTAAAAGTCAACATTGAAGAAAAATTCACCAATTTGAAGGTTGTTTTGTGAGCAACAATTCAAAATACCGTACAATGAGCACCAAATTTAATGTGCATTAACTCAGGAACGACTACACATTTAAATGAACTTTCCGTGAAAACGGAGCCTAACTTTTTTTACAGCCAATTCACATTATGACATTACGTTTGCCCCACCGATCGACAAACATAATGTCATTCTGCCAAAGGATAGAATAAGTTGGGTGATAATTTGTGTTGTGAGCATGATGTTTGCGCCATAGAGTACAGTACCTAATGGATGGTTTACGCTCATTCCAAACAACGCCGCACGCGCATTGCTGCCGCGTCACTTGGTCGTTATATATTTTCTATAGCTTTATATGAGATTACATTCCGTGCACGGTATCAGTGCTGTGCGTTGCTGCACGGCAGTGTCGCCTTGCTGCCGCGGCAGACCAGTAATTCGGCATTCATCACAGCGATAGCACGTGAATGTTGTTGATACCGTTGAAAAGTAAACCACGAACAGCAGTGCTGCGCCGCACTGTGGGGTGAATTTCGCGTTTCATAGACATTCAAAATGTTTTTTTAAGTGTCGCTTTTTTTTTGTTTGGAAACTATTGGGAATACATACTTTATGCCTTATATAATGAACTTTCAGGTTTATAATCATAAACAGTGCACTCAGATTTTTATTCAAAAAAAAATGTATGGAATCGGCCTAATAAATGATGATATCTCCATTATCGCACAATTGCGCCTAATATTCTGTTAGGTCATTAATATATTAATTATTTTGGATTTTTTTTACATACTTTACGCTAAGGTCAAACGTGCGCTTTTTTTTTTTAATCTTTGATAAATAATTTAGTTTTTTTTTTAATGTTTTTTTTTTCGTTTTTATCTAATATTAAGCCTAACAACTTTGCAAATACGAGCTCACTGGAATCTTTGTCAGTTAAATCTCCACTCCGCCTTTTTTTCTGTTTCGTTCCCAAGTCTTCAAAAGGTTTACGATTTGAGATTTTCCGTTTCGTCATAGTTCCAGTTGATGATGTAGATGGCTCCAAAAGAGAACCAGTAGTGCTTGACGATGATTCCAAAACAGTAACGTTAGAACTTGGTGATGGCACCGGAAGTGGCACTATTGGGTTTCCCTCATGCTGAATAATTTAAAAAAAGTCACCGGAACGCTGCGGTCGCTTTATCGGTTGAAAAACCTTCTCCCATCACACATTAAGGCAATGCTTGTACAGTCCCTAATCTTTCCCATAATAGACTATGGTGATGTGTGTTACTATGACCTGAATGCAGATCTCCTCAATAAACTTGACCGCCTTCTAAATAACTGTATTCGATTCGTCTTCAATCTTCGTAAGTATGATCATGTGTCTGCGCATCGGTTGCTTTTAAAATGGTTACCCATACGTCAGCGTAGAGAGTTGAGAGCTCTGTCTATGTTGTATTCTATACTCGACAAACCCACTTCTCCTTCTTACCTCACTTCCCATGTTCAATACCTATGCTCTGCCTATAATAATAATCTTCGTTCTACCAACAATCGTCTTCTACGTTGTCCTTCTCACCGCTCCGGTTTTATTCACTCTTCTTTCTTTGTCCAGGCGGTATTTCTTTGGAATGCGCTCCCTCTGAACATCAGGATGGCAACCAGTCGGTTATCTTTCAAAGTGAAAGCACGTGAACATATTCGTGAAAAGTTGGCAGAATCTTTGCAGCGCTGATTTGCTGGATTTGTTTTCTCCTCTACCTATCGTTATTTCTCCTGACAAAGTTTATTGGTTTATATGTATGTATTTATGTATCTATGTATTAGTATGTATTCATTTTCAAGTTATCTGTCATTTATGTTGCACCTGCCATGTTTTGTCTCTGCATCACCCTAAGGTTGACTGGTAGAAAATGCCTCAGGCATTAAGTCCGCCTTTGTACAGTATTTTTTTTACTTGTGCATAAAGTTTTAGTAAAAAAAAAAAAATAATCGATTTTATATTTTCTTTTAAGCAACTCGGCCAATCAACATCAGCCTCGAGCCTACTTTTGAAGTCAGTTCGGAACCTCTCATATTTGCGTTGCGTTGATTCATATCGTTTCTTTGCAGCCCTAATGAATCTCCGGCAAAGTTCTTTTAAAGTCACACAATCCTATTCAGATATACTGTTGTTTAAACGAGATAACACGGTTTGTAACAAAAAAAATATAGTCACTGAATTTGTTAGCGTTTTTCAAAATAACAAACAAATCCAAGTTTGTTACGATGCTTGTCATGTTTGTACTTTCAATGATTGAAGAATACTAAATGATTTTCTTTTAGCTTGCTCCTATTTATTGCGATCGACTTTAATGTAGGTACCCGAACAACTAATTTACTAATTACTACCCTTTTAATTACTAACTAATTCATCATCATCATTAGCCTATAGCAGTCCACTGCTGGACATAGGCAGTAGTTGTTAATTGGGGTTTCTAGATCAGATCTTTGCGATCTGATCTAGAAGCCCCCAATTAACAATGTTCATCTATTCAAACAACATTTTGTAATTTTTAACATCTATTTATAGCCTAAATATCAACTGTATCACTTTTTATCTATTCAAACTCAGATAACACTTTTCATCTGATTAGAATGAAAATGTCTTTCAACCTGATTTAATTACAAGGATTTTTTTCAAGACCAGTCAGCATATCGTTAACTCGGGAGAATGTTAGCTGTCTATTAGCACTTCTCCTCCACTTTAGAATTTTATATTTTCGTTTCTATAAAAATAGACGTTTTGATTTGTCAACATAATCTGTTCCTTTTACAGCATTTAAATATAAGCAATCAGGAAAAAATGTAGCATGTTGCATCCAAGGTTCATCGTAATACTCCCAATCTTCGATACCACCCCCACACGAAAAACACATAACTTTATCGTTTAAACCACTTCCACAGTAAAAAAAACCTGCATCAGCCATTTCCATCACCAATCTTCGTTTTGAATCTACTGTAGCCCAATAATGTCTGAATGAACATAATCGAATTTTATATTCATTATATAATTCATAACGCGGGGTGGAATAATTTTGAATCATTTTATGAGTCTTGATACGGATATGTATGAAAGCATAATGAAGTCTTGTATCTGGTGTTATCAATTTATCAAGATATGCTGCGAGTCATACCTATGGGAGCAGGACTTACCTATTGAAGTTTTTTTGGTATCTTTAGAATATTACAGCACAGTTCGTTGTGGTATTCTGTTTCTAATGTATTTGTTATGAAATAAAACAAGAAAACTTTTACTCAAAAACCTTTATTCTCATTATTTCGTTATGATATAAACAGCTATACAAATTACTTTCTAACTTATATTTTTTCAACGCAGCCCTTATCTTCTAAATAACTGTTAAAAACACTTTTATTATCAATCCACCTTTTTAAACAAGTAACATTTTTTAAAGCACATACATTCGAATGATACATACAGCAAAATATATTACTAGACATTCCATAATCATCAAACAATTTCTGTAAACTAGGACAGTTCTTATCTTCTAAATTATATATTTTATCATGTTTTACAATGTTTCTTAGCCACGACACTTTTTCGCATCCTTTAACATAAATGATTTTATCTTTCAGATAAGGTACAATATATTGCTCTAAGTTTAAGTATGGTATAAAACCCTCTCTCCAAAAAATTTTTCTGTTTCTCTGTATCCAATATACTTGCAATCTTTCTTTTTTTGTGAGCTTGTAAAATGGGAATGGCGGTTTGATTAATAATACCATAATTTGATTTCCACATGCTATTGCTATTTCTTTAACGATGAACTCGTTACTTTCCGTCTTAAACCCTTGCACATCGACTATAGCGTTCATAATAATTTCTTTACAATACCACTTAAGGGTTTATATTCGAACAGACGATCGTTGATGATTAGACAATAGGCAGATGTATTTTCTGGTATATCTTCAGAACTTTCTATTTCCAGTCTCACATCTACAACCCCAGTTTTCAAGGCTTCGTTCTGTCTTGAGCAATCAATTACAAATAAAGGAGCCTTTTCTTTAAATTCGTCCAAACTAAGCATTGGTTCAGACCGGGTGTTATAATAAGACTGACGAAATTTGGTGAACATTTCATATAATATATAATACTTATCTTCAGAAAATTTTGCATTCACCGATTCGTATGGATAATATTGAGAATTTAAAAAAAGAGTAACGTTAGTTAATTTACAATGGTCAAAAATTGAGCAGTCTTTACTTTTCATATTTTTTCTATTTGTCTGCAAACCAAAGATCACATACCTTGGTTTTTCGAGTTGTGAAGCAGTTTTAACAACCCAGGAATGTTTTGTAGTTCTAGGTAATAAAGGGTATTCGTACAAGTCCCAATTCCTGAAAGCTATTTGAATAGAACGATCCTTTTCTAAATGTTTAAGTAAAGTTAATCTTTCTCGATCTGAAACTTTTATATGAGGCATACGCCATTGCAGTCTCTCTATACTTACTTCAATGGAGTCATTATTATCAAGTATAACACTATTAAGATTTGAACTGCTTCTTTTAAGTATAAGTTCATGTTTACAGTTAATGATAATTTTATTATAATCTTCCGCAAATCCTAAAACTTTATTTAAAGGTATAAGGGCACTAAAAATACCATCATTATCTTTCATTCCGTTCAAATTCCAACCCCAAATAGCAGCTGCTTTACTTTCCCCCTGGTTCATTGACACATATGATTTTAGAGTTGTAGAAATACCTGCATTTTTTATTCGGTCCATCTCTACACCGTTAATTTCATATCGAATGTCTTGAAATAGAAATGAAATATGATTATTGGTAAAATTAACAACCTTTCGTGTTAGTTTTCCTGCTCCATCTTTCGAAACCGTAGTGGCTCGGCCTTCAACGTAAATGTAGCTAGCTGAAGGTAATACGTACAAATCTTGTTGATTTATGGGTATACGTATTTCATCATTTTCATTAAAACTGTTGCTATATGGATTATATGTATGAATTTCATAACTCACTACAGAGTTGTCGAATTGTGGTAAATCATTCACTTGAAGAATACTCATAATTTAAATCCTAAAGCTCGAAGAAACAATTTATTATCTTTAGTAATTTT
The DNA here is from genome assembly GCA_949152395.1 of Agrochola litura. Classification (NCBI taxonomy): domain Eukaryota; kingdom Metazoa; phylum Arthropoda; class Insecta; order Lepidoptera; family Noctuidae; genus Agrochola; species Agrochola litura. Next base: position 22,343,266 of record OX424501.1, read on the forward strand.
TTTATAGTTCGTATAATATGTCTTCGTCTTTTGAAGGTACGAGAACGAGTAAAATTATTAACTTTGGCAGTTGATTTTATATTGTAAACTATCATATGATTCCGCATTCTTTAAAAAACGGAGACTTCGGTAAGGTATCTCTCATAAACACTCCGCGAAAATATGGAACGTTTTTGGTAAAATGTATGATATCTATATTCGTAAGAGCACGATTAGGTAGCCTATGATTTAGTTTTTTTCCTTTAAATTTGTATATATTCCAAGTCCATCTTTGTAACGGTTTAGTCGCAGTCCGTTTCCAATACATACACCTTCCACATTATTACTATGTCTTTTCATTTCTTCTAACCGCTTTTTTGCAACTCTATATTCATTTATGGTTTTGACGATTCCAGCAATTCCGCTTGCAATACTGCCAGCAGCGGACAAACCAGCGAATATTGGTATTAAAGGTAGAACCCCTCCAGTCTTAGGAATTGGTATTATACGTGGAATCCTGGCAGATGAATCATGATTCAATTCTCTAGCAGCAGCGTAGGCCAATTCTATTAGTTTTTTCCTACAGTTCGGTTTTACTTTTTTAATGCATTTTTTAGTATTGGTTACTAAATTTTTAAAGGTTTTTTTGAGCCCAGCTCCAGAGCTTACCTTTGTTAACATTATATTATTAACTAAATTGGCAGCAAGTTTTTCTCCGGTGCTTGCATCGGAAGACAAAGCACGTTTTTTTGCCATTTTTAATAAAATTGTATCTGCTTTGTGCCGATCTTTCAAATTTTTCGAACTGTTGTATGCAATATCGTGATGTTTACAATATTCATCTAACTTGTTTACACCTTTATCACCTCGCGCTAATCTTTCACGTAATTTAGTTCCTGGAACACAATAATTATATCCTGGCAAATGGAGCTCAAATGGTAAATTATTAATTAAATTATTTATAAGTCCTTCTCCTTTCATGTATACAAACAGAATGAGATCACTATCATAGACCGTGATGTTATATTGATAAATCACTCACGAAACATTGCTAACGTCAATCCAACTATTTTCGCATGATGATAACCCCAACCATTTCACGAAAACTTTTCTACCTTTTCGTTTTAAAACTTTTTCAACAAGGTAAATATCAGGATGTTTGGTTTTTTGTAATTCTTGATCGTAAAAGGCTCCTGAAATAGGTTGTTGTTTAACATCTTGTAATAAATATGTAACAGGATTTGTGTTTTGAACTTTACTGATCTTGAATATCTCTGTTGACCAATTAGGAGTGTAACCTTTTTCAAAACAACCTTTATGTTTACTTATTCGAACAAAATCGCCTATTTTAAACTTAGGACATTTTTTTTTCGTTCGATTTTGATCGAAATATCTCTGTAGTACTTTAGTTTTATTGCTATGATTTACTTGAGCAGGTGGTAAACCAATTGTTCTATGTATTGTATTATTATATCTAGTAATGGTTTTTGCAAGTGTCCCGTCAATCCATTTATAATCCCCCTTGAAACTAAATTCCTTGAAAAGCTTACTCTTTATCGTCCTTATTAATCGTTCTACAATTGAGGCCTTTTTAGTCGAATAAGTGCAGTAGTGATTGATAGAATTGTTTATTAATATTTTTTTTAAACTTCTATTGTAAAACTCTGTTCCAAGATCTGTTTGTAAGTTTCTAGGTATGCGTTTTTCTTGACTCAATAATGTAATAAAAGCTTCAGATACAGCTTCTTTGTTTTTTTGTTTAAGTGGAATAGCCCAAGCGTACTTAGAGAATCCATCAATGATAATTAAAATGAATTTGTTGTTTTTGTTGAATTTGGAGAAACTTTGCATATCCATTAAATCAGCTTGCCAAAGATCATCTATATCTTTTAATATTACATGCCTTCGAGGAAAATGTTTTCTTGTACTTCTATGAATTTCGTTTATAATGTCTCTTTTCACTTTGCTCATTCTGTCAACTGTCACTTCTGAATTACAAAATTATACTGATATTAAGTTTATATGATGTGTCTTTTTATTATTTTATAACGCCTGCTTCTTTTAACTCTTCAATAATTGATAAGATTTCGTTGTCGAGATTAGTATTACCTGCAGTTTTAGATGCGATCAAAAGTTTAAGCCTGTCCACTAATTCATTAGGATCATCCCAATAAACAAGCTCGGTATTTTTTTTACATTTTTTAAGATACGGCAGACCAGCACCTCGTTTTTGTTTAGATTTAACTTCTGTAGGTTCTTGTAAGCGTTTACTAGACTCGGGAAATAACGGTTTGATCACTTGAGAATATTTAATACCCTTATCACCTTTAACTTGACCTGCAGGGTCAAAGTCTCTTTTATGAGCATTAGTTGTGATGAGTATTTCTTTGTAAACTAATTTATCTTTTAAATCGACCAAACTTAAATCAGGCTTCTTGCGAAGCAATAATTCTTTTAGACCAGGTGTTATTTTATACTGTTTATTAGCTACGCGCATAAAATACACTTTATCAGAGTTCTCGCGAGTGGTAGAAAAATTTACTATTGTATTTCCAATCATATGCTTATCGTTCTCACTACGTACGCCAAATGGTATATTCATATCATCGTATATTTCAAAGATATCTTCTTTTTCCAGCGACACATTATTAACTTTTTCCGATTCAAATGTGTTGCCTTCTTCGTCTTCTGAATAAAACTTTTCTGATTCTGGTGATTCATTTTTGTACATATCATGTGATTTTTCACTCAAAAACATTTTTGAACCTAAGATACCAGTGTTTTTAGGTTGTTCGTCATAAGTATCTTCATTTTTTATTATAGAAATTTGCTGGTTACCTGCTATAGCATTAAGGGGGTCAGCAAGGGGTTTAAAAAAATATTTCAGATGAGTGTCAGTACTAAATTCATAATCTTTCATTTGTTTCACCTTTTTCCTTATAGCGTTCGCAGAGTTTATTAATTGATTTGTTATGTTATGGTCCATTATACGACTTGTACGCAGAAGGATTTATGCTCAAATGATTATTTTATGTTTTCATTCATGTTTTATATAACTATTAATCAAAATAAATAAAGTTGTCAAATGACTGTCTATATAAGCCTTTATTTAATTCACAATCCTTATTAATTGTTAAAAAATCATAAGGATGGATCCAGATTTTAGAATACATATCTCTGAACTTAGACCACTCCATATCAGAACTAACATGTTCATCATATATATGTTTCATGTTAATTTCATCTTGCTTGAAAATTATCAAAAAGTTAACATTGTCACGTAATAACTGCTTTGGTATTTTTGAATACGTTTGAGATAAATAAAAACAATCTATACTTCTATGTCTGCCCATTGAGAAATAATTTCGTATGTTAATTTGCTTTTCACAAACCACATCATCAAAAATGATAATCGAATTTGGTAATGCATCATTAGGATGAATAACTTCGTCGTCAAAATTAAATATAAAAAGTTTTACATCGGGCACTCTTTCTAGGATCTGTTTTAGAAAACTATATTTTGGTTGAAAGCTAGTCTTGGAATACAAGTAAACTTTTTTAAACTTTAAACCGTTTTTGTGAACTAACAAACTAATCATGACGTTAGTTTTTCCACAATTCGAAGGACCACATATTATACATCTTATATTATTCGGCAGAAGAACACTATGCTTTGCGTGTAGCTTATTTTCCTTCACCTCAATATTTCTAACTTCTAACGAAACGGGTTGCTTGACCCACTTCATGTTTGTATCTATCAGAAAAGTAATATGTTCTAGTATTTATAATGCTTATCAGAAACGCTAAGTAATTATGATGCCATTAATTATTCAATGTAATTAACTAAATAAAGTAAGTTTAAATTGACAAGTGGGTTCTAATGCACTTACAAATAAGTAATACTCATTTACTATAATATTGTATTTATTTAAAATATTGTGGCACAATGCCCCCATGGTAATGTATCTACTTGATTTGGTAGTATCTGTCTCTTGTCGTCACTTTTATTAATTACCACTTTATCTACTTCTTGTGAAAACAATACGTGTTTTATTGATTTAATAGTATTCATTTTGCATTTAAATGTTTTGTTACTCATTAATGCTTTATTATAATTACATAAGCGTAATCGCTTTGTTACATACTTGGTTACACCCTTAGCTTTCTTAATTTCTCCGTTTAAACTGTTTATGCAGTAAAGCTTAGCTCTAAGCCCAGTGAATTCAGTAATAATATCACCTCCAAGCTCATCTTTAAATAGGCCTGGAATTTGTGCGTTGACTCTAGGCATATGATAGCTATTGTTAACATCAAAGTTACTAGTATCAAATTTCAGTATTTCTTCTTTCATATCTTGATATATATCTGGAGTCTTAATAAAATAAAGCAAACTGTCTGTATCTGTATAGCAAAGCCTTGCTTTATTTTTACATTTATTTTTGATATAGTCATAGTGAAATTTGTACAAATGCTGTTTTGCATATTCCAGAACCGTAAAGCCTATATATATCGGCCTGTCAAGAATTATTTTTTCTGGACTTAAATGAACAGCAACAAAGCTTTCTGAAAAAATGGTAATATTTTTTAAGTTAGGTTTCGCAATTAATTTCGCGGCACCGAGGCTTTTGTTTGTTTTGTTGTCTGTATCATTCCATGTCATCACTAATTTAATGTTAACTTGTTTTCGTCTATTTTCAATAGTTTTTCCAAATACAGCATTGTTCAGTAGTTTAAATAAGTTTTTTTCAAAAGGCGAAGATGAAGCTTGACGTAATTGAGTATTTAAGTCAATATATTTCTGTAAAAACTTTTCTTGCCTAAATGTTAGTATACGGTGAATCTTTTTTAGAACAAGCCCGTTTTTTATACATTCTTTTAAATGAACGTAATGTATGACATATTTACATTTATCATATAAGTTTGCAATCAATTTTGGGTTTTTACTCCCAGGAGGAGTAAATTTTTCTGCTGCAAAAGGTAAATCACGATGAGCTTTATGTAAGTAATCTGGATAAATCAAATCAACTTCTAAGATGTACCCGTAATCTGAATCATCTGGTATGCTAGTTATATTAATTGTACATAATTCTTCAAGTGACAAAAATCGGAAACCAGATATTGGTATTTTTTTTGTCATTGCGTAACCGTACAGATTATTACAGTCAAGATATATCAAAAAAGTCGATGCTTCAGAGACATCAAAATTAGGTAAATATTTATTATTGGCTTTTGCATTACGAAGAGAACACTGTGCTAAGCCTCCTCGTATGCCTTTTTCTAAAAGTTCATAAATCTCTATATCATTAATTAATTCTAACTGAACCTTTGTAAACAACAACATCGCGTCGCAGCTCAAGCTGGGTGCAGAAATATAATAAGCTGGATCAAGGTTATAATGTCGTAAACAAGTATCCCTGAATTTTTCAAATATATCACAAAGTAACAACACATCTGTTTTTAAATACAAATCTGTATATTCACCAAGAGATTTAATTCTAAAACTTTTCCATATTTTTTGTGCATGTCTATATTCATCATCGGTTATATGTTCACATTTTAAACTATTGTAAAAACATTCTTTGGGAGGAAGATGTTTTTGATCGTATTTCGAAAAAGAATCCATATAATCATAAGGATAAATGCCTTTTTGATGCAATAATTTCACCAAGTTTGTTTCATGGAATTCATTTGATAAATTAATAAAGTCATTATCACTTAAATTTTTAGATAAGACATCCAAACTAGTATTAAGGAACTGGAAAGAATCAATAAATTTTATTTGAACTGGGTGTGAAATATTACTGTTTTTAATAATTTTCGTAACAGACATGTACTTTTCTTTAGTTTTCGGTATTATTTTAAAATCACCTTCATATTTTGCTAACTCTTTGATAAATAGATGACAATCATAACCTGCCAAGTTATGGAAAAATACCGGCACGAATGGGCAAACCCGGTACATTAAATTGCAATGGGAGTGTGCAGCACCGCGGTATTGTGATGTTATATGATCATGATCTCTCACCTTGTCATCGAATAATAACTGTTTACATATATGACATAAAGTGGCATTATTAAAGTTATTTTCTTGATCTACCGTTAGGGGCAACATTGGTTGTTTATTTGATAATATATGACAAATTTCTTCTACATCCCTTAGCAAATTTCGAACAAATATTTCAACACAATCTAGTCCTCTATATGTAACATATTTATTTAAATGACGATCATGTGAGCAACAAATATAATAACCAAAACTAGAAGGTTCGTGAACTTTGTACATACGAGTACTCTGTGTTATAAATTCGTTATGGTTTAATAGAATACTTTCAAAGTCTGCATATATAACGAAGTTAATTTTTTGTTGCCTTTCATAATTTTTAAATTGTAGAATAGTATTTTTCTCTGGTAGTGTAGTTAATATTTTGTTACACATGTGTGAGTTGTACTTTACTTCACTTGTGAAACATTGCAAACATAAATCACATAAATACATTTTACCTTTATGACGAGTGATTTGCCGTTTAACCAGTCGTAAAAGACTTTTGATTAAACAATAGTGACCTTTACCATTTTTCTCAAAATACAACAAGTTCACATGATTGCGCTTTCTGGAATTAGTCACATATAAAGGACCAGTTACAATGTTTTTGTCTAATCCATAAATATTAACACTTACGTCAGAATTTTCCTTTTCAAAATGTCTAATATCAGTGTATGATGGTGGAAACGTCATATTATCTATATTCAGTACTGTGGAGTAATGCGGATATGAATTCGTTCTGCAAATATTACTCTTTTGTGGGAATAATGCTGCCACAATACTCCACAGGAAACAGTGATCATCGTTGTTCTGTATATTAATACAACTTTTTGAATGTTTTACTACACTCGGTAACTCTATATACGAGCCACCTCTCAAAGGATTGTATTTATTAATATTAATCTCTAGATGACTCATGAATAGACAAGTCCAACCAGATTCACAGTGTTTAAATTCAGATAGTTTTCTTTGAAATGTATGTATCACATTTAAATATAATTCATTAATATCGGTACTGTGATGTATTGATACATACTTTGTATTAAATGATTTTAGCTCTTGCTCTCCAGAATTTGGTAGAACAAAGTAAGCAAAAAGTTCGAAGTTCACTTTTAAACAAATATGTTTAACAATGCAAACACTAATTAATTTCATGACATGTTCTTGATTATCCATTAGGAATGCCTCTGGTGTGAGGTACTCTTCTGATGGATTAAGTCGATATGTAATTATTCTTTTTTTAAACGCCGTGGCAATTATATCAACATTCTCAAATTCAGATTTTAATAGGCAATTCGATTTATGAAAATTCGTTCTCAAGTGATATTGAAATTCGTTTTTAGGTATTTCAATTTGACAGTACATACAATTCAATAAATTATTAGATCTTGCAATGGAAGGGCGTGTAACTGTAAACAAAGATACAACATAAACATTAATTATTTGTATTTATTGTAAATAAAACTTATGTTTCACAATACAAAATTATAATCATGTGAGTAAATATGCAAGTCAATAAATGACCTAGGTAATGAATACATTAACATTAAATCAATACCTAGGTAACTAAAAGTACTATATGTTGTAATTCGTAAGTAAGATACACAAAACAAAGGAATATCGTTAATGCACTATCCTGAATGCAGGCGTCCTTCCTGGTTAAGAAGGTTTCTCTTTTCAAGAATTTTGAATAATCAGAACGTCATCGGTACCTAACCAAACCTTTCTCGATGGGGGCAGGAAAAATCGTTACTTGTTAAATACCATATAATTTCTCACAATTCAGAGAGTTAACCAGTACTGATTTACGAAAGCCTTAATTCAAGATAATGTAATAGCGGCATCATAAGTAAGATAATAATAATTAAAAAAGTATATTTTTACCAATAATTACCTACGTCTAAACGGTCAGTAATAATTACTGATAAAGGTAGGAGGGCAATTGCGAAACTCTTTCCGGGTGGCAGTAATGAAGTTAGTTAAGTGCTGCCATGCGTCTGTGTTTTGGTCGGTACGATTTTTGACGCAGACAATTGCATGACGCCATCTATTTATGGGTTGCACCTTATTTATTTCGTCACAACTATAAACTTTCAACTCTACATAGTGTGTCCCCTGTTTATAATCGGACGTTTGACGCGAATGTCCATTAGCGAGTCTTCTACTAATGGAGGATAGTAGATGTGGAATAGGTTTACCCGGGGCTGAAGATTGTTCCACAGCGTCGTCTTCACTGTCGCTCCCGAAGATATCGTGAACGGTTGCCTTCTTCGGGGCGATTGGCTTGATAACTGGCTTCTTCTTACCCCATGATGAAGATTGCGTACACATAGGGGCAGGGCTCGCTCGTGATGTACTCGGCGCCGACGGTGAGCACGACGGGGAGGCCGCTAGTTTCCTTTTTTTTGACCTCTTCTCAGGTTCACGCAGCTGAGCTTCTTCGTCGGATGGGAACAACGCTTCAGCATTTACTTGATGGGACCTGAAAAATAAAATAGATATGATTAAAATTTCAATCAATAACGGGAGGCTTGCATTTTGCAATCATTATGTTTACTTATTCTGTTCTGTAAGTACTTTCATGACATTAGTCATGAAAGTACTTCAATGTGAAAACTAACAACAATGGAAAACAAGAAAACTAAATTATATTAGGTAGTTGAGCATAATGTGACGAAAAAACAAACAGTCTTATTATAATGAGCCACATGTTTAAGATAGAGTTAATAGATAGAACATCGTTTCGTTTTCACTGAATTAATAATATAATAACCAATCAGCTTGACATAAACCACTCCGATACAACGTCACTGAGATCCCACTTTTCACATCCGAATGAATAGAAGATTATCTTATTAATGTACTACATTACAATAAAGAAAAAATTATGTATTAATAATTATAACTTACATTTTTAACGGTGTAGTCCTCGATGTTGATATTGGCTGGCAGAGATATGTAATGATGCTCCAGGTGTCCACGTCCCGATTTAAATATCAACAAATCTACGTCATTTTTAATCCATAAAAGGAAAGTAAGACTTACTAAAAATCCTGAGTCAGATTTGTCATTATTTGGAAAATGCTTACCTAGCGCTAACATAATTAAGTAGTTCAATTCTCAACCTTAAACATACACAATAAAGATTTGCCGCTGTAAGAAAACGCACATACTAGTCTTATACCCTGACTTTACTTTTGCATTAATATCATGATAAATGTATGAGAACATTGTCAACAAACAAACATACATTTGGATCTCTGTTATTAGTATTAAATTATTGTAAACAAAGCAGTGGCGGCGCCGATCCGTCGGGAGAGTCTTGTTACATCCAACCATTTCTGTGAAGTTCGGGAATGCCACAAAAAAATATTTGATTTTCAACCTTAAAAACATGTTTAAAAAATATATATAAGTTGTAAAATAAAGAGGAAAAATCAAATCAAATCGAATTATCAGTCAGGTTAGCAAGGTGGATATAAGGAACTGTTATGTCGGTAAGAAAATATTTTTATTATTGTTCAGAAGTTGTTAAATGATTTATTAGATGTTACTTTTATATATATATCTTATATGTAATGCTTAATATTATTTTATACCTTTTGTGACATTAATATTATGGAAGAATGCATACTAGAAAATCAGCATCATGCTATAATTATTAGAGTTTGTAATTAATATTCTTTTTTTTCTTTTTTTTTTTTCCAGGTTTCTCAAGATCTATTCATTTTCCCCCCAATGGAACCTCGGCTAGTGCAAAACGAGGTTGGCGAAGAATCGTCGAGGCGTTTGAATCTGAAGAGAAGGTCCAATGATGGAACGCATTACAGTTTTGTGAAGCGGCCTTTAAAAGGATCAAAGATAATCCGCATCGAAATCTACGATGCAAAAGATTTTGTCGATCGCGAAGAAAGTTCATGCAAATGCAAAGCCGATTTGTGCGTACAACATGTTGTTAAACATACCATGATGGACGGTATATACCAATCAACCAAGGACCTCATAGCTAGGATCCAAGAAAATTTGGAAAGTGTTTTTTAATGAATAGATAGGTCGTAAATATTTACTTACCTAATACATATAGGTACTATATAATTATAATAACATGGGACGCCTTAGTAAGTACGCATAAATAGTATGAAGCTACTTCATAGTCATAGATAAAGTATTTACTACTTATACTAATTTGTGCAACATAACAATAAAAGCTAATTTTAAAAAAATGCATTTTTATTTATTTAGTGGATGCTAGCTATTGATTCTTATTATATAGGTAATATACTGCATCGGGATATAGCGGGTACGATTCCCACTCAAGACAAACCTATCTAAACTTGTACCATCATAAACAGATATTGAAGAAAAAAATTGTTTAATACTAACGCTCTAATCAGTAGGTGTGATGTAATTGAACATGATTTAATTACAAAGGTAATTGCATGCATACATATTTTGTTGGTAACGAAAGAATGCAGCCATCTTCCATATTAAGAATATAAGATCATGTTCACAGTTTCACGTATAGCACAAAGCCAAGCGCCACACACACACACACACACCCCCTCACACACTTACTAGTGTCCAGTTTTCTATAGTATAAAACAAACACTGATCACTGCACGATTCATTCATTAAATTCACATTCAGCATCGTACAACACATTTGAACCTTTGTTTGTATTTAAATAGATGTTAAAAATTAAAAACATTTTGATTGAATAGATGAACATTGTTAATTGGGGGCTTCTAGATCAGATCGCAAAGATCTGATCTAGAAACCCCAATTAACAACTACTATAGGCTTCTCCGATTGCACGCCATTCAGCTCGATTCTCGGCAACGGCAACATCCAGCGGCTACCAGCCACCCTGCGAAGATCGTCACTCCACCTAGCCTGAGGGCGTCCTACCTTACGTTTGCCAATTCGCGGTCTCCACTCAAGAACACGTGTACCCCAACGGTCATCGGTTCTACGGCTGATATGGCCGGCCCACTGCCATTTCAGTTTGCTAATTCTGTGAGCTATGTCGACTTTGGTTCTCTGCCGGATCACTTCATTCCGGATTCGATCCCTCAGAGAGACTCCAAGCAAAATTTAAGGTTGCTCAGCGAGCCATGGAGCGGGCTATCCGCTCCATGGCTCGCTGAGCAACCTTAAATTTATGCACCAGCCGTACCGTGAGTGTCCATGTTTCGGCTCCGTAGGTCATAACAGGCAGGACGCACTGATTGAAGACCTTCGTCTTTAGGCTCTGTGGAATACGTGACGAGAAGACTCAACGAAGTTTCCCAAACGCTGCCCAGCCCAGCTGAATTCTTCTGTTAGCCTCCCTCTCAAAGTTGTTCTTACCAAACTGCAGAGTTTGCCCGAGGTAAACGTATTCTCGAACAACCTCGAGAGCACCGCCATTGACAGCAATCGGCCCCGGAGTGACGTGTTCGTTGAACATAACCTGGGTTTTGTCCAAGTTCATCCGGAGATCAATGCGTACAGAAGAATCAAATAGGCCGTCCAGCATCTGCTGTAAGTCATGCAGCGATTCGGCCAGTATGACGATGTCATCTGCAAATCTCAAGTGTGAGATGTACTCGCCGTTGATGTTAATGCCACGCCCTTCCCAGTTCAGCGTCTTAAACACATCCTCCAATGCGTTAGAGAACAATTTCGGGGAAATTACATCCCCTTGTCTCACCCCTCGACGCAAGGGGATATGTTCAGTACGCTGATCCTGAATTTGGACGGTCATTGTCGCGTTTTCATAAAGACATCTCAGCACTTGGATGTATCGCCAGTCGACTTGGCATCGCTGCAGAGACTCCAAAACAGACCAGGTCTCGATAGAGTCAAAAGCCTTCTCATAGTCCACAAACGCAAGACACAGTGGCCGCTTATACTCATCAGACTTCTGTATAATTTGCCGCACTGTGTGAATGTGGTCTATGGTGCTGTATCCTCGTCGAAACCCAGCCTGCTCCGGTGGCTGAAACTCGTCGAGTCTTCTCGCTAGACGATTCGTAACGACTCTTGAAAACAACTTATATACGTGGCTAAGGAGCGAAATGGGTCTGTAGTTCTTTAAAAGAGTCTTATCACCCTTTTTAAAGAAGAGAACGACCACACTCTCTCGCCACGCTTCTGGAGTTCTCCCAGAGAACAAGACAGAGTTGAAGAGCTCCCGAAGCTCTTTCAGTACAGGACTTCCTCCAGCTTTCAGGAGCTCGGTCGTTATCCCGTCCTCACCAGGGGCTTTTCCATTTTTAAGCTGTTTAAGAGCCGCCTCGATTTCGTCTTGGCTGACTTCTGGCAGGTCTTCCATGAAATGGCGGGTTAAGGTGGCTCTGGAATCCTCATTTTTGGGATCAGGTCGAGATGCATGCGATGCGTACAACTGGCCGTAGAAGTTTTCTACTTCCAAAAGGATCTCCGGCTTCGAAACGACGATATCCCCACTGGGTTTGGTCAACTTCGTCAGGTGGCTGCTCCCGAGTGACTGGACGAACACTTTCGACCCCCGATTTTGCTCAATTGCTTTTTCTATAGAGCGCGTATTGGAGCGTCGGAGGTCGCGTCGTACCAGAGTTCTTATATTTTTGTTGAGTGCCCGTTGTTCTGACGAAGTGATAGGTGGGTTTTCTCGTCGTTCCGTCATAAGCTCCAGAGTCTCTTTTGAAAGTTTTGACTTCTTGCCCGTACGCCGCATTTTACAAAAACGGCGCGTACCTTTCTCCCTGAGAATTTCCGCCACTTGGTCGAGTGCCTGGTCAACGTCATTTGTGGTTTCCACGGCAGCAAAACGGTTCTCCAGGTTTGACTGGAACGCTTCAGATCCTAGCATGGTTTGGAGCATGTTTGGACGGAGCCTAGACCTCATCAAACGAGTTCGCTCGAGCTTGAAGTTGATATTCAGAGAGCCTCGGACAAGTCTGTGATCACTGCCGGTGTTGAACCTGTTGATCACCGAGACGTCCCTGAATATATGCTTCTTATCCGCTATGATGAAGTCTATCTCATTTTTTGTCATAGTATCGGGGCTTCGCCACGTCCACTTCCTTTGGAGCTGTTTCTTAAAGAAGGAGTTCATCATGAAAAGCCCCTCCTTCTCAAGGAAGTTGACAAGCATTTGCCCCCTATGATTTCTGCTGCCAAACCCATAAGATCCTACTACCGATTCGCTGCAATTCTGTACTCCCACTTTAGCATTAAAATCCCCCTTGAGAACATTGTAGTGGGCCTTAGTGGTGGAATGCAAGGCCTTGGAGATATCCTCAAACATTTCCTCCACTTCGTCATCCGAGTATGCCGAGGTCGGTGCGTAAACCTGAATAACCTTGAGACTATACCTCTTGGTTAGCTTCACTACAAGGTACGCTACCCTGTTCGATACACTGGAGACTTCTACAACGTTGTCACAAAGGGATTTGTTTACCAGGAACCCGACTCCGCCTTGTGATAGTTGGTCTCCCTCTCGAAAATACAGAAGGTGGCCCGATTCAAGGGTTATTGTGTCCTCCCCCTCTCTTCGGACTTCACTTAAGCCAAGAATATGCCACCTTATTTTTCCGAGCTCTTCCTCTAGCTGCACTAGGTGTTCGTCGAGCCGTAACGTGCGTCCGTTGTACGTAGCCAAGGTCAGTTGGGTTTGGCGGCCATTCGTAACCCGGGGATTCTTCGCACCCCCTACCTTACCGTTACCGTGATTGCCGCCAAAATCAGGAATAGCAAGGCGGCCGGGAACTGGAGGCCGTGGTTGAATTTGACTTGCCATTTGGAGGGTTTGCCCATAATCGCCACGCTGGGCATGCGGGTTGGCGATCGCAGATCGCAGCTTCTCGCACTAGTGACGCTGCTGCCCGTCGCTAGTCTGCGCCATTTAGCTGCGAAATTTTATTTAGAATGGTTATACCGCCATTTGTCGGTTGTCAGAGCCTCGTTAGTTATTCAGCAGGGTGCGCCACGAGCAGGTGAGGTTGACTTGGGGCACTGAGATGGTAAGTGTGCCCCCTTACACCCCTAATTAGAACGCAATTATTTAATAGACATAGGTATTCAAAAAGTCAGTAGATAGTAAAAATGACATTAACTAACACTAATTTCCTTAATTTTATTGGGGATTTTGAGAATCATTAGACAATTTACTATTTCAGATTTCAGCTTATGAGTTTTAAAGCAAATTTCACTTTCTAATATGGCACATAAATGATTTGCGTAAATGTCTAGTCTATATACATCCATGTTAGGCTTAATATTAGTAAAAAACTAAAAAATAAACATTAAAAAAAAATCTAAATTATAAAAGATTAAAAAAAAAAACGCACGTTTGACCTTTGCATGGAGTATGAAAAATCCAAAATAATTCATATATTAATGACCTAAGAAGATATTAGGCGCAATTGTGCAATAATGGAGATATCATCATTTATTAGGCCTACTCCATACAAATTTTTTCGAAAAAAATGTTGACTGCGCTGTTCACGATTATAAACCTGAAAGTTCATTATATAAGGCATAAAGTATGTATTCCCAATCGTTACTAAGCAAAAAAAAACGACACTTAAAAAAACATTTTGAATGTCCATGAAATGCGAAATTCAGCTCACAGTGCGTCGTGGTGCATGCGTAGCAATGCCGCGTGCGGTGTTGTTGGGAATCATTCCTTTATGGTTGATAAGAAGTTATAATTCAGATGTTATTCCTCGTGATAAAGTAAAAATATGCTAAAAAAAGATACAAAGAAGGTCTGCAGGTAATACGGATGAAATAAATTATATGATCACTAACATTCAAATAGGTCTGGAAGAATCTATTTGAATTTTTATTTCATCACCATTGACTCTCAAAACGGTGAAGGAAAACATCGTAAGGATACCGGCATGACCTAGAACTAAAAATTCGAAACATGTGACATCTACCGAACCGCATTGCACACGCGCGTTCATAATGCAGGAGTGTTGCACAGAGAGCAAGACAGAAGGTGAGGCATCGTTTAAACTGAAGCCCCATAATCGCATTGTGGATCATTGAAGTTCCTCCACCTGATTAAATTGTATCTGCTGCTGCAATGATAAATCAGACTGATGAATGGTAGAAGTAGTAATTAATAATAGTGATGGTAACGAGAGGTAGATGTTGAACAGTTAATCTATCATGGCAAACATTAATGTAGGCACTTTAATAAATTATATTTTCAGTTATACTTAGAGTACCGTTAAATATTATTACAAACAACAATTTGAATGACATGGAACATGATATTAAAATAAAGACCGTCACTTTGGGAAACATTTACAAATCCATTAGTCGATTAGGCGATTAACTTTCATTTTCGACATAGTTAACATCAAACTTCCGAGTGTTTCAGACATGTTTTCTTTTTTCAAACATGGATCAAAATCAACCATAAATCCTGCTGTTATAGTGGAAAATGCAGCTATGGCTTCATATAACAATGAATTACTTAATAACGTGATTGAAAAAAAATTACAATCAGTACTAAGGCCGTTGAATCTAATGCAAAGTCTTTTCATCTGCGCGAAGTATTCAATTCATGATAACATTATCACTGCCAATACTGATATTTACAATTTCTTAAAATTATTGTGCACAGTCATATTTCGGTGTATCAGTTTGCATTATTTGATCGGTATGATCAATTTTTTTCATGAAGAATGGTGGGGACCTTACAGTTTATTATTTTGCTTCAGCCTTTCTCTTGACTTCATCTTGTACTTGATCGGGGACTTAATTAACTGCTTCTCAAACATCATGCAGAGTCACTACAATATATTGATGGCCTTGAAAATCCAACACGTGCTCAGCGTCCTTCAAATGAAAAGCAAAGAACTCAGAAGTTTAATTATCTGTAACTGGACCTACGTTATCATTCTTAATATTCTTAGTGTCAGTTTTGTTATTTGTTACTGTTTTACTATGGCTGAAATAAATGTTTATATAATGACTATGGCTTATGCCAGCATTGCTTACGATATTAACGTCGTATATGCTTTGGTACTATTAAAGTTATTAAAGAAAATGCTTGGTGTGTGGATTGAAAAAGTTCTAAAATCAAGAAATACCGAAGAAACAGAGGAATCCTGGAATATAATGTTAGATGTATACCTTAACATATTGGACATTTATATGATCATTGAGACAACATTTCGACAAATGGTAAGTTAAATTTTTAATGAAGACATGAAGACAAATAATGCAAATATTTATTTATTTATTAATAAACAGGGTGGCCCATAAGTCCTTAGACATGTAAATAAATAATTAATAAAAAACGGAGTACAGGAGTTCCGGATCGTAACGGATTACATTTGTATGATGTAATTTTTAGAAAAATAATTACCATTTTATATAGGTTAATACGAAATAAAAAGATATTTCTTATTGATATTAGTTTTTTTTTATTTTTTATTATTTACATGTCTAAGGACTTATGGGCCACCCTGTGCAACCCTTTAATCTTTCTTTATGTATGTCCACAGATTTCTCCGTCATTTGCGGACCGATTTTGAAAATTCTTTTTTTTTTCAAAGGGTATGCTCCCAAATTGGTCCCATATAAATTTTATTAACTTTGCTTGGGTAGTTTTTGAGTTAGCTACAAGATACGTATTTTTTTCCCACTTAGTATGTAGATTATATGATAAGTTCCTGTCACTGGTAGCAGCTAGTGGTATTAAAGTTATTTTTCACTTTGTAGTGTTTTGTTTTGGAAGTCGGTGGTTTTTTTTTAACTTTAACTTTTTAAATCATATTACAGTGGACTGTTCTTTAACCTAAACAAAAGATAAACACGTTTCTGTGATAGTAAGGAATACTTATTTCTTTCATTTTTTTTTTTAGATTATATTTTATACGATATTCAGCGCCTACCTTAGTTTGCGGAACGTAGCTGTAATGTTAATATTAAAAACCTTCATAAAAATTACCGGTCGTGTAAGTAGCAACATTATTCCATAAAACACTTCTAATGACAATCTTCAATTGTCACCAAATCCATTTGTTTACGGGTTAAAAGCTATATTAAACAGAATTATATCTTTCAGTTGCTGATTCTGTCTATAGCATCTTATATCTGGAACTTCAAAAATATCATCGTTCTCACGTGCTTGAGCGTCGAATGTGAGGGGTTCTATACAACTATGAGGGATGTTCATAGTACCTGTGTAATGGTCTTGCAGTCAAGAAATAGTTCTGGTACAGTATCTCCGTAGCTTCCATACTTATTGCAATAATAATATTGCATTGTATGCAAAATTAATATCTTTTTATTTTTCTTGTTCATAGATTCAGCAAAAAGGGTCTGCAAGAACATCCAACGTGTACAGAGGGCATCATTCAAAAAGATGAGCGCGTGCGGCTTGTTCACCATAAACGCGGAGCTACCTCTACAGTTGTCAAGCTTTTTATCTACGTATACTATTATTTTTTTAAATTTTGTGTATCTTTAATAATAATTGTTAGTAACTTTATCCTATGGGCAATTCGGAAATAATTACCGTCCTATATTTATGCATTCCGAGAGGGGACATATATTTTTGAAGCCAATGTGGTATCGTATATTTTGACGTTCTTCTTGAGGACAGAATATAAATAAATACATCATGAAATCAGATATTATTGCCGAACTGTCCATGGTAATAATAATATGTTTATGCTCGTGACTGTACAACAAGCGTGGTATCACCGTATCCTCATTTTCCATCAGACACGATCAAGGTCAAGAGAAAGCCCATTCTGAAATAAAATAAAACTCATTTCTGAATAATAACAATCATAAAAATTTCGTTGGAGACAAAGTCGTGTATTGATAATTTTCTTCTACAATAAACGAATTCTCATCATCTAACCATAAGGTTAGATGATGAGAATCGAATATTGAATACTTCTTCAATATGCCCCTCGTTTAACCAGTCAGTCTGTATACTAACTAATTTGTTAGTTATACGAAACAGCACTAACTTAAATACTATTAAATTATTAACTCGGTCTGCGTAAAAGTATAGAACAACATGTATATGTTAATTTTCATAGAATCAATCATTTTAATTGAAGTAAGAAATAGGTATTATGATATTTGGGAATATGGACAGAATATACTTAATAGTATATTTGGACCAAAATTTACTTATGGCCTCCGTTCCTCCCATCTATGGAAGCATCCACAACTTTTAGAAAAAGTAGATCAAATTATTAGAAACACTTTAACATCAATTCTAAATGTGGCCCTGGACGACCGAGCGTGGCAGCAAGCCACACTTCCCATTCGCCTGGGTGGTTTCGGTGTCCACAAAATTTCAAGTATAAGTTTACCGGCGTTCCTCTCCTCGGTCCACAGTACCAATAAATTAACCAGGAAAATTGTATCTTCCTCACTGGCCAATTTTGAGGTACCGTGCCTGACCGATGCGTTGAACGCTTGGAAAATGGCTTGTCCCAATACGGATCTGCCCGACAACCCGTCTTCCCAGAAACGATAGGACGCGCCGCTCTGCAGTATTATACGGAATACCCTAAAGACGTCACCTAATACTGTCGAGCGCACCCGTCTACTGGCTGTGGGAGAGTGGGAGTCAGGCTTCTGACTTCAGGTGCTCCCGTCATCCACCATAGGCACTATTCAATTCAATTCAATTCAAAACATTTATTTCAGACGTAGTCCATATACTGTTAGTAATACAAAAAAAAAACCTTATAAAGCTGTTGTTAGTATAGACAAAAACAAAGCCACATGAAGAAATAAAAATTAAAACCACAAAGTGACACCACACAGGAGTGCCAGTTTATACCAAGCCCTGGACGCGTCCACCCACAGTGTGTAGTCGCATCCAGTGCTGCCACATCGGCGAGTCCCAGCGACCCACGAACACGCTCAGGAGGCTGTTCGAACTGGCCCGCATGCGCCTCATAAGAGACGCACAACGCTTCCGCATGATGGCATGAAAACTATCCACGGTTTTAACCGCAAACATTGCTGAAGCGCTGCAGTGCCGCGCCAGCCCGAACAGTACCCTGAACGCGTTATTGTACTGCACACGCAGAGCACTGTATGTACGCTGCGTGTACTTAGTCCACAGGCTGCAAGTGTAAAAAGATTGACAGAAGGCCTTAAATAATGTCACTTTGACCTGCTCGGTACACCGTGCAAACCTGCGGGCCAGCATGTTACAGCGCACAGACAGCGCCCTACGCTCCCTCTCCAAATCAATGTTGTCACAAAGATCCTCCGAGACCCAGTGACCCAGATACTTGAAATTAGACACTCTGTTTAAGCTGGTACCGCAAAGATACAAAGGAGGCACATTAGCGAGGGATTTATTACCAGCCTTAAACAACATCACTTCACTCTTCTTCACATTATATCTGAGTCCATGGGTTCGTGCAAACTTTTCACAAATATCCAGCAATCTGCGCATGGCACTGATCGACGGGCTCAGCAGCACCATGTCGTCCGCGTAGCTGATATTATTGACACATTGTCCATCTATATGGCACCCTATGCTTGTTTTGCTGAGCTCGCCGATCAACTCGTTCATGTACATGTTAAAGAGACGAGGAGAGGTTAACCCCCCCTGCCTGACCCCACACTCCAACCCATACACGTCCGAGTGTGAGCCTGCCCACCGCACAACATTCCTTTGATTCGAATACCAATATTTCAACATTGCAACAACATTACGTGGCACATCTGTTTCACTTGTCATCTTTCGCCACAATACATCATATGATACCAAATCGAAGGCCCTGGATAAGTCTAGGTAACAGGCATAGACTGGCGTTTTCCTGGCTGTATAATACTGCACAGTCTGCTTGAGGCACAGGATGGCACTCTCGGTCGAAAGGCCAGGTCTAAATCCAAATTGAGCATCATGAAGTTCTATGTGCCTATCCAGGTGTTTGTCAAACAGACTGTCCAGCACTTTTGCTATCACAGTTGCCAGCGAGATGGGTCTGTAGTTTGCTAAGTCTGAGACATCCCCGGTCTTGTTTTTTATAACCGGAACAACCACGGTATGTATAAGTTCATCCGGAAGGTAACAATGACTCATGCATAAGCTGAAAAACATAGCAAATACTCGAGACAAATGGAAACCAGCATATTTCAAATGCTCAATGCTGAGACCATCATGACCAGGGGACTTACCTCGCACCATTTTATGAATTACGGAGGCAACTTCCTTGGCACAAAATCGAACAGTAACGTCCCCTGTCACGATCTCAGCACCACGTGACAGTTCGGTCGAGCCTACAGGAGGAGATTCCACCCTAAAATGACGCTGAAACAGGTTGGCTATATCACTAGGCACATGCACGCCCGCAACGCTCACAGGTAGACTCGATTTCGGGTTCAGTTTATTTGTCTTTTTCCAGAATTTACCAAATTGTTTATTCCAGTGATGCTGTGCAATTATATCTAACTTGATTTGTTTTTCATTATCTTGACAAAATTTTACCCGAGATTTAAAAAGTCGCCTTGTTTGGCACATGCTATCATAAATAGGCCCGCTTTTTTGTTTCCCACTCAGTAACCAGTTTTGATAACATAATCGAGCCTCTCTGTGAGCACCGCTGACGTGTTTGTTCCACCCTGGCATAAATCAAAAAATCAAAATCAAAATATTTTATTTCACATAAACCTACATGGGCACTTATGAAACGTCAGAAGCTAGGTGCACGGTTCCAATTGGTCGTTTCCTATGGAGAAGAGCCGGCAAGAAACTCCACGGTTACTCTTTTAAAAATAATTGGCTTTTACAATACTTTCAAATAACAGTGTTTCTAGGTATGGGAGGACAGTGTAGGTCTTTCAATAAGTACCAAGTACTTAACAAAATAGAAAATGGTCAACAGGTCTAAAATCCACTAAGCCTACAGCGTTCTCACATTCACAAAATATGTAGAAAAGAATCTATACAAAAAAAATTAATTAATTAAAAAAAAGTAAAAAACCTATTTTAAATAAAACGCAATTATATGATTGCTATTACAACTGTAATCAATCTGAATAATTATCATGTCCACAAAAGCCACAAAAAAAAAAGTATATAATGTC
Source organism: Agrochola litura (assembly GCA_949152395.1). NCBI lineage: Eukaryota > Metazoa > Arthropoda > Insecta > Lepidoptera > Noctuidae > Agrochola > Agrochola litura. Next base: position 22,364,348 of record OX424501.1, read on the forward strand.
AAATAATAGAATAGTAAATATGTCAAGAGCGAATGTAAAAATAAATAAAAATAAAGATTTAAATAAACATGGTAATTTGGGAGCAGTTAATAGACTCTTACTTATTTATGCCGTTAATGAGGTACCAGAGAAGCCACATGTGCAGAAGGAATTATTGCCAAATTTCCTTGTCTTCAACGTAGTCTTTAATTTTATAATATGAATTCTTGATAAGGACACGTTTGATGTGGGTTTTGAACTTCCCATCGCTAAGTTCTGTCACAGACTTTGGCAACTTGTTATAAAAGCGGATACTGTTTATAAGAAATGACTTGCTTGTTTTAGTTAATCTAAATTTGGGTATCACAATTTCATGTCGACTACGTGTATTTATATTATGGAAATCGCTTCTTATTTTGAAAAGTCCTAAGTTTTTGCGAACATACATAATACTTTCTAAGATATAAAGTGAAGGCAAAGTCAGTATATCAATTTCTTTAAATTTGTCTCTAAGGGACTCGCGAGGGCCCATTTTATAGATCGCGCGGATTGCCCTCTTTTGCAAAATGAAAATTGAATCTACGTCAGCTGCCGATCCCCACAGCAGGACGCCATAAGACATAATACTGTGGAAATAAGCAAAGTATACTAACCTAGCTGTGGCTATATCAGTCAACTGCCTTATTTTTCTTACTGCATATGCAGCTGAACTTAATCTACCTGAAAGAGTTCTAATATGGGCGCCCCATTGTAATTTTGAATCTAAAGTAATTCCTAAGAATATAGTTTCCATTATTGCATCTAGTTTTTTGCCATCAAGTTTTAGATTTAGACCTACTTGAGGTACATTTGGTAATGAGAACCTAATACATTTCGTTTTGTTCGCATTAAGTAAAAGATTATTAGCTGCGAACCATTTTGAAAGTACAGCCAGACTATCGTTGACATGTAATACATCTGTATCTTTCCTGTCTATTTTAAAAATAAGAGAAGTGTCGTCAGCAAATAGAATTATATCTGATAAGTTAGTCATCATGTAAGGAAGATCATTTATATAAACTAGAAATAAGAAAGGGCCGAGAATTGAACCTTAAGGCACGCCCATTTTCACTAGAGACCCCGAAGACATCGCCCCATTAACATTTACTTTTTGCTGCCTGTTTGATAGATAGGAAAGAACAAGATCAGCAGCTTGTCCACGAATTCCGTAGTGGTGTAATTTACAGATCAGTGTATTGTGGTCAACGCAGTCAAACGCTTTTGAGAGGTCACAGAAAATGCCAATTGCATCCTGGGACTTCTCCCAGGATTCCAAAATGTGACTGATGAGTTTAACTCCTGCGTCAGTCGTCGACCTACCTTTCGTGAAACCAAACTGGTGACTATGTAAAATCCCATTAGAATTAAAATGTGCCAACATCTGGTCTAGCATGATTTTTTCATATATTTTACTCAATGCTGGTAGCACAGATATTGGTCTATAATTAGAGGGATCACTTTTACTACCCGATTTGAAAATTGGTACTACTTTACTATGTTTCATTAAATCAGGAAACATACCGCTATCTAAACATTGATTAAATATGCCTGTTAGGACAGGGGCAATTGTGTCAATGATATCTTGAAGAACCTTAACGGAAATCCCCCATAAGTCTTCAGTGTTTTTTATGTTAAGACTTTTAAATGCTTTTTTAATTGTGACAATTGAAATGGGCTTAAATTAAAAATTTGGAATGTCTCTACTGAAGTGTTCTTTTAAAAGAGATTCAGCTAGTATAGATGATGAGGGGAGAGATTTCGTAACCTCTATTGGGATGTTGGTAAAGAAGTTTTCTAGTGTCTCAGCAACTTTTAACTTATCTGAAATGGTTACATTATCAATTTTTAATGACAATTCATTCTGATCTCGCTGTTTTGTGTTTCCAGTTTCTTTGTTAATTACCTGCCACACAGCTTTTATTTTATTGTTAGAATTATTAATTTTGCTACTTATTAATTTAGATTTAGCTTGGGCGTAGACTCTTTTAAATATCTTTGAATAGTTTCTTACATAATTATGAATTACTTGATCAGAAGTCAATGATTTTTCGTTATATAAATTATATAAAATATCTCTGCTTTTTCTAATGCCAGGAGTGGCCCATTCATTAAATTTTGGTTTGGTATTGATTGTTACTGTTTTTACAGGACATGCTTTATGGAATTCTTGGCACACTGTAGAAAGTAGTGTACCATAGTTCATGTTGGGGTCTTGTGAATCAAAACTAGCTGATGAAAGATTGCTAAGAACATTATTATTAAACATTTTCAATTTATTTTTAGTAAGAGGTCTTAACTGAATAGTTTTATCTAAGCGTAACTTTTTATCTGATTCAAATGATACAAGTTGACCAGTATGGTCAGACCTAACGCCACTAATTAAGGATGAGTCTTGTATTTTACAATTAGTAAAAATATTGTCAATGCATGAAGCTGAGGTTGCTGTTATTCTAGTTGCTTCATTAAATATACATTTTAAATTGAATGATTTAAACAATGATATAAGCTTATATTTATCAGGTGAGTTAACTAATAGATCAATATTTAGGTCACCACAAACAAAAACTAATTTATTATCTTTAAAAAGTTTTCTTAGTATTTCTTCCATAATGATTAAAAATCTATAAACACATAAGAAAGTATGGCCTTCAACCTCTGCACATGCTACCTCACATAAGCGATCAACAGAGCAAGCAGTGATATCCTTCCTTTCCTTATGTCTGAAACAACTATTACATAATATCAAGGTACCACCCCCTATTGAGGACCTGTTGTACGCACTGGCAACTGAAAAATTATTTACATTAAACAGCATCCTATCTGGCCTTAACCAGGTTTCACAAAAGCATAAGATATCCATTTGATATTTATCTATTAACAATTCCACGTCTAGGATTTTGCCAGAGAAGCGATTAATATTTTGATGATACAATAAAATATTCTTATCATGCTTCTCTTTTGTCGAGTCTAAAAGTTTAAAGAGCCTATCACAGTATTATTAGAAATACTAGATAATACTATTTCGTCACATATATTTATGTTTCCTGGACACAGGACCAACATAGCTGTCTGCCGCCGCCTTACTAAGTATCTGCATAATATCACTATACATATTTTGTTTTAAAATTCTACAGGAAAATTAATGTTTGCCAGTTGTGAGTGACAATTTTCAAAAAACTTTCCGGTCTGTTCACTGTTTCTTTCTCCCCAAATTATTTTATTACATTCGTTATCAGTCGCAATAATTTTCGGCCTTATCAATTAAAGTCACATTCAACCAATAAGGGACAATGATCAGACCAGTAAGCATCATGTAAAACGGACACTTTACGTACTGACCGTCTCGCCGCACTGGTCGTCACACAGTGATTGAGCCAGCGCAGACAGCCGTGTGCCTCACTCACAAACGTATATGTGTCTATAGGTAGCAAGTCCATATCTACGCACGACCATGATTGTTCGGTACAAAAGTTTATTAGTTCACTTGAAAATAACTCACCTGGGTGTGCATTAAAGTCCCCAAGTACAAAAACAGACTCCACGGCACTATTTTCAATTAACGCATTAACTTCACTAAGACAATTAGTGAATTCAATTAAATTATCGGCACTCGCGGTGGGCATGTATACTGATACGACCATAATTGACTTGTCACTGAGCGCTCAAGCCCCGGTGTCAAACAATGTTTGACACTTGGAACATGCCGTCAAGCCCCGGTGTCAAACAATGTTTGACACCCCGACAAACATTGTTGGACACCGGGATTTTATCTTTTTCTAATATAAAATAATGTCTAATGTCCTCTGTGGCTTTTTTATTCTATGGTCGGATAGATATGCTAGTCAACAAAACCATTTCATTTTAAAATACCTGGAACGCAACATTTTAAAAAAATATTGAAAGTGACGTTCGGGGACGAAAAAATGTCAGTCTACGAATCGCTCCGGCCTTGAAGGTTATTACCGTAATATTTCATTTTTATTGTGGTTTTTGTGTGTAAATCGACGGGAAGTGGTGTTATTTTCATTTTTAAGTAAATATTACGTCGTTGTAGATAATATTTGCAGTAAATAACATCATGTTATACCTATTTTGACCCAAACTAAAAGTGTAAACAAACATGTGAATGAAAAAGTGACCGTGCTGTGATTTTGTGGTATTTTGGTGTGTAATCGTTGGTATTTGATGGGTAAGTCGCCTTTTTTAATGATTACATTAGATTTTTAATAATGTTAGGCACTTTTTTTGCCTAAATACGGCAAAAAAATATTTTTTTGGAACGAAGAAAGTTACGTAAACACTAGAAATTCTAGATCTTAAAAATTATAGATTTTTAGTATTTTTTATTTTCAACGTTTGTCTCTAAAAACGCTTTTGTTAGATAACATAACTATCCATAATGTACCCTGCAAAATTTCGTGTGAATTGGTTAGCTAGTTTTATCAGAAATCGTAAAATTATTGGACAATAGACTCGCGAACAAAAACGCGTAATAAATCTTAGTAAACATTTCACACGAAAGTTATAAATATTTATGTTGGGTTCCTTATCTATCCGAGAACCGAAAATAATAGGCTTTATCGTTCGACGGCTTCTAGGAAACTTGAGTATTTTGTTTATCTGAAGGTGAGTCATAAATCTTTTGCGTCGTGGGTGGTCGCGGGGCTTGACAGGAATGACTCATCTGTCAAAAAATACCTGAGAGGTTAATGGCCTCAATACGCACATTATCACACGGTATCACTGTAACGTACGGGAACGCAGACTTCCTCCAGAGCAGGGCCACACCACCGTACGGCCTGCCCCTTAATACCCCAGCTGTCGTATCCACGGCTGAGGTGCCCGTGAATGCAAACCCGTCGTCGATAGTACCAAGAAAAGGTACGTTATGCGGCAACAACCAAGTTTCTTGAAGAGCAATTATACACAACCTCCGGATGCAATCCGCCGATCTAATAACATTCTTACAATTGAAACTAATAAGTTTCATTGGCGTACTATCCACTTGTTCCATTAGTTTTTGTCTTAAAATTCACAAAGCGACGATACGCGACTCCTTCTGGCCAAAAATCATCATTGAGAAACATTTCCAAATTTTGCTTTGGTACCAGTACTTTGTACGCATCACACTGTTTTGGTAATTTCATAGTCATCTTTTCTATGTGTACCGCAACATCAGTTTTACCCGCAATATAACTTAGAATGTCACACACGGGCACGTCCTTCGCAACATTATAAATGTAAATGGGAATTTTTATATCCGCAGCTTTGAAATTCGCATTTGGGCTCAAAACTGCCTTTCCTCTGTTTGCAACAAAGCGATTCCTTAGACGTCTCCTCTTCGTCGTCTCTGGTCTGTTCTGACGTGTCACTCACCAACGCGTACAACATCGGCCAACGATTTATTTTTGCCGAATACGTTACTATTTACGTTCGGAGCCGCCGTGTGTCTCGTCCCGCTGGGTATGTCGATCGCAGCTGATTGCGCGTGACTCATCGACTCGGGCACGTTACCAGCCGCTGTAAGGCGAACACCGCTCTCATCAAATACGTTAATCTCACAGCAAATATTTCGCCTATCTTCATTTTTGGAAAATGATTGAGCGATATCCCTATAATCCGATACCTGGCTCGGTTTTTTGCATGGAGTTTCATGTTCAGCGTCCATGTATGCAAGTCCCCTAGGACCGCTGCAGTAGTCGTCGTGACTATCCAGCAAAAATCCACCCCGTTTGATGTTTACGTTACTGGCGGAACTTCCAAAGTTGTTCACTATAGAAGCCTTTTTTAGGTTGTCAAGATCAGACATAACAGCATCTAAGTTTTCCTTAGTGACATACAGCTCTTTGATCTGATTCAGCTCCTGCTGCATACGCACCAAATCCTTTAAAATCCGAGTGACGTCAACATGATCGAAAAGTACTGGCGGCAGCTTGTGTAGATCACGGGCCACAAACACCGGTAAGACCTCAGGGTTGGACTCCTTCAGCATGCAGATGATGTCATCTATTTCACGGAGCTTCTTCCCTTCTCGCTTCCTTGCCTTCTTACGCTTCTCTGTAGGTAACGATTCGCACAGAAGATTTTTAGCACTGTGAATGTCCTCGTCAGAAAATGCACTCACACAAATGTGACTAATGCTCTCCTCGTTCATCAGATCGATTTTATTACTAACAAATGCTAGAACCTCGTTGATTACTATATTGCAACTCGAACATTTTAACAATTTAGAGGCCGTGGTTGGTCTCCCGCGTCCGTGCGACAACGCGTGCGCGACAGGACTGCGAACTATGATGGATGACTCATCGTTTCGGTTCACTACGTGTCTCCGCTTGGGTGCACCTTGTGTTGCTCCGCATCGGTGTCACTGTGGTAAAGCTGTCGACAGTCTCGGGCACCATGGCCTGTCCTGCTGCAGGAGCGCGGGTCCCGTAGCACGGCACGCCAGCATCAACAACATTATTCGTCGAGCCCTTGTCACCGCCGGCGTACCAGCGGTATTTAAAACTCAAACTCAAAGCATTTATTTCAAATAAACCAATTACAGGCGCTTTTGAACTGATAAGGGGTCGGTCAGTCAGAAAGATGAAGCTAGTTGCCCATTCCAAAGCGTAGTAGGTACCTATGGAGAAGAACGGGCAAGAAACTTCACGGACACTCTTTTAAATCAAAATATGGTTACTAAATATTGGTTACATCATTCTTGTTGAAGTTATACATGTGAGAACGATGCAGAACGTTAAAAGCGTCCGTAATAGAAAATAAAACAAATAATACAATTCAAAAATTTAGTTAAAATCAGCCGTGGCAGCTACGAGATGACCAGACCCTACTGACAGCGCCCGTTCACGAACATGACACATGGATTAGCACCATTCAGCTCAACCATTTTGAAGGGAGCTAAATGATCCAACACACACGCCACCGTCAGCGAGACATTAAAGTGAGCATGACATACTCTCAGCCGCCAGGGCACATTCAAGTCAATGAAAGACGTACCTAGTAAATGGTAGCTTTATAGTAGGTACATAGTAGGTACTCACACTTGTGTTATGCAATTATACAATGCTAAGGGATTGAATTTATACAATGCAAAGATAGTTTTTAAAATCTTCAGCAGCTTCAACAGTATTTTCAAATGCTAACCAATTAGTTCATGCGCCCTTGTGGAGTAGGACCAGCGTTTGGCCAAACATTTATATCAGAGATGTAATCCCCCAACTTATATATATAACTTATACATTTTAATAAAGAGCTTTTATTGAAAACCTATATTACAGAATACTAACTCGCGAATTTTTTTTTCAGTTTCTTCTTCGCATGTTCAATGTATTTTGTCGCAATTTATGTATTTTTGAGCTTCTGCTACAGACGATCAAAATAAAAGTTCAATCACAGGGCAAAATAAGAATTACTATACGTTTATTACAGGACCGATAGCCGATATAGCAAACTAGTTTTTGAGAGGAGAGGGCGGATTGACAAGCGTAATATCGTCGGCATAGGTAGAGAACTAAATAACTGCGATTTTGGTCAAATTGACTTTTCACCATTTTCGTAGCAGTCATGCCGCATAAATAAATCGCAATTTTCTCCAAACAAGAAAATTTTTGCTGTTTAGTTCTCCACCTACACCAACGATATGCTCCCTAGCTGGAAGAAACCTATGTTTAGTGAACTGCAATATAGGCTAGTTTACAAATGTTTTTTTCCTTAGCGTGTCGATAGCAATCTAAATTAAGTCTGCCCAGAATTATGATTTATCAATATCTAACTTTTTTAGGATTCCGCCTCGAGTTTAGCATTTATCATTGTGTCAATATTAGGGATTATAAAGGACTTTCTACAAGTAACATTACATTGTTTTTATTGCGAAAAATTCAATATCGCTGTAGAAAAAGCTGGGATGGCTTGCATACAGCGTATGAAGAATACGAACTTCACAAGTAAGCATATAAGCGCATAAAACTGCTCTCCCCTTCAATATAACATATTCTCCAAAGCAAAAGTAGAATAACGTAATTATCTATCGATAGTAGAAAAAAGTCATAAGAGTTTGTGTCTATAACAAGAAAAAATAATTCACTTACTTTTTTTAAACAGAATATGGAATATGTTTTCCTTACACAAAGTTTGATAATCAACTTCTCGGTCAAATTTAAAATCCTTTGATAAAAGAACTTTCCTTACAGAACATGAAGAAAGACTTTGCAAGAACGTTTTAAGAGAAAATCGAAGGTTCACAAAGATGACCGCGTGTGGCCTGTTCTATGTAGACGCTGCGCTACCAATGTGTTTGATGGGACTTCTTACTAATTACGCCGTAATACTATTACAGTTTGCTTTTCTATAAAATATGTATTTAGTATATAGTGGCCAACTTGTAAAATATTCACAGTTGACTGTAGTCCTTGATTTTATGTGTAACGTATCATTACAATAATTAGATAATGTTGGATAAAAGTATTGGGTGAAGACGGTGTCAACGGTGACGGTTCTCTATGGCATTAAGCTAAGGGTGGTAAGGTGGAAGGCGTAATACTTCAAATCCTTTACTTTTTATGTAGCCATCGATTTTGTAAGTGACAAAATCACTTTTATGGTTTTTTAGGGTTCAGTATCTCAAAAGGAAAAAACGAAACCCTTATAGGATCACTTTGTTGTCCGTTTGTCTGTCTGTCAAGACCCTTTTTCTCAGGAACGCCTGAAGTTATCAAGCTGAAATTCATATCAAATACTCTAGTTTACTGTCCCTTATAGGTGTGAAAATATCAAACGTCTAAACCAACGCAATCAAAAGATACAGCCGTTTATGCTGCAAATTTTCGACACTCACAAAGGAATCAAAACCTACAGGGCACTTGCCGTGAACTCAGAATCTTGAAATTTGGTACGAAGCAACGTCTTAAGCACAGATAAAGGAAAAATTACGAAAAGTATAAATTTTTAATTACATCATATAATAAAAATATTTTTAATAATTTTAAACTTTACTTATTGAAATTCATAATTATCAAATACTCAAATCTATAATACCTTTAAGCGGTAACAAAATCAAACTTCTATGTCAACGCAATCAAAAGAAACATCAATTTAAGCCGCATATTTTGAAACTCGCAACTACTCACAAGGGAATCAAAACCTAAAGGATACTTTCAGTCGACCTAGAATCTTGAAATTTGGCATAAAGCAACGTTTTATAGCACACATAAAGGAAAAAAATTTGAAAAACTTAAATTTAATTATAAACTTCTACAATCCCATAATCGCACTGTGGATCGTTGAATTTCCCCCACGTTGTATCTGCTGCAGCAATGATAAATCAAATTAATGAATGGTAGAATTAGCGTGAATAATGATGATGGTAACGAGCAGTAGATGTTGGACAGTTAATCTGTCATGGCAAACATTAATGTAGGCACTTTAATAAATAATAAAATATTTTCAGTTCCACTTATAGTATCATTAAATATTATTACAAACAACAATTTGAATGACATGAAATAGGATACTAAACGTAAAACACCACTTTATGAAGTATTAGTTAGCTTACCCGATAGTCGATTAGGCGATTAAGTTTCATTTTCGACGTCGTATTCGTTGACATCAAACTTTAGAGTGTATCAGACATGTTTTCCTATTTCGAAAAAAAATCAAAATCAACCATTAATCCTGTTATTATAGTGGAGAATGCAGCTATGGCTTCAAATAACAATAATTTACTTAATAACGTTATTGAAAAAAAAATACTCTCAGTACTAAGACCGTTGCATCTAATGCAAAGTCTTTTCATCTGCGCGAAGTATACTATTCGTGACAACATTATCACTGCTAATTCTAATATTTATATTTTTTTAAGAGTATTTTGCACGGTCATATTTCGGTGTGTATGTTTGCATCATTGTATTAGTGTGATAATTTTTTTACATAACGAATGGTGGGGACTTTACAGCTTATTCTTCTGCTTCAACCTTTCTTTTGACTTTATCTTGCACTTGATCGGGGATTTAATTAACTGTTTCTCAAACAGCATACATAGTCACTACAATATCTTGATGGCCTTGAAAATCCAACATGTGTTCAGTGGCCTACAAATGAAAAGCAAAGAACTCGGAGGTTGCATTTTCTATAACTGGACCTACGTTATCATCCTTAATATTTTTAGTATCAGTTTTGTTATTTGTTACTGTTTTATAATGGCTCGAAAAAATGTTTCTGAAATAATTACGGCTTATGCCAGTATCGCTTACGATATTAACGTCGTGTATGCTTTGGTACTATTAAAATTATTAAAGAAAATGATTCGTGAGTGGATTGAAAAAGTGGTAAATTCAAGAAATACCGAAGAATCAGAAACAGAAGAATACTGGAATTTAATGTTAGACGTATACCTTAACATTTTGGACATTTATATGATAATTGAGAAAACGTTTCGACAAATGGTTAGTTAATTTTTGATGAAGACAAATAATGCAAACATGTTTAATATTTCATCGTGCTACAATTTGAACCTTCCCAAAATAATACTTTTCACACACACGCAATTTAAATAAATAAATAGTGGGTGTTACCTCAGAAACAGACACTCTTGTTCAACGCGTGTCTAGTGAAAACTTACGACAAACTGCATCCGTAAATACAGTCTACTATGGACTGTTCTCTAATCTAAACAACTGATGAACACATTTCATAGTATGAATTAGTTTTTTCTTTCATTTGCAGATTCTATTTTATACGGTATTCAGCGCCTACCTTACTTTGAAGAACGTAGCGGTAATGTTAATATTAAAAATGTTAGTAAAAATTGCTGGTAATTATCATGTAAGTACCAACATTATTCCATAAGACACTTCTAGTGACAATCGTTTAAATTTTGTCAATTTTACACTATCGATTGTGTTAGACGTATTAAAATCCGTATTGACGTTATAAAACCCAATTCGTTGGATGATTGCTTCAATTATCACCAAATCCGGTAGTTTACTGGTTAAGACGCAGATAAATGCCAGTGACCTTGAGTGGTAAGCTTGCGTGTTCTGTACTGAGCTCACGCAACGCGTCGCACGTCCAGCCAGTAATAAAATTTGCCCATCAAGGAGTGTTGTCCAAATTTGACGCATTATTAATTTATTATACATTAAAACTAAAAGTATTTTAATAAAACACGTATACTAAAAGATCAATTATTAAATTATCTTTAAATTGGTGAAGGTTTCAGAAAAATACGCTTGATGGATTTTGCGTGATTCTCAGTTTTTTTATCCGCGTTAGATATAACTTTACAAATTAATTTAACTCTGTAACATATACTTTTTCCAAATCATTAAAACTACTCGTTTAGACGTGATCTTCAGCATAAAATCATTAAAAGTCAGGTATCATCGCCTTAAGCTATACTAAACAGAATTATATCTTTCAGTCGCTGATTCTATCTATAGTATCTTATATCTTTAACTTCAAAAATATCATCGTTCTCACTTGCTTGAGCGTCGAATGTGAGGGGTTCTATACAGCTATGAAGGATGTTCAGAGTACCTGTGTAATGGTCTTGCAGTCAAAAAATAGTTCTGGTACAGTACCTCCGTAGCTTACATACTTATTGCAATTTTAAAATTTAATGCAAAATTAATTTCATTTTATTTTTATTGTTTCATGGATTCAGCAAAAAGGGTTTGCAAGAACATCCAACGTGTACAGAGGGCGTCATTCAAGAAGATGAGCGCGTGCGGCTTGTTCACCATAGACGCCGAGCTACCTCTACAGTTGTCAAGCTTTTTATCTACGTATACTATTGTTTTTCTACAGTTTGTGTATCTTTAATAATAATTGTTACTAAATTTATCTTTTGGACAGTTCGGTCATAATGACCGTCCGATATTTATGCATTCTGAGAGGTGACATATCTTTTTGAAGCCGATATGGTATCCTATATTTTGGCGTTGCGTGTCTCGTCGGAAAGATTTGGTGTTTCTTCGTTATCACATATATTTGCCGCTAGTTGTATATGCCTTTCACAGATGATCTTCTTGAGAACAGATATTCGTTTTCCATCAGACACGATCAAGGTCAAGAGCAGTCACATTCTGAAATAAAATAAAACTCAATACTGAATAATAACAAACATAAAAAAAAAATTAAGACATAGTCGTGTAATAATAATTTTCTAAAATTACCGAATTCTCATCATCTAACCTTATTGGAACAAGAATCGAATACTGAATACTTCTTCAATATGCCCCTCGTTTAATCAGTCAGTCTTTATTCTAACTAATTTATTACTCTAGGTGACAGTAACAACTTAAATATGATTAAATTATTATGTCGGTCTGGTCTGTAATTTAATAACTTGCATGCTCTGTATGTGTACTCATGTTTCCACAAATAAATAATCTTGAATCTTGAATCTGCATAACAGTATGGAACAACAAGTATATGTTAATTTTCATAGAATCAATCATTTTAATTGAAGTAAGAAATATTATAATATTTGGGAATCTGGACAGAATATTCTTATTAGTATTGGTTTCTTGCGAATCAAATAAAAAACCAGTGGTCCAAGAGTCAGTCAGAAGGTGGGGTTAAGTTACAGAAGTTATATTTGGGATGATGTGGCGAAATATGTCGCAAGTGTGATGTAAATTAATTAAAAGCGTCAATCAGACGACAACTGTTTTAATTGCTATTTACGGAAGTAGTAGTTACCAAGTACCCTATCTGTTGAGAAGCACAGCGATCTAAAAGATGATTGTTGTTATATAACTAGGTACTTACACCACCCTAGCTATATTTTGTAAGCTTTTAGTAGGGAAATAGCCTCAAATACAAACATATCTGATGATAAGATACAAAGAATGCCCTTATATACCATACAAATATGATTACACAGGCCAATCTAGGCCTTAAATAAGGGTTCTAACATACACGTATTCTTAGTTAGGCTATTTCCCATATATGGACATAAGGAAAAGTTGTCGGGATGTACGATTTGAGGAAAGAACAAAGGCGTCACAAAGGACGTAATACATAAGCAGACCAACTGCGTAAATTCTTTCCCTCTTCATTCCCCTCACCTCCCCTGGTGCCCCCGAACAGTGGCGTACCCCGCAATCCCCGGCCGCATACCGACCCCCTCACCTTGGAAAGTTAGATATACATTGGAGGCTCATTGGGTCGGCGTATGCTAGCCACAGGGCGGGCGCACTAGGGTAGAAAACTACGTAAGGTGTCGCATATTTTGAAAAATTATTCCCCTGACTCTATTCGCCTCACTCTCCAACGCGCAGTCGACAGACTGGCCGCATGGTTTACAAAGTGGCGGATAGAAGTAAATCCAGATAAAAGCCAAGCGGTTCTCTTCACGAAACTGCGTAAAAGGCTCAGATACCCCCTCCCCCGACCGATCACCATGTTCGGCAAGCCGATCCCTTGGGAGAAGCGAGCCAAATATCTCGGCGTCGTTCTCGATCATCATTTGACCTTCGCAGAGCACATAAAGATGGTTCGTTCGCGAGCCGCTTTCGCTCTCGGTAGACTCTTCTTCATGGTGAATGCACGTAGCAAATTGTCACTTAGGTGCAAATTGCGCGTTTACACGGCGTGCATTCGACCTATCATGACCTATGCGGGTGCCGTCTTTGCTCATGCAAAACCCCGTCATATACATAGGCTGCAAACGGTGCAGAATAGATTCCTTCGTAGGGCGACAGGTTCCCCATGGTTCGTCAGGAACGAGGCTCTCCACCTCGACCTAAAGATTCCCACAATCCACCAGTTTCTTAAACGCCTTTCAAAGCGTTTCTTTGAGTCCGCGGCCAAACATCGCAACCCTCTGGTTGTCGAGGCCGCCAGTTATGTCCCGAGTAGAATCAGTAAAGTTCGCCGTCCAAGGCATATTCTAGTAGACCCCGATGACCCCATAACCCTCCTCCAGGAGAGCAATAGGGAAACAAGCACAGTGTACAAACACAGACGCCTCCCGTCATTCCGACCTCGCCGCCGAGGTCCTTTGCGTTCCCGACCGCCGCGCCCCCGAGTAAATGATACTCCCCCCCGACCCTTGCTCGAAAACGAGGTGCCAGCAGTTGTTGCAGCTGTGCACGTAGCTTTAAATTCCCCGATTAATAATAATGATCAAAACCTCTTGATCCAGCCCGTCCCATCTTTTGATGTCCTCCCTCCGGATAACGCCCTAAGCCGAGGCTCGAACCCCGCAGGGGGTGCCCTTAGTGCGCGTTCATCCTAAGCTTTTTAGCTTAGTTTTATATATGTGCCCTGGCTGGAGGCTTTGAGTGTAGTAGCTTGAGGCAGCCACAGGATTGACCGGTTAAACAGCCATGGTTTTTCTAAACCAACTGTGAGATGCCATACCGAAAAAAAAAAATAAAAAAAAAAATAAAAAAAAAAAAAAAATATGATTTTTCCAACTTTTCCGATTTACCGGCTTTTACGTTTTAATCATGTTTGTGTTTTATATATTTACTAGTTTAGTTTAGATTCTCGTGTATTAGTTAGTATGACTTAACATGTTTAGGTAACCAAAGAGTAATCCAGTCAAATGGTCGATCTCTTTTCTTTCGTGTGTTGTAATCAGTGTTTTATGTGGTGAATATATTTGTGTGTACTCAGAAGAAAGTGTGTTAATTTTGGTTTATAGCCACCAATATCCACCCTGCACCTTCATTTATCGTATTATACTTCAATCATAAATAAACTGCAACGTAAAAAAAAACTTTTTACAAAAAATACAACCGACTTTCAAACTACAAAGTGAAAAAGTCGGTGTATTTGGATCATTCTTTTAGTTATTTGACACTGGCTTCCAAAATTAAAGTTATTTTTCACTTTGTAGTTTGGAAATCGGTTGTATTTTTTGTAAAAAATGTTTTTTTTTCACTTTTTAGTGGGTTGGTTTGAAATTTATCTAAGTTACAATAGCCTTATGTCAACTGCTCATCAAAAATACCCAAATCGCTATAGATGTGCCTTTAATATTTGAAGAGTTCCCTCGATTTCTCCAAGATCCCATCATCAGATCGTGACCAAATGACAATGGGATCAACTTGAAAGTATACCTTTTCGAACAAAAAATAATTTTTCAAATCGGTCCAGCCGTCTTCGAGAAATCGGGGAAAAAAAAAAAAAATATCCAAATTGAGAAACTCCTCCTTTTTTGGTCGGTTAAACTTTAATTTTGGAAGTCAGTGGCAAAAAACGAAAATTCAAAACCAAAGATACCGACTTCCGAAATTAAAGTTATTTTTCACTTTGTAGTGTTTTTTTTTTGGAAGTCGGTTGTTTTTTTTTTGTAAAAAGTTTTTATTTTTGTATCTTGTATTGCTATTGTCATTGCCAAGGTGCTAGACAAAAAAAATCTGCTGTTTCCACATTTTGACGAGCTTCGCAAACATACATGTTCCGTGTGGTGCCGGACGAAAAGAATAGTACCATCCCATTTCTTCCCGTGGGTGTCGTAAAAGGCGACTAAGGGACTCACTAGAGAATGGGCAGCAGCGTTCTCAATGCATTTTAACACCATACTGCGATCGGCAACCCGCCTACCAAGCGTGGCGATTATGGCAAACCCCCTCATTTGAGGAAAGCCTATGTCCAGCAGTGAACGTCTTTCGGCTGAAATAATGAAAATGATGCCAACATAAATATAAGGAACAGCTGATTTCTTTTTTTGCAATTTCAGGTTTGGTCCCATAGTGAAAGTTGTTCATAATGATGATTACAATAAACCCTTAAGAGGATGTCCATGAATTCAATTTCATCCTGTATAAGTTAGAATAATTATTTAGACTAGATACATAACTTTATTTTTTTGTATATCTGCATACGGAGTTTGCTTATAAGTGATTGTTGCACTGTTGTATACACACTTTTGCATGTTACCTTTAACATAAAACCAGTGTCAACAGTTGTTGGTGAACCAATAAAAATAATTAATAAATAAAATCTCTATGTATCTTATGGATCGTAATGTTCGTCCGGAAAGAAGAATGAAATAAGATTGGAGAAATAAAATATTCGAATAGATTTGTGGAGTGACAAGAATGGATACCACATGTAGAAAAAGTATGCAACAAATTAAACAAATTCGTTTATGTTCTCTGCACACTGCGAAAGTCTTTGTCGCAGAGTACGATGTTGGTTGCGTATCACGGCTGTGTTGCATCGACTCTACAATACGGCCTTATACTATGGGGTAACTCAACAGAAGCAGATAAAGCCTTAAGGGTACAAAAAAAATGCATTCGATCCATTTGGGGCATTCCACCATGGGAATCTTGTAAACCATTGTTTCTTAAATTAAAACTCTTGACATTACCTAGTATGTATAATTTAGAATGCGCAAAATTTTTCCGATGGCACATTGACCAGTTTGAAAAGGCTCAAGACCGTTGCCTTCGAAAAGTAAGAGATTCAGATAGAATAGTTCTGCCAAAGGGCTCCAAGTACTTCTCAGTATAAAATAACTATTATCATTTATGTGTGAACTTATCTATAACAAAATACCAAAGAACTTAAAAGAGTTACCTAATAATTTATTTTTTACAAATTTATAATTATGGCTACTGGATAAACTATTTTATTATATAAATGAATTTATAAATAATGTTAATAATCTAGCTTAAGTTAGTGTAACAATAATACTATTTTTTTTTCCTTCTTTTAGGGTTTAACAATAGGATGGACCCTAATCTTATTACAATCTAGCCTTATAAACAGACTAATAAGTAATTTAATTAGAACCCAAACTATTAAATTGTCTTTACTAAGAATGTGTCAAATAGCACTTTTCTTATTGTCTCTATTAAGGCGAATACGTTCTTGTGTTTGTTTGACACTTTTGTACTTTACACTATTCACTAACACTAAACACTAGCTCGAACGGTTTTGTTCTTTTTAGTAACTAACTATGTTTGTGTGGTCGAAAAGCTGGATTGCCTCAACGTTCACATGCTGATGAAGTCTCTTTTCGTGAGCTTCTGCAAGTTTCTGGGTCACTCTTTCGATGAACTCAACTTTTAGGTCCCGGTGGAGGTCATTATTTCGTATGTACCAAGGTGCATTTACAATTTCCCTTAGCACTTTGTTCTGGAATCGTTGCATTATTAATAATGAATGTATTGTAAAATTAATTACTATTAGAAACATTTAACCATTCGTATGTCGGAACGTGGATCCACGCGAGACACAATGGTTTTTTAATTGCAGCATGCAATTGGACATAAATATTATACTCTAGCATTAAATATATTGTGATGTTTTGCATGTCAAATGTCTGTAATGTGACTTTGTATTAGGAACTTATTACTGACTATAAGACCAACGCTGTACCAATACTTATTGCAAATAAATGATTATGATACCGTAAAATTAGTATATACCGTGCCGTGAACGGGGCCTCATTGTAAAGTGTGAAAGTAGTGTCAGTGGCGAAAAAGTTATAGGTAGTCAAAGAAAAAGTAATCTACATGGAAGAAAATTGTTTGTTTTGGTATGCAATGAAAAGGATTGAAAATAATACATTAGGACTAAGAGAGTGAAAAACATGAATGTGTAAAAGATCACTTTTAGCGTTAAGACCGCCCATTGTGTCACCCAATGTAAAATTTCTAAATTTATGTCTGTAATTTTTATGGTGTACAAAATAAAGAATATTCATATCTATCTATCTATCTAATGTTGAAGGATGGAAGGTGAAACCAAAAAAGAGAAGACTCAAGTACTGTACACAAGGCTATTTATTACTCATTACGATAATGGCCCGCTCCAACTCACAGAAAAGTTCTGTAGGCCCCAGCAGTAGAAACATTTTAGTTTGATAAATTCATCATGTATTCTCAATTAGTTTAATACCTACAGGTCCATTGGTAAACTCACACATAATATATTACGGCAATGAGTTGTTATTAACTATGAACAAAAACATACTTAGTTTAGCCTTTCGATTGACTTTTGTTTGAACATCATTGAATATGTCAGTGCCTAGGGTAACGGACATGTTTTCAAATTTAAAAAACTATTTCAAATCAAACAGAAACGCTGCTATAATCGAAAATGTACCAACAGTCTCATCTTACGAAATATTACTAAATAATGTAATTGACAAAGATTTACAATCAGTACTAAGGCCATTGAATCTGATTCAAACTATTTTCTTCACTGTAAAGTATTCTATTCGTGATAACATTATCACTTCTAATACATTTCTTTATAATTTCATGACAGTGTGTTGCTTATTTATATTTCAATGTATCTGTTTACATAGTGTGGTAAAAGTGATCATAGCATTCAGTAATGAATGGGAGATTTTCAGTTTATTCCATTGTTTGACCAGTACTTTCGATTTCATGATCTTAATCATCGGAGTTTTATTGAACTGCTTCCCAAACATGTCGCAAACTCACTCCAATATCTTCTCTTTATTAAAAATCCAACACGTGCTCAGACTCCTACAAATAAAGGGCAACGAATTCAGAGGTTTAATTGTCTACAACTGGACTTATGTTTTTATACTAAATATGTTATTTATTAGTATATTCATTTGTTTCGTATTTATTTTCGAGACTTTTAATCCTTTTGCTAGCATACTCGTTTTTTATAACTTTGCTTTTGATATAAACTTCGTTTATGCTATGTTTTTACTGAAATTAATCAAGACAATTCTTCGAGTATGGATTGAAAAAAATCGAATCTCTGGAAACAACGAAGAATTAGAAAGAGAAGAATACTGGAATAAAATGTTTAATGTATATCTGAATATACACGAGATATACATGAATATACAGACGACGATTCAACAAAATGTTAAGTTAATGACAAGTTCATTTTATTATAGAGAACTAATTATCTATTTTTCTTCATCTTTTTCGATTAATACTTTTATATTTTTTAGATTTTAAATCAATCTTATAATCATTAAAAAAATATATATTTTTGTGTACATTTTTTTTAAATTAGTATTAAATTGATTTCATATCTTTTATTTCCAGATTGTGTTTTATACAATATACGCAGCTTACCAGTATTTGCGGAACTTGATTCTAATATTAACTTTAAAGAGTTTTCTAGCAAGAAGCGAAACCAAGGTAAGTGAATGCCCAACTTTTTCTGTTGTTTGTATTCAAGGGTACATTTTTAACCCTCCAAAATGTTTGCATTGGATCCAAATCCAGCCTGTTAGTGGGTTAAATCTTTCGATCCCAGGCTGGTAGTGCCCTCCAAAAGTTATTTGACATGTTTGTACTTCAGCTGTAAACCGACTTCTAACTGTCGAATACTTGAATTACAGCCGCCAAAATTTAGTTGAAGTTAATAATTTCTGTGGTCTTACATTAAAAAGGTTGTAATATTATTTGAAAGACATTTTTAGTCAAATACCTGTATTTTTCAAATTAGATTTAGTCATTGCCAGGGCTTTTGAGTTTAAACAAACATAACATACATAACATCATGCTTTGTTTCCCCGAAGGGTTGGTGCCTGTAGCAGGTACACCCACATTTCGTTATAAGCCCCACGTAATAGGGGGCGAGTCTATTGCCATCAACCGGGCACAAATCCAGACTCCGAGCTGCTATTGAGAAATTTCAGATAGACAAACCCAATAACACTTTGCCCGACCCAAGAATCGAACCCAGGACCTCATGCTCAGCAGTAGCACTTGCGACCTCTAGACCAACGAGGCAGTCTTTTGAGTTTATTCTGAAAAATAATAGCTTCGAGGTTAAAATGAACCATAGAAGGACAAAGGTTCCATATAAATAAAGGTTATGTACGAAACACTTACAAATTGTTTCAAATCAGCGACAAACGATAAAAAAGAGTTTAGAACTCTTCTACTCCCTTTTTTTAAGTATAACATCTTGCCTCTTGCTTTCCTGCAATCAAAATCTTAATAATTCAATCTGTGGGAGTGATTTCGTGAAAAGGGACAGAAGTGTGTAACAGGAAGCCAGGAAAACGTGCGTTATTCGATTTGACCAATGAGCGCGCGCAGTGCTTGAGGTGGCCATCAGATGTCACTAGCCCATTTTCCGAGAGGTTGTAAACAGGATGATGACGATAGCGATGATGATGACGGTGACGATGACGGTGGCGGTGACGGCGAAAGTGATGGTGACGGTGACGGAGATGGTCATGATGATGAATTTTGCTTATATCAAATATACGTAGCCAAGATATCAGATGTTACACATCATACGACTACTGTAAGGCTCGCTCGTTTTTATAAAATTATTTTACGTAGACAAAACCTCGGCCTGGGCGTTGTTAGTTACGATTTTTCTTGATTTTGGACGAATATTGTGCTAGTACAAAATCAATCCTAAGATCGTTGTATGAGGGATGAGAGAACTCTAACAAGAAGCGGGTACTTCAATTTCTTAAACAACCATCAGATGATCAGACGACGCCTGCACGATACTAATAATTTACGAGTTCAAGCCGCCAAATTTTTTTTTTTTTTGTAGTCTTTGGTCCGTAGTAGGTGAAGATTTGATTAGTGAACTGAGGTGGAAAAAATAACATATCAGCTAACTTTTGGAGGGCACTGTATAATTTGTGTAATGAAAATAACTTCTTTTTATTTCAGTTGGTCGTTCTTGTAATAGTAGCTCAAATCTTGACCCTTAAGAATATCATCATACTAATATTCTTTTGCGTGGAATGTGAGAGATTTTATGCAGCAATGAGAGATGTACAGAGTACCTGTGTAATGCTTATGAAGTCAAGAAATTGTTCTGGTAAGTACCAAATTTATGCATGCGGCATAAATTTGGTACTTACCGGAACAATTTCTGGCGTGGCCAACATGGCCTGAAATCGCACAAAGCAAAGAGGTTTGGAAGGAAAAAGGGGAGGCCTTTGCCCAGCAGTGGGACACAACATAGGCTAACAAAAAAAAAAAAAAAATGAGCTAACGGAGATACTCTATCTAAGTAAGTACTCCAGTATTGTGTGCTGCGCCTCGTCATTGAAGCAGTTGCCATATTAGTGCCAGTCTAAGCACCCTTGACCAAAAAGCATTGTGTCAACCGAAAGGAATGGGCGCCATGCCGTCTCTCTTGCTACTCTTTCAACACAGGCCTTACCACTGCTATTGTGCAAGTTGCACTGCCTTATCAAAATCAAAAATCGCTTATACAAATTAGGCTGAGGATCTGAACTTATTGAACGTCAAACCTACATACTCGTAAGACAGTTCCCCAAATTCTTTCATTTGGCGTAACCTGATACGTATGCGAAGTCTACGGCATGCGACCACGACCTAGGACTTATGAAGGAGATATGAAGTGATGCCACACTGAAGTTTAGTTGACAAATACATAGTATGAAGAGAACTTCCATATAAATAAAAAAACTATTTAACATTCCTTCCCCTAGCTTGACAAAATAAATTTCACTTAAAATCTTGAGTAAAAACGCTTATAATCAACTCTAGGCACAGTTCGCAGTTTTTTCCATTAACTGACGAGAAGTGACTGTCAAGAAGAGTGGGTATATTTTCGACAGGCACCTGAGATACTCCTTTTGACAAATTCAAATTCAAAAGTCATTTATTCAAACTAGGCTGAGAATCAGCACTTTTCGAACGTCAAAATTACATAAGGCAGTCCCTCAAAACGCCAACCCTTCACCTTTTCCTAGTACTTTAGCTGGGAAGAAGAAGTGGCGCAACAAACTCCCCAGCAGCACAGTTGTCTGTTCAGTTAAAAATAAATTTATTCTATACAAATAGTATGCAAAATAATTTACATTACGCAACACAAAACATAATTTAAATTATTAGCCATATGTCAGCTAGGACAAGCCAATATACCAACCAAAAACATCGCAAGCTAAAATAAAAACTAAATGTAAACAGAACTAAATATCTAAATAAAAGCCTCCAGGCATAAAAGGCGTGCCCACTTACATATAGCTATATAAAGCTGTAATTGGAAGTTATAAATGATAAACTAGGACTCTCGAGGTAAAATAAATAATTAAATAGTTAATTACTAGTAACAATAACAAAACCATGATCAGCAAAGCCAAATTCGCCGTAAGCTTGGCCGTCCGCGAGTATATAATGGAGTATTGTTAAATATTTTTTTGGCCGTATAGAAGGTACTTTTATTCATTAGTGCAATTTTGCCATAAGTCACTTCGAGTTTTAACTTATTTTAGCGTGTAATTTTCTGTAGTAACTTTTAGTATCTATTTTGTATAAAGAAATGTTAGATTTGACAAATATATTTGTTTCGAATATGTACAGCGATGGTAAGGTGAGAATTTTTAAACGTATATAGAACGGTTGACAACTGTCTGTGCTTTTAAGTCCACACATAGTTCTGAAACATGGGGGCTCGTGATTTAGTAATAATAGCCGCACGGGTCGATCGATCAGGTTAAGCTACGCTTGCCGCGGTTGGTCCGTAGATGGGTGACCATCTTTACATACCAAGACTCCTCCGTGCCTCGAAAAGCACGTTAAGCCGTTGGTCCCGGCTGTCATTTGTGGATCTTTGGCAGTTGTAACGGGTAGTTAGAAGCCCAAAAGTCTGCCAACCAGTCTTACCAAGGGGTATCGTGTTACCTAGTAACTAGGTTGTGGACGTCAGATAGGCAGTCGCTCCACATCCGGTTAGACTGAAAGCTGACCCCAACATAGTTGGGACAGGCTAGGCAGAAGACATAGTTCTGACACATCTTTTTTGGGCTCTAAATACGAGTCCAATTGTGTAATTGTAGGACTTTGTTCAACTTACTTAACTATTAAGTTCTACGAAGCCATCATAATAAAACTAATACTACCTCCGTTGTATGTACTGTCTTTTAATTTTACAGATCCTGAAAGAAGGGTTTTGAAGAACATCCAACGTGAACAAAAGGCATCATTCAAGAAGATGAGCGCGTGTGGCTTGTTTATCATAGACGCCGAGCTACCTCTTCAATTTTTAAGCTGTGTGGCTTCTCAAATTATTGTCTTTTTACAGTTTACGTATCTGTAATATAAGTAATTGTGTACTTTGTGTTATTTTTCTTTCTTATTCATCACCTCTGAAGTAAATGCTGCTAGTAACATTGATGCTGCAGTAATATTGCTGGGCTAGACTTATGAGGAAACAGAAAGTTTACTTGCAGCACATATTAATACACAGTCTCTGAAAGAATACAACACTCACTTACACTTACACCACACACTTACTCACCTTATCTGTTTTTGTATGTATAATCTATGTTATTTATTTTCTTTGTACTTAAATTATTGTAAATTTTATATGAACTTTAAATAATAATATTGCGCTAGCAGAACACATTAAATTGTTAACTTTGTGTAGTGTTTGGGTCACCAAGATACAGGCTGTGCCTAGTTTGGGACCCGCTGTATTATATTCTAAGTCTTCTGTTAGTGAAAACTTTGTGTAAGTTAAATAAAAGAATTTAAAAAAAAAATTTTGGACATGCAATATATTTTTTACAATTTCTGAGGTTCCCACGATCTTGTGCCCGAAACTCTTGTCGGAATGCCTTTGCCGGTCCACATGAGGAGATAGTAATACAGCAACATATTAAGCACCAAATCGAATCATCAACACACGGCGTGACCCTTAAGCAAAAAGGCAAAAATAAAAATAAATTGTTCTAAAACTTATATTATACAATACCTATGTAAAACCTGTCCGATCTGAAAGAGGCACATAAATACTGCAATAAAATTACCAAAAAGTATTTTTTTTTATTATTATTGAAAATAATAAGTTATTGCTATTAAAAATTCACATTTTTACTACCAAAATTACTCCAAATCCATTAAAAATGAGCAAATTTTCAACTAGGGTTGTAGGTTATAAAAAAAGGGTTGTAGGTAAATTTTCAACTAGAGACGTATGACTTGTAGACACCCGCTAAAAGATGGTCCCCACGCCCCTTGTAACCCGGTAAACTTCCCCATTGAAAAAAAATGTGGCTAATATTTTTTCTTTTTTCCTGAAAGTTACCATAGACTTGAAAAGTACGATACCTAACAACACCCTCACGGATCAGAAATGGTATTTTTTACATGTTATATAGACCGGATTAATTTACCATAAAGAAGACAGTAAATTGTATGTATTGCTACATGCAATTTTTTGTCTTCTACATAATAATGGTGAGATGGATGTGTGTAGTAATGAGAATAGATAAAGTAAAACATTTGTTTATTAGAAGTATGCAAGTGACGCCATTGACATAAAAGTTGAAAGGGAATCGTTTGCCTTGATAAGGGTGTGTAGAAATGCAACGCATGTTACTAAATAAAGATGGATAGAAGCCAAATGTGATTATAATATTTCGTCGGCCCCCTACGTACATAAAGACATGTCAAAAAATGCCATTTCTTACATGTCTTTATGTACGTAGGGACCTATTTAGTGAATCACTCGACCTTGATATCCCATCAAGGACATCAGGATTTGAATGACAACAAACAGCGTACTACGGTAAATGATAATGACTAAAGTATTAGTAAATGACTCGCCTTTTTTTTGGTAGGGAAATTATCAAATAACTTCTCCCGTTCTTGGCGGAGCGGTTGGACGTGTCAGATTCTTACTGGCTAAAACTCACTCGTGTTCCTTCAGTTGCCATGTTGCCGGGGGGCCACAATATCCCTTTCGGACTTCTTCGCAACCCCAGCAGGCGTCGGCCCATCAGTTCTGCTGACATCTCCTTGACAACGACAACAAACAGCGTACTACGTTAAATGATAATGACTACTACTTCAATCAAAAAAGCACAATAGTTATTTGAGCAACAAGAGAGCATAGTTTTTGCTGCGAGTGTTGATTTTAAATCCCGAGTATGCAAAGGATTCTAGGTTAGAATCCTGATCGCAGCGAGGGATTCAAAGACACGAGATGCAAATAACTTTGATCTTGTGTAACACACAACTTTTCACCTCAGCAGCGAGAACATACATATACCTAAAGGTAAAAAATACAAAAAGATAAACTTCGTATTTTATTCTTCAACATTCTCTTTATTTGATCAAAAATATATATAATTCGATTATTTAGAAGAAAAAAAATCGTGTGTGGTCGTGGGACCCCCGTCAGAAACGAAATTCCTTCTCACGTATGATTTAAACAGAAACAAAATTTTTGTAGCCTCCACCTTGGATTTACATTTTGACCTCATTATCGACTTAAGCACCCTCAAAAACTATGAAAGCTACACCCTTGATGAAAAATTTTAAAATTTTCACAGCCTCCACTTGGATATTTACATTTTATGTCATTATTGGCTTTAACACCTTCCAAAAGTATGAAAACGACACCCATGACGAAAAATGTGAAAATTTTCGCAGCCGCTATCTTGGATGGATTAGAACACAGTCACAAGCGCCTTAGCTAGCAAAACTAGCAAAGTTTGAAAGAAAATAAAGCTTGAGCTCCAAGACATAAAAAAATGGTAACTATGTGTAGTTACCGTTTTTTATGTCTAGGAGCTCAAGTTTTACTAGCCATAAGATCGGTAATAAGTACATAAGTATAATTTTTATGTTTAAAAATATACAACAATTTACTTATACACTTTATCACACTTAATTGTTTCTATAAACAGATTTTGAACATCTGTGTCTGAACTAGATATAAAATATCTGTATTTCACACATTAGCGCTCTCCCCTGTTATATGCTACTTTACTGTAGACATCAGGTTTTCGGTCTCATTATAGTTTAGCTTGCGAATGTAATCTACTACCGTAGATTTACATTTGTTAGGATAAAGGATCCAATAATGTTAGGATTA
Organism: Agrochola litura; assembly: GCA_949152395.1. Lineage (NCBI taxonomy): Eukaryota > Metazoa > Arthropoda > Insecta > Lepidoptera > Noctuidae > Agrochola > Agrochola litura. The sequence goes on from OX424501.1 coordinate 22,390,151, forward strand.
ATAGATATTTTTTTTTATTGAAATCACCTTAGAATACGTCTGTATTTATTATAAAGTATTATTATATATAATTAACATATTTTAAAGGCAAATAATAAAGTGATCTCTAACTTTCTAAAGTTAGTACAATACTGTAACAAGAAAATTCTTGGGTGTGTAAACGGGCCATTTTATGCTCAAAAATGATCAACCTGCAATGATCAACCACATTTTTTTTCGCAAATTGAAGGGAGTGAAGGGATATACACCTCCATTAACATTGTTGTGGAGCAAGATGATGCCACACATCACCCCGTAGAATTTCTGAATTCACTAACGGCAAGTGGAATTCTGACGCACATCATCCAGCTGAAGGTTGGTGTCCCAATAACTCCACCGAAGCTGTGTAACGGAACGTGGCTCAAAGTCGTGTCTTTGCAGCGAAATGTCATCGATAGAGAAATTCTAACAGGTTATGGCGTTGGCGAGACAGTGTTTATACCGCGTATACCAATAATTCCCCACAATTACCCACTTCCAGTTTAAACGCGTGCAGTTCACTGTGAGCGTATGCCTTCCGATGATTTTATCAACAAGTCACAGGGGCAGACACTGAAAGCTGCTGGTGTCGACCTCAGGACTTGTCCTGTGAAAAGTCCTTATACTTGTCCTGTGTGAGAAGCAAGCTTCTTCTCACATGGATAACTCACAGCAGCAACGGTATGTCGCTTGCTGCCGCGTCACCAATCCTACACACTAAAGTAGAATTGATTCGACACTCTAAGCAATGACCAAGCTTCGAAAAATTCGCGACGTAAAAACTGCTCTTTTTGCATGCGATATTTATTTTTCGTTTCGCCAAAACAAACTTCACACATTCATTACAAAGTTTACTCATTTCAGACAGACATTACAACATAGCAACTATTACGTCTGAGGCAGACGTCTACGGCTGAACTTTCTCTGTAAACTACAAAAATGGCGGAAACTGCAGTGGGACTGCAGGATACGCTGCAGTGTCTATCTATCTTTCTATCAAAGACAAAGCAGATCCAAATCTGGAAGACAACGAACCGCTTAACCAAACCAATGAAAATAAAACATGGCCGCATTCAAAATGAATAAAATCGCCGTTGCGTCAAACTCAAACATTCACACTCAAGCATTTATTTCAAATAAACCAATTACAGGCAGTTTTGAATTGTAAAAGAGTCGGTCGGTCAGAAAGATGAAGCTAGTTGCCCATTCCAAAGTGTAGTAGATTCCTATGGAGAAGAACGGGCAAGACACTCCACGGACAATCTTTTAAATCAAAATATTGGTTACACCAGGAGTCTCATGCATCACTATAAGAGTAAAGAAAGAATTTAAATGTCTTCAAGTTAAAGATTTGTTTGGTGTATGTTCCATAGAGAGTGAAGAGATGTACTAAGGTTTTTAGAAAATGCAGCAACCTTGAGCATACGGGAATTTGAAGTTTGAATGGAATAGAAGTCTCGGGTAACAGCTGCCCTGCTCTAGGCATAAAAATGCTGCAAGCCAAGGACCAAGGTATTGTCAGTCAATGCACGTGTATTTACTTGAAGATTGCCCCAAAAAATACTGCATTCTGACTGTAGTATATATTTTACAGGAATAATGCAGGTATAAACATTAAATCTTTGGGGGTTTAGCACTCTGAATCACTAAAACCTGGCACCTAAACTGCTAATACCTGTACAACTCATTTTACAGAATGTGCAACTGCCATTGCCAATTTTTTGTCAGCACCAGCCAAATTAGAGGATATTGACCTAAAGCTAAAATTAGGTACACAGTATTTTTGTTTTCATTTTTCCAAGAATTGAAACTTTCTCGATACACGAGGTGTGAACTGTGTGTACTTTTAATTAGAATACCAATGTAAATAAGGTCTCAGAACCATTCTACGTATCTCTCACGAACCATATGAGAATACTTCATTTATCATCATCATCGCAGTAGAACCAAGGTAACCAAAATAGCCGGAAGAATTGCCAAATTTAAGTGGCAATGGGCAGGTCACATTGATTGCAGAACAGATGGCCAAAAGATTCTGGAGTGGCGTCTGCGTACCGGAAGACGTAGCGTTGGAAGGCCCCCCACAAGATGGACCGATGACCTTGTGAAGACCGCAGGAATCGCTGCATGCGGGATGCTTCGCGTGGGCTACGTCATCAACTTTGGTTCTCTATTGAATCACCTTATACATAATATTAGTCACGAAATTATGTCAAATTTAATGTATTTATTTATGATTTTTTATTGGTTCACTAACAATTGTTTACTCTGGTTCTATGCTAAAAGTAACATGCGAAAGTATGTATGCAACAGTTCAACAATCACTTACAGGCAAACTCCGCATGCGTAAAGAAGTTGTGCAAAAAATAATTATTAATCTAGTTTCCAATTACTTATAATAACAGTGTAATTTAAGGTACTTATTGTAATGTAAACACACACATCTATTTAGGAAGGTATTTAAGAAAGTATATAGTTCTAATGATAGTAATGATTATTATGCTACAGTAACACGCGACACACACAAACTTAGATGATTTATTGATCCAGATTACTATCTAAAAGATATGAAAAAAGAAACATGTTTTTTGATATAAACATTTTTAAACATAATAACATTTATTTTACGAAGTGATGCTTTTTAATTAAATTAGTTTGCAAATACAATTAAATATTATTTAATAAATTATTAAATCACCCTAATTTCATAGTAACAAAGATTTTATTATCAAACTGTTGCAAGAATAATGTTATAAAAACACAAACTGCAGTAATACAATGGTATAGTTAGCAAGTAAAGCCATCATTTTCAACGGAAAAGTAGCATCAACGTAGAACATTCCACAAACATTCATCTTGTTGAATCTAGCTCGATGTAGGCGTTGAATATTCTTGCTTAGCATTCTCTCGGCATCTGTAATAAAATAAATTACATGAATTTGACGAATGAAATCTTAGTTGATATAAATAATTACGACACGAACTTTTCTACTATTCTGTTATATTGCCAAAGTTATTATTTATGTAATAATTCTTGGACGCTTATAAAGGATTATTACATCACACATCGGCAATGAGAGTGTCACGACACAATAAATATAGTTTTTATATAACTTAAAATAACATTTCAATAAAGCAACAACAGCCAAAGGGCAACAGAGAACCTCGGAATAACGACAGAGCTCCTTAAAGCGGGCGGGGCTCCAGTCCTGAAAAAGCTAGCGAGTCTCTTCAACTTCGTCATTCAAAAGAAAACAACGCCCGAGATGTGAAGCAGAGGTGCGGTGGTTCTATCTTTCAAAAATGGTGAAAAAACCTTGCTGAAAAACTATAGACCCATCTCAATTTTAAGCCACGCATACAAGCTGTTCTTGAGGGTCGTCACGAACTGTCTCGCCAGGAGACTTGATGAGTTCTAGCGACCAAAACAAGCCAGTTTTTGAAAAGGCTTCAGTACTATAGACCACATCCATACTGTTCGACAAATTGTACAGGAGACCGTGGAGTGCAACTAACCACTCTGTATGGTATTTGTGGAATACGAGAAAGGCTTCGACTCGATGTTGAATTGACTGGTGCTACATCGAAACTTTACACAAGCATAAAGTGTAATCGTCAGTCTCATATTTGGCGTTTGTTAATGTTTTATATGTCCGTTTGCCCCTTGGCAAAGGCCTTCTTGAACTTCTTCCATTCCTGTCTTTCACTGGCCACTTTAACCCTTGTTGTTTCAGTGACGTGGCTGATATGATCATCATCCCACTTTTTCTTCAAGAATTATTAGAACAATTTAAAAACAATTTCGATAAAATTACCTGTGCGATTTGTTGTTGAAATAAGCGCGCACGAAAGTTGAACATTATTCATCGCAGTGTAAAATTGTTCGCAGCACACGCTTAAAATAGCGTGAAGAGTTAAACCCTTTATCGCCCAAATGTACAAAACTATGGTAGTAGAAACCGCTGAAACCTGAAAAAATTAAAAACACCTGTAATGCTAGGTACTGTAGAGGCTTTATCTGCATAGCTGTGGCAATGTAAATTATAGGTTAAATAAATAATGTAGAAATAAATTTCATAATTGAAAGACAAAAGATCGAGTGTTAGTCCCAACGGCTGACAGTGTTTAGCATAGAATAGCTGGTCTATTCTGTAAAATTTTCACCGGGAAAATTGTGTTGAACTCAGATTTGTCGCTAGCGATGTCAAAATCTATGTGTTGACGTGAGAGTTTGAAATCGCCAGCGGTCACCGGCGGTCAATTTCGCTGAGAGTGTACCTAGCATAAGAGATGATTGTACTAAAACAGAATCAAGATAAAGAAAGACATACTCACAAAGTCATGTCCGCCAAGTTCAGTTAATTTCAACATTTTGAGTGTTGTGAGTACTTTTATCAATGTAAGACAAAAGAACTCTACCGTGTGAAAAACGATCTGTAGAAAAAAAACCCACTTAGCTTATAATTTTCTTCTTAGCTTTCTTTTTTGTCAATGAGTAATCGTACTAACCAATTGCTGATAAGAAGTCCTGTAGATGTTATAACATTCCAAAATATTTACATATACTTCAAACATTCTTTTGCAATTAGCTTTAGTATCACTAGGATTTATTTGTTGCAAATTTTGAGCTTTAATGTTCCATAAATGAACTTTATCCTTTAAAAACTTAATCAGTCTGATAGCGTATACAATGTTTGCATCAAAACACAACGCAGGTAATACACATAAGAGATATAATATGTTCTGGTTTAGTTCTATGTAGACATAAATATGCATGCAAATATTAAAACCTAAGATTAGAACAACACTTATCCAATTCCGAATAATGAATCCCCTAAAACTGGTATTTTCGTTAAGAAATCTGTGAATTTCTTGCGTTTTCAAGACAAACAATATATTTCTTTTCGTTTGCAACACATTGACGACATGATTAATTGTGAATCCGATACTATAACAGATAAAGCATAAGCAAGAGTAAACTTTCATCGTAGGTACATATTTTTCGGTTACAGATTCGGTAATAATAACGAGAAATAAGTAAAATAAAATGGATATTACTAATCCACAAAATGACACCACCTTCACTGTTAGACTGTTTGGATATAAGGAGTTATCATTAATACGATACTTGGGACACAACAAAATGGTATGGATTAGGTTTAGAGGCAGAAGCATCGACTGCACATCTTTGTCAACCATGTTGTCAAGCGTGGCTGTCACACGGCAACTTTTTCTTCTTCTAAACTGTTTGCTTCTTATGAGCTTCATTTTACCTAAGTTGGTGAACACACTAGCCAGTGACTCATCAAACTTCTTTTTATCAAAAACTATATAATAGAAGTGAGGATTTTTAATAATATGAAAGGGCCATTAGGAATTTTCATTAAAATAAAAATATTGCTATTTGTTTCTAATGAGCAAGAAATGATGGTTATTAATAATAATAGTTGATCATTACATGACAGCTCGCGTTACTTTTAGTTTATTTCTCTACAATTTTAATTGGCAGTGTATAAAGTGCCGCAAGCGGCATTCTTTAATTATCGGTTAAAGTACACACGGCTACACATCAAGCTGTACATTTCCAGTATAAGCTGACCTCGCATTGTACGGAAATCCTTTACGATGCGAGATCACCATAAACTGGAATTGTATAGCTTGATGTGTAGCCGTGTGTACCATCAGCTTGCGGCATACTAGTACATCATTATAAAAAGCCGCAAGTGGTAACATAGTACGGTACGTCAGTGCTATGAACCTCGCGGTAACATAGTTTGTAATACTGAATCTCGTCGAACCGTAGCTGCAAGTCGTATTACAAACATATAAGTTCAAGAATATACAATAAATTAAACAAAAGCTTACCCATCCACCCATTAACCAACAGCAAATGCAAAATTAAACTTGACTCCTGGTTAAAATCACAAAATTATGATGAAACAGAGAAACTCGTGGAAGTGTAAAATACTCATCACTCCCTCACACACCCCAACAAAACCACACACAACACACATACCACAAATACTACAAACACCCCTCGCACACCTCATTAACAATCACCCACACACACCCATTCACCCTACACTCACCACACTAACTCAACGTCTAAATACATCCCAAATCAAATATCCTGTACTGTTTATTTTTATTTTTATCTATTTTTTGTTTTTATTAGTAATTAACTAAATCTAATTTAATTTAACTTAATTACCTTTTTGCATGGAACATCATTCCATTCTGTAGCTGGAGAAGAGCGTTGTTAGCTGCGCTACAGTTTATACTTTTGCAGCTATCATCGTTTTACATCGTTTATTATTTTTGTGTAATTGTTCCAAAATAAACTTTTATTATTTTTTTATTATATATATTTATAGTACGACAATGCCATGAACTTACAACCGGAGATATCTAATGTTTATTGGTTTGCCTGTTTTTTTATTTTATATAGTAGAAATTGTTTTTTGATACTACAGAATATTTTTAGTGTATATTTGAAAACCCCAAAGTGCGCAAAATTATAAGCGTGCTGAAAAAAAAATCGCCTAAGTTTAATTCGGGATTTGTAGGATAATGGGAGTATTAAGGTTGGGGAAGATCACGTAGCGGGTTTAAATTAGTTTCCAAGCAATAATACGGAGTAGTCGACGGAGTCCCACTTAGCGGTTAAAAAATTATAAGTTCTACGATATTTTCGTCAATTTAAGACCGATTTTGAAAATTCGGTTTAATTTGGTACAGTATGTTTGCGCGGTTGTTCCATATAAATTTTATTAACTTTGCTTGGGTTGTTCTTGAGTTAGCTTCAATAATACGTATTTTTTCCATATAGTTTATTTATTCATTTATCATAAGCACACGAACAGCACAGTCACTTACAATTCAAATTAAATAACATATGAAATTTGCATTAATTTCAGTAACCATGCAAATGACAGTTAAGCATGACATACAACATATGAAAATTAGAGACATAGGAAAACAATATAAAGTGTGTCTAGTAGACATAAATCTACAACACTCTAAAACAAAACTATTTGAGCTACATAGACGGGCACTCATTACACTTTTTAAATAGGGTCTAGCTGTTATACGTGACTTCGTCCGCGTGGAATTCTATACTTCACTTTTATTTATTTGTATAGATGTTTAGATGTACAGATGTAGATGTATAGATGTCCATAGACAGACTTCACGGGTTTTATTTTTTTTGTGTGGAACCCTATTTCTTTTTCTTAAATAAAAGTAGTATCAGTTTCTTCTTGTAACATCTCTGTCAGTAAAAGTACCGTTGAAATTGGTCCAACCAGTTTGGAGATTAGCCGGAAGAAACAGATCGACAGACAAATAATTAAAAAAAAATGTGATTTTGTTGTACCGTACATACTTTTTTTTTTGGGTGTGAAATTATCAAACAACTTCTCCCTCTCTGGGTGGAGCAGGAGGGCATTTTAGACTCTTACTTACTAAAACCCATCTGTGTTCCTTCAGTTGCCATGTTGCCGGGGGCCACGATTTCCCTTTCGGCCTTATTCGCAACCCCGGCACCGTACAGTACCGACCAAAAGTCCATAAGCAATCTCACAAAGCAATAGACTGACGCTTCGGTTTGACTTACGACCTTCTTCTATAAGTTGTTACAATACTTTAGACACGCACATTACACACAAACACTCACTTTGTCTGCAACCAATGACTAGTTCGATAATCATCATTCGTTTTTGTTTCATTCGTCTTGTTCACATAAATATTAAAGTTTAGCAGGTAGACCACAAAAAACTAAGTAAATTATTTCGATTTCTGTGGGGTAGATGCAGTTCGTTACGAGTATTCAATTAATAGAACTTTGTTGGTTCGTGGATAATATTGGTGACGAGTATTTAGCGCAGTGTTGTGGTTATTATTTTCAAAAAGCAGGCATAAAATATATTGAAGAGATCAGATCAGATCAGAGAATATTATTGCGCTGCGTAAAAGTGAAGTGAATATCTAATGAAACCGGACTAAGTGTGAGTGTTATCATTTATAAATATATTTCATATTTTACTTAACATAAATCTTAATCAAGGGTATTGTTGATAGAACAGAGGTATTGTTGAGACAGAAGATGCCTTTAAAGTTTTAAATTGATTATGAGGTTAAATTCGATTAGTGAATAGTAATAAAAACAATGTTTTTCTTTGTTCTAGAGAAATACTGTGAGGGTTAAGAGATATGAGGAAGGGGCTTATTATCGAGTAGCAGCGACGTCAAATGGTGAATGAATATGAAACAAAATGGTTTCATACCAACGAGATATTTTGCTGAATTATTAAAAACACGTCATTATGAACCGTTCGCCGTGCACTCTGAAGGCTTGCATCACTGAAGACCAGCTAGAAAACCGTTTTTGACCTTAACATATTGACCGTACCAACTTAATAAACAACAGATTCGTTATTGCATGAATTTATGGTAACGAATTTTTTAAGCACGTTTCAATAGGGTGTTTGTCGTATTTCTTGCAGATATACCGAAATTGTTTATTATTATTATTATTTTAGGATTAAAATTTGAGGTTTAGTTTCAATCTTCTTTTCGTAAAGAAAATGTATACTTAAGCTATAACCTCAATACCAACCAACATTTACTAAAGCCAAATAAAATTTAAAATAATTAATGTAAACGAAACTGCCTATACCTACTTAACCTTAAAATCAAATATTTTGTCAGTAGTTTTTTTTTACATTTTAAGTAGTCTAATATTCTTATTTATTGCTTAAGTACTTCGACCATGATCAAGCTTTATATTTTTATGGTGAAAAAAATCCATTTTAAATTTAAAACATTTAAAAATTTTAATATGTCAAAATAATACAAATTGCTTCTAAGTTTCTAGACATCAATTTCACATCTTATTCAGGTGAAGTAATGATAAATAATTGTAGCAGTTTGTAACTATACTTAAGTAAAATAAATATAACCAATAAATATTATTTATTTTTATTATAACATATCACGCATTTTTTATTCTAAACCCTTTATTGCAATAACAACAGTAATAAATAGGCAGTAATATTTAAAAATATTATTATTGCAAACAAAAATAATAATATTTGCAAAGCAGCGCTGTGATTTACGAGATTAGAACCTTAGCCATCTTAAATCTAAGACCAACGCTTAACGCCTTCTGCTATCTGCACATATAATTTCCTTTCGAATTTTAGCAATGCGATACACTGGCCAAGGTCACGCGTTTGATGCGTGCTAACAAAAGTGATGGAAATATAAGTGCGGCGCCCGCGAACGTGACGATACGACAGTGTGTAGTGCAAAACTGCGTTCTCTGGTGTGTGTGTACGGCACTCACACCACAGACGTCTGACTGTTTACACATGCAAATGTACGGACTACACCGCGTGTTCACAGCAATACGACTCTTAGCGTGCTTATGCACTTTTGAGCGCTTACTGTACATACTTTCATATGCATTTAGTAAACAGCTTTTATTTAAACATTACAAACAGACGCTTCATAAATTTTATTGGTATCCAAGAGATAGCAAAATACATAGAGGTAAACAAATCAAAAGATAGGACTTCTAGAAAATAGCTGGTCCGGTATGGACCCGTTTAGCAAGAGACAGGAATATGTGGAAATCTTTATAGGAGGCCTTTGTCGACAGACAAGCTGTTTCACACAAATAATATCTAGTTGCTGATAATTCAAATATATTGTAAACTCAATATGTATTTGATGTGCGGTGTTCATAAATTAAACATCACTCAAGTGTGCTAGAAAGCTACTGTTATTTATCTTTTAAAAACTTTTTACAAAAAAAAAACAACCGACTTCCAAAAAAAAAACACTACAAAGTGAAAAATAACTTTAATTTCGGAAGTCGGTGTCTTGGGTTTTGTGTTGTCGTTTTTTGCCACCGACTTCCGAAATTAAAGTTATTGTTCACTTTGTAGTGTTTTTTTTTTGGAAGTCGGTTGTTTTTTTTTTGTAAAAAACTTTTATTTTTCACTTGTTAGCTGTGGTACCTACCCCACACACATTCGAATACCACTACTACCAGTGACAGGAACTTATCATATCATCTACCTACATACTAAGTGGGAAAAAAATACGTATTTTATAGCTAACTCAAAAAGTACCCAAAATAAAAAAATTATATGGGACTAATTTGGGAGCATTCCCTTTGAAACAAAAAAAGAATTTTCAAAATCGTTCCACAAATGACGGAGAAACCGGTGGACATACATAAAAAAAAAAAAACAAACTTACGCGACGAACATTAACCTTCTCCTTTTTGGAAGTCGGTTAAAAATGGAAAATTTCCGTAATAAAAGAGAAGTTTTAAACGAAATGGTTGACAAAGATGTGCAGTCAATGTTTTTTTCTTTTTAATCTGATGCAATCTATTATGTTCTGTCCTAAATTTCGTATTAAGGACAATGTTATACTACCAAATAGTTTCATCTCGAATGTTATTTCAATTATTGGAACCCTAAGATTCATATTTTCATATATGTGTCGCACCTATATAGTCTGCTTTACCAACGACTGTCGAAACTGTATTTCATCTGTCTTTATCATTGTTTATTTTGACTGCATCATCTATTCTTTAGGATTTATTATGAATTTCGTAAACGGGATATTTCAAACCAAAAAATCAATCAACTTTGTCCTTAAATTTCAAAAAATCCACAGATATATCAATAATCAAACCAGCTTTAACCACTTCATCGTTCAGAATTGGATGATTATAATTGTATTTTTTTGTTGTTACGTTATTGTTTTAACAACTTTCTGCATTTGGCTTGAAGAACCATTCTATATTTAACCATATGTGTCAACTTTTTGTTTGTTATTGATTTGAATGTCATTTATGCCTCGCGAGTCATTAACTTATTGGAAAATAAAGTTTACTTATGGATTGTGAAAGCTCAAGAAACGGGAGATATGTACGGATATAGCAAAAAAATGTTTCAGGCATATGTTGATATACTAGAGTGTTATAAGATCTACAAAATTTGTTATCAGCACTTTGTAAGTACTTTTTATTAATCAATCCATAGAATAAAAGAGAATTTGGTAAACATGACAGTTTTATATATTGAAAGAGTATTAGCTGAATTTTCCCAACCTACCTTTAATAAAAGAGTAGAACAAAGGAAGAAGAGAGAAAAGAGAAGAGAAGAGAAGAGAAAAGAGAGAGGAGAGAGAGAGGAGAGGTGTCAAAATTTTTGTTGATTATACGAAAACTATGCTGACAAAGCCACAGGTGTAGCGCTAGTTAGGCGCGGGACATACACAAATGGCGAAAGGTGTGGGCGTGGCGATGGTATGGCGCGGGCGTTGCACCGCCCATTTTACATCACACAATGCCCGCGCAGCACCGTCGGCGTCGCTTCGCCCGCGCCACGCCTCTTGTGTATGTTCCGCGCCTCGTCGTTTCAATACATTTTGTATGAAATATAAAACGGGCGGCGCAACGCCCATGCCACACCGTCGCTACGCCCGCGCCTCGCCCGCGCCCCTTGCCACTTATGTATATCCCGCGCCTTAGTTATGAACAAAATATCTCAACAAGTCTTTTTTTAGGTACTTTATTACATTTTAGAAGCATTTATCCACTTTTTGCTGTATCTTCAAGTGGTAATTGATGTATTGAAAAGAGGTGGAAGAAATCGGAACAGCCAACAATGTCGACCGCAAGCCGGACGGCCGACATGACCGGATTCGTACGAACAACGATCGCTAACAACGTTTGCGCGAACCTGCATTGCTTTCTATAAGAACATCTTGTTAGAATGCCAAGCTAGTATTATAGACATTGCATATTCAATTAGAGAAAATTGTGGGAGTGCTACAAGCACCCTTCCAAATTACTTTATAGAGACAACGTTTTGGAATCTGCAGTCGGATGCCAACAAGGTGATCCCCTCGGGCCAGTCATTTTCAGCTTAGCTATTCACCCCATATTACAACAACTAAATTCAAAATTTAATGTGTGGTATTGAGATGATGGGACTCTAGGAGGTGACGTGGATACTGTTCTAAAAGATCTTCAATTCCTAAAGCAGCAGTTCCAATCTATCGGCCTTGACCTCAACTTCTCAAAATGCGAAATTTACCTTTGTGACAATACTGACAGACAATCGACCATACAGAAATTTTATTCAATAACCCCAGACATCAAAGTTTTGGAAATAAGTTCACTGCACCTCCTAGGTTCCCCAATTTTAGAAGACAATTTTTCACCTTTCGTTGACAAAAAAATTAAACACTAACGATATCTCGGACATACTTTCTAAAATAAACTTACATTCGGCATTCACCCTTATCAGATACTGCTGTTTCGGTCCAAATTTTATGTACTTTCTCCGCTCTTCCCCTTTATGGAAGAAACCACACCTTTTAGACAAAATCGATCAAATTATTCGAAGTACTCTAACATCAATTATAAATGTGGCATTGGACGACCGCGCGTGGCTGCAAGCCACACTACCCATCCGCTTCGGTGGGCTCGGCGTCCGCAAAATTTCTAGTGTAAGCTTACCGGTCCTGGTCCACAGCACCGAAGAGTTATCCAGAAACATCTTAACCGCTTCTCAGGTTGACTCTGAAGTGCCGTGTTTGATTGATGCGATGAACGCATGGAAAATGGCTTGTCCGGATACGGAGCAGCCCGAGAACCCGTCTTCCCAGAGATGGGAGTCGGGCCTCTGGCTTCAGGCGCTACCGTCACCCAACATAGGCACTATGCTGGGTGACACCACTTTCCGGCTCGCTACAAGTCTGCGTCTGGGTGCTCCTTGCGGGGCTCCACATCGCTGTCAGTGCGGTGAAGCTGTCGACCGCCTCGCACACCATGGCCTTTCCTGCAGCAAGAGCGCTGGTCGGTTGGCACGGCACGCAAGCATTAATGACATCCTCCGTTGGGCTCTTGTCACTGCCGTGGTGCCAGCTGTTTTAGAACCCAATGGCTTGGCACGCGACGATGGAAAGAGGCCAGACGGAATGACCGTAATGCCTTGGAAGTTGGGTAGGCCTTTGGTGTGGGATGCAACCTGTGTCGACACCCTTGCGCCATTCCATCTTCCTAGCACTGCGGGCTGTGCCGGGGCGGCTGGTGCAGGTGCAGAAAACCTCATACGGCGCAAATATAGCAACCTTACTGGTAGCTACATTTTTGAGCCGTTTGGGGTTGAAACACTAGGGCCATGGGGTCCGAGTGCTCACCGAGTATTCCGGGACATTGCCAAGCGGTTGGTCGACTCTTTACGTGACCAGAGGGCTGGCCAATTCTTAGGCCAAAGAATCAGCATCGCCATCCAACGTGGCAATGCTGCCAGCCTTTTGGGCACTTTTCCGCTGACAGCGATGCGGACGAATTTTTTGACGCCCAATGAGCTCTTATCTTTATTTTTAACTTTTTCCTTTACATACTTGTACATAATATGTATAGTAGTTAGTTGTAAATATATGTTAACATGGTAAACAAGAAATTAAATATTTTAATAGAAAAAAAAAAAAAAACTGAGAAATCGAATTCTTTCGAATGACGTCTTGACATATGAAATTTACTTTGTTATAGGATGAAGCAATACTGAATGCAGTCCTCTTGTTCTGTTGGGTGATAAAATGTTTGATTGTGCAGACAATACTAAGTCAGCAATATGAGAAATTCTACTTAGCAATTGAAAATATTCAAGATTCCTGCGCACACATTTTGAAGTCAGGTTGCTCAGGTAATTTATTTCAAAATGATTTTTAATTTATTACTTGGAGGAGGAGGAAGATGTCTATTATAATCATTGAATAAGGTAGATCTTCCGACCAGTTGGTTGTTGATTTTGGAGGGTCACTGCCAGGTGACCTGATAAATAAAGGGTGTTAGGGACATTGACGTACAAACTGTTACCATGAGTTCACGATTCTGGACCCACTTGCATTTACATTTCCAGTATATGCAGATATCGCATTGTTGTATGGCTTTCAAAATTCAAATTCAAAATGTTTAATTTCACATGAACCTACATGGGCACTTAAGAAACGTCAGAAGCTAGGTGCAAGGTTCCAATTGGTCGTTTCCTATGGAGAAGAGCCGGCAAGAAACTCAACAGTTACTCTTTGAAAATAATTGGCTTTTACAATACTTTCAAATAACATTGTTACTAGATATGGGAGGAGAGTGTAGGTCTTTCATACCAGGTACTTAACAAAATAGAAAGTGGTCAACAGATCTAGAGTCCACTAAGCCTACAGCGTTCTCACATTCACAAAATAGAAAAGAATCTATACAAAAGATAAATAAATGAATAAAAATAAAAACCTATTTTAATTAAACGCAATTACATGATTGCTATTACAACTGTAAAAAAAACCGGCCAAGTGCATGTCGGACCACGCACAATGTAGGGTTCCGTAGTTGGGATGAATTTATCCCGAGAACAAACTTAATTTTGTAGTTGAAAAAAAAAATCTTTCATACAGAATGTATGGGAGAACATGTTTTTACAACCGCAAATCTAAGTTGGTCGATTATTACTCGTTAACTTGTAAAGCCTACTCAGCTGTGATAGTTTTCCTTTTAAATTCGTTATATAAGCTATTGCCGTGAATTTTTTGCACATATTTAAAATCAACCAGTTAGCTGGCAGGGGGGACACTTGACTCTAACAAAATTTTCCACTTTAAAGCTTAATATTTCGCAAACGGATCTCTGAATTCAAAAATGGTTTTACATACTTACAATGTTTTAAAAAGACCTCTTCAACGATACCCCACACAAAGGAATAGAAAAAAAAAAAAAACATCCCCACTTTACGTGTAGGGGAGGTACCCCTTAAAAATATATTTTTCATAATTTTATTTTACCACTTTGTTGGCATGATTAATATGTATACCCATGCCAAATTACAATTTTCTAGTACTAACAGTCTTGGAGCTAGACCGTGGACAGACAGACAGACAGACAGATAGACAGACAGACAGACGGACATGACGAAACTATAAGGGTTCCTTGTTTACTACGGAACCCTAAAAATCGGAATAATTATCATGTCCACAAAAGTCACTAATAAAATGAAAAGTCAACTTATACTGGAAATGTATAGCATGATGTGTCGTCATGTACCGATCACGGTGTTCCATTTTGCAAACGCAATTCAGGGTTCCGTGACGTTAGTGGTATTTGTCATCTGAAATTTGTCGTTTGCTGACTGTCAAAATGGCTAGAATTACCCGTATATGTAGCTCAACATCATCATCATGATAATATATACTGGTAATGACAATCTACCTACCATACCTACTATAATAATAATTCTGTTTTTTTTTTGCTGTTTTGAATAAGATCAGCAAAATAAACATTATTTGTGTTAGAGTTTATACACCGTGAAATTTGAATCACAGTTTTGCTAGAACAAACGTTTTAGCAAAACTGTGTTAGCTTAGTTTTAGCTTGTTGTAGTGGAGGTGGAGTAAGGGAGGTGTTCAACTTCCTTTTCTTCCTGTTTTTCACCCTAATCCACTCAGTCTCTTTGGCGAGTTCATCCTCATCCGTGCAGTACTCAACGTCACTTTTAGGAGGCTGAGCAGGTATTATGGTCTCACTGACCTGTTTATCTGAGGGCTCTTCTTGTACCTTTAGGCATTTTAATTGTCCTTGAAGATCTTGTACCTGTTCCTGCAAGCTTTGTATGTTGCCATTCAATTGACGTACCATTTGCTGCAGGTTTTCTCTGTCCGTTTTCTCCTGGATGTAACAATCATGCAACTGCTTTTCCAGATCAGTTTTTATTTTAATTGACTGTTTCGCAGCCATTATTTAGTTTCAAGGTGAGCAATTAAACAATTATAATATACACTTCATGACGATTTCCGTACTTTGTAACTGGGTCATCGCGGTGGCCCCGTTAGATCAACGTACACCGCGACTACGGTGTTGTGATGCGTCTGCAAAATACCCTAAACTAGAGCACGCGCGCGCGATCGGTACGTCCGTTCACAATAATAGTAAAACACGTTTTTGAATAACATGATGAAGTGACATTCAAATTGCTATTACAGTTTATAAATGTGCCAGGTTTTTTATTTCCTGACCGGGCAAAGTTTTATTGGATTTCCCTCGTAAAAATTTTTCAGGAGCAGCCCGGTGTCCGACTTTTTGCCGAGTATATATATATATATATATATAATTGGCTCACTTTCCGTAACTTTGGACCTAAATATAACTTGTGAAATGATTATAAATGTTTTACAGATACACAAAAAAGAGTCTGCAAGAATATCCAACGGGTGCAAAACACCTCGTTTAAAAGATGTTTAAGATGCACGTGTCGTCCCGACGCGCCGCGCTATCGTTGCCCTTGTGTGCTCTCATCACTACTTACATTATAGTTATACAACAGTTTGAGTTTCTGTAAAACTCCAAATAATGTTTTTTTTAACTGCTGGCTGGCTGGCTGATCCAGACATTGGCCTCTCCAATTGCACGCCATTCAGCTCGATTCTCGGGAACTCTCATCCAAAAGCTACCAGCCACCCTATGAGCCTGAGGGCGTCCTATCTCACGTTTGCTGATTCATGGTCTCCACTCATGCACAAGTCTACCCCAATAATCATCGGTTCTACGTTTAATATGGTCGGCCCATTGCCACAGTGTGTTTATTCTGTGGGCTACGTTGTTACCTTTAGGTAACATGCGAAAGTGTGTATGCAACAGTGAAACAATCACAAGCAAACTCCGCATGCATAAAGAAGTTGTACAAAAAATAATTATAAATCTAGTTTTCAATTACTTATAATAACAGTGTAAAGAATAAATCAATCAATCAATCAATCAATCTTTATTTGTGAACACAGGTATTACAATAAAGGTCTTATGTATACATTTTAGTCGAGCTCTATGTCCTACCAATGAAATTGGTGTACAAATATATTAAGTTTTTAGCAATAATTCTGAATTTATACAATACAAAGTCACGTTCGAGTAAATAATGTCAATTAAATGTATTAATAAATAATTAATTAATCAATTATAATTTATTTTTACATGCATGTCAATGGTTAATTATATTAAAGGGCTAGTAATGTCATATTTAATGTAAACACACACATCTATTTAGGAAGGTATTTAAGAAAATGTATAGTTCTAACAATAATAATGATTAATATGCTTCAGTAACACGCGACACACACAAACTTAGATGATTTATTGATCCAGATTCCTATCTAAAATATATTTTATGATTATGATACATGTTGGTTGGTTAAAACATTTTTAAACATAATAACTTTTAGTTTTCGAAATGATGCTTTTTAATTAAATTAGTTTGCAAATACAATGAAATATTATTTAATAAAATATTATATCACCCTTATTTCATAGTAACAAAGATTTTATTAACAAACTGTTACAAGAATAATACTATAAAAACACAAACTGCAATAATACAATGGTATAGTTGGTAAGTGAAGCCATCATTTTCAACGGAAAAGTAGCATCAACGTAAAACATTCCACAAACATTCATCTTGTTGAATCTAGCTCGATGTAGACGTTGAATATTCTTGCTTAACATTCTCTCGGCATCTGTAATAAAATAAATGACATGAATTTGACGAATGAAATCTTAGTTGATATGAAAAATTACGACACGAACTTTTTCTTATTCTGTTATATTGCCAAAGTTATTATTTATGTAATAATTCTTGGACGCTTATAAAGGATTATTACATCACACATCGGCAATGAGATTGTCACGACACAATAAATGTAGTTTTATAAATAACTTAAAATAACATTTAAATTAAGCAGCACCGGCCAAAGAGCAACAGAGAACCTGGTGATGACGGAATAACGACAGAGCTCCTTAAATCGGGCGGGGCTCCAGTCTTGTAAAAGCTAGCGAGTCTCTTCAACTCCGTCATTCAAAAGAAAACAACGCCCGAGATGTGGAGCAGAGGTGCGGTGGTTCTATTTTTCAAAAAAGGTGACAAAACCTTGCTGAAAAACTATAGACCCATTTCACTTCTGAGCCACGCATACAAGCTGTTCTCGAGAGTCGTCACGAACTGTCTCGCCAGGAGACTTGATGAGTTCTAGTGACCAAAACAAGCCGGTTTTTGAAAAGGCTTCAGTACTATAGACCACATCCATACTGTCTGACAAATTTTACAGAAGACCGTGCAGTGCAACTAGCCGCTCTGTATGGTATTTGTGGAATACGACAATGGCTTCGACTCGATCGAAACATAGGCAGTTCCGGCCTTTCTGCAACGATTTCGAATTGACTGGCGCTACATCGAAACTTTGAGATGTTTATTATTAGCCTTTTAGTCGGACAAGCACAAAGTGTAATGGTCAGTCTCATATTTGGCGTTCGTTTATGTTTTGTATGTCCTTTTACCTGTTGGCAAAGGCCTTCTTGAACTTCCTCCATGCCTGTCTGTCTCTGGCCACTTTAACCCTTGTAAGGGTTCCGTTACCAAATGGCAAAAAACGGAACCCCCTATAGATTCGTCATGTCTGTTTGTCTGTCCGTCTGTCTGTCTGTCCGTCCGTATGTCACAGCCACTTTTTTCCGAAACTATAAGAGCTATGCTGTTGAAACTTGGTAAGTAGATGTATTCTGTGAACTGCATTAAGATTTTCACACAAAAAAAGAAAAAAAACAAATAATTTTAGGGTTACATAAGTAGAACTGAAACTAAAAAAAAATTTCATCAAACCAATACTTGAGGGGTATCTATGGATAGGTCTTTAAAAATGATATCGAGGTTTTTAGTATAATTTTTTTTTAAACTGAATAGTTTGCGCAAGAGACACTTCCAAAGTGGTAAAATGACTACAACCCCACAACAACCCTGTAACTTCTAAAATAAGAGAATAATAAAACTAAAAAAAATATATGATATACATTACCATGTATACTTTCACCGAAAATTGGTTTGAACGAAATCTAGCAAGTAGTTTTTTTTTTTAATACGTCATTTATCGTAAACCGCAATTTACCTTTCATTCAATGTTACTTGCTGCTACGGAACCCTTCATGGGCGAGTCCGACTCGCACTTGGCCGCTTTTTTTTTTTCAGTGACGTGGCTGATATGATCATCATCCCACTTTTTCTTCAAGAATTATTAGAACATTTTTAAAATAATTTCGATAAAATTACCTGTGCGATTTGTTGTTGAAATAAGCGCGCACGAAAGTTGAACATTATTCATCGCAGTGTAAAATTGTTCGCAGCACACGCTTAAAATAGCGTGAAGAGTTAAACCTTTTATCGCCCAAATGTACAAAACTATGGTGGTGGAAACCGCTGAAACCTGAAAAAATTAAAAACCCCTGTAATGATAGGTACTGTAGAGGCTTTATCTGCATAACTGTGGCAATGTAAATTATAGGTTAATTAAATAATGTAGAAATAAATTTCATAATTGAAAGACAAAAGATCGAGTGTCAGTCCCAATGGCTGACAGTGGTTAGCATAGAATAGCTGGTCTATTCTGTAAAAAATTCACCGGGAAAATTGTAATGAAATCAGATTTGTCGCTAGCGATGTCAAAATCTATGCGTTGACGTGAGAGTTTGAAATCGCCAGCCAGTCACCGGCGATCAATTTCGCTGAGAGTGTACCTAGCATAAGAGATGATTGTACTAAAACAGAATCAAGATAAAGAAAGACATACTCACAAAGTCATGTCCGCCAAGTTCAGTTAATTTCAACATTTTGAGTGTTGTGAGTACTTTTATCAATGTAAGACAAAATAACTCTACCGTGTGAAAAGCGATCTGTAGAAAAAAAACCCACTTAGCTTATAATGTTCTTCTTAGCTTTTTTTTTGTCAATGAGTAATCGTACTAACCAATTCCTGATAAGAAGTCCTGTAGATGTTATAACATTCCAAAATATTTACATATACTTCAAACATTCTTTTGCAATTAGCTTCATTACCGCTAGGATTCATCTGTTGCAAATGTTGAGCTTCAATGTTCCATAAGTGAACTTTATCCTTTAAAAACTTAATCAGTCTAATAGCGTATACAATGTTTGCATCAAAACACAACGCAGGTAATACACATAAGAGATATAATATGGTCTGGTTTAGTTCTATGTAGACATAAATATGCATGCAAGTATTAAAACCTAAGATTAGAACGACACTGATCCAATTCCGAATAATGAAGCCCCTAAAACTGGTATTTTCGTTAAGAAATCTGTGAATTTCTTGTATTTTCAAGACTAAAAATATATTTCTTTTCGTTTGCAAAACATTGACGACATAATTAATTGTGAATCCGATACTATAACAGATAAAGCATAAGCAAGTGTAGACCTTCATCGAAGGCACATAATTTTCGGTTACAAATTCAATGCTAATAACGAGATATAAATAAAATAAAATGGATATTACTAGTCCACAAAATAACACCACCTTCACTGTAAGACTGTTTGGATATAAGGAGTTATCATTAATACGATACTTGGGACACAACAAAATGGTATGGATTAGGTTTAGAGGCAGAAGCATCGACTGCACATCTTTGTCAACCATGTTGTCAAGCGAGGCTGTCACACGGCAACTTTTTCTTGTTCCAAACTGTTTGCTTTCTATGAACTTCATTTTACCTAGGTTGGTGAACACACTAGCACCAGTGAGTCATAATCTTCTTTTTACCAAAAATGATATAATAGAAGTGAGGATTTTTAATAATATGAAAAGGCCATTAGGAATTTTCATTAGGTATATTTATTATTTACACACACGTATTTACATTATTTAAAAACTATCAGACTTAAAATAATAATATGTACAAGTGTATAAAAGGGGGGGGGGGGGAAATAATCATAGGGCATTAAAAAATTCGTCCGTATCGCTGTCAATAGGAAAAGTGCCCAAAAGGCTGGCAGCATTGCCACGTTGTATGGCAATGCTGATTCTTTGACCAAAGAATTGGCCAGTCCTCTGGTCACGTGAAGATTCGACCAGCCGCTTAGCGATGTATTGAAAAACAAGGCGGGCACTAGGACCGCATGGCCTTAGTGTTTTAACCCCAAACGGCTCAAACATATAAGTCCCAATAAGATTGGAGTATTTGCGACGTTTGAGGTTTTCCGCACCTGCAGCAGCAGCCCCAGCACAGCCCGCCATGCTAGGAAGATGGGATGGTGCTAGGGTGTCGACACACGTTATATCCCAAACCAGAGGCCTACCTACCTTCCAAGGCATTATTGTCATTCCGTTTGGTCTCTTCCCATCGTCGCGTGCCAAGCCATTGGGTTCTAAAACAGCTGGCGGTGACAAGAGCACGACGGATGATGTCATTGATGCTGGCGTGCCGTGCTATCCAACCTGCGCTCTTACTGCAGGATAGACCATGGTGTCCGAGACAGTCGACACATTCACCGCATTGGCAGCGACTCGGAGCCTCACAAGGAGCACCCAGACGCAGACAGGTAGCGAGCCGGAAGGTGGTATCACCCAGCATAGTGCCTATGTTGGGAGACGGTAGCGCCTGAAGCCAGAGGCCCGACTCCCACTCACCCACAGCCAGCAGGCGGGCACGCTCAACAGTATTGGTGGACGTATTAATAAGATTGTTCCGTACCAACCTGCAGAGCGGCTCATCCCACTGCCTCTGGGAAGATGGGTTCACGGGCCGATCTGTATTCGGGCAAGTCGCTTTCCAGGCGTTCTCCATAACGGTCAAGCACGACACTTCAGAGTTAACCAGGCAGGGGGCTAAAATTTTCCCGGTCAACTTTTCAGTGCTGTGGATAGAGTACAGGAACGCGGGTAAGCTAATGCTGGTAATTTTGCGGACGCCCGGTCGTCCAGGGCCACATTTAAAATGGATGTTAATGTGCTGCGAATAATTTGGTCAATTTTGTCCAAGAGGTGTGACTGCTTCCATAAAGGGGAAGAGCGTAGACAATGTAAAAAATTTGGACCAAAACAAATAGCAATATTTTCATTTAAATAAAAATGTTGCTATTTGTTTCTGATGAGCAAGAAACAGACATTGATGGTTATTAATAATAATAGTTGATCATTATATGACAGCTCGCGTTGCTTTTCGTTTATTTCTCTACAATTTTAATTGACAGTGTATAGAGTGCCGCAAGCGGCATTCTTTAACTATCAGTTATAGTACACACGGCTACACATCAAGCTGTACATTTCCAGTATAAGCTGACCTCGCATTGTACGGAAATCTTTTACGATACGAGATCAGCATAAACTGGAATTGTATAGCTTGATGTGTAGCCGTGTGTACCATTAGCTTGCGGCATACTGGTACATCATTAGACTTTACGTATAATAAAATTATAAGTTCTACGATATTTTCGTCAATTATAGACCGATTTTGAAAATTCTGTTTCATTTGGTACAGGAAGTTTGCGCGGTTGTTCCATATAAATTTTATTAACTTTACTTGGGTTGTTCTTGAGTTAGCTTCAATAATACGTATTTACAACACACCCCATAAAATAGTAAACTTGTCAAAATTGACACATGTTACTGTCATCACTGTCAATTGATTGACAGTAATGACAGTACCATGTGTCAATTTATATCACATTTTTCATAGTTGCCATCAACAAATAAAATATTTGTACTTTAAATAGTTTACAATTTTTCTCTTAAATGGAGGGGTCTAAAAATATTATTTCAGTGGTTCCTAGTTCCATATTTTTGTCGTTTTTATTTAGATACAGTTTGATGCTGGTTAGATTTTTCTCGGAATAAAAAACATCTCCTTTGCATTTCAGTAACCATGCAAATGACAGTTAAGCATGACATACAACATATGAAAATTAGAGACAAAGAAAAACAATATAAAGTGTGTCTAGTAGACATAAATCTACAACACTACAAAACAAAACAATTTGAGCTAGATAGACGGGCACTCATTACACTTTTTAAATAGGGTCTAGCTGTTATACGTGACTTCGTCCGCGTGGAATTCTATACTTCAATTTTATTTATTTGTACAGATGTTTAGATGTACAGATGTAGATGTATAGATGTCCATATACAGACTTCACGGGTTTTTTTTTTGTGTGGAACCCTATTTCTTTTTCTAAAATAAAAATAGTCTCAGTTACGTCTTGTAACATCTGCTATCTGTCAGTAAAAGTCCCGTTGAAATTGGTCCAACTATTTTGGAAATTAGCCGGAAGAAACAGACCGGCAGACAGATATTTTTAAAAAAATGTGCTTTTGTTGTACTGTACATACTTTTTTTCTGGGTGTGAAATTATCAAATAACTTCTCCCTCTCTAGGTGGAACAGGAGGACATTTTAGACTTTTACTGACTAAAACCCACCTGTGTTCCTTCAGTTGCCATGTTGCCGTTGGCCACGGTTTCCCTTTTGGCCTTATTCGCAACCCCGGCACCGTACATACTTTCATATGCATTTAGTAAACAGCCTTTATTTAAAAATTACAAACAGACGCTTCATAAATGTAGGATGAGTGTTTTAGTGTTTATCTATGAGGAATGGAACGGAACGCGTGTGAAAGAGAAGGAACGACAGTGAGAGAAGGAGAGGAAAGAATGAAGGAAGGAAGTAGGGAAATGTCAGTCAGTTCTGGGTCGGAGTTTATGACGCGAAGATGAGCAAAATTATATAAGAGGTTTTTCACATTGTAACGGTTCCGGTATTAAATTACAATAAACCATTTGTAAATGTTTTAAAAGCATTTTACTTGCCCCACAATCCCACATTCTACATTTTTGGGGGCTCGTCCGGGATAGAGGGCTTGTGGTTTGAAAAAAAAAACCGGAAAAAAAAAGACGATCGTGAAAAAAAGTGAACGCTATTGAAGACGGGAAGACGCTATTTGAAGACGGAAGACGCTATTTAAAGACGGAAGACGCTATTTAAAGACGGAAGACGCTATTTGACGAAGAAAGGCGCTATTTGAAGACGAAAGACGATTCTTGAAGACGAAAGACGATATTTGAAAAGTTTTAGTAAAATTCCCAAATTCTAACGACGATGACAGATAGCAAAGATTCATGTTTCAACATGTTTGAAGTGACTCCTTTCAGTGGTGAAGACCATACCTATGCATCCACGAAATGGGCTCAAGATCTCGATGATAACGCGGAGATATTTGGATGGTCTGCGCAGCAACGGCTTATCATTGCTCGTAGGTCATTGACGGGAACAGCAGGGCTCTGGTTGAAGACTGAAAGAGTGCAC
This sequence comes from Agrochola litura, assembly GCA_949152395.1. Classification (NCBI taxonomy): domain Eukaryota; kingdom Metazoa; phylum Arthropoda; class Insecta; order Lepidoptera; family Noctuidae; genus Agrochola; species Agrochola litura. The sequence goes on from OX424501.1 coordinate 22,414,379, forward strand.
AAAACTTACGAAGAACTTAAGGCAGCCGTGCTGAAGGAATTCCCGGATGCCGCGAACACTAAAGAAATGCACGAGATGATGGCGGCACGTAAGAAGCGCAAAGACGAATCCTACTATCAGTACATGCTAATAATGAAAGAAATGGGTAAGCGCGCCAAATTCCCCGATTATGTTGCCATCCAGTATATTATAGACAGAATTGCAGACCTGGAAACCAATAAGGCTATACTATATGGCGCAAACACGTACCCGGCATTGAAAGAAAAGTTATCAGTGTATGAAAACATAAAGAAAAAAGTTGCTAGGCAGAACGCCGAACGACCTGCAAAACAAGTTTTGGCATCAGGAACTGGCCAGCCGTGCTATAGCTGTGGAGAGAAAAATCATAAAGCAAGCGTATGCCGAAATGGGTTAAAATGTTTCAAGTGTAACCAATTCGGCCATATTAGCCCTCAATGCACAAGTCAGAGCGCAGCAGGAAGCGGCGGAAGTTCGGTTGGGACAGCAATGTCGATAAAACAGCCAAGAGCGGTCTTACCGACCAATCAGCAGTCATCGCAGGTGCGCTCGTCGGTAAAGCAGTTCGACGACGCCGGTACGAAGAAGCATTCGGCCGCATGTTCGGCTATGTTCGGCATGACGACGGCACCCGAAGACGGATCGGGCGGCCATGAAGACGGTTGCAGGATGGCAGATGACGTAGATGTCAGGGAGATTGTAAACAAACCGAATGACCGGCTTAATAAGGCGATGAAATTCGTAAAAATAAGTGATAAAACCATAAGTGCGTTGGTAGATACTGGCAGTGACGTTAATCTAATATGTGAGGACCTGTGGAACGAGTTAAATATGCCGTGTCGAAACGATAATACGATGTTATCCGGACTTGGACTGTCGAAAGTAAGATCGTACGGAAAGATTATGCTATGTTTACAAATTGACAACAAGAGTTATTCAGATGTAATATTTCATATAGTACCTAAAGGGTCCATGCCCTACAAACTTATTATTGGGCAGGAATTTTTGCAAAATGTTGTGATGGTAGTTCGTGAGGGTGCTGTGTTGTTTTTGTCACAAGATGACGAATGGTTGTCAAGGGTGAATTGTTGTGTGAGAGATGTGGATGTTACAGGTCATATCTCCAATCCCAGCATAAAGACGGAAGTTGAGCGGCTGATTGAAGAGTACAAGCCAGTTCAGACGAGAGAAGCTCCTATCGAGATGAAGATAGTGTTAAAAGACGATGTGCCAATAGCCCAGCGACCACGAAGGATATCCCACATGGAGCAAAAGGTAGTAGAGCAACAAATAGATGAATGGTTGCAAAATGGAATAATACAGGTGAGTTTTTCCGAATATTCTAGTCCTTTGGTACTTGTGAAAAAAAAAGATGGGTCTACCAGAATTTGCGTGGATTACCGATTAATGAATAAAAAAATTATAAAAGATGAATTTCCGTTACCAATCATTGACGATTTAATTGATAATTTGAGAGATGCAAAAATATTTAGCGTCTTGGACCTTAAAAACGCATTTTTTCATCTAAGGTTAAGCAAGGAGTCAGTGCAATATACATCTTTCATAACTCATCATGGGCAATTCGAATTTCTGCGTGCTCCTTTTGGTTTGTCCATATCGCCTAAATATTTTATGAGATTTGTCTCCATTATTTTCAGAGAATTGATAGCAAAACGAATTATGGCGATATTTATCGACGATATTGTAATTCCAGCTGAGACTGAATTACAAGCACTGGAGAGACTTACTCAGGTGTTAGAAGTAGCCTCACAACATGGACTTGAGGTAAATTGGAAAAAGGTGAAATTGATTAGCCGTGAGATTGAATATCTGGGTCATTTGATTAAGAATGGTGAAGTTAGACCAAGCCCAGAAAAAGTGCAAGCCGTCGCAAGGTACCCTGAACCTAAAAATGTGAAACAAGTTATGAGTTTCATTGGTCTAACATCTTATTTCAGGAAATACATCAAGGATTATGCTAAGATTGCTAGACCATTAACGAATTTGTTAAGAAAGGATGTTCCATTTAAATTTGAAGACGAACAACAATGTGCTTTCAATTTATTGAAGGAGAAGCTGACCAGTGATCCAGTATTGAAAATCTACAACTCTAACTTACCAACGGAGTTACACACCGATGCATCCAGTCATGGTTTGGCCGCAATATTACTACAAATGCATCCAGATGGACAGCTGCATCCGGTGCATTACATGAGTCATAAGACGTCTGATGCTGAAAGTAAATACTCGAGCTACGAGCTAGAAGCACTTGCTGTTGTGGAAGCTGTCAGGAAATTTAGACATTATTTATATGGAATTCCTTTTAAAATCGTTACAGATTGTAAAGCTTTTGAACAGACATTAAAGAAGAAGGATTTGACAGCAAAAGTGGCTAGATGGGCATTCATGCTAGATGAATATGACTACGTGATTGAACACCGAGCTGGCAGTAAGATGCAACATGCAGATGCTCTCAGCAGAAACCCATTTGTTGCGGTTGTGAGCCTGCAAGAAGAAATAAGACTAAGACAGGAAACAGATGAAGAACTCAATGCTATAAAACAGCTGATTTTGAAAGAAGGTCAATATCATGACTTCTGGATTGATAACGGTATTTTGTACAAAGGTGAAGAGAAACGATTAGTAGTTCCGAAGATTATGGAGAAAGAAATAATAAAGAGAGTGCACCTAAACGGTCACTTTTCAATAAGAAAGATGAAAGAAGCTATAGGAAAAGATTACTACATTAGAAACATGGATAAGAGAATAGAAGAAGTAGTTTTAAGTTGTATACCTTGTTTATTAGCGACAAGAAAAGAAGGAAAACAGGAGGGCTATCTGAATCCTTTAGATAAAGAAGGAATACCGCTGCATACATTGCATTTAGATCATGTAGGACCATTTACTGAAACAAGAAAACAATATAACTATATACTTACCATGATTGATGCGTTTACGAAGTTTACATGGCTTTTTCCTACCAAGTCCACAACAAGTGCAGAAGTGTTAAATAAATTAAGATTTCATCAGCAGGTTTTTGGTAACCCTACTAGGATGATAACAGACAGAGGCACAGCTTTCACTAGTGGCGAATTTGAAGAGTATTGTAAAGAAGAAGATATTCAGCATGTCAAGATTACTACTGGAGTACCTCGAGGGAATGGACAGGTAGAGAGAATTCATCGTATATTAATACCTATGTTAACCAAGCTGTGTATAGAGGATAAATCTCTGTGGTACAAGCATGTGAGTCGTGTACAGAGAGCCCTTAATAGTACCTACCAGAGATCTATAGACACCACTCCATTCCAATTACTGATTGGAACAGAAATGAGATGTAAAGAGGATATTGATGTAGTTACCCTATTACAACAAGAAGTAATCAGCAGTTATGATGAAACTAGAGAGAACTTGAGGCTGAAAGCCAAGCAACAAATTCAAAAAGTACAAGATGAGAATAAGAAGACTTATAATGAGAAGAGAAAACCTAGTTCAGCGTATGAGTTAGATGATTTAGTTGCAATCAAAAGAACTCAGTTCGGCCCAGGTCTAAAAGTGAAACCTAAATTCCTTGGACCCTATAAGATTACTAAGGTCAAGCGAAATGACAGATACGATGTTGAGAAATTGTATGATACCACGGAAGGGCCAAAGAGAACATCTAGTTCAGCAGATAACATGAAAAAATGGCCAGGTAAGGACGAATGAAAGGAGTGTTGTTTGTTGGTAGTTTATTTATTTTTTTGGAGGTGTTTTGTTTGTGTCTTTTGTTGTCTTTATCCAAAAAGCACTGCAGTATCCTTACGAATACCAGGTTATGTGTTACCACTATGTGATACATTGAGTTTGGATAGTACAAGGTTGTTTTTGTAATTAAAAATAGAAACTGTTTTTATTTTATTTTGTAAGCTGATATAATAGTGACGAGAATTTAGATTCTATTATAAAATATGGTACTATGTTCTAATCTAGAAGCTTTGTGTAAAGTTTAAAACTTCAAGGGTTGGGTAGTAACTTGTTTTAAGTTAAGGTATGGTGAATTTGGAAAGTTGTCAGTTGCAGTGAGGGTGTGGAAAGTATGCATATCTGGGGACAGATATGAGAGCAGGATGACCGAATGTAGGATGAGTGTTTTAGTGTTTATCTATGAGGAATGGAACGGAACGCGTGTGAAAGAGAAGGAACGACAGTGAGAGAAGGAGAGGAAAGAATGAAGGAAGGAAGTAGGGAAATGTCAGTCAGTTCTGGGTCGGAGTTTATGACGCGAAGATGAGCAAAATTATATAAGAGGTTTTTCACATTGTAACGGTTCCGGTATTAAATTACAATAAACCATTTGTAAATGTTTTAAAAGCATTTTACTTGCCCCACAATCCCACATTCTACATAAATTTTATTGGTATCCAAGAGATAGCAAAATAAATAGTGGTAAATAAATCAAAAGATAGGACTTCAAGAAAATAGCTGGTCTGGTATGGACCCGTTTAGCAAGAGACAGGAATACGTAGAAATCTTTATAGGAGGCCTTTGTCAACAGACAAGCGGTTTCACACAAATATCTAGTTGCTGATAATTCAAATGCAAGCTAGAATTATGATTAAATCAATTTAGTTTTTTTAGTAAGTAGCCATTCATTAATTGTAAGAATGAAACAGCAATAAAAGCTATTTTTTATGTTAATGTTTTTATTTCATTTATTATAGATCATATTTACTTGTGAAAGTGATTCTATGTATTCAGATGTATCATCACCAACAGAGCGATTTTACTCTATTCAGATTTAACTGTCGACTAATTCTATATTAGTTTTTCAAAATTATAAATTTTGATTGACAGATGAAGAAAAAAAGTTATGCAAGAACGTACTACTACAGCAAAATACGTGTGTGTGGCCTGTTCTACGTAGATACTGCATTACAATTCAATCTGATGACTGTTCTTACTAACTACACTGTTGTATTGCTACAGTTTGCAATTTTGTAATCTAGGCTTCAATCAGTGTACAGTATTTATAATTATTGCTTTTTTCGTTGAAAGCATTTGCAGACATTAAACATTCATAGTAGAAAAAGTATAATTAAAATAATTTTCCTGCTTGTTGTTTAGTATATTCAAATACACTAAAAGAAATTACTGATACCATCTACAAATATATTATAAACTCAATATGTATTATTGATGTGCGGTGTTCATAAATTAAACATCACTCAAGTGTGCTAGAATTATTTATCTATTAAAAATGGAAAATTTCCGTAATAAAAGAGAAGTTTTAAACGAAATGGTGGACAAAGATGTGCAGTCAATGTTTTTTCCTTTTAATCTGATGCAATATATTATGTTCTGTCCTAAATTTCGTATTAAGGACAATGTTATAACACCAAATAGTTTCATCTCGAATGTTATTTCAATGATTGGAACCCTAATATTCATATTTTCATAAATGTATCGCACCTATATGGTCTGTTTTTCCAACGCCTGTCAAAACTGTGTATCTTCTGTCTTTATCAACACTTATTTCGACTGCATCATCTATTCTTTAGGATTTATTATGAATTTCGTAAACGGGATATTTCAAACCAAAATATCAATCAACTTTGTCCTTAAATTTCAAAAAGTCCACAGATATATCAATAATCAAACCAGATTTAACCACTTCGTCGTTCAGAATTGGATGATTATAATTGTATTTTTTTGTTGTCATGTTATTGTTTTAACAACTTTCTGCATTTGGCTTGAAGAACCATTCTATATAACCATGTGTGTCAATTTTTTGGTTGTTATTGATTTGAATGTCATTTATGCCGCACGAGTCATTAACTTATTGGAAAATAAAGTTTACTTATGGAGTGTGAAAGCTCAAGAAACAGGAGATATGTACGGAGATAGCAAAAAAATGTTTCAGGCATACGTTGATATACTAGAGTGTTATAAGATCTACAAAATTTGTTATCAGTACTTTGTAAGTACCTTTTATTAATCAATTCATAGAATAAAAGAGAATTTGGTAAACATGACAGTTTTATATGTTGAAAGAGTATTAGCTGAATTTTTCCAACCTACCTTTAATAAAAGAGTAGAACAAAGGAAGAAGACAGAAAAGAGAAGAGTAGAGAAAAGAGAGAGGAGAGGTGTTAACATTTTTGGGGATCATACGAAATCTATGCCGACAAAGCCACAGGTGTAGTGCTAGTTAGACGCGGGAAACACTAATAAATATTATGTAAAAATATATGTAAATGAAATCTGGCATGAATAAATGTTCAAATTTAGTAGTAGTTTTTCGAAAATCATTTCTACTAACGGGTTTTATAATAATGGCAATACGACAATGCCATTATAACACAATTCTATTACGAGACCATTGGCCGACCAATGATCGACCATTATGAATTTAGCAGATTACGAACTTTTAGCAAAATGACAATGGGATCGTGTTGGAATGACGAATTTATAAAAATAGCAGACTTGGGGCCCTGTTTATCTGAGGGCTCTTCTTGTGCCTTTAGGCATTTTAATTGTCCTTGAAGATCTTGTACCTGTTCCTGCAAGCTTTGTATGTTGCCGTTCAATTGACGTACCATTTGCTGCAGGTTTTCTCTGTCCGTTTTCTCCTGGATGTAACAATCATACAACTGCTTTTCCAGATCAGTTTTTATTTTAATTGACTGTTTTGCAGCCATTATTTAGTTTCAAGGTGAGCAATTAAACAATTATAATATACACTTCATGACGATTTCCGTACTTTGTAACTGGGTCATCGCGGTGGCCCCGTTAGATCAACGTACACCGCGACTACGGTGTTGTGATGCGTCTGCAAAATACTCTAAACTAGAGCACGCGCGCGCGATCGGTACGTCCGTTCACAATAGTAGCTAAACACGTTTTTGAATAACATGATGAAGTGACATTCAAATTGCTATTACAGTTTATAAATGTGCCAGGTTTTTTATTTCCTGACCGGGCAAAGTTTTATTGGATTTCCCTCGTAAAAATTTTTCAGGAGCAGCCCGGTGTCCGACTTTTTGCCGAGTATATATATATATATATAATTGGCTCACTTTCCGTAACTTTGGACCTAAATATAACTTGTGAAATGATTATAAATGTTTTACAGATACACAAAAAAGAGTCTGCAAGAATATCCAACGGGTGCAAAACATCTCGTTTAAAAGATGTTTAAGATGCACGTGTCGTCCCGACGCGCCGCGCTATCGTTGCACTTGTGTGCTCTCATCACTACTTACATTATAGTTATACAACAGTTTGAGTTTCTGTAAAACTCCAAATAATGTTTTTTTTAACTGCTGGCTGGCTGGCTGATCCAGACATTGGCCTCTCCAATTGCACGCCATTCAGCTCGATTCTCGGGAACTCTCATCCAAAAGCTACCAGCCACCCTATGAGCCTGAGGGCGTCCTATCTCACGTTTGCTGATTCATGGTCTCCACTCATGCACAAGTCTACCCCAATAATCATCGGTTCTACGTTTAATATGGTCGGCCCATTGCCACAGCGTGTTTATTCTGTGGGCTACGTTGTTACCTTTAGGTAACATGCGAAAGTGTGTATGCAACAGTGAAACAATCACAAGCAAACTCCGCATGCATAAAGAAGTTGTACAAAAAATAATTATTGATCTAGTTTTCAATTACTTATAATAACAGTGTAAAGAATGAATGAACGTACGATATAATAGCATTTAAGGTACTTATTATAATGTAAACACACACATCTATTTAGGAAGGTATTTAAGAAAATGTATAGTTCTAACAATAATAATGATTAATATGCTTCAGTAACACGCGACACACACAAACTTAGATGATTTATTGATCCAGATTCCTATCTAAAATATATTTTATGATTATGATACATGTTGGTTGGTTTAAACATTTTTAAACATAATAACTTTTAGTTTTCGAAATGATGCTTTTTAATTAAATTAGTTTGCAAATACAATGAAATATTATTTAATAAAATATTATATCACCCTTATTTCATAGTAACAAAGATTTTATTAACAAACTGTTACAAGAATAATATTATAAAAACACAAACTGCAATAATACAATGGTATAGTTGGTAAGTGAAGCCATCATTTTCAACGGAAAAGTAGCATCAACGTAAAACATTCCACAAACATTCATCTTGTTGAATCTAGCTCGATGTAGGCGTTGAATATTCTTGCTTAACATTCTCTCGGCATCTGTAATAAAATAAATGACATGAATTTGACGAATGAAATGTTAGTTGATATGAAAAATTACGACACGAACTTTTTCTTATTCTGTTATATTGCCAAAGTTATTATTTATGTAATAATTCTTGGACGCTTATAAAGGATTATTACATCACACATCGGCAATGAGATTGTCACGACACAATAATTGTAGTTTTATAAATAACTTAAAATAACATTTAAATTAAGCAGCACCAGCCAAAGAGCAACAGAGAACCTGGTGATGACGGAATAACGACAGAGCTCCTTAAATCGGGCGGGGCTCCAGTCTTGTAAAAGCTAGCGAGTCTCTTCAACTCCGTCATTCAAAAGAAAACAACGCCCGAGATGTGGAGCAGAGGTGCGGTGGTTCTATTTTTCAAAAAAGGTGACAAAACCTTGCTGAAAAACTATAGACCCATCTCACTTCTGAGCCACGCATACAAGCTGTTCTCGAGAGTCGTCACAAACTGTCTCGCCAGGAGACTTGATGAGTTCTAGTGACCAAAACAAGCCGGTTTTTGAAAAGGCTTCAGTACTATAGACCACATCCATACTGTCTGACAAATTTTACAGAAGACCGTGCAGTGCAACTAGCCGCTCTGTATGGTATTTGTGGAATACGAGAATGGCTTCGACTCGATCGAAACATAGGCAGTTCCGGCCTTTCTGCATCGATTTCGAATTGACTGGCGCTACATCGAAACGTTGAGATGTTTATTACCTATTAGCCTTTTAGTCGGACTAGCACAAAGTGTAATGGTCAGTCTCATATTTGGCGTTCGTTTATGTTTTGTATGTCCTTTTACCTGTTGGCAAAGGCCTTCTTGAACTTTCTCCATGCCTGTCTGTCTCTGGCCACTTTAACCCTTGTTAGGGTTCCGTTACCAAATGGCAAAAAACGGAACCCCCTGTAGATTCGTCATGTCTGCCTGTCTGTCCGTCTGTCTGTCTGTCCGTCTGTCTGTCTGTCCGTCCGTATGCCACAGCCACTTTTTTCCGAAACTATAAAAGCTATGCTGTTGAAACTTGGTAAGTAGATGTATTCTGTGAACTGCATTAAGATTTTCACACAAAAAAAGAAAAAAAACAAATAATTTTAGGGTTACATAAGTAGAACTGAAACTAAAAAAAAATTTCATCAAACCAATACGTGAGGGGTATCTATGGATAGGTCTTTAAAAATGATATCGAGGTTTTTAGTATTATTTTTTTTTAAACTGAATAGTTTGCGCAAGAGACACTTCCAAAGTGGTAAAATGACAACAACCAAACAACAACCCTGTAACTTCTAAAATAAGCGAATGATAAAACTAAAAAAAATATATGATATACATTACCATGTATACTTTCACCGAAAATTAGTTTGAACGAGATCTAGCAAGTAGTTTTTTTTTTAATACGTCATAAATCGTAAACCGCAATTTACCTTTCATTCAATGTTACTTGCTGCTACGGAACCCTTCATGGGCGAGTCCGACTCGCACTTGGCCGCTTTTTTTTTTCAGTGACGTGGCTGATATGATCATCATCCCACTTTTTCTTCAAGAATTATTAGAACATTTTTAAAATAATTTCGATAAAATTACCTGTGCGATTTGTTGTTGAAATAAGCGCGCACGAAAGTTGAACATTATTCATCGCAGTGTAAAATTGTTCGCAGCACACGCTTAAAATAGCGTGAAGAGTTAAACCCTTTATCGCCCAAATGTACAAAACTATGGTGGTGGAAACCGCTGAAACCTGAAAAAATTTAAACCCCTGTAATGCTAGGTACTGTAGAGGCTCTATCTGCATAGCTGTGGCAATGTAAATTATAGGTTAATTAAATAATGTATAAATAAATTTCATAATTGAAAAACAAAAGATCGAGTGTCAGTCCCAACAGCTGACAGTGGTTAGCATAGAATAGCTGATCTATTCTGTAAAATTTTCACCGGGAAAATTGTGTTGAACTCAGATTTGTCGCTAGCGATGTCAAAATCTATGTGTTGACGTGAGAGTTTGAAATCACCAGCGGTCACCGGCGGTCAATTTCGCTGAGAGTGTACCTAGCATAAGAGATGATTGTACTAAAACAGAATCAAGATAAAGAAAGACATACTCACAAAGTCATGTCCGCCAAGTTCAGTTAATTTCAACATTTTGAGTGTTGTGAGTACTTTTATCAATGTAAGACAAAATAACTCTACCGTGTGAAAAGCGATCTGTAGAAAAAAAACCCACTTAGCCTATAATATTCTTCTTAGCTTTTTTTTTTTTTGTCAATGAGTAATCGTACTAACCAATTGCTGATAAGAAGTCCTGTAGATGTTATAACATTCCAAAATATTTACATATACTTCAAACATTATTTTGCAATTAACTTCATTATCGCTAGGATTCATTTGTTGCAAATGTTGAGCTTTAATGTTCCATAAGTGAACTTTATCCTTTAAAAACTTAATCAGTCTAATAGCGTATACAATGTTTGCATCAAAACACAACGCAGGTAATACACATAAGAGATATAATATGGTCTGGTTTAGTTCTATGTAGATATAAATATGCATACAAATATTAAAACCTAAGGTTAGAACGACACTGATCCAATTCCGAATAATGAAGCCCCTAAAACTGGTATTTTCGTTAAGAAATCTGTGAATTTCTTGTATTTTCAAGACAAAAAATATATTTCTTTTCGTTTGCAACACATTGACGACATGATTAATTGTGAATCCGATACTATAACAGATAAAGCATAAGCAAGTGTAGACCTTCATCGAAGGCACATAATTTTCGGTTACAAATTCAATGCTAATAACGAGATATAAATAAAATAAAATGGATATTACTAGTCCACAAAATAACACCACCTTCACTGTAAGACTGTTTGGATATAAGGAGTTATCATTAATACGATACTTGGGACACAACAAAATGGTATGGATTAGGTTTAGAGGCAGAAGCATCGACTGCACATCTTTGTCAACCATGTTGTCAAGCGAGGCTGTCACACGGCAACTTTTTCTTGTTCCAAATTGTTTGCTTTCTATGAACTTCATTTTACCTAGGTTGGTGAACACCCTAGCACCAGTGAGTCATCAAACTTCTTTTAACCAAAAATGATATAATAGAAGTGAGGATTTTTAATAATATGAAAAAGCCATTAGGAATTTTCATTAGGTATATTTATTATTTACACACACGTATTTACATTATTTAAAAACTATCAGACTTAAAATAATAATATGTACAAGTATATAAAAGGGGGGGGGGGGAAATAATCATAGGGCATTAAAAAATTCGTCCGTATCGCTGTCAATAGGAAAAGTGCCCAAAAGGCTGGCAGCATTGCCACGTTGTATGGCAATGCTGATTCTTTGACCAAAGAATAGGCCAGTCCTCTGGTCACGTGAAGATTCGACCAGCCGCTTAGCGATGTATTGAAAAACAAGGCGGGCACTAGGACCGCATGGCCTTAGTGTTTTAACCCCAAACGGCTCAAACATATAAGTCCCAATAAGATTGGAGTATTTGCGACGTTTGAGGTTTTCCGCACCTGCAGCAGCAGCCCCAGCACAGCCCGCCATGCTAGGAAGATGGGATGGTGCTAGGGTGTCGACACACGTTATATCCCAAACCAGAGGCCTACCTACCTTCCAAGGCATTATTGTCATTCCGTTTGGTCTCTTCCCATCGTCGCGTGCCAAGCCATTGGGTTCTAAAACAGCTGGCGGTGACAAGAGCACGACGGATGATGTCATTGATGCTGGCGTGCCGTGCTATCCAACCTGCGCTCTTACTGCAGGATAGACCATGGTGTCCGAGACAGTCGACACATTCACCGCATTGGCAGCGACTCGGAGCCTCACAAGGAGCACCCAGACGCAGACAGGTAGCGAGCCGGAAGGTGGTATCACCCAGCATAGTGCCTATGTTGGGAGACGGTAGCGCCTGAAGCCAGAGGCCCGACTCCCACTCACCCACAGCCAGCAGGCGGGCACGCTCAACAGTATTGGTGGACGTATTAATAAGATTGTTCCGTACCAACCTGCAGAGCGGCTCATCCCACTGCCTCTGGGAAGATGGGTTCACGGGCCGATCTGTATTCGGGCAAGTCGCTTTCCAGGCGTTCTCCATAACGGTCAAGCACGACACTTCAGAGTTAACCAGGCAGGGGGCTAAAATTTTCCCGGTCAACTTTTCAGTGCTGTGGATAGAGTACAGGAACGCGGGTAAGCTAATGCTGGTAATTTTGCGGACGCCCGGTCGTCCAGGGCCACATTTAAAATGGATGTTAATGTGCTGCGAATAATTTGGTCAATTTTGTCCAAGAGGTGTGACTGCTTCCATAAAGGGGAAGAGCGTAGACAATGTAAAAAATTTGGACCAAAACAAATAGCAATATTTTCATTTAAATAAAAATGTTGCTATTTGTTTCTGATGAGCAAGAAACAGACATTGATGGTTATTAATAATAATAGTTGATCATTATATGACAGCTCGCGTTGCTTTTCGTTTATTTCTCTACAATTTTAATTGACAGTGTATAGAGTGCCGCAAGCGGCATTCTTTAACTATCAGTTATAGTACACACGGCTACACATCAAGCTGTACATTTCCAGTATAAGCTGACCTCGCATTGTACGGAAATCTTTTACGATACGAGATCAGCATAAACTGGAATTGTATAGCTTGATGTGTAGCCGTGTGTACCATTAGCTTGCGGCATACTGGTACATCATTAGACTTTACGTATAATAAAATTATAAGTTCTACGATATTTTCGTCAATTATAGACCGATTTTGAAAATTCTGTTTCATTTGGTACAGGAAGTTTGCGCGGTTGTTCCATATAAATTTTATTAACTTTACTTGGGTTGTTCTTGAGTTAGCTTCAATAATACGTATTTACAACACACCCCATAAAATAGTAAACTTGTCAAAATTGACACATGTTACTGTCATCACTGTCAATTGATTGACAGTAATGACAGTACCATGTGTCAATTTATATCACATTTTTCATAGTTGCCATCAACAAATAAAATATTTGTACTTTAAATAGTTTACAATTTTTCTCTTAAATGGAGGGGTCTAAAAATATTATTTCAGTGGTTCCTAGTTCCATATTTTTGTCGTTTTTATTTAGATACAGTTTGATGCTGGTTAGATTTTTCTCGGAATAAAAAACATCTCCTTTGCATTTCAGTAACCATGCAAATGACAGTTAAGCATGACATACAACATATGAAAATTAGAGACAAAGAAAAACAATATAAAGTGTGTCTAGTAGACATAAATCTACAACACTACAAAACAAAACAATTTGAGCTAGATAGACGGGCACTCATTACACTTTTTAAATAGGGTCTAGCTGTTATACGTGACTTCGTCCGCGTGGAATTCTATACTTCAATTTTATTTATTTGTACAGATGTTTAGATGTACAGATGTAGATGTATAGATGTCCATATACAGACTTCACGGGTTTTTTTTTTGTGTGGAACCCTATTTCTTTTTCTAAAATAAAAATAGTCTCAGTTACGTCTTGTAACATCTGCTATCTGTCAGTAAAAGTCCCGTTGAAATTGGTCCAACTATTTTGGAAATTAGCCGGAAGAAACAGACCGACAGACAGATAATTTTTTTAAAAATGTGCTTTTGTTGTACTGTACATACTTTTTTCTGGGTGCGAAATTATCAAATAACTACTCCCTCTCTAGGTGGAGCAGGAGGGCATTTTAGACTTTTACTGACTAAAACCCACCTGTGTTCCTTCAGTTGCCATGTTGCCGGGAGCCACGATTTCCCTTTCGGCCTTATTCGCAACCCCGGCACCGTACATACTTTCATATGCATTTAGTAAACAGCCTTTATTTAAAAATTACAAACAGACGCTTCATAAATTTTATTGGTATCCAAGAGACAGCAAAATAAATAGTGGTAAATAAATCAAAAGATAGGACTTCAAGAAAATAGCTGGTCTGGTATGGACCCGTTTTAGCAAGAGACAGGAATACGTAGAAATCTTTATAGGAGGCCTTTGTCAACAGACAAGCGGTTCCACACAAATATCTAGTTGCTGATAATTCAAATGCAAGCTAGAATTATGATTAAATCAATTTAGTTTTTTTAGTAAGTAGCCATTCATTAATTGTAAGAATGAAACAGCAATAAAGGCTATTTTTTATGTTAGTGTTTTTATTTCATTTATTATAGATCATATTTACTTGTGAATTATAAAGTGATTCTATGTATTCAGATGTATCATCACCAACAGAGCGATTTTACTCTATTCAGATTTAACTGTCAACTAATTCCATATTAGTTTTTCAAAACTATAAATTTTGATTGACAGATGAAGAAAAAAAGTTATGCAAGAACTTACTACTACGATCAGCAAAATACGTGTGTTTGGCCTGTTCTACGTAGATACTGCAGTACAATTCAATCTGATGACTGTTCTTACTAACTACACTGTTGTATTGCTACAGTTTGCAATTTTGTAATCTAGGCTTCAATCAGTGTACAGTATTTATAATTATTGCTTTTTTCGTCGAAAGCATTTCCAGACATTGAACATTCATAGCAGAAAAAGTATAATTAAAATAATTTTCCTGCTTGTTTATTTAGTATCTTTTTACATTAATGTGTCATCAAATACACTAAAAGAAATTACTGATACCATCTACAAATATATTATAAACTCAATATGTATTTGATGTGCGTTGTTCATAAATTAAACATCACTCAAATGTGCTAGAAAGCTACTGTTATTTATCTATTAAAAATGGAAAATTTCCGTAATAAAAGAGAAGTTTTAAACGAAATGGTGGACAAAGATGTACAGTCAATGTTTTTTCCTTTTAATCTGATGCAATATATTATGTTCTGTCCTAAATTTCGTATTAAGGACAATGTTATAATACCAAATAGTTTCATCTCGAATGTTATTTCAATGATTGGAACCCTAATATTCATATTTTCATATATGTATCGCACCTATATGGTCTGTTTTTCCAACGCCTGTCAAAACTGTGTGTCTTCTGTCTTTATCAACACTTATTTCGACTGCATCATCTATTCTTTAGGATTTATTATGAATTTCGTAAACGGGATATTTAAAACCAAAAAATCAATCAAATTTGTCCTTAAATTTCAAAAAGTCCACAGATATATCAATAATCAAACCAGATTTAACCACTTCGTCGTTCAGAATTGGATGATTATAATTGTATTTTTTTGTTGTCATGTTATTGTTTTAACAACTTTCTGCATTTGGCTTGAAGAACCATTCTATGTAACCATGTGTGTCAACTTTTTGGTTGTTATTGATTTGAATGTCATTTATGCCGCACGAGTCATTAACTTATTGGAAAATAAAGTTTACTTATGGAGTGTGAAAGCTCAAGAAACAGGAGATATGTACGGAGATAGCAAAAAAATGTTTCAGGCATACGTTGATATACTAGAGTGTTATAAGATCTACAAAATTTGTTATCAGCACTTTGTAAGTACCTTTTTATTAATCAATCCATAGAATAAAAGAGAATTTGGTAAACATGACAATTTTATATGTTGAAAGAGTATTAGCTGAATTTTCCCAACCTACCTTTAATAAAAGAGTAGAACAAAGGAAGAAGAGAGAAAAGAGAAGAGAAGAGAAAAGAGAGAGGAGAGGTGTTAACATTTTTGGGGATCATACGAAATCTATGCCGACAAAGCCACAGGTGTAGTGCTAGTTAGACGCGGGACATACACAAATGGCGAGTGGTGTGGGCGTGGCGATGGTATGGCGCGGGCGTTGCACCGCCCGTTTTACATTGCACACAAAATGTATAGGAACAACGTGGCGCAGATTATACACACAACGCCCGCGCAGCACCGTCGATTCGCCCGCGCCACGCCTCTTGTGTATGTTCCGCGCCTCGTCGTTCCAATACATTTTGTATGAAATATGAAACGGGCGGCGCAACCCCCATGCCACACCGTCACCACGCCCACGCCTCGCTCGCGCCCCTCGCCACTTGTGAATGTCCCGCGTCTTAGTTTTGAACAAAATATCTCAACAAGTCTTTTTTCAGGTACTTTATTACATTTTAGAAGCATTTATCCACTCTTTGCTGTATCTTCAAGTGATAATTGATTTATTGAAAAGAGGCTATATGCATGATAATATAGTAAGTAATTTTACCTTACATTGTTTCATTTATTTATTTAACCATTTATGCATACACATGTAAACAGACAAGAAGAAAAGAACAGAAAATACGTACAAAGGCAATGCTCATTTCCAAAGAAATCTCTTCCAGCATACCTGCGACAGGAAAGTATATAAAAAGAGATGTAGACAGCAAATCACTATTCTAATTATTCTGTGTAAATCATCATCCAGAATCCGAGTCCGACTTCATACACTGTCTTCCACAGACGCTCCTGTGCCAATCACCTCACTCTTGTGCCCGCTTTATCCCGCGATGCCAACAATGTGTCGTAACCGTACCTCTGTCGTGTGGTCGAGGCCTATCTGACGGACAGGGCCGTCATCTACCCCGGTCACCAGGTAGAATGGAACCGGCAAGAGATGTCGTGCAGTGTCCCACAGGGTTCAGTCCTGGGGCCGCATCTGTGGGACATCGGATACGACTGGGTGCTGCGCGCCAACCTCCTTAGCGGCGTAAGCGTCGTTTGTTACGCTGACGCCACGTTGGTCCTGGCGCAGGGGTTGTCGTACCAGGTGGTGGCCGACTTAGCGACATGCGGAGTTGCGACAATCGTTGACAGGATCCGGCAGCTGGGACTCGAGGTGGCTCTGCACAAGTCCGAGGCCATGGGTTTTCATGGTCCTCGGAATGCGCCACCGTCGGTTCCCAGGTAATGGCTGGAGGGGTTCACATCGGTGTCGAGTCGACGATGAAGTATCTGGGACTCGTCTTCGACACCCGGTGGAATTTCGTCGAACATTTCCAACGTTTGGCTCCCAGACTGGAGCGGGCCGGGGCTGCCTTGAAGCGGCTTCTGCCCAATCTAGGGGATCCAAACACCTCCTGCCGGAGGCTCTACGCGGGGGTCGTGCAGTCCATGGCCCTTTTCGGGGCGCCGGTGTGGGCGCGTTCATTGAGGCTGCGGCCAGTCCGCCGGTTGAACGCGTCCCAGAGGGTCATGGCCATCCGGCTGGCCCGAGGATACCGCACGGTCTCCTACGAGGCGCGAGCCTCCTTGCCGGATTACCGCCATGGGATCTAGAGGCAAGGGTCCTCGCGCATATCTGAAAATGGCGCGAGGAGGCGAAACGCCGGGGATTAACTCCGATGCCGCAAGAAATCGCGGCACAGTGGACAGAGCTCCGGCGGGATCTCATGGCGTCATGGATAATGAGATTGTCGCAACCCAGCGCTGGGCATGCCACAATTGCGGCGATAAGACCCCTCTTTGAGGAGTGGCTTGAGAGGCGCCACGGTGTCCTCACCTTCCGCCTGACGCAGGTCCTTACCGGACACGGCAGCTTTGGGAGGTTCCTGTTCAGGATAAGGCGGGAGGAAACGCCCAGTGTGTGGATCGCCCGGAGGACACGGTGGAGCATACGGTGGAGGTCTGCCCGGCTTGGGCAGAGCATCGCCGTGTCCTCGTGGAGGCGATCGGTGGCGGTGATCTTTCGCGTCCGGCCCTGGTTCAGGCCATGGTACGGAGCGAGAGGAAATGGCAGGCCGTCACCCCCTGCAAAGTGGTAATGCTCGCGAAGGAGCAGGTGGGACGCGTGAGGAAGAGGCAAAGTTCGCGCCCTCACGCACCTAACCGCCGCAGGAGGAGACGCCTTGGGCGTCGGGAATTGCAAGCTGATTTCCGGCCACCGTAGGCCCGGGCTTGCGGACGGTGAGCAATGGGTAGCTCGCCGTCCGATAAGGACCAGGCCCGGGTCGAAGGCGCGTTGTGTTCCACGCGCGCCTCAAAGAGATGTCAGCAGAATTGTCGGGGTCCGCTAGGGCCAATGCCTGCCGGGGGTCCAAAAAAGACCGAAAGGGACATCGTGGCCCCCGGCAACAGGGCAACCGAAGGAACACGGTTTTAATTTCCCAATCGCTAGCAACGTTTGCGCAAACCTGCATTGCTTTCTATAAGAACATCTTGTTAGAATGCCAAGCTAGTGTTATAGACATTGGATATTCAATCAGAGAAATCGAATTCTTTCGAATGACGTCTTGACATTTGAAATTTACTTTGTTGTAGGATGAAGCAATACTGAATGCGGTCCCCTTGTTCTGTTGGGTGATAAAATGTTTGATTGTGCAGACAATACTAAGTCAGCAATATGAGAAATTCTACTTAGCAATTGAAAATATTCAAGATTCCTGCGCACACATTTTGAAGTCAGGTTGCTCAGGTAATTTATTTCAAAACGCTTTTTAATTTATTACTTGGAGGAGGAGAAAGGCATTTATTATAACCATTGAATAAGGTAAATCTTCTGACCAGATAGTTGTTGTTTTTGGAGAGTCTCAGCCAAATGACCTGATGAATACAAGGGACATTGACGAGCGAATTGTGACCATGAGTTCACGATTCTGGACCCACCAGCATTTACATTTTCTGTATTTGCAGACCTCGCATTGTTGTAGGGTTTCAATATAATGATAAGTCAGAAACTAGAAATGTATAGCATGATATGTCGTCATGTACCGATCATGGCGGTACATTTTGCTTCTGCGATCTAGGATTCAGTGACATTAACGGTGTTTGCTATCTGAAATTTGTTGTTTGCTGGCTGTCGACATGGTTAAAATTACCCGTATCTCATCATCATCATCATGATACCGTCTATATTAAATATATACTGGTAATGACAATCTACCTACCATACCTACTTGCTGTTTTTTTTGCTGTTTTGAATAAGATCAGCAAAATAAACATTATTTGTGTTAGTGTTTATATTTATTTATTCTGTTTTACAGATTATTCAAAAACGCTATGCAAGAATATACTGCGCTTGCATCGAGTATCATTCAGCAAGATACGTGTGTGTGGCTTGTTCTACGTAGACGCAGCGTTACAATTAAATTTGCTTAGTCTACTTACTAACTACACAGTTGTGTTGTTACAGTTCGCATTTTTGTAATAAAGATTAAATAAAATTGAACTTGTTGTTTTTTTTTTTAAGACCATCGCTTTGACCGAGATTGATAGACAATACTTAGCGCGTGCTTTGGCTAACGGCCGAACTCAATAACCTATTTCCAGTAATAGATAGATCGCTATTTGATGGAAGACAGAATAATTCTGTCTTTTATTGAATATCGTCCCACAAATCCATTTTCTGAGAGATTATTGGGACGTTAAAACCATAGATCGATAAGTTTTTCTATCTTCAGTATACCAAAACTGGTGATAGATAGGTTATTGGGTTCGACCGTAAGATATGTTGTGATTTGACAGTTGTGTGATAGTGACAGGAATAGTACTCAGCTGAAGCACGTTCTAAGTAATGTTTATAAACGTTAATCTTATTAAGTTTTGTCCTCTAATTTGAGATCAATAACAATAAAAAATCTATTGTGTTTCAATAATGACAGTTGAGCTCCTATTTAGTTTGAAAAAATCGAAACAAGGCGGGTGAATTTGCTACATTTAGAAAACTCCATTGCCAGTGTCAAATATTATAAAACCAGTAAATTTTTACTGTGACCAAGCATGCGCTAATGAGTTTCTGTTAATTTCGTTGTAAAATTTCGATTAGAATAATCAATTTTAATTAAGGTTAAAGTCCAACCAGTCAGTAGTGTACCTGTAAACAACAGGATGCAAAAACAAAACGTAGTACCTATAATGTTGATCAATTACATAGTATTTGTTTCTTCCATCTATATCTCTACAATTTAATAAATTGGTAAAGAAAAAAGTATTTGCTACGAGGAGCACGAACGAGTCTGATGCCGAAAATTTAGTTTTTAGGATTTTTGTTTTGTTTATAAGCTGAATTAACACATATGGTACTTTTAACCCCGGTAGTACGTTCCGTGGGATATTTTCTAAAGTTCGCGTGGGCAAAGCCGCGGGAAAAGCTAGTAAACAATAATTTCTCGAGAGCCCAATTTCAACATTGGCTCGAACAAGTAAGGTTCCTACATTCCGTACCAAACTACAATGAGAATGATACTTCTGGTCTGCCACAATTACAATATTCCGCATGGTTAATAGCGATAGTTCCTTAAGTATTCATGGAAAAAATTGATCTATCACACTATCTGATTCAACTTTGAAAATGGTAAACAGTGCGAGTCTTTATAATGTGCACATAATATTGAAATGAGGGAATCTATGTTTAATTTTATGGACAGAAAAAATATTAAAAAAAATTTAAAGTTTAACGTGTTATTGAGAAAATTTACGATTATTGTAAAAAATTATGAAAAAAAAAACAGATTTTTGCTAAAATAACATGCTTGTCACACTGTATTGTATTCTATAGCTACCCATGTTTATCTAAGTAACATATTTATATTACAAAACATTTACACTTCCCCATTCCCCGATGGGTTAGTCAGAGGTGTATACCCGCATTTCGCCAGTTATTTTTAAGTTGGACAAGGACGAGCCTATTGTCATCAAATGGGGACAAATTCAGACTCCGGGCTGCTATTGAGAATTTCCTGATGGGAACACCCAATAACAAATTTGCCCGACCTGGGAATTGAACTCAGGACCTCTTGATCAGTAGCGCTTGCAACTACTAGACCAACGAGGGCAATCACATATATATTTATATCACGACTAAATAAATATTTTTGTTGATTGAGTTGTTTTTTTTTTGTATTTAATCTATCTAAAAATCCCATTCTCTTAATTGTTACATTAAACAGTTAACTGTCCGCCACAATATCAAATTGAATTGATAGATTAATTGCCCATGGGCCTCTGACTTGGCTTCACATGCCGTTGAGAAATATTTGTCAGGCATGCCAGTTTCCTCACGATATTTTCCTTCACCGTTTTTAAGCAAGTGATAGTTATATAATACGCACATGAATCCGAAAAGTCAGAGGCCTTGGGTTCGAACTCGAGACCCATGACTTGGCAGTAAAGGGGTCACACCACTAGGCTATCACTGCTATGTTATACGAGTATACAGTGTACAACACATTAAACCATCCAGCCTATGTATATGCTCCAAATGTAGAAGCAGTTATTATAGTTAAAATCAAATTGCAATCTATGCAAATAAAATTTTACTTTACTTTACTTTACTTTTACTTTAACTTTTAAATTCAATTTTTCTTACACCTGACTGTATTTTATAAAATAAAAATATTCACTATAATAATTATGAAAGGTATATAATGTAATACTTGAAATAAACCAGGTTTTGTTACGTATAATTAAGTATTTAATCTTTTCGGAAAAACAGGAGCGATGTTATGTTATCATTAATGTGTCAATGCAATTAGGAATATTAACTGCACCGCATAACGTTGATGGGATCAATACATAAATAAAAAAAAAATAACACGTCATATCTAACTTAAATTTCCTAATTAGTAAGTCACCACGCGACATACAAATGAAGTCGATAATAAAAATAATGTCACGAAAGCAAATCTCATTACAATTGTTACCCAATAATAGACTGGAGAAAGATATACAAAGAACAGTGCATTCGTATAACTTAGCACTTAACCTTTTTTATCATCAAAATATAATGTGCAAAATAATCACATTTATCCAACTGGAACGAAATATCACATATTTACGTTCTGCTGTATGTTATTCATAAATGTGTTGTATATCTATCGAATGTTCATTGTAGAGATCATAGATCGAAATATGACATATTCAGAAAGTGATCTATTTTCGTGTTTTGCTGTACTCTACGACAGCACCGTATTGTTCGGGTTCACGATGATGTTCAACCTGGAGTTTGCGCATAAAAACAACAATGTCTTACTTATTTTGAAGCTCCAAACTATTCATAGAAGCATCGATTTTAGTAAAGATATCCGGTATTACATTGTTTGGAACGTGATCTCAACCATAACGATTATCTGTGCTAACATAATTATCAATGCTGTATATTATGAAACTTTTAGAACGTATGACATCGGTACCATACTTGACATTATTAGTGACATAATATGGGTCGCACTGAATTTAAATTTTGTTATAGCCATCCGAATTATAGTTTTGGTAAAGCTATATCTAGAGTAGTGGATTAAAAATGTCCTCATAATGATCATAGTTATTTTACATAGTATATACAGTGCGAGATTCTATATAACTGTTGAGAAAGCTGAGACGGCGTGTATACAGTATATGAAGAACAGAACTGTCCAAGTAAGAACAACATAACACTATTGGTATAGATCCTTTGTGGGTCGATGAAAATTACTATTGCCCAAACGGGCAAACTAACAAACACTTAAATAATTGCCTAAATAAAAGCGCGTTGTCAAATTTTCAAGGCTCCGTTTAGCGCTGAAAGTTGAAAATCCAATACTCAATAGGTACTCAATATCTTAATTGACTATCTGAACTACATACTATCTCAACAAACGTGAGTAGTATTATTTCTTTACAGAGGGTCAAAAACGACTGTACATTAATTTGATACAGAGAAATCGAACTTTCTACAAGATGTCCGCGTGTGGCCTGTTCTACGTAGACGCTTCGCTACCAATGTGTTTGGTTGGAGTCGTTACGTCATCATGCAGCTGCAATTCTTTTTTGTGACCTGACTTATTTATTATTTCTGTCGCCGTCTATGCAAAACTATAGCGGTTTAAAAAAGTTTTTCCAATATATTCAACTAGCGACCCGCTCCTGCTTCGCACGGTTTTTACGGGTTGACAAATGGGACGAGTTAAAAATGTCTAAAGGGCCTCTGCGAGTTGGCTTCAACCCCTCGTATGCCTTCCAAAGGTCAAGGACCCCAGAGTCCCGAGATATGTCAAAGACATTTAAATAATTATAATAATATTTTTTGTTAACAATAATGTTGGTACAACTCATCTATCATAAATAAAAACACAATGTACAGAGATTTGAGTATTTTATTTAAAAGATAGAGTTAACGACGATGTCTGTGCTGGTATTAACTGTATGACAGACATCGGCGCCTTCCTCCTACAATCATGATTTTCTATTAGTTATAATATAATGATACAAATAGTTCTCGTACAAATTAAGTTACGCTCATTTTAAGTTAATAAAAATTTAATTGATAATTGAATTGAACAGCATATAATTAGATTGAAAATAATTTATTTACTTTTATTTTAAGGCATGTAAGGAAATATATGAGTGTGGGGGTGAGTATGTCTGTACAAACAAGTGTGTGTGTGTGTTTTAGCGTTTATTATATACTAAAATCTTAGGTTAGTGTAACAACTTCTTATAGGTTAGCACCGCATGCCACATAACCGAAATAAATGTGCCACAAGCACTATATTGTAAAATTTATAGCTAAGTATAAAAAACCAAAGAAACAATTTTAAAGCTACGTGACAAAAAAATTGAGTACCCGCTTTGAAATGCCGTCGAGAAATACTTTCAGGTATGCTGGTTTCCTCACGATGTTTTCCTTCACCAAACTCAAAACTCAAACTCAAACTCAAAGCATTTATTTCAATTAAACCATTTACAGGCACTTTTGAATTGTCAAGGAATCGGTCAGTCAGAAATAGGTATGAAGCTAGTTGCCCATTCCAAAGCGTAGTAGGTACCTATGGAGAAGAACGGGCAAGAAACTCCACGGACACTCTTTTAAATAAAAATTGTTACAAAATATTGGTTACATCATTCATGTTGAAATTATACATGTGAGAACAATGTAGAAAGACGTGCACGTTAGAAGCGTCCGTAATAAAAAGATAAAACAAAGAACAATTCAAAAAATTAAAACAAAAATAAGCCCTGGCAGCTAAGAGATGACCAGTCCCAACTGACGGCGCCCGTTCACGAACATGACGCATGGATTAGCACCATTCAGCTCAACCATTTTGAAGGGAGCTAAATGATCCAACACACGCGCCACCATCAGCGAAACATTTGAGTGAGCATGACATACTCACAGCCGCCAGGGCAGATTCAAGTCAATGCAAGACATATTACCCGGTAAATGGTAACTCTTTAGTACATAGTACTCACACCTGTGCTATGCAATTATATAATACAATGGAGATTGAGTTTATACAATGCAAAGATAGTCTTACAATCTTCAGCAGCTCCAACAGTATTTGCAAATGTTAATCAATTAGTTGTGGAGCAGGACCAGCATTGAGCCAAACATTTTTATCAGCAAACCCATCACCGTTTTTGAAGCAAGTGATAATTATACAATACGCACATAAAATCGAAAAGTCAGAAGTGCGTGACTTGGGTTCGAACTCGAGACCTATGACTTGGCAGTCTGACGGTCACACCACTAGGCTATCACTGCTGTAATATTTTGATGAGTGTAAGTTATAATTCTGTACCTTCAGTGAAAAGTGATATACGAGTATCTTGACTTATATCAGTTTTAATATTCTTACACTAAGTTAAACAGTAAAAAAAATGCAATTTTTTGGTCTAATTGGTACCCCTCTAAGATTAAAATTGAGCAAGCTTATTTTGGTGTAAAGTGCTATAACTAAGCATTTTTTACATTTATTAATGTGTAAAAAAATAGAAATAATATCAATGTGAACTGAACAAATATTTCAAGTACCTTAATGTATATTAATACAACTGTATTTGACTTTTATTACGCGATCTATGTGAATTAGCACAAACTGATATAATATTATTTAGGTACACATAATCATCCAACACCAACCAATAAATAATGTGTAAAATGGTTCAAGTTATTTTAAATTAATTTACACATAAAACGACTTTAATATACATATCTTTTGTTAGGTGATAAAACTGGATTTATTTTTAAATTATAAAAAACTATACAAATTAATCTGTTTCTTCTTAGGTGTTGTTTACCAATGTCAGTAATCAGTACTCATTTAAGTGAAGTAGACAAAGAGCCAGGTTTTTTTTAAACTTTAACATTAATTTTCTCAAAATCACGATTTTCCAGTTACATCACTTTTCACTGAAAGTACAGAATTTGTTATAATAAGTTGAATTTTTAGATTGTGATTCAAATATAAATTCAAAAGTCATTTATTTAAACTAGGCTAAGAATCAGCACTTTTCGAACGTCAAGATAACATAGGGCAGTCCCCCAAAAACGCCCACCCTTCACCACTTCCTAGTGCCTTTAGCTGGGAAGAAGAAGTGGCGCAACAAACTCCCCAGCAGCACAGCTGTCTGTTCAAGTTAGAAAAAAAAAAGATTCTATATAACAGTATGCAGAATTATTATGCAACACAAAACATTATTTTAATTATAAATTACTGGCCATATGTCAGCTAGCACACGCCAATATACCAACCAAAAACATCAAGAACTATACTCAAGCAGAATAAAAAAAAAAACTAAACGTAAACATAACTTAATATCTAAATAAAAGCCTCCTGGGGGCCTACCACCAGCTCATAAAGCAGTATTATTTTAATATTACTTCAGTGTGGAAAAGAGATGATGCTCTACAGGACGTATAAGCTCCATCTCTTTCTCCCACTGAAGTAATATTAAAATAATACTGCTTTTAAGCTGGTGGTAGGCCTTCAGGCATAAAGGGCGTGCTCGCTTATATGAAGCTGTAATTGGAAGTTATAAATGATAAACTAGGACCATCGAGGTAAAATAAATGAACAGTTAATTACTAGTTACAATAACAAAACCATGATCAGCAAGACGACCAGTTACCACAAGCAGCACCCGTTCACGAGCATAACGCAAAGATCAGCCTTTACCCCCTCGCCATATTTGAGGGAAGGAGGCAACCCGACCCCCGACGCTACCGCAAGCATTGACATCTAAGGGAGCATGACGAACTTGCTGCTGGTAAAAAACAGGCAAAAAATAATATGATCAATTGTCGAGGTCACTAGCTAACCACAAATTGCAATACAACTCATAACAAAATATATATTAATATAATAATCTGAAAATTCAACTACTGTTTAAGTGCAAAACTAGAATTAAAATTAACAAAGAAAAAAAAAAATTGATAAACGGTGTGTGAGGGTGAGTGTAGGGGTGCATGTGAGTGTATGCATACCTGGGTGTGTTAGTAGCTTTTATGTCTGGCTACGCCACTATGCAGCTGGTGCAGCAGCCGTAGCGGCCGTAGCTGCTGTAGCTGCCGTAGCTGCCGTAGCGGCCGTAGCGGCCGTAGCTGCCGTAGCGGCCGTAGCTGCCGTAGCTGCAGTAGCTGCCGTAGCGGCCGTAGCTGCCGTAGCTGCAGTAGCTGCCGTAGCTGCCGTAGCTGCCTTAGCTGCAGTAGCGGCCGTAGCTGCCGTAGCTGCAGTAGCTGCCGTAGCTGCCGTAGCTGCCGTAGCTGCCGTAGCGGCCGTAGCTACCGTAGCTGACGTAGCTGCCGTAGCTGCCGTAGCTGCCGGAGCTGCCTTAGCTACCATTGCTGACATTGCTGGGGTTGCTGGCGTTGCTGCCGTTGCTGGCATTGCTGCCTTTGCTGGCGTTGCTGGTGTTGCTGGCGTTGCTGGTGTTGCTGGCGTTGCTGGCGTAGCTGGTGTTGCTGGCGTTGCTGGGGTTGCTGGCGTTGCTGCCGTTGCTGGCATTGCTGCCTTTGCTGGCGTTGCTGGCGTTGCTGGTGTTGCTGGCGTTGCTGGCGTAGCTGGTGTTGCTGGCGTTGCTGGGGTTGCTGGGGTTGCTGGCGTTGCTGGGGTTGCTGGCGTTGCTGGCGTTGCTGCCGTTGCAGGCCTTGCTGCCTTTGCTGGGGTTGCTGGTGTTGCTGGTGTTGCTGGCGTTGCTGGGGTTGCTGGCGTTGCTGGCGTTGCTGGCGTTGCTGCCGTTGCAGGCGTTGCTGCCTTTGCTGGCGTTGCTGGGGTTGCTGGTGTTGCTGGCGTTGCTGGCGTAGCTGGTGTTGCAGGTGTTGCTGGCGTTGCTGGCGTAGCTGGTGTTGCTGGCGTTGCTGGCGTTGCTGGCGTTGCTGGCGTTGCTGCCGTTGCAGGTGTTGCTGCCTTTGCTGACGTTGCTGGGGTTGCTGGTGTTGCCGGTGTTGCTGCCGTTGCTGGCGTAGCTGGTGTTGCTGGCGTTGCTGGGGTTGCTGGCGTTGCTGGTGTTGCTGGCGTAGCTGGAGTTGCGGGAGTTGCTGGCGTTGCGGGAGTTGCTGGCATTGCTGGTGTAGCTCTGCCTATTGAGTCTAGAAAGTTTATTCTAAATTTAATCTCAAGAATGCAATGTAGATACTGTTCGAAGTAAATATTACTCGTGATAGCTTCAGTTTAATATTTCAACATCAAGTCAAAAAGGTCATAAGTTCAAATCGCTACAATATTATGAGACAACACTTGATAAATAATAACAGATGAAAAGTTTTTCATTCAAGTTTGTACGTGTTCTCATAAATTTCGCAGTTATGATAAAATATGTAGATATGAAGGAAGAAGACCATTAGTTTAGAATGCTTTTCCTATAGGAGTAATGTTTCACGTTGATTTAATCAATTTTATCGATTTATTTAATAGATTTAACTTTAGTACCATAAACGATAATATAAATGTGAATAATAATGTAAATGTCTTATCACTTTAACATGAAATATTCGTTGCTAAATTATTAAGCTTGTTCATGGCTTTGTTAATTAAATACATAGTTGATTTCCAAATTGTTATAAAACAGTTTTACTCTTTTAATACCTCCACGAGGGGCGACACCCGGCTCACCTGCCGAAAATTACGTGACGGGAAATCCACAGGCTTTGCTTTCTATAAATTATGCAAAGTAATTTCGGCCTGGTGTGTCATAGGTAATTTTGATTAAATTTTATTGTGTATCAGTGTTAATTTAATGTCGGAGAAATAAATGAACTATTACAATTTTATTAAAAGCAACCTATTCGTAATATGGAAATAAGGTCAGTATTCATATTTAAACACACCTATACTCCATTTGAAATAAGATTAGACATTTAAATAATAATAAATTACTGCCGCGGTCTTTCATGACTACTTTGCTGGTCGCGCTGATGATGGCCAACAGCGCAGCGTAGCGCAGCTCCAGGCCGATACAGCGCGGTCAGCGTGCAGCACTTGATGGACGAGCTGAGATAAAGGCCGAGGCCGTAGGTCGAGGCCTTTACAGCGAGGACAGCAAGGGCTGCAATGATGGCCAAGCTGGAAGGCCTAGAGCGTAGCTAGGCTAGCTCGAGGCAATCATAGCGTGACCAGCAAAGTAGTCATTATAGACCGCGGCAGTAATGTACTATTATTTAAATGTCTAATCTTATTTCAAATGGAGTATTATATAGGTGTGTTTAAATAATATGAATACTGACCTTATTTCCATATTCTAAATTCAATATTCTAAATACTTAAATATAAACTATTTTAAAGTACAATTATACTCTAAGCTTGGGTCCAATACACTTTCTAATTTTTGTGGTAATTAACAAATTATTGGTTGAAATGCATAATTTTGTGATTTTTTTTTTCGACTTTCACATTTTTTTTCAAAAGTTTTGGAATAGTGAATATATTGTTTTGTAATGCAGAGGGTAGGCAATATTATTGCCTTTCGAATAAGCCTATTTTTATCTCAGTATGACTAAAACTTTGAGAGATATGATTTTTTTTGTACTCGCATAGAGAATTATTTTAACAAAAAAACAAAATGGCTGCTGCATAGCGGGGAAGTGTATTGGACCCAAAAGAGTGTCATTGTACTTTTAAATAGTTAATATTTAAGTATTTAGAATATCGCTAGTCCATGTCTGGACACATTGTATAATTGTATATCGTAGGCATAAGGATACCATTAAAAGCAAAAAAGTGGTTTCAAATGGAGTATAGAACAATAAAATACAACGAAATTACGCCGTGGAAAGTCATAATTATATTATTATTACTTTCCACGGCGGACATAACATCAGAGCCGGCATCAAAATGGGTATTTTGTTTCGAAATAATGTGCTACACAGAATATTCCAAGTAATGATTGATGGGCATCAAACAATAGCTTATTTAATCTAGTTTAATAATGAAATAGGTTTTATTTGACACAAACAAAACAAAATGCTTCGTAAAAACTAAGTAGAACAAATATTTTACTCAAATTCAACCCTTAATGGTGCCGATTCCCTTGTTCAGAAACTTAACTAAATTTAAGTTCAGTGCATCTTTTTCTTTCTATTTCATTGAGAAAAGGACAGACATTTTAGTTTAGTTCTGTCAAATTAATCAGCGCTTGACGTAAATTGACGTAATTTTAGTAGGCAAGTTTTTAATCACGTCTATACTTGTATGGAGTAGTGACAGGCGCTGATTAATTTGACAGGACTAAACTAAAATTTATCCACTGTCTTTTTCTTAATTAAATATAAAGAAAAAGATGCACTGAACTTAAATTTTGTCTAGTTTGTGAACAAGGGAATCGGCACCATTGTCAAAATTAACTTTTTTTTTGAGTACTTTGGACTGGTGGTTGTAATTTAGGTTTCACATAATTATTATTACTCGTATATTGATTCTCTATAGTTTCAGCTATACACACATATTTTTATTTTGGCTTTCTGTCAGTTTCACTGACAGAAATTTTCGAAATCGGATTGGTTAAAAGGTGATCTCCAGATCATGTATGAAAATGAAAGTGCATTTACATACATGATTTGTAAACAAAAAAATTATGTTTACAAACATTTTTATTTATTGTTATTGGTGTAGATTCAGTCACTAGTAAGTATAACCCGATTTTTCTAACTGTGCGCCAGGAGCTGTCAAAGTCGTTGAGGAGGTTGTCAGTATTGAATTCACCTACCTGGTTACCTCTCTGAGAGTTATTTCTCGACGGCATATGAAGCCAAGTCAGAGGCCCATGGGTGGCTTTAAAATTCTGACACCAGGTTAGTCACTAACCACACGAAAAGAAAGGAGAGAAGATCATTACATATAGACAACCTATGTATAGCAAGTATAATTATACAGTCAGTTGACAAATGGTTATGACAGCTATATTTTTATTCTGCCATGTCATGTCATTTTAATTGGTAATTGCAGTATATTGTTATTAGCAGACAGGAAGACGCTGCTGTCCATGTGTCCATTCTATTGACCTAATATTATCACTTGCATATAGCAACAAAGGTACTATTTTCAACACGCTGTTTTTCAAGGTGCTGATAAACTTGAGCATTCACTTGTAATGAGTATTCTAGCGAATGTTACATTACAGAAAAATAAACGGCCGCGTTTTAGCGAGCATTCTAGCGAAAGTACAGTAAATTTTCCCGAGTTTTTTGCCGAGATTTTTGCGGAGCCGAACCATTCTGTCATTGTTGCACACGCGACCGTCAAGTCTGACATCTTCGTGAAGAATATTTTTTTGACGAGCATTGACTAGAGTATTCGCAAGAATTATTGTAAAAATGTTCGTAGCGATGTTTGGCTCTATGCTTGGCTCTGTTCTTTGTGCAGTTCGACAAATTTAAAAAACGGTGAATGCTCGATGTTCTATTACAAGTGAATGCTCAAGTTTATCAACACCTGAAGATGTAGCCAGAGATGTAGTACGACCCTTATTTCGCGAGTTATGTTTAAAGATGTAATAGGGGGCGATACTATATAATTGCCGTCAATCGGCCGAATATAGACTTTGAGCTACTTCTGACCTGATGGGAAAACCCAATAACTCTATGCCCGAGTTGGATATTGAACCCAGGGACTCCACCCCCACTAGTAACGCTTAGGACCACAAGACCTACGAGGTAGTTTATATAACTACTTTAAAATAAATATAAATCACTAGCACTAACTAAGCAAAAAACGAATAAAGGAGCAAGGAAAATGTCGTGGAGAAATCTAGAGTTAACATTATGAAATCAATAACCAAAGTGAGTAGAGCAAGCATGGTAATCAATGCTTGTTCTTTCCATAAAAGATTATATTCATACAGATATGAGAAGAGGCCTCTGTCCTGCAGTGGGACTACGACAGTCTGGTAATTACCTAATCATGACGATAAATAATCACTATTATTATGTTATCTTTACTAGCGCACAGATGCTTATCAATCGCTATACAAGGCTAATCTTCTTCAAAACACATCAAACTGCTTAGTTACACCAATGACTAATAAATGTTGAACACAAAAATATTGGGAAACATTTGAATTAGTAGTGGAAAAGTTTTTGAAAGATTTCATGATTCAAATCTACCTGGATAGGTACTATACGTATAAAATTTCTGCATTCAAAACAGTTTAACTGACAGTCATTATCAGACAACCCACTAAACTAAGTACTGAAAACAAAGCACATAAACATTTAAGAATATACGTTTAAAGTTTCTACTTAATTATACGATTTTTTGTTTGTATACGAACGAAAACGCAGGCAACGAATATGTACTCATCTAAATATAAGTATCATTGTGTTTTGTTATTCGTTGAGATTAGTCGCGTCGATCGCGTGCCCTACTTAAGTGCAAAGTGCAGACGCAGCAAACCAACCACGCTGGCCGGACCGCGCTCGCCGCGATGGCACACACAATTATGTAAGAATTGACCTACATTTCAATTATAATTATTAAGTAATATTTAATAACATGGCTGAGACCACCAAAATTAAGGTGATAACCGAAAATGAACAACTGTACAAATACAACAGCGCAGAAAGTGTTGATAATGAACAGCTGCATAATGTTATTTCTGATATGTAAAAACAAATAGAAAGCCTCCAACAACAAATGAGGTATTTACAGCATAAAGCACAACAAAGTACAGCTGCAATAAGTAAGCCAGCTGAGCCAATAAAAAGACCAACACAATGACCTGAATACTGCACGGACGAGGAGGAGGTAGCCAGGGAAACTCAGTAAATCAGGCATAAGAGCAGGAAAAAACGAAGATGAAACACATCGGCTGTTCAAACCGAGAAAGCAAAAACTCAAAAGATTCCGCCACCGCCAGTAGTAGTAGATGGCGTCGAAAACTACCAGGCCTTGTTTGACTTATTGTAGAAGTCTGAGTCTGGTGATAAAATCACTACTAAAATGTTGAATGTGAAGCGCGTTAATGTAAATGCAGTGAACGAAGACACATATAAGTGTATAACAAAGTTATTAACTGAAAATAACTTTCTCTGGCACTCAACAAGTAGGAATGATCAATACAATTCATGGTGAAAAACCTTCATTTCACATTCAAGCCTGATAGAATAATTGCGGACTTACAAAGTAAGGTTTTCAAGATTGAAGATGCAGCAAACAAATCGAGGTGGTATAATAAAGAGCCTCTGAACATGTTCATGCTGACTTTCAGCAATGAGGAAGACATAAATAAAATCTATAGCATTCAGTCAATATTAGGATGTAAATTAGAAATACATCCTCTCCGTACTTCGAGGCTAGTACCTCATGTAAGAGATGCGAGGCGTACGGACATACACATAAATACTGTTCTAAGGAATCTAGATATGTCAAATGTACAGGCAAACATCGTACTGCTGACTGCAAAAAACCGGCAGATGAGAAGCCAAAACGTATCCACCGTGGGGAACCGCATCTAGCTAATTACAGAGGATGTATAGTAGCCCGAGAAATGCAAGACATAAAAAACAAAACTATGAAGAACCGGCAATAAAAAGCCAACGCAAAATCATTACGTGACACTAAACCCTCACAAGAAAACATACGCGCATTTTGAAGCCAAAACTGTCAACCTTGCGAATATCGTGAGAATGCTAATGCCGATAAAGGTATGGAAGGAAAGTTGGACGAAATTATTAAATTCATGTCCTCATTTAATGCTCGTTTGGATAGACTAGAAAATAGCCTGTCTATCTCTATTTTAATAAATTATAGGTAGGTACTATTATTTACGCATCAACAATCTTAATAGAACAATTTCCGGCCAAAATTAAGAAAAATAAAAGTATTTACACACAAAACCAGACCTTAATTAATAACCAAATTAGGTAGGTAGTCAATTAATAATTACCTTTAACAACAGCGCCGAGTATGAACAATACGATACAAAATAGCATTTTCATCTTTATTTGTCACTTTAATAAATTGTTGTAAATTTTCTCGGGAGATGATACGTCCGTTTGTGGTAGAAGTAGTAGAATTAAGTTGAACACTACTAAATTTCAGTTTATATTATAGTGTTGTTATCGATGATGTAAGAATGCGGTGCGTTATTTCTGCTGTAGGGCGCATGTAAACGTCCGTTTTTTCACCGGACATCAGATCGTCAATAAATCAGACGTCCTTGGTATACAAGCAAAATTTTCCACCGTATGAACGTCAGTGAAAATGTGGTACAAAAATTTACTATTTTTTTAAGGGTTATCAGGTTCTGATCTAACTTAAGATTTTTATTTTTAGATCATCTATCACATATTTCAGATATTTTTTAACATTATAATCCAATTTCAAATATCGCTTGCAATTTTTGATCTTGCAGCCCGTAGAGGCACGAGTGTGAGTATTATTTTTTAACTCTACCGATTTATTGTGACCTTATGACTCATGCCTGGGCCCTATGAATAAAACTTACAAATTTTAGATGACACTAAAATTTTACAAGTTTCTGTTTAATAAAAATGACAAGTTACAAATAGTCTTGGTGAAAAATTTACAAAACTGTAAAATTGTACCTAAAATTTTACATAATTCTGTTTAGCAAACATTGGTGCCGATTCCCTTGTTCACAAACTAAACTAAATTTAAGTTCAGTGCATCTTTTTCTTTCTGTTTCATTAAGAAAAGGACAGAAGATATATTTTAGTTTAGTCGTATCAAATTAATCAGTGCTTGACGTAAATTGATGGAATTTTAGTAGGCAAGTTTTTAATCATGTCTAAACTTGTATGGAGTAGTGACAGGCGCTGATTAATTTGACAGGACTAAACTAAAATTTATCTTCTGTCCTTTTCTTAATGAAATAGAAAGAAAAAGATGCACTGAACTTAAATTTAGTTTAGTTTGTGAACAAGGGAATCGGCACCATTGTCACTTTACAAGTGTCAGTTGACATATTTGTTTGGAAAACTACTTTATTGAACACATAATTGTAATTACAAGTTTACATATCATTTTGTAAATTGTAGTGCAATTGTCACGATACTAAACTTTACAATTTTGTGCCTCAACTAAAAAAATTGAAATATTTTTGCAAAAAAATGGTTCTAACAACGAGTAGTGAAAGTAATGATTTTAGTAATGATGAATGTGAGATTGAACGGCAACGGCGAGTTTTTCGTAAAAGGATACATTTTTCTTTTAATGTGACAGATTTTACGTAAAAAATTTCGGGTAAGCAAGACTACCGTCGAATATTTGAGAACAAAAATAGGGCATTTACTTGAACACGATACGAAGAGAAATGTAGCCCTTACACCGACTGAGCAAATTTTGTGTGCTTTGCACTGGATGGGCTGTGGCTCACAATACCATGTGGTAGCACATGCACATGGTGTAACTAAAGGAACGGTACATAACTGCATAAAAAGCGTGTCTAGATTTGTGGTCAGTAAATTATTTGTAGAGGAAGTCCGCTGGCCTGCAAATTATATCAATATCAAAGTACCTACTCCATGAAACACTAACATTCTAAACTAAAGAGTAAGAAAATCTACCCTCGTTTATTAAGTATCTGCTCCAAAAAATTAAATTTTATGTAAACTGTAACTTACAACTACATATTTGTAAATATAATAATTGTCATTGGCATTTATATTTGTGATAATTGTAAGTTACTTACTTGTTACTGTCTTACACAGTCTTACATATTTGTAGAAAAACTTAATAATCGATTGTAGCAATTAACATTGTCGGATCTACATATTTGCGATTTTAAATTTATTGCATTAGATGTCTTAGAATAAATTATAAAATTTATATGCAAAGATAGATATACATTTTTGCGATAACATAGATATGCATTTTTGCGTAAAAATGTAGATCTGACAATGTTAATTGCTATGGTCGAAATATGTGATTTTTATACAAAATTGTAAGATTAACAAATATGTGATTTTTACACAAAATTGTAGGATTGTAACGTTTATTAAACAGGGCCCTGGAAAACACTTATCTACATAATAACCCTATCCTTGAATTCCACACGTAATTTCAACATAATTGTTACAATAATCTTTAATAATAACCAGTATCAGTGAGCACCATACCCACCATGTAATACATAATTAATTTATGTGTCGTTGCTTCATTTTTTATTGTTTTTACCTATTGTGGTATAGTAATTTTATTCTAGGTGCATCGTCTTCACATATAATTATTTACATAATGTAGGTTAAAAAGAGTAACGGTGGAGTTTCTTGCCCATTCTTCTCCATACGAAAACTACCTATTGAAAGGGGCGACTAGAATCAATTCTATATTTTTGTAAATTTTGACGTTCAAAAGTGTCTTATAAGGGCCTACTTAAAATAAATTATTTGACTTTGAGTTTATCTTTTTATACTCGTCACACGCGGGCAAAGCCGCGGACGGGAACTAGTTTCAGATTAAAGATTTAATACAATTCAAAATTAAGCAACAAGTAAAGATTATAATATGGCCTCTTCTACTTGAAGCTTCCTAAACAGTTCCAAATAAAGTCTAGTCTAAAACCATAAAATAAATACAGTCCAACCAAACGGCAATTTTTTTGAAACGAAATTCTTTGGCACGCCTTGCGGCGTCTTTCCATTCTATACAAGGCCAAAACGCAGCCATAGGAAACTGCTCGCGTATAGATTGGAAATCACTTTTTTATTAAGGTCTTCCAATCTATACAAGAGTAGTACGCAAATAATCGCGTATACTTCGTAGTGACCATATTAACTACCTTATTCCATAATATACAGTGCCAGTACGCAAACAAACTAATCGTGTATAGATTGCGACAAATTGTGAACTAGTATCCGACTTATTTGCGACGTAATGCACCTTGCACGAATACTAAATAGCCTATCTAACTGCGAGCAACTTGGAAGTAGCGCTCGCCGGCCGCTGCCGCGGCACCGCTCACTGCGCTCGCTCGGCTCACGCGCGGTTGGTCACGGTTCTAACCTAACCTAACCCATTAAAGCCTGTTCACATTTTTGTTCTTTTTTTATTAAGCTTTATATTTAAAAACTATTGTCATTGTCAGGCGTAAGTGATGTAGTATAGTTTGGAACCAGGACGCGCGCGTCCGCGTTACTAACTATACACAAGCAGTACGAAAAATTCGTGTAAACATTGTAATCACAGATTTAAAAATATGTAGTATTACAATGTATACGCGAGCAGTTTCCTATGACTGCGTTCTGGCCTTGTATAGATTGGAAATACGCCGCCTTGCGGTAGTAGTTGACTAGTAGAAATCGTCACGCGAAAAAGCGTTCATGCTTGTTGCGTTCATGCTTGTTGCGTTCATACTCCATGCAACTTTCTTCTTTCGAATTTGAACACACACAACTGCATTGTGAATTTACACTCTAAAGTGAGTGAAAAGTGTGTGAGTAAGTTTTAAAGTGTGAATTTGGTCAAAACGAAAATCCAAGATGGCGGCTGCGACCCTTTTTATTAAAATCGTCATGAGTTTCGTTTTATAGTTTTCGAGGGTTTAACCTCTCAGGTATTTTTTGACAGATGAGTCATTCCTGTCAAGCCCCGCGACCACCCACGACGCAAAAGATTTATGACTCACCTTCAGATAAACAAAATACTCAAGTTTCCAAGAAGCCGTCGAACGATAAAGCCTATTATTTTCGGTTCTCGGATAGATAAGGAACCCAACATAAATATTTATAACTTTCGTGTGAAATGTTTACTAAGATTTATTACGCGTTTTTGTTCGCGAGTCTATTGTCCACTAATTTTACGATTTCTGATAAAACTAGCTAACCAATTCACACGAAATTTTGCAGGGTACATTATGGATAGTTATGTTATCTAACAAAAGCGTTTTTAGAGACAAACGTTGAAAATAAAAAATACTAAAAATCTATAATTTTTAAGATCTAGAATTTCTAGTGTTTACGTAAGTTTCTTCGTTCCAAAAAAATATTTTTTTGCCGTATTTAGGCAAAAAAAGTGCCTAACATTATTAAAAATCTAATGTAATCATTAAAAAAGGCGACTTACCCATCAAATACCAACGATTACACACCAAAATACCACAAAATCACAGCACGGTCACTTTTTCATTCACATGTTTGTTTACACTTTTAGTTTGGGTCAAAATAGGTATAACATGATGTTATTTACTGCAAATATTATCTACAACGACGTAATATTTACTTAAAAATGAAAATAACACCACTTCCCGTCGATTTACACACAAAAACCACAATAAAAATGAAATATTACGGTAATAACCTTCAAGGCCGGAGCGATTCGTAGACTGACATTTTTTCGTCCCCGAACGTCACTTTCAATATTTTTTTAAAATGTTGCGTTCCAGGTATTTTAAAATGAAATGGTTTTGTTGACTAGCATATCTATCCGACCATAGAATAAAAAAGCCACAGAGGACATTAGACATTATTTTATATTAGAAAAAGATAAAATCCCGGTGTCCAACAATGTTTGTCGGGGTGTCAAACATTGTTTGACACCGGGGCTTGACGGCATGTTCCAAGTGTCAAACATTGTTAGACACCGGGGCTTGAGGGGCTTAATCCGATGGTGAGGTCAAAATGTAAATCCAAGATGGCAGTACCGAAAATGTTGTTTTTATTTAACGTGTACGGTCGTGCGTGTGCGGCGTTTTTTTTTTCCTTTAAGCTCGGTTCATTTGACGTGGTACGACTTTTAGTTTAATTTATTTATTTAATTCAGACACAATGATCCATATTTTTGTTAGTATATTAATTAAGAATTATGTTAGTATTCAATTGCACGTCATTATTACTAAGATTTAAACATCAGACTCAACATTACTAAAATGTTTAAAATCAATAATATTACAAATAAAAATTCATTAAAATCTTTTAAATTAATTAAATCATAAAAAAACAAAATAAATACATAAAAATCTAAATAATTTTGTCACTTGCTGTTTTTTGAGACATGTAACAACAAAGAAAACAAAGTCTTTACTTGTTTTGAAGATACAAACTGTACATAGGAGCATTGATTTCAGTAACAGAATCCGAAGTTTTATTATTTGGAACTGGATCTCAACTACAACAACTATTAGTTCATATTTTAATAAATGTGGTTTTTGTACCTTTAATTTCTGTTAAAGCCGGTTTTAGTATTGCCAATATTTGCGACGCCGTTGGATCTGAATTTTGTAATAGCCATTCGAATCGTAACATGATTAAAGAAATATCTAAGAAATAGATAAGTAGATCAATAAGCACCTCAAAATCACAGCCAACATTTCAGTTGGTGGTATGCATGTCCTGTAGTTCGTGTTCTGAAGTAGGTGTAATGCCACCTTACAACATAAGATAAAATCGAACTTAGTCGAACTTCTTGTCATCCTTTTTTTGTTGGAGTGGAAATCCTC
This sequence comes from Agrochola litura, assembly GCA_949152395.1. Taxonomy (NCBI): domain Eukaryota; kingdom Metazoa; phylum Arthropoda; class Insecta; order Lepidoptera; family Noctuidae; genus Agrochola; species Agrochola litura. The sequence goes on from OX424501.1 coordinate 22,453,152, forward strand.
ATGGATGTCCTCCACCCTGGAGCGGGCAAAGGGGTCTGTCAGACTCTTACTGACTAAAACCACCCCGGTGTTCCATCTCACGCTTGAGTCGGGGGCTGCTAGTGCAAATGCGACATCCACTGCTCTGACCCGTAGCGGGAGTGAAATTCCCTCCGTTACGTCTTAGAGAGGCGCTCGTAGAACACTACGCACCGCCATCTTGGGAACTTCTACTCGGGTCTTACGGTCCTGTGGGATAATTTCCGATCTTTACACGAGCGAAGCCACAGGCATAAGCTAGTAATACTTTAAAACAATATGGGGGTAGGTAGGTCTATAGTAATTTCAGACCAAGTAACCGCCCTCACTGGACTCTCTGTTGCGACCGCCCTTAGAGAAGCGGAGAAACGAATGAAGTGGAAAAACATCGTACACAAAGTCACGAAAGCCTTTCAGGGACACGACCTTCAGTAATGAAGTACGCGACCAAGAAGAGAAGAGTCACTACTCATTCGTCACTAAGAGCCGTGGGAGTAACGCAGTACTTTCCTAGCTCAGCTTGGTGTGACGAAGACAGCAGAGGGTGTGCCACGCTGCAGACGCCAGGGAAGGTGATGGTCGGCGCATGGTCTCCCCGTAGTGAACTCGACGTGGTAACACGGGTAAGTTAGATACCAGATAAGCAATAGGATAAATGCCGGATTAGCTGGAAGGTCCAGACATGGAGGTGGTAGTTGTCAGATGGCTGGTAATTTGAAGATTTCCGGTACCTTGGCTGGAAATTACGTCCAGCGTGTCACAAGATGGCCTATAGTCATTTCAAACGATTGTGACACCAACGTATAAATCAAGAGAGATTTACAAGAGTGCTAATAAAGGTAGTGTGTGGTTTTCACAATCCGTACAGAGTTTTCAAAATGGAAGTGAGAAACACGACATGACTTGCACATTTTGAATGTATACAAATCTTTCATATAATGCATGCATGATAAACAATTACGTAAAAGGTGCTGCATCTACATCGCTACATGCGAACTATGCATCAAAAAGCTGACGTCACACAATAACCTGCATCGCGCAATTAGAGTTTACCGCGCGATCAGCATATATATATAACTTCCCCGATGTGATTATCATACCTCTAAATAGGTGACCCCGAGTATGAACGTCAACGCAGCCTCCGTGCAACTACTTCAGCGTCACGACATCATCATATGGCATACTACGTTAAAACAATAAGAGATTATGAGCAAACAGGCACGCGCCCTAAGTCGACCTAGATAAGTAGGTACCCGCGCAAAATATAAAAACGACTTTGTTCAACAATTCCCAATATGTGGTTGACACTGAGTTTATTAAGTACTCATGACAATAAACGAAGTCATTTAAAAAAAAAAACATCACAAACGGCGCTAACCATGGCTGATGGACGGCATACACACGTATAAATTTCACGCCACTTAGCAAGAGCGACGTGAACGTACATAATATGTCGGCCGTGCCATTGTAGGATGATGTGCCTTGTCACCGTCGAATTAATATTTTATCACCAGCTCGGTAAAGATCATCATTATTCATCTAAAATCTACAGTTTTATAAGATTTTAATCAATATTTATGTCTATTGGTTAAAATAATGTCCATGGGCGGCCGTAGTTCAATATCCATTTCAAATTCTGTTACTATATCTACAGTAATAATTTTAGTCATGACTGTAAATATAGTCATTTTAAAAAGAAAACCGTCTCAAACGGCGCCAACCGCGGTTGATGGACGGCATACACACGTATGAATTTCGCGGCGCTTAGCTAGAGCGACGCGAACGTACATAATATGTCGGCCATGCCAGTGTAGGATGGTGTGCCTTGTCACCGTCGTATTAATATTTTGTCACCAGCTCGGTAAAGATCATCGGTTAAAATAATGTCCATGGGCGGCCGTAGTTCAATATGCATTTCAAATTGTTACTATATCTACAGTGATAGTTGTCAAAATATTTGGCTAGCAATATCTAAAGTGACTCCAGTAGCCGTAGCAGTAAAAACAATTAAGTGTTATGAAAATGGCGATAACATTATTTAATAATAGTGATAATGACTTTGCTCAGAAACTTTAATATTTTTTATGTACCAAAACGATTTCTAACATTTATCACTTTTCCGCGTCCTTGCCTTGACATCGTATCAATCCGATCAGTAAAAACTATTAAATGTTATGAAGATGACGATATGATTATTATTGATTATGACTTTGGCAATAACTTTAATATTTTTTAGGGTTCCGTACCCGAAAGGTGCCAAACGTAACCCTATTACTAAGCCTCCGCTGTCTGTCTGTCTGTCTATCAGCAAGCTGTATCTCATGAACCGTTATAGGTAGACAGATGACAATTTCACAGATTTTATGCATTTCTATTGCCACTATATAAAATAAAACAAATTAAATAAGATTAAAAATTATTATTACTCCATATAATAAACTTTTGTTGAAAAAAATAAATTCTAGCCTTGACATGTGGGGATGTTATTATTTAGAGCTCATAGAGTAGAAAAAAAAATAAAAAAAAAAAAATAAAAAAATTATGAAATAAAAAGTTGTCTTTTTTTACCATTTTAGTACGAGCTCTATCTCAACAACTAAGCAAGTTAGGAATTTGAAACTTCTGCATATCATGTACTTACTGTATGCAATTAACAAATACTAAAACCGCCGATTCATGAGGTATTTTATTTAAGATAATTAATTGATTCAGAAAAATGAGTTTTTATTTCGGAATTCTAATTAATCGGAATTCGTATTTTTGATGTTTCGAATTATCATTAAATCGAACTTTTTACTATTCGATCTATTGAAACTCGATATTTTGAGAATAGTTAGGAAAAAAAGTTGATAAAAGTTAGGAATGTTGAAATTTTTGAATTTTATAAATAGGATGATTCGGAGTTGTTACGAGTATATTAGGAATTTTGAACCATTCGGAATTATGAAAATCGGTATTTTGAAATTTGTATTTGTGACTGACTGAATAAAGTTTTTCGTACCTATTTATGTAGTGTAGCCACTTGAAAGAAGTGACTTGCTTTAAGGAACTTCCGCAAAGTTTTAACTGTGGTTCAATCAAGTAAGTTTTAGAGCCTGCCTTGTAGACTAGTACTTAACTTTTTTAACCTTCTATCTGAGCCCATGAACCTTTGCGTGCCTCTCACATGTCGTGACCAGGCTCATCATTGCGTTAATCGAAGGGCTCAGTAGGTACATAATAATAATCAAAATAAGAAAAACTTTTTACAAAAAAAAAACAACCGACTTCAAAAAAAAAACACTACAAAGTGAAAAGTAACTTTAATTTCGGAAGTCGGTGTCTTTGGTTTTGAATTTTCGTTCTTTGTCACCGACTTCCGAAATTAAAGTTATTTTTCACTTTGTAGTGTTTTTTTTTGAAGTCGGTTGTTTTTTTTTTTGTAAAAAGTTTTATTTTTCACTTTTTAGTTGTGGTACCTACCCCACACAAATTCGAATACCACTACCTGCTATGTAAATAACAGTGACAAGAAGTTATCATATCATCTACATACTAAGTGGGAAAAAATACGTATAATTGAAGCTAACTCAAAAACTACCCAAGCAAAGTTAATAAAATGTATATGGGACCACCTCTGAAGTATGATCTACCAAACAAAAAAAGAATCATCAAAATCTATCAATAATTGGCGAAGTAATTATGTAACAAAAATACAAAAAAAAAAAAAAAAACATACAGACGAATTGAGAACCTCCTCCTTTTGGAAGTCGGTTAAAAACAGTTATTTGTTGTGATTGAGATCTAGTTCCAAATAATAAAACTCCGCACACTCTTACTAATGTCGATGTTCGTGTGAACATCGTCAAAATAAGTGAGTCGTTGTTGTTTTTATGCACGATATCAGAATGAAATTCATCGTAAACCCAATGGAACAAGTGATGAAATAGAAAACAAGGAAAACTGCGAAGCTGTCGTATTTGAACCTTCTCTTGATATCTTTTTTGTAGTCTACAGTGAACATCTTGAATATACATAACGCATTGATAAAATAAATTCTATCCCAACCCAACCGCCAATCCAACCGCAGATCACATAACTGAAAAGAGAAAAACCACAGACACAGTGCGTTTGGCTATAGAGCGTACCAAAGAAATAGAAATACATATATAAATACTCATACTCTCAAAAAACATTACGCTACTTCTGGGGTAGTGGAGTAAAAAGAATATATTCATATAATATACTCGTAGTTGAAACTAATAATTGATTACACTCTTGCGACAAATAGAGTATCATCTGATAATGCTAGCCATTTATTATCAACATAATTATAAACTATTGTGGGATTAACAACGCCACGCCAAACAGTGTCGCTCTCGTCCTACATAAATAGCTGATCGTATCGCTACAACTTGAAAAAAATTATAGCTTTACCAGTAGTCATACTAAAATCTTCTTAATTTACACTTAAATAAAGTTGATATTTTGTTTAAGTGGTAATAATATCATTTGGAAACAAGAATTCGACCTTATTTTATTATAACTAACTTTCATTACATTAATTCACTATTGATTCTGCCCATATTATATTAGTAAGTTTGATGTGTAGATAATACTTTTATCCTAGATGACACAGTTGTCACATGTTTGTAAGTAACATAAAAAGAATATAGCAATTGTAAATGTTCTGTTTAAATATGAAGAAATTACTGAATATCGAACGAAACTATCTTGTGAATTTTGTTTTAGACAATATGGTGGACAAAGACGTGCAATCAATGCTATTGCCTTTAAACTTGATGCAGTACATGATGTTTTGTCCTAAATATCGCATCAAAAACGATTGTATAACTCCAAATAGTTTCACCTCCTATTTTGTTTCATTGCTCGCCACACTACTTTTCACATTTTTATTCTTGTATCGCAACTATATGTTATTCTTTTTTAAAGATTTCATGGGATTTATTACTTTTACATATTTCATCTCTTACGTTGACTGTGTTTTCTATAGTTTTGGATTCATTATGAATTTCGTGGTCGGGATTATTCGAACAAAAGAATGTATTAAATTTGTTTTAACTTTTCAAAAAGTGCACAGATTTTTAAACAATGAAACTAGTACTAGGAGTTTCATCATTTGGAATTGGATCATTCTAGTTACGTACATATGTGGTTATACAGCTATTTTTACTTTTTTTTGCGTATTGATAAGTATTCCTTTGTATCATGTTTTAGTTTCATACTTTTTAATTTCTTTCGATTTTAATATAATTTATTCTTTTCGACTCTTGAAATTGTTGGAACATAAAGTTATTTTGTGGAATCAAGCTTTAAATAATCAAACAGAACACATGCACAGAGAAAATTTTGTAAAAAAAATGTTTCAGTCTTACATTGAAATATTAGAATGTTATGACATCCAGCAAGTTTGTTCTCAGCAATTCGTAAGTGCCTTGTCAATATTAATATTCATGTAAAACTAACAAGTGTCTCAAGACGAAAGTCTTTGACCAGTGCGTGTTGCCAGTGATGATCTATGGTACCTACTGAAACGTGGTCGCTCACAATGGGCCTTATCAGAAGGCTAAAAGTCACCCAAAGGGCAACGGGGAGGGCTATGCTTGGAGTTTCCCGACGTGATCGAATCAGAAATGAAGAGATCCGCAGGAGAACCAAGGTAACCGACATAGCCCGAAGAATTGCCAAACTTAAGTGGCAACGGGCAGGGCACATTGCTCGTAGAACGGATGGCCGATGGGGCCGAAAGGTTCTGGAGTGGCGACCGCGTACCGGAAGACGTAGCGTTGGAAGGCCTCCCACAAGATGGACCGATGACCTTGTGAAGGCCGCAGGAATCCGCTGGATGAAACCCATAAAATATTTTAAATATATTATCGTTTTATACAGTCTTTGCTTTTCAGATACTTTATTATATCGTAGAAGCTTTTGTTCACGAACTGATTTACGTCCAATTAACGATTGAAATATTAAAAAGAGGCACCTTAATTGATGACTTAGTAAGTTTCTTTAAATTTATGACTATACCTACTAATATCAATGAATGGTACCGCGGAGGAGTGATTATCACTTCGTAATTAAGCGACAATAATGTAATGAAACCACAATAGCTCACTCGCGCCAATTTAACAACCCCGGAACGCAGCAGTAGGCCTGGGCCTATCACGGCCTGCCGGGGTTGCGAAGAAGTCCGAAAGAGAGATCGTGGCCCCCGGCAACATGGCAACTGAAGAAACACGGGCGGGTTTTAGTCAGTAAGAGTCTGACTTGCCCTCCCGCTCCGCCCAGAGCGAGAGAAGTTATTTGATAACTTCCCACCCAAAAAAAAAAATAAGGCCTATCACGGCGCCGCAGTATTGCCAGTGCCGCGCCGTGATTGGCTTTGCTTAGCCCAAACACAAAACTCTCATAAAACCACTTGCCTCTTATCATGGCGTAGCATCAATTGTTTATGTTACAGAACGCAGCATCGATGGCGTCACTTTCCATATACTGTTGGATTATAAAAATTATATTTTGGCAAGCAATGTTGAGCCTGCAATGCGAGAGATTCTACTTAGCTATTCAAAATATTCAAGATACTTGCGCACTCATTTTGAAGTCGAATCGTTCAGGTAATTTATATGAAAAGACATTCTGCAATTCATTGTTTTATCCAGTACAGCTAAGTTTGCACGGTGAGATTTTACAGAACAGTAGCCTAATTGCGTAACTTATTTTCGTAAACAATTGCGCCTAATTTGTTTCATTTTGACAGTTCAACAACATTCATTGCATTATTTACGTTGTTAAGCAGATTTTTTTCTAACTTATGAAGCAATGGATTAGCAATCCGTTTCAAATCGAAACAGATTATGATTGTGTTGTATTACGTAATTAGGGTACAGGTCGATAATTACAGTATTACACCAAGCTGTCTTCGAGCTTCAACCTATGTCTTTGTAACTAGTATGTAGTTGTGATAGAATCAGTCAAACTTAAAAACATAGATTACCAGAAAAAATACATAGAATCAAGATCTGTTGTGTGACGAGGACTGTATTTTTTTTTTTACTTTTCTGAACCCAATACAACAATGTCGGTAGTCACAATTTCCACACTCAGAGACGTCACCCAAAAACCAATGAAACACCACTACCAACAAAAGTGAAATCTTTTTTTAAACTGATTTATTTTGACTGAGTTAAAGACTATTTTTCGAAAAATATAACACGACGGAGAATACCTCCTTTGCCGTTTCTGATCAGTCTCCGGTGTAATTTTTCGTTAATGGTAGATATAGGTAGTTGGTTTTCAATCACACACAACAGTTAACTCAAACCCAAAGCGTTTATTTCAATTAGAACATTTACAGGCACTTTTGAATGATCACTTTGTCAAGGAGTCTTTCAGTTTAAGTTGGTGAGGCTAATCACCCATTCCAAGACGAAGTAGGTTCCTTATGGAGAAGAACGGACAAGAAACTCCATGGACACTCTTTTGAATCAAAACCTATGTAACTGAATAGTAAATAAGGAGTAACTTTTATTTAAAAAATCTGTGAATTAAATGTTATGGCTAAATGAAAATTATTATTAATTCTGCGTTTTAGCATATCGATTAAAAAAATTAAGGAAAGTAAAATATTGTGTTCAGTGACATAGGTCTCATTAGTGGTAGGCATTTGGACCAAGCCCCATACATTTCTGCCCAATGTCTTTTCATCTGTTGACAGACGAAGAGAAAAAGCTCTGCAATAACATACTCCGCATGCATAAAACATTCAGCAAGATACGTGCGTTTGGCCTGTTCTACGTAGACGCTGAGTTACAATTAAAATTTATAAGTCATTTCGTTATCTACACTGTTGTGTTGCTACAATTTGCATTTTTGTAATTCTTAAAGTTTCATTAAATCAATTTATTTTGTTGATGGTTTTTTATTTCTGGAACATTTATTTATTTAATCTCTCTTAGAACTATCTGGTCACGCCAACAATAATTCAGTTCTGAAAAGTATCAGAACCTACCTTCGATAATAGCGGACGTGTTAACTACAGTGAATCGGCAGTGATAAAAATCGAGGCGGAAAAGAGAGGAAAAGAAGGGACATGCAGCACTCACCTGGGGCATGCCAGCAGGATCCAATCTCCTTCGACTATCACACAGCAGAGTATCACTACGCGGGTCGCGCGACCAATATTTGAATTATAGTTTTAGTTCTTATTACACTGGGTAATCAAACACAAGGGTGCGTTTGGCGGAGCGGAAGTATGTTGAATTTTGCAGAGAAACGTCCGAGATGATCCTCGTCTCTGCGCGGGTGGTCAGACGAAAGGGCTCGTCATGCGGTGCGGGGTGGTTCGAGAGATCCGTTACACACGTGCGTCCATGTGCAATTGCTTCGTCGAACTGACAGCTGTAAATCCTCATCCTCTCGTTCTCATGTTCACTTTTTGAATGATGCTAAAACGCTGCATGTGCAGGTTGGGGAAAGGAGCGGGAAATACAAACTGCCTCATACTATAAGAGTGAATCTATCAAATCAGTGTTCGCGTTACCACTATCATAATACGTTTGTTGGGTTGTTAAATAAACGGTTTTGTTATTCACCTTGTAACGATAAGCATGCATAGCAGAATTACAACGTTTCATTCACCTAATCACCAAACCACAAAAACAACTTTGGACCTTGATCTCGACACTCATCATCTGCCTAGTCTTTTCCCAAATTTGTTGGGGTCGGCTTTCTGTCTAACCGGATGCAGCTAGGGATTACAATTCGGCGTCATTTTCAAGCCGGCCGGATCCGGCCGGATCCGATGGGATTGATAAAATCAGGATGGTTTTCACTTTTCGTTCCAAAATGGACTGATAATCGAGTAAGTGTAATAAATAGATTGTTGATTCTTTTTAACAGACTTCCAAAAAGGAGGAGGTTTTATGTTCGTAGCGTATATTTGTTTGTTTTTTTTTTGTGTCTGTTCGCCGATTTCTCTGTCATTTGAGGACCGATTTTAACAATTATTTATAAGCTATTGCATAGCTTTTATCGCGGGTTTTGAGCGCGGCTACCGAATCTAGAAATTCCGTAACGTAACGAAAATAAAACCTAACACCCCAAACTCCGCCTACCATGTAATGACGGTTCCCATGACAACGTGATGTTGACGTGATGTTGTCATGTGTTGTCATGGGAACGTAATTTTTATATGTAGCGTTGACAAATAGGAAGTATGGAGGTTACAAATGCTATGCAATAGCTTTACTGCGGCAGTCCCCGAGTGCCACACGTTTAGTATATAGATGATATGATAAGTTCCTGTCATTGGTAGTAGGTAGTGGTATTCGAATATGTGTGGGGTAGGTACCACAACTAAGAAGTGAAAAATAAAAACTTTTAAAAACAACCGAATTATAATAAAATAATAAATAAAAATAATTTTAATTTCTGAAGTCGGCGTCTTTGGTTTTGTATTTTAGTTTTTTGTCACCGACTTCCGAAATGAAAGTTATTTTTCACTTTGTAGTGTTTTTCTTTTGGAAGTCGGTTGTTTTTTTTTATAAAAAGTTTTACTTTTCATGTTAGAACTTAAAATTATACTTACCTTTATAATTAATCTAACATAATTTAACCTTGCGTCACTACTATTTACAGAGATCACAATAATTTTAGAGTGCTAACAATTATTACAATAATGAGTTTTTTATTTTGTTTCAATAATTGCAACACTAGCAATCATAAGTTTGTTCGTATACCGTTACTACTTGCAGTTCTTTTGCTATGATTATCTAAGATTTAATACTTTCATGTATATCACATCTTATTTCGACTTTATCTTCCATTGTTTTGGATTTGTTATTAATTGCGTGAACGGTATAATTAACACCAACAAATCCATCAAGTTTGTATTAATTATTCAAAAAGTCCATAGCTTTTTAAACAATGAAACTTGTACTAAACGTTACATCATCTGGAATTGGATTATTGTAATCGTGTCTCTGTGTATTTACATCGTAGTTTTTTCTTCTTTTCCTACACTGATAAAATCAACTTTCTTTCATATATTTCTTACCTGGCTTTTCGTATATTCCGATTTTAATGTAGTTTCTATCTTTTGAGTCTAAAAATTGTTGGAAAACAAGGTTATTTTATGGAATCTTCAAGCAATAAATATGCTATAAATGGAACACACAGACAGACAAAACTATAGCAAACGAAAGTTTTAGGCTTATGTTAACATAATAGAGTGTTACGTCATACACAAAAATTGTTCTCAGAAATTCGTAAGTACCTTATTCCTAATATTAAAAGTTCTGCTTAGCCTTTTCCCAAGTCCCAACTATGTTGGAGTCGGCTGTCCAACCGGATGCAGCTGAATACCAGTATTTTACATGGAGCGACTGCCTATCTGACCTCCACAACCCAATAACTGGGTAATACGATACCCCTTGGTAAGACTGGTTGTCAAACTTTCGGGCTTCTGACGACCCGTAACGACTGTCAAAGATCCACGAATGACAGCCGGGGCCAACGGCTTAACGTGCTTCCCGAGACACGGAGGAGTCTCGGTGTGTAAAGATAGTCACCCATTCACGGACCAACCCCGGCAAGCGTAGCTTAACCGGATGCATCGACCCGGCTTTTAATAGCAATATATCGTAATTTTTTGATGAAAATTAACCAACAAAGTTTAAAACCCCGAAAACTAGTACTGACACCTTGTCTTTTTTCAGATACTTTTATTACATCCTAGAAGCATTAATTCACTCCCTGGTTTACGAGCAAGTTGCAATTGAAATATTAAAAATATTAAAATAGTTGATGGCACAGTTAGTATTTTAATTATTTCCTTTTTCTTTTATTATTATTACTAAACCATTATTATCAGACCATAGAGATTCATACAGTGTTAGTAAAGAAAAACTAAATCTAATGTTAGTATCCTTATTTCTAATCTTATCTTAAGTCTGGACTGACTCTCCGCCAGATCCGGCCTCACCCGCACCAGCTGCCCGACGAGGCGGTCTACTTCTACCTTCTTCTATTTTTTAACCGACTTCTAAAAAAAGGAGGAAGTTCTCAATTCAAATGTTAGTATTTTCTTTTTTATGTATGTTCGGGTATAACTCTGTTATTTAAAGACGATGCTCTCGAGGTGGTCCCATATAAATTTCATTATCTTTGTTTGGGTACTTTTTGAGTTAGCTTCAATAAAACGTATTTTTTTCCCCACTTAGTCGATATGGATGGATGGTATAATAACTTCCTGGCACTGTTAATTACATAGCAAATTTGTGTGGGGAAGGCACAACAAGTAAAAAGTGAAAAATAAAAGTGTTTTACAAAAAAAGTCGGTGTCTTTAGTTTGGAATTTTCGTTATTTACCACCAACTTCTGAAATAAAGTTATTTATTCACTTTTTAGTGTTTTTTTTTGGAAGTCGGTTGATTTTTTTATATAAATGATTTTTTAATTTTAGTACCTGCAGTAGTTACGACACCGCAGGTCCGCAGTCAAACTTCTTATTAATATTTGCATGTATTGTCCGACTGCAATGACTAGATAAACATGAGATTTTTAACTAGAAGGTTTACTTCTCTTGTGTGATAAACTTGACAATATGATTTCTACAAAAACGAATATCATGCAATCATCTCCATAGACCTCATCATCATCATCAGCCTACAGCAGTCCACTGCTGGCCCCTCCAATTGCACGTCATTCAGCTCAATTTTCGGTAACTCATCCAGCTACTACCAACCACCCTGCGAAGATCGTCGCTCTACCTAGCCTGAGGGCGTCTTACCTTACGTTTGTCGATTCGCGGTCTCCACTCAAGAACACGTCTACCCAAACAGTCATCGGTTCTACGGTTAATATGGCCGGCTCATTGTCACTTCAGCTTTCTTATTCTATGAGCTATGTCGATAACTTTGGTTCTATCTGGATTACCTCATTCCGTATTCTATCCCTCAGAGATTTTTCAAGCATAGGTCGTTCCATAGCTCGCTGAGTGACCTTGAATTTATGGACCAGTTTTTCCGTGAGTGTTCACGTTTCGGCTCCGTAAGTCATAACAGGCAGGACGCATTGATAGAAGACTTAAGAGGGCTATCACAATTTTTCTTGTATTTGAGCGTTTGACTCGAGTTTTGATGTATTATTCTAATAGAATGCACTCACGGAAAAACTGGTCCATAAATTCAAGGTCGCTCAGCGAGCTAAACTATTTTAGACATAGCCTCAAAATTAAAAAAAAATATGCCCGAGTAAATTTGATTATTTTTCTTGGAAGTGTACAAAATAAATATTTCAATTTATTTACATAATTTAGGAAAAACCTTGTCTTTGCAAAGGATGTTTCATAAAATTTTACTTCCGGGCAGCTTTAGATGCTTTATTACATCGAATATATAATAATTTTATAATTTATAAAAATGTCCATGGTACAACTGTATCTTGAACTTTGGTATGAACAATTCAATTTATTATGTTTCATTCAGTAATACACCAAAAATAATTCCGTAAAACAGACAGATACTGATAATTTTTCATCCGGAACTATATTTTTTATCTATGAATATATAATCCCAATTTAAACTAAAAGTATTTAATATGTAAGGTTACTACCGTCAAGCAAGTACAGTAATAGTGTGCTATAGCATGTCTATCAGTAATATTCCCATCAATTAGCACATACGAATAATATATGCGCGATCTAACATGTCGAGATTGTATTCGCGCTCTTATCAGCCACGCATTATTTATCATTATATTGCATCTTAGCAAGTCATTCAATGCATTTTTGCGATATAATTCAATAATGTATAATCCATTTCGAAAATGTTCTGCACAGTAAGACTTAGCAAGTTTTAAATGATAAGTGCCTAGTGCTATTAAAATGACGCCATCTTCGCTTAATCTTGGAAAGTCTTCGAAGTGAGGCATTTGTGCTTCCATGGCCGTAAAAGTCACTCTCTGACGATTGAGATTTTTCATTTCTACGTAATCACGTAACAGATTAGGCGTGTTGATTTTATCGTGTATGATATTCTGTATTTCTGAGGCAAGCCTGGTGTCAGTAGCAACGCGATAATATGCATTTATGATCGCTGCAGCGATTCTACAATCAATGAACATATTCGGTAAAGCTCTGTTAAAATATGACTGCCTTAAAAGTTTAAACCTATTTTTAAACTTTCCGTTCACAGCCTCTACCACCCACCGATATATCGTTACTAACCACGACTTATTTGCCTGTTCAGTGGTGAGTTGGGTAGCATGTCTGTCTTTTGTTGGAGGTATGTGAACCTCATAGCCAAGCGACTGGATGTCATAAATGCTGTCTCTGAACCCTCTGTCTAATATAAATACATCTCTTCTGTGTATGAGCCAATGCAACAAATGCTCGGCTTGGTTCATTATATTACGCATAATCGTCGCATCCGATGTCACAGCAGGATATGGACCTAAAACATCGATTATAATTATAGCCATCGCTGGTTACTAACAAAAAAGGCTTTAATAAGTTCCTGAACTTGTGCAGACTATAACTTTTGCGTTGAAACAAAAAGTTCGAACTTTTTTCTACATGAATATATATTCCGTCTGCTATTAAAATCAAAATAGTATTTTCCTCATTCCCAAAAATAGCTTTTGGTATCATAAGATTTCTTTCGAGAAGATCTCTTCTAGAAACATGGGCTATTCCAAGATGGTTTGGAACAAAATCTTGTGTTAGACATTCTCTGGCCATTTTTAATTTTCTTTCGAGCTCTCTGCGTGATGTTTTAAAGAGCGTCGCCAGTCTCTCGTTAGGTTCACCAGTTCTCAGTTTAGTTACGTATACACCTAGAACTGTACGTGGATGACGGGCCCTTTCTGATAGACTCGGTGTTTCCGCCAAGATAGTATCGAACTGTTCTAATGTCAAACCGGTCCAAAAATTTAATTCCTGTGCATTAAGTCCAGATTCAAAATCCAAACTAGGGGCATTGTTAATGGCATTTACCAACATGTTTGTCAAGTCCGAAAAAAAAGAAGAATTGAAATAGGACGTAACGTTGATGTTGTCTAATATTTCGTCGATGTTCGTGTTGCTTAAATGATCATGGCATAATCGTGCACTCGGTGGAATATACAGGCGATAGTTACATACTAAATACACTTTCATTGAAGTTGGGATTCGCCTAAGGTTTTCGTTTGTGCACTGTCTGTAACAGCAGCTACGAGAAGAATTTGATGCCCTCACATAATCTCGAACGTAAAAGTCCGGTTCTTGATTTGCTCCATCATCGTTATGAGTATTAGAATCTGCCTTCTGCACCAAGGATCGCGGAGTCAAATCTCGTAGGGCACAAGTATTCGTGTAATGAATATGACGTATTTAGTATTAACAGCAGTTAATACATAACACGTCATACACATTTTTTTTTTTTTTTTTTACTTTGAATGCAATTTTTATTATTGAAAATGAAGTACTTATTAGAAAAAAAACGACCCGTATTACTACTAGCTCTGATGGGTATCGAACGACCTTTCACTGCCCTGATCTATTGGAAATAGATCAGGGCAGTGAAAGGTGGGCGTTCATTAGAAGGTGGGCGTTAGCGGCTGTAACACAGTTATATAACTTTGCAGCCCCTACCGTGCATATATTTTTTGTACTGTGTGTTTTTATTTAACCTTTAAGGCCCTATTTGACAGATGATGACTCATCCGTCAAGCTCCGCGACCACCCACGACGCAAAAGATTTATGACTCACCTTCAGATAAACAAAATACTCAAGTTTTCGAGAAGCTGTTGAATGTTATGGTCAATTGTTTTCGGTTCTCGGATAGATATTTATAACTTTCGTGAGAAATGTTCACTAAGATTTATTACGCGTTTTTGTTCGCGAGTCTATTGTCCACTAATTTAACGATTTCTGATAAAACTAGCTAACCAATTCACACGAAATTTTGCAGGGTACATTATGGATAGTTATGTCATCTAACAAAAGTGTTTTTAGAGACAAACGTTGAAAGTAAAAAATACTAAAAATCTAGAATTTTTAAGATCTAGAATTTCTAGTGTTTACGTAACTTTCTTCGTTCCAAAAAAATATTTTTTAACCGTATTTAGGCAAAAAAAGTGCCTAACATTATTAAAAATGATTGATTAAAAAAGGCGACTTACCCATCAAATACCAACGATTACACACCAAAATACCACAAAATCACAGCACGGTAACTTTTTCAATCACGTTTGTTTACACTTTTTGTTTGGGTCAAATAGGTATAACATGATGTTATTTACTGCAAATATTATCTACAACGACGTAATATTTCCCCGCTCAAGCCCCGGTGTCAAACAATGTTTGACACCCCGACAAACATTGTTGGACACCGGGATTTTATCTTTTTCTAATATAAAATAATGTCTAATGTCCTCTGTGGCTTTTTTATTCTATGGTCGGATAGATATGCTAAACAACAAAACTATTTCATTTTAAAATACCTGGAACGCAATATTTTAAAAAAATATTGAAAGTGACGTTCGGGGACGAAAAAATGTCAGTCTACGAATCGCTCCGGCCTTGAAGGTTATTACCGTAATATTTCATTTTATTGTGGTTTTTGTGTGTAAATCGACGGGAAGTGGTGTTATTTTCATTTTTAAACAAAGAATTTATTATTTAGTATTGTTTTCTATACATATTCAAATAATATGTATTAATGTAAGTGTTTCGTTACATAGTATAATACTCATAGTACAAGCTGTGTTTAGTTTGGGGCTAGATAAATAGGTGTAAGTATTCGCCGAAAGTGTAGTCCCAAGTATAAAATGGCAATCAATATACATATTGTAGGTGTGGCACAGGAGGGTCTACATTATTATAAATATTTTGCAGTGAAAAACACTTATTAGTTAGAATTAAGTACATATTAGTTATATTTATTATTTAAATATATAATAAAAGATGTTATTTACCTGTATCAGCGCATTTTGTGAAATATGGTTAGCTAATTCAGGTTCACTTTCAATTAACGCCTCTTGTAGAATGTGTCGCCTTTGTCGCAAAACAGATCGCGGACACATAATACACCGCCGTCCAGTTTCCATAATACACAGTATCCAATCCAGTTATCACAAAGTCCTTTATCGTGCCAGGGTCAATCGAAAAGCTATTAATCAGTCTAGTAAACAAAAAGGGGTCGTAGTTGTAAAGTAAATACCGATAACATAGAAATAAATAACACGTGAACTTACACTGCTGCGAACTGACTGTGATTAAGGTTCGGGCGACTACCTGCGCAAGAGCTTGGGTTGAGGAGCGGGTCCCCCCGCTCCCCCCCCCCCCCCCCGGGGCTTATTTTATTACCGGTTATCTTTATGTGCATGCGCCGCCCGCCGCTGTGCACTAATGAATAGATAAATGAGTAGGTATTTTGGAATTATTCATCAATAATACGTAAACGAGATATTTGTTTAAACGTAAGATACCATGAGAACCCCATGCATTTGGGCAATGTCGCCATAGTAAAAAATTATCATCTTGCCAAGACCTATCAATTGAGCTACATTTCATTTCTGTTGATGGGTGGGGACGGAGCCCATACATTTTTGCCCATCCCCCTTTGTTGATTTTGCTTGATGTCAGGGCCGGTTACAATTTAATGGTCTACACCAAGACTTAAGAAAATACACATTGAGTAATTACTCTTTTTTAAATTCAGCTATTACAGTAATGACTTCTATAGGTACGATTAGTAAAATTGACAGCTTAATATTTATTAATATAATTTATATAAAAAATATTACACTATTATAATTAACGGCGTTACATTAATGTAGATGGACTGAGTATTACTACTTGTTAGCAACCTTCCCAATATAATGTTGCCTGTAAATGTAAAAGATCGCCATACCTATACCAGGGGCAAAATAAATCGAGTGATCGTTTCTTTCAACAATGTGATTGATAAAGATGTGCAGGCGATGCTTTTTCCTTTGAATTTAATTCAAAATATAATCTTATATTCCAAATATTGCATCAAAGATGGTTTTGTGACTTCAAACAGTTTTTATCGTAGTTTTTTTTCATTACTGGGCACTGTATTTTTTTGTTGTGCATTTTTATACCGCACCTATATTATGTTATCTGTCTTAAACCATAAAATGTATATCTACTATTATTATGACTGTATCTTCTACTGTGTCGGGTTTGCTATGAACTTCATTGTTAATTTTATCCAAACCAAAAATAATATTGTGTTTCTCTTGACGTTCCAAAGGATACACAGGTTTCTCAATAATAAGAATTATTTCAAACGTTTCGTCATTCGAACTTGGATCATTATAATCATTTCTTTGCTCAGTTATATCTTAGTTTTCTCTTATTTTATGTTTCAGATTCACTACTTACTGAATTTAGCTAATACCACTTTTTACTTTTTGTATATTTTTGATTTTAATATAATTTACGCAATCCAACTCCTTAAACTGTTGGAAGATAAAGTAATTCTCTGGAATCATCAAGCTATAAGTTCTCAAGGAGTTGAATATATGTATGATGAACTGAATAGCAAGAAAATGTTTCAAGCTTACGTTGATATATTGGAGTGTTATGGTCTCTTCAAAATTTGTTTTCAGCAATTTGTAAGTACGATCAATAAGATTTGAACACGGCAGCGCTTTTAGCGGCCGTCTCATTGAAACCTGTTTTTTTTTTTAGGTACTATATTATATAATAGAAATGTCTTCTCATGGTTTGGCTTACTATAATCTAACACTTGACTTATTAAAAAACGATATTGTAAGTGTTTTAGCAATTCGTTTATCTATAATACATACTATAAAATTAAATCGCTATTTCGAGTCTTCTTGTGTGATTGCTTAAATCAACCAAACTGCACAATGGGTTCTGATGCAGTTTTCACTATCATTTAGAGCATTTATTCCGGAAGGTTTATGTCCAATTAATTTACTTATATGTAAGATATAGCACTGAAATCTCGATGTTTTGCCATGTCATCATTGCACCTGTGCACAGAAGCGGTTTTATGAAATACTTTTTAACAAGTAAAAACAACAGACTTCCAAAAAAACACTACTAAGGGAAAAATTACTTTATTTCGGAAGTCGGTATTGAGTTTATATTTGGTTTTGATTTTTAGTTTTTTGCCACTGAGTTCCGTAATAAAGTAATTTTTAACTTTGTAGTGTTTTTTTGGAAGTCAGTTGTTTTTTTTTTGTTAAAAAGTTTTAATTTTTCACGTTTTAGTTGTGGTACTTACCAACAACAAACACAAATCACAACAATAAAAATTCGAATATCAAGAAAATTCAAAAAAAAAATTATTTCACATAAACCTACATGGGCACTTATGAAACGTTAGAAGTCGTTGCTAAGCTTTGTTCTTTAAAAATAATTGGCTTTTACTATATTTTCAAATAACAGTGTTAATAGGTATGGGAGGACAGCGTACGTCTTTCAACAAGTACCAGGTACTTAACAAATAAGAAAATGGTCAACAAATCTACAATCCACTAAGCTTACAGCGTTCTCACATTCACAAAATAGAAAATAATCTATATAAAAGATAAATAAATTAAGTAATAATTTAATAAATAAATAAATTAAGTAATAATTTAATAAATAAATAAATTAAGTAATAATTTAATAAATAAATTTATTAATTAATAAATAAATAAATTAATTAATTAATGAAAATAAAAACCAATTTTAAACGAAATGACATGATTGTTATTACAACATTTACAACTGTAACAAATCTGAATCAAAATTCATAATTAAAAAGTCATTTATTCAAACTAGGCTGAGAATCAGCACTTTTCCAAGGTCAAAATTACATAAGACAGTCTCCCAAAAAAGCCCACCCTTCACCACTTCCTAGTGTTTTAGCTGGAAACTTTCCAGTAGCATAGCTGTCTGTTCAGTTAGAAAAACTTGATTCTATACAATAGAACTTATGCAAAATAATTTAAATTACGCAACACAAAACATTAAATTAAATTATTTAATTACCACTACCTGCTATGAAAATAACAGTGACTGGAAGTTATTATAACATAATCCATAAAGACTAAGTGGGAAAATACGTATTATTGAAGCTAACTCAAAAATTGCCCATGCAAAGTAAATAAAATTTATATTGGACCACCTCGAGAGCATCGTCTTTAAATAACAGAGTTTTACCCGAACATACATAAAAAAGAAAATATTAACATCCGAATTGAGAAACTTCCTCCATTTTTTAGAAGTCTGTTAAAAAATGGAAGAATGTGGAAGTAGGTTAATAAACATTATCATCCGTTTGTCTTACGAGTCACTTGGTGAGAAACCATCGACATAATAAAGAAGGAGATATGCCCGGTAGATGAAAAGGTATATCCCTGCCACGTCACCACAACTACACATGCAGATCAGTAAAACGTATTTAAACGAAGTCGCGCACACACCTGCAGTTCACAAATCGGAACGTTTTTCACAATCAATTATAAACCTTATCCCATCAAACACAACGTGCATTTACCATGCACCGTACAACTCACTCACACGAACATATCGATAGCTATCGTTGTGCTGTTCAAAACCGATTTATTTTACATATACGCTAGTTATTGACTAAATCGGAAAGTTATCGATTTTTCCAATTAATATTGTATTAAAAATTTTAGGGGTTCCTGAAAATTAAATAAATAAAAAACGATATATTTCATTATAATAACATTATAATTATAATTAAACAAAATACGCAACTAAAAAAAAATCAACAGTATGAAGAAATCAAAATGACTAAACAAGATTTCACATTGGTCTTCCAACCGGGCTATATCAGTTGACAAATTCAAGAATAAACTTTAATAGTTATAATTTAATTGCAACATCTTGCATGCCATGTGTGTATATTCATGTTTTGGACAAATAAATGATCCTTATCTTTATACGACAATCGACATTGTTGTCGATGGCCTACGTTAGTGGATCTGCACAAGCACATCACTAACTCGTCGCAATATACAGCGGCCGTACTACGCGATGCAGCCGCGTAACAAAAGTATCGTTTTGTGATTTTTACATTGCTTATCCAGTCAGTAAGCGACATACTTAGGTAGTGGTTAAGAAGCAATGTATTTGCTGCAAAAATAGTACAGTCGCTGTGATATATATTATGAAAACAAAATAACGTAGTAAAGACAAGAAATATTTTACGATTTGTTGTTTTTCATGATTTTCAAGACGACTACTTATAGTAAAATACTTGTCCTGTTAAATGATAAATGGTTCCATGATTTACAAAGATTTTATTTTGGCTTCGATTTTTACAAGAAACTACTGAACAACACGGTATTCTTAATTGTTGTCACGATCGCGGTCGAAAGCGCACTAGTTCGTGGAGACGGCCATTTGCCTATGCATGAGCATCTTGATCATGACGTGTGGAAACAGACACGCCCCCATGCTACTTCTCCTGTTTTTTATATTTCTATGTGAGAAACGAATAATGAAACTAGAGTAGTTGCTTACGTTTGACAATACATTACTAGTCGTTGCTTCCAAAGGGAGATCGTGGCCCCGGCAACATGGCAACTAAAGGAACACGGGTGGGTTTTAGCCAGTAAGAGTCTGACACGTCCTCCCGCTCCACCCAAAGTCAAAGTCAAATCATTTATTTCAAACAAGCCCATGTATGGCACTTTTGAACGTCAAAATTTGCAAAATAATAATATTGATTCTAGTCGCCCCTTCCAAAAGGTAGTTTTCGTATGAAGAAGAATGGGAAAGAAACTCCACCGTTACTCTTTTAAAATGTTTTACAATTGTTTGTATAGGTACGTACATTAGTTAAATAATTATATTTATGTGAACACGATGCACCTAGAATAAAATTACTATACCACAATAGGTAAAAAGAATTAAAAATGAAGCAACGACAGATAATTTAATATGTGATACATACATGGTGCTCACATATTTACAAACATTGTAAAAGTAGACGATTTTCCTAAAATTTTTTAATTAATAAGTCAGTGTGTGAGGAAGTAATCACAGAATGTAAAATCAATGTCATAATCATAAAACACAAAATAATAAATTTTACAATTAAATTAGCAACCAGTTTGATTTTGTCTTGATTCTAAATTTTCCTATGGAGCAGGACCAGCATGTTTTCAAACACTCTTATCTTGGATATAATCCTCTAATTTGTAATATGCTTGTTTACAAAGTATACTTTTAATAAGAGTTTTGTTTTTTTTTTTTTCATTTAATTGCAATATGTCACAAGGTATTTTGTTGTAACATTTAACACAGTACCCCATAAAAGATGTATGTATTTTAGATAATCTGAAAAATGGTTGATTTAGTTTATCTTTATTTCTAGTATTAAAATAATGTCTATCACTTATTTTATTAAAGAGTGGGAGAAGTTATTTGATAATTTCCCACCAAAAAAATAAAATGCTTTGCTTTACTTGACGTTACATGAGTTTGTATACATTTAAGTTGCATTTTTGAAATTAAACTCAGATGATCACTGTAAGTTTTCAAGTACTGTTTTGTTTTGCATGTCTACTTTACTCTCTACTTTTGACAGGTCAGTAGGTACTGAATTACTTACTCATTTTTATAGAATTACGCATTTACCTTCTCGCTCGCCGTATGCTTTTGGATATTGAAGGACTCGATGTGGCAAATAATATTCTGCAAGCAGTGCGAGAAATTCTACGTAGCTATTGAAAATGTACAAGATTCTTGCGCTATGATCTTGATGTCGAATTGTTCAGGTATTTGCCGGTCATTTCTGTAAAAAACTCACCGTGTATACTCAGGTGAAGTAATCTGTCATTCCACCTGATGCTAGGGATTTACACTACTGACAGCTCACTTCAAACTCACTCACCTAAGATTTCACGATTAGGTTTTTACAAAATAGATCTAGATAGAGTTTTTTTGGCCCATTTTAAGTTACAAATTTTCAAAACAGGTTATTTATGTTTATCATCTAAAACAGCAAGTTGGGCTGTTGTTTTAAATATAATATGAATAAATTATTATCATTATCTTTTTGTCCTTCACGGCGGATTTACATTGACGCAGTATTTTGATCCGGCATTCCAGTAAGTCTGGATCAATGTCAACATTTTTAAATCCAGTTCTTAAGGCAATAGCGCACTAATGGCCAAATCACAGCGGCCAGTAAGATAGATACATTAGTATGAAATCGCCATGGAGCACGCGCAGCTTGCCGCACGCAGGTGCGATCGGCAACAAAATCGACCCGGTCTCATAGAGGAGTTCGCTACGCCCCCGCAAGGGGGCGTGGCGAGCGGGGTCAGGGCGTAGCCCCTCGCCCGCGGAGGCTATACAGTGGCCCGCAACTGCGGGCCCCTCAATAGAGTGCCTAAGCGGCGAAGGAGGTGAGTGCGGGGTTTAGGTCGCACTCGTGTGAATGGTTGCACTGAATAGGTACCGTAGGAGCGCCGCGACGCTTATAGTGGCGTCGCTTTCTTCACGACACCCCGGCGGTCCATCCCTGCCGAGTGAGACCCCCAGTTTCCTGGGAGAGGCTCAGCAGTAGACAACCAGCGGCGAGGGTGCCGACTCTGCGCGCCTACGGGGAAGATATGTAGTTCCCCCCCGCCCCGCTCACAGATCTAGCCGTTTACGGATTGGGGGGGGACCGTCGCGTGTGTGTGAGCAGCTAGTGTTGTTGTGTTCGCTGCTCAATGTCTATGTGTGACGCAAGGCACGCATGATTATGTAGATGCACGTATAGTAGTGGTTGTCTGTATAGTTACGCGATGTGCCTATATTAACTTAGAACACACCGCGCAACAGATGTGTGTGTACATCTGTAGAGTCCCTTTATTCGAGTAAGCCGCGTGTAACCTGAGTGCAGCTACTCGAGGCGTCAAATCGGAGAGATGGAGGCGTCGTCCGCAGTCAGGTCGCGGGGCAGGGGTCGCCTCGCGTCGGGGGGGCGCGTGTGCCAGGGCGCGATCTGCTTGACATGAGGCCACTCAGACGCGTCGGCACGCGCGAACATGCCCTTCGCTAGGCGCCGCACGAAATCATCAAGGCTCTCGATCCCGAGATCCCTCTGGATGACGTCGTTCCTCACGAAACGAGGGGCGGCGACGATGGTCCGCAGCGCTAGACTCTGTTGCGCGCGGAGGAGTCTGCGGTTGGCCTCGCTCGTGAGGGCGAGCCATGCGGGTGCGGCGTACGTCAAGATTGGGCGAATGTACTGCTTGTACACGCCCAACTT
This sequence comes from Agrochola litura, assembly GCA_949152395.1. NCBI lineage: Eukaryota > Metazoa > Arthropoda > Insecta > Lepidoptera > Noctuidae > Agrochola > Agrochola litura. The sequence continues at coordinate 22,476,429 of OX424501.1, forward strand.
GACGCGCACCGGGATTCGGGATCGGAGCACCGGCTGGAGCAGATTGCGGGCGACCCTACCTTGCGCAGCGACATTGCGGACGTGGGCCCCCATCGTGAGGCGGCGGTCGATGGTCACACCCAGGTATTTGACCTGGGGCGCCCAATCGACTGTGGCTCCTTGCATCTTCAGGGGGGGCGGGAGGGGCGCGTATCCGGCGACCATTGCCTGCGTTTTACCCACGTTCACCGACAGCCGCCACTTAGACAGCCACTCGGGAAGCAGATCGAGGGCGCGCTGCATTTTGACCGCCGCGTGCTTCGCATTAAGCGAAGTAGCAATGTACGCGGCGTCATCAGCATACAGCGCGAGCGTCACAGCGGAAGTGGCGGGGATGTCGTCGGTGTAACGTGAGTAACACGCCGGCGACACACAGCTGCCCTGCGGCACACCTGCCAGCACCGGGCGGGCGCCTGATAGCGCCCCGTCGACCACCACCCTAAAAGTTCGTCCTGTTAAGAAAGTAGAGACCACCTTTACAACGCGACGGGGCGCGTCTGAAGTGGCCAGCTTGTATATTAGCCCTTCGTGCCATACTCGGTCGAAGGCCTTCTCCATGTCGAGGAATACTGCCACCGATTCCTCCTTCTTATTCATCGCTGCAGCGAGATGGTGCAGTACCCTCGACAGTTGGAGCGTCGTACTGTGTTCCGCCCGAAAACCAAACAGTTCGGGGCGCGGCGCTATGTGGGGTTGGAGATGTCGCAGCAGGAGTGCCTCGAACACCTTGGAGATAGTCGGCAGCAGCGTGATTGGCCGATAGCTCTCCGGCTTCAATATGTTCTTGCCCGGTTTTGGCAACATGTTGACGCGCCCTTCCTTCCACGAGGCGGGAAAGGTCCCCGTGCGCAGTATCCCCGTGTACAGGCGCGCCAGCGCCGCAACCATGCGGAAGGGCAGGTGGCGCAGCGCTGCGTTGGTGATACCGTCAGCACCGGGGGCCTTCCTAGGCTTCGTCCTAAGGATGGCGCGTCTGACTGTGCTGGGCGAGAAAAATATCGGGACTTCCTCGGGAGCTATCGGCGACGAGAAGTACTCCCCAAGGTGCTTCTCGACTGCTGCGACATGTGCCCCGTCGTCGGTCGGGTTTGGGCGGAACTGACGCTCCAGGTGGTCCGCGAAGACCTCCGCCCGGTCCTCCGCTACATAACGTAGCGCCCCGTCGCTATTCAACAGCGGGCGTACCGGCGACCCGGTCGCTAGTGCGCTATTGCTTTTATATTTGCCATCGTGAACCTCATGTATAATGGCCCATTTTCCATCTTGCGCCACATGCCCTGTTACCTGTGCACTTGATGACCTTATGACTGCGTCAGTGAGTGCTCTTCGTGGAAGTAACTGAATTTTGGGAAAAACATATTATATGAACTTTCTGCCATCGATGGGCTAAAAAACAGAATCCGGTCCAGTACCCAGCACTGGATTGAAATAGAGCATCCAATTGGCCGATGTCCGGTACAGTGCTGGATCTAACGCTGGATTCAAATACTAGATCAATATTAAATCAGCCATAGGTGTATGTCTTAAAAGGTGTCTAGTAAAAAAGTCCATCAGCAAAACTATAAGCCTCCTATCGTTTAATTGGGACGGTACCTGAGGTAGTTGCGCGGCGCAGGAGGGGGGTGTGGTGATGTGTCGCGAGAGCTCAGTCATTCGCCCACTGACGGGCGTCGACACCCCTGCCGTATCGCACTGCTACCTCAGGTCTAAGTTACACTGCTACATAGTTCTTTTGGCGCTCGAATGACAGTAGGGCTGTTGGTTAGCAGTGGCAGATTTGTTTTATGAAATGTATTGAAAACAAGATGGCGGTATTAGTTCAAATTTTTGTCACGCGCCAAAAGAACTTTGTAGTGCTATTATAAGTGGTGGGCTTGAAATCTTTCTTTTGATTTCATATGCCTATCTTTTTCCCAACTATGTTGGGGTTGACTTCCAGTCTAACCGGATACAGCTAAACGCCAGTATTTTACATGGAGCGACTGCCTATCTAACCTCTATAACCCAGAGTTACTGGGTAACACGATACGCCTTGGTAAGACTGGTTGTTAGTCTTTCGGGCTTCCAGCAACATTTAACCAACTAATCTTTTATTCGGCAGATGAAAACAAAAGGCTGTGCAAGAAAGTTCAGCGTTTACATCGAGCATCATTCAGCAAGATAAGTGCGTGCGGCCTGTTCTACGTAGATGCTGCGTTTTTACTGCACCTGATGGGTCGTTTAACTAATTATTCTATTGTACTGTTACAGTTTGCGATTCTGTAAAACCTATTGTGTCATTAGATGTGATCCGTGGTTTAATTACTATTGTTTTTATTAACAATCCCCATAACTGATGTAGAATCTAAACTAAGATAAGATTATAAAGAGATCATTGTGTTAATTTGCAATTTTAATAAACGCCGTCGCACCCAGTGTTTGTATAATTTAGCTAGTGTGATTAATTAGAAAGTAAATTATAATGTGATCTGAACTGCAAACGGTTTTTCTATTGCGCATTAACCAACACTACCCAGACTACGCCCACAGTAGTTAAAATATCGCTGATAATAACGAGAGTCACATACCCGTCTCCGACATATATTTTAAAAGAATCTACTACTTAAACAGCTAAAATTTAATAAAAACTTCCTACTCAATTGGCTATAAAAATATAGCCTAGCTATATTACATACTGTAGCAGCAGCGGTGAGGTTTGTGAAAACTTAAGGTGTCTTTTAGTTTTGTGTTGAGGATTTTAATAAAACGATGCGTTAGTCTTAACGAACAAATTCTGTATTGGCCATTTTGATTGTTTACAACATTCAAGGAGAGGGGAGTGGGAACAATATTCTATATGAAAACCAATCACAGTCGAGTAATATGTATGACGTAGCGTATGGTGTTATTTCTTGCCTCGAGATGTCGCTTTTAGTCCCTGATGTGCGTAAATGGAGTAGGAGTCCACAACACATACAATATGTAAAAAACCCTGTCCGATCCGAAAATGGCACATAGGTACTCCAAAAACATTACCAAAAAGTAATAAAATATCTAATTATTGTTGAAAATAAAAAAAGTCATTGCTCCAATACAAAGTGATCATTTTATAAAACCACCGAACCTAAAAATACCCTTGGTCGTACTAATAGAACTACGTAGTCGAACCACGAGCAATAAACGAAATTATCCAGATTCCATAAAAAATTAGCATATTTTCAACAGGGGTCATAAAGTTATGACTTGTAGACACCCGCTAAATGAGCTGGCCACGCCTCATGTATTATCCCGGTAAAATGCCCGATTGAACAAAAAAGCGGGCTATTTCTTTTTCTTTTTTCTTGAAAATTGTCTCAGTACGACACTTAACAACACCTTCATGGATCGAACAGAGTTTTTTTTACACATTCTATAAGCTAGCCCTATGTTGGTTAGAACGATGATGCAGGTTTATATTATAAACAACTACTAATAAAAATATATCTCTTTAAAAGAAAATAGAAGGTACCTGATCGGTATTCTGTACCTTCAGTGAAAAGTGATATATCTTGACCTATATCAGTTTTAATATTCTTACACTAAGTTGAAAAGTAAAAAACTTTTTACAAAAAAAAAAACAACCGACTTCAAAAAAAAAACACTACAAAGTGAAAAATAACTTTAATTTCGGAAGTCGGTGTCTTTGGTTTTGAATTTTCGTTCTTTGTCACCGACTTCCGAAATTAAAGTTATTTTTCACTTTGTAGTGTTTAATAATATCAATGTGAATTGAACAAATATTTCAAGTACCTTAATGTATATTAATACAAATGTATGTGACTCTTATTATGCGATCTAAATATTTAAATGTGAATTAGTACAAACTGATATATTCACACATAATCATCCAACACCAACCAATAAATAATGTGTAAAATGGTTCAAGTCGTTTTAAATTAATTTACACATAAAACGACTTTAATATATTATGTTGTGTTAGGTGATACAACTGGATTTCTTTTTAATTATAAAAAAACTATACAAATTAATCTGTTTCTTCTTACACTAAATCGTGCTCTAAGATATTGTTTACCAATGTCAGTAATCAGTACTCATTTTAGTGAAGTAGACAAAGAGTCAGATTTTTTTAAAACTTTAACAATAATTTTCTCAGAATCATGATTTTCCAGTTACATCACTTTTTACTGAAGGTACAGAATTTAGGCCGTTTTCTCTTTGGTCGGTGCGGCATCGTTTCGGTATAGTATGCTCGGTATACTGAAATGAAAGCAGCTCTTTGAGATTAACGCCCCATATATAATTAATCATTATTTCATTTATTGTACATAATGTAGCTGTTTTCCATCCCTTCCTACTTACACAGACCATTTCATGATACAATCTATGATTTGAATAGGATTTAGATATAACACTGAGCGATTGACTATCACGTTATGATTGCTTCCATGCTTTGCATTTTAATGAAACGCGGGAATAAGATTATGAAGTACAAAGATGTTCAAAATCAAAATCAAAGATTTGGTGAGGTGGTCACAGGTGGTCACCAGTAACTAACTACCGAACATAGCTAAACCGCTATAGATTTTACACAAATATACTTCAAAGACACAAAGCGTAAACCCATTCAGACCCTTTCAAATTTTTTTTAATTATAATTACATTTTTGTAAGTATCTCGGAAATGCCATTTCAGTTTATGTTTAATTTTTTGAGGAAGTATTTAGACATGTCATCGAGAATATTAAAGATGATTTGATGAAGACACAATAATATTTAATTCAGTACATTTGTCCATAGTGCCGTGGGCAATCTCCTTTTTGATGGTAATTACATAGTTAGAACAATTTTAATGGTTATTAAATAAAAAAAAGTAAAAGATGTTCCGTATAGTGAATTTAATTAAATCTGAATTACAAATAAGCAAACTGCAGCAACACAACAATATAGTTAGCAAGAAGACTCATCAGACTTAATTGTAACGCAGCGTCGACGTAGAACAAGCCACACACGCGTATCTTGCTGAAAGATGCTCGATGGATGCGCAGTACGTTCTTGCACAGCTTTTTCTCATAATCTGTCAATTGTAGCATCACACAAATTAAAGGTTATGAAGAAGTCAACAAAGTAAAGCTGATCCTGATCCTCACCGCTTATAATCAATATTATTATTTAATTTGTGAGATGATTTAACAGTAGACTTGGGATATGAAGGAATATAATTATTAAGATCGTAGAGTGTATTTAAAAAAACCGGCGAAGTGCGTGTCGGACCACGCACAATGAAAGTTTCCGTAGTTGGGATGAATTTATCCCAAATACAAACTTAACATTGTAGTTGAAAAACATGTTCTCTCATACATTCCAACTGCAAATGTAAGTTTGTACGCCCAATATTGAAGATTTACAATAATATTTTAAAACCATAGACTTCTTATAGGTTTTATTTATTTATTTAACTTTATGTATGTACACACAAATAATACACAGACATGACAAAAGGAACAGAAAAATACGTAGAAAGGTGATGCTTATTTCTAATTAAATCTCTTAAAGCATACCTGCGATAGGACAGAGGATAATAAGAATCCTGTAATCTATGAGTAAAGAACTATTCTGTGTATTTTTTTTTTTTCAATATACTATGCTCAGTAGTTTTGGAGATAAGGGGATGGTCAGTTTTCATCTATTTCCTTAAATATTTTAAACATATTCATTTTAAAATTATAAATATTTGAGATCCTCGCAACAAAGCCTTTCATTTGATACCTATGTCACAAGGTACTGTTTACAAAACTATTTTTTAATTTTCTTATTTGCCCCTCAAAAGTGAGCCCATTTTCAAAATTCATTTATTTAAGTTACAAATCCGTGTTTGGGTCAAAGAAATACATATTTGTACCAAATTTAAATTGTCTATTAGATTTGGAGCAAATTGGCTGAAACAGACAGACACACGAGTGATCCTATAAGGGTTCCGTTTTTCCTTTTGAGGTACGAAACCCTAAAAAAGTTACCATAGGAAGTTGTTTTCAAAACAAGTGCGCATGTATCTTGAACACTTTGTATGGCTATGTAGAATTTCTCGCATCGCTGGCTCATCATTGTTTGCAACAAAAATTCCTTTGTCATCCAAAAGCATATGGAAATCGACGCCACAGAAGCTGCATTCTAAAACAAAACGTACGTTTGACGACAATCACACATGATGACAAATTAAATATGATAATGATGTACTCGTACCTACCTATGAACGTAATACTTACTTCGTCATTTAAGACTATGCCTGTTTTCAGCATGTCAATTGCCATTTGAATGTAAATTAAAGTGTGGATGAATACTTCTATAATGTAATAAAGCATCTGAAAAGTGTACATATTAAATAAGATAACTATTAGTGTAGCTAAGGACTAACTTGTCTAGAGTAAGTAACGACAACGATTACTTATCATTATTTCAGCCAAAAGACAGGCCATAGGACATAGGCGTTCCCCAAGCATTGCCACGTCAACCGGTTCTGTGCTTCTCGCACTTAGCGAATTCCTGTGGCATTCACAAAGTTATTAGCCAACCTTGTGGGAGGCCTCCCAATGACTTAAAATTATTTGAAAAAATATAAAAACTTATTACCTAATACGATACTTCTTGTGTCAATTTGACTCACTTTATTCTTACAATATATTTAATATTTCGATGATACTATTCTTAACTAGAAAAGGTAGATACTTACAAATTGTTGAACACAGACTTTATGGATTTCATAACATTCTAATAAATCTACGTAAGCCTGGAACAGTTTATTGCTATAACTTGTATCGCGCGCCATTTCTATTTCTTGAGAACGTAAAACTTGAATATTCCACAGAATGACTTTATTTTCCAACATATTAAAGACTCGAATGGCACAAACTACATTTAAATCGAAAAATACCAAAAAATAGGCATTCAACATATACTCGAACGATAGTTGTGTGCAAAAATATATGAAAACAAAGACGTAGCCACCTAATGTCAGAATTACAAAGGTCCAATTTAATATGACGGAGCGTCTAAAATTGGTTTCATCATTGAGAATTCTGTGCACCTTTTGAAAAGTCAAGACGAATTTGATATTTTTTTTGGTGTAAATTAACCCAACTATGAAATTAATGGCGAATCCGAAACTATAATAGATGCAGTCAAAATAAGATATGACATACATGAAAGGAGTAAATCCGATAACATCTTTTAACACAGAAAGTATATAGGAGTGATATATAAATGTAAATATGAATACAAATGTTCCAACTGAAGAAATAATGTTGGAGAAGAGGCTGTTTGGAGTTATATAATTATTTTTGATGCGATACTTAGGGCAAAACATAATATATTGCATTAGATTCAAAGGCAAAAGCATCAACTGCACATCTTCGTCCACCATATTCTTTGAAATATACTTCATAGGATGTATTTTTGAAATAAAACGGAATTTTTTCATCGTTAAAAGATCATTAGTCCACAAGTACACGAGTGTTACTTAAATCGATGATAAACGTATTAACCACAGACAGCAAATACAATATGAAAATATGGATGGAATAAATTTTAATTAATTAAGCACTTCAATAAATTATACTTAACATTTCCACTGGTTGGGTCTAACCATAGTAGTTCGTCTAAAGCAATTAAGTAAGTATAATTATATATTTTTACCTGTTACACATTTTGTTGCTTGGGGATAATTATGCAATACGAGGCAGTACTTAGCCACGAGCTTCTTCTAATCCTAATAATTCCAATTGCTAAATTGGAATTATTAGGATTAGAAGAAGCTCGTGGCTAAGTACTACTAGCCGCACAGGGCAATCCATCAGGTTAAGCTACGCTTGCCGGGGTTGGCCCGTGGATAGGTGACCATTTCTACATACCGAGACTCCTCTGTGCCTCGGAAAGCATGTTAAGCCGTTGGTCCCGGCTGTTATTCGTCGATCTTTGACAGTCGTTACGGGTCGTCAGAAGCCCGAAAGTCTGACAACCAGTCTTACCAAGGGGTATCGTATTACCCAGTTATTGGGTTGTGGAGGTCAGATAGGCAGTCGCTCCATGTAAAATACTGGTATTCAGCTGCATCCGGTTAGACTGGAAGCCGACCCCAACATAGTTGGGAAAAGGCTAGGCAGTTTGATTGGATTATTAGGATTTATTGTTTGAGCTCATCATATATTTACAGTAGGTATAGAAATTGATACTTGGGCTTACAGTTAAGAAATTTGTCAAGTAGGTACTCATCGTTCGTAGTCAGTTCGTCTAAAGCAAATAAGTATGATGTATTTTTACCCGTTAAAGGGTACTATCACAATCATGTTAACACTTGCATATCTTCGTTGAACAAAATTATATTACAGCAACAGCCATTTTTAACCGACTTCGATAAAGGAGGAGGTTATATGTTCATAGCGTATGTTTTTTTTTTTTTTTTCTGTATGTCCGCCGATTTCTCCGTCATTTGTGGACCGATTTTAAAAATATTTTTTTTGTTTGAAAGGGTATGCTCTCAAATTGGTCCCATACAAATTTTATTAACTTTTCTTGGGTAGTTTTTGAGTTAGCTACAAAATACGTATTTTTTTATCATATGAGTAGTATGTAGATGATATAATAATATAATAATAATTTTATTTCAGACTATGTCCATAAATTTGTTAGTAACAATATTCCTAACCTAGTATTAGTAAAAGTACCAGTTTAGTGGTCAGGCCCTTGCCCTCGCGTGAAGGCCTATCCAATGCGCCATCAGTACCGAGTCCCATCGGCCGGCACACGCGGCCAGGATGGCGCTGGGGTTGCCGCGCACCCGCGCCAGCATCGAAGCACAGCGCTTACGTATGATCGCGTGGAAACCGTCCACGTGCGCCTCCGCGAACATGCCACTCGCGCTACAGTACCGCGGCAGCCTCATCAACATCCTGAACGCGTTATTATACTGTACACGATACTATACTGTACTGATATGATCGATACTGTACTGATATGATAAGTTCCTGTCACTGGAAGCAGGAAGTGGTATTCGAATGTGTAACCACAACTAAAAAGTGAAAGATAAAAACTTTTTACAAAAAAAAACAACTGACTTCCAAAAAAAAACACTACAAAGTGAAAAATAACTTTAATTTCGGAAGTCGGTGGCAAAAAACGAAAACACAAAACCCAAGACACCGACTTCCGAAATTAAAGTTATTTTTCACTTTGTAGTGTTATTTTTTTTGAAGTCGGTTGTTTTTTTGTGTTACTACACATTAATTGACAGATAAAGTTGTCAATGAAAATATGTAATGGTTGTGGGACAGGTCGATGTTTCAAATTAATCGCGTCCATATCTATATTAATATTATAAAGAGGTAACATTTGTTTGTAAGTTTGTGTGTAGGGGGTAATCTCCGGAAGTAAAGAACCAATTTTAAAATTTTGTTTCACTGGTAGAAAGCTACATTATTCGTGAGTGCTATGGGCTATAAATTATAAAGATATCATGCATATTAGCCGAACTATCTCAATTTTTGTCTAGCCAGGCGGAAAAAAATAGCTCTTACAACAGAGTTATTTGCATGCGCTGCCTTAACAGTTGTATATAATTGAAAACAATGTATGGCAACCTGGTCCGCTTTGAATATTTCTACAAAAAAGTTCGCGACACCATATTTCTTTTATAGTAGCTTTTATGTGTTAAAAAGGATTTTTCGACGTACTTACCTTTGGACTATTTTTTAAACAACAAAATACTTATTAAACCTTATCGAAAAAAATATTATTATAATCACAAGAACATCATAGAGATACGATTTGCCCAAAACAATATGTCAATATTGGTTAAATAGTTTCGAAGATAATATAAAATTACTAAATCGCAAAATGCCGCCGTCCATTCACGAACCGCATTAGAATATGTTTTGTACGGACGTTTTATCCATTTACCCATAGATGGCGTTGTGCAATTACGTTATTTTTCTGACGCGGATTAATGACCCTCTCCAGTTATTATATAAAACTTTTTTCGTTAGGTAGGTGAGTTGTACGCAGTTGGTTGGATGTTGTTGGTCTTTAAAATTGTTTTGGTTGCTCGGTTTTTTAAAACACAAATACTACTTCGTTCTCATTCTTCAAGTTCGAAGCTGTGGTATTTCTGTTTTTGGGATATCGGACAGTTTCAGCGATTGTTTATCATGCCTAAAAGGAAATCACAACTCTCCCGTCAGACATCCTAGACAAGAGCAGCTTGAGTACGCCGTACGGAAGAGTCTGCTTTTGAAAATCATCAGCGCCTCTCGAGGAATAGAGAAAATATTTCGCAAGCACGCGCTGGGGAATCTAGCTCCGAGCGTTCACAGCGGCTTGCTAACCAAAGCTGGAGAACATCGCAGGTCCGTGCTCGGGAATCTAGCGCTGAACGTGCGCAGCGTCTCAGTGATTTAAGGCAGCATGTCTCTGCAACAAGGGATAGGGAGTCTAGCGCTGAGCGCTCGCAGCGGTTCGCTAGCCAAACTGTGAGAACATCGCAGGCCCGTGCTCGGGAATCTAGCGCTGAACGTGCGCAGCATAATCATTTCATTCACTCATTTGAAACCCGGTAATATAGCCAAAGGGACATGCAAATACATACATACATACATATGCAATAAAAACAAAACCCTCCTTTTGGCAGTCAGGAAATAAATCATAGCACTCAGTACTAACCGAACCACACTCATAATTTCATCACAAGTTAAAATGTTTACCGCCCAACGAAGCGGGCACGGGTCAGCTAGTTATTGATATTTTCAGCTGGTACATTTTTACGTAAGCATAATTATTTTCACGATACTGCGCTCTAAGACACAAATCGCTGACGTCACGCAAAAAACAGCCAAGCTCAAGTGGGACTGGGCCGGACACGTTTGCCGCATGTCGGATGCATTGTGGGCTAAGACCATTACAACATGGGTTCCTGAAAACGTCCAGCGGCATCGTGGAAGACCCAGGCGTAGATGGCGGGACGAACTTGACGCTTTTAGGAGGGATTGGTCTATGTTGGCTCAGGATCGGATTGGGTGGAAAAAGGAAAGGGAGGCCTTTGCCCTGCAGTGGGACAATACGGGCTAATTATTATTATTTTTTTATTTTTATTTATAATTATTTTAATTATTATTATCTATTCAGTTTATTACTATAAATAAAGTCATTCTTATAATAGGCAGTCCAGGGACAAGAAAGTAAAATGGTTCTAAAGGCTTCATATCACGTGTTACAGAATCATCGCCTGGAAAAATATGTGCAAAGAATAGTGTGTTCTTTTAACTTTGTACTCAATCTGTTTAAAACTGATTTATCCAAGCGGAAAAAAACATCACATACTTGCGTTATCTCGTATCTTAATGAACATGCTTTGTATTTATCAAATTATATCAGACTTTACAGATGTAAATACAAAACAAATAGAAAGTGCTGTCTTAAATTTTTTTTTTGTTATCAATTATATCGGCTTTTCGATCGGAATCATAATGATGTTCATGCTAGACATAATAAATAAGGACAACAACATCTTACTTATTTTTGAAAATCCAAACTATTCACAGGAGCATTGATTTCAGTAAGAGTATCCGGAGTTTTCAACCACTGGCTGTATTCCTTCCCTTTTTCACAGTAATAATATTTTAAATCTGAAAACGACACTTTTTTCAGTTATTCAAGAATATATTTGCAAGAACGTGATAAACTAAAATCGATCGTTCACTCACGTGTGGCCAGTGTATAAAACGGGGAAAAAAAAAACAATTAAACTTCTCGAATGCTGGTTAGATACTGTATATTTATTTGGTCCATTCAATGACAATATACACACACATCCTTACTGTAACATGCTTAAATACTACACCACACCTCTTAAGGAAAAAAAATCAATTAGTACAAAAAAAAATATCTAGGTACTTTTAATAAACAGAGTTATAAATGCATTCATTTTGCTATTTTTTATACTTAGTTAACTAATAACATCCTCATTATTGGATAATAAAGTGTTTGTTTAATAATAATGATATAATAAATAATATACAGGGTGATTGGAAGATGGGTGCAAAGCTTTAAGGCGAAGATAGTAGGTACAGACAATTTAGAACCATTTAAGCCATGGTTGTCTTAGACGAAGTCTTACCAAATATTTTTAACCAAATTTTAAAGTTTTTTTTCGGAAATTCTCAAAATTTAATGTAAACTGCATAATTATGGCCAAATTGAATGATAAATGATTACATTTTTTATTTATTTAATTAAAGTAATGTGTAAGCAATCAAGCAAAACATGTTTTAGGCTTCTGTGTCATTAGACATTTTTTTTACAGACATTTAGAGCTCAGAAAAAATAAAAAATTTGTACAATACGTCTTTTAAACCTTATCAAAAATTAAAAAATTTGGTAAGACTTCGTCTAAGACAACCATGGCTTAAATGGTTCTAAATTGTCTATACTATCTTCACCTTAAAGCTTTGCACCCATCTTCTAATCACCCTGTATTATTGTTTCGGACTACACATACAAGTACACACAATCCATATAGTGTTAGTAACAATTACTTAAAAACTATGTTAGTAAACTTTTACAAACTAAAACAATACAATAGACGTGGATATATTTAGTAACTTGTTCCGCTTAGCTATTTCTAAAGAGCCATAAAAAACTCCTGAAAGAAATCGACACGTGTTTCACCTCTCAACGAGGCATCCTCGGGATGACGATGGACTTGTTGCGAACTCGAACACGGCGTGTTGCCACACCAAGCGCTGAGTGCAGACTGAGCCTTATCGCCCGTGAAACCCACTTATATAGTGTCATCGTTATCAGTGCGACCGTTATCAGTGCGATAAGGGGCGAACAATCGCAGCAAAGGTGACCTTGGCATACTCGTATTTAATTCGTTCAACAGTGTAATGTTTCCGGTATTATTTTTGACAATTTCTAAACTCTCTAGTACTGACATTCTGAAACCTTTATCACATGTGTGTAAAATTTCGAAAGTGTTATTATTATTTAACGAATGACCTGTATCGATTAAGTGTTGTGCAAAATGGGATTTTTCTGGATAATTATTCCTGTACGCTGCAATATGTTCCTTATATCTTGTCTGAAAATTACGACCAGTTTGACCTATGTAAATACCATTACAATCATCGCAATGTAACTTGTATACACCTGATTTTTTGTTGTTTTCTAATCGATCTTTTCCGTTACAAATCTGACTTAATGAATTATTTGTTTTAAAAGCTACTCTTAATCCATTTCGAAACAATGTTTTTGAAACCCTATCACTAATTGACCCTAAGTATGTCAAACTACCTAAATATTCATGTGGTCTTTCTGGAGGCAGTGGATACAAAAGTGAACGAACTATGTTGCGACGTTTCGTTTGAATCAAATCATGTATTGTATCCGTTACTCTCAGCTATATGATAAATAATGTTAAGTTCTCTGTCATAATTATCTTGTGAAAGTGGTACTGTCATTAATCTATGAGTGAAACTATGATAAGCTGCTAATTTATGTTGAATCGGATGACAAGATGACGCAGGTATCGTAATATCTGTACAAGTTGGTTTTCTATAAATCTGAAAATCGTGTTTTTCTTGTAATAGTTAAATCTAAAAAGTTAAGGGACCCGTCAACTTCTAATTCTAATTTAATCTTTATTTTAGGGTGTAAACTATTGATTTTATTAACATAAACATCAATTTGACGCAATGTACCGGTCCAACACATAATTATATCGTCAACATAACGGTAATAATATAAAATTTGAGGCTGTCCTACAATCTATTTATTTTCAAAATGGTCCATGAATATATCTGCCATAAGGGGGCTGAGTGGAGAACCCATGGCTAAACCTTCTTTTTGTTTGTAATATTGGTTTTTGAACCTAAAATAGTTTTGTTCCATACAAATCTTGGTCAAAGATAATAATTCATTAACCTCACCAGGATGGATTCGCCATTTCTCAAAAAGATCTTCTAGTATTTGTAAACACTCCTCATATGGAACGTTTGTGAATAAACTTTCAACATCTAATGATAATAATTTTGCACTAGTCGGCAAATCAGTATCCTTAACTTTCTCTATTAACTGTAAACAATTTTTAAGACTAAACTTCGGTTTATAATTTGATTTTTTTGCACTGATAACGGTCGCACTGATAACGGTGATACTATATAAGTGGTTTTCACGGGCGATAAGGCTCAGTCTGCATTCAGCGCTTGGTGTGGCAACACGCCGTGTTCGAGTTCGCAACAAGTCCATCGTCATCCTGAGGATGCCTCGTTGAGAGGTGAAACACGTGTCGATTTCTTTCAGGAGTTTTTTATGGCTCTTTAGAAATAGCTAAGTGGAACAAGTTACTAAATATATCCACGTCTATTGTATTTTATAATGGATTTCCGCAAGGTCACGCCTGAATCAATTAATTATCTTAAACTAAAACAACTAAAACTGACGTGGCCCAACACACGTTGGCACGTGCCTCCGTACCCAGTGCCTTATAAAGGGACTGTCCATTTTGTCTAATAATGTTTTTAGGATGCTGTTGGAGCTTCCGCGCAACCTACCCATTATTAACGCCGTTCTCTTCCTCATAATACCATGAAAATCGTCGACACGGGCTTCCGCGAACATCTGCGAAGCGCTGCAGAAGCGCGGAAGCCCCATCAATATCCTAAATCCATATTATTATACTGTAAGCGTAGGATGTTGTAGGCTCTCTGAGTATATTTCACCCACAAGCTGCACGTGTAGAAAGTTTGGCAGTATGCCTTGAAAAGCGAGACTTTTACATCCTTACTACAACGCGCAAACCTGCGGGCTACCATATTGCATCGAACCGCCAACGCCCTCCGCTCCCTCTCTATATCAACATCGTCAGATAAGTCCTCCGTAACTACATGCCCTAGGTATTTAAAATGTGTGACTCTCTGTAGTGGCTTTCCACAATTCGGGTTCCGGCCAGAACACAGCACGACGCTCCAGCTGTCAAGGGTACTGCACCACCTCGCAGCCGCAAGGAACAAAAAAGAATACTCGGTGGCAGTATTCCTCGACATGCAGAAGGCCTTCGACCGTGTATGGCATGAGGGCCTGATATACAAATTGGCCACCTCAGGCGCGCCCCATCGCGTTGTTAAAGTGGTGTCTAGTTTTCTCTTCCATAGGACAGTAAGGGTGGTGGTCGACGAAGCGCTATCTAGCGCCCGCCCGGTGCTCGGGGTAGCTGCGTTTCGCCTGCGTGCTACTCACGTTACACTGCCGACATCCCCACCACTGCAGATGCGATGCTCGCGCTGTATGCAGACGACGCCGCGTACATTACTACACCGCTCAATGCGAAGTACGCGGCGGTCAAGATGCAGTGCGCCCTAGACGCTCTCCCGGAGTGGCTGTCAAAATGGCGGCTTTCAGTTAACGTGGGTAAGACGCAGGCACGCCTTTAATTTAAAACAAATAATGCATTTATGTAAAACAGATTTAATTTCACGTGAAGCATTAATAATCGAGTATTTTTCACTCAAACTACTAAGCACCAAACTTTGACCTGCATGTTTTAATTGAATATGTTGCATCCATATAATGCCCTTAGTAACATTCGATTTTTTAGCTAAGATTATAGGATGCATCCCTGCAAAAGGTAAGTCAGCGTTGTGCAATCGACCACCCACTCTTAATAACTTACAAGAATCAAGAAAAGGATTAAGACTATTCAAACTAGATTTTACACAGTTACCAACTTGTAAGTTTTGAATCTCACTTTTAAAATGTTTTCCCTGGGGGCCTACCACCAGCTCTTATAGCAGTATTATTATAATCTTACTTAGCTTATTGTAATGTTTCAACAATCTTATTTTCTTAGCGATTTTGGTGACGTCACCTCTAAAAGTTCATTCAATTCGTACCACGACGTGACTTTTGACAACTAGCAATATTGTTTCAATGTCAAATTTACCAATCTTAAAAAAGTTCCTCGGACTCGACGAAAATATTATTGTTTTGCAATTTATATTAAGAAAAAACATTTTCGTGTCATGTAAAGTTAGTAAAATGTATTTATTTACGTAAACTTGCCGAATGAATTGTGTACCTATCTATAGATTTTAGTACATGTGTAATTAATTTCTTGTTTGATGGCGAATGCATACATTTGAGTTTTTGGAAGCGGATAACGCAGAAAAATAAAAATTCCCAGAGTACCTCTAGCTGCCGCCCGGAAACCCGACTGCAAAATTAATAACAAAACACTAATCACTGAGTCTGACCACAATATATTGTTTCGAACTATCTTCGTCAAAACATTACACATTTCTTTGTTTTAAAACTTATTCACTGAGTAACCTTAACCTTCCCTTGATTCCATGTCGACTTTGTAGCCAGTTAGATCATAAATTCATAAGCTAATATGTTAAAATAAGTTCAACCTCGTAGTAATCCACTTGTAAACAAAAATATTGCTACATCGAGGCAGTGTTCAGAGTTACGCTGTAATCGATTAGAGCATGTTAACACCCATACCGAATTAGTATCAGCGCGATAACAACGTGCTGTGAATCGTCATAGATGACGTCATAGCATGCGCCATCTTGCGATAACGCTGACCATGCCCTAAATTAATATCACCGTGAGCGCTGTCAAAATGACAGTTGTGCTGTTTTGTTTTGAGTTGCATTTTCGAAATTGTGTTTCTGGTTACAGTCGCCACCTAATCAAAGAAGAAGAAATTTGTTGTGTATACTCAAAGAAATACTGTAATCCAACCACCTTGTGCAAGTATATATAAATCGGTACGCAAAATATTGATGTGAGCGATTAAGGCGTAACTCCGAATGCGGCCCGAGTTTCAAATTTCGTTCTGTTCCGATTTATATCATGTAACAGCTTAGCCGTAGCTGATTTTTTATGTTTCAATTGTTTTTCTTATTTTTCAAAGCCAAATCTTTTAATATTTGTGTCGATTTCATGGAAATTACTCATAAAAATTAGATTCTAATGCAAAGTAATATTTTAAGTAAAAGAAAATAATATTTTGATTCAAGACCAATACTTCATAGTAGCGATTCGGACCAACGTGTGAAAGGGACAGCGCTATACAGTTCACATAGTGTTGTTTCTTTTCTACTATAGCAGGCAACATACAAATCTTACAAATAGTTCGTTCTTTCCCAGCACTAAGCAGGAATAAAACATTCTTGAACGATGAAGGTCGTGGTACGAATAAGAGTTATATTATTGTAAGCTTGAAACAAAACTCTCCTGAAATAAGATTGATTCGTAAAAGATTGTGGTCGGCCCCCTGGTCTAATCTTATTATTGTTTGCAGGGCAGAATCTAATTCTTTGGGACTTAATTTTTTCAGACTTTTACAATGCTGCGCCTTGCAAATATTTATAAATTTTAATACATATGCCACTATTCTAGTATTTTTTTCTATATCTGAGTATTTTTCCAACATAGTCAATAACGTATTGTCCTTAACACATACATTACTTGTTTTTGTTACAGGTTTTATTTCTTTTATTTATTAGAAGTGGATCAGTGTCATGAACAAATTCAGCATTCCCCATATACTTGGGTCCATGCCACCACAGTAAATTATCCTTCAAAGAAGAAGAACTTACACCTCGGGACAGACAGTCTGCTGGGTTATCTGCAGTGTTGACATAGAACCATCTATAAGGGGAAGTTAACTGAAGTATTTTCTTAATTCTATTAGCAACATACATATTTAATTTTACAGGTTCTGTTTGGAGCCATGCAAGTACTATCTTAGAGTCGGAATACAAATATGTACGAACATTATATTTTAGAGATAATTTAGTATTAACTTTGTTTGACAATGTAGCCAACAATAATGCACTTTCCAACTCAAGTCGAGGTATTGTTAGTGCTTTGTTTTTAGGATTGATGCGTGACTTAGAGCAAAATAAATTAATAGTTACGCATTTAACAGGCCTTATTACTCTTAAATATAAGCAACAACTATAGGCGACGCCAGAGGCATCAGAAAATCCTACTAATTCAAAGCTATTATTACATGTAATACTTTTAATATTCCTAGGAACAGCAATACATGGCATATTTATCAAATCTTTGGCAAATTCAACCCATTTTCTATTAATATTTAATGGCAAAAGCTGATCCTACCTTATATTATGAATCCACACTAGAAGTTTTGCTGAGACCAGTATAGGTCCCACAAGACCGAGTGGGTCAAAAAATTTACTTATAAAACTAAGCATTTCCCTCTTGGTATATTTTAGCTTTAACTCTTTTACAGGACATTGTATTTCCAAACTATCAGTTTTCACATTGTAGATTAACCCTAATGTTTTAAGATATGAACAGTTTTTATCAAAATCCTTTAGGTATATCTAATTGATGTAAATTAGCAGGAATGTCTTTTAGTAAGCTAATATCATTTGAACACCATTTATGCAATGAGAAACTACCCATGCTTAATAATTTGCAAAGCTCATTCTTGGTCTGGTTTAGCTCATAGATATCATCACTGCCAAATTGTATATCATCTACATAACTAGAGTTATACAGACAAAATGCAGCTAAAGGATACTGGTCTTTAAATCTATGCGCTAGTTCAACTAAGCAGCGCGTGGCAAGGAAGGCAGAACTTTTTAAGCCATATGTTACAAGTCTGTAGTTGAACACACTGAACAGGATTTTCCTTGGATTCTCGCCAAAGAATATTTTGCAAACCACAATGTTTTTCATCTAGAAATACTTGTCTATACATAGCCTTAACATCACAGAACAATACATACTTGTATGTTCTCAACAAAGTCAATATGTCAAACAAATCACTTTGGACAACAGGTCCATTCAACAAAATATCATTTAATGCTAAACCATTTTTTGTTTTTGCACTTCCATCAAACACAGCCCGGACTGGTGTTGTTTTACTATTCAGATTTACAATAGGATGATGAGGAAGAAAGTTTAACTTACCTAAATCTAGGTTTTGGTTTTTAGTATCTAAGTATTTTGCATGACCTTGCTGAATATAATCAGATATAATTTTTTTATATTGTTGAAACAAGTTAACCGGTAAAGGACCGCGGACGCACCGGTGCGTCCAACGGCCGTGACAGATTTACGACCGCACTTAAATAAACAATTACTCAGGTTTCATTATAACGTCTCAAGTAGTATTGTTTATGTTTTTTGCTACTCGAATAGATTAGAAATACGTTTCAAATGGTTACAGTCTTTGTAAACAACGTTCACTTATCTTTATTACCCGCTTTTGTTATTATTTCTTTTGTTCTTTGTGATAAGGATTTCTGATAAAACTACCGTACCAATTCACACGAAATTTTGCAGGGTACATTATGGATAGATAAGTTATCTAACAAAAGCGTTTTTAGAGACAAACATTGAAAACAAAAAATTCAAAAAATCTAGATTTTTTATGATCTAGAATTTCTATTGCTTACGTAACTTTCACCGTACCAAAAAAAAATTTTTTTGTTTTATTTTGTTCTAAATGATGTCTAAAACGATGATACATGTAATATAGAAAAGAAATAAAACACTTACGGATCAGATCCATACAGAAAAACCACAAAATATAACAACTTTCACTGTGACGGGAACTTTCTCTTTTTTGTTTGTTTACACTTTTTTGGTTGGGTCAAAATAGGTGTTATTTAGTGCGAATATTATCTAAAACGATGTAATATTTACTTCAAAATGAAAATATCACCACTTTCCGACGATTTACACACAAAAACCATTAAAAAACGAATTATTACAGCGGACGGGAGTGACATTTGACTGACATTTTACCGCGCGGGAACGTGATTTTCAACATTTTTTTAAAATGTTGCCTATTAATATTTTTGCTTTTAGTCGATTTATTTGACGAGAATATCTATCCGACCATAGACAGAAAAATCCACAGACGATAATAGCCATTACAACAAGTACAAATAGAGATGTAAGTCGCGTGGGTGTGCCGTCTCTCATGAGAGACGCCGGTCCTTTACCGGTATCTTTAGCAAATCTTTTTTCTTAATTATGCAATCTACTCAAAGCCACAGGAAATGAATGCCCTAACCCAATACTTTCAAAATTAACTTTCAAGGGCAAAGCAACACTAAACCTATTGTTTTCTAATTTATTGAATCCTGAAATGTTTGTTCAGCTTGCTCATGCTCAGAAATATCCTCTTTGAAAACCTTGGGGACATTTTCACATTCCCAAAATTTTTAAATTGTTTCTTCAAGCTGACTGTCTTTAGTAGTGCATGTGTTACATACCTTTGAATGGTTATCTGGATTTATTAGCAAACAAAGCATAGAAAAGCTTTTTCCTCCTGAGGTGATAGGCAAAGTGCCTGTTACAATATAACCCAAACTTGTATTTATCAGGTAAGGTCCTGATGTAGTTACAGGCAAGGACTCACGGCGCAGCACCTGGAAAAATATATCACACCCCAATAGCAAAGACAGTTCTCTAGTTTTGTTGAAGTTTTTATCAGCCAGTTCCATATAAGAAGGAAAGGCAAATTGTGAAATGTCAAAAGACTGCTGCGGTAATGGACATGCAATATTTTTTACAACACAGCATGAAACTGCTATGCTGTAGTTACTTATGGCTGAATAAACAGTGAAATTAGCCCTGCGTGACACATTTTGTTCACCTCCTTGACACACGCCTATTATAAGCTGATCAGTCTTACTTAATTTACATTTAATATTGTCAGCCAAGCTTTCAGTGATAAATGATACTTGACTACCCGAATCAAGTAGAGTCCTAGCAGTGATAAACGTGCCATCAGCTTTTACCAAGCGCACCATAGCAGTGGGCAATAAGACATCTGTGCAAGCTGTTGCGCTCGATAAAGTAACCCGTTTAACTCCAGCAACATTTTCAAGATTATCCAGCAATGCTACATTGCTAGATGCATTACTTTCAGATGCATTGGTGTGCAAAAGCGTATTATGTCTTTGCCCACAAGTCACACACTTTATTTTAAGCAAGCACTTTCCATTATGGTTGTTAAGAGCCCTCTTACATTTCGGCGCTGCGCTAAATTGGGTATTTCTTACGCACCGCATGCGCGGCGAGTACCCTTACCCTCTTTCACATCTTCTCACTCGCTCGCACTATGATGTTGCGAGTGCGGCGAATAAACGATTTTGATCCACCGCAGTATTTATTTGTTTTCGTTGGAACAGATAATATGTGAAATGTATTATAATAAAGTTAGTTTTAAAATTTTATTTGATGAAAAAATTTATTAATGATTTTTTTTCATAATAAAATAAAACTTAATTTTTTTTTTCTAAATATTTTTCTTTACTCAATAATGTTAAAGTGTTGATTCTTTACAAAATAATTGGAACGATACATAAATATATTAATGATTACAAAGTAATTGGTCTGAAAATCATGCTCCATACTCATTGAAATCTACTACTAATAATCTGAACACTGCTGATATTATAATATAAAAGTGCATTGGTGAGTTACTTTACGTTGTAAGTGGACAAAAATATTGCATCGCGTGATATTTTATAAGAGAATAATAAAGGCCACTGAAATCGTATTAATTAAGCCCTTTGTTTGCATATTTTGTTACCTTTGGACTTTACAATTTAGTTGTAAACCACGTGGTAGAGATAATTTAACTGCTCAGTTTTCTGCTACCTACACGTAACCCATAAATGTTTACGGACAATCAATTAGGGCTCATTGTTCAAATTGGAATTTATGGCCACAGGTGTATGTCTCAGGCTTAAAACAATGTTATTATACCAGCGCATTTACTAATAATGCATTATTAATAAAAAAGTAAAAGACAACCACATTGAACACAGGTTTCAGATGTGCTAGAATAGTTTTTTTATAACAATATCTTTGTACCATCTAATCCTAAAGTATTTATCTCTGTATTATCTCTGATGTGTAAAGAATAGGTAGTAAGATAGCTACTTGCAATCTGTTTCAATAAATAAAACACAGATGTAACTCATTATTATTTTATATGGTACAGTCAATAACCGAATTTTTATATTAAAAAAATAATTCCTTCAACGGCATTGATCGAGCTTTTCGCGAGTCGATAATTTCAGGCAGTACAAATTTTTTATAAAAAGTCTGCAACATTGGTAACATCATTTCCTGCCAAAATTGTCCGTCTTTGTGGATTTTTAAAACTTTAACTAGATAATTAATTTTTAGTTCATTCAAGACTTAGTAGTCTCTCACCATGTCCATCGTTTTGACGAGGTTATTAGATGTAGATGCTTCAATATTCTTCAGATTCCCTAGATTTTTCATTCTAAAATTATTATAAATCATTACTTAACACAAAATATTCTTTATACCTACGTAAAAAAATGTTTTTAACACAATTCATTCTCCAAAAAAAAAAAAAAATAACACAATTCATTCTCCAAACAGTAGGGCTAATTTCAATTATATAGGTGTTTAGAATATTAAAAAAAGAATACCTTGCTTCTCTTGCTTTCTCCAGAGATTAATTGTTTCGTCTTTTACGTTTACTGACGCATTGGTAATTGTATTTATTTTTCCCCATTCCGACTCGTAATAACGGTTAGCTATAATCAAAATAACTATAGTAAGTAACCTGGTATAGTAAAAAGTAAGATACGACTACGAACTATACACTAATTAAAATGTTCTCTATGAAACGAAATACTCACAACTATCAAACACAGCGGTCGTAGTTTACGATGTCCTAACACGCACACTATAGCAGCGTTGACACGGCTAGCGACGCACACGACGATAGTATCGACACGACAAAGAGCACGAAACCAACTGACATAGGTCCGTCCTCAATAAGCGTTCGAGCGATACTGAGCGCACATTGCCGGCGCGGTGAAATATATAGTACTTTTATTTTATTTATTAAAAAATCAAATGAGCAATTAAAAAATAAATAAAAAATTGTAGTTTTTAAGTAAATGTTGGAGGTTATTTTAGTATAAATACCACGTAAAAATTATATAGAACTTCGGAGATATTCAGACTTGTTTCCAAACCTTTTCAGTAGAAAATTGAATTAAGTTCAGTCATTTTTTCTGTACATAAAAGGAATATAATAAAAATGTATTCTATTAATATAAAAGTATAGGATATTTGTAATATGATAAAAATAGTTTTGATGGATTATATTCAACAGAATCCGCAAATTAGAGCTCTCAAATGAGCTCTCCATGAGTTTTTGCCTAAACATGCATCCGGAGATCGATTATTGCTAAATAAATAATAAAAAAATCGCTTTATTATTATTGTAGAAGAGAAAACGAACAATTTTTACCATGTAATTGTTATTTATACTAACCAACGAATTGTATTCAATTTCAACGAGGAAGTCATGCATTTACGCGCATTTTTGTAATACTCCTCTTAAGGCATATTTTACAAAGCTTGTTGTCATTGAAAAAGATAATCTTTCCTTTTCAGAAGTTAATTTAAATTTTGAGCATTCATAAAGCTTATGTGCCTGCTGACAATACTTACATGATGCGGACTTGGATGTGCTTACACCGCTCATTACTTTACTTGGCTTCTGGGAATGGGATAACTTATCATCAGTGGTGTTTTCCATTGCAATAGCCCTCCGGTCCAGAAAATCTAGAAACTCAGATAACTTAGGTATATCCTTGCTAAGCCGTTCTTGATGGAACACTCTGTTAGTATAGTTATCTACCTTTTTTAACACAATATTAACCAGTAAGGTGTCCCAGTACTCCACTGGCTCCTCCAGATTGTTTAGTGCAGCAATGTTTAAGTTTATCACTGAAACAAGAGACCTAAGACCTTGAGCAGTGCATTTAGTGACAACAGGCAATTCTAGAATATTATTAATATGATGATTAACTATAAATCATTTATTGTTAAATCTGTTGTTTAATAGTTCTAATGCTACGTTATAATTTTCATCATTGAAAATCAAATTTTTAATTAAATCTAGAGCCTCCCCAGTCAAGAATGAGCGTAAATAATGCAGTTTTTACACAAACTTAGCCGACTATCTGCATCAATAACAGATTTAAATTAATGAACGGTAAATAATCCACTACATTTTTGCCATTAAATGAAGTTAAATTTACTACAGGTAACTTTTTAAATTCACCTTTAGGAGGTGTAGTATCTTTGATAATAGATTTTGTAGCAGGGACTGTGTTAAAAGTGGAAACTGTAGAAAAATACTTTTCTTCTACTTCACTATAATCTTCCTTATCGTTAGGACTTAGATATAATATTTTTTTATTCAGAGTTTCGTACTCCTTAAATGCTTCGGTTAATTTCTTACACTTTTCTTTGAGTAACTCTTCTTGTGTTTCGGAGAGATCATTTTGTGTAAATTTGAACAATCGAGTAATACTACCTTTAACGTAGCCTCTTTGGGCTAGAAGTTCTTGTAAATCGGCCATTGTACCGATCGTTTGCAATAACGCAATAACAAATTCACTGTATCTTTAACGTAGCACTTGTATTGACAATAGTAACTTATTGTATCTTCTTTGTAGAAATCGTGCACGAACTGATCTAATTTATGTTTATTTTATTAAATGGTTTTCCTCGCTTGAAGGCCCCGCAAGCCAGCAGATGAATCCCTGATTTAGATTACTGAATTGCAATCCTCCAGGCCCTCCGCCAAGACCGCAGGAGAATCTTGAAGATCCCGCAAGCCAGCAGATGAATCCCTGATTTAGATGACTGAATTGCAATCCTCCAGGCCCTCCGCCAAGACCGCTGGAAAATTTTCCTCCACGTTTTTTATTTTTCACTTGCAACAGAAACCAAACTTTCCGGTATCGGAACCAAATTTATGTTCAGTGACAAGAACATAAATAAAATTATATAGAAACTTTAAGATTCACTTCATTTGATATGATATTTTTATGTAATGCAGTACACATTAATTTTTATTCTAGTCGCCATTCGACCATCTTTGTGAGAGAGAGGAAACGGAAATTCCCTTAAAAATGTTACCAATAAAATACACCGTAAAAATGTAGCCAGCCTATTACAACAAAACTTAAAATCTATGTTCGGATACGAACAGCGTAGCTTAACCTGATGTATTGATCCGTGCGGCAATTATTACTTAGCCACAAGCTCTAAAACAGATTTATGATCTGCTTGTTACCTTTTCATGCCCTAACGGCTGAACGGATTTAGATGAAAGGCATTGGATGGGCCATGACTTGGGTTAAGGACATAGGATACTCAGAATCCCGGTAGCACGTTCCTGTGGGATATTTTCCGACATCCACGTGGGCGAAGACGCGGGCAAAAGCGAGTCATTAATAAATAATGTAATAAGACGTTATGGAAGCTCTTAACTATGTACCCTGAAGTTGCACCAGGGGGGCACTCCGGTATCACCGGATGCCGATCTACCTTTGACGTGTGGTCAAGGCCTATTTGATGGACAGAGGCGTCATTTACTCCGGTCACCAGGAAGAATGGAATTGGCAAGAGATGTCGTGCAGTGTCCCACAGGGATCGGTCCTGGGGCCGCATCTGTGGGACATCGGATACGACTGGGTGCTGCGCCCCGACCTCCCTAGCGGCGTCAGCGTCGTTTGATATGCTAACGACACGTTGGTCCAGGCACAAGGGAGGTCGCACCAAGTGGTGGCCGATTTAGCGACAAGCGGGGTGGCGACAATCGTCGGCAGGATCCGGCAGTTGGGACTCGAGGTGGCTTTGCACAAGTCCGAGGCCATTTGTTTTCGTAGTTCTCGAAATGCGCCACCGTCGGGTTCCCAGGTAACGGCGGGAGGGGTTCACGCGTCGGTGTCAAGTCGGCAATGAAGTAATTGGGATTTGTCCTCGACAACCGGTGGAACTTCGTAGAACATTTCCGACGTTTGGCTCCCAGACTGGAGCAGGCTGGGGCTGGCTTGATGCTGCTCCTGCCCAATCTAGGGGGTCTAGACGCCTCCTGACGGAGGCTCTACACTGGGGTCGTGCGGTCCATGGCCCTTTACGGTTGAACGCGTACCAGGTGGTCATGGCCATCCAGCTGACCCGAGGATACCGTACGGTCTCCTGTGAGGTGGCGAGCCTCCTTGCTGGAGTACTGCCATGGGATCTGGAGGCATTCGCTACCTCACGCCCCTAACCGCCGCAGACGTCCTGGGCGTTGGGAATCGCAGATCAATTCCCGGCCACTGTAGGCGCAGGTTTGCGGACGGTGAGCAATGGGTAGCTCGCCGTCCAATAAGGACCAGGCCCGAGTCGACGGCGCGTTGCTTTCCACGTGCGCCTCAAAGAGATGTCAGAAGAACTGACGGAATCCGCTAGGACCGATGCCTGCCGGGGTTGCGGGGAAGTCCGAAAGGGATACCGTGACCCCCGGTAACATGGCAACTGAAAGAACACGGGTGGGTTTTAGTCAGTAAGAATCTGATACGCCCTCCCACTCCGCCCAGAGCGGGAGAAGTTATTTGATAATTAACCACCCCAAAAAAAAAAGCCTTTAACTATGTAGTTGCCTCTTTAGCAATGATAAGATCAGGTTTATACATATTTAAACGCAATTATAGTTAATTGTATTGTTTTTGTCTCTATTTTATTATTGAGACCATGAAAGGAAAGAAAATTAGTCAGGTCGCTGTTGCCGGATACGGTGAAGAGGACTGACTGTATATATATAATATTATTACAAAGACTAACAGTTGACGTTTATAATAATAACAATGTTTCAAAGACCAAACATTGTTCAGGAGATCTCATTTCGACGTTTACTCGATAATCGACTGGAGAAAGATATACAAAGAATAGTGTATGCTTTTAACTTTGCCCTCTATCTGATTTTGGCTTCCAAATATAATGTACGAAATAGTCATATTTATCCAACACGAAGAACATATGAAATATTTGTGTTATGCTGTATGTTATTTATGAATGTGATGTGTATTCGTCAAATATTCATCGTAAAAGTCACAGATGTAAGAAATAATAATTTAGAAAATATCCTCCTGACTTTCTTTACTAATATCTATCTTGTCACAAATGCGATCGGGTTCACGATGATGTTCATTTTGAATAAAGTGCATAAGGATAACAACGTTTTACTTATTTTGAAGATCCAAACTATACACAGGAGAATTGATTTCAATAAGAGTATCAGGAGTTTTATTATTTGGAATTGGATCTCAATAGCATCCATTATTTGTGTTAACATATATATACAATATATCTATTATTTAGGATGTACTTACGAGAGAGTCTACGATCTTATTCTTGACAATATTTATGACTATCTACTTTACGCATTTGATATCAATGTAGTTATAGCCATCCGGATTATAATATTGTTAAGTAAATATCTCGATGAGTGGATTAAAGATGTCCTAATGATGCATATTGAAGACGATAATGGTGAAAATTGTCTCAAATTGTTTGGAATATACCAAGATATTTTAAAAGCTTACGATCTGTATAAGACTATTTTCCAGGTGTTGGTAAGTTCATTTTTCTTAACCCTCACGCATAAAATAGTTCGTAAATATATAGGTTACTGGTAGTTGGGGCACTTAAAACGTTGTAATGACTCATTGACACGAAAAAAAAACAGCTATTCCCTACATTTATGATCGCATAACTCGTCAAAATGTAGGGAACAACTGATTTAATTTTCGCGTTTTCAGGTTTAGTCTGATTGTGAAACTTAATGAGTAAAGTCACGTGTTTAAGTAACGCTTACTAACTACCAGTCACCCTTTAGAGTTCTAGCAGTGTAAGATCAATGAAGAAATAAATATGGCCTATATTAATGTCTGTAATTTTTATGGTGTACACAATAAAGAATATTCCATCTATATATCCATCTAAATACTAGTCTTTTAAGATTGTAGTATATTAAGGCCATAATTAGGTATGTTTTCAAGAATTAATGTCACCACTAGAATTTGAGGCTCTTGTTCTTCAATAATATATTGGCTAGGTATTTGATATGTCATCTTCTCAATTAGTGAACAGTGCTATAATGATCTTTTGGCGCTTGAATGACATTGGCAGGGGTGCTCTTAGTATTTAGTTTTGGTGAAATTGTATCGAAAAAAGAAGATGACGGGGTTGGTTCTGATTTTGTCCACGCACCTAAAGATCCTTGTACAATTTTACATATACTCTACAAGTTTATTTTTTTGTTTTTCGCAGGCTTTATATTACACATTTGGCACATTCTATCGTACTATATGGTGTGTCGAGTTAATATTATCAAAGCTGAAAAAATTAGAAGAATTTGGAGACGTAGATGTAAGTTTAGAATATTTTTCGATTAATTTATTTTCCAACTCATTGAATCTTTTGAGTCCCATACGTCCGAATGAAAAAGCGGAACCCTTATAGGATCACTCGTGTGTCTGTCTGTTCGTCTGTCACAGCCAATTTGCTTTGAATCCAATGAACCGATTAAGTTAGAATTTAGTATACATATGAATTTCTGTGACCCAAACACGGAGGTGTAACGTAAATAAATATTTTTTTTAAATGGGGGAAATAACAAAATTTAAAAAAAGTTTTGCATTCGATATCGTGTGTCATATGAAGTCATATCAAATGAAAGGACTTACTGGGTCTCAATTCTATAATTTTAAAATAAAAGCTTTCATTTAAGAAATTAGATGAAATTTTATCATTCCCACTTATCTCCGAAACTACTGAGCCTAAAATTGAAAAAAAAATACAGAAAATCAATACAATAAATACCTATAAGAAGTCTGTGGTCTTAAAATAACATGGTAAACCTTTAAACATTGTGCGTACAAACTTATATTTGCAGTTGGAATATATGGGAGAACATGTTTTTCAACTACAATGTTAAGTTTTTTCTTTGGGTAAATTCATCCCAAATATGAAACCCTTCATTTTGCGTGGCCCGACACGCATTTGGCCGGTTTTTTACTTCTTCCGTGTCACTTGTACATGTTAACTGGAGTCAGCGTAAAATGTGTCTTTATTCCAATCTCTGCTATCAACCGTTACCTTATGATTTTCTTCCGTTCTTTTCATTATCTCTCACATAATCGATTTATCTTTCGTAAGTTTTCTTGTCCATTTATCAATATTGATATTGCTATGCATCATCCTCTTTGTCCACCAACTCACCCTATCGCAGTCCACTAGACATAGGCCTCACCCATGCCACGCCACAACATTCTGTCCTCCTCCTTCCGCATCCAATCTGTCCTACCCACCTTTATAAGGTCGTTGGTCCAGATGGACTACACTACACTTGCAGATATGCGGTTTCTACTCCAAGACGGCGAGTTTGCTCCACCGGCCATCGGTCCCTCGACAAATATGGCCAGCCCGCTGCCATATCAGCTTGCTTACTCTGCAAGCTATGTCGGTAACTTCGGTTCTTTTCCGGATAATTTAATTCCCAATTTTACTCTTTAAAGATGTTGTGAGCATAAGCCGTTCCATAGCACGCTGAGTGACCTTAAATTTGTGGACCAGCCCGACTGTCAGTGTCTACGTTTTGGCACAGTATGTCATAACAAGCTTCTCTTTGTTACGTGCGTTTTATCGTTTTCATAACATGCCCACACCATGACAAACAACTCCACTACTACTGACTCGCTCGCTCTGTTACTGGCGTCACTTTAAAACCTAAAATTATGACTTCGTTTGATTTTGATCCTAACAATATTATAATAATAATTGCTATTGGACTATCAGGAGTATTGATATCACACATTTTCTATTAAGATAATTTGAAAAAAGTTAATATTAGGATTTAAGCTTTGTTTGATTCTGTGAGTGGTTTTTCTTGTCTACAACTAGACTTTCAATTTTACGTTTTATATTAAAATATTTTTATTTTTTTAGGTTTGGGTTCACACAGTAATTTTATTTACATGGCTAATAAAGAATTTAGTTTTAATAATTATGTACAGTATATACTGTGAGAAGTTCTATATAACTTTTGAGGACGCTGAGTCAGCGTGTTTACAGCTTATGAAGAACAGGAACTGTCCAAGTATGTTGTTAATAATCCATTTACAATTTTATTATATGAGTTTGATGTAAATGACCATGGGTTTAGGTCAGTATTAAAGGGTGTCTCATTAAGAGTGCAGCATTTAATATAAAATAAACATTTTTTTTCGTGAAACTTTGTACTTTGACAGCTGTCACATATGATTATTCCGATTATTGAAAATGGAGCGCTACACAAAAGAAGAACGCGTTATCATTGTGAAAACTCATCACAAACAAAAAATGAGGAAAATAGGGCCAAAATTGCAGTGACTGTGAATGCCATTCGTTACAGGAATATGATAACGGAGTTTTTGTGGCCTCAACTAGATGGCATGGATCTGGACGATATGTAATTTCAGCAGGACGGCACTATCCGCCACACCGTGTATGAAACAATTGATTAATTGCAGCAACGATTTCCAGACCAAGTCATCGAAAATTTCATGAAAAGAGCAATGTCAAGCCCACGGCTCTGATGACATTGGTCGGATATTGCCATTTGTCGGATATTTTATTCCATACTTAATCGGAACATGACTAATTTCCAATGCAATAAAAATATCACAACATACTCAAAAATAAGAGTTTAAAAAAAAAAATTGCACTCATAATGAGACACTCGTTAGTTTATGTAGTTTAGTTTGATGGGATATTCAAAAACATAAATGTGAAAATGGGAGCCAAGTTAAATAAATATGGTTGTCGACTTCGCCAAAGACTTCGTAAAGTTGTAAGATAACTTGTATGTAAAAACTAGCCAAGTCAAATCTTGAGCTTCAATTTATCCTAAGTGCTTTGTGTAAATAATTCGACTGTTCAAATTTAAGAAGTTATATTTTTAAATAGCAAACATTGTTATAGCAGAAAAAACAAGAATTTGTGTTTTAATTTTATTTTAGAAAGTTGCATGTTCTTGTAAATAAATTTCAGGATTATCTACAGAATTTGGCACCCATTTAGATCTCAATTCTTTTGTCGGCGAAGTCGACAACCATATTTATTGAACTTGGCTCCCATTTTCACATTTACGTTTTTGATGGGATATCATTACTTTTTGTAAAGAAATTATTATTATTTGTCAATCAAACGTGATCTATAAAATTATTTTTGCAAATATGCGTAGCAATATTGTGTAAGAATGTAGGTATTTCTTTCGTAACAATTGTTATAATTGTCCGCAATGATGTCAGATCGCTGAGCCGGCGCGGCAAGTATTATTATTAAAAAAAACTTGTGCAGTCGGGGAGCCCCGTCAGAAACAAAGTTCCTTCTCACGTATGATTTAATTATTTAATTTTCGCAGCCGCCACTTGGATTTACAGTTTGACCTCACTATGGACTTACCTATTCGTAAGTTTAAATCAAAAATAGTTACTTTTAACTATTTACTAAAATAAACGACAATAGTCCCTAAAACAATAGTAAATTCTGCGGTTGAATTAACTTTGTTTTTTATAGTTTTTTCGAGTCATTTATATAAGTCATTTATATAAGTCATTTAAGTCATTTATTCATTTGTTTAACATAGGTGTACAATAGTAATGGTATACGAGAAATACAAACTTATTTTTGTAGTCAATAAAATTGATACTATGCAATGTTTATGCGTAAATATTCATCCCAATTACGAAACCCTTCACTGTGCGTAGTCCGACATACACTTGGGCAGTTTTTAAATTTCGTTTTGAAACTACCTCACAAAAAAAGCAATTTCTATTACTCGAGTAAGATTATCCTATTAAAAACAAACACTACCAAACTCATACAACTAACAAAAAATATAGACGTCATTTAAAAGTGTTTGCGGAATACCTACCTAATTTATAGAATTAATTTAACATCATTCCCGAACAACATTTTCTTGCCTACCTAAAAAATGTATACTAGGCATTCTGTAGCAAACTATCAAAAATAAAATCCACAATGAATAATTGTCCAATAAATTAACAATAAATTTGAACAGCGGCAGCGTTCCGAATTTAAATTCAAATATAGAAACAATTCGGCGCGAAATTCAATAAATGAGGTAAGTATCTATCCCCATCCTGTCTGTTGACTCGTTTTATATTGAATGTCCTAAAAACTATTAAAATTACACTAGAAAAGTATAAATAATTATTTTAAACAATGCTTATTGTATTGCTTAAAACAATTTTATTTAAATTTTCAAGTATGGATTTCAGTCATTCGACATATAAATTAGAGACAAGCTAAATTGAAAAAAAAAAAAAACCGTTTGGCATAATCGTTTTCGCACATCATTATAATAAAAAAAAAACAATGATCGGCGATTTTTAACACAAATTGAGTAGTAGTAATGAATATTACGTGTTATTGAACGTGTGTTCGTATAATAAGTTAAGATCTGGTCATTTTCTAGTTGCTTATAATATTTTTAATCATATTTGTCACATTTTAAATCATATCTACATGTGTATGTGTATTAATTGTGAAAATTTAAAATGTAAACACGCACGATTGGCGCGAAACTTCGACTTTTGATAATAAAAAACTTCATTACCACTACTTATTTAACTTGAACAATGGATGAATTTTTTAAATAATTAAATGTTGTAATAGTCACTGTCCTTATGGTGGAGTTTGGATGTTCGAAATCCCCAATTTTTATGTTTTTTAGCCTCGACCTCGACTGTCATCAAAATGGCGATTATCGCATTTACAGACTTGAATTTTATAAAGGTAAATTAATAATCTCGCGCGCTAAATATGAAACATTTAATGGCATAAACATTATTTTAGCCAACTCTCTTAATTAAAGATGAATAATCTCATTGGCAGCAGCATTTTCAGTGCTTCTATAGGAAGGTTTACTCTAACAAATAACACAACAATAAATACTAAAAACATTTTATTTCTCATAGAATTTAAAATGGCTTCAGCTTCATTCTCATAACTTAGTCATGGTATGAAAGCAGTGTAGGTACAGTAGGTGGTAGGTGTACGCTTTCCCACGAAACAGTAATAAGCAATGATGATCTCTTAAACGATTTGTCTTATTTTGCTCACTTATCAATAATTATGTACACCGAGTCCTGCTGCTCACACGTCACGATTTGATTCTGGCCCTAACCAGATTATTGTTTTGACCTAAGGGTAAATCTCTTAAACTCTAGGGTGGCTCTGTTTTTATCATCACTTGCTTGCCTATAAACATCTCTGGTAGCAGCCTCTCTCAATAAGCATAACAAACTTTATCCAAATGTATGACCTAGAAAGTAAGAAAGTACTTCTTATTGTTGTTTATTTACTTTTGTTTAGTAATTATATCACTCATAGTAATTCTGCCATTTTAAAAACACTAACCTGATGACTTCTGTGACTTGCAATTGACATGCCACATGCAAAACATACATAATATGCTTAGATTTCCATGAGCAAGTAATACTTGGGATAGAGTTGTAGATAATAATATAATCAATAATTTCAAGTCTTGCAATAACACATGTCATCGTCATACCTGAAAAAGGTAAAAAATTCAGTGTATTTACTAATGTAATATAATTACATCATACTATAGACATTTACAGCTGACGACGTGCGACGTATCCCTGACTGAACATAGGCCTTCTATTAATAGGCTGCTGAAATCAATGAGGTTATACAATACGCTAAAATAGTGAAAGGTGAACGAGTGTTTATAATAAATATTTAAAGAACTTATTAAACTTACCCAGGGCCATAGAAAGATAAGCAATAGTTCGTCTGGCTTCAATTGAAATTAACAGCATTAAATCGTAACGTAATTTAAGTATAAAGTAAATACGGAAAAATAAATTCAAATCAACGTAAAAGAAACAGCCAACAATGCCATTGATCTGACAGATATTTTTTTGACAGTTTGACATTATGCATGGTGTCAATGTTACCAGGTTTAATTATTTTGGTAATCGATTGACGAAATCGATTGGGTGATTAGAGCAGTGATCGGAGTAGGTAGATTGATTTTACGTAGGTACTCGCATCATGAATAGTCATAGAAATCATAACATGGATAAGCCTTTTTTCCGGGATTTCATTTTGGTACTAACGGGATTTAATCAAATATTGTTAAAGTAACGATTTTTAAACTACTACATTAGAAATTTATAGAATGCGATAGATAAAAATTTAAAATATATTAAATTATTATATTGTTTACAGTATACCTATCCTTTTATTGGAGTCCGATCACCTATATACTATTAAAAAGACAGCAAAAGGGTTAAACATTTCTTATTCATATTGATGTATTCTTTATTTTACACATCACACCATTTGAAATTCCTTAAAAAAATCTTAATAATTACAAAATCCCGGAATCCCGGAGGCATATCCATACTAATATATACGTGCCAGTTCATTGACCCCAAATCAATCTACATACTCCAATCACTGGTGATTAGTTTATAAAATAACATTACTGCCTTGAAACACTTTTAAGTTTTTGAGTATATTCAGACCAGATAATATTTTAGTTGTTGTAAAATCATAATTTTACAGTATTTGAGTATAATAAATAGCATTTGAAACATACTCGTGTAGTGGATACTCCACGTACTACATGTGGGTTAGTATCGATATTTTCAATCGATTACAAATTATTTTATTGGAATAGTCTGTCATCTGGCAACATTCAGGTTAGGATTGAATGGCGGATGTAGTACTTTAAATATCAACAAAATAAATATTTATTAGGTTCTCTAATGCTAGCAGAAATACATTTTGATAAAAAACGACTTAACTTGAAAAAAATACGACATAATTTTTGATAAATAGGCTTTGACACGGTACCATACCGTGGGCCTGCTTTCGAGAAATCTCCTTTCAACTTTCTAGGTCATCCGGAAGTGGATTAAAGGATTTTGATAACCCATGATATGTAGTTGATAAAAATGCCGATTTTTTGACGTTAATATCTCAATAACCGTTTGAGCTTTATTTATGAAATTTGGAGTTCTAGTTAATCTAAGGGGTTTTAATAAATAAACCAAATTTCATGTGCTAATGTTACATAGATTTTGAGTTATTAAGGGGTCAAAAGTGGCTCCAAATGGTTCGTATAATATAACACACTGCAGCCGTATCTTGCCTTGAACTCGGCTCGACACGCTACCGCGTGTCTAGATTGTAACTTAGTAAAGTATATTAAAAAAAACAGTTTTCGTTTCAAAATGTCTTTCATCATCATTCTCCTGCCTTTATCCCAATTTATTTGGCGCCAACGCAACATGTCCTCTTCCTCCATACTTCTCTATAAGTCGTCAGTCGTCGTCTTAAGGTTTTATTTTTCCTGAATAAATAAAACGGTAAAACGCTGATGTTACATATTCTTTCTTTAAAACAACAGAAATTTAATATACATGATATCTTTCTTTACAGAGAGTCAAGAACAATTTTGTGAGAATGTGATGCAGGCCAATCTATCGTTCAGTAAGATGACCGCGTGTGGCGTGTTCTATGTAGATGCTACACTGCCAATAAGTTTGATCGCAGCTATCTCTAATTATGTTCTCGTACTGCTGCAATTTAATTTTCTGTAAAATACTTATTAGAAATACCTACACCTAACTTTTTCTCCACATCATGCCATTTTAAATCCATAATATAACATAAAATCACACCTTAATCCCCGAAGGGTGAAGCTGGCTCCATTTTTAAATAAGGGTAATTAATTTGATGAGGATGTAATCACGCAGAAAGCTTCACCTGGCTACCCTACTCTTTGGCACTATTGTCAGAAAAAAACAGATTATTTTAATAACAAAAGGTATAGCGAATCACTCGCGCCTATTAAAATCCCTCCGTGCAAGTTAGTTGTCACAATCGGCGCGAACGTATTTTGTCCTGCATAGCGCGCCGGATCCGAAAGGGAGATCGTGGCTCCGGCAACATGGCAACTGAAGGAACACGGGTGGGTTTAGGTCGGTAAGAGTCTGACACGCCCTCCCGCTCCGCCCAGGGCAGGAGAAGTTATTTGATAATTTCCCATCCAAAAGAAAAAAAGGATGGGGCACTTTTGTATGGAGATTTTTTAATTTTGATTGGGGCTATTTACAATTCGGTTCTATAGCACATTATTACTTTCTGTACAAAAAACTTAACAACTCCTTAGGCGAAGCGGTAATGCTCGCAAAGGAGGAGGTGGAACGCGTGAGGGAGGGGCAAATTTCGAGCCCTAACGCCTCTAACCGCCGCAGGAGGAGACGCCCGGGGCGGGAATCGCGAGCCCATTTCCGGCCACCGTAGGCGCGGGCTTGCGGACGGTGAGCAATGGGTAGCTCGCCGTCCGATAAGGACCAAGCCCGGGTCAACGGCGCGTTGTGTTCCACGCGCGCCTCAAAGAGATGTCAGTGGAATTAACGGGGTCCTATAGGCCGAAAGGGAAATCGTGGCCCCCGGCAACAGGGCAACCGAAGGAACATGGGTGGGTTTTAGTCAATAAGAGTCTGACACGCCCTCCCACTCCGCCCAGAGCGGGGGAATTATTTGATAATTTCCCACCCAAAAAAAAAAAAAGGCGAAGCAGAGACCTTTACCTTTTTGTGCAACAAACAATTGCAATTTCTCGTCACTTACACCTTTAAGAATTGGCGGTTTGGTGATATTTTGCTGCCAATCGATGAGATTGATGTAAGAGGTTGCATCTAGGTTTAGGTCAGGAACCTGAAATAGTCGGACATTGGTCTGCTTAGTACTTCGAGCTTTCAAAATACAACGCGCCGCTAGCTCACGAATATGATTTTGTGGATCAGCATTGCAAGTAGTAAGTCAGCATTGCAAGTAGTAAATTCTGGGGGTGAGCAAAATAACTGTTTCTTCTGACGACGGGATCGGTTTTAGCTTTTAGATCGACTGATAAATATCTGGATTTAGAGATCAGTTGCCACAAGCGTTTTTCTCCATCATTACAAGTAGGATGGATTTTTATAGCAAACCAAGTTGGAGCGTAAACTTTTACTATATACGAGTACTTGGCTAAAATCTAAAGTTTTTCAATAGGATCTTTCGTTGATACATACAGACGAAGAACACAATTAGCTCGGCTCAACCACCTGACATGTGACATCTACAAAATGAGTCCTCGTGAGTCCCTTAGAAATAAATTCAAAGAAATTGATATACTGACTCAGCCTTCTCTTTATATCTTAGAAAGTATTTTGTATGTTCGCAAAAACCTAGGACTTTTCAAAATAAGAAGCGATTTCCATAATATAAATACACGTAGTAAACATGAAATTGTGATACCCATTAACTAAAACTAGTAAGTCATTTCTTATAAACGGTATCCGCTTTTATAACAAGTTGCCAAAGTCTGTTACAGAACTAAGCGATGGAAAGTTCAAAACTCACGTCAAACGTGTCCTTATCAAAAAAGCATATTATAAGATAAAAGACTACGTTGAAGACAAGGAAGTCTGGCAATAATTCCTTCTGCACATGTGGCTTCCCTGGTACCTCATTAACGGCATAACAATGTAAATGTCTATAAACTGCTCCCAAATTATGATGATTATTTTATTTTACTTTTTTTGTATACTTGATTGACATAATCTTTTCAGTATTTGACATTATATACCTACAATTTTCATTTTTTTTTTATCAAACTAGATTTGTTACAGATGGAGTGGCAATCTTGTCACTTGGTTTAAATAGGTTCTTATTTTTATTATTTTGTTTATCTTTTATATAGATTCTTTTCTTTTCTTTTAGATTTTGTGAATGTGAGAACGTTGTAGGCTGTAAACTTGTGTACCATTTTTTATTTTACTAAGTACCTGGTAATTGTTGATAGGCCTACACTTTCCTCCCATACCTATTAACACTGTAATTTGAAAACATTGTAGAAACAATTTATTTTGAAAAGAGTAACCGTGGAGTTTCTTGCCGGCTCTTCTCCATAGGAAGCGACCAATTGGAACCGTGCACCTAGCTTCTGGCGTTTCATAAGTGCCCTTGTAGGTTTATGTGAAATAAAATATTTTGATTTTGATTTTGATTGGTCGGTGCTGAGATCTTGTTCTGTCAAATCTGGTAACTTTGATGGAATTGGCTGAAATTGAACCATAGGTTTGTTCTCACAATTGTCAAGCTGTTTTCCAATTGTTTCTTTTAAGGTTTCAGGCCCTGACGTAGCATCGTCAATATGTGCAAACAAATATCGAAACGGCAATTCGTTCCTATGTATCAAGCAAATGATCCATTGTAGCGGCTTATTCAAATTTTTTACATGTAAGCGTATGATGCCTCCATATTTACCAACGTTAACGTTTGTCCCGTCGCATCCAATGGCCAGTAAAGGTTCCGTAGATATATTTTCTGTCAAAAAGTAATGTGTGATTCCTTTTGTAATCACTTTCGCAGAGCCAGAACGTGGTGCAATGTAACTCAAGTACTTAGAGTCAGGTTTTTTAATCAATGAAATATGTTCTTCCATAATAAGCTGTCTGAAACTCTTGCCTGTTTTTTTCACCGTGACAGTTGTCGTATCTTTCCAACCATCGAAATATAAAGCGGGTACTTTTAAAATTCTGTCCTGGGGGGTTATATTCTGTCTTATTTTCGATCGTTCTCTACTTACTTTGTTCTTGTCAATGATTGACACAGTGGAGCTAGTTGCTTGCAAAACTGTAGAGGCAATGGCGGCCCCTGCTCTGTCTGATACACTATATCTGTCGCAGGTTTTGGCGAGCATTGCATAATTCATGCTAGTAATGGGCGTTTGGTGAACTTTGATTAAAACAACTTCTCACTTAATTAGCCGCAGCGTGACTGACGCGTAAAACAGATACGCTAAGAACGTTTTTTTGGTTTTTTTCTGGCTAATAGGTCATGTGTGCTTCCAAAAAGTGAAGAAAATAATAAAAATTAATTAATAATTATTGGCACTAAAAATTACCTCTAAATATGTTTTTTCTGATATTTCAAAGTGAATCCGGAGTCTGTTAATAATAATAGAATCAAATTATATTTAATATTATAGGAGAATATAGAAGAATTATATTTTCACTATATGTAGCACCTTTTTATTGCTAGCCAATGAAAATAATTCAAAACAAATATATTTCGGCCCACCCTACTAAACATTGACGTCATACTGTTTCATGTTGGACTACCAATATATTTTTTAAAAGTTTTTTGTCACATTATCTAGTAAATATAACAAGACAATTCAGAAAAGTTGCTTCTTCAACATCACTGCACATAGTCTATTAAATAATTAAATTATCTTTGAAATGGTGAAGGTTTCAGAAAAATACGCTTGATAGATTTTGGGTGATTCTCAGTTTTTATATATGCCAACACGACAAAATTGTTA
This sequence comes from Agrochola litura, assembly GCA_949152395.1. Lineage (NCBI taxonomy): Eukaryota > Metazoa > Arthropoda > Insecta > Lepidoptera > Noctuidae > Agrochola > Agrochola litura. Next base: position 22,515,795 of record OX424501.1, read on the forward strand.
TGTAACAATACACTAAAATTATTACAGATAAAGTAATCTAAATAAGATAAAACAAGTAAAGTAATAGTCCTTCAAGCAATGGACAGTTGAAGTAGATACTAAAAACAATGTCTCAAAAATTAAAGTTAGCTTACAACCGTCTTTTTTTCTTTTTTTTTTTTTTTTGGGTGGTAATTTATCAAATAACTTCTCCCGCTCTGGGTGGAGTGGAAGGGCGTGTTAGACTCTTGCTGACAAAAATCCACCCGTGTTCCTTCAGTTGCCATGTTGCTGGGGGCCACGCTTTCCCTTTCGGCCTTATTCGCAACCCCGGCAAGCTTACAACTGTCTGGATTAAGATGTACAGAGATATTTAGTGTATTTTGTACTTGTACTTTTAACTCTTCAGAAATTTTTATTGCTTCAAAATATTATATTATTGTACGTTCGAAATGATCACATTTATTCTAGACGAAGAAAATATCAAATATTGGTAATCTGTTTTATGTTAATCATGGATGTAATGTGTATCTATAGGATGTTTACTGTAGACACGACTTCAAACAATATATCAAAATTTAAAAAGATCTCATAGATATCACTTATTGCTGTCATATATTTCTTTACTTTTGCGATCAGTTTCTGGATTATGTTCGTTGTTGACAAAATGCATAAAACAAACTTTGTTTTGATAATTTTGAACATCCAAAATATATACAGAAGCATCGCTTTAACTACCAAGAATTTTATTATTTTGGAACTGAATTTCTATAACTACTATTAACTGTACTGATATTATTTTACAATCTATGTATTATCATGTTATTACCTTGTTATCGTCGACCTTATTTGTAACATAATGTACATCGCATCAGAAATTCATTTAGTTATATAGCCATCCGAATACATAAACATTGTTAAGAAAATATCTCGAAAAGTGGATTAAAGTTCCTGAATAATGAACACAAAAATTACGAACGTTGGGAAAAATTGTTTGAGACTACTACTAAAGATTGTAAAAGCTTAAATTGTAGCAAAGAAAAAATTGAAAAAAGATTGTAAAAGAAAATCTTCCAGGTACTAACTAGTTCTTTATGTTATTTTTATTAAACTTGAACGTAACTGATAGTGATAAGGCTTACTAAATAATGTGCTACAGAGATCATTTGGCATTTGAATGACGTTGACTGAGAGGTGCTGTTGCTAAACATTTCTGAGATTGTTTGGAAAATTGTATTAAAAAACTATATAGATTTTTAGCCACGCGCTAACAGATCCGTAGGTACAGGTTCATTACGATGACGGATAATAGTAGCTTTATGTCAAACAAATACAATAGTAGTCTGCTCAAGGGTTTTCAATCACCCGTCGTCGTCGAAAGCCGACAGCTGGTGGAACTTCGTGGAGCACTTAAGACGTTTGGTTCCCAGACTGGAGCGGGCCGGGGTTGCCTTGAAGCGGCTCCTACTCAATCTAGGGGTTCAAACGCCTCCTGCTGGAGGCTCTACGCGGGGGTCGTGCGGTCCATGGCCCTTTACGGGGCACCGGTGTGAAAAAGTCCTCGCGCACATTTGGGAGTGGCGCGAGGAGGCGAAACGCCGGGGACAAAGCTCCGGCGAGATTTCATAGCCTCATGGAGAGTGCGATTGTCGCAACCCAGCGCTGGGCACGCCACAATTGCGGCGATAAGTCCCCTATTTGAGGAGTGGCTAGAGAGGCGCCACGGCGTCCTCACCTTCCGCCTGACGCAGGTCCTCACCAGACACTGTTGTTTTGGGAGGTTGCTATTCAGGAAAAGGCGGGAGGAAACGCCCGGGTGTCACCATTGTGTGGATCGCCCGGAGGACACGGTGGAGCATACGGTGGAGGTCTGCCCGGCTTGGGCAGAGCAACGCCGTGTCCTCATGGAGGCGATCGGTGGCGGTGATCTCTCACGTCTGGCTCTGGTCCAGGCATGGGACGGTTTGGACGGTACGGACCAGGTACGGGCATGGGAGGCCATCACCTCCTTTTGCAAAGCAGTAATGCTTGCGAAGGAGGAGGCGGAACGCGTGAGGAAGAGGCAAAGTTTGCGCCCTCACGCTCCTTACCGCCGCAGGAGACGCCCTGGGCGTCGCGCGTCGGGAGTCAGCCACCGTAGGCGCGGGCTTGCGGACGGTGAGCAATGGATAGCTCGCCGTCAGATAAGGACCAGGCCCGGGTCGACGGCGCGTTGTGTTCCCCGCATGCCTCAAAGAGATGTCAGCAGAACTGACGGGGTCCGCTAGGGCCGATGCCTGCCGGGGTTGCGAAGAAATCCGAAAGGGATATCGTGGCCCCCGGCAACATGGCAACTGAAGGAACACGGGTGGGTTTTAATCAGTAGAGTCTGACACGCTCTCCCGCTCCGCCCAAAGTGGGAGAAGTTATTTGAAAAAAAAAGGGTCTTCATTTACAACTACAGGTGTACAAGTAGCTTTTGGCGCTTGGCCAAAATTATTAAAAAACGTGTGGCACTCGGGAACTGCCGCGGTAAAGTTATTGCATAGCATTTGTAACCCCCATACTTCCTATTTGTCAACGTTACACTTGGGATGATGACGGATGATGACATAAAACAAAAATTACGTTCCCATATCAACGTGACAACATCACGTTGTTATGGGAACGTAGTATGGATCCGTCATTACATGGTAGGTGGAGTGGGGGTGTTAGGTTTTATTTTCGTTACGGAATTTCTTGATTCGGTCGCCGCGCTCAAAGCCCGCGATAAAAGCTATGCAATAGCTTAAAACTAACATTGTCTTGTTTTTTTTTTCCATACTTTTCATCAGTGGATTTTACAAACGTTTACCAACTGCACCACCCTGTAATGCCATTCAAGTGCCAAAAGAACCATGTAGGACTCTAAGTGAAATTATATTTTTTTCGTTTTTTCGTAGGCTTTGTATCACACGTTTGACGCATTCTACTGTGTGCTGTGTTACATCGAGTTAATGTTCTTTGCAATGAAATTGGAAACCGAAGTAAGTGCATTGGAAATATGTTTTTCGATGGATCACGTTCTTAATTCCTGCCTCAGTGTTTGTAATTTGTGTGTTGCAGTGCCAACAGTTGATTCTAATGTGTTTTTTTTTTCCAGGATTTTCTTTACTATTGTTCGATAATGTTTTCCCAGCAAAAAATATGGTACTAGTCAGTATAAGTACTCGTATACTGTGAGAAGTTCTATGTCAGTGTTGAGGAAGCTGTATCGGCGTGTATACTTATCAAGAACTGGAACTGTCCACGTAGGTAAGAAGTTATTTTATGAAAAGAACTAAGTTCGTATATTTTACTATTTTAAATAATAACATAACATCACGTCTTGTTTCCCCGACGGGTTGGGCAGAGGTGTCCCTGTAGTAGGTACACCCACATTTCGCCAGTTTTGTTTAAGTCCCATGTAATAGGGGGCAAGCCTATTGCCATCAACCGGGCACAAATCCAGACTCCGGGCTGCTACTGAGAAATTCCAGATAGAAAAACCCAATAACACTTTGCCCGACTTTCAGTAAGATGACCGCGTGTGGCCTGTTCTGTATAGACGCTACGCTACCAGAGCGAGCGTGTTTGATTGAAGTTAAAATCAAATCGACTAGGGATACTGTGTATCTGCCTGTTAGTTTTAGACACATAATAGCTTTTAAACACGCTTTTATTAGGTCGACCTTGATGGAACAGTGCAGGTTCACTTGAATAAAACAAAGGTTACGTTGAAATATTCGGATTTAATCCTTTCCGTTCGACCGCTGAATATCAAGTACATCAAAATGAAATAGACAGTTGTCATAACATAATGACAACTGTCACAGCATGCCAGTTAAATACAGACAGTAAAAGGCGATTATGAGTGACACCGACATGAGAAATAAATCGACTAAATATTATTAGGCTAACAACTCGGCCATCCTTATATGAGTGAGTCCTCTCACTTGATGCAACCAATCAATAACATGAGAAAAAAAATACATTAATAACTCAAGTTAAATTAAAACAACAAACAATAGAGACTTAATCAATAACTTAAGGCAATTTACATTAAAATATACTTGCTATTAACAAATTTAGCTTAATTTTGATTCGTGTCGTCATAATCATTGTCAGTTTTCAGTCTGATTTCAGGTCATAATCATCGTCAATTTGCACAGTCTGTTGTGATCTACGGTCATCTGTGCGATGTCAATTGCTTGACACCATTCGCTATCTGCACTGACCGCTCACAACCCATGCTCTACACTACATCATCTAGTTGCATAGTCTGCTATGATCTGCGACCATCTGTGCGATGATTAGCATCACCATTCGCATTCTGCACTGGACGCTCATAGCCTATGCCTACATCTTACGACTTGCTATGCATAGTCTGCTATAATCTGCAATAATCTGTGCAATATCACCATTTCTTTGATATCAATCAATTCTGCACTGATTGCTCATAGCCTAAGCATAGCATCGTCAAGTCTCCTGTCACGTCCATTTAGGTCTACAACTTAGTAATTTAATTATCCTTTAGTAGCCAAAATACCTACTTACATTTACAATCAATCTAATTTAATTCTCCAGATCATGTTACTGTAATAGCCAATTTTTTAAATTATAATTTTAAATCCTTTAAATCATTTTCATTAAAAATTATTGAATTCTTGAATCACTATTACATACTAAATTTAGATCCGGGTTCTAATTAATTCTATTCGTCACCACTAGTTTCGTTTTCGCTACCGTCACTGGAAATATTTTTATAATTTAACCAGGGATGTATCTTATCCACTGCTACTACATTTTCATACTTTTTATTGCCTCTTCTAGTCAGGGGAGTATCCTCAATCAAAAACCTATCATTCTCTAGAATTTTTACAATTCTATAAGGGCCGTGAAACTTGGATATAAGTTTCTTCGATTTACCTATATGTTCTTTATCCATAATTGTTCTTTCAACCCTGACAAGGTCACCGATATTATATAACGTCACTCGTTTTCTATGCTTATCAAATGCTTTCTTTGAATGATGCTGTTGTTCATCTATTTTAGACTTAGCTTCAGTCCTCATTTTTATTAATTCACTATCACTAACACGACATATAACTTCATTTAACACATCATTTATTATATTTTCTGATGAATTTAAAACTTTAAAACCGAATAGTAGTTCTGATGGACTTTTCCCCGTAGTTTTATTCATTGTGGTGTTCATACCTAACTGGATGTCACCGACGTAATCATCCCAAGTGTTATCACTTTTACCGTGGCATTTCGTGCTCAAAGCATCCAATATAGTTCTATTGTAACGTTCTATTTGTCCGTTTGCCCTTGGAGTGGCCACTGCATTAAGTATATGCTTAACATTTGTACTCTCCATGAATGATTTAAATTTCGAGCTTGTAAAACAAGTACCCCGATCAGTGATAAGACGTGTCGGGGTACCAAAGGTACTAAATTGATCTCTAAAAATTCTTATGGCTGTGGTACTTTTTGTATCTCTTACAGCACTTATGCTTATAAATTTTGTAAAAGAATCAATAATTGCAAGAATATAAGTGTTACCTCTCCTAGAGCGAACAAACGGGCCTAAATGATCCGCGTGAAGCGTATGAAACGGAATATCTGCTTTTGGTATCGGGTGAAGCATACCTTCCTTACGGCCACCCGGAGCCTTATGGTGCGCACATTCAAGACATGCCGACACGTACTTTTTGGCAAAACGTCGCATTTTGGAGAACCAAAACGTTTCGCGTAGTCGACTTAGAGTTTTCTCATAGCTGAAATGGCCTACATTGTCGTGGTTCATTCTTAAAACTTGCCATCTAACGGCTCTAGGAACTACCCATTTTATTTTGTCACCAACAATTCTGTATACATGATCACCTTTTAATTTATAATTTTTGTACACATCTGCTACGTAATTCGTATTTTTGTCACGTAAAATATCCCTGATTCTCCCGATATCTTCGTCGTTACTTTGTACCGTGGAAATCCAGTCTTTAACGTCAATGTTTAAAACATCAAGTACGTCTGCCTCATCGTCACCCATCATGGGCTCAGTTACAGGAGCACGACTAAGGGCATCTACGTGTGCCATACGAGCTCCACACCTATATTCGATTTCGCAATCGTACTCCTGGAACTGTACCCACCACCGAGATATTCTCGGTATGAGATCTCGTTTTGTAAGGGTCGTACGCAGCGCATTACAGTCGGTTATAATCTTAAATTTTAAACCCAACAAGTAAACACGGAAACGTTTCAGTGAGGCTATAACAGCTAAAGTTTCTAATTCAAATGAATGTAAATTTTGTTCATCTTTAGTTGTTTTCCGACTGTAATACGCTACAGGCCTAAACATTTCGTCACTATGTCTCTGCAATAAAATGCCAGCAATACCTAGCTTCGATGCATCAGTGTGCAATTCAGTTTCCAATTTTGCATCGTACAAGGCCAAAATAGGACGTTCAACAAGTTTTTGTTTTAGTTTTTCAAAAGCTTTCAAGTGTTTATCATTCCATTTCCATGCGAAATTGGACCTGAGCAGGTCAGTTAGAGGTCGCACGATGAGAGCAAAATCTTTTACAAAACGTCTGAAAAAACTGGCTAGCCCTATGAAGCGCCTAACGTCATGTACGTTTTTGGGTACTGGGAAACTAGAAACAGCTAGTGTCTTACGTGACCCCGGTCTTATGCCCTGGCCACTAACTTGAAACCCTAAAAAGTCTATTTCTCTATAGAAAAAGTTACATTTCTTAAGCTTCAAGGTCAGTCCCGCCTCCATGAGCAATTTAAGTACCATCTCTAACCGTGCAAGACCCTCCTCAAATGACCTAGCCGGGATCAAGACGTCATCCATGAAAATAATAGCAAAATCAACCTTTGACTTTGCCAGAATCTTACTAATAGCCCTCTGAAAGACTGACGGAGCATTTGCCAAACCGAACGGCATCCGTTTAAATTGGTATTGACCGTCCGGTGTGACAAACGCCGTCTTGTCCTGGGAGCTTTCTATAATCGGTAATTGATAATATCCTGATGCACAATCAAGCGTAATGAAGAGAGAATGACCTGCTAACATGTCTAGCTGGTCGTCGATCAATGGTAGGGGATAATTTTTCTTTACAAGCAAGATAGGACTGGCGTACTGAGAATTAGATTCGCAAACAATGTCCGCATCAATCATTTCCTGTACCATTGATCGCACCAGCTCGCGTTCAGGGTATGAAAGCCTGTACGGGCGATATACGACTGGTTTAGAATCGGTTAATTCGATCTCCATTTGTGCTATGTTAGTGAATCCCAAATCCTTTAAATTGTTGGAGAAACATTCCTTATATTTATTTAATAAATTCTTTAATTCTCCTATTTGGTTACTGGTTAAATTCGGGTCATAATTAAATTCTGAGCAAAAATTACTATCATTAACGTTTAAAATATTAACATCAAAATAACTATCAGTTTTAAAAGCACGAGTTATTAAAGAATCCTTTTTAAGTATAACTAATTTGTCAGATATATTCTGAATCAACAAACAACCACTACCTTTATTGATTTCATATTCCCCTGGAAGGAGGTAAAACTCATGACCATATTTTCCGCGAAGAGACCCACGTACGTACACAGTTCCTGAATACTTGACACCACAATAAACTAGAACTAAACACATTTCCTTAGCCCGTATCGACATGTCCGAGGCTAACATAAGATGTAATTTGTTTCCGAAATCCCGTGTAAATATCAAGGAATCGTAAGTTTTTGTTATGATTATATCAGGTTTTTCAGTAAAATTGTGTCCGACAAGTACAGGGTATTTAATGACATTGTCCTCTACAATAAACACATCTACACTTTCTATAACATTTTGTATCTGTATAGTAACAGTAGCGATCCCAAGGGGCGACACAATGTTGCTACCAATGCCTCTCATTGTAGGAAGATCAGAATTATTTGTCCAAGTGACTCCTAGTTTACTAGCATCACTACAACGAATTAAAGTGCATTGACTGCCGAGATCTACGTAGCCTGTTATCGATTGTTCATTAATCATCAACTGCATTATGTATTTACTTTCGTGTCTAGCGGTGCTCTCCGCGTCTATACGTAATACATCCTTTTGACCTTGACCCACTTTGTCACTATTACTATTGGAGGGTAGTTTTGAACAATTTATTGTGGTATGTCCAAGTTTATTACAGATATTGCATTTGAGAATTTTCTTAGTACATTTAAAACTAAAATGTCCCGGTTCGTTGCAGTTATAACAAACGATAGAACTACTGCCACTTTTAGCCTTTATGTCATTGCTAGTAGGTTTTGTGTTAGAAAAAGTGTTAGATCGCTTATCTCCATAAGAACCTCCCGACCTATCTGTTTCACGTGGTTGTTGCTTAATAGACTGAAAATATTCTAGTACTTGTTCCGGTTCCTGACACTTTAATGCTTTCGCGCCTAATCTTAACGAACGATCTTCGATTCCGTACAGTAAACAATCGACTGCTCGTTTACCCTTTATAGCACACCGGTTCAACATATTAATCTTTTCGAAATAATATAACTCTAGTGATTCATTATATTTTACGCGTTTAGATAACATTTCTGTAAGTAGCTCGGCATAATCATCACTACTAGGGAACGATTCTAATAATTTATGCTTCCATTCAGGCCACGAAAACGACATAGTGGGTAACGCTTGATACCACGTTTTTGCAACACCAGCTAATTTTGGTAAAGCATAATGAATGACCTGATCATCGCCCCATTTGTATAACTTCGCACATTCATCAACTTTACTGAGCCACATTTGAATAGTTTGCCCCTTTACCATCGGATCAAAATCAGGTATGACGTTTCCTAACATTGGAAATTTATTGCCTTCAGAACGAGTATTTACTAAGGTATTCACTAATTTAGTCAACAATAAATGTGTCACATTGTCAGTACTATTATTGGAACGTCTTACCGGGGAGCATGAGCGCTTGCGCTGGCGCGACAACCTGGAGCTACTGCCACTGCTACGTACACCTGAATTCCTGCTGTCACGTACACCGGAATTCCTGCTGTCACGTACACCTGCAGTCCTGTTGTCCTGCCTGCGGTTGCTGGGACTGCTTCCACTCCTACTGCGCCGTCTATGATGCTCACGGTGATTGGTTCGGTTGCTGCGACTGCTTCCACTCCTAGGGCGCCGCCCATGACGCCCACTGTGATTACTTCGGCTGCTGCTGCTTCTTCGATGACGCCTATGATGATCACGATCACTGCTTCGGCTACTGCCACTCCTATGTTGCTGATGACGATGCTTCCGACGCTCCCGAGTACGGCTCCTTCGCACACACGAAAGATTAGTGTCTGTATCTTCACTCGCTAATCTACGCTTGCACCTTTTCCTTTTTTCTTTATGATCATGTCGTTTTCTTTTATTTGAAAACGAATTTTGACGGTCGGTTGTCTCCTTGGGTGTCACATTTCCATCTTCCATCTTGTTGCGTTAAAAAAAATATCGAAATAACGCACGTGTAACGAAAACTTTAAAATGTGAGCGTTTTTGCTAGAAATCTATAACTAGCCTGTTCTATCCCACTTCTGAGATGATGGAACAGTGCAGGTTCACTTGAATAAAACAAAGGTTACGTTGAAATATTCGGATTTAATCCTTTCCGTTCGACCGCTGAATATCAAGTACATCAAAATGAAATAGACAGTTGTCATAACATAATGACAACTGTCACAGCATGCCAGTTAAATACAGACAGTAAAAGGCGATTATGAGTGACACCGACATGAGAAATAAATCGACTAAATATTATTAGGCTAACAACCTGTATGTAACTAACTATGTAATGGAATCTAAGGTAACTAATTTAACTATCTTCCAAGGGTCGTAGCGTAATGAAAATTGGCAGAATGAACTTTGACCACGATTAGGTTTCAAGGTCTGATGATGAAGCCGGAAGATAGGCATTGGCATTCTATGATGGAATATCGATGGAATATCGTATCATAGTCGTGTTTGCACTTGTGAGAAAGGCCACGTAAGTGCATTTATAAAAGCGTGTTTGTCTAGTGTTTTTTAAAGTATTAATTTATTTTATAAACTCAGACATAAGTAGTATGTCGCAGTCTTGTATTATTAACACCACAAGTGGTTAGTAATAATACTAATAATAAAGTGGTGAACCTGAATAAATGTAGCTCAAATGCTGTACATATTTTTAAAGATTGTACGAAGGAGGTTCCATCTCCCTCACTCACTAGGAGCTCACTGCCTGGTGATGACACTGAAGTCTTGGGGTTAACTCCGGATAGTCATTTAAACTAGTTTGTAAGACAACAGAATGTACAAGTAAGAATATTCTTATACCTAACAACAACAAGGTATCTTCTTGCTCCAAAATAAATAATTATCAAAAAGGAGATCAGCAGAATACCTTGAAATTATTTCATCAAAATATTCAAGGTATTTCTTCCAAATTATTAGAAATCGAAATGTTTTTAGAAAGTACAAAGTTTGACATTGTTTGTTTTACTGAACATTGGTTAAAGGATTACCAAATGCTAATTAATTATGAGAACCATATAATAGTGCGGGCAGGTGTTTTAACCGTCAATCTATGCTGCGTGGAGGTTCTCTATTAAATATGTTTGAATATTTTTGAAAAACAACTTAGCCCACGCGGACGAAGCCGCTGACAGAAGCTAGTAATAACTAAACCTCAGCGACTAACCTTACAGATGAAATATTCTCCTTTCTATTCTCGTTCCTACTTATCCTTTCAACTGTCACTAACGAGACTCAATAGAATTTTAATTGTTATCCGCCTCAATGAGGCATCGTAACACATAATGAGTTATTACAATCAAAGAAACAATTTTTTAGGTTTCTGAGAAATAGCTGCGTTTTCCTTCTAAAGTAGGTAGAATACGAAATGGCTTCAAAGTTCCGCTATTATATTGTGCTCAGGTCAAAGAGATGCCTGCAAGCTGGTACTGCCAGGCAGGGTTTACATCGGCTGCTGGGAAAAGTGGTAATAGTTTTTAATTTTAAAGTCAGACGCGAAATCAAGAATTCAAGCTACAGTATTATTGATCTAGTTATTAATCCTCTAAATTTTTTTTGGGATTTGTACTTTATAGTCTCAATCATTTGCCGTGCTTGAATAGTTTCTGAAGCAAACACAGGCAAAACCTACTTAAATAAAAACGAAAATAAACCTTTTTATCCGATCAGTATTTAGAAATCAACAGCATCTGTTTTGTTATATTTTCCCTTCTTGAATTAATGACTATTAAGGAAAACATCGTGAGGACACAAGCATAATTCCTAGAACCAAAAATTTGAAGACATGTGACATCTATCAACCCACACTGGGCCCGCGTGGTAGGTTATAATAGCACTTTCTCTCATAAAGAGGAGACCTGTATCCCAGCAATAGGAACGTTGTAGGCCAATTATTATGCTAGTTATTTTACACAAACATATTATCTTGATAAAAATTGTTTAAAATCTAAGCAACGTAATGACACAGTTGGTTTATCAGTTGAACATTGCATCGAATTGTCCTGTGTTGAGCCGGATAAGCATGTTGCAGTGTGCGTATACAGACCCCCTAATTATCAGAACTTTTCTTTATTTGAGTCAATAATGGACGATGTCCTAGCGAAACTATATCCAGTAACAAAGCCGAAATTATTTGTGATGATTTCAATATAAATAATCTAGAAAATAAATCAAATAGCAGTAGAATATTAAGCCTTTTTAAATCGTTTAAAACATTTTATTAATAATATCTCGTTATGGTTAACGCCCTACTGCAGGTCCAAAATTGGTTCACTGTTAATAATTTAGTATCAAATGGGAAAAAACCTAAATGCAAAGATTTGCTTTACCGAATGTTTAAAGTTGTGATTGTGACATAGTATTGAATAAGGAGAAACTAGTATTCGTCGATAAAACTATTTTCTTGGAGATCACGCTCGACTCAAGGCTGTGATGGGGTCCTCATTTAACATCTCTTGCAGGACGGCTAAGTTCAGCAGCATACGCTGTGAGTAAATACCGCGAGTATTTACTGATATAGATACAGCGAGGCTAGTCTATTTCAGTAACTTTCATAGTATCATGTCCTACGGTATTTTAATATGGGCACGGGCTGCAGGTATCGAGTCTATTTTTATTCTGCAGAAGAGAGCCATCAGAGCAATATATGGCCTCCGTAGACGCGATTCTCTAAGGGAACTATTTAAAGATATTAACATCATGACGGTACCTTGTCAATATATCTATGAAAACATCATGTACGTAAAGAAAAATCTAAGTCTTTTCAGTAAAAGAGGTGATATACACAATTATAGGACTAGAAATAGGGACCAATTAGTTCAACTGGGTTTCAAACGGGCTAAAGTAGACTCATCTTTCATGGGGTGCTGTTTAAAATGTTATAATAAAATACCCCATACATGTACTCCGACTGAACAAAACGAAATTTAAATCTTGTATTAAACGCACACTATGCTGCCAAGCATATTATAAGTTGGGGGATTACATCGCTAATAAAAATGCTTGGCTCAGCGCTGGTCCAGCTCCTCAAGGGCGCATAAACTAATTGATTAGCATTCGAAAGTATTGTTGCAGCTGCTGGAGATTGTAAAAACTATCTTTGCTTTGTATAAATTCAATCTCGTTGTATTGTATAATTGCTTATTACATGTGAGCACTGTAATCTGTGACCATGTACATTCCATAAAGCTACTATTTACTGGGTACGTCTATCATTGACTTGAATATGCCGTGGCGACTGAGAGTATGTCATGCTCACTCTAATGTCTCGCTGATGGTGGCATGTGTGTTGGATCATTAAGTTCCCTTCAAAATGGTTGAGTAAAATGGTGCTGATCCATGCGTCATGTTCGTGAACTTGCGCCGTCAGTAGGGACTGGTTTTTGTTTTTATATTTTTATTACGGACGCTTTTAACGTGCACGTCTTTCTACATTGTTCTCACATGTATAATTTCAACATGAATGATGTAACCAATATTTTGTAACAAAATTTTGATTTAAAAGAATGTCCGTGTAGTTTCTTGCCCGTTCTTCTCCATAGGTACCTACTACGCTTTAGAATGGGCAACTAGCTTCATCTTTCTGACTGACCGACCCTTTGACAATTCAAAAGTACCTGTAATTAGTTTATTTTAAATAAATGCTTTGAGTTTGAGTTATTCACTCATTACATTATTGTCTTGCTGCAAATATGCGAATCTACAATCTGTGAAATACGATGTTTACAAAGTATTGGCTGTAGGAGGGGCTGATTTGAATAGTACACAGCTAAAGAAACATCGTCTACAATTTAATCCTCATTATACTCGTCGTTTTTAAACACTGCGTCCTCGTCGTCGTCATTGTATTTTGGTTTTTCTAAAGTCTTACTTAGTTTAGTGGTTGTGATATTAATGTCAGTTTCCGTTTCAGTTATTTTTTTTCATGATTTTAAGTACATTTGATACACTTGTACAAGTTTGTCAAATGAACTTAAAATCGTTGAGCCAATCTGCTCGTGGATGCTAACCATTCGGTTTTACAATTTCCATAACGAATTGTAATGGAATTTTTACAAAAGAATAATTTAACTAATGTAATTCAACAATTAATAACTTCAACTGAGTCTAGACTATTGATACGATCATTCCATAAATATTTAAACATAATTTTATTTCGGTACCGTGTTGTCTCTTTATTATCAATATCATCATAGATAGACTCATTAGCCATCCAACAATGGACAGGGTCAAGAAGAAAGTAAAAAACATTTTCAAAAAGAAAAAAGTTTATCCAGAGAACTCAATCAGAGTGTTACTCAACAATCGACTAGAAAAAGATATTCAACGAATAGTTTATTCTTTTAACTTTGCTCTCAGGCTATTATTACATCCAAAATATAGTGTACAATGTAGTTATATTTATCCAAATAGTAAAATAAGCCGTATACTTTCGTTCTGCTGTGTGTTATTTTTGAATGCGTCGTGTATCTATCGAATAATTTTCATGGATATCAGGGTTATAAATAAGAATATGTCAAGTTTAGAAAACGATTTATTGTCACTGTTCACTGTTGTCTACTTTATCCTATATTTGGCCTGGTTTACAATTATGTTCATTTTGGATATAGTGCATAAGGACAACAACGTCTTACTTATTTTAAAGATCCAAACCATATACAGGAACATTGGTTTTAATAAAAGTATCCTGAGTTTTATCGTCTGGAATTGGATTTCAATACTTACTTTTATCTTTATTCATATTTGTATGCAAAGTGTGTATTTTTTAACGAGTTACTACCCCCGTGTCCTTGACTTAATTCTTGACAATTTTTGTGGAATACTTTTCTTCGCTTTGGAAATAAATATCATGATAGCCACCCGAATTATAATACTGTTAAGAAAATACCTAGACAAGTGGATTAAAGAAGTTCTAATGATGAATGATGATGGTGATAACGATGAACACTGTCTGATATTACTTGAGATATACGAAAGTATCATGGAAGCTTACAATTTGTATAAGAGAATTTTCCAAGTATTGGTACGTTTGTAAATATTTTACTTATAACTTTACTTACATAAGCATAGCATAATCAGCCTATAATGTCCCCACTCCTGGGAAACAAGCCTCCTCTTTTTGAGAAGAAGTGGGCTGTAATTTACCACGCGGGCCCAGTGTGGGTTAGTAGATGTCACATGTCTTCGAATTTTTGTTTCTAGGACATGCCGGTTTCATCACGATGTTTTCTTTCACCGTTTTGAGAGCAGTGATGATAAAATGATTTACACAAAGAAAAGCACCCGCACCACTGCTCTACATAGTTACTGCTCCGTTTACTTCCATGTAAAGACAGTAAAGAAATATACAGTGACTGGCCTTTTTGGTCTCTAAGTACGCATGGAATATCTTTATCGTCACCAAGTTAATCACCAATATTATCTTTTTTACAGGCATTATGTCACAATTTTGGCATATTTTACCGTAATCTCTATTATATCAACTTAATATGCTCTGTGCTGAAAAAGTCTACAGAATTGAAATACGGAGTAAGTATACCTATAAAATATTTAAGATGTTACATGCAGTTCTAAAATCATGAACTCGATTTTTTTGTCACTATCAACCAATAAATCTTTGTCATCATCCAATATTCCATTGGAAAATAGAAGGGGCCTGGTGTTTCAAAAGTACCTTTAAATGGACTTATTAAATAGGTATAGATGATTTAATTTTGACTTAGACTTCATTTGGGGTCAGCGCAGCACATTTAGCTTCTGAGCCATACCTTTCGCACACTATCCATCTATCTCGTATTAAAGCCATCTACATTCACTCTTAAATTTTTCTTGTCACATGCTCCGTAACCATCACAAGAATCAAAACAGTACTGAATTCAATTGTAATATCATAATCTGGAAATCACTCATTATTATAATTCGTTTATAAACAGTCTTTTTGTTAGGGTATGCGGCTATCGCTACCTATTTTTAATAAATAATCATGATGAGCCTATGATGTTTCCACTGCTGGAACACAGATCTCCTCTGTGTTTAAGGGACTGGGCCATAATCCACCACGCGGGCCCAGTATGGGTTGATGGATGTCACATGTCTTAGGTTTTTTGGTTCTAGGACATGCCGGTTTCATCACGATGTTTTTCTTCACCGCTTTGAGAGCAGTTGTGATGAAATTAAATACACAAAGTAAAGTGCCTGCCTGGATTCAAACTCGCGACCTACAACTCGTAAATCGGGGCTGATACCACTTTCCCACCACTGCTCTCCTATTATTAATTTTGTTAAGTGAAAATAATCATTTTTAATTTTCAGGCAATGTTTCACATTTCTGTAATATTGTTATGGCTAACAAAGAGCATGGTTCTAATATTTACGCACAGCGTATACTGTGAGAAGTTCTATACCACTATTAACGATGCAGAGACTGCGTGTTTGCAGCTTATGAAGAACAGACACTGTCCAAGTAAGAATATGTTTTAATATGTAAAGAACAGGATGGAACCTTTCTCTATCCCCCATTGAAAAGGGATAATGCTTTGATCTGTGAGAGAATGTGGGGACTATTATCTAAGTCTGTCAACGAAGATACGGGCCCATCCAAAAGTAGTTGCCCCGTCAAAACAAGTGAAATTTAATTTTTCGGAAGGGCAAAAGCACATCGGGTTTAGGAACAACTGTCAAATCGCATTTTCATTCGATTCTCAATTAATCTTATGTCCGTAAGTGAGACGGGGTACGAAATGCCCTAACTTCGTATCGGGTGGCCAGATGGGTGGATAACGCGATAAACGCGATGAAGTCTTGTGTGACGTCAGAAATCTTGCGTAGTTCATATATCTTCACAGTTCAACATTATCCAAAAGAAAGTTCGTAAAACACACTAAGTGCTCCTTTACAATTTGAAATCAGATTTTTTTTTTTTTTTTTTACAGAAAGTCAAAAATATCTTTGCAAGAACGTTTTACGGATAAATCAAACGTTTTGTAGGATGACTACGTGTGGCTTGTTCTACATAGATGCAACGTTTCCAATATCTTTCACGAAAGTCACCACTAATTATGTGATTGTTCTGCTACAATGTAATTTTCTGTAAAATGGTACTCGTACTTACGAGAAATATCAAGACTTTTTGGTGTTTCGAGTGTCCAACCGCATCTGCACTGTTGACGATTTGGAGAACGCTACCGATGTACGAAGCTTCTCTTAAGTACCGTCGCCGGAAATAGAAGATAAAAATCCCGTAAAAAATTACAAGAAAATCGAATTGATTCTAGTCGCCTCTTCCAAAAAGTAGTTTCTTATAGGGAAGAACAGGCAAGAAACTCCACACTTACTCTTAAAATGTTTTACAATATTTTGTATATATTAATTATTTGTATAAAAATATTAATTATAAAATTTTAAGTAAAGACGATGTAAATAGAATAAAATTACTATACCACAACATTACAGGTAAAATAATTAAAAATCAAGCAATGACAGATGAATTAATTATGTGATAGATACAAATGGTGCTCAAATATTTACGAATATTGTTAAAGTAGATAGATGATTTTCCAAAATTTTAACAAATAATAAGTCAGTGTGTGAGGTAAATTAATCACGGAATGTAAAATTAATGACATAAAACTTTGTAACAAAAAAAAAAAAAACAACCGACTTCCAAAAAATCACTACAAAGTGAAAAATAACTTAAATTTCGAAAGTCGGTGGCAAATAACGAAAATACAAAACCAAGGACACCGACTGGGTCTATTTGTAAGTTATCTAAGTTACATTAACCGAATGCCAACTGCTCATCACCTTTTACAAAATATTGCTTTTCCTGATGCAGGGACGTTCATTGTTTAGGAGTTCTCCTGGTACTTCACCATCAGTACCACTTCTTTATATGCATTGTGAGGAGCATAAATTGCATTGCAACCACATTAAAGTAATCAAATCGCAACCCGTGAAATACTTATTATTGAGTAGTTCCGGCGGTTATTTGTGGTCTTCATCATCAGTCCCACTTCACCAAATGATGCTTTTCAAGAGCAACTGCACGAGTTACTATAAAAAATGCCCAAATTGCCATAGGTTTACCTATAATATTTGAAGAGTTTCCTCGATTTCTCCAGGATTCCATCATCAGATCCTGACTTGATCGCAATGGGACTACCTCGGATGTATACCCCTTTCAAACAAAAAAAGAAATTTGCAAATCCATCTATATAATGACGGAGTTATGCCCGAACACACATAATATATATATACAACCAAATTGATAACCTCTTCCTTTTAGAAGTCCGTTAGAAATAATAAATTATATAATTAAGTTACCAACTAGTTTAAGTTTGTCTGGACTTTACATTTTCCTTTGAAGTAGGACAATGTGGATTCTATACATGTTTCTAAGCATTCTTATCTTCGATATTATTATCCTCTAATTTGTCATAGATGATGTTCATTCTGGACGGTTTGCATTAGAACAACTACGTCTTACTAATTTTGAACATCCAAACTATACATAGAAGCATCGATTTCGGTAAAAGTATCGGGAGTTTTATAATTTGAAACTGGATCTCAATAGCATAATTATGATCTTTCATTATTAAAGTAAAACATTATTAGATAAAGTGGACAGTCGCTTTATTAGGTATGGAGGCACGTGGCAACATGTGTTGGGCCACGTCATTATTAGTTGTTTTATTTTGTGGCGTTTACTGACATAGTTTTTAAGTCATTGTTACTAATACTATAATTATGGATTGTGTGAACTTGTATGTGTAGTCCGAAATAAATAATATATTATTGTTCTACAAGTTATGTATATTATTTCATGTAATTACACTAATCTAATCGACCTAATTCTTGAAAATATTTCTGGCATCATTTGCATAGTTTTGGATATTAATTTAGTTCTAGCCTTTCGAATAAAAATATTGTTAAGGAAATATCTCGAAGCATGGATTAACAGTCATCGTCAGAGTGTGCTCCGCGGAGACCTAGGGCGCAAAGCCTCTGTGGGGGCTCCGCGAAAATATTAGCCTATGGGCTATGTCCAGCAGTGGACGTCATTGCTTTGTGGTATTTTGGCTGCATCAGAATCATCCTAATCTCTTATTAATAGTTTCTATTTTTTATTATTAAAACTGAATACCACCATAACACCACCACAAACTACTGATACTGATTGACTGGTACTGATTATCACCATAATATTTTACTAAATCCAACAGTGAGCCTTATCAGAAGGCTAAAAGTCACCTAAAGGGCAATGGAAAGGGCTATGCTTGGAGATTCCCTACGTGATTGAACCAGAAATGAAGAGATTCGCATGAGAACCAAGGTAACTGACATAGCCCGAAGAATCGCCAAACTTAAGGCAATGGGCACGGCACATTGCTTGCAGAACAGATGGCCAATGGGGCGGAAAGGTTCTTGAGTGGCGACCGCGTACCGGAAGACGTAGCGTTGGAAGGCCTCCTATAAGATGGACTGTTGACCTTATGAAGGCCGCAGGAATGAACTGGATGCGGGAAGCACAGAATCGGTCAAAGTGGCGGTACTTGGGGGAGGCCTGTGTCCAGCAGTGGACTCCTTCGGCTGAAATGAATGATAAATGAATGAACAATGCCAGCCCTTATAGGAAAAAGTGAACTCTGAGATTATGCGCGTATCATTTGCCCCACCAAAAACAATTAGGACACCGAAGACGGCAAAACTGTGAATAATCCACATTGTCCCACTGGTGGGACAGATTAGTGGGGCAAACTGGAATAATCCATAAAACACAGTTTTTGATTATTTTGGGCCTTCGTCAAATATTTCGTTTTCTAAAAGGATTCCGTCCCCAAAAAAGTTTGAGAACCACTGGATTAAAGAACTTTTATGTTGAAAGATAAACAGGAAAATGATGAAACATTTTAAAATATTTACAATCTATATAGGACAATTTTCCAAGTATTGTTAAGTACCTGAATTTTTTATTAGAATACTAGTTTAATAAAACAATAATCATATAGGAAGCGGTTAATCGCAATTGTTTTAATAAGATTGTTAGTATGATTCATGCAGTAGCAAACATATAGATACTGCACTAGATGTACGCGGAAAGTTATTTAAACATTGCAGCAAACTGATTCCGAAGTAGGCTAATAAAAGATTCCGTAAGTACCTAGTCACAATTTAGAATTTTTCTTTCCACAAATTTGATATTACACATTTCATGGATTTTGTTCTAATCTAGTTTAATTTCTTGTCACACATTGCCTGCTAGGTTGGAAAACGAAATAACTGATTTTCATTTCGATAAGTAGATCATCTTCTGATTATCAAATATTTTTTTATGAAACATTGTGGTTTCAAAGACGACGATTGACTTTAGCAATTTGTAATATAGAGAGTTAGAAATAAATGAAACCATATAAAAATGAAAGTGACTTATTCATATTATATTTTCGAACAAAATATGTAATGTTATAATAATATTTATATATATTTTTTATTTTAAGACTGTTAGCTTATGCTAACAGTCTTAAAATAATAATAAATATAATTATGTACAAGTATATACAAGCTGGTATCTAGTTTGTACGTTACTCAATTGAAATAACGTTCATGTACATTCCGTTTCGTGGCAACATAAATTGAACCTACCTTTACACTCCTAGATCCCTGAACTGATTATTATAAAATTGGACAGATAGTTAGCCTAGAGCAGTGGTGGCCCAGTGGTAACGACTCTTCGAACCCAGACAGGTGCTTTACTTTGTGTAAATTATTTCATCATCACTGCTCTCAAAACGGTGAAGGAAAATATCGTGAGGAAACCGGCATGTCCAAATCCTAGAACCAAAAGTTTGAAGACATGTGACATCTACCAACCCGCACTGGGCGTGGTGGATTATGGCTCGCTCCCTCTCACAGAGAGGAGACCTGTGTCCCAACAGTGGGAACATTATAGGCTGATGATGATGAGGTAGCCTAGAACCCGGAGAAAGGTGTAGGCTACTCACTGTTCATCATGGATATTTGAGTTAAAAATAACGAAATACAGAATACACGCCAACGCATGCGGGCAACAGCTTGTCATCAAATCAGGGTCAGATTAGATTTTGCCAGAATCAGTAAAAAATATGTTCATAAAGATTCTCTCTTACAAATTCATTGCATAAATAAGCATAGCATTTTCAGCCAAAATTAAAAAAAAAACTACTTCCGAGTATATTTTGAATAACATATAATTATATTTTTGTATACACGTTACTGTGACAATTCAACCTATTTTTCTTTCTTTTTAATTCCATTAACTGCGTCTTTTTTAACATTGATAAGATCAATACGGACATGTTAACATGACCTGTTTTTCTTCGTCAAATTGTCTCATAATAATCATGTCAGGTGTTAGTTGAATACATTACAATTTATTACTGCTGGTGAAAAAACAAATTCATTTATTTTTAAACTTGTCACTGTAAAATATTGTTACAGCGTCAGGTATTCGTCATCCAACAACGAACAGTTCTAGTGATCACTAAAAACTATGTCACTAATACGTAAAATATTTCCAGACATCTCTTTCCAAGTGATGGTCAAAAATCGCCTGGAAGAAGAAGTTAAAAAATTGGCTTATTCTTTAAACTTTGTACTTAATCTGCTTTTGGCTTCAAAATATAAAGTATCAAATAGTTATATTTATCCAAGAGGAAGAAGATATCAAATATTTGCTCTTTGCCGTGTTTTATTAATAAATTTGCTGTGTATTTATCGAATGTTCAGCGTCGACATCACGGATATAAACATGGAGATTTTGGAGAGTGACTTCTTAAAACTCGTTTCTGTATTCTACTTCATCACCTATTTGATCGGGTTCACAACAATGTTCATTCTGGACTTAGTGCATACAAACAACTACGTCTCACTTATATTGATGATCCAAACTATACACAGGAGCATCGATTTTAGCAAAGGTATCCAGAGTTTTATTGTTTGGAACTGGATTACAACTACACTAATCATATTTATAAATATTTTTGTATGTACTATGTATTATTCTTCAGTCTATTACGATTATGTAATCGATATTGTTTTTGACAATATTTGTGATATTATGTACACAAATTTGGATTTCAATTTAATTATGGCCACCCGGATAATTATATTATTAAGGAACTATCTCGATGAGTGGGTTAAAGAAATCCTGTTGATGAATGATGAATACGAGAATGACGAGCATTGTCGAACATTGTTTGAGAAATACAAAAATATCTTGAAAGCCTACGATCTTTACAAGAGAATTGTCCATGTTCTGGTGAGTTTGTAACAATTTGACTAGATCCCTCTTTTTATAAGTAAAAATTAAGAAGTACGAGTAAAATACGTTGCCATGATCATCATCATTCACAGACAAACTTAATTCATTGCTGGGCATAGATTTTTCTTTGTCGTTGCCAATTTTGCATCTCGACAACCGAAACTCATTGATATATTATTTTATAATTATAACTCATTTCTGCCACCAAGTGTTGTGATTTGTTCTGTATTTTTGCTATAAAGATCTTGCTAGTGGCTTAAGCAACTTGTTTTTATCTCATCTTTTTGCCCTAGTCCCATGTTCTTTTGTATCGGTGCAACATGTTTTTTATTCCATTTTTCCTCTATCAGCCGCCACTTTATCATTCACTCCATTTTCTTTCATATCATCCCTCGCGCAATCCATTCATATTTTCTTTGGTCTTCCTATCCTTCTCGAGCCATCGACATTTTTATTCATCACTCTTTTAGTTACATACATTCTATCCCTCCTCGTCACATGCCCATACCGAGACAAACGTTTCCCTTTAAATTTTAATTGTACCTACCTTGTATTTATCTTAGTATAATATTTTATTATTCACAGGTTTTATATCATACTTTTGGTGCAATTTACCGGAATCTTGTTATGAACCACTTAATGCTTTATTCGCTCAAAGTACCTGCTGGATCCAAAGTAAGTTTTATTTTTATTTTTATTAATCTGTTTTTAACTGCAATAACTAACAAAAAACCGTTCCAGCCTTTATTTCGATGTGTTGCGACTATTACATGGCTAACAAAGAATATTACACTAATAATAATATACAGTATATACTGTGAGAAGTTCTATATAACTGTTGAAGAAGCTGAGACTGCGTGTGTAAAGCTGATGAAGAAGAGGAACTACCCAAGTAAGATGCTAAATGTTAAAGTAGGCAATAATCTAAAATAAAGTTAAAAAAAAAAAAACGCCAGTTATAATCTTATCCGTAGACATAGCAGAGGCTTTAGGCTTTAGTAGGGTTTGCCTGAGGAAAACAGAGCCCGCAAATAGAAACAATTTACTTTCAGTAAAGCAAACCGAAAACAAAAAAGAGTATGATATATCGAAGCAATGATGAACAAATTTACGGCGTACCTCAGGGAAGTGTGCTCGGTCTCTTAGTATTCCAATGTTATAAATGACGTGAACAAAGGGTTGGCCAATTTTTAGGTCAAAGAATCAGTATTGCCATACAACGTGGCAATGCCGCTAGCCTTTTGGACACTTTTTCCACTGACAGCGATGCGGACAAATTTTTTGATGCCCAATGAGCAGTTCCTATTTTTAGTTTTTTTTCCTCTGTATACTTGTACATAATTTATATATTTTAATGTTATAAAAATAAACGATTCCAAGAGTATAATAATAATATCATTATCAGCTAACATCATAATAGTTATAAAAAAAAACTGGGCTTAAGCCATTTGTTTCAAAATCATAATGGAACGTTTTGTTGACCAATTCGTAAAAAGCAAGCTTTATCTTAAAACAAAAGTGTGTAAATCGCTGATGGTACCTTTTCTTTACAAAAATACTATTTCAAATAAAATGTTGGTAATTTCCTTACAGAGAGCCAAGAACAACTTTTCAAAAAAGTGAAACAGGCAAATCGAACGTTCAGTAAGATGACCGCGTGTGGCTTGTTCTATGTAGACGCTACGCTCTCAGTACGTTTGATTGGAGTCTTCACTAATTATAACATTTTACTGCTGCAATACAATTTTTTATAAAATAAGTATTTATGAGACGTAAACTTGAATAAGCTTATAATTTGTGCCATTGATGATTATAATGTATTCTGGAAAATAATTTGTTTAAATTGTTACTGTACTTAGTATTTACTACCAACTAGTTGTTGCAAAGTGAAAAAATAAAAATTGGCCCATGTAATGACCAAAAGCTATTTGACATAGCTTATTGGATGAGTAGAAAGAGAGTGCTAGCTTCTCTGAGCAGTAATACACACATTCGATTCGGCATTATTGGTTGAACAACAAAACCTACGTAATTACTACACATATTCGGCATTCATTCGGCTCGTGCCGATCGGCATCTACCCTCGCTAAATCATGTTCAGGTCGACTCGGCACAAATCGAGCTAAACCAAGCGATTTTTTCCCGAACATACGGGGTGACAGGTACAGTATGCGCTCAAAAGTGCATGAGCACGCTAAGAGTCGTATTGCTGTGAACACGCGGTATAGCTCGTACATTTGTATGTGTAAGCAACACGATACACACACCACAGCACGAAACAACAATATATTTCCGTCGCTTTAAACATGCTAGCACACACGCACTATGCGCGTGAACTTGACCAGTTAATGGCATTGCTAAAATTCGATAGTAACTTAGCAAGTGCAGATAGCAGAAAGCGTTAAGCGTTGGTATGGAATTCAAACTGCCTCAGGTTCTAATCTCGTAAAACACAGTGTGGTTTTTTGCAAATATTATTATTTTTGTTTTCGATAATAATATTTTTTAAATATTGCTGCTTTTTTATGTTGTTATTGCAATAAAGGTTTTAGAATAAAAAATGCGTGATATATGATAACAAAATTAAAAAAAATATGTTTATTCGTTATATTTATTTTACATAAGTTAATAAAGTGCTACAATTATTTATCATTACTTCAGCTGAATAAGATGTGAAATAGATGTCAAGAAACTTAGAAGCAGTTTGTATTATTTTGACATATTTAAATGATGAAATATGATTTTTTCACCATAAATATTAAGCTTTGATCATGGTCGAAGTAATTAAGTAATAAATAAGAATATTAGACTACTTAAAATGTAAAAAACTACTTACAGAATAGGTAATTTTAAGGTTAAATATGGGTAGTTTGTTTATATTTTATTTGTATTAATTATTTTACATTTTATTTGACTTTAGTAAATATTGGTTGTTATTGAGGTTAAAGCTTAAGTATTCATTTTCTTTACGAAAAGAAGATTGAAACTAAACCTCAAATTTTAATCCTAAAATAATACTACCTATTACTAAAATAATATTAAACAATTTCGGTATATCTGCAAGAAATACGACAAACACCCTATTGAAACGTGCTTAAAAAATTCGTTACCATAAATTCATGCAATAACGAATCTGTTGTTTATTAAGTTGGTACGGTCAATATTTTAAGGTCAAAAACGGTTTTCTAGCTGGTCTTCAGTGATGCAAGCCTTCAGAGTGCACGGCGAACGGTTCATAATGACGTGTTTTTAATAATTCAGCAAAATATCTCGTTGGTATGAAACCATTTGTTTCATTCACCATTTGACGTCGCTGCTACTCGATAATAAGCCCCTTCCTCATATCTCTTAACCCTCACAGTATTTCTCTAGAACAAAGAAAAACATTGTTTTTATTACACATAATACCTTATTATTTATTATTCACTAATCGAATTAAACCTCACAATGAATTTAAAATTTTAAAGGCATCTTCTGTCTCAACAATACCTCTGTTCTATCAACAATACCCTTGATTAAGATTTATGTTTAGTAAAATATGAAATATATAAATGATAACACTCACACTTAGTCCGGTTTCATTAGATATTCACTTCACTTTTACGCAGCGCAATAATATTCTCTGATCTGATCTCTTCAATATATTTTATGCCTACTTTTTGATAATAATAACCACAACACTGCGCTAAATACTCGTCACCAATATAATCCACGAACCAACAAAGTTCTATTAATTAAATACTCGTAACAAACTGCATCTACCCCACAGAAATCGAAATAATTTACTTAGTTTTTTGTGGTCTACCTGCTAAACTTTAATATTTATGTGAACAAGACGAATGAAACTAAAAACGAATGATGATTATTGAACTAGTCATTGGTTGCAGACAAAGTGAGTGTGTGTGTGTAATGTGCGTGTCTACAGTATTGTAACAACTTATAGAAGAAGGTCGTAAGTCAAACCGAAGCGTCAGTCTATTGCTTTGTGAGATTGCTCATGGACTTTTGGTCGGCACTGTACATCGACGCGAAAACTGTTTCCCTGGATTTAGTACATGATTCTAAACAGCGCTGCGTTGAAATTTTCCGTCGGTTATTAAAAACAAAACAGCTTTTCCATACATTTTGACCTCGTAGGTATTGCACTTTTCTATGAAACAGTAGTTGTTTTTTTTTAAATAACCGACGAAAAACTTCAACGCATGGTAGTTTAGGATTACAACTCACTCCCTCTCTGTGAGAGGGAGTGAGTTGTAATCCACCACGTGGGCCCAGTGCGGGTTGGTAGATGTCACGTTTTCGATTTTTTTTGTTCAAGAACATGTCAGTTTTCTCACATTGTTTTCCTTAGCATAGCCTTTTTTTTTTGGGTGATAAATTATCAAAATAATAACTTCTCTCGCTCTGGGCTGAGCGGGAGGGCGTATCAGACTCTTACTGACTAAAACCCACCCGTGTTCCTTCGGTTGCCCTGTTGCCGGGGGCCACGATTTCCCTATCGGTTTTCTTCGAACCCCCGGCAGGCATTGGCCCTAACGGACCCCGTCAATTCTGCTGACATCTCTTTGAGGCGCGCGTGGAACACAACGCGCCGTCGACCCGGGCTTGGTCCTTATCGGACGGCGAGCTACCCATTGCTCACCGTCCTCAAGCCCGCGCCTACGGTGGCCGGAAATCGGCTCGCGATTCCCGCCCCGGGCGTCTGCTCCTGCGGCGGTTAGGGGCGTGAGGGCGCGAAATTTGCCTCTCCCTCACGCGTTCCGCCTCCTCCTTCGCGAGCATTACCGCTTCGCAGAAGGAGGTGACGGCCTGCCATTTCCTCTCGCTCCGTACCATGGCCTGAACCAGAGCCGGACGCGAGAGATCACCGCCGCCGATCGCCTCTACGAGGACACGGCGTTGCTCTGCCCAAGCCGGGCAGACCTCCACCGTATGCTCCACCGTGTCCTCAGGCCGATCCACACAATGGTGACACCCGGGTGTTTCCTCCCGCCTTATCCTAAACAGGAACCTCCCGAAGCAGCCGTGTCCGGTGAGGACCTGCGTCAGGCGGAAGGTGAGGACGCTGTGGCGTCTCTCAAGCCACTCCTCAAAGAGCCGCAATTATGGCGTGCCCAGCGCGGGGTTGCGACAATCGCACCCTCCATGACGCCATGAGATCCCGCCGGAGCTCTGTCCGCTGTGCCGCGATTTCTTGCGGCATCGGAGTTAAGCCCCGGCGTTTCGCCTCCTCGCACCACTTCCAGATGTGCGCGAGGACCTTTGCCTCCAGATCTCATGGCGGTAATCCGGCAAGGAGGCTCACCGCCTCGCAGGAGACCGTGCGGTATCCTCGGGCCAGCCGGATGGCCATGACCCTCTGGGACGCGTTTAACCGGCGGGCTGGCCGCAGCCTCAATGAACGCGCCCACACCGGCGACCCGTAGAGGGCCATGGACCGCACGATCCCCGCATAGAGCCTCCGGCAGGAGGCGTTTGGATCCCCTTGATTGGGCAGGAGCCGCTTCAATGCAGCCCCGGCCCGCTCCAGTCTGGGAGCCAAACGTCGGAAGTGTTCTACGAAATTCCAGCGGCTGTCGAGGACGAGTCCCAGATACTTCATCGTCGACTCGACACCGATGTGAACCCCTCCCACCATTACCTGGGAGCCCGACGGTGGCGCATTCCGAGGGCCATGAAAACCCATGGCCTCAGACTTGTGCAGGGCCACCTCGAGTCCCAGCTGCCGGATCCTGTCAACGATTGTCGCAACCCCGCGTGTCGCTAAATCGGCCGCCGCCTGGTATGAACTCCCCTGCGCCAGGACCAGAGTGTCGTCAGCGTAGCAAACGACGCTGACGCCGCTAGGGAGGTCGGCGCGCAGCACCCAGTTGTATCCGATGTCCCACAGATGCGGCCCCAGGACCGAACTCTGTGGGACACCGCACGACATCTCTTGCCGGTTCCACTCTCCTTGGTGACCGGAGTAGGTGACGGCCCTGTCCGTCACATAGGCCTCGACCACACGACAGAGGTAGGTCGGCATCCGGTGATACCGAAGTGCCTCCCTGATGCAACTCCAGGGCAGGGTGTTGAAGGCATTGGCGATGTCTAGAGACACCGCCAAGACGATCCCACCCCGGGCCACAGCATCCCCCGTCGTGAGGGCCCGCACGCGCATGATGGCGTCCACCGTAGAGCGCCCCCTGCGGAAGCCGAACTGGCTCTCCGCCAGATCCTGCCCCACTCGCACCAGCTGCCCGACGAGGCGATCTGCAATGACTCTTTCAAAGAGCTTGCCCACCTCATCGAGCAGCACAATAGGCCGATAAGCGGACGGAGAGTCCGCTGGGCGCCCCGGCTTCTTGATGAGGACCAGTTTCCCCGTCTTCCAACAAAGTGGGAACTGGCCCCTCTCCATGCATGCGCTTAGAAGCCCTCTTAGTCGAGGCCCGAGAGCCCCCATGGCCAGGCACAAGCTGGGGCCGGAGACTCTGCGTCAGCGGGGGGGCCCATGGGCGGAGTTTCTCCCGCACCATTGTGTATGGGCGCCCCTACGGGTCCCTGTTGAGAGTCTCCAGCAACTCCTCGCGGGTCAGCGCCCTGGCCCGCAGGATCTCAGCTTGGAGGGCGGTCTTCGCCGCTCTGTACCCCTCGTACAGCTCCGTCTGAATGGCTTCCGTATCCGGAGGGCGGATACGGAGCCTGCGATGCCTGGCGTACCGGCTTCGCGCTGCAACACACGCCCTGCGCAGAGCCTCTAGCTCTTGCAACCACCAGTACAGCCGGCGCGAAGCACGTCTAGGATGGACCCGGGGCATTGCCATGTCACACACATTGGACATGGCCTCCCGGAACCACTCCGCCTCGTCGTTGACGTCGGCAGGCCTGTCCGGTGATGACACCCAGGCCTGCACGATTGAGGCTTCCAGGAGAAGCTCCCGGTCCAGCTGCTTCAGCGCCCACCGCGGACCACTCGGGGCCCGTCGGACCGGCGCGCTCGAGGTCTGGGTGGAGACGTCAAACCGGATGTACCGGTGATCGGAGTAGGTCTCCACCCCCTCCATGACGCGCCAGTCAATGACACGCGGCGACAGAGCGGGGCTGGCGAAAGAAATGTCCACCACCGATTCACCCCGCATCCGCACACACGTGGGGACAGAACCCCGGTTTAGGACGACCAGGCCTGTCTCCAGAGCCCAGTCCTCCACCATCCTACCCCGTGTGTCCGTATACCGGGAACCCCAAGCCAGATTCTTGGCATTGAAGTCCCCGAGTACGAGCACGGGGAGGGAACCAAACCCGACGACGACTACTCTTAACTCCGCAAGGGAGTTGTGGAACTCGGCAAGAGTTCGGCTCGGGGAGAAGTAAACACCCACCACGACAATCTCCCCGAACCGTGCTGCAACGCAACCCCGTCCTCTCTTGACCGACTCGAGGGACCGACGAAATAAGGGTCTCAGGTCCTCCACCCAGTCATCCCTGGGCGGGACCAAGTACGGCTCAGCGACCACGGCGATGTTAATCGACCACTGCGCCATGCTCTGGAGCAACAGATCCTGAGCGGCGGCGCAGTGGTTGATGTTCGCCTGGAGGAGGCATAATGGGGCCGTTACTGGCATTCCATGTCAACCCCCTCCTCCCCCCGAGCCCCCTGTGAGGGCTCTGCTGCGGCGGCAACGGCGGCGGCGACGACGACGGTGGACACGGCAGCGGCCCCGGTGGAAGTGGCGGCGGCTGCGGCGGTGACGGTGGTGGTGGCGGAGCGTTTGCCCCTGCCTCTGGCCTCGGCGGGTGGAGCGCAGGCCCTGCTCCCAGCCCGGTGATCGGCCGGCTTGCCAGCCGCCGCACATACGACACAGTGCAGCATGGCGTTACACGAGCCGGCCTTGTGACCGGGCTGACCACAGCGAATGTTTTTGAGTCCTTAGAATCTAATTTTTAAACAAAGTTATATAAGTACTTGAATCTTAGCCTGATGAGTTCAGTGTGTCTAACGTGTGATTCCCACGTACTGTATTACCTAACTTTCAAATAGTGATCTCAAATAAATAAACTCTGAGTGTGTCTGAACTATACCGTGTATTATTTTACGTACTCCTGTAAGAGGTCCTATTCACCCTTCTGGCTGCGTGGCGTATGACGCCACAACATATACAGCGGCACACATCATTTAAATAAGAGAGGCCTCCGATGACAAGTGGCGTGGCGCCAGGCGACGCCACCCTCCGAGAGAGGCCTCCGCCATCACCACAGTCCGCCGTCACATGTGACATTGACGCATCCCTTCCGCTAGCGTAAGGTACCACAGAGTGCTTCCGCTACCTTGCTACTACTCACATCCACCTCTCCGCTCGACAGGGCTCGCTGTTCGGCGTGTGACGCTACAGCCAGCTACGACCCTGCTCCTCCACACTCCCTGTCTTCCTATCTGTCTCCGTGCCTGTCTGCTTGTCTGCCTACCTGGCTGCCTACCAGAACCTGACCCCGCCTATCCCGAGCATCCCACGTCGTGTGAAGCTGGCCTTTACTTATTTAATCTTTAACCCTATATCTTTTTATTATTTTTGTCGTACGTTTATCTCCGTGGAGGTAATACAATTAGAGGTAATAATTTAGATTCAATCGAATATATGCATTATTTAGAACACAAAAAGTCAATTCACGTCTCTCTTGGCTCTTAGGCGAACGATGTATGGAAGCCGAACAATGTCTTTTTGACCTCACTATCACTTTAGCACCGTTGAAAACTTTGATAACGACAACTACGACAAAAAAAAAATCGCATCTTGGATTTTAATTTTGGCTGCACTATCTGCTTGAACACCCTCTAAAACCACGAAAACGACACCTATGATGAAAAATTTTAACATTTTCGAAGCTGCCATCTTGGATTTACATTTTAATTTGACTATCGGCTTTATCACCCTCGAAAAACTTAAAAACACTTGAAAACGATACTCATGAAAATTTTTTCAGCCGCCATTTTGGATTTTCATTTTGACCAAATTCACACTTCTTCAGTCGCATGGAAGGCATAACCCTTTTCCATTACGTGACGATTTCTACCAGTTAACTCCTACCGCAAGCCGTTAAAAACTTCGTTCCAATAAATGTGGAGACCTATCCGACTGACGGTTTCTACAGAAACAGCTTTCTCGCAAAAGTGAACCCCATATTCAAAATTACACGCCCGTATTTGTGTCACAGAAATTGATGTATTACTTTCAACTTACTCGGTCCATTAGATTTGGAGCAAACTGGCTGTCACAGACGGACAGACCGACACACAAATGATCCTATAAGGGTTCCGTTTTTTCATTCGGACATACTGAACCCTAATAAGGAGCCGAACTACTTTGTAAGTACTTTTAAAATTGCTCGAAAGATATTAATCTATCAACGTCACACATTATTGGTTAGCATAACAGCCACTATTGACATAATTGCTTTTTAATTTCTCTCTAGTCTGAAGAAGGACGTCTTAAAACTTCTGTATTCAAAAAAATTAAAATAACGATATGAAATCTGGAAGTAAAGTATTGTTAAATGTCGACTTTCTAAGTGTGTTCTATCCTTTTTACTACATGAATACTATCTTATGTGTGCGGAAATATAATATTCATGATAATTGGGTGGAAGTTGTAACAAGGAAAAATATTACGTGTGCTATATTCATTAATTGTTTGATGCTATGCTTTTACTGCTTACTCATGATATACACCAATTTTGGCCTGCAATTCAAATTGGCCTATTATTTCGTTTATTTCGAATATGCATTCAATTTTGCAGCTGTGTTCGTCATTAATTTGTATTATAGTGGCAAAAGTGTGCGTTTGCTCTCAATTTTGTACGATATTAATAAAAACCTCCGTAGCAACAAAGATATGTGGAAACTGAAGATTTTCACATGGGTGTCAATCGTCTTAATCCTATCCAACTGTATTGCCCTAGTACTTTTCAAAGTCACATACGACGAAAACTGGTCTTTCATGAGAGGTATTTTTGTATCCACATCTGCACTCTTAGACGTGGAAATAGTACAAATCATGATTACTGTTAATATGTTGAGTTACCAAACTGAAATCTGGAACAGGATTGTAGTAAATACACATTTTGACAAAGGTAATGATGACGAAATAACAGTGGACAATGAAACAGCATTGGAAGAAATGAAGAACGTATTAATGTCTGTTAGTGAAGCATGGGGTCTAATAAGATATTCTTCTGGATTTATAGTAAATATACCTTTTTATTTCACTGGCTGATGATGTATCATCCGCTTATCCTATTTCCAAAAAGCCTTTTTTTCAAGACAATATTAGAATATTATATTATGTTACAGATTGTTTTTCACTATGTAACAACGTTCATACAATCTCTGTTTTACGCAGAAATTCTAATTGCATGGTCGAAAATGCATTCTGTAAGTATTTGTTAGCAATAACAACTTTTTTATTCAGATCGTCATAGTAATTTTTTTTTACAATTTCATTATTAGTGGTGTCTCTTATAAACATTTTAATCAGTAATAAACACTTTTTTGCCCATAATTATTATCTTTAAAACATCCATCGTTTCTCTGGTCTTCCCCCACTATAGCTTTAAAACCATCTACTTTCATACTCAAATCTTTCATCACGAAGTGTCTCTGTTCATTATGTCAAAAATGTAATGAAAATTTTTCTAGGCGGAAGAAAATTTGATTATAAGCCATGCCGTTGGTATGGTGCTGCTGTTATCTAAGGCATTCTTCGTGGAAACGCAATTGTGTATTGCTTGCGAAGGATTTTACAGAGAAATCATAAGAGCTCATACTAATGTGATTTTGAAATTATCCCAAGACTGTAAGTAGTAAAAGTTCTTTAAAAAAAATAGCACTGTAGATTGCTAAAATTTATACATATAATATATGTATACATTTTAGCAATCTACAGTGCTACACTGACACTGACATTATGTCAGTGTCTTATTATCGTGTCGATGGAAACTTAAATTAAATCTGCCAAGAATTTCGCTTCTAGTTTGGCGCCATCGGTAGCGTCCGTCAGTTCCTGTAACATGCAGGCAACAGGACTTGCAGGACACGATATTAAGTGTTTCATCGTTTGAGGAAAAGCACCACATTATTTGCACTCCAGGACCGAGTCATCTATGAATCTCTTGAACATAAATGAGTGCTTTGACGTTACTACTGTAACGGGTTGGGTTCGATCTCAGGATCCGTAGGCTGTTTCCTCTTATACAAATGTTTCGATGGAAGGTTTAGCATTTGATATATTGTGTCATATCACTCATAATTTCCTAAACGGACCATTAAGATAGTTCAACGATAATTTTCTTGATTTCAGTGCCATCAAAAAGGGTCTGGAAAAATATGCATCGTATAATACAAGAAGATTTTGAAAAGCTCAGTGCGTGTGAAGTTTTTGTCGTTGACGCGGCAACACTGTTACATTTCTGCAACCTTGTCACCACTTACATCATAGTACTGCTGCAGTTTGCGTTTCTGTAATATTTAGTTATATTGCGGCCTAATTTGACTTTGTATCTTTCTATTGTGAAATTGAATATAATGGTCGAGTTATTTTGTTATTTATTGTGTCTCAACTGTTGAAAATTTTTTTAATTGATTGATTATACAATCGAATCGCGCAGTGGCTGAGCGATTGGTTATCAATTCCAAAACAACACAAATCGTTTTATGATGTTAAACCCAGTCTTAAATCATAAAATTGAGACTTGTGTTCTAGAACAATGTACAAGTATGAATTATGAGTCAAAAATCAGAATGACACAGACAGTTTTATTTTATTTTATTTTATTTCTTAAGAAAACTTACAGCAAGGATACAAATAGTTGATAGTTAGTGAAAGAAGGCCAATTAAAAGTTTTCACTGACAATATTAGGGTAGCACAAGAAACAGCAGACAGGCAAGCTAAAGTAAGAGTAAGTAAGTACTCGGACTACGAATAAGAAAAGTATTATTCGTAGACTCGGAATTAAGAAAAGACTAAACAGGTTTTAGTGATCTTCAAAGAAGTTTTTACATAGTATTTTTTTAAGTTTAGGAACACTGGTGGAGAATAAATCAAGATCATCAACACTTCGACACATCGAGTTGTATGCTCTGCTAGCTCTTATCATATAAGAGTTTTGTCGATATATGCACCGCACAGAGGGAACATACAGAGGTTGATGATTCCTTAAGGTGAAGGATGGAACACGCAGCCCAATTTTGCTCATCAATTCAGAACAGTCGGATGAACCATTTGCCAAATTGAACAAAAATACCATATCGGCTATTTTTCTCCTCTCAATTAGTGGAAGAATGTGAAACTTCCTGCAGCGGCTGTAATAATTAGGCAAGTAGATATTGGATTTAAACTGAATGTACCTCAAGAACTTCTTTTGAATACTTTCGATGCGATTGATGTAGGTATTATAAATAGGATTCCATACTGGTGAGCAATATTCGAGATGACTGCGTATAAAAGCACAATAAAGAATTTTGAGTGTTTTGATATTTTTAAATTTATTGATCTAAACGCAACTAGACAATTTAAATCAAATTTCATGTTTGAGCATCTTAACTAATGTTGATTAAATTAGAATATGAACTTAATATAATTAGTATTCGAATAATTCGTTTTCAGTCATGATGCCGTGATGCCGTGAGACGTATTACTTAGAGTAACTTTTGCTTATATAAATACAAACGAGTTTATTAAGTGATTATAGTACTATAGATTGTTATATTATCCGTTCAAGTTTAAAAACGCTACCAAAAACAATGTTCATATACACGCTGAACAAAAGTGATTTCAGGGAAAATTGACCAAAAATTCTTTCGAATAACTAGGTTGACAAAGACGTGCACTCGATGCAAAACATGCCTTTGAATCTGATGCAAAACATGACTTTCTTTCCAAAATGTTGCACCAAAAACAATTTTATTGGTTCAATTGGCCTCATACATAATTTTGTATCGTTGATTGAAAGTTCTCCATTTATTTATGAATTTTTTCATCGTCTTTAGATTATGTATAATTCATAAAGCGGAAGATTATTTCTTTGTACAATATGTGCTGTTTGTTTGATTGCGGCTGCTATAGCTTCGGACTCGCCATGAACTTCATCACTGGCATTTTTTATGGTTATATGGGTCCACACATATACGTGAAACTCAATAGTCTACAAAAAATACTAAAACTAATACAAAAAATATGCAGAGTGACGGTAACAAACTGGCTTCTTACACTGGACTACGATTTAACAGAAAGTTTCCTAGCTTCAGTAAAAACTCACAGTATACACATTGACAATTCACAAATACACGTGCACTCACTAACATAGGTAATGTAAGTAGGTTTTAATTTATATACACAACACGATTCCAAAGTACCGCAGCCAAGCGTGGTGCTTACAAGTGGTGGAGGCGCCGTATCCTTACAAGTGGTGGAGGCGCCTAACTGAGAAGAGTAACAAGTGGTGGAGCGTAGCACGGCCGTAGCGCCGTAGCGCCGTAGTCCTCACAAATGCTGAAGGCCTAATCGTCGCTTATGGTGGAGAACTGAGGAAGGATCTACGTTGGAAAAATAGCTGAGTGTTTTTTTATTATTATTATTAATATATAAAGAGCGAGATGGCTCTGCAAATGCAAGCTTTCTCCGGCATAAACGGCGTATGCCTCGAGAATTTTATAACAGCATTCAAGCTGATAGCCACGAGTAATGAATGGCGAAATAGTGATTTGGCGCTCATAGTACGCGCATTTCTTGAAGGTCCAGCGATGTATTATCATAAATATATATACCACGATGGTATATCTTTTGAGTCGTTATGTGACAAGCTGAGGGCGGAGTTCCCGTGCAAATGTCACAAGGAAATATATAGGGTGCAAGAAGATAAGATTGCACAAACAGTGGCGGATGAAGGCATGCAGGAAAATGTTGTGAATATAGATAATCACACCAGTTTATTTTCTAGTGGAAGATAGGATGACCCACCAGAAGAATTACAAAGCTACCAAGAAGACAGAAGTGGAGATGACGATGATGATGATGAAGAGGAGTCCACCCAAGTGTTCGAGAATGAACACGTGGAAGAAACTAATGAATCGGGTCAGTTCAGTCCATTATTTAAACCATGCATTTATGTTTCAGAAAGTCAGAATGTGTCCTTATCAAAGGAAATTATTGGTCACAATGAGGAAATTCCTATACAGTATGGAAACCACATATATGCAATAAATTAAACCACATACTTGTTATCGCCTTTTCTGACGATACACAAAAAATGGACAAAATCGGTCCAGTAATTAGGTAAAAAACTAGAGTTCTAATTTTGATCAAATTTGAACACTCTGTAGAATTGGATCACTGGGTCAATGATTCAATGAACTTGAATCCTTGAACATTGAAAAGTGACGTTGCCATACAGTGCAAACTATCACGACGCTTTTACGTATTCTACTTACCTATTTGCCTAAAATGTAAAATCGGTACACCTAAACGACAAGCTGGAATTAAAAAAAAAAATGTTTATTTCAATTATAAAAGAAAAAAATATTAAAATGTAATACATTTTATTTCAACGTTCGAGTGCGCAAACTAAGTGTGTATTGAGGCCGCGGCAGCATCGCCCGACTCCCCGCGTGATCTCCGCCGCCGCCGTTGCTCTACGCAAATACATTCGTTTCTTGAAATGTATGGAATTTAATACCATGATGGTACGGCCTACTCCCTCTCACAGACAGGTGCCACATACAAACTACGCATCAAAGACATGACGTCACACAAATCCTGCATCGCGCAGTTAGAGTTTACCGAGCGATCGACATACATACAAGATTTCAACTTCCAACCGATGGGCAGTTGCCCGCCAGACACAACACCCGTCTGGTCGGAGGATCCTCCCTTTTCTATGGTGGATGAGTGAACTTTACACCCTGTTCCTCATACCCCGAGTATGAACGTCAACGCAGCCTTCGTGCAATTACTTCGGCGTGACGTCATCATCATCATCACTCCCGCAAGCTTTCGTGAGGCGACTCACTGGGGAATCAACGCAAGCAGCCTCATCACCCCGACTCACTGGGGAATCAACGCAATCAACGCAATCACCTCAATCACCCCGACTCACTGGGGAATCACAGCAATCACCTCAATCACCCCGACTCACTGGGGAATCACCACAATCGCCGCAATCACCACAGAAAGTTCCGACTCACCGCGAACTATGCGGCACCCGGTTCCGACTCACTGGAACCACAGCTGGCACTGTGTGAAGCATCGCAAGATTCAGCCCACTATCGACCTCCGGTCTCCGGAGGGGAGTGATGTAGCGGTTACACCGCCACATACAAACTACGCATCAAAGACATGACGTCACACAAATCCTGCATCGCGCAGTTAGAGTTTACCGAGCGATCGACATACATACAAGATTTCAACTTCCAACCGATGGGCAAACTGCCCGCCAGACACAACACCCGTCTGGTCGGAGGTTCTCCCTTTTCTATGGTGGATGAGTGAACTTTACACCCTGTTCCTCATACCACTAAACAGGAAACCTGTGCAGTCAATGTGTGCAGGGAACATTATAGGCTGATTATTAAATTTAATGTTTATGTTGTATTTTTTTCGATACATGAATACTTGAAGTTACTGTTATAAAATACTGGCATTCAGCTGCATCCGGTTAGACTGGAAGCTGATTAGTACTTGGAAATTTGGAATTTCCTTTTGACCTGCCACGGCCGAAATTTTATTTTGTAATTTACACAAACATAACCTACCATCACTGGCACGCGCTAGCATTTCCTGCGGGTGTACGTAGGCAGCGGTGTCTTTGGCGGTATCTTGCAACAGGCGGCTCGAGACATGCGGCGTTTTTCAAAGGCGGCGGTTATTGTGAACGAATTTTGCGGGCAGCAGGGAAGGAGGGGTGCGCGTAGGTAAGGACACCTGTTATTGAATTTAGGGAATAATTATCGATAAACAAAAAAAACTGTGTAGCTTTAAATACTTAGGGCGGGCGTAGTGTTTTTATTAGAATTATCGTGCTCTTGTGATAATTCTAAAACATTATGACCTAAGTATGTATACAGCTTCTTTGTTTAAGTGTGTTGTGTAAGTTCTTGTTAAATATTCAGTAGATTTAGAGACTAAATTAATGAATTAGAAGTAAACAATAACAATTTTATAAGTTACGTAGAAGCAACCTATTAATAAAAATCGTACCTACTTACACGTTTGCTAGTCAGGAAATCACTCACAAAACGGTAGTTTCTTAAGTCCAATCGTACAAAATTACTAAAACTTTTTTTAATACTTAATCCAATCAATAATTTGTTAATCGTTAAAAATATTAAAACAATCGAATAACACAAAAATGCTTGTATTTTAATGCCTTGTTTTGGTAGTAGGTAAGTAAGTGTAAAAAAGTATCGATAAACGATAATTGCGCCGTTAACCCTAAATTATGACTTTTATTTTTTTCGCCATTTTTGAGAAGTCTCGCTTTGTCAGTTCGCCGCTGTCTTCCGGGATAGTGTATCGTGACTTTCACAGAGATTTAGTAGCGCGCATTGCTTCAAGTGATTTTGGCAAATTAAACTAATACTCGTAAATAGGTACTTTTTTTAAGGTGAAATTGACACTTATTTGCTACTTGACTTTGTGTGTGTATAAATAGTGTTTTTAAGTTTATTTTTAATTATTTTTTACGGTGAAATTGACACTACTTGACTTGTGTGTGTGTACCTGTGTTTTTTTAACAAAATGCCAAGACAACATCATTTTTACAGTGCTGCAGAGTATACAGACATGGTTTTATTGTATGGCGAATGCCGCCAAAATTCAGCCTTAACTCTACGTACTTATCGTGAGAGATACGGCGCAACTCGTGTCTGCCCTACTAATAATGTCCGGACAATCCTGGGGGCTGTCCAAAGGATCAGAGAAAATCAGCACATAGTGCCGAACACTCATGAAGGAGTTGCTCCGCGTCACGTTCCATCCTCTTTTGAACAACGAGTCTTAGACCATTTCGATCGGAACCCAACTTGCAGCCTTAGACAAGCTGGGCGTGTGTTTAGAGTGAGCCATAGAACAATACATCAAGTGCTGAAAAGGAACAAAATACGTCCTTATAAATATGCAAAGGTTCAGGCGCTGCTGCCCCGTGATAAGCCGATTAGAGAGTTTTACTGCCGCTGGGTACTTGAAAAAATCTCTCAAGACCAACATTTTTTATCAGATGTGTTTTGGACAGATGAAAGCACGTTTACTCGGAACGGCATGTGGAACCGACAAACCATGCGTCACTGGAGCCATACGAATCCCCATTTATTTAGAGAATCAGCTAATCAGTACCGTTTTTCCGTTAATGTTTGGGCAGGCATTCACGGAGATCAAATAATCGGTCCTGTTTTTATCAACGGAAACCTGAATGCACAGAAGTTTCTAGATCTTCTTAACGGCCCGATAGCACGATATTTGGAAAGATTGCCTGCGGTATCTTTCAGGCGGGTATGGTTCCAGTTAGACGGAGCTCCTCCACACTCCGTACTCGTCGCGAGAGAGCGGCTTAACACCATGTTCGGCGAACAATGGATTGGGCGCTATGGCCCCCACAGGTGGCCAGCTCGGTCGCCCGACTTCACTCCTCTAGACTTCTTTTTATGGGGCTTTATTAAAAATAAAGTTTACTCGCGGGTCTCCGAAACCGAAGATGAACTGCGCAATCGTATTGTCGCTGCCTTTGACAAATTAAAAGCCATGGCTCTAGATCCTGAACGAAATTTGTTGAGCAGGCTTCGAGACAACATTGTGCGGCGATGTAACTTGTGCATTCAGAAACGTGGTGGACATTTTGAAAATTTGAAAATTTAAGTTTACTTTTTTTTACTAATGTGCAATAGTTAATTTAGTTAGTTCAGTTCAGTTATCGCGAAATAAAAACGTGGCGGTAAAAATGAACTAAGTGAATTTTGATTTCATCGAACATTGACAAACGATCAAACGCCAGCGCCGATAAAAAAGCCGCCATTGGATGTCACCCGCGTGCGTAGTTGCCGCTCTTCCTGAGATCAAGGTACGTTTTCTAAACAGAGTGTTTACTTTTATAGAATTTATTTTGATATTTATTTTGTTTGAAAATTTCACTTTTTTAATTTACGGTGTTTTATTTAATATTTAATTTTGCTATACTTCTGTGGACTAGTATTACTTGTGGTTTCATTTATTGCATATATGTGGTTTCCATACTGTATATAACCTCGTCGTTGATCAAGTTTATAATAATAGTAAGGATGACGTGGAGTCAGGTTTAGTCACAGATAATAATGAAGTAGTTGTTGATCTCATCGAACATGTGGAAAATCTCCAAACAGGCGAAACCACAAATGTTCAAGTTTATGTTACCCATAAGGAACATAAATATATAAAAGTTCTTTATACCACATTGCGACAAAAACGTGCTAAGAATGTATCAAGAAGAGCACCAAATACAAGTAAGCGGTCGTATGTGAGAATAATTAAAAACCTCGTACCGAAATACAATCAATTTAAAAGAAGGTTGAAAGTTTATAAAATTAATACAAAAACCAATAAATTTAAAAGAAGGTCGAAAGCATATAAACATTTTATAAAGAAGTTTTACATTTTAGAGTACGAATTTTTAAAGTTAAATAATAAAAAAGTTTAGTTTGCCCATATCAAGAGAATAAAACCTTTGTCATAGTGTAGAATTTAATTATTATTTTTTATGTCCTTTATTGTATTGTCATGTTGTCAATGTCATTTAGATGTAAACATCATTTGATTTTAACACATTATTTTAGTGAGGAACATGTATTATTATGCTGATGTGTTATAATTTTTCTCATTACATGTTATGGGAGCAAACATCGGACGATGCTGGGAGCGAGTGAGGTGTCACTCCTCACATCGCTGAGAAGTCTGAGGGAACGAGCCACTGTCTGCGTCTTCAATATTATGTGTCGTCTCGTCTAAATTAGCATGAACGTACTCCAGAATTTATTAATGCGAGTTAAGAGGCAATTATTTTTTGAGAAACTGTGATCCCATCTGGGAGGGGGAGGTACTCTGTCTAGGTTAACACCAGCCTCGCTTATGGGGTATAACCCTTGCAAGGTGTGTCTAGTTGACACAATTGGTTCAACTTAGACTGAGGTCTCACAGTTTAGTCGGAATTAACTGACATTTGATAAAGATTGTCTTGTGAGGAGGTTTTGAGATTTTCCCTCTGGAGTAGGGTCGTGAATTATTAATGTTGTGAACGCTTACTTCTTAAACCTTCGTTCCCTTTGGCTCAATTATGTCCGATGGAGTTAAGGCTTAGGATGGGGAGTTCTTTATTTTTTTTAAAACCCCTTCTGGGTAGATGTGAACTGTCACATCAGTTTGTTTGTTTTTTCGAGGCTTGCTACATTTTTTTCGATGGTTTTGATGTAGTAAGGTTTAAGCATGACGACGTTATTTTTGTGGGTGCAGGTTAGCACATATTGTCAGTTAACTTAGCTGACACCTGTGTGCTTACTCTTGATTCCAATTCCGATCTGTCGACATTGGAATTGTGACGTTTCGTACTCTTGAGTTTGACACTAGCGCCAAATTGTTGTCAAATTGAGTGTCCATTTTAGGAACTAAGTGGGATTGGGATCGGGCTTGGTTTGGCTACTCTTGACTATAATTTGACACTGTGTATTGCGCCAGTATTGCGTTGGGATTGTTTGTTGATTGGAATTTTTCCAATAGCAAAAGTGTAACTTTTTTGAAATTGTTTTGTGTTTTAAGTCGTTTTTAGTATGGTAATAAGTGTGTAATAATGCACGATTTGCAGTTATATACAGTATTTTACATAATTCCAATAAAAAACAATCGAAACAAAGACGAGATGAGTGTCGGATGATGCGATATACGGACAAAGCGTTTTCTATGAATGAAGACGAATTTAGAGCAAAATATAGAGTGAGCAAGGATTTGTTTGAAAAAATTTATAGTAGGCCGATTTTTCATTTTAACTGAAATTGGAAACTTTTATTATGTACAACGTGTACAACATAATATAATTATATTAAAAAATTACCAAGAAAATAACTAAGTATTGACAAAACAAAAATATTTCACTAATTAATTGTATATTTAAGTAATACTTAGTGTGTATTTACTTACCACTTGTATAAAACTTAAATATTAGTTTATGTAACTTATCGGAAAATCAATTATTGTTACTGAAAAGGAACCACACACGAACAATATCTATAAGTTAATGTTCTAAACAAACTTGCATTTCGAATTCACTTCTAATTTCTAAAACCACTTGACTTGACTTGACTTTATTCTTGAAATGGCAGAACTTTTACGCCGTCTTTTTTTTCTTGTAGTATTGTAGTATAGGCAATGATCCTGCCGCATACAGCCAATGTCATTGTTGAAATATTTATAGTCTGTGACTCTTGTGTTTTAAAACTTCGCGCCTTTTTATATGTTGTCGATTCTTTTTCTACTCTGTGAACATCACTGACAAAGTTTGTACTCCGTAAAACTATTTTATTAAAGTAATCTCAAGTAATCCAATTATTTCATTGCACTATTGTAATAGGTTATGCGCCCAGGAAGCCTGTTATATGTGGACACAGTGTTAAAATAGTGTATTTCGTAAAACATTACATGCCGGTATAAACAACCTAAAAGTGAGTGCCGGTTTTACAGACTGTGCAAATACATTCAGTTCGTCAAATTATAGCTTAAAAAATGTCATCAAGCAATCCTCTCGTCATGATCGAAAAGTTAACTGGTCGGGAAAACTATTCCACATGGAGATTCGCACTCAAAACATATCGATACCGGAAATTTCAATTGTCGTAAAGGACATTTTGCCGAAAATGAGTTATATACATATTTGGAATCAGCGTCGCGAGCTCTATCGATTGGTATATTTTAAATATTTCTATCTTTAAAAAAAAGCTCTTTACGACCTGGGTTTTCAACAGCTCTTGCTCGATTTTTTTTACTATTTGGGATGTATCGTAAAAATAATTTTCAATAGGGAGCGTAAAGTCATGTTTTAATTATTTATGAGGTCGTAATGTCATTTTTGCATTCAACTTTTTATACGACATTATAAACAATATCAATACCAGAAATTACAATTGTCGTAAAGGATATTTTGCTGATAGCGAGATTCTATTATTACAAATCAAAATGTCGTAAACATGTTATTTGTTAATCGAGACCCTTACGACCTAATCTATGCTTTACGTAATTAGGGCGTAAAGGTCGTTTGTTTTTTATTGTCCTTTACGACCCTAATTTTAAGAAAAACACATTTTTTGTCTCGTTCATAATGCCGATGTTACGACCCGTGACGACTAGTTGCGCGGAGGCACGATGCTTAGGGCAACGGGGGTGTAAGTAACGGGTGCGGGAGGACCGCGACTCATACGATCCATTTCGCAACGCCATTTTGTGCGATATCGTTTGTGGTAAGGGACGTGTTTGTTTTGTGATGAATATTTAACAATGGCGGCAAGAAAACCACAGAAACATTGGAATTCGTTAGAATCAAGAAAACGAAAAGTTGAATCAATATCACGGTACCAAAGCAAGATGTTACGGTAAGTGATTTAATCATAATTAATTTCAGTAATGATAATTAAACTAAAGTGAAACAATGAAAAAATTATGTGAGGTAGGTATAATACTCGAAAATGTATGCTAATTACGATGATTTAAGATGTTTTCGTTCGTAATCTATTGTTTTTATTATGTTGAATTGATAACATTTGATAAATTCTAGGATGGTTACGAGTTTTAAATTTTGATACCTACTGATTTTATTAGAAAAACATGTGTCTGTGGGCTAGAAAAAAAATTAAATCTGGAATTATGATCTTATATATCTCTGAATATTTTCACGAACAGATACCTAGTTGCTTTAATTTATTAATAAATTATCGTATCAAGTCATAGCTTGAGATACTTTATAACAAGATTTTTTTAGGTATTGGATTATCATTATTAAGATACATTTTGTAGGTATCCTACGACACAGATAAAAATCTTACCCCCTTACTTATAAACGATGATTAACAGATGACTAAGTTATGTAACGTTTGTTTCTGTCTATCAACTTTGTAATTTCATGTCGCGGTAAAAGACAATAATAGACAAAAATAATCCCACTAATCACACAAAATTATTATTATTATCACTAAAAAAACGGTGAAGGAAAACATCGTGAGGAAACGCCTGAGAGATATTTCCCGACGGCACGTGAAGTCAAGTCAGAGGCCCATGGACGGCTTTAAATCTCTGACATCAGGTTATTCACTAACCACACGAAAAGAAGAAGAAGACTCTAATACTATAAAGGTGAAAGTTTGTGACTGTGTGTGTGTGTTTGTTACTTCGTCATGCTCAAACGGCTGGACCAATTTTGATAAAATTTGGTATGGAGGTAGCTGGATTAACACATCGGCTACTTTTTATCCCGGTCTACGCGAGTGTAACTGCGGGGCGCAGCTAGTATTATTATAAATGTGAAAGTTTAAATGTTTGTGTGTCAATCACGCAAAAA
The DNA here is from genome assembly GCA_949152395.1 of Agrochola litura. Taxonomy (NCBI): domain Eukaryota; kingdom Metazoa; phylum Arthropoda; class Insecta; order Lepidoptera; family Noctuidae; genus Agrochola; species Agrochola litura. The sequence goes on from OX424501.1 coordinate 22,560,225, forward strand.
CGACTGAACGGATTTGGATAAAATTTGGCCCACAGGTAGTTTATAACCTAGATTAACATAAATACGTTACTTTTTATCCTGATATTCTCCCGGGAATAGAAACTACGCGGGTGAACTCGCGGGGCGTTGCTAGTCGTTTATAAGTAAGGGGGTTAAATTATTGCTCGTAAAGGACATCATAACAAGATTTTGTTTGCCATGATGTCCTTTACGACGTAAGTCTGGTACACAATTATAAACTACTAGTGGTTAGCGCTAACTGTTATTGATTTGATACTATTTTAGAGTCGATGCTGAGCATTATTGTGATGCTGACCAAAGCAGTACAAGTATTGAAAATGAACGTTCAATTCTCGAAGAAATAATGTTTGAAGATAAAATAAATAATGTCACGTAAGTTAAATTAATTATAATTAATATCACACTAATATAAAAGCGAAAGTGTTTCTTGTGTGAATGGTATTTGTACTAATGAACTGATGGTGATGAAACTTGGTATGTAGATATCTAACTGGACACTTGGTTTAACACAGGCTACTTTTAACCCAGATATTTATACAGGATAGGAACTGACACGGATGAAACCGCAGTGCGCAGCTAGTTAGTTTTAATTGTTTTCAATATTTTTATATACCTAGATAATACAACTGGCAAGCGGTGAATAATTGCATAAATTCATGATACTCTTACTGCAGACTTACTAAGTTTATGTTTTTTTAGGAACACGCAGCGTCCTAGTGGGAACTCTCTTCAATCTTCTGCTAATAGTAGTGAAGTAATAGATGATACGGATGAAGAAAATTATTGTGAAAATACGAACAGATTTTCTATTCGACAACAAAGCAAAGTACATATTAAACGAAATGAAAAAGTTTCCAAAAAAGAGCTGAGAAGATATTTACGATCCGCTAAGTTTGGTGAAAAATCTGTAGTTTCCACTAATAATAGTATAATATTATTATCACCACCGCTTGCGATATGTCAAAACCGAAAATCACAACAATTTAACACTCAGGCTACTCCTATTGACGAGGTACTTACCACTGCCGTTATCCAAGACATACCTCCGCGTGATACTGTCTTTGCGCCTGAATCTGAAATAAAGATCACTCAGTCTACTCCTATTGACGAGGTACTTACCGCTGACGTAATCCAGGACATGCCTCCGGGTGATGCTGTCTTTGTGACTGAACCTGAAATAAAGAATATTACTCAGTCTACTCCTATTGACGAGGTACTTACCGCTGACGTTATCCACGATATGCCTCCGTGTGATGCTGTCTTTGCGCCTGAACCTGAAATAAAGAAGATTACTCAGTCTACTCCTATTGACGAGGTACAGTACCGACCAAAAGTCCATAAGCAATCTCACAAAGCAATAGACTGACGCTTCGGTTTGACTTACGACCTTCTTCTATAAGTTGTTACAATATTGTAGACACGCACATTACACACACACACTCACTTTGTCTGCAACCAATGACTAGTTCGATAATCATCATTCGTTTTTAGTTTCATTCGTCTTGTTCACATAAATATTAAAGTTTAGCAGGTAGACCACAAAAAACTAAGTAAATTATTTCGATTTCTGTGGGGTAGATGCAGTTTGTTACAAGTATTCAATTAATAGAACTTTGTTGGTTCGTGCCGTGATAATATTGGTGACGAGCATTTAGCGCAGTGTTGTGGTTATTATTATCAAAAAGCAGGCATAAAATATATTGAAGAGATCAGATCAGATCAGAGAATATTATTGCGCTGCGTAAAAGTGAAGTGAATATCTAATAAAACCGGACTAAGTGTGAGTGTTATCATTTATATATTTCATATTTTACTAAACATAAATCCTAATCAAGGGTATTGTTGATAGAACAGAGGTATTGTTGAGACAGAAGATGCCTTTAAAGTTTTAAATTCATTGTGAGGTTTAATTCGATTAGTGAATAATAAATAATTAGGTATTATGTGTAATAAAAACAATGTTTTTCTTTGTTCTAGAGAAATACTGTGACGGTTAAGAGATATGAGGAAGGGGCTTATTATCGAGTAGCAGCGACGTCAAATGGTGAATGAAACAAATGGTTTCATACCAACGAGATATTTTGCTGAATTATTAAAAACACGTCATTATGAACCGTTCGCCGTGCACTCTGAAGGC